>CM028686.1:16442336-17827314 GCA_016760335.1 Gastrodia elata | reverse complement strand
GATATAAGGATTTCAATAAAATGTGAATCATTTTCATTGGACAACAATTAGTGATATTAGGTTATTGACTCTTAATTAGTGTTATTGTGATAAATTCTAATTTCTTAGATAGCATGTTTTAGGTTTTATAAAACCCTAGGATTGATAACATGTCACATTTATTATCTCCCATATCAAATTAGATTACTTTTGCTTGAGCTTAGTTCTCATTTTCTAGATATGTGAATCAATTGCAAATTGCTTGATTCGCCTTTCAACCCTAAGGTAGAAACCCTAGGATGGATTTACAACATAAATTGTAGTTGGTCCCTAGATTTATTAGTTACATCCATTAAGAGTAGTTAGCTTTAATGCATTTATAATTGTAGATTATTGAATCAACTAGATCTAGCCTTTAGTGACTAGATTAGAACTTAGTTCATTCATCCTAATCTCTAAAGCCTTCTCTTGAATCTTTTAAGAGCTCATAATAGGAATTCTTATTTTACTTATAGTAGTTTAAGAATCCTATTGAATTCCTTAAACTTTAGCTATTATGATACTTAGAACTTGTAGTTCTTATATCCTATTCATTAGTTAATTTTAACCTTTCACTTTATTGTAATCTAGTTAGATTAGTACTTAATTGGTTAGATCCTTCAGACTATAACATAGCTAGTGAACTATAGTGAATTAATCTTAACTTCCAATTCCTTGAGTTTCATATTTTCTTAATCTCAACCGCTTCCTACTAGTCACTTAAGTCTTGATTTAATCATTATAATTGAATCTTATAGTTTACGACTAGAATGAACTAGTTTCTATTTGTATTAATTATGTTTATAAATTATTTTGTCATAACATAATAAATGAAATAAAACTACTATTTTCAAAACACCAATTATTACTACTAATTACAAATTAACTTGATATCAATATCTCAAAATTAATTGGGAGCTCAATTAGTTCCAATCATTAAGTAGATCATTAAAATTAGATAACTTTGGATATCACTTAGTTGCAATTATTAAATTTTCCTTGAATGCTTGCTTAGCTTTGAGCCTTATTCATTTGAATCATTCATATAAGATATTGTGTATAAATAAGGCTTTCACATTAAAAACAATATGAGTTTATATTGCTGGATCAGCCAAGGGCAGGCTAATAAGGAGTAATAAGGAGACCTCACATTCTTAGAGGGTGAATGTGAGTGTTATTTGTTTTGACCCCACTTTCTTTTACTTGTCAAACAGACGTGTTTAACTCCTTGCCTCATTCTGTATTTTCTCGTGGAATTAGTACTTTCTAAAATAACTTTAATCAATTAACATATGAGATCTTCTTCAATCTTATAAATTGTTAAGACTCATCATAGATTTTAGCTATGTTACTTTCCATAGTTCTAGACTATGTGAATCTTAAACGAATAGTCTAAGATCTTCCTTCAATTTCTATACTATGCATTTCCTATATTTTAGTACTATACTTTACTTATTTACAGTTTACTTAGATTATAATGAATGTTCTAAAAATTACATTTAAATGCTTCACTATCTCTTTTCCTTACTTAGCATAAGTTCGTTTGAACATATACATGCTTTACTTCATTTACTTTTATATGCACTTTAGTTTCTTTCTAGCATATTTAGAAAACTTTTACCCATACTTTATTTGTAGGCTAGGATATATATTTATATGAGTGTTCTAACTCATTTTACCTTTTTCTTACTTGCTTTTTCCACACTTGTATGCTTACCTTTTTGTGCTTATGTTGTAACTAGTAGTGATATCCAATTAAATAATAATGTGCTTAGCCCAATCATAAAATATATTTAGACTATTTAGTCTAACCATATTTTCTATTTCTTGGCTTTGCACTACCACATTTAAATGCCAAAATATGATAGATCTGGTGCATTTGGAGGTTAGTGGAGCTGGACCAAGTGCAAATAGCTAGCTACTTCCGCATATAATATAACAAAATATATAGCTTCTAAGTTTCTACAAGTGAGCTTTTAATTTCTTACTTTCATTTAAATTTACTGTCAGTCTGTAATAACAATGCCATTTACTTTACTTTCACTATGCTTGTATTTGAGCTTAGCTTTATATTAAAATGCTTGAGATGTGATGAATGGATGGATGTAAATGAATGTATGTAAATAAATATTAACTAAGTCATTAGTTGTATATTTACTTTATAAGTTAATTGGAATTAGTAGTATACTAGTTTTCATGTGGAATTGGAAAATAACTTTATGTTTAAATTGAGAATCTCTCCTTATCTTCATGTATGTAATAAAAGCTATGAATTGTGCATACTCTATGATAAATAATTATTACATATGTGTTTTCTCACTTTAAGCTATTAGAATTATAAATAAGCAATCCCATATAACGGATTGACTTTAATTTAGAATTGGAAATAGGCAATCCCATGTAATGGATTGACTTTATATTAGAATTATAAATGAGCAAATCCTATGTAATGGATTGGCTCTATATAAGAACTAAAACTAAACAATCCTATTTAGTGGATTAATTTCATGTGGTTTTAGGTTATTTTTTCCTTTAATTATATCTTCCATTGGAATAGAAGACTTGTATGTCTACATTGCAAGTGTTTCTTTAGCCAAATACAACAGAAACTTTGCCAAAAATTTTAAGAATTTAAAAACTTAGAATAAATTGGAAAATTATAGACTCATCATGTTTCACATGTTAAATATTTATAATTTTTCTTATCTAGAATTGCAAGTATTCACATCAATTGTTTCTAAATTACATTCTCTCATGTCCTTGAATGTATCATATTTTAATATGTACTTCATATAATATATTTTCATAAAAATTCCTTTCCATCTTAACTTAAGACCCTCTTCTAAATCCTTTGCCAAATACAGTATCTAATGATTTGGATTAGTTTCCTTCTAATCTATTATTAGATATTTTGGTGATATATTAATGTTGAGTTAAGTGGTTCTCAATATTGGGGTCATCACAGTTGGTATCAGAGCCAAGTTGAGAACTTTAAGTTAAGACAAACACATCCATTCATCCAAAAGCAAACAACACAATATAGTAAAATTAAGTGAATGACATCTTAGGATAGTAAACGCATTTCAAATTAAATAAGTGATTTATATTTCTAACTCAAACCTTAATTAAACTTTCAAATGGCAGACTCTAGTACTGGACTAAGACTTTATACCAAATTGTTCTTCCAGTATTGGGAGTATGATCATTGGTATGGTTTGACGTTTGGTCGTGTTTACTTGGGAGTATCTGCTGCAGGAGGTGACATTCTGAACAAAATTTTGAGGTTTTGTGTATTTTGAGGTGATTGTTTTCCTTAGCTAGCTAGGGAATACTCTCCCGTGCTACTACGGCATTTGAGGCCATAGAATGCCCCGATCACTTACGCCTCCAAATTTTGGATGAATGCTTTAGTGACTACGCCATGGATTGGTGGTGTCATGGTAATGGAGTACTCATTCGTGGTGCATGCGTCTTCATCGTGCCCACACTTATAAAGACTTTGAAAATATATTTTATGCAAAATTTTGTAACTAATAGTACTAGTCTTCTTTTCGCTCTAGCTTCTTTCTCTTTAGTAGCTTTGTAAATAGCTTCTACTTTACTTATATTTATTTCCTTTTCCTCTAAAATTATATTCTCTTAAAAGCTTCAAATTTAAATGAGAATTTTCTTTTCTTATCTTCTTCAGTTTTTGAATTATATTTTCTTTTTCCTTTCTTTAGCATGGATCCAAATCCCAATATTCCTATTGAACCAATAGTGGAAGAACCTACTTCCACTACGACTTCTCAAATAGACCAAATGCAAAATTAGCTGGATCTAATGAAGGTTATGGTATAAGCACAGACTCGTGCAGTAGAAATGATGGCTTCATCCTACAACCCTTCCCAACCTTCTCCTGCTCCATCCCAAATCTGCCCAACTCCTCCTCAGGCCTCTTCTCCTATTATTCCTGAACTTCTTTTGGCTCCACAATCATCTTCTGGTCCAATGGTCGATGCCTATCTCTTAACTTTTCTTTGTATAAACTCTCCAACCTTCAATAGTTTCATTTTCCATTTTTAAGCCATTGGCTGGCTAAAGGCCATCGAAAAAACCTAAGCGAGTATTAAGTGTCCGGAGAGTGAGTGCCTCTGTCTTGCGACTTATCTATTCCACAAACAAGCAAAAAATTGGTGGGATAGTGAGTTGAAGACCCGCTTCTCAGAAGTTCAGATGGAAGACATCCCTTGGGATGAATTCGAGCAAGTGTTCCGTGAGGAATTCATTCCTCCTTCTGCCCAAACTATAATTGAAAATGACTTCATGCAACTCATGCAAGGAAGCCATTCTGTCTATGATTATGAGATGGAGTTCCATAAAATCTCTCGATTTGCTCCAAACTTGGTCCATACTGAAGTGGCTAGGTGCACTAGATTTCTTTCCGGTCTTAAAGATTTGTTAAAAGTCATTTGATGTCTCAACATCAGGATAATTTTCCCAAGCTTTTGGAAGGTGCTCGCATGGTTGAGTACCACCAAACCCAAATGGATTTGAAGAAGCGCGCCCATCCCCAACCTTCTAGATCTGAACCCTTCTAAAGGAACCGTTTCCATGGTCCTAAAGTTTTTAAGCTTACTTCTGGCCAAAATCCAAATCAAAATCCTAACCAGAACCCCAGGCAAAATCAGCAAGGATGACCTGGAGTAATATGAAACAGACCCCATCCTTATGGGAAGTGCTACCACACCGATGGTAGATGTTACATTTGCGGTAGAACCAATCATCGCCATTGGGACTGTCATGCTAATTGGACCGTGGACAAGATAAAGATCAACCACCAAGCTTCTGTGCAGAATTCAGTTCCTATCAACTCTCAAGCACCAGCACTTGTCTTGATGCCTCCTCCTACTGGTGGAAGTGCTCAACACCAAAAGGGTGTACCTCCGTCTTCCTCCAAGCAAGGCCACTATAGTAGAAAGGATAAGGGCAAGTCTGTTGCTCAACCTCCTGCTGTACCAAGAGTCTATGCTTTGTCTTCTTCAGCTGCCCCTAATGACAATAGTGTTGTTACCAATACATTTTAAGTTTGATTTCCTATTTTCTATCTTTCATTTTCTTTCGCAATTTTATTTTCAGTATTTCCTATTTTTGTTTTCATTAGTTGTAATTAGAGTTTATTTTCCCTGCTATAGGAACTCTAATTAATAAAAATCAGCTATGTAATACTCTCTTTGACACTGGTGCTAGTCACTCTTTCATGTCAGTGAGTTGTGCATATTCCTTAAATCTTCAATATTTTAGCCTAGGCAGTCCCTTAATAGTTCAAATGTCATGTAGTGCTGAAATGTGTGCTAATGAGTTCTGTTTGGTAGGCATCCCAATCAATAACCAATTCTTCTAATCCAAACTTTTTTGACATAATTTTAGGAATGGATTGGCTAAGTAAGTTTAATACCGTAATAGATTACATTTGTAAGCGAGTTTCACTTAAGGTTGGAAAGAAACCTGAAGTGTTTATAGGAAAACTTGGCTTGACTACATATTTAATCAATGCAATTAAAGCCAAGCGCCTCATTAGTAAAGGTTGTTATGCAATTTTAGTAACTTTAATTGGTGAAGAGAAGCAAGTTAGTAGTCCATAAGAGACTATAGTTGTTAGAGAGTTCCTGGATATGTTCCCTGAATACTTGCCTGGACTACCTCCTCTGTGTGAGGTAGGATTTTCTATTGAGCTTATCCCTAGAACTCAACCTAAGTCTAAGGATTCTTATAGAATGGCTCCAAAAGAGCTGCAAGAGCTTAGAGAGCAGTTGCAATAGCTGTTATAGAAAGGATTTGTTCGCCATAGTATGTCACCTTGGGGAGCTCCTGTCCTATTTGTCAGGAAGAAGGATGGTTCAATGCGGATGTGTATAGACTACCGTGAGCTTAATAAAGTGAGTGTGAAGAATAAGTATCCTCTCCCTAGGATCGATGATTTTTTTGATCAACTCGTCGGAGCAAAAATCTTCACCAAGATTGACTTAAGATCAGGTTACTACCAGATTTGAGTCAAGGATGAAGATGTTTCCAAGTCTGCATTCAGGATATGATATTGGCATTTTGAGTTTCTAGTAATGTCTTTTGGACTGACGAATGCTCCTTCCATCTTCATGGACCTAATGCAGCGTATTCTTAAGTCGTATCTCGATGAGTTTGTCATCGTTTTCATCGATGACATCCTAATATACTTAAAATCAGCTGCTGAGCATGAAGAGCATCTGCGTACCATTCTAAAATTATTAAGAGTGAATAAGCTTTTCACTAAGTTTTCTAAGTGCGAGTTTGGCTCAAGTGCTTGGCATTTCTGGGTCAAGTGATTGATGCCGAAGGCATTAGAGTAGATCAGAAGAATATCCAAGCTGTTCAATAGTGGATCCAACCTAAGTTTGTAACAGAGATCTGCAATTTCTTAAGACTCACTGGCTATTACAAAAGGTTTATTCCTGAATTCTTTCTAACTGATTTGTTGTTAACTCAATTAACTAGGAAAGATGTTCCATTTTTCTAGAGCGCAGCCTATGAAGAATCTTTTCAAAAGTTGAAATAGTTATTGACTTCTACTCCTGTTCTAGTGCTACCTCATGAGGGTAAGGATTTTCAGGTTTATACTGATGCCTCTAAGGCAGGACTTAGTTGTATTCTGATGCAAGATCACCATGTTATAGCCTAAGCCTCTAGACAGCTTAAGCCTAATGAGAAGAATTATCCTTTGCATGACCTTGAACTTATAGGAGTAGTTTTTGCTATTAAAATTTGGAGACACTACCTGTATGGAGTTAAGTGTGAGATGTTTACTAATCACCAAAACTTAAAATACATCTTCACCCAGAAAGAACTTAAATACCATTAGCGTAGGTGGCTTGAGTTACTTTGCAACTATGATTTGGAAATCTAATATCATCCGGGTAAAGCTAATGTTGTAGCTGATGCCCTGAGTCGTAAAGCAACTTTATCTTCCCTTTGTTGCAATAAATCTTTGATAGAAGATTTTGTCAGATTGAATCTTGAGCCAATCAATTCAGCTGATTTGGGCACTCTACTATTTGCTATTCAGTCAGATGATTCTCTAAGGCCTAAGATTGTTAAGGATTAGAAGGAAGATTCAAATTATTCTGCGTAAGTTTCTGAAATCGTTAGTGGCAAGAGATCTGAATTACATCTTGATGACGAAGGTGTGGTATTTTAGAAGTACAGGTTATGGATTCCTAAAAGCTTGTAGTTACAAATATTGTCTAAAGCTCATAACTCTAGCTATGCAGTGCACCCTAGTAGTTATAAGATGTAACAAGATCTCAAGCAATTGTTTTGGTGATTCGGCATGAAGCGAGATATAGCCATTTTCATTTCCAAGTGCCATCCCTATCTTTGGTCAAGGCTGAACACTAGAAGCCTAGTGGACTTCTTAAACCCTTAGGCATTTCTAAATGGAAGTGGTCTGATATTTCCATGGACTTCATTGTAGGTTTGCCTAAGAGTAGATCTGGTTCTAACTCTATTAGAGTGATAGTTGATAGACTCACAAAGTCAGCTCACTTCCTTCCAATTCGTCAGACTAATCCTATTGAGAAGTTAATTAAGCTTTACCTTAAGGAGATCGTTCGTTTGCATGGTACACCGAACAGTATAGTTTCTGACAGAGACAATATATTCACTTCCATATTTTGGATAGCTGTTCAGCAAGACTTGGGGATGAGTTTAGCATTGAGTACTACTTTTCACCCCCAGACAGATGGTCAGACTGAGCATGTTAATCAGATCTTGGAAGATCTCTTATGTCTTTGTGTTCTAGACTTCGATGGATCATGGGAAGATTACTTATCATTGGTTGAGTTCGCCTACAAAAATAGTTATCAGTCTAGTATTGGTTTGGCTCCTTAGAAAGCTCTTTATGGAAGGAGGTGTACAACTCCAGTTTCTTGGATTGAAGTAGGAGACTATCAACTATATGGTTCCGAGCTAGTAGAAGAGACCACTAAGAAAGTTCAACTGATCAAGCGTAATATGACTGCAGCTCGGGATAGATAGAAGAAATATCATGATGCTCGTCATCATCAGTTAGAGTTTTTAAGTGGGCGATAGGGCTTATCTTAAAGTTAGTCCGATGCGTGGTGTGCAAGGATTCAGTGTTTCTGGAAAGCTGAGTCCAAGGTATTTAGGACCCTTTGAAGTGATTGAGAAAATTAGAACATCTGCTTACAGATTAGAGTTGCCAGAAAACTTCTCGATTGTACATAATGTGTTTCACATTTTGTCACTAAAAAGGTGTTTGCTAGATCCAAGTCAGCAAGTTCAGATACCTGTAATGGAACTACAACCCAATCTAACTTTCGTCGTTAAACCTGTTGCGATTCTGGGGCGGGATCTTAAGAAGTTAAGAAATCGCAGCATTCCTATGATCAAAGTCCACTAACAAAATCATCCAGCTAGTAAAGCCACGTGGGAGAAAGAAGAGGATATGCAAAAGAAGTTCCCATAATGCTTTTCTTAATCAGGCAGATTTAGTTCTTTCAATTTTGTTGAATTTATTTAAACTTCCTTTTGCATTTTCAATTTTCTTATTTTGTTTGTTGTGTGTCGTGGGCGACACTCTTTTAAAGGAGGGAATTCTGTAACAATCATAGTATTGTTACCTGTCAATTAGTGATCTAATTGATTCTAATTCTTTTCTATTAGTCTTATAATAGTATTAAGAGCCTTCATTTTAATTTTTGTGTGATTTGAAGATCATTTGGCAATTTCTAACATTTCTTAATTTTTGATAATTCTGAGAATGCTTAATTTATTTAGACCTCAAAATTAAAAATAGAGTCTACCATTGGACTCACCACACCCAAATTAGCTAGGGGTAGTATTTTGGAAGTGTTTGGAAGTCGTCAAATTTTTCCCCGAATATTTTAATAATATTTTAAATACCCAGAAAATTAAGATAATTAAATTGACCTCCGATAGAAAATCCGATTTCATTTTTGACTTCCCCGCACCTCAATGGGGTAAGGGTGAAATTTTGAGATTTTTCAAAGTGCATTTGGTTATTTTATTTTGATTGATAAATTGAATTTAATTAAATGATTAAATAAAATAAACATATAAATCAATATAATCATTAATCTATTAATTCCATTGGCATTATTCTAGAACCGCGGTGATCGACTATTCGGCTCGATGCACGGGACAGCTATCCATTTCAATCGCATCCGTCGAGCGCTTTTAGTCTTTGATCCAACGTCTCACTTCTGATATTTTGATCCAATTGTTGGATCGAGAACCCGATCCAAAGGTCAAATTTACCTCCTGTACGCCTCCTTCTTTCTGCAAGCGTTCGTGCTCTACGAAGGCAGAGAATTGATTGTGCGCACTTCTATCCTCGCCTCTTTGATAGCTTAGACTTAGGAAAATTTTGATGATTTTTCTCTCCTCTTTCACTAGTAGACTATGGATTGCTAAGGGTGGGTCAATGATTTCTTCTGAAGCTCTTCTTCAACGATCCTCTTTAGGAAGGATTGACGGACTTGCTTGTGGCAGATTTAATTAGGTACTCCTAACCCTTCTTATCCCATTATAAATCTTAGTTCATTTAATATTATTAAGATGTAAAAATCTAGTTAAATGTAATATGCATTGTGAAATTGAGTTTACCTTCTTAAGCTTGTGATAATTGTGGAGCTGAAACTTAACTTCTGATATATTCATATGGATACACTATTATCTACACTATGCTTCTTATCTTCTTCAATTATTATCAGTACTGCAATTATCCTTCCTAAACTTGAACTCGTAAGGAAGGAATTCTGATAGCCGTTATACCTTCCTTTATTCAGAAAATGCCATTATTCATTCTGTTTTTATGTGGAATTAAATCTATATTATGTTCTCTCTATTCACATTAGGCTGACTTAGCTTATTCTATTTCAAATTTTTATTGATTTTCAGTAACTCTAATTAGCATTTGGGAGATTTTTAGGGCATCCTTTCCTTACCTAAAAATAACTTCTAGGAGATTTGATTTGGGTCTGGAATGTAGTTCTGGAATTTGTTATCCTTTTTAAGGGCTCGGTTTGCCGTGAAAAGCTTCGTATTGCTACCTCCTTTCTGCCCTAAATCTCCTGATCGTGCCTCTAACGAAGGAGGTGATGGTCGACTTCCTAACCTATCGAACCGGCTGGTCCAACGCTTAAGGTTAATATTAAGTTATATGTTAAATCTTCTGAATTTATTAATTTAACTATAACTTGCATAATAAACTTCCAATATATACAATATTTTATACCATTTTGATCACAAAAATGCGTAGATTAATAATATATAATTCAATTTCTATTTTGATAAATATTTTAATTAGTCAATATTTAAGATTAATTAATTAATTATAAATTAATATTAACATTTCATGTGACCTAATTTGATCATTTGATATCCAAATTAAGTGATAAAATAATTCATTTCACTCACAAAAATATGAGAAATAATAATATGAAATCAAATTTAACATTTGAACCCTAATTTTGATAATCACTTTTTAACCCTACTTAGGAGTCACAAAAACCCTAGTTTTCTAATATTGTCCAAATTTGACATACTTAGTGTCATTTTTCTCCTTATGATATAAGAATTTCAATAAAATGTGAATTATTTTCACTGGAAAATAGTTAGTGATTTTTGGTTGTTGACTCTTATATAATGTTATTATGATAAATTCTAATTTCCTAAATAGCATATTTTAGGTTTTATAAAACCCTAGGATTGATAACATGTCACATTTATTATCTCCCATATCAAATTAGATTACTTTTGCTTGAGCTTAGTTCCCATTTTCTAGATATGTGTATCAATTACAAATTGCTTGATTCACCTTTAAACCATAAGTGAAGAACCCTATGATTGATTTACAATATGAATTGTAGTTGATCCCTAGATTTGTTAGTTACACCTATTAAGAGTAGTTAGCCTTAATGCATATATAATTATATATTATTGAATTAACTAGATCTAGCCTTTAGTGATTATATTAGAACTTAGTTCATTCATCATAATCCCTAAAGCCTTCTCTTGAATCATTTAAAAGCTAGTAATAGGAATTCCTATTTTACTTATAGTAGTTTAAGAATCCTATTGAATTTCTTAAACTTTATCTATTATGATACTTAGAACTTGTAGTTATTAAATCCCATCCTTTAGTTATTTTAAACCTTTCACTTTATTATAATCTAGTTGGATTAGAACTTGATTGGTTAGATCCTTCAAACTATAACCTAGCTAGTGAACTATAGTGAATTAATCTTAACTTCTAATTCCTTGAGTTTAATATTTTTTTAATCTCAATCTCTTCCTACTAGTCACCTAAGTCTTGATTTTATCATTATAATTGAATCTTATAGTTTTGAACTAGAATGGAACTAGTTTATATTTGTATTGATTATACTTATAAATTATTTTGTCATAACATAATAAATAAAATGAAACTATAATTTTCAAAACTCCAACTATTACTATTAATTACAAATTAACTTGAGATAAATATCTCAAAATTAATTGGGAGCTCAATTAGCTCCAATCATTAAGAAGATAATTAAAATAAGATAACTTTGGATATCACTTAGTTTCAATTATTAAATTTTCTTTGAATGCTTGCTTAGCTTTGAGCCTTATTCATTTGAATCATTCATATAAAATATTGTGCATGAATAAAACTTTCACATTAAAAATAATAGGGGTTTATATTGCTGGATCAGCCAAGGGTAGGCTAATAAGGAGTAATAAGGAAACCTCACATTCTTAGAGGGTGAATGTGAGCGTTATTTATTTTGACCCCGCTTTCTTTTACATGTTAAACAGACGTGTTTAACTCCTCGCCTCATTCTGTATTTTCCAGTGGAATGAGTACTTTCTAAAATAACTTTAATCAATTAACATATGAGATCTTCTTCAATCTTATAGATTGTTAAGACTCATCATAGCTTTCAGCTATGTTACTTTCCATAGTTCTAGACTATGTGAATCTTAGACTAATAGTCTAAGATCTTCCTTCAATTTCTATACTATGCATTTTCTATATTTTAGTACTGTACTTTACTTGTTTACAATTTACTTAGATTATAGTGAATGTTATTAAAAATTACATTTAAATGCTTCAATGTCTCTTTTCCTTACTTAGCATAAGTTCTTTTGAACATATACATGATTTACTTCATTTACTTTCATATGCACTTTAGTTTCTTTCTAGTCTATTTAGGATGCTTTTACCCTTATTTTATTTATAGGCTAGGATATATATTTATGTGAGTGTTCTAATCCATTGTACCTTTTTCTTACTTACTTTTTCCACACTTGTATGCTTACTTTTTTGCACTCATATTTATGCTTATGTTGAAACTAGTAGTGATATCCAATTAAACAATAATGTGCTTAGCCCAATCTTAAAATGTACTTAGACTATTTAGTCTAATCATATTTTCTATTTCTTAGCTTTGCCCTATCATATTTATATGCCAAAATGTGATAGATCAAGTCATTTGGAGGCTAGTGGAGCTAAACCAAGCACAAAAAAGCTAGCTTCTTCCGCTTATAATATAATAAAATATATAGCTTATAAATTTCTGCAAGTGAGCTTTTAATTTCTTACATTCATTTAAGTTTACTGTTGGTTTATAATAACAATACCATTTACTTTACTTTCACTATGCTTGTATTGGAGCTTAGTTTTATATTAAAATGCCTGAGATGTGATGAATGGATGGATGTAAATGAATGTATGCAAATGAATATTAACTAAGTCATTAGTTGTATACTTACTTTATATGTTAATTGGAATTAGTAGTATATTAATTTTCATATGGAATTGGAAAATAGCTTTATGTTTAAATTGAGAATCTCTCCTAATCTTCATGTATGTAATAAAAGCTGTGAATTGTGCATACTCTAAGATAGATAATTGTTACATATGTGTTTTCTCACTTCAAACTATTAGAATTATAAATAAGCATTCACATGTAACGGATTGACTTTAATTTAGAATTAGAAATAAATAATCTCATGTAACGGATTGACTTTATATTAAAATTATAAATGAGCAAATCCTATGTAATGGATTGGCTCTATATTAGAACTGAAATTAAACAATCCTATGTAATTGATTGATTTCATATTAGTTTTAGGTTATTTTTTCTTTCAATTATATCTTCCATTAGAATGGAAGACTTGTATGTCTACATTGCAGATGTTTCTTTAGCCAAATACAGCAGAAACTCTGCCAAAATTTTTAAAAATTTAATGACTTAGAATAAATTGGAAAATTGTAGACTCATGTTTCACATATTAAATATTTACAAATTTTCATATCTACAATTACAAGTATTCACATCAATTGTTTCTAAATTACATTCTCTCATGTCGTTTGCATATATCATATTTTAATATGTACTTCATATAATACAGTTTCATAAAAATTCCCTTCCATCTTAACTTAAAAATCTATTCTAAATCCTTGGCCAAACACAGTATCTAATGATTTAGATTAGTTTCCTTCTAATCTAGTATTAGATATTGTGGTGACATCTAAATATTGAGTTAAGTGATTCTCAATATTGGGTCGTCACATCGAGTAGCCAGGCTCCAAGGCGCGCTTGCAATGCCCCGTTATTAGGTTAAATAATCTATTCGAATAACGAGTGTTACTGTAGTACTTAATACTAGATTAGTGAAATTAAACCAACTACGTACTACGGGGAGTTTATGATCTCTGAAGGGGATAAACCAAATGCATAACTAATGAAATAAAAATTTATACCATTCTAGCCATTCATATAATAAAGGAATAAATGCAGCATGTATTTGTAAAGTAACATACAACAGTTAATAATATTTATACAAGCTTTTAATGAAAGACGTATTTCCTCTAAAATAAATATAGTATAAGACTAGAACTAGGAAAGTGCACGAACTGCCATAATTGGACACAATCCATCTCAAGTCCAAGGTCCATAACAAGCTCCTAAACCTACTGTATTTTGGTTTGTAAATACGGTAGAACACAGCCAAAAAAAATAAAAAGTGATTAGACTTTAAAAGTTTAAGTACATTTTAAAAGTAAGCTAAACACATTATTAAACAGATATCATATTAGCTATTTACAATTTAAAGTAAAAGCGGTGCAATAAGCATGAAAATATTAAGGAGGTAAAGTAAGAAAAATTTTCTTACATTTTTACAAATCCTGCAACAAATAGGTTAGCATAGCATTTGAAATAATTGCAATTGAAGAAAATATGAATATGTTCAAATGATTTTGTATACTAAATAAGAAAAATAGTGTAAAAAATAAAATTACATTTTTGTATGAAACCTTCTATTACATAAATAATAAATAATTCTGAAAGATTTAAAATGCTATAAAGAAAGTAAGTAATTTCTATCTAAGGACTTAATATATATATAGTCATAAGACTATACTTAATTATTCACAATAAATAAGATTGTGAGAATACAACATATGATTAATTTATTTTGTATTTTTGTTTTGTGAGCGCAGAACAAGTGAGGAAGTTGAGTACGTCTACTTAACTTACTGAAAGTGGGGTCAATTGTAAACGCACTCATTCCACTCTCAAAGGAATTATGTGGTCTCCGGATACACCAATAACCTGCCCATGTTTAATGACACTTGTACTAAAATCCACCATATAAACTCCTCCTGAAAAATACATTAGATGTTTAGTATATGCGCAATGTATTAGTGTATGATTCAAGGTTTGGATTTAATGTGTTGTTAGCATAACAAGAATTTATCAAATTATTGTAAACCACATGATATTCATTATTTTCTATTTTAAATTATCTATCCTAATATTTTGGGACTAATAAAGTCCCTAATTAACTTAGAAAATATGGATTCCCATAAGTTATTCATTTTACTATTACTAATTTACTAAGAAGTTCAAAATAAGAAATATTCATTTTATGAAATTTTACTATTTACCTTACAGAAAAGATATTGTTCATTTTGTAAAAGAAAAAGATATAATTTATGTAACATAATAAATATTATTTGTTGAAAAGATATAAAAGGATACTATTCATTTTGCATTTAAGTAACTATTCATTATACAATAAAATACTATTCATTTCCAATTTTTTACAAGTACTTATTTTGTAATAATTACTATTTATTTCGCAAATGACAGCCACTTACACATTGCAATACCATCTAATACTCAAAATAGAAAATCAGTAGTGTACACTTCCATGGAGGTAGCACAAGAAGCATTTTACAATGACTATAGATCAAGATAATTAAGAATAGAATAATAAGCCATTGTGGTTGAAGCTATTGATATTACAAGAATAAACTATTTTTCAAATGCTAATCAAAACTAAAAAACTGAGTTTGATTGTTTGTTTGAACTACTGCACTGATGATTAATATAAAAGAGTGAAATGATTATCTATTCCTTAGTCATCGATACATAAGAAAATCAAATGATAAAAGAATTAAATTACTAATAATAATTCATCCTTGCATACACTACAAATGAAGTTCTTTTCGTGCAGTATATTATAACAAATATACTTTCTTTAACATTAAATTGGACTGTTTTGTTTGCAGGAAATTGGGTTGGAAAGAAATAAGTCTTTCAAGAATTTATAAAATAACTTCAACAAGTAGGCACTGAAACAATCAACTTAATAATGAGATCGAAATATGGTCACACTAAAGAAAATCCATTATGGCAAATCTATCCATTGCTACAATTTACAACATTAAAATAATTTCAGCTATAATCTCATATGCATAATCTATTAGTGTGATTTGACTAATACTTAGTATTTATCCACATGTAATACTATTAAATTAATAGATATTCAATAAAATCTGAACTTTCTTTATCTTATACTATATATGTATGTACATATATAATATATAATTATGATTATAAATGAGTGAAATAAATTTAAACAGTAGTCTAAAATCTCAATTTGAATGCATTATTGAAATAGGAGCTACTCATTAATAGATATTAATTAAACTATAGTAGGCATTAAGACCCATGCAAGCTGCAAACTCAATTAGCCATGAATTGAAAGGTTTGTAATTCACATAAGTATTGTAAACATCAATTATTTACATTTAATTCATAATCACGTTATTCTTTCTATCATTCACTAAAATATGAATTGAACTAACTATAAGATCTAGAAAAATAATCAAATCAAGCCAAAACATGCACTTAAGAGAACTTAAGTATTTCAGAGTACTAGAATAATCAAATGCATAAAATAATCATTTGCAAATGTAAGTGAATCAGAATTTCTTTGAAAAACTGCATGAACTAATTAGGTGAAGCATGGAAGAATTTAATCATTCATTTTTTGAACATTGAAACTTTGCTAGTTACGCCAAGCAATATCACTAAGTACTCACTGGTATAACATATGAAAAAAAAGCAGTCTTCATCCCATTAAACTCACTAATATGCAACTAATGGTAATTGAACTGTAAATTAATTTTGGGAAAAGTACTAAAAAAATGATTAAGGAGGTTATCAATAAGCAAAAAAAAATATTTGTTATACATAATGACCATATTTAAGTTATAAAAGTCAATGTAAATTCGTAATAAACCATCCTCCTTTTGCACAACAAAATCAGAGCACCCCATGGAGAATAGCTAGAGCAAGAAAATCAGTATTCCACCAAATCGTCAAGTATTTCCTTGAGATTCAATAGCTTTTTTGTGTGTTTCCTGGCACGAGATTAATGGAGGATGTCATCTCTCATACAGCAGGTATTATTAGGAATTTTACTGAGAGAATATCCAAGAAACTCACAAACTAATAAAACTCTAATAAACTTAAAATACAAACAACATAATGAACGATATAACTGTAGATCCAAATATTAGTGCCACATTCTCTTAAAAAAATAGAAAATGCTTCTCTAATTTAGTTCAATTTCTTCTATAGTAATTAATAAAAGATCCATTTCAAAAGAAATAGTGATGAGCATCAACAGAATAACTCAAGCAGCTCTACATTGCAGAACCTTAAAGAAAAGGGAATAAAAAGTAAAAAAAAATCTTTGTTAGCTTATGACCATTTAACCTAAAAACAAAATAAACTGAACAACAATATTAAATACATATAAGTGTTCACGCCACTAAATTATATAGAAATGATATAGAAAGTGGCAAATTTTTCATATCATTGTTGATAAGACATTGGTAGAATGATGAATCTAACTTATCAAAAATCTCAAGATACTACCATACCATTCCTGTCACTCAACAATAATTCCAATTATAATTCTTAAAGGCATTGCTTTGAAAAGCTGGTGCATACATGCAGCTCTTTAGTAATGTATATGGTTACCATCATTATTATATGAATCGGAATGAAATAGATAATATAAAACTCCACAAATCTCAGCTCAAATGTTATTCATGCTATTTAATACGTCAAAAAGAGAAAATCATATCTTAAATTTGAAATATTGATAGACTAAGACTGGGTATGATTTGTGTAACGAAAATACAGCAAACAGTCTCCATAATGAATAATTTTTAGAATATCGAGCACTTTCTACAACGTCTCCCTACAATCTACTTATTCTCAAGTTATGAATCGAATCTTCAAATTAAACCCTAATATCATAAATTGCCAGAAAAATTCATTCGACAACTTAACATTTGATAGGGGAATTGGGAGGAGTATTTGTTTCATGATTTTAGGGTTTATGAAGTTGTTTCTTTGCACCGATCATGATCTTGCAAAACTGACATATTGGGGAAGATGAGGTTTGGGTAGATATGGAGATAGATGGGATATGAGCTTAACTAGAGACGTTAGTTGCATCTCCACAACTTACGATTGGATGGGGTCATGGCGAGTGGCCATTGGTTCGTGCGAGCGGTGGAAGCCACGCATCCTCGTGCGAACTGTCGGCCCTGTCGCTCGGATTGAAGTTATGCGAATTGATTAGGATAAGGAGTGAAGGATTTGTTTAGGGCAGAATATTTTTAACATTAAATAATTAAAATCATTAAAGTTAATTATTTATTAGTTAATCAATTATCTAGTTTAGAATTAAATAATTATATGCATTTTAAAAAATTTGCTCTTTAACTAAATCGAGGATGACGAGCTCAAAAATGTAGTCAAAATTTTCATTAGAAGTTGTCTTAATTATTTTATTTTTATTTTCTTAGGATTTTAAAATAAAATAAAATAATCATGAAATTTTGACGGTCTCCAAAACACACCAAAATTTCACCCCTAGCCAATTTGGGGGTGAGAAACACAATGGCAAAGTCCAATTTTTAATCTGAGGTCAAAATAATTTTTTCATTTTTTTAATTTAAATAATTATCTAAAATTAGGATTTTGCTTATTTGGTCTCCAAACTAGGCCAAAACTTATGGACTCGCTTCTAATGTCTAATTAAGACTGTTTGAAGAGATTTGAAGTTAATTGGACTGTTAAATAATGATTAACAACCTTGGGTTGTTACAGCGCTGCATTGCCCTGCTCTCGGGTTTCATGGCACTAGGATGCGCTATAGCTCACGCTCCGTTGTGGCAAGTTGTAGCGCCCTGCTCTCAGGATGTCTGCCGCTGGGGCGCATTGCAGCGCCTCAGTCTCTATCTTCCATTGGGGGGAGCTACATCGCCCCAGTCTTTGGACTCCATCTGCCAAGGCGCGCTACAGCGCCCTGGACTCGATCTGCTGCCGCCATGGCGTGCTACGACGCTTCTCTCTCGGATGCTGGGCGCCAGGGCGCGCTGTGGCGCCTATACTACATCTGAACTTCTCACTTTGTTCTTAATAGCCTCGGAACCTCTCGGAAGCTCATCGGAGCATCATTAGCATTTCCATGATGATCTGAATGGTCTCCATAATATAACACTTGGAGTGCTCATTAATTGATGAAGTCAAACAGCACAAGAAAAATATAAAGAATATTCCCTTTAAGTTGCTTCTATTAAGGAAGGAATATGGTCAAAATTGAATCTAGATTCAAATAACTGCATTTGGTATGGAGTCAGAATTTGAATTTGGGTACCTAATGAGTCTAAGTTAAGATCCAAATTGTTAAAGCAGGCTCATCATTCCAAATACACTATCCATCTAGGGAATAACAAAATGTATCAAGATATGAAGAGTCACTTTTGGTGACCAAGGATAAAGAAGGATACTGTCGAGTTTGTGTAAGTGCGAATCTTATAACCTCGTCAAGGCTGAACATTTATGTTTGATGCATGACATCTTCCATATCTCATCTTTAAGAAAGTGCTTGTTAGAACTAATACTACGAATTGAAGTAGAAGAAATGAATCTACAACCAAATCTTTGTTTTGTGATTGAACCTGAAGAAATCCTAGGTTGAGATGTAAAACAATTGCGTAGCAAATCAATTCCCATGATGAAAGTGAAATGAATGAATTATTGAAGTGAAGAAGCAATGTGGAAAAAAGAGTCTATATGATTAAACTTTTTCCTCAACTATTTATCTAAGAACTATAAGTAACTAGAACATTATTTTTTTTTCTTATCAATTGTTAGATTAGTAAAATTTTAAATTTGATGTCGCGGACCACATCTTCTTAAGTTTGGGAGAATGTAAAATCTCAAGATTTTGAGTTAATAAATTTATTGTTCATTGTTTTAGTTAATTCGAGTAAAATATAAATTACATTTGCAAAACAAAATTATTAGATTGTTAAGAATAATTTTTAAGAATTTTGAAAATTATTTGAGAATTTTTCGATGAGGGAATTTTTCTCGATTATCTTACGACGGATTTAAATCAAAATAATTATAAAAACTTTTTGAGTATCAAAATTGAAATATTTTTGAATTTTTGAATTCTACTCTATCAAATTAGCTGGTAACAAAAATTACATATTTTTGGAGCTAAAACGAATGAGTTGTGATAAAAATACATTTTGAATAAAAAAACATTCAGCTCTTACGGCGCCAACAAATTTGATTTCGGCCATCTTCAAACTTAAATTCCGGAACAATCACTTGGGTAAATTAGACAATTTTAGTGTCCATGAATTCCTCCCAATGAAATCAATATTTTAGAACCTTAAATTGAATTTTTGGAGGTACATTTTTTATTAATTTTAAAAAATACTAAAATTTATTAATTTAATAAAATATTATAATTTTTGGGGATTTTGCATTTAAATTACTTAATTAAAGGCACTAAACGATATTCCATATATATTATTCTTAATTAAGAATGAATTTAAGTCATTATATTAAGCTATTCAAATTTCACCTTGATCAAACCTATACTATTAGATCTTTGCTAAAGCATTTTATGAACTCCTATACCTTCTAATCTTAATTAGGAACATAAAATCCTACCTCTATTTCCTTCTTACCATCATTTGAAAGCATTTGTCAAATCCCATTCCCTTCCTCTTCTCCTCCTATCCTCCTCTTCAAACCTTAAGGGACTTCATCCATATGTAAATCTCACGACTAAGAGAAAATCTTGAAAGCTCTAAACTACCTAAATAAGGAGATCTTTACTGCACTATCTCATTCATTCCACGACAAAGAAAAGATCTAGACTTCATCAAGATTTCTTTGCTTCAAGGTAATTTCTTCTTTGATTCTCTCATTATTTTTATTTGTTACCAAATATATTTCATGTTTGAATATATATAATGATTGAATAAATGTTTTTTTTAATATTAGTAGGCTTTATGCACATCAATTATGATATTTTAGTTTGCATAATTCAGGTGTAGATTTATAGCATTCTAAGAAAAAAAAAAGTCTATATTTATACAAATATTTTAGAATTTTTCATTAATAATTCGAGCTATCATAATTCTTATTTTACTCAAAATTAGTTGTTATAATTTTGTACACATTCTAATATGTATTACTAATAAATCACTAGATTACACCACCTTTTAGTTTTGACTTTATGATGTTTAAAAGTTACCCCAAAATTGAGAAAAATAAATTTTATTTTATTTAAATATTTTATTTCAAAAATTTCTATTTTTTATCAACTTTTGAGAGTTGTAACCTTTCAACCACTAAGATCTGGGTGATGTAGCTTTACATGATTAATATCCTATATTTTGTGAATAAGTTCACAGAAGACATTACCAGTCCATTTGGACTATAAGGTCATCATTTAGACACTCAAACTCCAGTAAACACCAATTAAAATCCAGAAAATAATTTTTAAAAAGTTCAGAAAATAATGTGACTGTTTCTTAAAAAATTTCTGAAACAGTCAAAAAATTTTGTCAAACTTTGCACATTCATAACTTTTAAAATAATTTGAACAAATAGCTGTAATTTTGGCGTGCTTAATCTCCTATCAATTAGGAATAATTTTTATTTTGACATCAGTAGCTAAAAATATTATTTATATCTTCATTTAAATATTCAAAATTTACTAAAAATCCTAATCGCATCACATAATTAATTTTAAGTTTTCACTCAAGCTTTGTAATGTTAACCCGAAATCTTTATATTATAATTTCCTAAGTTTTAAATAGTAGATTAATGTATAAGAATTAATTTCTTAATTAATTTATTTAAGAAAAATTTTGCTGAGTAAACAAACTAATCAGATACATAGAGTTATTTTAATTGTATTATTCTTAATATTGTTTGATATTAGTTCCTTTGAATGTATACAACCATTGCATGTATCTCAGTGTTATGCTAAGTTAAATTGTATTTTCTTATTTTCAAAAAATACTTATGACAAATATATGTGATGAGAGTCTTTGGAAGTAGAACAAAACTGAACATGTACAAATAGGGTTTGCTAGCAACTCAAGAAGCAATAAGAAGGGGTCTAGCCCACTAGAAAGGGGCAGAAGATCCAGATGAAAAACACATCAAAATAAGATTTATGTGAACAATTATCGACGAGTAATTGTATACCTTCTTAGAATAATTTTGATGTTAATATATAGGTTTCCCAGTAAAGCTTGGGGGTCCTAGACCTAAAATAATATATTAATATCACACAGTAATTTAAATTAAGTTATTCCCAACCATATCAATTTATATTAATGCTGTTATTTCCATTCATATTAATTTATATTTTTGCTTTGAAATTATTTTAACCGCTTGAGCATTGCAAGTTCTTTATTATTGAAATTAGCATAACTCTCAAATTATAATATTGATGTTTCCTTCACACTTTATTTCATTAACTTTGTAACCTATATAAGATGTTACAAATGTGGCTGTTTCTTAGAAAATTTCAGAAACAATCAACATTCTTGTCAAACTTTGCACATTCATAACTTTTAAAATAATTTGAACCAGTAGCTATAATTTTGGCATGCTTAATCTCCTATCAATTAGGAACAATTTTTATTTTGATATCAGTAGCTGAAAATATCATTTGTACCTTCATTTAGATATTCAAAATTTACTAAAAATCCTAATCGCATTACATAACAAATATAAAGTTTTCACTTAAGCTTTGTAATGTTAACCCAAAATCTTTATATTATAATTTCCTAAGTTTTAAATAGCAGATTAATGTATAAGAATAAATTTTGTAATTAATTTATATAAGAAAAGTTTTGCTGAATAAACAAATGAATCAGATACGTTGAGTTATTCTAATTGTATTATTCTTAGCATTGTTTGATATTACTTCCTTTGAATATATACAACTATTGCATGTATCCCAGGGTCATGCTAAGTTAATTTGCATTTTCTTATTTTCAAAAAAAACTTATGACAAATATATGTGGTGAGAGTCTTTGGAAGTAGAACAAAATTGAACATGTACAAACAGGGTTTGTTAACAACTCAAGAAAAAATAAGAAGGGGTCTAGCTCACTACGAAAGGGCAGAAGATCCAGATGAAAACACATCAAAATGATATTTATGTGAACAATTATCGACGAGTAATAGTATACCTTCTTGGAATAATTTTTATGCTAATATCTAGGTTTCCCAGTGAAGCTTGGGGGTCCTAGACCTAAAATAATATATTAATGTCACACAGTAATTTAAACTAAGTTATTCTCATCCCTATCAATTTATATTTATGCTAAGTTATTTCCATTCATATTAATTTATATTTTTGCTTTGAAATTATTTTAACCGCTTGAGCATTGCAAGTTCTTTATTATTGAATTAGCATAACTCTCAAATTATAATATTGATGTTTCCTTCACACTTTATTTCATTGATTTTGTAACCTATGTAAGATGTTAAAAATTAATACATTTATATGCTATATGTACTGCTGCCTGATTGGCAGTATTGATAATTAATACAAGTCATATGAATTAGAAACGAAAGCTAACTTGATTTCAAAAGCTAGAAAATATTATGTTATCAAGAGTGAAATGGAGTCATTATTATATCTATTTAAGTTAAAACAATTGTATAACTTTAATTTAAATTTCAGGATTTGTGATGTATGTATATTATTTTATTTAGTAATTTTTGTGATAAATATTTATTCTTGAATTATTACTTGAAATCTCTCAACCCGGTCTTCGAGTCGTTACACCATAAGAGTTTGTTAAAGAGAGTTTTAATCTTTTTCATAACATAATTAGTAGTTGTAGTAACTTCCAACCAACAAAGATGTATGAAGTGAGAACATCTTTAGGAAGGATAATCCTACCCCCTTGAGAGAGAAATTCATGCTCCCGCCCTCTTAGCTTTTGCAAATTGAATCAAGATCTTTATAAATATAGTTTTTATTGTGACCTTTGAAAATAGGAATACCAAGATATTTTAAATAGAATCTTCCATTTTTGAAACCCAATTTATTTGCATTAAAAAACATAGTGTGCTGAAAAGCCTTATCACTTATGCAAAATTGAAATCTATTGTAGTTTGCTGAGACCATTATCTCTTTGAAGAGCTTGGAGAAGAGCATTTAATTTATCAATAGCTCTTGTATCCCCAGTTGAGAAGATGATGAGATCATTCGCATAGGCAACATGGGATGCCATTAGTTTCCCTCCCAAGTTAAAGTGTAGGCTAAGGTTTTGTTTAAAAAGGTTGTTGATATTGAGGAACCAATAATTCATTGAAAGAATGAAGAAGATAAGAGAAAATGATCTCCTTGCCTAAGCAAATTTGAAGAACCCTTGAGGGTACCTAGTTACAATGTTAAAGAACCAAATGTTATCAATATAATGACTAACTTTAGTAATGAATGAATCATCGAACCTATAGAAGTTAAGGGCCCTAAACAAAAAAATTACAGCCAAACTTATCAAAATCTATTTCAAGGTTTAATTTAAGGAAGATATTATGCCCATTCCATTTATTTTTTAGACTATGGACCATTTCTTAATAAGCTAAGATTTGTTGTCTTAAATTTTTCTCGTATGGACAAATCCAGATTGATTAGGTTCAATCAAATGAGAACAACTTTTTGAGCATATTAGCCAAAAATTTAGAAATGATTTTGTTGAAACTAAAGCACAAGCTAATATGTCTAAACTATGTTCACTAATTGTTGTGGTTATCTTTAGGGTTGAGGGAGATGGTTGTGTGAGAAGAATTTGGGAAGTGAAATGTTGTAAGAAAATTCCTTTAACACCATTGGATATTTCTTTTTTGATTATGTGACAATGCTTGATGTAAAATTCCCCAGTGAAGCTGCATGGTCTAGGATAACTATTGTGCTTTAAAGATTTGACAACCTACCAAATTTCCTTATTAAAGTGATAGTATTGAGCTCAGAATTATCACCTTTGGTAATGTTTAAGGAAGTGAAAAGAAAAAAAAAATATTAGATAAGAATCACATTTGTAGAGATTTTGAAAATAGCTTACGACAAAGTAGATGTCATTCTAAATGGCAAGTCTATATTTATTAACCCAATTATAATAAAATTTAAGATTTCTTTCCCCTTAAGTTTCTGATTGAGATTGCATTTTTGTTTCAAGAAAGCTATGATAGCAGTGTGAACTTGGATTAAGACAATCTTGCCTTTTGAGAAAGTAATCCTATTATAATAATGGGACAAGATACAAGAGGAATTTTAAGATTAGAGACAATCAACTTGCCAATTGCAAGTTATCTTTTTTAAGCTTAGCTTCAAGGAAGATGACGTTAAATTTATGTTCCATAAAATTGTGTTTGAGCCTATTCCTAGAAGAGACGCTGTCAATGCCCCTTATATTCCAACAAAGAATATTTATAACTAGACCATAGAAGGCCCATAATGGACCTTCTAACTAGCAGCATTAGATCTAGTAACTCTTTTAGTGTTTGTTTGAGTTAGGTTTTTGTCTAAATATCAAATTCTTCTACTTCATTAAAACCGATGAAGGGGATGTATCTATTAGAGGAAATCACATAATTCTTACTTTTGATGGAGGCCGAGCATATTTCCCTTATCATGTGAGCCCATAATAGGAAGGGTCTGTTTCACTGGGATCAGAGATCTGCAAAACACCATTAGCAGAAACAATAATATCATTGCAATCAGCCAGATACTTATCGAAGTAGTGGAATGAGTCATGTTAAAATTGTTAGTTTGTTCTGAGGCAGCATATGAACAGAGTGGATGCTACTTTGTTTACATATCACCCATGATTTTAACAAATAGACAGTTTTTCTAATTGCAAGTAGACGTGAGCTGCCACGCATGCTAAAAATGAGAAGATGCTATAGTGCTTCTCTTGTAAATAATGAAATTTGGGTCTTAGATATGAATATTATAGAGTTTTGAGGGTTAGTACATGTGAAAATTCCATAAAAAATAAAAAATGCATGAGCTTAGCTTACAGCTATCTACCTAATTTATATAATTAGACAGAAAACAACTACAAGTTCCATGAGAGACTCACCGCCATAATATTACAGAAAGCAACACAATAATTAGCAAAACCACCCTATAGCCCTAACATTCTTACTAGTTTGTTTTCTCTGCATGACCGTTCTCAAGAGGGACCTCAGACCTTCCATCATAGCCGTGGAAGGGAGCTTCACTCATGGGTTGAGGGATTGGACGACCAACAAAATCTCGAGGGAAGAACTCGAAATCCGGTCCAAAATTAAACCTTACCTCGCAACAGGGCTGATTCGGCAGGGTGTAGAGTGACGCCGCTGGGTAGTAACGCCCTCCAGAGAGGTCTTTGTAGGCCGTACCCTGGCATTCGCCGTTCTTGAAGAAGGAAATTCCACTCCCTGCAAATCAAATTACGCGTAAACAAGCATGAAGAAATTAAAATGATGAGGCTGGGTGACTGATAAATATGTAAAAATGCTGGAGCCAATGGCTCAGAACTTAGATCTAGTGCAAATGAAATAAAGCAATGGAGGAGAAGGATACAAAGTCCTCCTTTGTAAGCACAACCCATAATTTGATTAGGGCTTTAAAACATTTGATGTTTCTTCCATTGTATCCATAAGATTAGGTCATGGTCATCCACTCTAAAATATTTGCACTACTCGCATAAAAATATATAAAATGCTAAAAAAACTCACAAAAATACATTAAATATATTTAAATATTTAGAAGTAAAATTGATGCAGGGAGATGTTATGCATCGATACTAATGTTGATGATAAGGCTGATGATGGTTGAATTTACTGCAGCAATTCCCCTCTACTTAAAAAAATTGAAGCTGAAATGATTAAACATAGACTGTAAATATTTTATTTTTTTGACACTAGTTTTTTTAAATACAAAACTAGATGGCTGCAAACAGGCCACATAGGCCCATCAGATCACATGTAAAGGGTGTTAATGGGTTGAAATAGGATCAGTTGGTTCAAATGGGCAGTACGTGCACGCACAAAGAAGGCTGTTGACAGGTTGGTCTTGAGTCAGTGGACCTAATGAGCTCAGTATGTGAGCTCGATGTACACATTCACTATCGGGTCTGAGTGCCGCTAAAACTCGATCATGTAGATGGAAAATTTGAGGGCACCGAAGCTCACCGAATAGGCAGTTTTTGCTGAATTTGATAGGGAAGCTCTGGTAAGTGTTAGACAAGATTTTGTTATTGCGAAATTGTAAGGTCGCTGAATCTTGCAAATTGATGGTGGATCTTTGAAGATAGCTCGTTTCTTGATGAAGGATTGGAGCACCCCACATGAGTTCAAGGAGTAGTCATTAAGCTATGATACCCGAAGTTTGATTGTTGACACCGAATCGCCGAAGATAGCTCCGTTGACAGAAAACTCCAGAATAACTTAGTACAA
Organism: Gastrodia elata; assembly: GCA_016760335.1. Taxonomy (NCBI): domain Eukaryota; kingdom Viridiplantae; phylum Streptophyta; class Magnoliopsida; order Asparagales; family Orchidaceae; genus Gastrodia; species Gastrodia elata. The sequence goes on along the minus strand of CM028686.1, from coordinate 17,800,099 downwards.
GAAAATAGCTGGATGTTCAAATTTTGGATCTGATGCAAGTGAAAGAAAGCAGTGGATGAGGAGAGGAGGAAGAAGAGGAAGAAGATAGCTGTCGATCACCAAGCGCTAGGGAGAAACTTTTCATCAAGAGGACCTCTAAGGAGCAACCATTAATCCCACCTTTGCAAGCACACAGCCCCAATCTAATTAGGGTTCCAAAGTATTGAGCGCTTCATCTGTTTCATCCGTGAGTTTAAATAAAAAGTTTTGACAGTCCTTGACCATTCATCCATAAGATTAGAGCATGGCCATGAGCTCCAAAATACTCACATTACTCACACCAATATATAAAACGCTAAGAACTAACAAATATAGATCAAATATATATAGATAATCTACAGGGTTTAATGATTAGTAAAAACTGCAGAAAAAGAAGAACACAGAGAAAAGTTAGCATAATTATTTTAGTATGCACGACACCAATAATATTTTAAGACTTTCAAAATAATTTTCAAAATTTTGTTGTGGCCTTGCTAGAAGAATACAGATTATTACCACTGCTTAACGAGCATCTACAACTATCATCAATTACCTAATTAATAAACAAAAATTAATTCAGTTTTTAACCAAACAAACAAAATAGAATAAAATAAACAAAAGGAAAACTTACAGGTTTAACACCCAGATTTTCTTATTTATAAACTTACCACCTCAGCTTTGATATTTACAAAGTTAACACTTAGTCTTGCTTAAGACAAAATCCCATTCCCTTATAAAGTTGGAAGAGACCTAAGCGGGTGCTTAAGTTAGTGCAAACAAAGATGTGAATGCTAAATACAAGAATAAAAAAGACTTGATTACAATGCAAGTAATTGTTCCAAAATTATAGGAAATGATTCTGAACGTGTCCCCTTGTTAACATTGAAGAATCCACATTATTATTTTGTAAATTAGAAATATTTGCGTTCCATCAGCGGTTCCTTTTATGTAGAAACTTGTTGAAAATATAAGGGATGAGATAATGTTGGATTCAACCTATTAACTAGATAAAAATAACATTATTAAGATAGTATTATATAACAATTAAGTTTTGTACGATACAACAACCTAGCCAACATGACGCTGACACAAGCAAAAATGAATATTAAATTTAAACAAAAACATATAACACATCAATCACCATTCACCAACAACAATAACGATATTACTAGGGCACAAATGATAAGACAAACACACAATTATGTTAAATAGAATTCATAGATTAAGGTTTTTTTGCACTCCATATTACAAAATTGTCAAGTAGATTATCCTAAATAAATTAGGTTAAAGTGTGTTTAACAAAAAAAACAATTTAAGGAACTAGAGATTGCACGTGTATCACCAATGAAAAGGGATAACATAACTTTAGGATGATATATCCTCTATCATCAAAATTTGAAGCTATTCAACTCTCTGCTTCCTAAAATTTATCTCCTCCTAATTTAAGATATGCAACTTTAGGACTTAAAGCTCTAGTGCAATTATTAATCAAACTTATATCCTATTTCCTGCTGAATAGCTTAAGAAGAGTTTCCACATAAATATATGTCAAAACACACCGGAATTTTCCCAAATATCTCCTTGACTATTTTAGCGTGGTCAATTTAATCCCAAACTATTCAATTTAACATATTTAGTCCCTTGATAGTTCAAGGTGTTCAATTTAATCCCCAACAAATTATTTAAAGCCCAATTATGACCAAAGAAATGAAAAAATTGAGGTTGAATTAAATGGAAAATAAATAGTTGTAAGAGGATGTTGAGCATATTTAATAATCAGACATTAAAATTAGCATATTGAATATTATTCAAATTAAAATAGCCGAGGTACTGTTTTGGCAAACTACTCCATAAAACACCATCATAAATAATTTTCATGCCTAAATTTTTAAAATGTTTGCATCCCTTTCAAACAAGTCAAAAACTCGCTTAATTAGATGATGCCTTGATAAGTTGTGGTATCAATTATCAAAAAACGTTAAAACTTCAAGACAACCAATCCTTCTAATTCATCAGAATTATGCACTTCATCTCTTTTGTGTTTCCTAAGATTCAGTTTCTCCTAAGCAAAAATGCAATTTTAAGACTTTTAAAGCTTTTGTGCTTATTTCATCAAACAAAAATATTGATGCGCACTCTTGCTTTTTAAGCTGAAGAAGCTATTTCCACACATTCAATGTCAATTTATCATCATTAATAGTTAACTAGTTCTTCAAGTTTGAAATATTAACATCCTTCTCCAATCAAGTTGAGAAAGTTACTTAACTGAATAATGCCTTAGGAAGAAATCATCTTAATATCAATGAGCAGATTCAAGCAAATGATGTTTTGTCCCATAAATTGCATATCCAAGTTCCACAATGAATTTTATATCATTTAAGGCAAATTTATTTATTCATCATCACATTGTTTGAGCAAACCAACAATTATACACATTAATAACAAGCATTGCCAAACTTTTTCAAAACACTACACAGGCAATACATTTGAAAGACCAACCTAAATGGGCCCATATTTTACATTGCCAAGCTCCAAATTTAAAATTACATCATTTAAAGGGGCAAATTAATGTACTAATCATTACATTATTCGAGAAACATCAAAACTATAAGCATTAATTACAAGCATTGCAACAATTTTTCAAAACACTACCCATAAATTAATCAAGCATAAAGTTCATTTTCGATGAAGTCACAAAAATCCAACCAAGAAAGACTATATTTTCAAAGGAATGCCAACGTAAACGGGCCAATAAATATAAATTTCTATTCAAATGATATAAATGGTTAATGATTTTTGTTAATTGATCAACAATTTAATCATGGAGTAAGAAATACATGATTATTTAAGCTAAATAAAGTTTTAGATTATTTCATGTCATTAGCTCATTCATATTGTTGGAGCCCTACTTTTACAAGCAAAAAAAAAAAAAATGTTATTTGGAGAAGGCATAATATGCTCAAATTCAATTATAAGAGAGTAAATAAAGTAGAACAAAACAGCATACGAGAAACAAAAAAAAAAGATAAGAAGCATTAACTTTAAATAAATATAAAGAGAGGGATATGATTTATTATCAAAGAGAGGGACTGTAGAGCACATGATGCCAATACAAATAAACTAAACCATATCCAAGGCCTATCTAATTCATGGTGACTGTAGAGCACATGATGCCAAAGAGTTTTAGGTCCTTCTCCTGTGGCTGGCGAGCAGTAAAAAAACAATCTACAGGTTTGTATTATTCGCACTTAAAATGCCCTTTTCATATGAGCAGAATTCGGTTTTGTATTACCAACCAGTGTAAGAATATGAAGCTATCATACACAAAATTTGGAGGAGAGTTGGTAATATAATAAGTTGCAGTAAATGATAAATGGAAATAAATCAATAATTCGATTATCCACAAGCCAAATAGAATCCCCATTAAAATACCACAATAAATCACATCCGCTCATTCCCAACTCACCGAGCCATGGACACTCAGCATAAGCAAGAGTACAGAGATAGTTTGCCAAAATATTGATCAAAAGAAACACATACTGAGTTGAAATGAAAACAAACAGAAAAAATAACAATTTTAGTCGGTCTAAAGAAAATGTCCATCCTAAATAGCAGTAATTGTTCCCACAAATGGCCACTACCCCCTCATGTGCGCCTGCTTGCATGCATGCCAGCATACATCATTACAAAACATGTAATCAATAATATTTAAAATTGTTAAGCCACTCCTGCAATGTCCATATGTCAAACTATACATCACTCCTAAGATAAACATTTTAAGTAGTAGGTTTGCTCACTCTAATCCATTCTTTTCTTTTATTTACATAAATAAGAAGCCTTACAGCAAAAATTCAAAAAAACACATTTAACTTAAACCCTTAATCCCTATCACCGCCTCCTCTACGTGACTTTATAGATAAGACAACGCATTAATAACTAAGGATAACAGCTAAGAAAATAAGCGGCTAAAAATAGCATTCTTACAATCACCATCTTCAATGGCAAGTCCAAAGTAAATTGCCAGATGGGTGCGAGGGCGAGTTTTAAAAGCAAATCAAGTGCAATGCGAACAAACAAAAAAGATGAATTTGAGAATGCTCAACAAAAGTCACTCACCAGGTACGATCTTTGGAGGCTCGTCCTTGCCGGTAGCAGAATACATGTACCTTTGCCCCTTATACCAGACAAAATTGGGAGGTTTTGGAGCATAGAGTTCTCCCTCTGGAAGACTTATGTAGAATCCAATAACATCCCCCTCGGAATAGCCTTGCTTCCCATACTCCTCCCTCAAGGCCTTGTGAATTTTACACCCATCAATATCCCGATACCCATAACTATTGCCATCGTACCCTACAGGCGCCTGAAGATCCCCATTCTCCGTAGTCCAACCAAGCCTCGTGTGGCCGGACTCTCCGAGCTTAACCACCCTTATTTCAAAGTACCACGACCCCTCCACAACTCCGCGCGTGGCGCGAACCATTCTGTACCCCTTCGTGCTCATGGCGGACAGTCGATCATCGCTCAGCTCGACTTTCTCGGCCTTGTAGACGCGGGAGAGGCAGATCGGGGCGTCGGGAGAATCGTCAGACTTATCGGGAAATCGAGCGATAGGAGTGATGAGCACGGTGTCTTCCGGGTTCTGAAGGGTTAAATTCGTTTTGCCCTTTTTCTTACCTTTTCGGGACGTGGACTTGGACCAGACGTTGTTACTCTTCTTCTTCGGCTTCTTGGACACAGCGGAAGAATTCGGGAGGGCAGGGAGAAGGGATTGGGGATCATCTGCGAAGGAAGAAAGAGGCTTCTGCTTCTTAGAGACGGATTGCGGCTCCTCGCCGGATGAAGAGGAGAAGTAGACCGGAGGATCGCCGACGGCTGGGGATTCGGACTGATTATCTTGACATGTTTGCTTCAGCGCGGGCAGGGCGAGATGTATCAGAGATGCCGGATGCATCTGCGCCAAATGAGAGGGAGAGAGGGGGATGTTGCTGACGGCAGGCGGAGAGGGAGAGGGGTTGCGATCGACATCATCTGACCATCGATTGTCCCTGTCGCCGTTGCAGGAAGATTGAAGAAGCTTGTCCATGAATTTGACCAGATAGCAGCGCGCCTTTCCCAGACCGAAAGGAGGGAAAAACTATAGAGCCCGCCGGAACTGCGCTTCACGCCTTCTTAGGCTTATATTTATATATATATATATATATATATATTCTATTTAGATTTATATTTAGATTTATTAATATGACATAAAAAAAAATTATTCAATAAGATTTAAATATCATTTCAATATAAATTTTAAAAATAATATTTATATTATTTTAATATAAATAAATAAATATTAATAAAATGATGTATAAATTTTATTGATGAATTTTTTAGATACCACACTAACAATCTAAATAATATTTCTTATATATATAGATCTAATAAACTAAAGGATGAATGTATAAAGCTATTTAAATATTATCACTCATATGCTCTATTTGAACACTTAACATTATTAATACATCTAAAATTAATATTTAATATATAATAATTAAAATTTACTAATTTAAATCATAATTACAAATTTATTAATATTAGATACTAATGAGATTACCCAAAGAATGCACATTTAAACATGCATCTTGGACACCACAACACATTCATGTAATATATTTTACATTTTAATTATATTTTTTAAAATTTTAATGATCCTTTAAGAAATGATTTTTGTTATTAATATTTTTATTATTAATTATGAAGTTAAATTTAAAAAATAAATTTTATCCTCATACTTAGTACTAAAACTAAATATTCGATAATATCACATTCAGAAGAAAAATGATATGCTTACACAGGAATATACATCTAAAAGTATCTATATTCAATAGAATTTTTTTTTTCTTTTTTTATATAGGCTTCACAAAAAAATATATTTAACCAATAATCTACTTACACATTAGATTGACAAATCATCTATATATTTTAGTGTATACTAATGTGTAAGTGTAGCAACACTCCACTAAAAATATCAACTATTTTATATCGAAGAGTAATTATAAAAAGTTTTGGCATACTAAAATTTGAAAATTTTGAGTAAACTAACTAATAATCAAGTTAATTTACTATTATTTAATATTTTACTAGAAATTTAATATTTTTTTGTCTGGAATGAAGTAATCTGTGAATGTGATATTTTGAATAAATTTGGGAGGTAAAATTACCTCAAAATTATTTTAGGGAGATTTGATCGAACGATTCTTTCATTCAAATCAAGTCGAATGAAATCGATTTCGTTCATATTGATTTTCTCCGGAGAAGATGACTAATGACCTCGTTCACCGGAGAAGCTGACCAACGGGCTCGTTCACCAAAAACGAAATCTCCATTGCCTCGCTCAGCTCCCATAATCTCGAGTTGTGCCGGATTTAAGCTCAACTTGAATCCCCCGCTTCTATATATATTAACTCAAAATTGAATTACATTGTAAAAATTGTCACCCGTTTTACTTCAAACCAAATACAGGTAATTTCACTTTACTTAAAAAAATTTTACTTTACCCTAATTTTATTTCAAAAAAACATCCCCTACATTGATTTTATAATTTTGGTATAATTATTATTAGAAGCCATGAAATTTTAAGAAAATTGAAAATCACTCATGTATCATGCTTAGGCAATACACCTTGCTCATTGTAAGCAGAGAACAAAATGGAAAATATTATATGTTGCTTTTTTAATTTCATGAGTTCAATTAATGAGTTGAGAAGTTACAAAGGGTAAAATAGGAACAAGTTATTAATTATGGTTAACACGCCTCATAAGTGCACCATAGGTAACGACATGGTAAAGTTGTATGTAATCAAGCGAAATCGGGAAGGAAAGAAGGGCTTTGAAAGAGCATTGACGAGCTGATAAGTAGTAGGCATATTACTATCAAGAAGGTCCTTTTTGAAAGTGAGATCATGAATAAAATAAAAATTCACTTAAACTTCACACAAGAGTGATGAACCAGTTTGTGTGCTACGTAAGTGGCACCAACATTGTCACACGAAATATGTGGCGGATGAGAAAAAGAACTTAAGTTTAGCAAGAATGTGCTTGATCCTGAGAGTGTCAGAGGTAGCTTGGGCAATGACCTTGTACTCTACTTATATGTTCCAGCAAACAACGAGGGGTTCATTTTTTAGAGGACCAAGAGATAATAAATGAACCAAGAAATATAAAATAGCAAGTCGTGGATCATCTATCACCAGGACTACTCTCCCAATCAACATCACTCAAGGCGCTTAACTTAAGAGAGTTGGCTTTGGTGATGGAAATACCATGATTTAGGGCGTCTTTTAAATAACATAAAATATATTTAACTTGTAATAATCTAGGTTGTTACTTAGGTTAATTAGAACTAAATCAAGTTCTAATTATGATTCTGGTACTCTATTTAAGTCATTAGAAATTCACCACAATGACTTAGTCCAAATCATGAATCAAATCCTAATTTTGGAAATTTTAAGAACCCTGAAATTTGACCTATTTAAATTGATCTCAAATCAAAAATTGGACTTCGTCATTGCGCTAATTGCCCCCAAATTAGATAGGGTTGTGATGTTTAGAGACAATCAGAAGTTATCAAAATTTTATCGAATATTTTATTATATTTTAAATACTCCGAAAAATGAGAAAATTAAATACTCATCCAAATGAAAATCCGACTTCACCGTTGCGTTCCTCACCCCTTAATTAGCTAAGGGTGATTTAATGAAAAATTTTGGAATACATTTGATTAATTAATTTTAATTAAGAAAATAAGTTTAAATTAATTAAATAATAATATATTTAATTTAAGTAATTGGTGCCGTCAGCATTATATTGGGGTTGTTACATTTTGCTAACGCCGTTCGGTTCGGCGTGATGCAAACTGGATCGTCTGATCAGATCAAATCGGATGGTCGCGAGGTTATTCCTGTCGATCCTTGCCACGCGTAGTGCCCGTGGCAGCCGTCCGCAGTAAGCCGTCGCTCAACGAATGATTAAAGTTCTAATCAATTCTCTATTCTCAAGTTCTTGCACTAGATCCTTAAGAAGATTGAAGGTATCTTCCGAACGAAGCCTAAATCTATGTGAGCCGTTAAACACAGGTACCTCTATAGTTTCAATCCATTCATTTGATTGTTGATTTCTCAATTTAAAAAGTTATTTCATGCTGTCGATTAAACTTTTTTCAGGTTCAATCGTGTTTGATCGAACCCGATCGTATCAATCGAACCTCAATGCTACAGTCGTGTACAGTGTTATCTTTGTCCGTCCTGTAAGAAGCTAGTTAGGGTTGGGTCTTGATTCCGCTTTAGGTCATCGCAGCAGCTGGATCAAATACCGTTGTGTTGGTATTGTTGAGGCATAGCCATCGCTGTGCGGGCCGGGTGCTAACTTCATCGAAAAGCCTTGTCTTTTTCAAACCCTAGTCCATTGTTTGCGAAGGCGCTCGAGAGTTTGAAAGACCCTCGAGTCGGGTCCGGTTGCACCAGACCTGCGTGAAGATCCATGGGCCGACCGCATCACTGCTAGCCCCGCCTCTTGCTTCGTGAGATTTGAAAGTGGGCCCCGCCTTCGCACCCCCGTCGCGTGGTGTGCTACCGCGTGTCTCACTAGGCCTCACGTCTTGTGCGGGTGTCTGCCGGTGGACTCGATCGTGCTTTACTGTCAGCTTTTGTGGTTCCTGCCACCTTTTTCCTATAACGTATAAATTTACTTAAGACTATTAGTTAATTTAAATCATAGTCAATTAAATGAATTAAGTTTAATTATTCAAACATAAATATCTCTAAATCCACTTATCCAAATACATTAAGATTATATGTCATTTTGATCAAAAAAATTAGAAAATAATTATGGCACTGTCAATTTTCTAATTGGATGCATATTTCACTTAGTGATATGTAGGACTCTCAAATAATTACTTAAATACCCTAATGTTCAAATGATCATAATTTTGCACACACTCACCCAAACATAGCTAATATGAGATTTATTTTAATCAGGAGACTCCCATGATTATTCTAATAGTGTTAATTTTTCTATTTGGAGAGTATTTTGCTTAATCACTTTTAGGATCCTATCCTAATTTTACCCTTAAACCCTAAAACTTCAATTGATCATAACTTGATCAATTGATCTCCAAATTAGGTCTTCCAATATATCATTTTGATCAGGAAGACCTAATAAACAATAGACTGTAAAAATATTTAAGATTGGGTGATTAAAATTCATGATTAGCCCTAATCACCCCAAAACTTAATTAATGAAGATTAGCATAATCAGTAATTCAAATTTAGTAATTCAAATTTCTGATAGCTCCTAGAGTAGATTAGAATTTAGTGATGTGGTTGGTTCTGTAATTTTGTGATTAATTTCACTAATCACTCTTAACCCTAATTAGGCCATAACTTAACTAAATGAGGTCTAAATTAGGTTTACTCCCAATTAAAATACTCATTGAGTGATAGAGAAGCTATAGCAACTGAGTTTACTAAATTTAAATTTCAAATAGAAAAGTTAGGTTTTGACCCATATTCTTAATGCCCTAATTTATAAAATAGAACCCTAAAATTGATTTGCTTATAACTTAATCATTAGACCTCAAAATTTAGTTTTCATAGACTCTATAGAATCCTTGAATAACAAGTTTTAATAAACTGTATAAATATTTAGACTTCATTAGGACAAATTACCATTTTTCCCTTATGAGTCAATTTATTTACATTGAGCTCATAAGGCTTAATTCTTATTCAAATTAAGTGTTCCTACTATCTATCTTCATATTAGATAGTAAGTAATTTTTTGCCTTTGAAAATTTCCAACTTATAACCCTAAATAAAAAAAGTAGCCTTTTAGACCCATAAGTAGGAGCAAAATAATCATTTTGCCCAAATTTAAGTTTAAGCATTCTTAAATCTTAGAATCATGCTCTAATAACTAAAATTTAGTAACTAAAGTGATTAGAATAAATTCTATTGATTTTAGGCTTATTAAATCAAATTTTAATTTAAAGCCCTAAATTTCCTTTAAGTAAATTCTAAGTAATATTAAGCTCTATGATGTGAGATTGATCTCACATCATGCCTCCCATATCTTTCCTAATCCTTTTCTTAAGCTTTCAATTCAAGATTAATTAAGCTTAATTCTTGAGTGTTCACCTTAGTTCCTAAAGATCTTCTCATTTATGAATTAGGAATAGAACTTAAATTAAATTTCATTCATTGAGTAAATTAAGTTACTCAGTGGGTGAAACCTTAGTTTTACTAATTTATAGATTTTCATAATTTATTATAATTATTTAATCTTTCAACCTTAGACTTAAGATTAGAGATTCATCCTAATAAGTGTGAATTTACTTAATATGATACGCCTTAATCTTTAATCCATGAGATTGGATTTTAAACTTTAGTCCTTTAAGATCACCTTTGGATTAAGTGATTAAACCCCAATATTTGGAGTTTAATTCTTAATACTTCCATCTTGATTGGTCTTAATTAAGATGGGTTTAGGTTGCTTAAATTATTAAAATAGGATGATTGATTATTTATTTAACTTTTATAGTCGATATTGATTTAATTAAATTAGAACCTGATCAGTTCTAACTATTTTTCAACTTATAAGGTCATGAATCTGAGAATGAATAAATTAGTTAGAATTGGAATAGTTATAATGAATAAGTTAGTTAATAATAGATATTACTTGTTTAGTAGTGTATCTTTCTCACTTTGAAATTGATGCTTTGCTTACCTTGAATTTGAGCTTTATACATTGAACATATGTGGTGGACATAGGATATTGGATGAATATCATACATCAATTTGTATTGCATGAATATCATTAGCATTATTGTCGATGTTTTCAATTTTTTGACTTTCAATTTAGTATGTTGTGTAACAACCCCAGTTGTTACTCTAGTTAATTAAGATAGTCTTAATTGAGGTTCTAGTTCACTAATTAAGTAATTTAGAACTTATCTCTAAAACCTAGATCAAATTAAAAGTCAATTGGATTAAAATCAAAAATTCTAGAAAATCCTAAACCATAGAAATTAACTTTTGATTTAGACCTCAAAATGAAAATCTGACTCCGCCATTGCGCTCACCACCCCCAAATTAGATAGGGGTGAAGTTTTGGATGCATTTGGAAGTCGTTAGATTTTCATCGAATAATTTAATATTATTTAAATACCCGAAAAATTCGAATAATTAAATACTCGTCGAAATGAAAATCCAATCGCGTCGTTGAGTTCCTCGCCCCTCAATTTGCTAAGGGTGATTTATTGGAAATTTTATGGTTGCATATAATTAGCTAAATTAATTAATAAAATTGATTATAAATTAATAAAAATATAATATTAAATAACTTTTAAACGACCACTGCCTCTTTTCTAATTCCACCGTCCATTTTTCTTCAAACGCCGTCAACAAATTCAGCTAACTCAAATAGGAGATCTTGACCGTTCCATCAAAGATCGAACGGTCCTCCATTGTCCTCCTCGCGAAAAAGCGCCAGGGCTGCTCGTGGCGATCTCCCCTGCACGCGGCAGACCTCCTTCTCTGCGTGTAGCTCCTCGACCTATCCAAGAAGTTCCTCCGAGTTCAATTAACTTCCCATCTCTACTCTACCTTCGAGGATTTTCGTATCGAGTAGAGTTAATCGAAGGACTTCTGCAGCAGCTCTTCGTTCGATCCATTTAAAATCCCTAATTGAGGTACTTCGATTATCTCTCTACTCTTAAACTTATTCCTATTGTTATTATTGAACACATCCGTATCCATTATGTATTTTCATTAATCGTTTGTATTCAAGTTCAAAGTAGAGTCTAAATATTTCTTTTTCCTTCTGTTCAAATTGCTGGTTTGTGGATGTAACCCTAGTTGCTAGGGCATCATGTTATCAGATGATAGGAGGAGAATGGGGATAAAATCCTAGGTTCGAAAGATTGGTAGTGAAATGCCCACCCTTCCGGCATGCGAATCGGGGGGATTTGAATCGCTAATTGGCGATTAATCTCATGCCCTAAATTTTCCTTCTCTATTCGCCGCCTGTGAAGAAGGAGCGAATGGAGTTGTGCGAGCGGCGACTTCGACTTAAGGTGGACCCCACCATCCACAGTCAGAAGCGATTAAAGCAGCATGGGTCCCGCCATGCATGTCCTTAGCGAATCACTGAGTGCCATGTGGTTTCTTCGAGACACGCATCTGCCGCCGTATCTGCTGTAATGGATTTATATAAATATAATATAATTCAGATTTAAATCAAGATTAATTAGTTAATATAATTAATTCTAAATATTTTAAACTCTCATAATTTGAAAAATATAAATCCAAACATATCAAAATTTTATATCATTAGAATCAGAAAATTATAAGGATCAATTTGGCACTGATAAATTTCCAATTTGAGCTAAAATTAATGAAGTGACATAGACAATCCCTAAATTGAACCCTAAATGTCACAAAACTTCAAATCATCATAACTATGTATCCTTTAATCCAAGCATACCCAATATGGGTCTTAAAATACTCACAAAACCTTAAGGAACATTTTAGTAGGGTTAATATTACTGTTTGGATTAGATTTAGACTAATCACATTTAGGACTAATCCTAATTAGCTTGATTAACCCTAAAACTTCAATTGACCATAAGTTGGTCAATTGAACTCCAAATAAGGTGATCCAAATATCAAAATAGATCAGAAAAACCTAATTTACAGTAATCTATAAAAATATTTAGGATCCAAAGGTTAGATTTGCTAATCACCCCTAATTATTCTAAAACATGATTAGTGAATATTAGCAAATCTAGTAATCCAAATCAAGTAATTTAAGTTTCAGAAAACTCATAAAGTTTATTAGAACCTAGCTGTAGGGTTGGATTAGTAATTGGGTGATTAATTTTACTAATCACTCACTAATCACCCTAAACCCTAATTAGGCCATAACTTAGCCAATTATAGTCCAAATTGAGTCTACTATTAGTCAATGAAATCAGTAGATCATTTGTGAACCATAGCCACTGATTTTACTCAATTTGAACACTAATTGGAGAAGTTAGGATTTTTAACCCTTAATTAAGAATCATAAATTACCATTTTAACCCTTAGCTTGTATTGGCTATAACTTAGCCAATACTTATCAAAATTAAATAATTTTAGATTCTATAAAAACCTTAGATAGTAAACCATAATAAACAAAAAGAAAATTTGGATTCCATTAGGCCAAATTACCAAAATGCCCCTATGGGTTAAAATTACTAATTTGACCTTATAAGGCTTAATAATCACCCAAATTTAGTGTATTTGCTGTCTAATCTTATATTAGATAATACGAATGCAATAAAAAATTTCATAATTGGAACCCTAGATCAAAAAATGATCTTTTGAACCTTTAAGTAGGGGCAAAATGATTATTTTGCCCAAATTTAGGGTTTGACTTTCTAAAGCTCTAAAATTATTTTATAATCATTATAAATAGTAAATATAATGATTTAGAACAAAAATTAAGTAAGTTTAAGCCTTAATCTGATTAAATCTCAATTTTAAGTCCTTAAGGGAAAATTCTAAGTAAAATGTGAGTAATTCTTTTTTCCTAAAATTCTTCTTAGATCTTCCCATAGGTCTTATAACATTAGTTAGGATGTGTGTCATAAGAGATACTCTTAGTAATTAAGAGCTTTAATTCTTAGGATTAGGAATAGATCTTATATTAGAGTTCATTTATTGGGTAAATTGGATTACTCAATAGGTGAAACCTTGAGTTTATTAGTTTATAGATTTTCCTAAGTTTATTTAATGATTATTTTATCTTTAAATTTTAGAATTAGGCATAGAAATCTAACCTAATGTGTTGATTTATCATTAGGATTTGCCTTAACTTAATCAGCAAGATTTGGATTCTAAACTTTAGATCCATAGCTATACCCTTAGATTAAGTAACTAAACCCCAATATTTGGAGTTTAATTCTTAATCTCTTCATCTTGATTTGGCTAATCAAGATAAGTTTGGGGTGAATTAAATTATCAAATTAGGACGATGATTTGTTTATTTAAATCAAGTAATCGTCTTTTGATTTTCATATAGTTAGGACTTGGCCAGTCATAATTATCTTCAACTTATAGGTTCGTGATTCTAAGTTACAGACTGTGTAAGAATTGATGATTCTAAAACTTATGTAACTTAGAGTAGATAGAACGAATTAAGTAGACAACAATGGGTATCACATGTGTTTTAGATTGAGTCTCTTGCTTACTTTAAATTGATGCTTCGCTTACCTTGATTTTGAGCTTTAAACCTTGACATATATTGTGTACATGAGATATTTGATGAATATCTTATGCCAGCATTGATGAATCATAAGTAGCATTTTGTTCTTTTCTCATATTTTAGTAGGGTATAGCTTAATTAGTATACCTCTTCATTTCACCCGGTGGGGGTTGGCTTCAGGTTTGGGTCAGTCCGATAGTCTATGCCATGCCTAGTCCTTGGGATAGGATGGATAGACTCTTGCCCCAACTGACTAGATAGTCATGATTTGATATGGTTATACTAATTTAAGAACACTTTTACTTAGTCTTTCTGCATTAGCTCATCAGGCTAAGGGGTTTCAGTGATATTCAATTCAGAGCTTCTGCCTTAGCCCATCATGCTAAGTGTTACTTTCTTTTCTTACAGTTTGAGTGGCTTGAATAGCCAAATCAGTTTTTGGTATTGGTTTACTGTTTTACTTTACATATTCTGCATTTCAGCTCTACTTTTACTTACAGTTTTCCTGCACTTTCCTAGCATTGTTTCCATATAGGATGCTAGTCTTATTTACTGTTTTCATATACATATATAGGATGATAGTCATATTTTCAGTTTTATAGTGTTTTACATGTTCAATTACTGTTATGTCACTTAGCATAATCCTGTTTTGATCATAAGCATGTTTAGGATATATATTTTTTTACAATATAAGTTTAGTCTTTCTTTTACTTACCTAACCTTATTGCAGTTGCTTGGAGGAGGTATGTGCTTACTTTCTAGTTGTTTAAATTATAAACTGATTGTTTATAGATTTATACTGTTCTTTTCTTATGCCTTTTTGCTCCCATTAAGCTTTTGTACTTAGTTGTTTATGGTGATATCTAATTAATATAATCAATTGATTACCCTAAAATGTACTTAGACAATAGTCTAACCAGATTTTTCTTTTGTTGGCTGGGGCCCTACCATTATGAAACTGATAATGGTAGATTCTGAGTTTCTTGGTGCTATAGATCCAGTGGAGGCCTTGCCATTGGAAGAGGAGCTTATTCCTGAAGATCATTAGTTTTCTTTCTGCCTTGTGAGGATGAGTGAATCATTTTCATTTCTGTTTAAACTTTTAAATATTATAATAATACAGGGTTTTATTTTATTTTCAGCACTTTACTTATTATGTACCGTTGTATTTATATGTGATGAATGGATATTGTATTATTTCTTCTGCACTCTGCTATTCTTGTATACTCATTTAGTGAAATTCTATCTTAAGAATGACAAAGTCCTTATTTAAGTTGGATTAGAATGTGTGTCTAATCCAATCCTAGGTAGGGACCTTGTCGTTATGGAGACCCCTCCATCGTAATCATGTTAACTTAAGAGTTAACAGGACTACGGCGGGCAGGGCCGCCACAGGTTGTGTAACAACCCGAGTTGTTACCGTAGTTGATTAGGACTACCCTTAAGTCTTAAACACAATTACAAGTGCTAATTAGGTCAATTGAAATCAACCTCTGAGACCTAGTCCAAATCAGGAGTCAAATGGATCGAATCCTGATTTCTAGAAATCCAAAAACCCTAGAAATTGACCTATTTAAATTGACCTCCAATTTAAAAACGGACACCACCATTGTGTTCATTGACCCCAAATTAGCTTGGGGTGAAGTTTTCGTATTAATCGGAAGTCGTCAAAATTTCGATGAATATTTTAATAATAAAAATACCCCGGAAATCGAGGTATCAAAATACTCATCGGATCGAAAATTCGACTGCGCTATTGAATTCCTTGACCCCAAATTAGCTAGGAAAAATATGTTCAAAATTTTCTGGAAATTTTCGGAAAAAAAAATTATTATTTAATTAACGGCGCCGTACGGCGCCGTCAGCTTAAGTGGACGGCGCTCACGGCGCCGTCCGATCGGACGGATCCATATGGACCGTCCGATCCGCGCTGATCCAACGGCTCGTAGCCGCGATCCGCGTTGCGCAGTCCGGACAGATTTGGGCCGTCCGCGTGGCACGGGATCGGACGGCCCGAGGCCATCGTCCTCGGCCCCGTCGCCCGCGAGCCACGCGGCACGCCCGCCGCCTGCCTGCCCAACCGGCGGCCTCCCCCGCCTTCGGTTACGTGAACCGAAGCCAAACCAGTCGAACCGGGCCTGAACCGAGCCGATCCCCTCGCAGCCGTCCACCTTCCAGGTATCGGATCTCCCCCTCTCCTCCATCTTTAGCAAATCTGCAAATTGATAATTATAGATCTAGGTCTAGGCTAGGAATCCACCGGACCTGATCGACCTCGATGAGGTCCGATCGACCCGATCTGGGTTTGAAACCCTCGGGTCTCGCCTAGTCGCCCTAACCAAACCCTAATTTTTGGTTCGACTTTTGCTGGCGATCCCGGCCACCTCCGGCGAAGGTCCGCCCACCGGCATGTAGCCCTCGTCGGGGGCTATTGTCGGCCGTGCGGGCGAAGGTGGTCCGGCGCCGGTAAGGCCGGCAAAAGCCGTGCCCTAGCCGGCGCCCTCGGCCCGTCTTCGCGGAGAAGACGAAGTTCGGGTCAGGCCGGGTCGACCCGAGCCCGACCCGCTCGAGCCGGGTCCGCGTCAGCCGGGTGGGGCCCACCACGCCACGTGGCGCCTTCTGGGCCTGACACGTGTCAAGTGGGACCAACCAGCCGAAGCCCGCGACCCTTCGGCTTCGACCGTGGGGCCCACAGTGCCACGTGGCAGCTAGCCGGCATGCCACGTGTCACGTGGGGGCCCACCGCCCGAGCCGCGCAGCGGTTCGACTCTCCAGTGGGGCCCACAGCGCCACGTGGCAGCCTCTGGGCCCACCACGTGGCAAGTGGGACCCACTGCCCGGTCAAACTGCGGCGGTTCGACTTCCCGTGGGGCCCACAGTGCCACGTGGCAGCCTCTGGGCAGTGCCACGTGTCAGGTGGGGCCCACTGCCTAGTCACCCGAGCTGACTCAGCCCTTGTGGGGCCACAGTGCCATATGGCAGCCTCTGGCAGTGCCACGTGTCTAGTGGGGCCCACTGTCTGTTAATTAAATTATTAATTTACTGTTAGTGTTGATTAATTATTGTTAATGATTAATTAATTATAGTTAGTGGTTAATTAAATTATGATTAGTGTTAATTATTTTTGAACAGAAACCTTAATTAATAAGTATAATTAGAGATTAATTAGGGTTAATTAAAGGTTAACTAAATCTTAAATAGTAATTAGGATAATTAATTATTATTAAACAGAAAAGTATAATTAATTATTCTTAATTAGATATTAATAGGTAATTAAGACTAATTAAATAATGATTAGCACTAATTACTTTGCTATAGTAAAATAAATATAGTTTAATAATAAATTAATTAATGTTAATTAATAATTAAGCCTAATTAATCACACATTTAGGATTAATAATTTCAGAAATTCTATATAAAAACTTTAGAAATGAACAGTAAATTAATTCAATTTGAATAAATAAATAGTAAAATAATTTAAATTGTATTTTTGAATAGTAAATCTTAAAAGTTTAATAACTTTTTATAGGATGATCCAAACATAGCCAATATATGTCTTAAAATACTCATAAAAATGTAAGGAAGCAAATAACATAATGTAAAAATTTATTTCGGGGTACGTATAACGAGATAGCATTTTAGAACCTCTTTAAGACCCCATAACTTTTTACCCGGTTATCAAAACATAGTCAATATGGGTCTTAAAATGCTCAGGAGAGCGGCCCCATCACCGTAGTAGTATTAATTTTCTCATTTGGACATCAGAATAAAAAGTCAACCCTAGAACTTAGAGTTGACTTTAGTGAAAAATGACCATAATGCCCTTGGAATTCAAACGGTCATAACTTGATCAAATCAACTCCAAATTCAAAAATTCAAGAAGCTATTTAACCTAGAATTCCAATGTCACCAGCATACTGAAATAATATTTAGATTTTGAACCCTAGAAATTTAGGTAAATGACCAAATTACCCCTAGCCTTATTTTAGTCATAACTTGATCGTTTCTCGCCCAATTTAGGCGTACTTACTGTCTATCTTCAAGTTAGACAGTAAGGAATCAATTGGAACTAAGAATTCAATTCTAACCCCTAAGTCAAAAGTTGACTTTTTGACTCTTAAAGTATGGGCAAATTAGTCATTTTGCCCTAAGATTGGACTATGTACTCTTAACATCTAGTTTGCATTTCAAAACTCATAAACTAATGTTATAAAGATCTTAGTGACCTTTAAGTGAGTGAAATCAACTATTAGGTTAGATTCCAGGATTTTCCTAAGTCTTTAGCACCACACCTTAAGGACCTTTCTTGAGATTAGGACTAGATCATAAGTTAGAGTTCATTCATTGGGTAAATTGGGTTACCCAATGGGTGAAACCTTGGTTTTAGTAGCTTATAGACTTTTCTTTTATTTTACAACTCGTTCTGATTATTTTGTCTTTTAACTTTAGATTTAGGATAGGAGATTCATCCTATTAAGTTTGATTACTTAATAGGATTTGCCTTAACTAGTAGATCACTTATAGAATAAAACCTAGAACTTAAGTCTTATCCTTTGGATTATGTGATTAAACCTAATTCTCGTAATATTTAATCCATAATCTATAGGTTTAGAAAATCTTGATCAGATCTTAATTAGAACGTCTAAATTCACAAAATTAGGACGTATGATTTATAGATTTAACTCGTAGTCGTCTATCTGATTGAACTAGATTAAAACCTGATCAGTTCTAATCCTTTTTAACTTATAAGGATGAATTTCTGAGTCACACTCGATAGTAGGAAAACAGTGATCCTGAACTTGTGTAACTTGGAATAGTTAGAAGGTTAAGTAGAAAATAAATAATATCACCATATTTAGTAGAGTCTCTTGCTTCTATTTGATATTTTGTTGCTTATGCATTTCTTGATTTTTGTGCCATATTTCCTTGAGCATATCATATAAGACATTTGATGCATGAATAAAATGTTAGGAAAATATAGAGACTCCTTAAATTCCTTGTGAAAATATTAAAGTGATTAATGAAAAGATGATAATTATTTGAACTGCCTCTCAGATATTTTCTTGTTTCCTAGCCTCCTTATGTCGCTAGGGGAAGGACCTGTTTTGTTGTGTGCCTAGTTTACTAGCCTCCTTATGTCGCTAGGGGTACACCGTTGGTGCCTTAGCCGTACTAGTGTTAAGGTTGCCTTGTATGCTTAGTTTACTAGCCTCCTTATGTCGCTAGGGGCATACAGTTGGGCCTTAACCGTACTGGTGCTAAGACCCTTCGCTGCTTTGTGTGCTTATTTGCCTAGCCTCCTTATGTCACTAGGGGTACACAGTTTTATGACTTAGCCATGATGGTGCTAAGCTTCTTTGATATTCGATGGGCTAGAGTAACTCTTTTCTGTATGGCAGTCGATGCACGTATGGCTTTATATGCAGTTGCTGTTGTTTACTTTTCAGTATTCTTATTCCATCAGCTATTTCTTTGTACTATTTTTATATATATATATATTTAGGATGTTAGAACCTTACTGCTATTTATATATACCACTGCTGAGTTATTTATTTTAATTGGCATATTTTATGTTGATCACCAGCATATTTAGGATGTAGAATTTTTCTTACTGCACTTGTTCAATTATGTATATTTATATGCCCTTCTTTATTTAGTTTGTATGCGAGGCATGTCTCAGCCTCTTTCCTTTTCTTTGCTTAAGCTATAGATGATGGTTTATAGCTTTTCCTTTTCTTTTGTATTGCCTGCTGCTCCTTCATATATACATATATGTTGCCTAGATGTTGTAGAGTGGTGATATTACTTAACACATATAATAATTCATCAGCTTAAAATGTACTTAGATAATTGTCTAACCAGATTTTTTCTTTTCTTTGGCTGGGGCCCTACATTGTGAAACCGACAATAGCAGATCCTCATCAGTTAGATGAGCAGGAGTTAGGAGTGGAGCCATACCCAGAGGAGGAGCCTGTGGAACAAGCCGCTATTTAGTATTTACTTTATATGTGAGGATGATAGTAATTGCACTTTCTTTATTTAAACTGTTAAATGATGTAATAATATAGGTACATTGACTGCGTATTTGGATTGTATGCTTATATTATGAGTTATATTTTGATATCTATACTGTGATGCTTGGATGATTTACATTTCCTTAAATCGCTTCCGCACTCTGTACATTTACTTATATAGTGACTGTTAGATTGATTTTGTGTTAATCCTTCCCTAATCAGGTGGATTGTAGAGTCTATCCTAATCCAATGGTAAGTGAGGGGTTAGCTAGAGTGACACCCCACCCTTAACCAAATCCTTTGGCGGATTAAGGGTACGGGGCACCACAGGTTATAACCTAATTAGTTTGCCTCTTCATATTTGGTCTAGCTTAGTAGTGCGAACGCTAGTTTGTCGGTGAAGTCCACCTAGTGGTATGCCTGCTAGTTTGTCGGCAAGTTCATCCAACGTAATAAACTTATTGTGACTTGTTTAGTCAGTGTTCTGATATGATAGTACTAATTTTAGGTGCAATTCTACTCTTCTATTTGGTTCTTCTACCTTAGCTTAGCAGGCTAAGTGGGATGTTGTGCATATTTCAGTTCAGATGACTTGTTTGGCCGTAACAATTTTTCAGTCTGATATTTATTATTTTTAGCTTGCTTTTACTGTACTTTAGCACTTACTTACTGTTTACTTGGTTACTGGCTTAATTATATTCTAGGGTGCTAGCCTTGCTCACTTGTTTATATATTTATAAGATGCTAGTCTTGCTTTTAATTATTTAAATATATCACATGTTCTTTTACTTTATATTAATTAGCATAAGTTTACATTGATCATAAGCATATTTAGGATGAGTTTTTCTTTCAGTTATTAATATTTATTCTTTCTTTTATGCCTAAACCTTGTTGCAGCTATGATTGGAGGTATGTGTTTACTTCCTCTTTTGTTTAAGTTATAAACTTATTATTTATAGCTTCCCATTCATTTAATATGCTTTCTTGCACCTATGTTGTTGCTTAGTTGTTAATAAATGGTGATATCTTAAAATAAATTGAATAATATTCAGCCTAAAATGCACTTAGAGAATATGTCTAATAATATTTTCTTTTTTTTGGCTGTGGCCATTTCATTGTGAAATTGATAATGGTAAATTTTGAGCTATTTAAGGTTGTGGAACTGTCTGGGGATCTGCATCAGGAAGAGGAGCGCACTACTGAAGATCCTTAGCCCCTTGCTTTGTTTATTTTATTAGTGAGGATGAGTGCTTTCTTTTTATTTTTAACTAAACTATTTAATGTGTTGTTATAATATAGGTTTATTTGGTATTTTCTTTTATTGTACTTAATCTAAATTCTATATTTCTTCTACTGTATTGTGATGGAATGGATGTTTATATTTTGCTTTCGTACTCTGAATATATTTCTTATATTTATCATTTAGTGAAATACTCTTGTAAATGATAATTTACTTTATTATATTGGATTAGAATGAATATCTAATCTAATTATAAATGAGGAGCTTGTCATTTAGTGATCACTTCATCGTAATCATGTTAACTTAAGAGTTAACAAGATCACAGTGGGGTTGGAGTGCCACAGTTGGTAACAGAGAACTCCATAAAGTGTCAGATTGGAATTTGCATTCTTCTCAACCTAATGGATTGTTCTTCTACCATATAGTCACTAAATGAATACTTGAAACAACATCCATATCACCATAATTGTAAACTCAGAATAAAATAAGGAATGAAAATACTTTTGTGGAAAGCTTAAGTATAAGAATCTATATATAATTACCCCACTCAATGAACTTATAAAGCTCGATAAAATTTATAGGTTTAAAATACATTTAAAAGATGTTGATCACGGATTACCTCCAGGAATTTAAGTATATGTGGAAATTTGACTTTCAATTGGGCCAGAGGTATGGAAGGATTATAGAAAATGTCTCAGATCGAGGAATACTAGTGTTGGATAAGATGTTACGAGATGGTATATACAGAAGCCTTTATTTTCCTATCTTAGCCAAGGAATGGCCAAAAAGGGTGGATTTCATCGTTGACACTACAAGGTGGCCGGATGATGTTAAGGTCGCTCTAATAACCTTTCTTCTCTTAGACGTAGTGGGAGAATGGTGGGCTACCACCTATCTTCAGTTGGCTAGAAAAGCTCGAAGGGAGCGTCGTGAAGTCACCTTTGAAGAATTTCTGCAAGCCTTCATTTCTGAATATATATGATAGAATTATTATTGAGTTCAAACTGTTATGCTATGATTATGTTTTGTATCTTTCTAATTGTTATAAGTTTTATCAACTGAATAATGAGAATTCAACAAATATTTATGTTCTCTTTCTTAGACTAAAGATGATCATTTTAGTTTCAGAATGAATCCGGGTACATCTCCGAATAACACTCCCATCAACACCGCAGTTGCATCTAATAATAATACCGATGAAGTAACTTCACTTAGGGACATGGTAAGAACCATAATGGAAAATCAAAACCAACAGGCTTTAGCCATACAAAAGTTGGTATCTATTTTTCCATTTTCTACTGCTAGTACCTCTTCAGCACCTCCTGCCCTTCATATTTCTAATACCTCCCATCATTCTGTCAATGGGATACTGCACAACTTCTTAAGGTTAAGACCTCCCACTTTTAACGGAAATCTATCCCCCATAGATACAATGATGTGGTTAAGAACAATTGAAAATAATCCGATGAGTATTAAATGTCCCAACTCGGAGATGGTGCGATTAGCCACTTTTCTGCTTGAAGATGAAGCAGAGTATTAGTGGGATAATGTACGAAAAACTCATTTTGAAGAATATGAACTAGAGGATATATCATGGGATTTATTTGTAGTAGCATTTCAGAAAGCATTCATACCGCCATCTTCAAAGAACATTATCGGTGAATGTTTATTGAGATTGATTCAAGGGAGTCGTTCTGTATTCGATTATGAATCCGAATTCAAAAAATTAACATGTTTTACTCCAAATTTAGTACCTATAGAAGCAGAATGATGTTATCATTATCAAAGTGGTCTTCAAGAATCTATTAAAGATCACATGATTCCTTTTCGTTTAACCAACTTTGCACAATTGGTCGAGACAGCACCGGTGATAGAGCATCACCAGTCAACTAAGGATCTCAAACAATAGGCATGATGCCTAATCGTCATGAAACATTTAAGAGGCATCGACCTAATCAAGGGAGAGCCTATCAAATATAAGCCACAACATCTTCCGAGCAAGCTCCAAAGTGCAATAGACCGCATTCGTTCAGCAAATGTTATCCTTTTGGCAGAGGCTGCTTCACTTGTGGTTGTCGGGGCCATGGATATCAGCAATTTAATGCATAGAAGACAATTAATGGAGTGATAATTGATCATTCCCATCGGAACCAAGTGTTCCGAGCTACTCCAACCAACAAAAGAGAACTGAGGATGGCCCTCATGCCACCTCCAGCTGATGAGAACCAGGTGCCCGCTAAGGAGCAAACAACTGCTCCCAGACCTTCAATACAAAATTAGATGAGAATCAGAGCAGTTAATACGCGACCTGCGGGAAAGGCCAGGGTATACAACCTCACTCTGGTGGAGGCGGCAGAGGATAACAATGTCGTCTCAGGTATATATATTTAAATATTTTCTTATTTTCTGTATTGCAATTTTTTTTTTCAATAATTTTAATTAAATATGGTTAAATAGAATATTATGAATAAATGAAAAGCTATGTAATGTATTATTCAATACTGGGGCTAGTCACTCATTCATTTCCAGGAAATTTGCCAAACGTTTGAATCTACCTTTCTATAAACTAGCCAAAACTTTAAGTGTTGGACTTCCATCCGGAGCCCAACTTAGTGCAGCTAAGTTTTGCGATCTTCAAGTGCCCGTTAATAAGAGAACGTTTCAAGCTAAGCTAGTAATTCTACCCATCGCAAAATTTGACATCATTCTAGGCATGAACTGGCTTAGCATGCATAATGAGACTTTTGATTGCCAGAAGAAAAAGATTATCTTGCATTCGTCCGATGCCTCAGAAACCTTCATAGGAAGGTTTAGTACTCAAGTTTCTCTGATTAATGCAATCAAGGCTAAAAAGTTAGTAAATAATGGTGGCATGGCCTTTTTGGTAACAATGATGGGTAGCAACAAAGAAGAAGTTTCTATTTCAGACATTAAGATGGCTAGAGAATTCACAGATGTATTTCCAGAAGATCTGCCAGGGTTACCGCCATCGAGGGAGGTAGAGTTTTCGATTAACCTAATTCATGGTACCCAGCCAATATCAAAAGCACCATATGGATTGGCTCCAAAAGAACTACAGGATCATAATGAGCAACTACAAGAACTATTCAATAAGGGTTTCATAAAACCCAGCATGTCTCCGTGGGGAGCCCTCATTTTGTTTGTCAAGAAGAAGGATGGGTCTATGCAGATGTGCATAGACTACAGAGCTAAACAAAGTAACCATTAAAAATAAGTATCCCCTTCCTCGAATTGATGACTTATTTTATCAATTATCCAGTGCGGCCGTATTCTCCAAGATTGATCTGCGATCTGGTTACCATCAATTGCGAGTAAAAGACACTGATGTTGAGAAAATGACATTTTGTACTCGCTATATACATTATGAATTTCTCGTGATGTCCTTTGGTCTTACCAATGCACCCTTGATATTTAAAGACTTAATGCAGCGAGTTCTAAAACCTAATTTAGATAAATTTGTTATTATTTTTATTGATGACATTCTCATCTATTCAAAAACCTCGGAAGAACATGAGAATCATTTGAGAGTGATTCTAGAGGTACTTCGAGAGCATGAGTTGTACGCAAAATTCTCAAAATGTGAATTTTGGCTAAGTTCCGTAGCCTTCTTGGGGCATATGGTGGATGCCCAAGGAATTCACATTGATCAGCATAAGATTTGTGTTATTCAAGATTGGTCGCAACCTACATCAGTGACAAAAATTTGAAGCTTTCTGGGATTGGCAGGTTACTATCGGAATTTTGTTAAAAGCTTTTCCTAGATTGTTTCTCCCTTAACATAGCTGACTCAGAAGGCAATACCATTCATCTGGACATCAGAATGTGAAGAAGCTTTTTAGACCTTGAAGGATGCACTATCATTTAGTCCAATGCTAGTCCTCTCCAAAGAAGGTGTAAACTATCAAGTATACACAGATGCCTCAAGAACTAGCCTAGGATGCGTCTTAATGTTGGAAGGAAAAGTTATAGCATATGCATCTCGTCAACTAAAGCCACATAAAATAAATTATGTAGTTCACGAACTATAATTAGTAGCAGTAGTTTTTGCCCTAAAAATTTAGCATTATTACTTGTATGGAGTTCAGTGCTCTAACTTC
The DNA here is from genome assembly GCA_016760335.1 of Gastrodia elata. Lineage (NCBI taxonomy): Eukaryota > Viridiplantae > Streptophyta > Magnoliopsida > Asparagales > Orchidaceae > Gastrodia > Gastrodia elata. Next base: position 17,774,430 of record CM028686.1, on the reverse strand, counting down.
CAAATCATCAAAGCCTGAAATACATATTCATTCAGAGAGAACTAAACTGAAAGCAAAGAAGATGACTAGAATTAATCAGTGATTATGATCTAGACATTCAGTATTATCCCAGCAAAGCCAATGCGGTAGCAGATGCCCTTAGTCATCGTGCTACGCTTACAACTATGATCACCACTAGCTCATTAGAAGAAGAAATTCACAAGTTAGATATTAAACCAGTCCGTGGGGATATATTGAGTGAGATGATCTCAATAAGTAATGTGGAACCCAGCTTCCACAAAGATGTATCCATTTCCTAGACTAAAGATGAAGAATATCTGGATTTTAAACAAGCAATTGAGAGTGGTCGTCGTACTGATCTTTATTTTCATAAGGATGCTATCTCTCAAGAAAATCATTTATGAATTCCTAAATGCATGCATCGTGAAGTGCTAATTGAAGGTTATAACACAGGATATACAATTCATCCTGGATGCGCTAAAATGTATCAAGACCTGAAACAATCTTTTTGGTGGCCTGGGATGAAAAGAAGTAAAGCAAATTTTGTATATAAATGCCATGCTTATAACCTAGTTAAGTCTGAGCATCAAAGGCCTGATGGTTTTCTCCACCCTCTGGAGATCCCTAAATGGAAATGGTTAAATATATCCATGGACTTTGTAATAGGTTTACCCCGAGCAAGATCAAGAGCTGATGCAATATGGGTGATAATAAATCGTTTAACCAAGTCCACGCATTTTATCCCCATTCGTTAAACATATTCAGTAGAGAAGCTAGCTAAGCTCTATATTAAGGAGATTATCAAATTGCATGGGCTACTTAAATTAATAATGTTCGACAGGGACAACAGATTTACATCAAAGTTTTGGCAAGCAGTACATCATTATTTAGGGATAATCTTAGCAATGATTACAACCTTTCATTTGCAAACGGATGGTCAGACTGAGCATGTGAATCAAGTTCTTGAAGATTTGCTTCGATTATGTATTCTTGACTTTGCTGGTTCTTGAGAAGATCACCTCCTGCTGGTGGAGTTTGTATATAATAATAGCTTTCAGGCCAGTATCAAAATGGCTCCATATAAGGCCTTATATGGTAAAAAGTGCAGCACTCCATTAGCCTAGTCTGTATTGGGAAGTGTGCAGTTATATGGGTCTGAATTAGTTGAAGAAACTAATAAGAAGATTCAGTTAATTCAACAAAGAATTCATACTGCTCAAAATCGTCAGAGTAAGTACCATGATATTCATCATCAACTCATAGAATTTAGTGTTGGAGATTATGGATACCTAAAGGTCAGTCCAATGAAGGGATCTTTTGATTTGGCATAGCTGAAAAACTTAGTCCCTGCTATGTCGGGCCATTTGAGATTATTGATAAGGTAATATCTTTTGCCTATAAACTAAATCGACCCGAATACTTAGCAGCAGTTCATAATGTATTACACCTATCATCATTGAGAAAATGCCTCAGAGATCCTTCTCATTAGTTCAATTTCCAAAAGTTCAAATTTAGCCTGACTTATCCTTTGCTGAAGAGCTAGTCAAAATCTTAGCCCTAGATCGAAAACAACTAAGAAGTCGTTCTTTATATGTGGTCAAGATCCAATGGAAAAATTGTTCACGAAATAAAGCTACTTGGGGAAAGAGGTGGATATGCACCAAAAATATCTGCATCTTTTTAATTCCAGTACTTCCCTAACTCCTTTCCTTTCAATTCATCATTATAGTTTATGCTTTATTCTTTCCAGTTGAGTGATGTTGAGGACGATATCGTTCTTAAGTGGGAGAGTATGTAACAACCCAGGTAATTTCTTAGGTTAATTAGGACTAAACCAAGTCTTGATTGTGATTATAGTACTCTAATTAAGTCATTAGAAATTCACCACAAAGACCCAGTCCAAATCAGGAGTCAAATGATCAAATCCTGATTTTGTAAATTTTAGGAACCCTAGAATTTGACCTATTTAAATTAACCACAAATCAAGAATCAGACTTCGCCATTATGCTCATTGCCCCCAAATTAACTAGGAGTGATATTTTGGAGACAATCGGAAGTTGTCGAAATTTTATCAAATATTTTATTATATTTTAAATATTCTGTAAAATGAGAAAATTAAATACTCGTCAAAATAAAAATCTGACTTCATCATTACGTTCCTCACCTCTCAATTAGCTAGGGGTGACTTAATGGAAAAGTTTGGAATGCATTTGATTAATTAATTTTAATTAAGAAAATCAATTTAAATTAATTAAATAATAATATATTTAATTTAAGTAACATGTGCCATCAGCATTATATCAGCATTGTTACATTTTGCTAACGTCGTTCGGTTTGGCGTGATGCAAACTAGATCGTCCGATCATATCTTATCAGACAGTCGCAGGGTTATCCCTGTCGATCCTCGCCACGAGCATTGCACATGGCATCCGTCTGCGAGCGCAACTGGCCTAGATCGCCAAGTGCAGCCTCTACCGCTGTAAGCCGTCGTTCAACGAATGATTAAAGCCCTAATCAATCCTCCATTCTTGAGTTCTTGCGCTGGATCCTTGAGAAGATTGAAGGTATCTCCCGAACAAAGCCTAAATTTCTATGAGCTGTTAAACACACCTCTATAGTTTTGATCCATTCATTCGATTATTGATTTCTCAATTCAAAAAGTTATTTCACGCTGTCGATTAAACTTTAATCGGGTTCGATCGCGTTCGATCGAACCCGATCGTATCAATCGAACCTCAACGCTACAGTCGTGTGCAGTGTTATCCGTGTCAGTCCTGTAAGAATCTAGCTACTGTTGGGTTTTTATTGCGATTTAGGTCATCGCAGTGGATGGATCGGCCACCGTTGGGTTGGTATTGTCGAGGCCTAACTATCACCGTGCGGATCCGGTGCTGACTTCGTCGAAAAGCCTCATCTTTTTCGAACACTAGTCCATCGTTTGCGGAGGCATTCGAGAGTTCGAAAGACCCTCAGGTCAGGTCGGGTCAGGTCGGGTCGAACCCGACCCGCTTGAAGATCTGATGGCCAACCACATCACTGCGAGCCTCGCCTCTTGCTTCGCGAGATTTGAGGGCGGGCCCCGCCCACACACCCCTGTTGCGTGGTGTGCTGTCTGTCACGTGTCCTGCTGAGCCCCACATCTTCTGCGGGTGTCTGCTGGTGGGCCTAGTCATGCTTTACTATCAGCTTCTATGGGTCCTGCCGCCTTTTTCCTGTAACATATAAATTTACTTAAGACCATTAGTAATTTAAATCATAATTAATTAAATGAATTAAGTTCAAATATTTAAACATCAATATCTCTAAATCTACTTATCCAAATATATTAAGATTATATATCATTTTGATCAGAAAAATTAGAGAATCATTAATGCATTGTCAATTTTCCAATTGGATGTATATTTCACCTAGTGACATGTAGGACCCTCAAATAATTACCTAACTGCCCATAATATTCAAATGATTATAACTTTGCACACACTCACCCAAACATAGCCAATATAGGTCTCATTTTAATCAAGATACTCCCAAGATTATTCTAGTACTGTTAATTTTTCTGTTTGGAGAGTATTTTGCTTAATCACTTTTTAGACCCTATCTTAATTTCTCTCTTAAACCCTAGAACTTCAATTGATCATAACTTAATCAATTGAGCTCTAAATTAGATCTTCCAATATATTATTTTATTGAGAAAAACCTAATAAATAGTAATATGTATAAAAATTTAGGATTGGACGATTAAATTTCTTAATTAGCCATAATCACCCTAAAATTTAATTAGTTAATATTAGCATAATTAGTAATCCAAATTGGATATTCAAGTTTTTGATAGCTCCTAGAGTATATTAAAACCTAGTGGTGTGGTTAGTTTTGTGATTTTATGATTAATTTCACTAATCACTTACTAATTACCCTTAACTCTAATTAGGATATAACTTGACCAAATGAGGTCCAAATTGGGTCTACTCCTTATTAAATTATTCAGTATGTGATATAGAAGCTATAGCCACTGAATTTAGACTTCAAATGGAAAAGTTAGATTTGACCCATTTTCTTAATGCCCTAATTTACAAAATAGAACCCTAAAATTGATTAGCTTATAACTTAATAATTAGACCTTATAATTTAGTGTTTTTGAACTCTATGGAATTCTTGAATAACAAGCTTTAATAAATTGAATAAATTTTTAGACTTCATTATAAAAAATTACCATTTTCCCCTTATGAGTTAATTTATTTAAATTGAGCTCATAAGGCTTAATTCTTATCCAAATTAAATGTTCTTACTGTATATCTTCATGTTAAATAGTAAGTAATATTTTGCCTTTGAAAATTTCCAATTTAAAATTCTAAAGCAAAAAGTAGCTTTTTAGACCCATAAGTGGGGCAAAACAGTCATTCTGTCCAAGTTTAGGTTTAAATATTCTTAAACCTTGGAATCATACTCCAATCACTAAAAATCAGTAACTAAAGTGATTAGAATCAATTTTATTGATTTTAGGCTTATTTAATCAAGTTTCAATTTAAAGCCATAAATTTCCTTTAAGTAATTGTAAGTAATATTAAGCTCTATGATATTAGATTCATCTCACATTATGCCTCCCTTATCTTTCATAATCCTTCTCAAGCTTTCAATTTAAGATTAGTTAAGATTAGTGCTTGAGTGTTCATCTTAGTTCCTTAAGATCTTCTTCTTTATGAATTAGGAATAGAACTTAGGCTAGATTTTATTCATTGAGTAAATTGGGTTACTCAATGGGTGAAACCTTAGTTTTACTAGTTTATAGATTTTCATAGTTTGTTATGACTATTTGATCTTTCAACCTTAGACTTAAGATTAGAGATCCATCCTAATAAGTGTGACTTTACTTAATAAGATATGCCTTAATCTTTAATCTGTGAGATTGGGTTTTAAACTTTAGTCCTTTAAGATCACATTTGGATTAAGTGATTAAATCCCAATATTTAGAGTTTAATTCTTAATCCTTCCATCTTGATTGGTCTTAATTAAGATGGGTTTCGGTTGCTTAAATTATTAAAATAGGATGATTGATTATTTATTTAACTTCTGTAGTCGACATTGATTTAATCAAATTAGAACCTGATCAGTTCTAACCATTATTCAACTAATAAGGTCGTGAATCTGAGTTACACTCGATAGTAGAATTGGAGATCTTGAGCATGCGTAACTTGGAATAGTTAGAATGGATAAATTAGATAACAAAAGATATCACTTGTGTTTTAGTAGCGTATCTTTCTCACTTTGAAATTGATGCCTTACTTACCTTGTATTTGAGCTTTATACCTTGGGCATATGTGGTGGACGTAGGATATTGGATAAATATCATATGTCAATTTGTATTGCATGTATATCATTAGCATAATTATCGGTGTTCAATTTTTTGACTTTCAGTTCAGTAGGTTGTGACCTATTTAGTTAGCCACTTCAGATTTGGTCCGACTTAGTAGTGCGAACGCTAGTTTGACAGTGAAGTCCACCTAGTGGTACCCCTGCTAGTTTGTTGGCAAGTTCATCCTGCGTAACAAACTTATTGTGACTTGTTTAGTCAGTGTTCTGATATGACAATACTAGTTTTAGGTGTACTTCTACTCTTCTGCTTGGTTTTTCTACCTTAGCTTAGCATGTTAAGTGAGATGTTGTGCATATTTTCAGTTCAGATGGCTTATTTGGCCATAGTAGTTTTTCAATCCAATATTTACTATTTTTAGCTTGTTTTTGCTGTACTTTAGCACTTACTTACTGTTTACGTGGTTACTAACTTACTTATATTCTAAGATGCTAGCCTTGCTCACTTGCTTATATATATATATAGAATGCTAACCTTGCTTTCAGTTATTTAAACATATCACATGTTCTTTTACTTTATGTTAACTAACATAAGTTTATATTGATCATAAGTATATTTAGGATGAGTTTTTCTTTCAGTTATTAGTATTTATTATTTCTTTTATACCTAACCTTATTGCAGCTATGGTTGGAGGTATGTGTTTACTTCCTCTTTTGTTTAAGTTATAAACTAATTGTTTATAGCTTCCCATTCATTTCATATGCTTTCTTGCACCTATATTGTTGTTTAGTTGTTAAGTAATGGTGACATCTTAAAAGAAATTGAATAATATTCAACTTAAAATATACTTAGACAATATGTCTAATAAGATTTTTTTTTTGGCAGGGGCCATATCATTGTGAAACTGACAATAGTAGATTCTGAGCTATTTGAGGTTGTGGAGTCATCTGGGGATCTACATTAGGAGGATGAGCGTGCTGTTAAAGATCCTTAGCCATTTGCTTTGTTTATTTTATTAGTGAGGATGAGTGCTTTCTTTTCATTTCCAGCTAAACTATTTAATGTGTTGTAATAATACAAGTTTATTTGGTAGGTTCTCTTACTGCACTTATTCTGGGTTGTATATTTCTTCTATTGTATTGTGATGGAATTGATGTTTATATTTTGCTTTCGCAATCTGAATATATTTCTTGTATTTATCATTTAGTTAAATACTCTTGTAAATGGTAATTTCCTTAAGGATTAGAATGAATATCTAATCTAACTATAAATGAGGAACTTGTCATTTGGTGACCACTTCACCGTAATCATGTTAACTTAAGAGTTAATAAGATTACGATGGGGTTGGGGTTCCACATAACTGCTGCCTAATGGTCCGTAGTTAGTTTGGATAAAAATTAACAAACTTTGTTTATGCTTTTGCTTATATTTGGGAGTGTGAGAGAAAGGTACTGAAGAGCTCCAACCAATCGAAGATATGATGTAGGATCTTGTAATGGTGTACCCAAATTGACAGATAGAGAAGAACCAACCTACATAAATGTGGAGCAGTGCTCACAACCAATTAGATCTACATTGTGAAGTAGGGATCCAATGTGTTGATGTTGCGACAGGTGATACCCAGTAGGAAGCTTGAGACACCAAGAAATTAAGATTCTTCACATGCACATTTTAAAACAAACTATTGCGAGACGATAGGAATATTTTAAGCTACAAAAAAAATTAAAGAATATGTTCCCCACATTAAAACATCATCAACAAATATTAACAAATAATAATATTGCAACAAAATAAATTTTCAACCATTTGCTTAAATGACAATTGCTGGCAGGGCAACAAACTTACATTTTAAAGGACAAATCTAAGAAATACGAGAAAGCGCATCAACAAATATAATGTAGTAACGTTAATTAGATACAAAATTAATATGGCTATGACTCCATACATTAGAGTAAGCTAATTGCAGTGATCTAGTATCGTTAATTGAAATAGGAGGTAAAAAAGACTGACACTTTCCCAATTGACAAGCTGAACATAATGAAGGCATGGTTGTGGATGGAATGTTGAGATGTCGTAGAATTTCTTGGATTGGTTGAGAAGAGGGATGGCCCAGATCCTTGCGCCACAAGGTGGAGACAAGAAATACTATAAAGAGCTTGGGGAAAGTCGTTTGTGGTGGGAGGGCTAGTAGGCAATAGAGACCTTGATGTAAAGGGCCACATAATAGTTCGTGCTTTGTTTGTGTGTCCTTCACAATGCAAAAAGAAGGATGAAACTCAAAGAACACATTATTATCTTTTGAAAATATATGAATAGATAAGAGAATTTTGAAAGTAGATAAAACATTAAGAATATTATTTAAATGGAAAATGGAAAGAGGATACACTAAAGTTGAAGACCAAATGTGAGTAATAGGCAAGTCTGAACCTTTCACAGTGTGCACTTGGTCATTAACAATAAAGAGATCATGAATCAAAATTCGTTTAATATCTGCAATAACATGATGAGTGGCGCCAAAATAAAGATACCATGGATCATTCAACTTAGTTATATATGCTAATGGTGGTTGAGAAGATCAGCTTGGCGAATAGCTGAAGATTTTGGCGATAATAACAATCAGCTGCAAAATGTTGTGTTAACAGATTAATGAAGACGGTCCATTACCATGAAAATGACCTTGTCCAGGACCACGAAACCTTCCACGAGATTGGATCTGATCGGTGTTAACACGCTGAGCTACATATTGTGAATTGTAGAATAGAGCAGATAGAGCTGCAGATGTAGTATTAGCAGAAGAAGGGAAAGCAATTCTAGCACTTAAAAAAAATAGTGTGTCGTAGTTCATTATGATTCAATTAATTCGTCGAAGGTATCGATCTAGGCTATGATGGTTTCTGCCATAGACGAATATTCTAGATCGAGAGTTGATATAAAATACTGAGAACTATGTGCTGATTGAAGATTGATGCCTCAACAACTACCAAATTATGGCCAATCAACTTTTATTGTCGAATAAAATCATTCAGGGTGAGATTTTCTTTCTTGAGAGTTCTTAACTGAAATTCAAATAGTTGAATTATAAGTTTAGAATTTGAAGAAAAAATAGACGCAAGAGCTTTCCACATTCTATAAGTTGTTTCATGCGCAAGAACTTGCTCAAAAATTGGCCCTGAAAGGGTTGGAATAATCAAACTAAGGATTATTTGGTCTTCCCGAGACCTCTATAGAAAATTGAGATTGAGATCAGAAGCGCCTTGAAGTAATTTTGGAGGGGTAGGAATTGATCCATCGATGAACCCCATTACATTATTTGCGCATAACAGGGGCAAGATTTGTGAATGCCAGGCTGGATAATTTGATTTATCAAGTTTTATGTGGAGTAGATGATGAACATTTACTATAGAAATGGGATCAGAAAAGTTGGATTAGGAGTTTTCTAAAGTTATTTGTGAAAGACCTTTCATTAGAAAGAGTTGCAATTTGTGAATGCCAGACTGAATTCAAGAACGGGCTTTGATACCATGTAACATCTTTAATTGTATTATTTTAATTAATCCAATATGGGGTGCCATAGTAACCCTTAATGTTGGTTTAGTCTACAAACTGAATATCGGGTCATTACAATATATGACACAATTACGGATATGATTCCTCCAAGATTATATTTATGAGTGGTTGGCTATAGGCTTTTACATAAAAGGCGACGCTAGATTACTATATTTTTATTTCATTCTCGGGGACACCCCCTATGTAGTATAATTGATGGACGATATTTCCTCAAGAAAGCAAAGTTGTAACATGTGATGGTCCGATGCCGATTCAGCGAGAATTGTCCAGACATTAGGTATTCACAAACCACAAGATTCTATTGAGCAATTTAAGAGAAAATTGATACACATATATAAATGTCAAATGACATTTCTCATTCATCATAATTCTATAGTATAAAATAGCCAACGTACACTTCTTACAAAGTTCATCATTTTAAGCAAAAGGTAAACGAAACAAAAATACAATAAAAATAATATAAAAAAATAGCGTTGTAGATCCATCTACAATTTGAAAATTTAAGATTTAAAATTCTCAATCGAGTTCTCCCAGAAATACCTGACTTGGTATTGTAAGAAAAATAACACCGTTATTAGAATTTCTAGTAATTAGAAAATACTCTAAATACCGCAGTAAATAATATATTACATTTTATACTAGTAGATATGCGATTAGCGAAAATAAGGATGTAATAAAAATACAGAAAAAATAAGGCAATAGCGTAAAAAGGATAATTAATTTCCTGTAAAAATGTATAATCACTGAGATGTATGTTACTGGTGTCATTTTTCCAGTAACCAACCAGCGTATGTTTTCGATGTCATTTTCCCAGTAACCAATCGGCATATGTTTTCGATGTCATTTTTCCAGTAACCAACTAACGTATGTTACTGATGTCATTTTTTCAATAACCAACCAACGTATATTACTGATGTTATTTTTCTAATAACTAACTAAACATCAAAATGAATTTGACTCAAAGCAAAGCTAAGCAGTATTAAATTATATATAAATGCAAAAAATAATACATTTATATATATTAGGTAACTTTTTTTTAAGTTTCAAAAATACAACATTTGATTGAATCTACTTAAGATTTTGATATCGAAATTAGCCTTTTTAGCTAATACTTGACATTAATAAAATTGAGATGAAAACAAAGTAGCATGATATTTTTAAGAATATATATTTTTTTCTTTTCTATTCTATTTTTCTTTTACTCTCTCTTCTCGATAAAAGATAGAGTTTAATTTACTAAAAGAAGCAAAAATAATTATAATAGTGCTTATTATTATCATTATTGATAATAATAATGATAATAATAATATATGAAAGAAAAATGCAGAATGGAAATGACTGTAATTAAAAATTACAGAAAACAATAATAATAATAATTATAAGTATAATAATTGACGAAATGAAAATGACTGAATTGAAATTGATAGAATAGAAAGAATAATAATGATAATATAATATTTTTATTATTTTCATTATCAATTAGTGACAATAAAAATAATATTAATAACATGTTTATTATCATCATTATGATAATAATGATATATTAGAGATAAATAAAAAATAATATAATGAAAAAAATGTAAAGAAATAAAGAAATAATAAATAAATAAATAATGCAAAATTTCTCCTCTTTTCCTCCACTTTTCCTCCTCCTCTTACATAGGGTTAGGGTTGCCGGGAACTGGAGGTGGCTGAAGGAGGCCAGAGGGGGTGGCCGGAGTGGGGAGGCGGGAGGCAGAGGAGGCGGCGGCTGAGGAGGAGGGTTGGTTGGTTGCTGACTGTGGGAGAGCAGGGTTGGTTGTTGGGAAGAAGAGAGGGGAGGGGTATATATAGAAGGAGGGAAGGAGAGGGAGGGGGGAAACGGCTGGTCGGTCGCCGACCGGGAGCGACCAGGGCGGTGCGTGTGTGAGCCGCACAACCTCGTCTGGCAGATTCTGGGCACAACAATGCCTGCGCCTTGCGTCAAGGAGGGGATAGGAAGGAAAATAGGAAAACTTAATAAATAATTTTAATTAAATTTTTTTTTTTTGCATATTTCCGTCGTTTGATTTCCAAAATTAGCGAAAATTGACAATGATGTATGTTACGATAAGACGAACACCCTCGCACCAAAAAAATTTCCATTTGAAGCAATATTTTATTTTATATTAATTTATGAAGTTTATAACATCAAAAAATAATTACGATAGAATCGGAGCTCCACATTTTATGAAACATTTAATGTATCATTTACATAATATATTTAACACAATGACATAAAAATCAATGAATTTAGAATTGTATTTAATTTTCTCAAAATATTAAATTTAAATAATTTAGAAATTATTCAAGCTGTTTATGTCATCCGGATTTCTCTCAAACTAGTGCATTTTGAATTTAAACTATTTATATCTAATGATATTTTTGGTTTGCCATAATTTTAAAGTCGCCCGAAATTCTGATTTTTAGTCGAGATTTGACCTAACTTGCAAAGTAACGACATTGAGTCCTTATATAACAAGTTATTTTTAGGTTGAATTGTTGAATAACTTGGATCATCCTTTAATCAATTGAACAATCATTGATGGATAAATGACCCAATTAATTTGGGCCTTATTATTGAACTATAGTGTCAATCATTCAACAATGAACCAAAATCATGTTTTAAATCATGGTCATCAATGTATAATTGTATGGCGAAGATTAAGGGGCACAATTTCTTTACAAGTCCATTATAAGTCCATGAAACGAGAGTTGAAGGTTTTGGACTCCTCTTTCACCTCCAAAATCTTAAAGTATTCCCACATTCCAATACTTCCTCAAGTCCCCAAAAAGAGTTCGCAAAGCTCGAGGTAGTTGTGTGATTGTTCCAAGGTGCTTGCGATAATTTTGATGTCAATATTTGCAAAGGAAATCAAGGTTCCTCTTTCTTTAGTGTCTCTCGCATGCATAAAACCTCCAATAAGTTATGGAATTCATCAGTTCTCCAGCTATTTTGAATAGCTTTAGGAATACCGTGATTTTGCATGATTAGGGGTCTTTGTATGTGTTAATTTTGCCCCAAAATCTCTATTTTTTTTCAATGTAAATACTTCTGAAACTTTAGTGTTTAGGATTTCAGTAAAAAAATACTTTGATTTCTTGGATCTTTTTTGGAATGTGTGATCCTTTTTGTGTTGGGATGAATCTATGTGTTTCTATTTCTAGAAGTGTTGAAGGTTCGATGTCATTTAATAATGGCTTGTTGAATAGGCTAAACAGCCTCACAATCTATTGAATGCCCAAATGTTCAATGAGGGCATCGAACAACCTACTCATTCAACAAATACCAAATCTTTGAAATTATTCACTTTTCAAAATCAGATGCATGAGGTCCCCTCAACTTCTCAAAAATCTAAGAAGAGAAATAGTCATTGTTAACCACTTCATGCACATTATATTCATCATCATACCCATAACCACTTTGAGAAAACATATGTTGCTCCCATTTTTTTCATAAACACCTTGAATGGATGACTTTCTATGAGTTTTAAATTCCTTATATTAAAATTTTATTATCTCACCACCTTCTCTCTAACTTCATTATCAAAAGCCAATTTAGTGTCAATGACTCTGGCCAAAGATCCATTTGGCATGAAATGCTTTGAAGATGTTTGTATTTTTCGAGCTATCTTATAAGTGATAGGCTTTTCTTTGTTTTTATGTCAACAATTATTTTGAAGCTTAGTTTAGATGATTGATTATGTAGATAGGGCGATTTCTTATACAATTTAATGATTTTAATGATTTGTATAGTTTGCCATCCATTTATTGCCTCGATTGATAGTTCAATTTGTTTCAGTAGATAAAAATGGTTGTCTTTCTCGTACTCGTTTTCATAAACTTATTTTTCTAATACGAGAATGGAACGGTCACGCTCAATATGCCCAAACCATCTATGGCAGTTCTAGCTAATCTTATCCACTATCGGAGCCGCTCCAACCTTTCTATTAATAAACTCATTTCATGTAGCCAATAAGAAAATATTTTTACTTGGAACTTAAGGAGGGGCTTCTATTTGATTGTTTGCTCGATATTTTTGTGGATAAAATAATTTTTGGGCACCCAAAATTTTACTTTGTTATAGCCGGCTTTAAGTGAGATTTACACCAGTAAATCCATAAATGTCTAAAATAGAGGAGGATTGGGATACCAGTAACGACGCACAATATTCTTTGTATGTGGTGAAAAGTGTGGAAAAGTGCTACTTTGGTGTCTAGGTGTGTTGTTAATGAGCATTATGGAGAATGTGGGCAAAGATGTTAATCCAAGATACTAATTTAAGAATATGAAGTTGGAGTAATGACACTCTTACTAACAAATTTTTAGTGTTAATTGATATTATGATTAATTGGACAAAAGATTTGTCTTCATTAAATAAATAATAAAACTCTATTATTTTTAAGGATTCATATTTTTTCTGACTCCGATGACTTGAAGCTATTTGTGTTTTTCGAATTTCATTATAAGTGTAAATTTTTCTTCTTTATTGTTATGTCAGCAATGATTCTCAATTTAGTTTAGATGATTGATTATACAGTTGAGATAACCATCTCTAATTTCTTATAAAATTTAGTTTTTTTTAAAACAGTTAAAAGTGTTGGCTCAATTTTCAATCCAAAGAGAAAATAAACGACATTCACAACTAGTGTTCAGATAATAAAGAAAATAAACACGTCTAATAAATCTAAATACAAATATAAAAAGAATAGAAAACACAGCGAACATGAAAGAAGCCGACCAACGGCTTCGTTCGCCGAAGAAGAAGACGTCATAAATCATTCGTTTGTTCAAACGAAATAAAATCGCTCCACTGCCCCGCTCGGCTCCCGTAATCTCGAGTTCCGCCGGATTTGAGCTCAGCTCGAACTCCCGTTTGTATATATATTAACTCAAAATTGAATTACATTGTAAAAATTTTCACTCATTTTACTTTAAACCAAATATAAGTAATCTCACTTTACCTAAATAAAATTTACTTTATCCTAATTTTGCTTCAAACCAAAAAGCTCCTACATTGATTCTATAATTTTGGTATAATTATTATTAGAAGCCATGAAATTAAAAAAAAAAAAATGAAAACCACTCATGTATCGTGCTTACGAAATGCACCTTGTTCATAATAAGCAGAGAACAAAATGAAAAATATTATATGTTGTTTTTGAATTTCATGAGTCCAATTAATGAGTTGAGAAGCTACAAAGGGTTTTAATAAGTTGAGAAGTTACAAAGGGTAAAATAGGAAGAACTTATTAATTATGGTTCTTCCACTTAAGTGTACTAAACACTATTGAGATTAAAACTGGGTAGTAGGATTTAAACAATGCTAGAAAGATGGCTTATAAAATATTGAGTAAATCAAAATAAAACAATGAAAATTTACATGCAAGTACAATTACAACACAAAGACAAAGATTTACATAGTTCGGTGCTAATACTTACGTCCACGGGAGGAGAGCAGAAAAATTTCACTATTGGGAGGAGATTACAAAGATTTAGGATTAACATACCCTAAAAGCCCTTCTTCATATTTCAATGGCGTAGTCACCACACAAAACCAAATGAAAGCTGATATTTTTGAATATTTTCGCCTCTTAACCCTAAAAGGGTTTAAGAATATTTATAAGCTGCTCAGATTTGTGTTTGCTGAGCCGCGGGCGCCAAGCCGCATTACAGTGCCCGCCTCTCGGGCGCCCAAGCGTTGCGACGTTATAGCACCCGCCTCTCGGGCGTTCGTGCTCTGCGACGTATTATGGCGCGCTCCTCTCGGGTGACCAAACAGGCGCCAGGCGTGATGGCACACATTGGCGCTTTGCAGCGTGCTTCCAAACCTGCTCTTCAAACAACAGTAAAGCTATCTTTGAAAATTTTGGCATAAAATTTACAACAAAATAACGAGAGCCATGCTTTAGCAAAATGTAGCTTCAAAGATTGTACATGGAGAATTTAGAGCAACGCATTCCTTTCTTGATCAATCATTTACCGTTAAGAAATCATAAAAAAAGCATAATTATCCAGTTGTCACAAGGCTGAAAATAAGCAGGCTACAAGCTCTTGAGTGGCAAGTTAAATTACAGTGTGACAAAAACCTAGATATCCCATTGAATCAAATGAATGATAAAGTAGTTGAAAGGTTTGAAATGCCTTTGTCATATATGAAGACATGGAGGTCAAGAGTATTATAGCTCATGATAATATTTTTGAATCCATAAATCACAACTAAACTTCCATCCCAACAATGAGGAAAGAGTTGATAAACATAAATATTGGGAGCCATTATCCTACCAACCGCTCATTTCAAAGACTTGTCAATTTTT
Organism: Gastrodia elata; assembly: GCA_016760335.1. Classification (NCBI taxonomy): domain Eukaryota; kingdom Viridiplantae; phylum Streptophyta; class Magnoliopsida; order Asparagales; family Orchidaceae; genus Gastrodia; species Gastrodia elata. Next base: position 17,759,220 of record CM028686.1, on the reverse strand, counting down.
TAAAATTTAGAAAAAATTGTTTTCGTTGTTGTGAAAGAATAAGTCTTGATATAGCATCTAACTTCCGGAATAGAGAGTAAATTGATTTCTTGCAGGTGGGTCGATAATTGGCATAAAGGCATGCCACTTGAAATTTTAGTGCTTAGGATGCTTTTATGCACTACAGTGGATATGAATAATAATCTCTTCACTATTGCATTTATTGTCTGCGATTAACGGTTGCGAAAGAAGGGGTGAAAGTATCCACGACTAATATGCGATAACAAAGAAGCAAAATCAAAATTACAAGTAAATTTTCAAAAGAGATGAATCTTCAAAAAGTGAACACATTGTCTAATTTTAACATGAATCACTATAAATCGGTGAGTTTATTCTTTTAGTTTTCTGCAATTTGTTTTCCTCAAAAAACTCTAAATCTTAAGTTTCTCATAGTATAACATTCAATTCATCCTCCCTTAGGCAGTGTTCATTTGACTTAACAAGGTAATAAATCACAGCTATCGTTTAGTTTCATTAAAAACTCCAATAGTTGTTTCATCGGTGTTTGATCTCAAATGGTTTTGCTCGATCCACATACACAGTGCGATGTTGCATGAAGCATGCTAATTCAGCCCATAAAGTTCTTTAATTTGTAAAAAAACACGATAAATGGACAGCCTAGTAAACTGGAAGCTATTTATCATTGTGCTTAATATGAAAGAGCCTACTCTACAAATTCTATTCTAGCTCTAGCTATAGATCTCATACGAAAAGAAACTCACGATTTGTGGTACCTGAGAAGAAGATGAAACCTAGAAAGCCAAGAAACAGAGATTGGATACAACAAATCTCATCAAAACAAGCCTTGAAAGAATTTTCAAACATACAAGTAAATTCTGAGAAAATATCATAAATATAGATGTTCTCCAGTATGCCAAGTAAATTTGAGAAACACATACCTCTATAAGAAGACAGTGAAAAAGATGGATCTCTGTCACATGCAAGCACATCCAGACAGTTCACTGCAATGAATTGGATGCGGATGAAGCATCTAGTAACATGAATAACCATGAGATTTTGCTCAACAGAAAAAAATGCAATTCCAACAAAATTGCCTCACCTTTCTTTCTCCCCAGAGAAAAAAGACATGATGAGCCGCTGCAACTTGTTGGGATTCCAGATATTTGAAAGCACACTGCAGTTTTCTTATTGATAGATGACTGCAATATATATATAGATATTCCAGCACGAAATATGCATTCTATAAGAGTTTATAGATACCAAGAGTTCAAATTTCATCTTAGGAGAAATCCAGAAGAATAATGGTAAGAGAAGCAGCCCCAAAAATCCATCCTCATTCCCAACAGTAAATGAAAAGCTCAGCCAATTGTATTTAGGAAAAGTGCTCACAAGTTCAGAAACTTATTCAAATGTCCTTTACGTTGCCATATAAGCTCAAGTTATAAAGTAAATTCTTATCTTGCAGTTTATTTCATCCAAAAGTGGCAATGGGCTCCTGGCATGACTCCAAGGCCTTGCGCTGTGCATCATTCCATCTAAAAAGCACTCTAAGAGATCTGACATCAAGTTTTAGTCCTTTAAAACCCATCTCTTCGAGAAAATGAACTGCCTTGCCGAAGTTTCCGGCCATGCATAGTGCACATATAAGCATTGTGTAAATAGCTGAGTTTGGCTCAAGGCCTTGCCTCACAATTTCACCCAGTAGCTCAAGTGCAGCAGCCAAGCTTTCTGTTTCACATAAGCCCTCCATCAAAGTAGAAAACATGATCAAATCTGGCTTAAGACCGCTCTCTCCAAAATCTCTCACTAGCTCCTGTGCCGCTTTGATGTCTCCAATCTTAAAAGATCCATCTATCAATGTAGTATACATGATCACATCAGGCTCCATTCCTTTGGCCAGTGCCTCTATAAACAGCTTCTTGGCAGCCTCCATATTTGCCATTTTACAGTAGCCACATATCAAACAATTATACGCCGCTATATCATTGAAACCACTTGATTCCATCTGATGAAACAACCTACTGGCAACCTCCACTCTCCCAGCATTGCACAAACCAAAGAGCAAAGTCCCAAACATATGCTTATCAGTGCTCAATCCCTGCCTAGGCAAATCATCGAACAGCTCCAGCGCCTCGTCAAACATGCAGCGCCGGCACAAAGCATGCAATACTGCAGTGTACGTCTTTATGTTTGGTCTCGGCCCCCGGCTAACCATGCCTTTGAGAATTCTCAAACCCTCTTCTAAGCTCCCATTCATGCAAATCCCATGAATCAGAACATTAAAAGTGTCAACATTAGGAACAACACCTTTATCTGGCATTTCAAAAAAAAGCAATTTTGCCTCATTCACCATCCTCTTCCTGCCCAGCAGACCAATAAAACTGTTGTACGCCCAGATATCCAGCCCAATCCCCACCTTAATCATTCTTCCATAAACCACTTTTGCCTCCCCGAGCTTCGCCTCCCTACAAACAACAGCAAGGATACAGCCGTAGTTCACGCCGCTCGGTTCCAATCCAAGTTGAACCATCTCTCTAACCAAACTGAATCCAATCTCCGAATCAGAGAATCCGCTGCTAGACGCGAGCCCAATCAACATAGAGTACGTGTATTCATTGGGTGTCAGTCCTTGGACGCGCAAGCCATCAAGGAGTCTGAAAGCGCCGGAAATCTGGTTGCCCCTGCAGCACCCTTTGATCAAAGTGTTGAAAGTGCAAATATCGGGCGCAAGGCCACGGCCAGGCATTTCATCGAACAGGTGGAGGGCATCGGAAAGGCGGCCGGCTTGGGTGAAGCAGTTGAGGAAAATGTTGCAGGAAACGAGGTCGATGGGGATGGCAAGGTATTGGAGAGAGTGGAAGAGAGTGAGGGCGAGGTCGAACTGATGGGATTTTGAGAGGGTTGAGAGGAGAGAATTGAGGGCGGAGGCGGGAAGAGGACTAGAAGGGGAGGCTCTGGAATGGGCTAGAAAAAGGGAGATGGCGGACGAGAAATCGCCGTCGCTGAGATGGCTGCGTATAAGGGACACTGTGTGAGAAGAGGAGCGAAGGGGAGGAGCGGACGAGAAAGAAGAGAGGGATTTTGGAATCCTAGATGATGGGATCAGACGTGAAAGCGCAAGAAAGGGACCAAAGATTGGAGGGGATTTGAAAAACAACATTCTTGTTCCGCGAACAGGGATGAATTGGGAGAAAATTGCGCCTTGTCATTTTTGTTAGACTGCTGTATTGACAGCCGACTTTAATCTATATTTAATTTGATTTTAAAATATTCAAATATGCTAAACTTAATCAAATAATTCGACTGTTTAGTTTATAGGAAACAAAAAATATTATTATCAAAGACTAAGCAATTAATAATTGATTACTTAATTGTAATTATTTGCATAGTATTTAATGGTAAAATAATCAAATGCATAACAAAACTAAATTATTAAATATTAATTGTTAATTATAATGTTATTAACAGCTTATTCATTTGATAATATTGTTGTTAATTATTAAAATCATCAATTTCAGTAGACTAATTATTCACATATAATAATGATTAATTATTCAATTAATTTATTAATGATTAATTACTTAATTAGTTAATTTTATTATTAGTTGAATACCAATAAACAACAATTTTAATAATTTTGAGAACTCTAATAAGCTAATTAAATTATTATCCACTTGCTAATTATATTTGAACATTATTTTTTATATTTTAAAGTGCTATGTGTGGCTTATATATGCTAAAATCTAGGGTTAGCTTTAGTTGTGGCTTACCAATTATATGAGCTTAGTAAAAATTGCTTAGCCCATTAAACATATTAAATGAAGGTCATTAAGCCAGCTAAACAAGCTCTAACAACTCAATGCTTTCAAGAATTAATGTTTTGTGAGCTATAATGCATATAAAATGTGTGATAGCATGATTACATTGAGATTTCAACATTTATTTCAAGATTGAATGATCATTATTTGTCCCATCTAAGCACTGGGCATTTTTACTAGCCGCCAAGTCTTGTCCTTGTGCCAAAACCCTAACTCGCCATTTCCTCTTCTCCCTCTTCTCTTTTAAGTGCAACTTTAAACCATTCCTCCTCAATCACTTTTCCCTCAAGGTAGACCGATTGGAAACATCCCATGGTAAGGCAACTTCATTGTGGTTAAGCTTGTGAGCTAAGGTAGAACCTTTATGGAGTAAATTTGTTCGAATCTTGAGAAGCTCGCTATGTCCAAAATTTTCAGCAAGCTTCGAGCCCATTATAAGATCTTATTTTTATAATCACTTTCGATTTTTTTATTAGCCTTTAGGTTCACTTAGATATATAGTTTTGGGGCTTTGCATGTGCTAAATTTAGCCTAATTTAATTCCAAAATGATTTTTAAGTTTTATTTAAAATTATCTTGCAAGTTTATAGTTATGTTAGTCTCATGCGATCCCAAACAAGCAAGGAGATCTGGCGACAAAGTTATTATCTAGCAACATGGATCTTCCCTGTCCATTTGCCCAACAATTAAGTTAGAATTGCAATGGAATTTGTCATTTTCCTTGACAAATCTCACGCCTCTTAGGATCATTCCACCGCAAACCGATTATCATTTAGGGGAAAATTTTTCTTGCACTTAAACCTTGACAGTTTAGCCCAAAAATTCATAGTTTTGATTAAAGAAATATAATGAAACTCACATTGTCCAGTGCATGTATAACCCATCTCCACTCGCTTTAATCTTTATACAATCATTTCCCAGTGTAATGACCCAAGTCATTACGAGAATAATTAGGATTAAATTTGACTCAAAAATCAAGATTCCGTATAGCTTTAAAATTAGGGAAAACTAAAAATATCGTTGGATATAATATATTTTTGTGATCCTAATGCTCAAGATTGGAAGCAATCTGGATAACAGATACTCCTAAATTAATTTCTGAATTATTTAAATTCAATAAATTGGCAATAATAAATATAAGTCCAAATTTAGCAACTTTAGTATCAATAGATTAAAAATATTATAAAAATGCTACACAAAAATTTTGTCAAATTTGGAGCTCCAGATTTAACATAATTAATTTTTGAAGTTTTGTCTTCAAAAATGAACATAAAATAAAACATTGTTACAAATCAAGAAATTTAAGCGCAAGTGTGTTCGTCTCATTAAGATGCATCTTCATATCAAATTTTGTTATTTTTATTGGAAATTATGGTGGACAGAGAAAGAAGAAAGAGAAAGAAGAGAGAATAATGAGAGAGAAATAGGAGAGAGAATGAGGAAGAGAAAGCTAATCTGTATATTCAAAGCATTTAACAGGAAGATAAGCAGAATTTCTCACATTGGAATAATGGAGGAGAGAGGAAGAGGAGCGAGAAAATTAAAAAAAATTCTTATAAATACCCCTCCCCCATAATCTCCCATCCCCCCCACTCCCCTCTCCTCTCCCACTATCCTCCCACCTCATCTTCTCCCCTCTACTCCCCCTCTTTCTTCCTCGGCCACCACCAGTTGCCCCGCCGACCTCCAGTAAAGTTTCATCAACATCAAGATAGAGTAAAAAATGAGAAATAGATAACAAATTTTATATTCCTTTCATTTTTTCTTCTTGTTTTTATTAATAATAATAATGTTATTATTATTATTATTATATATATATTTTCTAATTTATGCAGCTTTTATTTTAATTATTTTCAATATATATATATTTCTTAATTTTTGTAATTATTATTTCAGTCATTTTTTCTTTTTCTATATATATAAATATATATATATTATTTTTATTTACTTACTAATTTTTGTAACTGTTATTCATTTTCTTTATATATATATATATATATATATAAATTTTTGCAACTTTTATTTTAGTCATTTTAATACAATTATTTTTCTTTCATTTAATATATATATATATTACTTATAATAATAAATATTATTATTTTTATTAAATATAAATAAATAAGCAATATAATATTAATATTGATATTTTTGCTAAATTAAAAAGAAGGATATCATTCTTTTCAATTAATTATTTTATTTGCGGCTTTTACATCATTATTAAGGTTTGACAAACTTTGATATATTTATATGAGATTTTGTGCTCAGAAATTGAAATAAATGATCATAAATCAGTATCATATATTTATTTAGGTTGATCTCAGATCTGTACAGATAATATATTATGCAATGATATGCTGATATCTAGTAAAATAGGAGACTGCACATAGCCTTTGAGGCAGAATGCGTAGTTAGTTAGGAACCTATATCTCAAATAATTGAATAGATGTATTGAACTCCTCAATTATTCTATAACTTTGTCCAACTTAATAAATATTATATATTGCTGTATTTTCTTTTAGAATGAGCTCATATCTTATATATGTATATTGCATTTATAATCCTGATAATTTTATAAGCATATCCTACTTAAATATTATATATTATTTTATTTGTATATGCTTCTTCTGCAGGATTATAATGCTTAATATTATGTCCAAATTTTGATATCCTATAAACTTTACTTAGACCTCTGTGTCTATTTATATATTTTCTTTTTCTTTTCTTTTTATTAGTTTGCCCTATCATATATATATATATATATATTTGACAGATCAGTAGAAAATCTCTGGATTTTGTCTTTAAGAAAGAGCAGATGCAGGATGTAGCAACTTAATGCAAACTTGGATATTTATTTTTCTTAAGTTTTAATTTTTGCTTAGCGTGTAATATATTTTATAAGACAATTTTATATTTCTTTTATTATTTTGATATTCTAAATATTGCAATGAATGTGGAAATATCTATTTTATATGCCTCTAAATATATTATACTAAATTCTAATATGATCTTGAGAAGTGAGCACATAACACTATATTAGCTATGCTGACCCAGCGGCAGTCGCCACAGTTTATATCAAAGCAGGATTTGGAGAAAATTAGTATAAAAGTGTAAAAGTCATTATTTATGCAATTGGAATCCCAGAACAAATAAAAGAAAATCATCAAAAGAAAAAATTACAAAACCTATATAAATCAAAGAGAGAATAAAAAAATAAATATAAGATTTAGCTAAAAATAATATGCTTTTAGTTGTGTTATATTTTTTTCATAGTTAATAGTGATACTTTTATTTTCATCTAGTATTTGATATTGATACTTACCTAATTTTACTCTAATAAAAGTATAGTAATAAAAATCTAAATTTCAGATGGATCCTGAAGATTCTTCTTTTATCATCGGAATACTCTTAAAAGATCTGGTATCCGCCAATACTTTTGTGGACCGTGTCGACATGTTGTGTGATATTGTGAATGCTCTATTGGAGCATGTTGATACACAAAAGAAAATAATTATAAGGCTTTAGACATAACAAACACCCTATATAAATAGTCATACTTTTATACTATCAGCTACCTATTTCTCAAATATTGAGATATATGGACTACTTTAAGCTTTTCTAAGACTTTAACCATCAATATTCAATGAAAGTACTAACCTAATGGATGCTGAAGATTGGATAAAAAAGATAGAAAAAATAATGACTAGCATGAAATGCCCACCTATAAATGTAATTATATTAACCATCTCTAGGTTGGAAGGAAAAGTTGAACGTTGGTGGGAAACCATTACAAGCTTACAATTTGTAGCTAAAGATACTGAGAATATCCAATGGGAAGACTTTGTCAAAGCCATCATGGAAGATTTGTTCATTAAATTATGTCAGGGCAACCGTAGTGTCGCTGAATATGAAATTAAATTTCAAAAGCTATCCCGTTATGCACCACTACTAGTTAGCACCAAGTTTGCTTGATGCAGCTAATTTTTAAAAGGATTAAAACATTCTATCAAGGAGATTGTGGGGCCCCGTACCCTTCGTGGTCAAGCTAATGCTGAGATCAACATGATTACGATGAATATGGTCTCCAATAGCAGCGAACCTTCTAACTATAGAAGAGTTAGATATAAACCTAACTCTCCTTAATCAGAAGACTTATCACCTGAGACTAAAAATCATGCATCAAAACATCAATGTAGCAGAAGCAGAAAAGTAATACAATATCCACACCACAGCACAGTAAAATAAAATAAAATAATAACTCAATTCTGTATAATAGTGCATAAAGTAAATACATCCAAAATATAAATTTATTATAAACTGAAGTTTAAAAAAGAAGGGACACTCATCTCACAATAGAAAATAAAACAACAGACTATTCTAAGCCACAGGAAGCTCCTCCTCCTGGCCAAGCTCTTCTCCAGCAGAAACCTCAATGAAAAACTCCATATCTGATATTTGCCAGTATCACAATACCAGGGGCCCAGCCAAGAAAAGAAAAACTTACAGTTAGACAAATTATCTAAGCATATTTTAGGCTAATTTAAATGAACTAAATATTTTAAGATATCACATCTTACACTAAGTATATAAGTAAGTAAAGTGCAATAAGCTACAAGAACAGAATAGTTATAAATTAATATTTAGAACTACTCAAAACAAAGTATGTAGATTAACATATATTAACCAGAATTACAAGAAGGTTTAAGCAGCAAAATAATTAAAAACTGAAAGTATTGAAAGTAAACTCATTCTTATATGCTTATGATCATATGAATACTTGCTGATTTACAAAATAAATTTGAACTGAAGTATAAGAAAGCTGAATAAAACTAGCATCCTAAATATGCAAGCACTGAACAAATCACTGAACTGAAATAAAATGTAAATGCGTACATAAATTAGTAAAAATACGAGTAAAATATATGGCTAAACAAGCCACTGAACTAGAATTGAACTGAAAGTAATAGTATGCATAATATTGTACTGCCATAGCAGAAATGTGCCAAATAGGGCCACTGCACATAAAGTTTAACATGTATCCCCCTTAGTATCCACAGAGCTAAGCCCGAGTTGAGCTTATAGACTTAGCCTGTGTTGAGCTTATAAACTTAGACATGTATCCCTCTATCCAAGCATAGAACTAGGCTTGAGTCTAATATATAAACAAAGAACTAAATTAAAGAGGCAGACTAAGCTAGAACACACTCTACTGTACTGAATGAACTAAATGAACTGAATGCACTGAATGAACTAAATGAAGCTAAATTATGTGTATGTAAGTTCAAATCTGATATAGGGTACTCATCAAATATCTTATGTCCAACTAATTGTCCAAGGAAAAAGGTTCAAATACAAGGTATGCGAAGTAGTAATAATCAAGTGTGCAAGAGACTCTACTAAACATATATGATATTTGTTATTATCAAATTTAATTCATTCTATCAATTCTGAGATAGTAATGTGACAACCCCCACCTTAATTCTTGACCTAATCTTAATTCTGGATTCTTGATAGATACTAGTTAAGGTGTGGGGACTAGGGTGGCGTCACCATTTTATGCCGATAATTGTAATAGGGAGTTTAGAATAATAATATAAAGATCATAGACATTTGCTCAAATAATTAGAGAACATGAAAGTAGAAAATTTTATTTTAAAAAGAGTATTATTACAAGCGCAGGTTTTTATCTTATTTATAAATACAATAAAAGAATAAAAAGTGCAGCAGTAGATTGATTATGCTATCTCCAGATTCTTAGCAGCGACCTGATCTGGCATTTACAATAAAAATGCCTTGGTAGAACACCCGTTAGAGATAAACTCGAGTACTTTGGATATCCTTATTTACATTGTATATATATGAGCAAAAGTATGAAATTTAAGTGCAGGAAAAAAATAAAGGGAAGCATAATAAGAAAAGTTTGAAAGACATAATTTACTCATTTGAGGATTATCATGGCTTTTCCTAAAAATCATAATTTTAGCGATAATTTTGAAATAACAATAAAAGTAACCTGTCACCAATCTGTCATATTTCACAAAAATTGATATCTCTATCTTGAAAGTGAATAATATATATATATATATATATATATATATATATATATATATAATATTTTTATTTGAGTGGACAATTTCTCAAATTTTGAGGAAATCAAGCACGTCTACTATGATTATCACAATTTGGGTTCAAATATTGCCATTCGAGAATTATTCCACCTATGTTAGCCCCCTCATCGGCATAGCCATAGTCTTCTTATATCTTCACGGAATAGTATGACAACAAATTAGCCCCATTTTTATTTCATTCTATATATACTGTAAATACTTCTCATGGAACCCCATTTAATTCAATCAATCAAGATCCATTATCTATCTTTGAAAATATCTCATATAGTAACAGTAAACTATAAATATAGAAGAGTAAGAAATTAGTTTGGTAAAATTTGCATAGCAAAAGCGTATAATCAAATCAATATATATAAATGTAGTTCATGATATTTGGGGTATCTATTTTCTTTAGCTAGGTTGACTTCTTGTGAATCTGTGCAAAATTTATTGATTAGTGAAGAGATGAAAAATACAACTTTTATTATCTTCTCTTGCTCTCAGTGTATTTCAATGTTAGTAAAATAATAGTAGAAAGAGATGATGATGATTGGTGAAGATAACCTAAGTAATAATAATGTGGCATAAAATCATGATGTTAATAATAATAATAATAATAATAATACTTATTATTATTATTATTATTATTATTATTATTTGTATTTATAAGATAAGATTAAAAAGTAGAAGTATTGGAGAGATAATAATATATTTATATATTTAGAAAGCATAGATAATAATGATTATATATTGTTATCATTTATATAATAATTTATATGTAAAATATATTATTATTATTATTCCTAATGAGAGAACATGATAATTGTAAGAAAATAAAAGTGTTAATTCTTATGAATATATAATGTGCATAAGTTTGATTTAGAGAAATAATATAATAATCGGATGATAATTATTATTTATTATTACTATTATTATTTTATGTGATGATAATAATAATAAGCATAATAATAATAATAATAATATTATTATTATTAAAGATCCACGTGAAGAGAGATAATATTATAATATTATAATAATATTGTTAGTATTATATTGAACATATGATGATGATAATAAGAATAAATAAGGTTGTATACCTTAATAATAATATTATTATAAAGAAATGACAATAGAGAGAGAGAGAATATTAAAATATGAGAGCTATAATAATAATACTGATATTATTTTTATTATATATATATATATATGTAATAATAAGTATAAAAATTATACTTATATGATAATAATGATAATAACATATTTATTATTATGAGATATTATAGTAAGTATATTATAGTGTGTGTATATATATATATATATATATATATATATATATATTAGGGAAAGCAATCTCGGCAAATTTTATTTCATAAAATTAAGACATACAGGACCGGGGCTAGGAGGGTACAGAAAACAAATCCTGAAACCAGCCCCAAAAAGGAAACCCAAGGAAAATCCTAAAAGGCCACTCGACATAATGAAAAAGAGAAATCAAATAAAAGCAGTTAAAATGATCATAAACAAAAAATAGTCAAAATAAATACAGAAGATAGTAAAGGGAATTGAGCCAACTGCATTACACAAAATGAAACAAAAAAGCAGCATACCAAGATAACAATTCCACCCACACCCAATAATAAATGAGCATACCTTTATTCTTCCAGAGGGACAAAACCAACAAACTGTCTTACCGAGAGTAGCTTAGAAGAATCAGACCTGCAAGGAGAATGGCAACTGGGGAAGATCTGCAAAGAAAACTGCAAGGAAATGACCTGTCAAACACTCTAAAAGGATACAAACCTACGACCATAAAAGCTAAGCAGAGTAACTTCCAAAACCCAAACTGTTCCAGGAATCAAAATAACGCCCACAACAGACACAAAACAGGTCAGCTAAGACATGCAACAGGCCACAATCATCCATCAGAGTTGTTGAACCAAACAACAGCCCACAGTATCAACCAAAAATAAAAACCAACAATCGCCAAAGGAGGAACATGGCATGAAAAGATTGCTCACACAAGCAAATGAAAGAGCTGCAACAATTAACTGATAAGTATTGCAAAACCTGACCATAACCAAAAATGTCACAGGGCCTCTCAAAATTCAAAACCAAAATCAAATGAGAAAGCCAAAAATTTAAAACTAGCAGAGGACGAGAAACAAAGGGATAGTCCTAGACAAAAACCATGTCCAGAAATCGGTAGTCATCAAGGTCCCCTAGATCATAGGTCCACAGCAAGAGAAACATCCCAGCATGAAAAGATCCATCGTAAAAGAAAAGAGGATGCAAAACCATAGTACCACAATAAGCAAACCACCCCACAATATGGAGAATCACATCAATCCAAAAAATCACCCAAATAATATCATGAATTGAAGTTCCCCAGCCATTGAGAAAAATAAAGTAGTGCTCAACCCCCAAAGCAAATTGGAAAAAGGTAAAAAGCAGAACAACCAAATTAAAATGCACATTACCGTGAATGCAACGAGCAATCCAGATAATCGCCAAAGATCCAAAATCAGAAGATGTGAGGAAGCAAATTGACAGCCCCAAAGAGAGACCACTTCCAAGTGCGAAAACCCACAGGACGGAGAGAGATTCTAAATCTCAACCATCAATCCAAACTAAATCTTTTCTTGATATTAATTGCATTAAGGATTTCCCAGCTGAAAACCTTGTTATCATAATTGCTATAAATTTTTTTAAAAATTTCAATGATGCTCAAAACAGCGGCAACAACGTTAATCATAGTATTAGAGTATTTAGCTTTGTTCCTAGCTTTCCATTTGGGCCAAAGAGTGAAGGCATCAAAAAGGTTGCTAATGTTGATTTTAGCCTTCTTTACTTTAGGCCAACAGAAAAAAATATTTTTAGTGCTATCAAATATGGGGAAAAGAATCAAGTACATATCGTTCCAAATTGATTTACTGAAATCACTATTAATGAAAACATGATTTAGAGATTCAATTTTATTACAATAATGACAGAGGGAAGCCAAGCAAAAACCCAAACTTTGCATTTTAGTGTCAATGCTGTTGAGGTTATGGTAAAGCCTCTAAAGGAAAATGCTGATTGAATTGGGAATGTATTTGTGCCAAATCCAACTTGGGAAAGAGGGGATAGCATGAGTTCTGCAGCAATTCCAAAGGATGGTGTGGCGACCGGGGATCGAAGTTCGAGAGTCTCAAAAGAATGATTCATATAATGGAAAATATGCATTTATGAAAATAAAGAAAACAAAATACATGAATATTCACATTTGCATCCAGAGCCACTCATATATGAAATTTACAATAGTTTTTATATTAATAATAAAAATTTATTCACTGCTCATATCTCACATCTTTATCTCTTCTTTTCTTTTATTATTTTGGCAGATCTTTAATACTTTTAACTTTTAAACCTGAAAAATTCAGTTACCAGTCAGGTAGGAGTACGCAAATCATTCTTATAAGAGTAATTTTAGCATCCTATAATAGGTATAAATCAAATATAAAACTGAATGAAATATTTGCATATGAAAGAAAAGCAGCTTTTCAAATTTTAATATTGCCCTGCAAGTCAGCTGTGAAATACAATATAAATGAAAGGCAATAAATAACTTTATCAAAAGCATTTGTAACAATAAGTCGAGTCCGTAGACTCCTGAGCCCAAATGGGTAAACCCATAGGCATAACCTGTAGGAAGCTTTTCTCACTATCCGTCGGTAGCTTACTCAAAATAGAAACTGATGGTGTGTATTTCCTTTGGATTTGCCCACTTCCTAATAAGGGCTAAATCTCTCCATATAATTCCCAGGGGCTGCTAGCCAGCCCAATCTGTACAGATCCTCAGTATTATTTTCTATCCTCTACAGACAAACACCACAAAAATATATACCATTTTTCACCTTTTTGTTACATGCTTATTTGATAAGATTCTTTTGCAGATTTAATAACGATAAGCAGTTTGTAATAAATAGTGCTCAAATGAAAATGGCTCAAAATAAGAATACTGAAATAAAACTTATAAGTAGATTTACGTACTCCTACCTGACTGGTAATTGAATTTTTCAGGTTTTGAAAGTTAAAGTATTAAAGATCTGCCAAACTAATAAAAGAAAAGAAGAGATAAAGATGTGAGATATGAGCAGTGAATAAATTTTTATTGTAAATATAAAAACTATTATAAATTTCATATATAAGTGGCTCTGGATGTAAATGTGGATATTCATATATTTTGTTTTCTTTATTTTCATAAATGAATATTTCCAGTATATGAATAATTCTTTTGAAACTCTCGAACTTCGATCCCCGGTCGCCACAGATGGGAAGGTTGATTTTTTTATTGATGTAGAATACAGAGTTGGCATATTTTGCTTCTTCAAGAATCGGATTAAGTGCAGTAATACTATTCAGTTTTAGGTATTTAATTTGCCTATAATTAGTGAATAAAGCTTTATTGTTCTTCCAGCAATTGAACCAGAAAGATATGGAAGTGTCAAGATTTTCCCACATTATAGTTTCCTCCACAGTGTCTCTAAAGGAAAGCATTCTTCTCCAATTAGAAGAATCAGTGATTTTGTTTCTAACCACAATCGGGTGAGTGTTGGCGCAATATTTAGCAAGAAAAATTTTGGACCATATGGAGGTGGAGGTTCTAAACTTCCACCAAATTTTAAGGGATAAAGCATTATGAATGTCGGAGAGCTTTCTAATCCCAAGCCCTCCTTCAGCATAAGGGAAAGTAATTTGATTCGAAGAGCACCAAATGATTTTGCTCCCCTTAGGATGGATCCATAAGAATTTATTAAAAATAGTGGTGATCTTTTTCAAAATATATTTAGTAGGGGAGCAAACCTCCAACCAAAAGGGAGGAATAGCATTCAGCACATGCTTGATTAGGATAAGCCTACTGCCTTAAGAAAGATACTTGTTTTCCCAAACTTGAAGCTTTTTGAAGAAGTTGTCAAGGAGACCCTTATAGCTTAAGTTTTTGTTATGCCCAATATTTATAGAAATCCCGAGATAGGTGAAGGGGAATTTCCCTTTCTTGAATTTAAAAATATTTTCAATTTTAGTGTAGTTCCTTTGGGGGCTTTTGTTATGCACAAAAAACTTGGATTTAAGGATATTGATATTAAGCCCAGATTCAATTTCAAGGTTAGCGAGGAGCGCCGCCAGCTTTTTCAGGGAGGTGCTGCTACAATTTGAGAAAATTATCAGATCATCAGCATAAGCAAGGTGGGACACCATCATTTTGCCTCCAATGTTAAATTGCAAATTTGGATTTTGTTGGAATATGAGGTTTATGTTGTGAGACCAGAAGTTCATGGCTAAAATGAAAAAGAGGGGTGAAAGGAGATCCCCTTGTCTAAGCCCTCTCTCAGGAGGGAACAAACCAGTAAAGTTGCCACTGAGAATAACAGAGAACCAATTATGGTACATTAAATTTTTGATCTTTGTAATGAATTTGTCATAGAAACCATAGGATTTAATGAAGAAATTCTAGTTTAATTTATCAAAAGCCTTTTCAAGATCAATTTTTAGAATGAGATTATGGACCCAATATTTCTTTTTAAAACTATGGAAGAGCTCTTGAGTAGCAAGAATATTATCTTGAATGTCTACTAGGGACAAACCCAGATTGGTTTAGATCAATAAGAGAGGGAAGAAAGGATTGAAGCCTTTTGGCTAAAATTTTAGAGATTATTTTGCTCAAAGTGGTGCAAAGGCTGATAAGTCTGAAGTTATTCCACCAAGAAGCCTTATTAGTTTTAGGGATCAAAGTAATCATAGTGTGAGTAAAGCATTTGGGAAGAGGAACATCACAAGAGAATTCTTTTATCTCATTATAAACATCCAGCTTTAAAATATCCTAAAATCTTCTAAAAAACTCCCCAGGGAGGCCATCAGAACTAGGGCAAGAGTTTTCCTTAAGGTCTTTAATAATTTCCCAAATTTCCTCGTCACTAGGCATATAATTTAATAAGTTATTGATGTCAGTAGTAGTTTGAGCATCAGGGGATATAAGGTGCTTTTGAGGGAAGTGTGAATGGGTTTCTTAAAGTTATCTTTGAAATAGTTTGTGACAAAAGTTTGTAAATCAGTCAGATTGGAAATTATTTAGCTTTCAGAGGAGGTGACTTCATTGATATGATTTATGTCTCATTTTTTTCACCCAATTATGATAAAAGGCAGTGTTACACTCTCCTTTTAACTGCCAATTTATAGAGCATTTTTATTTCCATAAGAATTCAACATCATTATGATTCATGATAAGCTTAGCTTTATCTTTATTGTCCATCATCCTATTGCTTTCAGAAAAATCAATGCAAAGATAGATTCCAGAGTGGTTACAAGATTTTTTTGATGGGACAAGTTGGTAAGAATATCACCTATGGAGGACTTGTTTCATATGCTAAAAGCCTTCCTTAACTTTTTATACTTTTTAACCAATCTATAAAGCCCAAAGTAATTACAAGTTTAATTCCAAATGGAATTAACAATATTATGGCACTCATCTTCTTGATGCCAAAAAAGTTGAAAGCAAAAAAATTTGGGGAAATTATTTGTATTATTCCAAGAAGAAAGGATATTTAGTTTATGGTCTGAGACAGTGGAGTTAAGAGAGGAGTTTAGGTAGTTAAGAAAATTATTACACCAATTTTTATTAATAAGGAATCTATCTAAATAGGCAAACTTCTGAATAGCATTCCAAGTAAAATTAGCATTGGTATATTTGAAATACTCTAAAACAATCTAGCATTGCCGAGTTAAAATCGAAAGTAGAGTTAGAATAATTAGTGTAGTAATCTTTGTATTCATTGCTTTTCATTAAAGCATTAAAATCCCCCCCACCCCACCCCCCCTTCACAGCCCAAGGAATCGAAGAAGTAACACAATCTATAGGGAAAGACCACAAGGATAAGCGATCACTCCTAAGATTGTAGCATGAATAAAGGTAATGCAAAAGTTATGGTCATCATTAAGAAATCTAATGTGAATAGCTTGAACACATTGGGAAAGAACTTCAGCATTCCAAAGGTAAGACCACATAACCCAAATTTTGTTGGAAGAAAAAGCAACAACTCTATCATATTTAGCAAAATTACTAATCTTATTAATGTTTTTAGCAGACATTCCTAGGCTCAAGAATGGTTGCAATGTTTATTTTATTTTCAAAAATATGTGTTTAAATCTATTTTTTGATGAGACATTACCAATGGCTCAAATATTCTAGCATAAAATATTCATGGGTAAACATTAGAAGTACCTTTAAGGGACTTTTGATTGCTTTTATTGCTATGAGTTAAAGTGTTAATTTGGTTATTAATATCAATATCATTACCTATGTCAGCATGGGTTGATAAGGATTTGTACCTATTTATGATTGTGGTATTAGGATTTCTAGTGGAAGAAGATCTGCAATGAATGCACTTTAAAGGACTTTTGGGCATTTAGAAATTATCCCCCTATTCTATTGCAATTGTATGAACTGTATCCGAAACAACATCCATATTGATCTGCAAAGCCACTTAAGAAACAATATTAATATCATTTGTAGCATCTATATCAGACTCAACATTCTTCTGTTTAGTCATTTCAACAATATTTATTTCAGCATTATTAGTTAATATGGCATGCAAGATAATAGTTTCAACACTACCTATAACATTAAAAGTATTATTGACAGACTGTAAATACACGTCTGCGCTCACATGCAAGTGTACGTGGTCTGAAGTAATAAATGAAAGAGTTAATTTCTGAGATTTATCGAACCACAGAGAATTGATTGTTTTGTTACTAAGGTCTATCTATTCTCACTAATGTTTAAGCTAGGATTGATTGGTTGAGTTGGTCCTAGATTTAGCACAATAATTACTAAGTGAAGATAAGTTAGATAAAAGAGAGAGGAGAGTTAGGGTTATCCCACATATCATGATATATTACTAATGTATGTTGATTTCTCAAGCTTTATCTTTCATTTATTTTTAAATCAAGTGCACTTTGTTCACCTTGAGTTTTGTCTCAAAGTCACACAAGTTCAAATCTTGTGCACAAAATGAACACACACTCGGTTGTATTTCAAATATTCTTATAAGATTTTAAGTTTTTTAAGTTTTCATCTTATCTCTTGATTAAGGAGACTACGATTATTAAATCTTTAAGATCTTATAAGTATTGATTTCACTATGAGCATCACTCGCATCACACATAGTTGAGATGAGGGATTAATATATTGGGCTCAATGACTATGTCAATTAGTTCATGAGTACTCAACTATTTCTTCCTCTCCCTCAATTATGCTGAGCTAAGGAGCTCATTTAGTGGGTCTTAGCATCACATGCATCAATACTTTAGTTGAGCTTAGATTAAGGTGCACTAAGCTCAAGAAATTTATCACATAGTTCTAAGCTTTCATGCACTCATAAACCTAGCATCCAACCTAAGGTGAGCTATGGAGCACAAGACAAGTTAGTTCTTGAGTTTATGAGTTCATTTTCCATTAATCCATATTCAAGACTAAATAGTAAAAGACATTTTCTTAACAAGGCATAGAGTTATTATATTTTATTTGTGCTTGAGGAAAACTTCATACAATAAAAGTAACTCATACACATGGGATTTCCCCAACCCTTCCCAAGGGAGATTTAACTACTCATTACAAAAGAAATGAAGAAAAACACATACATGGATAAAGACCCTTTCATGATCAACTAAGAAAAGAAACTACAAAAGTAAAGTTTAGAAGATACTAGGATCGTTCCTTGGAAGTTCTTCGGATTCTTCTTCTTCTTCTTCAAGCTCCTCTATTAGCTCGCTAGTGCTGCCTTCATTCTTCTCTTTCTTAGCAAAAACTTGCTTTGCCACCCTTGGGGAGTTCCTCACTTCCACTTATGCTACCCTCCTCCTTACTTAGTGTTTTGAGCAAAATTGGGAACCCTCCTCTAGGTAAGAGGAGTGATATATATAGGGGAGGGGCTACCTTCATCCCACTTAGGATCCAAACTAGTATTTCCAATGGAAAATTCTAAGCAATGATGGCAAAAATCCCAATTAATGGTGAAGTGACCAATATCTCTATTTGTTTGGCCAAAACATCATCTCAAGATCTTCTTTTTCATATAAAAATGTAGCAGCTGCAGAGAATGATGGCTGAGGACAAGATGAAGGTTGGGGGTCTTGTCCCAGCTATAATAAATATTCTTGTATGGCAAAATTGCGGCGGGCCGCTGCAGCGCACAATGGTGCCAGCAAATTTTGCTAAGTGTTCCGCTGCCGCGCGCTACCGCGTCCAAATTTTGCAAAGTGGCCCGCTGCAGCGAGCTGTAGCGCTAGCATTTTGCAAATCGTACCGCTGCGGCATACTGTAGCTTGAGCATTTGGCAAAATGCTCTGCTGCAGTGCGCGATAGCGGTTCAATTTATGAATGGCGCCGCTGCGACGCGCTATCGCGCCTATGGATGCAAATGGACCCGCTGCAGCGTGCTACCGTGCCCGCGGTTCGCAGCTGGATCTGCTGCAGCATGCTACTGCGCTCGCAGTTCGCAACTGGACCCGCTGCAGCGCGCTACCATGCCCATGTTTCGCAAATGGACCCGCTGTAGCGCGCTATAGTGCCATAATTTGCAAAATGACCCGCTGCAGCGCGCTGTAGCGTGCGGCATCGGTTTCCTTTGAAAAAAATAAGAATTTTTGCATAAATGTCTTAGAACTCCAATGGATGCCATTATTTATATAGGTTTAATTACATTATGTAAATGTTAAATGAATAACTAAAACTACTTAGATTAGTTTTGATGTGTTTGACTTATTGTCTATCACAGGGTACTTTTGGGATCCAGCAATTTGCTAGATCTTGAGCAGTATATTGAGCCAAGTCAGAAGGACACCCAGGAGATTTAGGAGGAGCTCGTGGAGCACTAATGGATTCTCCTCTAGTTTTACTATCTTTCTACTTTTTTTCTGAAAAGGTAGACAAAATTTGATTTATGAGTAGCTTAAGGATCAGAAATGTATGAGATTTTCCTTTATTTTAGATATAATTTATGAATTCATCACACCCCCACACTTAAATTTTTGTTCATCCTCAAGTAAGCTCAAAATAGTATTTTTTTTTTTTTTGTAAGGATGATAGTCATAAAAATGCAATTAGAATAAATATAAGTCAAGGTACGTGCATAACAAAAATGAAATGAAACATTTAGCAACATTAGTGTTTTAATCGTGGCCATAAAGTGGGTTAGTCAATTAATCTCCAAGTATTTAATTTTCATGCTTGACACTAGGTGATGGGTAAAGTTCTTTGTTGACCCTAGATTAGAGAGGTGGTGAAAGACTCCAAGAGTTTTGCCATATGTGCTCCTTCTTATGAATCACAAAGATGAAAAGATTAAATAAGAGATATTTTTCTTTATTCTTTCACATTTTTATCAATTGGGAAAGATATTTTTCATCATCTTTTTTTAAATATATATTTTGTTCTTTTCAATTTTATGGAGTGATACTTTTTTTCATCCCCAACATGCATCTTTTATGATCATGAAGTCCTATGGGAGCCTAGCACATTATTTTTAAAGTACTCACCATATTCTCTAGTCTAAGTCCAATGCCTTCCCCCACACTTAGTTCATGACATTTATTTTTATTCTTGGAGATTAGATTATCCTCCATTCAATCCTTAGTTAAAATATTTTAGTACTTATAATACATTTGGTCATTTTGATAAGCACCTTTTTACTTATATCAAATTCCTTATTGATATTTTGTGATTTTCATTTCTTTGAAAAATTCAGAAAAAAAAAATGTCATTTAAGAATATCATAAAAATGAGGGAATATGAAAATTCATAAATTAAAATCTCAAAATAAAACACACAAAAATAAAAATACAAAGAAAATACAGAAAAATACAAAAAGAAAATACAACCTATTTAATTTTGGGTTACCTCCCAATAAGTGCTTGCTTTAGTATCTCAGCCTAACACGAGAAAGATCTCTATGTGATACCTTCATCTGGGAGGTCCTGAGGGGTCCATCCGCCCTTTTCTCAAAATAGTTCGTCCTCCAAGTATAACTTTATACGATTTCCATTCACCTTAAAAGTGCCATCTTTGGAGGCGACTTCAACTGCTCCATGAGAAAAAACTTTCGTGATAGTAAATGGTCCTGTCCATCTTAACTTTAGTTTTTCTGGAAATAGTTTTAATCTAGAGTTAAAAAGTAGTACTTTCATTCCAGGTTGAAAGTGTTTTGGCTTAATCAGCTTATCATGCCATTTTTTTGTTTTCTCTTTATACAACTTGGCACTCTCATAGGCATTTAACCTAAATTCGTTAAGTTCATTTAATTGCAGCATTCTTTGTGCCCCTGCTTTTTGGGGGTCAAAGTTTAATTTTTTTATTTCCCAAAAGACTCGGCGCTCAAGTTCTACCGGAAGGTGGCATGATTTTCCATAAATGAATTTATAAGGAGACATTTCTAAAGGGGTCTTAAAGGCAGTTCGATAAGCCCACAGGGCATCCTAAAGTTTTGAAGTCCAGTCCTTTTTATTTTGGTTCACAGTTTTTCTAAAATTTATTTAAATTCTCTATTGGAGACTTCAACTTGCCCGCTAGTTTGAAGGTGGTAGGGAGTACCCACCTTATGTCTCACCCCATAAATTTTTAATACATTCTCTAACTGCCTATTGCAGAAGTGTTTTCCCCTATCACTAATTAAGAATCTGGGCATCCCAAATCTAGTTAGCACGTGTTCCTTGAGAAATTTAATAACAGTTTTAGCATTATTGTTTACACATGCCACTACCTCAACCCATTTTGAGACATATTCAACCGCCACAAGAATATACAGATTGGCTTGGGATGAGAAAAAATGTCCCATGAAGTCGATTTCCCACACATCGAATAGTTCTACTTCAAAAATTCCATTTAAAGGGAGTTCATCATTTTTACTTAAATTCCCAGTTCTTTGGCACTTGTCACAGCTTTTGACAAAGTCGGTGACATCTTTGAACAAATGGGGCCATGCGAATCTGGATTGAAGCACCTTTGCAGCCGTTCGCTCAATCCCATGGTGCCCTCCATAAGGAGATGTTTGACAATGAAAGAGAATATTTCTCGTGTCGAAGTTCGGAACACATTTCCTTAGGAGTTGATCATTACAACATTTATACAAAAAGGGATCATACCAAAAGTAATTTTTTATATCAGCAAAAAATTTCTTTCTTTGTTGGTAACTCATATCTTTTGGTATGATTCCTCCTGCAATGTAGTTTGCATTGTCAGCAAACCAGGGAGGATCATTTGTAGCCATACCATAAAGCTTTTTATCGGGGAAAGATTCACTAATTTCGGTCAACTTATTATTATCAAGGTGGGTCAATCTAGATAAATGATCAGCAAGCACATTTTCACTCCCCTTCTTATCCCAGATTTTAAGATCAAATTCTTGCAAGAGCAACACCCAACGTATCAAGCGCAGTTTTGCCTCTTTCTTTTGAAGGAGATACTTTATAGCAGCATGATTAGTATAAACAATAGTTTTAGACCCAATGAGATACGAACTAAATTTAGTGAAGGCAAAAATGACGGCAAGAAGCTCCTTTTCCGTGGTAGCATAATTTCTTTGAGCATCATCTAGGAGTTTACTAGCATAGTAGATTGAATAGAAGGTTCGCTCCCTTCATTGCCCAAGGACTACACCAATTGCAAGGTCATTTGCATCACACATAATTTCAAAAGGTGAATCCCAAATTGGAGTAGAAATTATCGGAGCTGAGATTAAGGCATATTTTATAGCATTGAATCCTTTTAAATAATTTTCATCAAAGTTGAACTCGACATCCTTCCCTAGCAGTCTACAAAGTGGCATACTTATATTTAAGAAATCCTTGATAAATCTTTGATAAAATCCTGCTTGCCCAAGGAAACTTCTAATTCCTTTTACATTAATGGGAGGGGGAAGTTTTTCAATTACTTCAATCTTTGCTTTATCAACTTCTATCACTCTCCTAGAAATTAAATGACCAAGAATAATACCCTCTTTGACCATGACGTGACATTTTCCCAATTCAAGATTAAATTTGACTCTTCACATCTTTTTAAAACCTTTCCCAGATTAATTAAGCAATGATCGAAAGAGGTTCCGACAACAGAAAAATCATCCTTAAAAATTTCCAAGAACTCCCCGATCATGTTAGAGAACATTGCCATCATACAGCGTTGAAAAGTAGCTGGAGCATTGCACAATCCGAAAGGCATTTTTCTAAAGGCAAATGTTCCAAAGGGGCAGGTGAAAGTTGTTTTCTCTTGGTCTTCAGGTGCAATTAGAATTTGATTATATCTTGAATACCCATATAGAGAGCAGAAATAAGGATTTCCTGCCAATCTATCAAGCATTTGGTCAATAAAGGGAAGGGGATAGTGGTCTTTTCGAGTGGCTTTATTTAATCTCCTATAATTTATACACACTCTCTATCCGGTCACAGTTCGAGTGGGGATCAACTCATTATTGCTGTTGAGAACAACAATCGTCCCACTCTTTTTGGGAACCACATGTATAGGGCTCACCCAAGAGCTATCAAAAATGGGGAAGATGATTCTAATATCTAAGAGTTTATTGATTTCCTTGTGAACTACTTCATTAATGTTTGGGTTTAATCGCCACTGAGGCTCAATTGAGGGTTTGGAGTTATTCTCTAAAAGGATACGATGCATACACAGAGTTGGACTAACTCCTTTCAGATCAATAATACTCCATCCCATTGCTCTTTTGTGTTCTTTTAAAACTTTATATAAAAGATTCTCTTGATGCTGAGTTAATAATGAGGAGATTATTACAGGAAGAGATTCATTTTCCACTAAATAGGTATTTTTTAAGTGTGAGGGAATAGGTTTTAATTCAATTTTAGGAGGACAAATTATCGAAGGTTGAATTATCTTCTTTTCCTTAATTAATTCTTCAATAACTTCCGTGTCAATGGGATCCTCAACTTCCTCACTTGCTAACACTCCCTCATCTTCCACATCTTCCACTAACCAAGTTTCTTCTATTAGATTTGATTTTCCAACAATCCTCATTGGGTTTAGAAGAATCATTCACATGAAACATAATCTCCTCTTCCCCATATCGCAACTTCAATTCCCCTTTATCAACATCAATCATAGTTCTTCCTATGGCTAAGAAAGGTCTACCTAGAATAATAGGAATTTCTTGATTTTCATCTTCCATATCCAGGATTATGAAATCCACAGGAAAGATGAATTTGTCAACCTTAACCAGCACAATTTCCACTATTCATAAAGGAGATTTAATAGATCTATCAGCGAATTGGAGAAGAACGGAGGTGGGTTTTAAGTGATCAATTTCTAACTTCTTAAATATGTAAAAGGGAATCAGATTAATCGATGCACCAAGATCACAGAGGGCCTTTTGGAAGGACTGGTTTCCAATAGTACAAGGGATAGTGAAACTCCCAGGATCTTTCTTCTTGATGGGGATTTTTTTCTGAAGGATTGCACTACACTCTTCTGTTAAAGCTACAGTTTCCTTTTCATTGATTTTTTTTTTTCTTAGAGAGGATATCTTTCATAAATTTAGCATAACTAGGCATTTGTTCCAGAGCTTCTGCAAAAGGGATATTTATGTGAAGAGTTTTAAATATTTCTAGGAATTTATGGTACTGGACATCTAGTTTCTCCCTGGCTATACGTTAAGGATATGGTATATTTGAGATTGCCTTAAGTTGATCTCTAGATTCTTCCTTTTCCTCATTTTGACCATCATTACTTTCTTTTATGATTATTTCTCTTTCTTCCCCTTTTTTCTCTCTATTTGGTGCTATGTTTTCATGACTTTCTTCTCTAGCAATTGGCCTAGTAATTTTTCCACTTCTTAAGGTAATTGCATTCCCTGACTCTTCTTCGTACTTACCATTGACTCCCACTAATGAAGGTTTGTGGCGACCCACCCCTTAATCCACAAGAATTAAGTTAAGGGATGGCGTGTCACTCTAGCTAACCCTTCACTTATAATTAGATTAGGATGAAATCCACAATCCACCTAATAAGAGAAGGAGTAAGCATAGAATCAAATATGCAGTCACTATCTAAGTAAACATACAGAGTGCGGAAGCGGTTTTTCAATATAAAACATCCAAGTATCACAACATAAGTATAAAGAGAAATATCTTAGAATATAAGTATAAAATCTAAATACGCAGTTACCAGTACCAGTATTATTACATCATTTTAAAGTTTTAAATAACAAAAGAAAGTGCAAATACACTCATCCTCACATATAAAAGCTAAATAATGACTTCTTCCACGGGCTCCTCCTCTGGGTATGGCTCCACTCCTAACTCCTGCTCATCTAATTGAAGAGGGTCTGCCATTGTCGGTTTCACAATGTAGGGCCCCAGCAAAAAAAAGAAAAATCTGGTTAGACAATTATCTAAGTACATTTTAAGCTGATGAATTAATATTTTTCGTTAAGTAATATCACCATTCTATAACATCAAAGCAACATATATATATATATATATATATATATATATATATATAAAGGAGCAGCAAGCAATACAAGGGGAAATGAAAAGCTATAAATCATCATTTATAACTTAAACAAAAAGGAGAGGCTAAGACATGCCTCACATGCAAGCTAAACAAGGTAAGGTATATAAATATACATAAATGAATAAGTGCAGTACGAAAAATACTACATCCTAAATATGTTGGTGATCAAAAGAAATATGCCAATTAAAGAAAAGAACTCAGCAGTGGTACATATAAATAGCAGCAAGATTCTAGCATCCTAAATATATATAAAAGCAGTACAAAGAAATAGCTGACTAAATAAAAATACTGAAAAGTAAACAACATCAACTGCATATAAAACCATACGTGTACAATCTGCCATACAGAAGAGAGATACTTTAGCTCACCAAAAAGGCTGAAGATCTTAGTACCAGTACGGCTAGGACGGTTCCTAGCACGATACGGCTAAGGCAACAATAGTCAATATAGAAGGCTCTAGCACAGTACAGCTAGGACGGTTCCTAGCACGATACGACTAGGTCACCAACAATCATACCCAAAAGATCCTAGCACCAGTACGGCTAGGATGGTTCCTAGCATGATACGGCTAGGGCAACAATCAGTATGATCAAAAGAACACTGAGAGGCAGCTCAAACATATCAAATCATTATCTTCTCATTAATTATTTTAATATTTTCACAAGGAATCTAAGGAGTCTCCATATTTTCCTAACATTTTATTCATGCATCAAATGTCTTATATGATATGCTCAAGGAAATATAGCACAAAAATACAAGAAATTCGTAGCAATAAAGTATCAAACAGAAGCAAGAGACTCTACTAAACATGGTGATATTATTTGTTTTCTACTTAACCATTCTAACTATTCCAAGTTACACAAGTTCAGGATCACCATCTTCTTACTATTGAGTGTAACTTAAAAATTCGTCCTTATAGGTTAAAAAGAATTAGGACTGATCAGGTTTTAATCTAGTTCAATCAGACAGACGACTACGAGTTAAATCAATAAATCATACGTCCTAATTTTGTGAATTTAGATATTCTAACTAAGATCTGATCAAGATCATCTAAGCCTATATATTATGGATTAAACACTATGAGAATTAGGCCTAATTATATAATCCAAAAAGGATAAGACCTAAGTTCTAAGTTTTATACTATAAGTGATCTACTAGTCATGGAAAATCCTATTAAGTAATCAAACTTAATAGGATAAATCTCCTATCTTAATTCTAAATTTAAAAGTCAAAATAATCAAAAAAGGTTGTAAAATAGAATAAAGGTCTAAAAACTACTAAAACCAAGGTTTCACCCATTGAGTAACCTATTTACCCAATAAATGAACTCTAACCTATGATCTATTCCTATTCTTAAGAAAGTTTCTTAAGGTGTAGTGTTAGAGACTTAGAATTCTTAGAAATTGACTTAAAGGTTGATCTCACTCACTTACATGTCACTAACATGATTATAATATTAATTTTAGCGTTTTGGAATGTTAACTTTAAAGGTTTAGGTACTTAGCCCAAACTTAGGGCAAAATAACTATTTTACCCCTACTTTAAGGGTCAAAAAGTCAACTTTTGACTTGAGAGTTAGAATTGGATTCTCTTAGTTCCATTTGATTCCTTACTGTCTAACTTGAAGATAGACAATAAGTACATCCAATTCGGATGAAAAACAGTCAAGTAATGACCAAAACAAAGCTAGGGATAATTTGGTCATTTAGCTAAATTTCTAGGGATCCAATCCTAAATATTATTTCAGTATATTGATGACATTGGAATTCTAGGTTAGAGAGCTTCTGGAATTTTTGAATTTGGAGTTGATTTGACCAAGTTATGGTCATTTGAATTTCAAGGGTAATTTAGTTATTTTTCACTAAAGTCAACTCTAAGTTCTAGGGTTGACTTTTATCGTGATATCCAAATGAGAAAACTAATACTACTACAGTGATGGGGCTACTCTCCTGAGCATTTTAAGACCCATATTGACTATGTTTTATAACTAGGTAAAAAGTTATGGGGCACTAAAGAGGCCATAAAATGCTACCTCGATATACGTACCTTGAAATAAATTTTTATATTACGTTATTTGGTTCCTTACATTTTTCTGAGTATTTTAAGACCTATATTGGCTATATATGGATCATCCTACAAAAAGTTATTAAACTTTTAAGGTTACTATTCAAAAATACAATTTAAATAAATTTACTATTCATTTATTCAAATTAAATTATTTTACTGTTCATTCCTAAAGTTTATATATAATTTTTCTGAAACTAATTAATCTTAATTAATCTATACTTAATTAGGCTTAATTATTAATTAACTCTTAATTAATCCATTAATTAATTAATTATAATTATTTTAAATTTTATTTTTTTACTGTAGCAAAGTAATTAGTACTAATCACTATTTAATTAGTCTTAATTACTTATTAATATCTAATTAAGAATAATTAATTATACTTTACTGTTTAGTAATAATTAATTATTCTAATTACTGTTTAAGGTTTAATTAATATTAAATTAACCCTAATTAATCTCTAATTACTTAATTAATTAAGGTTACTGTTTAAAAATAATTAACACTAATCCTAATGTAATTAACCACTAACTGTAATTAATTAATCATTAACAGTAATTAATTAACACTAATAGTAATTTAATTAAATTTTAATTAACGGACAGTGGGCCCCACTAGACACGTGGCACTGTGGGCCCCACAGGGGCTGAGTTAGCTCTGTGACTGGGCAGTGGGCCCCACCTAACACGTGGCACTGCCAGAGGTTACCACATGGCACTGTGGGCCCCACGGGGGAGCCGAAGCGTCGCGGGTGACTGGATAATGGGTCCCACTTGATATGTGGCGGGCCCAGAGGCGGCCACGTGGCACTGTGGGCCCCATTGGGGAGGCGGGCTCGGGCTGTGGGCCCCACGTCACACGTGGCATGCCGCTGGCTGCCACGTGGCGCTGGGGCCCCACGGCCGAAGCCGAAGGGTCGCGGGCTCGGCTGGTGGATCCCACTGGACACGTGGCAGGCCCAGAAGGCGCCACGTGGCTCGGTGGGCCCCACCCGGCTGACGCGGACCCGGCTCGGTCGGGGCGGGCTCGGGTCAACCCGGCCCGACCCGGACTTCGTCTCCTTCGTAGAGATGGTCCGAGGGTGCAGGGCTAGGGCACGGCTTTTGCCGGCCTTCCCGGCGCCGGACCACCTCGGCCCGCACGGCCGACGGTAGCCCTCGACTAGGGCTACACGTCGGTGGGCGGACCTTCGCAGGAGGTGGCCTGGATCGGCGGCAAAATTGAACCCTAATTTTCTAGGGTTGCGGCTAACGGTTTCTACTGTAGCCCTAAACTTAATTGCCGTCGATCCGGTTGGGCTAGCCTAGATCAGACCCGTTGGATCGTCAATCAGGACTGTGGAATAGCTAATCGAAACAATAATTGCAACATTTGAATACAAGAGGGGGGAGATAGGGGTATGTGGATTCGGATGGCTCGCGGTCGGACGGGGCTTCAGGGCTTGATCTGGGCTCGGATTTCGCAAACTCGGAGCCCAGAGACGGCCGGTGGTCTTATGGAGGCGCCGGTGACCTCGCCGAGGCCGGGGAAGGGCTGGATTGGCCGGGCGGGGCGGCTGACATGCCGCGTGTCGCGCGGACGGAACCGTTGAGGATGATGGCTCCGCAGCCGTTAGATCTGGGCGCGATCCAATGGCTGAGATGGCACCGTCTGTATAGACGGTGCAGTCAGCTACAGTTGACGGAACAGTTAATTACTTAACAGCGGCCGTTAAGTAATTAATTAAATATTAATTTTTTTTTTAAATTTCCAGAATTTTTTGAACATGTTTTTCCTAGCTAATTTGTGGTCAAGGAATTCAATGGCGAAGTCGGATTTTCGATCCGATGAGTATTTTGATGCCTCGATTTCCGGGGTATTATTATTATTAAAATATTTGTCGAAATTTTGACGACTTCCGATTGACACGAAAACTTCACCCTAAGCAAATTTTGGGTCAAGGAACGCAATGGCAATGTCCATTTTTCGATCGAAGGTCAATTTAAATAGGTCAATTTCGAAGGTCTCTGGATTTCTAAAAATCAGGATTCGATCTATTTGACTCCTGATTTGGACTAGGTTTCAGAGGTTGACTCCAATTGACCTAATTAGCACTTATAATTATGTTTAAGATTTAGGGTTAGTCCTAATCAACTATGGTAACAACTTGGGTTGTTACAAGGTTGCTCTAACTATTTCATGATTTCTTTTAGCTTTTGTTCTATTCTTTTTACTGACTCTTCTTATCTTAGAAGAGTGTGTTCGCGTCGGTTCAATTTGGCATCAGTTTTATTCATGAATTTTGTTGTGGAGGTTCTAAACTCAATAAGAGAATTTTCAAATCTCTCTCTAGTTCTTCCCTGATTCATAATTACATTGACATTTCTTAACTCGACTTCTTCCTCCTGATAAGAATTTACATACCCACATTCTAGTTTTCTAGTTAGTTGGGAGATTTGTTTTTGGAGTTCAAGAATTTATTGTGCATCTCCAAGTGGGTTACATTCGTTTTTATGAGGTTGATCAATCCTATGGAGAGGCTATTGATATGTATTATTTGCCATTTCTTCCAAGAGGTCATAAGCTTCATCTTGGGATTTTCTGCTAATAGAACTACTGGCGGCTGCATCAATGAGTGTCCTCGTAGGAGCATTCAAACCATTATAAAAAGTTTGCACTTGCATTCATGAAGGGAACCCATGATGTGGGCAACACCTGAGGCATTTTTTAAAATGGTCCCACTCATCATATAGAGTCTCGCCTTCCATCTTAGTGAAGTTGGTGATCTCAATCCTCAACCTGGCAATTTTTGCCGAAGGGAAATATTTGGCTAAGAATATCTTAGCCAAATCATCCCATTTCCGGATGGAATCGCTAAGCAGAGAGCTGAGCCAACTCTTGGCTCTATCTCTTAAAGAGAATGGAAAAAGCAGTAATTTAACTGCATCTTCAGAAACGCCGTTAAACCTGAAGGTGTCACATATTTCAAAGAAAGTTGAAATATGTGAGTTCGGATCTTTAGTGGCTAATCCCCAAACTGATTATTTTGCACCATACTCAGTGTGGAAGCTTTGATTTCAAAATTATTGGCTTCAATATTTGGCCTAACAATAGCATGGGGGATTCCCCTAATAGTGGGTAGTGCATAGTCTCTTAGTGCCACCCCCCTTGCCACTCCTACTGACACTCCTACTAGCTCTCCTAATGGGTCTACTGGATTTTCATTAGCATTATCCATAACGGCTTGTTGGATTGAAATATTTTGTTCTCTCCTAGCCTGTAAGTATGTTCTTTCAATTTCAGGATCAAAAAGATATTCAGTGCAAATATTTTTACTCATACAAAATAATAATATAGCTATCGAGAACAATTTTAGCAATAACATTCAAAAAGTTTAGCAAAAATAAGATAAACAGAAATGTAAGATGTTAGTTTCTACAATTTACAAAAAAATCAAAACTAAAAATATATGCAATAAAATACTTAAATCACTAGCTACTTATAGATTATCCTTAATACGAAATAAGTACCAATTCCCCGGCAATGGCGCCAAAAACATGACAAACTGTAAATACACGTCTGCGCTCACACGCAAGTGTACGTGGTCTGAAGTAATAATTGGAAAGTCTTAATTTTTGGGATTTATCTAACCATAGAGAATTGGTTGTTTTGTTACTAAGATCTATCTATTCTCACTAATGTTTAAGCTAAGATTGATTGGTTGAGTTGGTCCTAAATTTAACACAATAATTATTAAGAGAAGATAAGTTAGATAAAAGAGAGAGAAGAGTTGGGGTTATCCCACATGTCATGATATATTACTAATATATGTTAATTTCTCATGCTTTATCTTTTATTTTTTTAAAATAAAGTGCACTTTGTTCACCTTGAGTTTTGTCTCAAAGTCTCACAAGTTCAAATCTTGTGCACAAAATGAACACATATTCGGTTCTATTTCAACACAAAAATTCTTATACAATTTTAAGTTTTTTAAGTTTTCATCTTATCTCTTGATCAAGGAGATTACGATTATTAAATCTTTAAGATCTTATAAGCATTGATTCCACTATGAGCATCACTCGCATCACCCATAGTTGAGATGAGGGATTAATATATTGGGCTCTATGACTATGTCACTTAGTTCATGAGCACTCAACTATTTCTTCCTCTTCCTCAATTATGCCGAGCTAAGGAGCTCATTTAGTGGGTCTTAGCATCACATGCATCAACACTTTGGTTGAGCTTAGATTAAGGTGCACTAAGCTCAAGAACTTTGTCATATAGTTCTAAGCTTTTATGCACTCATAAACCTAGCATCCAACCTAAGGTGAGCTATGGAGCACAAGACAAGTTAGTTCTTGAGTTTATGAGTTCATTTTCCTTTAATCCATATTCAAGACTAAACAGCAAAAGGCATTTCCTTAACAAGGCATAAAGTTATTATATTTTATTTATGCTTGAGGAAAACTTCATACAATAAAACTAACTCATACACATGGGATTTTCCCAACCCTCCCCAAGGGAGATTTAGCTACTCATTACAAAAGAAATAAAGAAAAACACATACATGGATAAAGACCCTTTCATGATCAACTAAGAAAAGAAACTACAAAAGTAAAGTTTAGAAGATACTAGGAACGTTCCTTAGAAGTTCTCCGGATTTCTTCTTCTCCTTCTTCAAGCTCCTCTCTTAGGTCGCTAGTGCTACCTTCATTCTTCTCTTCCTTAGCAAAAACTTGCTTTACCACCCTTGGGGAGTTCCTCACTTCAACTTATGCTACCCTCCTCCTTACTTAGTATTTTGAGCAAAATTGGGAACCCTCCTCTAGTCAAGAGGAGTGATATAAATAGGGGAGGGGCTGCCTTCATCCCACTTAGGATCCAAACCAGCATTTCTAATGGAAAATTCTGAGCAATGATGGCAAAAATCCCAATTGATGGTGAAGTGACCAATATCTCTATTTGTTTAGCCAAAACATCACCTCAAGTTTTCCATATAAAAAATATAGCAGCTGCAGAGAATGATGGCTGGGGACAAGATGCAGGTTGGGGGTCTTATCCCAGCCGCAATAAATGCTCCTATCTGGCAAAATTGCGATGGGTCACTGTAGCGCGCTGCAGCGCGCTACGACGCACAATGATGCCAGCAAATTTTGCTAAGTGTTCCGCTGCCACACGCTACCGCGTCCAAATTTCGAAAAGTGGCCCGCTGTAGCATGCTTTAGCGCTAGCATTTTGCAAAGCATACCGTTGTAGCGTGCTGTAGCTGGAGCATTTCGCAAAATGCTCCGCTGCAGCGCGCGGTAGCGGTTCAATTTGCGAATAGCCCCGCTGCAGCGCGCTACCGCGCCTACGTTGCAAATGGACCCGCTGCAGCACGCTACCGCACCCGCGGTTTGCAACTGGACCGGCTGGAGCGCGCTACCGCGCCTGCGTTTCGCAAATGGACCCGCTGCAGCGTGCTATAGCGCCATAATCTGCAAAATGACCCGCTGCAGCGCAGCAGCGGTTTCGTTTGAAAAAAATAGGAATTTTTGTATAAATGTCTTAGAACTCCAATGGATGCTAATTTCTTGAAAAGGTAGACAAAATTTGTTTTAGGAGCAGTTTAAGGATCAGAAATGTATGAGATTTTTATTTATTTTAGATATAATTTATGGATTCATCAATTATCAATACACTTTACAGTTAAACCCGTATGTACATTTTCAGAACTAGCATTAGTATTATATTTAGCAATTGATGTTAAAACTTTAGAACTGTCCTTAACATTTAAAGTATTAATAATGTAGTTCTTAAGTTAATCAATCTCTTTAGCATTAGCATTCGAGACAAAAATGACAATAGCATTTTTCAGTATTAGTAGTAATGGTAACATTTTCAGCAGTTGAAGTGGCGCTTCTAGGAATTAAAATATGAGCAGCAGTTGAAGCGGAAGTTCCAATAACCTTTATATTAGCTAAAACATGAGCCCCAACATTATTAGCATGATAATCATGAGAATTATCTAATCGAGCATTAGTATCAATAAACAATGTGCGTGAAGTAGAAGCAAGATTATTATCAACGTCCCCAACATCCTTAGAGCATTCAATCACAGGTCTATCCTGAACTCGGATATCCCTATGATGGATTCAAAGGAGAGGGCTATTGTGACAAAAGTTGCAATTATCTGTATTGTGTCCTAACATGCTACACCAATTATAAAAAAAAGAGCGTATTTTCTTAAACAATGTCTTGGAGGCAACCTTTTTCTCTAGATCCCAACCAAATAACATTTGGAGGAGGGGTATAGATGTTTAACTCCAATAACATTCTAGGCGCAGCAATGTTCCTAAGAATAGCAGTGTTTTTATCTAATTGTAGGGACCTACCATTAGCTTTTCCAATATTAAGAAGAATATCTTTAGTTATATAGTGTAATCTAAGCCCAGGTAGGTTAATCCACACCAGATTAATAAGAACACCATGCTTAACATCAGATAAAGGATCCCATTTACAAAATTGCATAGTATTACCTTTTAATCATAAGAACCTTTCGAAAATACCCTAGCATAATCCAGATCAGACTCGAAAGTGAAAAACATATGATGGGAATCAAAAGACCTAATGTTAACAGGAGCAACAAGCTTTAATCCTTTAATGAACATATCAATTAAACCAAAATTAAGTTTAGATTTAGTAAACTTACCAACTAGAGTAAGAGCATGAGGGTTAGCAAGAATAAGTACCTCTTCATCAGAAAAAAAATAACGCAAGAGCCTCGTTGTAAGATTCAATAGGCTTTGAGGTGAGCGGGGTGGGGGATTCCACCACGTCCTTGAAGGATCGGACAGAGGGAGGAATATCCATTAGTGATACATATGCAAACCAAGATATGGAACGAGAGCAATAAAAAAAAAAAAAGAGAATTAGAAGAGTTTGCCACCAAAAAAGCGCCGGATCTTCGTCGGCAAAGCCGACGAAGAGATGAACCCTATATCGCCTTTGAGTTACCCAGGAGAACCTGATCTAGACAGGAGCCAAAAACTCATTTAATTTTTCTAACTCACATTTTTTTTTTGAGTTTTTGAGGCATTTTCCCCATTCAAAGGGGGCTTGTCGAGGGCGGCAGAGACCTGCTGATGATGTAGTAGACGACTCGTGAGAATTTTGGCAACGTGCTATCATGGCATCGGCACGACAAGTTGGTAGAACAAGGGGCGACCGTTGGTCGGGGAAGAAGAAGAAGATGAACGGAGGTGGGTGGAGACTTTGGGGTTGCCAAATGGGAAGGGAGAGGATGGTTAGAGGTTGCCGGCAAGGTTGGGATGTGGAGAAGTAAGGTCGGTGATTAGCCGGAGTTGGAGGAGGAGGAGAAACTTGATGGAAGAAGAGAGGAGGGGCAGCCCTATTTATAGGGTGGAGGGGTTTCTTGCCCAGCTTCTGGTCAGCTCGGGCTGGGGGCGGCGTGGCCGCCCCCATGGGGAAGAGGGGTGGGGGGTTGGTCCTTCTTAGCTGCGTGTAAAGCATGCATCAGCTAGGGTTAATAGGCTTATGAAAATGATGAGAGAAGAAGAAAGAAAGAGAAATAAAGAAAATGAAATTAAAAAAAAGAAAAAAAATAATAAATAAATAAATAAAATTTTGATTTAATATAATCATATTTTTTGTCGTTTGAATTCCAAATTTGACGAAACTTGACCTGGAGGTTCATCTTGACGTGACGAACGTCCTCTAACAAAGATTTCTTGATTCAAAATTCTTTTTTATTTTTTATTAATTTTTGAAGGTAAACACTTCAAAAATTAATTACGGACAATTCGACGCTCAAAATTTGAAGAAAAATTTTGTGTAGCCTTATTTTATTATTCTGAATTCAACGATACCAAAATTATTAAAAATGGTCTTTTATTTATTATTCTTAATTTTCTTATTTAAAAAAAGTTTCGTTAGCCCGATCATCTCCAAACTTGGGTATTATGATCACAAAATTATACTATTTTCAAGGATATATTTTATTTGGTTAAATTTTGAACTTGCTACGGGATTTGATTTTGTCCTGAATGGTCGACATTTTGGATTTCTAAATTTTGAGTTGTTATAGACTCCCCTATTTAAAATTGATGTCTTCCTGGATACATAGGTAGTTTAGGTTAGAAATTACTTGGTTATTTTGAAGAGATTTGGATATTTTGTGAGCATATCATCTTTTTTCCAAGTAGCTTCTTTTAAACTTCGATTGCTCCATTGAAATTTTACCATAGTAATTGATTTGCTATGAAGTTGACAAATATCTTTTGCAGAATTTTGATAAATACTTCGATTTATATTAAGTCTGGCTGGACGCATTCTCCAGGAACATAAATTTGTTGTTCTGGGTTGATTAAGTATTTGCAGAGAGATGATATATGAAATATATTATGTACTACAAAAAAATCTTATGGTAACCTTAATTGGTAAGATAAGCTTCATACTTGAGCTAATACTTCAAATGGCTGACATATTTGGGGTTTAGTTTTCCTGTTATTCCAAAATGGTGTATCCCTTTTATCGAACTTACCTTTAAGTAAGCAAAATCTCCTACTGGAATTTCATTGGCATATGTTTAAGATCATAATATTTCTTTTGTCGATTCTGTGCTGTTTGCATTCTTCTCTATATTAGTTGAACTTTTTGTTTTGTAGCTTTTATGAATTCTGATCCATAGATTTAAGTGTCGCCTATTTTGAACCAAGATAATGGTGTATTACACATCCTTCCATGTAGTGCTTCATATGGAGCCATTCATATACTTTCTTGATTTTTGTTATTATATGCAAATTCTATTAATGAAATGTCTTCTTCCCAGTTGCCACCAAAGTCTAGTATGCAATCTTAATTGATCTTACAGTACTTGATTTACCCATTCTGTCTGACCGTCAGTTTGAGTATGAAATATGGTACTCATAGCTAGATTGGTTCCTAGGTCTTGATGTACATATTTCTAGAAATGTGATGTAAATTGACTATCTCGATCAGATACTATTGTTGAAGGGATTCCGTGCAGCATGAGAATTTCTTTTATATATATTTTTGCCAATTTCTCTATGTTATCTGTTTTCTTGATTGGAATGAAATGTGCTGATTTTGTAAGCCTATCTATTATTACCCAAATAGTATCAGCTCCCATTTTACCTCTAGGAAGTTTGATCGTAAGCCTATCTATTATTACCCAAATAGTATCAGCTCCCATTTTACCTCTAAGAAGTTTGACTATAAAGTCCATGGACATGTCTGTCCATTTCCATTCTGGAATTTGTAATAGTTGTAGAAGTCCTCCTAGTTTTTGATGTTCTACTTTTGTGAGGTTACAAGCGTGACAACGAGTTACAAATTTACCAATGTCTTTCTTTAACCCAGGCCACAAGAATACTTTTTTTAAATCTCTATACATTTTTGTACTTCCTGGATGTATTGTGTATCCTAAATGATGAGCCTTAATTAGTATTTGATTACGCAATTCAAGATTATTATGAATTCATATTCTTGTCTCATGGTAAATATAAATGTCTTTCAAATGTAAATTCTTCTTGAGTCCACTTTCTATATCTAATTTTAATATGAAATAACCTTCATCTTTGAGTTGAGCATTCTTGATTTGTTCTTCTAAAGTAGGTTTGATTGGATCAATATTGCGCATGTTATTTATTTATGAACTAAAGATCACATCTATATTCATTTTATTAAGTTCTATGATGTGAAAAATTGCGGTAGATTTTCTGCTTAGTGCATCTGCAACTACACCTTCTAAAGAGACATTGTCTTTTATTATACCTATTATTGTTAGCAGATAACATTCACATCCTTTTATAATCATCCTTCTTATTTTCATAATATCAATAAAGTGTGTCAGGGTGTTCAAATATTCTTTGATAGTATCTGACTTATTATTCCCATTAAATTTTATTTTTCTCTCCTGACAATCTATAATAGCCTTATGTTGATTTAGCCAATCCATTCCTAAAATGATATCAAAATTATAAATAGGAAGTAGTGTAAGTGTGGTAAATAAGAATTTTCCATCTATTAATATATTGCTGATGTAATATTCATTGGCTATCATGTAGGCTCCTAATGGTAACCTTATATTTATTGATTCTTCTAATTTTTAACTGGCAGCTATATTCGTTTGGTAAATACTTATGATATAAATGATTGATTGTCTCTAGTATCAAATAAAACTGAATATGAAATATCTTTATAATATAAAATAGCTGACATCACTTCAAAATTTTTTGGTTCCATGATAGGAGTAAGTGTATACATTCTTGAAGAGTAGTATTCCTTTGTGTTTGAGTAGGAACTTGATTTTGTAGAGGAACGTTAGTAGTTGTCTGCTGGGAATAAGGAGTAGGTGCTTGCCTTGAGTTTGCTAGTGGTGCTTGGCTGAAAGTTGATTCCACCCTTCTAATAGGCTGCCCATGTATAGTATAATTGGCTCTACAAAATTGAGAGTGGTAGCCCATTATGCCACATTTGTGATATTGATCTTTATGATGATAGTAGTTACCATTCGAATGTGGTAATTGGCAGGACCTGTTTAGTATTGGTTTCTTTTGTGTTGGTACTGAATTTCTTGATGGTGGGTTAGGTTGAAATCATTTGTATTAAAGAAATTAGGCTTCTCCTAATAGAATCCTTGAGACTTTTAAGAAATCAATTACCATGAGCTGCCTCCGTACTTACTATATTTGGTGCGTATTGAGCTAAGCTTATAAACTTGATATCATATTTAGAAACCATCCTATTCCCCTAATATAATATCATGAATGTATCTTCCATTATTGCTTGTGCAGATGGTGGAATATATTGGACACGAAAGACTTTAACAAAATCTTCCAAACTTATCTCTTCTAAATTAGAGTTTGTAATTCTAATGCTTTTGGTAGACTCTTACCAATTTTTTGCTTCACCTTCTAAAAGATAAACAATTAGTCTTATCGTGTCAATTTTTGGACATTTTATAGTTATTAACTTCTTCTCAATCTTTTTCAACTAGTCTTCTGCATCTATTGGTGAGATTGTCCCTTTAAAGGTGTGTAGTTTTAGTTTAAGATAAGCTTGAAGGATTCCATCATTGGAGAAGTTTTGATTTAGGGAAGGTTGTTTTGAGGATGTGGATGTGTGATTGGTATCTTGGTTATAAAGTAGGGTTGTTACTAACTTCAGTAACTTATCTGTCTTATTTTCGATGGGTTCGTTGGAGTTAGGGATAGTGGGAGTTTCTTGAGAATCTATCTGAAGAAAGAAAAAAACGAGCTTCTTTGATAATAAGAAAAGATTAATAAAGGAAGTAAGAAGATGGAAAAGCAAAATACATAGTTTTCTTTTTTTTATTTATCTTCAGAGATAACCTTTCATCTAATATGTAAATATATATTTATGATGAAACTTAAATTCTACATTTTTATTGCAACCTTCCATTTAGTGCTCCTATTTTTCTCTTAGCAGTAGTTTTCTGGTTTTTGTTGGATGGCTAGCTTTTTTGCTGAATGTTCTCAGCTAACTTGCCTTTCTCTTCTTGCTCTATTCATATGTTGCAACTGCTTTTTTTATGGTGTTTTGTAGGTTTTCTATTAGTTTCTTATGATTTTTAGTTTGAGTATAGAAGACTGTAATGAATAGATCTTTCATTTCTTCAAGATTTCGGGTTAAGGTTTGAAATTCATTTTTTAAGGTGGGTGGTCGATCAATACAATAACTTTACAGGCTTCCTGATGGGTATGAATTTATCTCACTATGTTCCTTATTTTCTTCAAAGTACTCTTTGAACTCATTTTCAGGATCCATCTTTAAAAATAATAAAATATAATAATTTATATATGTATATTTTAAATTTTTCTCAAATTAATTTGATAAAATCTAGTTCTTATATTATTGTTCTAAACTTTTCCTAAATCCAGCTCTGATAC
Organism: Gastrodia elata; assembly: GCA_016760335.1. Taxonomy (NCBI): domain Eukaryota; kingdom Viridiplantae; phylum Streptophyta; class Magnoliopsida; order Asparagales; family Orchidaceae; genus Gastrodia; species Gastrodia elata. The sequence goes on along the minus strand of CM028686.1, from coordinate 17,719,760 downwards.
CAACTATGAGGACCGCCACCTTAGTTCCTGACCCAGCCTTGATCCAGGATTCTTGATAGATCTTGGTTAAGGTGTGGGGACTAGGGTGGCGTCACCATTTTATGTAAAAGATTGTAGTCGGAAGTTTAGAATAATAATATAAAGACAACAGACATTTGCTCAAATAATTAGAGAACATGAAAGTAGAAATTTTTATTTTAAAAAGAGTATTATTATAAACGCATGTTTCTCTATTATTTATAAATACAATAAGAGAATAAAAAGTGCAGCGGTAGATTGATTATGCTATCTCTAGATCCTCAATAGCGACCTGACTTGGCATTTACAAGGAAAATGCCCGGGTAGAACATCAGTTAAAGATAAACTCTAGTACTTTGGATATTATTATATACATTGTATATATATGAGCAAAAGCATGAAATTTAAGTGCAGGAAAAAATGCAAGGAAGGATAATAAAAAAAGTTTGAAAGGCAGAATTTACTCATTTGAGGATTATCATGACTTTTCCTGCAAATCATAATTTTAGCAATAATTTTAAAATAACAATAAAAGTAACATATCATTAGTAAGTCATACTTTTCAAAAATTGATATCTGTATCTCAAAAGTGAATAATATATATATATATATATAACATTTTCATTCGAGCGGGCGTTTTCTCGAATCTTGAGGAAATCAAGCACGTCTGCTATGATTATCACAATTTGGGTTCAAATATTGCCATTCAAGCATTATTCTACCTATGCTAGCTCCCTTGTAGGCATAGTCATAGTCACCTTATATCTTCATGAAATAGTATGGTAGTGAACTAGCCACATTCTTATTACATTATGTATAGACTGTAAATACTTATCATGGAACCCCATTTAATTCAATCAATCAAGATATATTATCTATCTTTGAAAATATCTCATATAGTGACAGTAAACTTTAATTATAGCAGAGTAAGAAACTAGTTTGGTAAAATTTGCAAAATAAAAGCGAATAATCAAATCAATATATATATATATACACACATATATATATATATATATATATATATATATATATGTATGTATATATAGTTCATAATATCTGGGGTATCTGTTTTCTTTAGCTAGGTTGATTTCTTGTGAATCTGTGCAAAATTTATTGATTAGTAAAGAGATGAAAAATACAATTTTTATTATCTTTTCTCGCTCTCAGTGTGTTTTATTGTTAGTAAAATAATAATAGAAAGAGATGATGATGATTAAGGTGGTGAAGATAACATAAGTAATAGTAATGATGGCGTAAAATCATAATGATAATAATAATAATAATAATAAAAATGATAATAATAATAATAATAATAATTATTATTAATATTATTTATATTTATAAGATAAGATTAAAAACTAGGAGTATTGGAGAGACAATAATATATTTATATATTTAGAAAATAAGGATAATAATGATTATATATTATTATCATTTATATAATAATTTATACATAAAGTATATTATTATTATTATTATTCTTAGTGAGAGAACATGATAGTTGTAAGTATGATTTAGAGTTTTGATTTATGTGACATTTATGAGTAAATGTGTATATTAGGATAAACTTGGTTAAATAGTTTGATAACCAGGAGGGATGTTTACTTTTCTTTTTCTTTCTTGATTTTTGATGATTTGGAACTATTTTTGCATTAAAATTATTTGGCATAAACTGCATAAGCATAAAGTATTAAGAATCATTTGAGAGCTAAGGGATGTAGCATGCATCAAGGTTGTGTACGTATTATAGGATGCAGCATGCATCAGGATATTGGGATTCCTTTTAGATGCAAGATGGCATCAACTGCATAATTGTGGCAATTTTAGTGGCATATTCAAATGCATATACAGTGGAATTTAGCATAGTTATATTTTCAGTACCTAAACCACTTTATAGTTATTTTATAATTGTTTTACTCTTAGTTCTTTTATTTAGTTATAGTTTTGCTTTAATTTTTATTTTCAGTACTGGAATTCAGTTCAGTTTACTTTGGTTTTTGTGGTAGATTTTTGTTTTATTGAATGTTAAGTAAAATCCTTAAATGGTAAGAATGAAATATTGCAGCTTAAAATCTACTTAGACTCATTGTTTAACACAAGTTTTTTGTTTGGCTGGGGACCTGGCATTGTAAGATTGAAAATGTCAAATCCTGAGTAGTTTGAGGAGGCCATCCAGGGGGCCTAGAAGAACTAGGAGGAGAAGTAGATGATATAACTTTTACTTGCTTGCTTTGTTTATTATTTAATTATGAGATGAGAGATTTTTATTACTATTCTTTTATTTAAATTATGGTTTGTAATATTTAACTTTAGATGTGTCTTCTTCTTTTTTTTTCTAAGATAAATACTTTCTTATTCAGTTTTGTAATGAATGTATGGAATGAATGCTTTTAGCATTCGCACTCTGAATATTTTTTGTACATATACTTAGTATTATGCTGTGATCAAAATGAAACAAGTATAAAGTACATGTTTACATTGGGTATATATACTCATATCCTTTTAATAAATTTAATGTGTATAAGTATCTTAACTAATACTTAAGATGAGGATGTTACTAGTCTTAAGGGTTAGTTTTTAGTAGTAAGTAGGTCTGGGGAGGTTCAACATTCCCAAGTAGCATACTATCCTTCCACCAATTATTGAGTATTTTATTAATCTTTCTATTGTGTGTGGTGATGGGGCATGGCATTACACTTTATTCTAACCAACCCAGATTCCTTTGGCTCAACACCATGCCCTAAGAATATAATTGATTTTAACCATAACTCACACTTACAATACTATGCATACAACTATTGAGTTCTGAAGGTTTCAAAAGAAGATCTAAGATGAATTTCATGATCTGATTAGCTCTTATAATAGATAAGAATGCCGTCAATAAAGATGATAACAAACTTATCTAAATATGGTTTAAGCACATGCTGCATCAAATCCATAAAAATTGAGGGAGCATCAGTGAGCCCAAATGACATCACTAAGAATTCAAAGTGGCCATAACGAGTACGAAAAGCAATTTTCTCAACATTAGAATATTTAACTCATAGCTGATGATAGCATAATCTCAAATCAATCTTTAAAAGATAATAACACCAGTAAGTTGATCGAACAAACCAATGATCCTAGGAAGTAGGTATTTATTCATGATGGTTACCTTATTTAATTTACGGTAATCTCTGCACATTCACATAGAACTATATTTCTTCTTAACGAAGAGAACAAGCACTCCTACCGCGCGCGCTACAGCGGAGTGAAAGATCAATCGTGCGCTACAGCGGAGTGAAAGATCAATCGCTATCATGCGCTACAGCGGCACTTATAAAATTAGACTCAGCACAAAGTGATTTAATAGAACTGCTACAGCGCATCACAACGGACCCGATATGAAAGTGCAGTCACTACCGCATGCCACAGTGGAGTGAAAAGAAATTGAAGACTTGTTAATCCATGATCGCACGCTGTAGTGGATCAGATATGAAGGATCAATTGCTACCGTGCGCCACAGCAGAATAAAAATGAAATAAAGATTTATTGATCCGCCACATTGTTCCTCAGCGGAGGCAGCACAAAAGTTTGTCTACTACCGCGCGCTACTGCGAGATTTTACTTAGCAAAAATTCATAAATCTCTCTGCCACTGCGCACTGCAGTGGGTCCGATATGCAAATGAGGCCGCTACCACACACTGCGGCAATACAAAAGGGTTAGCATATAAAGCCAAAGAAATTTAATACATCCACGACAGCGCGCCCATGCAAAATTTATATGAAATTCTAGGCGCACTGCAGCGCGCCACAGCTCCCGCCGTATTTTTAGCCAGGTCATGCATTAATGTCAGCATAGGAAAGGCCACAATTTTAAACCTATTGTCTTCCACAATTGTTTGAAACTCCAACTCAATAAATTATTTGCAATTTCTCAAGAGAATTTAAGAATAAATATCATTGTAATCCTTTAAAACAAAAGAAGTGGGAAAGGTGGTAGAATTGATTTTAAGGGGCCTGAAGGCTAGGCTATTTAAGATGTAATGCAAGATTAAGAGAGGGTTCCTCTCTTTGACAGTCTCAAAATTAAAATTAAGGCCTGCTAAAAGAAAGAGGAGGAGGTCCTCACCTAGGAAGGAAGAAGACAACCATCGATGTGGAGAGGAAAGATAAAAATTGCTAAGGAGTTGAAAAAGAAGAAGACTGGAAGAAAGGAAGAACCAGAGAATGCTAAACAAGGGCGATTCCTAGTACTCTTCTCAAATTCCTTTTGATTTCTTTTTAGTAGAACCATGAAATGATTATTGTTCTTGTCTATTTCTTCTTTTGTTTTTGCTATAATGGAAGGCAAAACCCTCCTTGGGGAGGGTTGGGTTGACATCATGTAAAATGTATAAGGGAATATTGGTGTTGTATGAATTTCTTTCAATAAATAAATTCTATTTCAATTTATTATCTAATATGTATTTGTTGCTTGCATACTGTGGAATGAATGTATTTATATTTTAAAAATTGGTTATAATGAAACACATCAAAGCACTCTCACATTTCAAACATAGAGGGAATGCACATATAGGTCCTCGCCACGAATTCATGTTCATTGCGCGAGGATTCTTGATGTAAAACAACTTGAGAGTGAAATGTAAGAGTGATTTCATAATTTAGATTCTTTTGTCCACCATTGCTCACTAATTGGCACGGACCCAAGAATAAGTGCTTTAGTGCTCAGAGCCTAGTGACAAGCTCTTGAGCCTAGATGCACTATTCTTTGAGCTTAGCCGAGAGGTCGATGTGTGTGAGCTAAGAGCCGCCCAATCAAGCCCTGTAGCTCAGCATACATCAAAGGAGGAAGAGGAATTATTGAGAGCACATGGATGATATGACATAGTCCATGTAGTTCCCCACTGAACACTCGAGCATGTTTAAGCCCAATTCCATCTCAATTCTTCACCTCTGGGACAATTAAACCTTTGTCAATTATTATGAGGGTTTGAGCTAGCTCTGATCGATCTAGCTAGTGGCCGTGTTAAGTGCTGAGCCCAAGTAAGGATCCATCTACTAACAAGACCCTAAGACTCATAACTTTGGGGGTTCGATTTGCTCACCTTACTGATGGTGCAGGGATCAAAGTCCACCTATTTAGTGCTCTCTATTAAGAGAATTGATTCATCACAGTAAATCTTAAGCATCTGCACTTAAGCTGATTCCATGGAGTAACCATCTGGGGATCTAGTGCCTCCTTGTGAGGGCATTTAGGTCCAATCAACACGTCTCAACTCTCTAATGCTGTGGCAATCGAATGCTGGTCGTGGCATGGTGTATCAGTGGCAAACTTGGCAGTCCAATGTACCCTCTAGTGTCTGTCCATGAAAGGGGTATCAGGGATGACGACATTGTCACGTCGGGCTAGGCCAGCCCAGGCCCATGTGGTGCGACAGTGCCGACCTAGTCGGGCCCCGATGCGACCCGCACCCTTTGGATAATGGGATGGGCTAATTAATTAATGGAATTAGGATTTAAATTCCTTCTAAAAAATAAAATTGAAATTAGAATTATTAATTATCCTATGGATTAATTAATAAAAAATTTTCCATTAAAATTAATTGAATAACTTAAGCTATACCTATCCAAATGGTTTGATCCAACATACTATTTTGATCAGAAAAATGCAAGGAGCAATAATCTAAAATAATATTTCACTTTATGTCATTTGATATTCTAATTTAACCTACTCCCTCTCTAATCTTAACTAATGATAATATAATATATCTAATGGCTAAATTGTTTGATTAAGGTCTATGACTGCTCATGAGATAGATAATAACCTATTTATGTTGTAATAAAATATTTTAAGAATTCTAAATTTGTTTGTCACTTCTTGATTACTTGAAATTTTGATTAATGTTTAATGACTTAATTTAACTTTTGATTCTGGAAAACTTAGTTCCTATTGCTTTCTTATGCTTTTTAGAACCTACCTATGAGTTTAGAATCCTTCTATAAGCTCTAATTTTCTTAATCACTTTTCTTAACCTTAAAAAATAATTAGTGCTAATTAAGATAATCTTATGTATAAACTTGAATTTAAAGCCTTAATTCTTTTGATTAGATAATATTAAGCTTATTTGAACTAATCAGAATAAAATTGAAAGTTTAAATTTTGAAATCCTAATTTTAACCTTCGAAAGGGCATTTTGGTCATTTTGACCAAAAGTTGGCTTAAGAGCCCTTAAACCCTGAAAATATCATTGAAATGCTTAAATTAGTAAGTCAATGCCTTAGATTCATTTCATAAGCTCTTGGAATTAATTAATGGATATTAATCATTTAATTCCATTTCTTCTTAAAATATGTTCAATAAATCATTAAGATCTTAAGGTGATTTTAGACCCTCCATATAAGCTTGCTTATTGAAATCTAATCTTAAGAAATTAGTATTAGTTAACTTATATAAATTAGTAATAATAATTTTTCTTAAATAAATATCTTAATGAAAGTTCTAAGTATAAATCTTAGTTGAGATCTTAAGTAATTTTGATCTAAGTCTTAGATCTTAGATCCTTAGTAGCATTCATAAAGTCTATTTGAATTATATCATTTCATGCTTGAAATCCTTAAATTCCTCAAATTTTCTCTTAGTTAGTTTAAGTTGATTCAACCTATAGAATAATGAAATTATTATATAGAATGAATTTAGTTCTTAGACTCATAAGTTCTTATTTAATTATTCTATCTTATAACTGTAGATTTAACCTTTCCATATAAGATCATAGTTTCTTTAATCTTTCAATTTTAAAGATTTTCTATCTTTAGAAAAAGGTTGGGTGTGAACCTTAGATCCTTAGAAGTTAGTTCCTAGGATTTAGAGTTTAAACCCAAATTTGGAGTTTAAACCTTAAATCCTTAAATCTTGATTTGCTTCAATCAAGATTTGGGCCAGAGTTATCAAAATATATTAATTAAGCCATTGATTAATTATTTAACATTTGTGGTCATCATTTTTGATTACGAATTAGAACTTGTTATGTTCTAATATTTAACTTTAAGGTCATAGATCTGGGATTATACTAGATAGTTGGATATTGGAGATCCTAAACTTGTACCATCTCAGATTAGACAGAATGGATTAAATTAGACAACAACAGATATTGCATATGTTTAGTTGAGTCTCTTGATTTAGTTATTCTTGCTTCGTACACCTTGCATTTTTAAGCTTTGTACTTTGAACATATTACTTGAACAATGGATATTGGATGAGTATCCCATGTCAATTTTGAATGCACAAACATCATATACATTTAGTTCATTCAGTTTATTCAGTTCTTCAGTGTTAAGTTTAGTAGATTGTGTTCTAAATTGTTTGACTATTTAGTTTAGTTCTTTTGTAATATAATATACTAGACTTAACTTTGTGGTTGGCTAGGATGATATATATCTGATTCTATAGTCTAACTAGACCTAGGTCTATGGTTGGCTAGGGTGATATATGTTAGACTTTTTTATTTAGTGGCTTTATTTAGCCAGTTTCTGATATGATAGTACTAATTTAGGCACATTTCTTTTTTGATTCTTTAGTCTAACTAGGCCTAGCTCTATGGGTGGCTAAGGTGATATATGTTAGACTCTTTCAGTTCAATGCTTCTTTAGCCAAGTTATCTATATTATAAATTATGCATATGATTTACTATTTCTTGCTCACATTTATTTCATTTTAGTACAGTTATTTCAGTTAAGTGCTTTTCAGTTCAATTACTTGCATATACTAGGATGCTAGTTTTGTTTCAATTTGATTTTACTTTTCAATACAGTTTGATTGCTTTATAAATTAGCACATATTCAGATGATTATAAGCATATTAGGATGAGTTTTCTTTTAATATTTTCAATTATTATATATTTACCACCTAGCCTTGTTGTAGCTTTTGGTTTAGGTATGTAGTTTTAGATACTTCATTTTGCTTAATTATAAATGCTTTATTTATAACTATCATGTTCCTTATTGCTTGTTGCTCCTTTTAAATGCTTACATGTTAGTTAAATGTGATATCTTAAAATATGCAGTTCATTAAATCATCTTACAAAGTGCTTATACAATTGTCTAACTGCAAGTTTTTCTTTTCTTGGTTGGGGCCTTGGCATTGTGATGCCGACAATATTAGATTCAGAGTTGTTCATTGATGTTGCTTCAGGAGAAAAGCTTAGTCAGGAGGAGGACCTTCCTGTTGTTGAAGATTAGCTAGTTTTTTTTCTAGCTTGTGAGGATGAGTGTTCATTTCATTTAAACTATATTTGTAATAATTAAATATTCTGGATGTATTTACTTTTTGTATTTTCATATTGAGCTGAGTTATTATCATTATTTTTTTCCTTACTGTGCTGTGGATGCGGATGCTACACTTTTACTTGCTTCCACTACTTTGATATTTTGATGCATGACTTATAGTTTCAGGTGACAAGCACTCCAATTAAGGTGGGTTGAGCTTATACTTAACTCAACTAAAGTTGGAAGGGTTGCCACACGGTGATCATATTCACCGTAATCATGTTAACCTCAGTGTTAGCATGGCCATGAAGGGCACGGGGCTCCACAGTTAGTATTAGAGAGCACCATAAGGTGTTATATTGGAATTTGCATTCTTATCAACCTAATGGATAGTTCTTTTGAAACACAGTCATTAAAACATAACATCCATAGGGCAATACTCTCAAGTAACTCTTTATGGAAATGCAAATTGAAAGTATCTATAAAAGATAATTAAATCACTCTCAAGTAGCTTAAAGGAACTTAAACATTATCTTGATAAAATCAAATGGAGGTGAAAGATCTGAATTGATCTATTACTTAATCAGATTCATTACCATTTGGGAGTACAACTACCATTGGGGTTGAGAAAGTAGAAGATCGGTAGTCAAAGTGTCTGCCAAATTAGTCCTAGTTTTGAACAAGCTTCTTCAGCAACCCATCTTCAAAGGTCTTGACTTCCCAATTTTAGCCAGGGAATGGTTGAATCGTGTGGAGCTAATCTTGGATCATATAGAGTGTTAAGATTCTATCTGTGTCGACCTTATGACCTTTCTACTCCAAGATATTGCTGAAGATTGGTGAGTCATCACCAGTTGGAAGTTGGAGAAGAAATGCAAGAGTTAGTGTCGTGTTATTATTACCTTCACAGACTTTCATCTCGCATTCTGTGGCAAGTTTATTAAGGAATATTAATACTTAGTATGGGTGGTTAAAGTGATTGTAACCTTTATCATTTCATATGTTAGCATTCTTTATGAACTTATCCTTCCTCTTTAAGCTTTTGTAATCTTCGCTCTTTGAGTAAAGAAATTTTGTGATTTTCAGATTCAATGCCAAGACTTTGTCTCCTTTCATTAAATCTGTTCTAAAGTAAGGTTTATCTTGCTAAAACAGGATGATTCATGGATCACCCCCAATGACTACACCTATCTACGGATAAGGTGACCCATCTGCGGAGTATGGTAGCAGCAATGTTAGAAAATCAAAATTAGTAAGCCATGGCAATCCAAAGGCCAGTTGCCATTCATCCTTCACTTGCAGCTACTAATAGTCTAGCACTGACCGCACCTGCACCATATACACCCCATGTGTCCCATCAATCTACTGATGGACTTCTTCATAGTTTCCTGAGGTTGAAATCTTCTACTTTTAGTGGTAATCTATCCCTTATGGACATATCAAGTTGGTTGAAGTTGGTTGAAAAGAACTTAACCAGCATCAAATGCTTAAACTCTGAAGCGATCTATCTCATTACCCATCTATTCCATGAAGATGCGGAATACTGATGGGATAACACCCGTTACACTCGTTTCATTGATTATGAGATTGAAGATATTCCCTGGGATGAATTCGTAAAAGAATTTAAATTTGAATTCATTCCTTAATCTGCACAAAATATGATAGAAGACACAATTCTAAGGCTGGAGCAAGGAAATCGTACTACCTCGGATTATGAGATGGGATTTAGGAGGCTTACGTATTTTTCCCCAGAGCTCATTCGATTTGAAGCTACAAGATGTTACCGCTTCCAGAGCAGATTACATGACTCTATTAAAGATCATGTTGTCCTACTTCATCTTACAGAGTTTTCTCAACTTGTGGAACAACAAGAGTGGTGGAGCACCACCAATCAGAACAAGATCTAGAGCAAAAGATCCATGCAGTCCCGAGCCATCACATGGCTTTCAAGAGGCATTGGCCACAATCTGCCAAAGTCTATCAACTTGAAGCTGCTCCATATATTGAACCTATTCTAGGCTGTAACAGGCCTCACCCATATGGCAAGTGTTATCACATCGACCATAAATGCTTCACTTGCGGTCATCAAGGCAACATGTTCTATAACAGCATGCACTCGTAAACTGTGAATGGTGTCCATATAACCCATTCACAATGGAACTAGATCTTTCGAGCTACAACTCTAAACAAAAGTGATCCATAAATGGAAATAATGCTAGCTCATGCAGTGGAACCATCAAGGGAGCAAGCTGTCGCTCCAAAGTTCCAAAATAACTTCAAGAAGCAGGTTAATAATCGCCATGCTGGTCCTGCTCGAGTATATGCCTTAACACCTCTGGAAGACTCATAAGGTAATAATGTGGTTTCAGGTACACATTTCTGAACCTCTTCTTTAATTCAAATTTACTACATATTATTATTATAATTAGTAATGCAGTCTATTAGCTTAACTTTAGGAACACTCTATTTTAATGACAAACCCTACAATGCGTTATTCAACACCAGGGCTAGTCATTCTTTTATATCTAAGCATTTTGTCAACAATCTTAATTTTTTTCATACAAACTAGCTAATTTGCTAAATGTTGAACTTCCATCTGGAGCTCAAGTCAGTGCTCATAAGCTTTGCAATGTTAAGATCCCAATAAATAAGCAAACTTTTGATTCCAAATTAATTGTTTTGCCGTAGGCCAACTTTGATATTATTCTTGGAATGAATTGGCTTAACAATCATAATGCAGTAATAAATTGCCTAAAGAAGAAAGTCACTCTTCATTCTCATAGCAAGCCTAAAACTTTCATAGGGAAGATTAGTACTCAACTATCATTAATAAACACAATTAAAGCTAAGAAATTAATCAGTAAGGGATGTGAAGCTTTTCCTGTCACCATGATGAGTGAAGTAAAAGAGAGCATTCCTCTATCCGATTGTAAGATAGTAAGAGATTTTGTCAATGCATTTCTTGAGGATCCACTAGGAGTACCTCCATCTAGAGAAGTATAATTCTCTATTGAGTTAGTTCCCATAACTTAGTTGATATCTAAAGCACCTTATAGAATAGCACCTATGGAACTATAAGTGCCTAACAAATAGTTGCAAGAGCTCTTAAGTAAAGGCTTCATCAAGCCTAGCTTGTCACATTGGGGAGCGCCAGTTTTGTTTATAAAGAATAAAGATGGATTTATGCATATGTGCATAGATTATTGTGAATTAAATAAAGTCACTATCAAGAATAAATACCCGTTGCCCAGAATTAATGATTTATTTAATCAGCTATCTGGTGATGTCATATTTTTGAAAATTGATTTATATTTAGGATATCATCAGTTGCGAGTAAAGGATACTGATGTTGAGAAGATAACCTTCTATATTCTCTATGGCCTTTATGAATTTCTTGTGATGCCTTTTGGACTCACTAATGTACCATCAATATTTATAGGCTTAATGCAGTGAGTCCTTAAGCTTTATTTAGATAAATTTGTGAACATTTTTAATGATGATATTCTTATCTATTACTAAACTCAAAAGGATCATGAAGATCCTTTAAGAGCTGTATTAGAAACCTTTTGTGAACACTAGTTGTATGCCAAATTCTCAAAGTGTGAATTTTGGCTAAAATCTATAGCATTCTTGGGTCACGTAGTTAGTGCCCAAGGTATTAGAGTAGATTATAAGAAATTAAGTGCTATCCAAGATTGGGTATAGCCCAAGTTAGTAACTGATATCAGAGGCTTTTTAGGATTAGCTGGATATTACATAAAGTTCATTAAAGGCTTCTCTCAAATCGCCTCACCATTAATTAGGCTGACTCAGAAAGCAATACCTTATATTTTGAGTCCTGAATATGAGGAAGTGTTACAAACTTTGAAGGATGCACTCTGTACCTCTCCAGTGCTCATTCTACATAAGGAAGTTCTAAGATATTAGGTTTATACCGATGCATCAGGAACTAGTTTTGGATGCATATTAATGCAAGAGGGTAATGTATTAGCTTATGTCTCTCATCATTTGAAACCTCATGAAAGGAACTATCCTATTCATGATTACAACTTGTTAATGTGATATTTGCTTTGAAGATCTGGCATCATTATTTATATGGAGTTCAATGTTCCATTTTCACTGATCACCAGAGTCTGAAGTATATCTTCACTTAGCTTGAACTAAACTACTAACAGAGAAAGTGGTTGGAGCAGATTAGTGATTATGATCTAAGTTTTCAGTATCATCCTGGTAAAGCGAATGTTGTAGCAGATGCTCTTAGTCATCACGCTGCATTATCTACCATAATTGCTGAAAGTTTGTTAGAGGAAGAATTCTGTAAGCTTGATATTGTACAGGTTCATGGTGATATGTTGAGTATGATGTTAAGTCAAAGCACCATTGAACCCATATTTCACAAAGTTATCTCCATCTTGCAAATGAAAGATGAAGATTATCTAAAGTTTAAAGCTACAATTGAAGGTGGTCATCGCTCTAATCTGCAACTGCGTAATGGTGCTGTTTATCAGAATAATTGTCTTTGGATTCCTAAATCTATGCACCATAGATTTTTTATCGAAAGACATCACTTAATATATTCTATCCACTCTGCATGTGCGAAAATGTATCAAGATTCAAAATAGTCCTTCTGGTGGCCCAGTATGATGAAGAGCGTAGCCAATTTTGTGGCTAAATGTAATGCTTTGTAATTTAGTGAAGGTTGAGCACCAAAGGTATGGTGGTTTGCAATATAAAATTCCTAAGTGATTATGGTTTGACATCTCTATGGATTTTATTATGGGATAGCCTTGCACAAAATCTGGTGTCGATGCAATCTGGGTTATTATTGATTGATTAACTAAATTAGTGCATTTCATTCCTATCTGTCATACTGACTCTGCAGAAAAGCTTGCAATGCTTTATATTAAAGAAATTGTGAGGTTGCACAATATTCCTAATTTGATAGTATCTGACAGAGATAATAATTTTACTTCTAAGTTTTGGCAAGCAATGCACCAAGATCTAGAGATCACTCTAGCTATGAGCATGGCTTTTCATCTTCAAACAAATGGTCAGACTAAAGGAGTGAATCAAGTTCTTGAAGATAGCTTAGGCTCTATATTCTAGATTTTGCCAGTTCCTGGGAAGACCATATTTTGTTAGTAGAGTTTGCATGCAATAATAGTTTCCAGGCCAGTATTAAAATGGATCCCTATGAAGCTTTATATTAGAGAAAGTGCAATACTCCTCTAGCATGGTCAAAAATAGGAAATGTTCAGCTTTACGGATCTAAATTGGTTGAAGAAACTAATAAGAAGATTCAGTTAATTTAGTAGAGGAGTTGTACTGGTCAATATGGTTAGAGCAAGTATCATGATGCTCATCATCACTTTATAAAATTTAGCATTAGAGATTCTACTTATTTAAAAGTTAGCTCAATGAAAGGTGTCTATAGATTTGGCATAGTAGGGAAACTCAGTCCCCGTTATGTCGAACCTTTTGAGATATTAGCCAAGCTAGGATCATCAGACTATAGGTTAAATCTTCCTAATGATTTTGTAATAGTTTTATAACAGACCTAGGCTGTTAGCCTGCTTAAATTCAACTTAATCAAGCATTAGTTCTAGTTTCATTACATCTAGAATACCAATTTAAGCTAACCCTAAAAATTTGAGATCAATTGGACTTCTTTAAGTAAAATAAGCCATTTGATTAGTCTCGGTGCTCTATTTTAGACCTAAAATATTTTAATCTCAAAATTAAAATCCGATTGTATTTTTGAATTCTTCAACCCCAAATTTGCTAGGTGTGAAAGTTTGGTAATATTTGGAAATCATTTGAATCATAATTCAAATTAAATTAAATTGGGATAATTGCACATAAGGGATCCTAATAATTTGAAATTGCAAGTATACCGTACATTGATTTACCCATCAGCATTTGTTGTGTGGACCGCAAGCGATCCACTGTGGATCTAAGGTTGCGCGATAGCGGAGCCCCGCTCCATCCTGCCGTTCCTTCCGTGGTTCCTACGTCTAGGATCCAGATCCATGGAGGTGTGGATCTGCCATTGGATTTGCCCGATTGATCCTGCTACCCGGATCGCTTCTGCGATCGGCCATTAGGATCTAAGTGATCCGAGCCATTCCACTATCTGATCGATTGATCAGATGGCATCAGAAGCACCCCACACTATGGATTATTGTCTCCACTCCTTTGCTAACCTGACCGAGAAGATCCCCCATACTACTGATAGCAGGGCCTATCCCCCACCCTCGTGTCCTCCTCAGCAAGTCATTAGGCAACTTCACCTCTCATCATTTCAACCCTATCAGACCCCATGGTCAGGTTAGCTCCAATAAGGAAATTAGGGCTCAGCTTTGGCTTGAGCCCTTGGGCCACCATTGTCATGAGCCATTCCCTCTGGAATGATCCTAAGCCTTGTTGAGCCTATAAATAGCCACAACATTTCTTCCTCTACCCCTTTGTTGCTCAATTGAATCCAATTGAGTTTTCCCCAATTGTCCATTGTTGTTTGTCCGAGCTCCCTAGGCATCCCAGTGCTTGCGTACCACTAATAGAGGGTACTCCTTATATTCAGGATCCCCAAGAGCTTTTCTTTGAAGCTTAGCAGTCTCTAGTGTGCTTCTATTTGATCTATCTGAGCTCTTCATTAAACCAGGTACCTCAGTTACAAGCCCTGAGACATTGAGGCTCGAGCTTTCTTCCATTTGATTAAACCAATAATTGTACTTTGAGCTAGCTTTGATCGATTAAATCAATCGATCAGGTGAAGTCTCATAAAATGGGCTGGATACGAGTAAGGACCCATCAATCTAGGTCTCCCCATACATAGCCACCTTGGGGGTTCGATCCGTCTCACCTTCTTGAAGGTGTAGGGATCGAATCCCTGTTGAGTCATGCCCTTTGTGAGGAGAATTGACTCCCCACAGTAGCTCTGTAGTAGAGGCTTTCAGGTGAGCAAGGTCCGGCTGATCCAGACCACCTCACTTGGGGCTTCGCGTCTCTACCAGTGTGTCTGATCTTTGTGAAGGTTTAACGACCTTCAGTTGGTCGTTCCATGGTCTGGATGCTCAAGAATTTGGCAATTAGGGTTCCCTAATCGGTCTTCTGTTGGGAGGAGAGGTTGGAGATGACCCCACTGTGCGGGTCGGGCCAACTCTTGACCTGCGTGGTGCAATAGTCCCAGGTCTCTCGGGCCCCGGCCAACCTATATGTTTTGGAAACGAGCCGAGCTCGTGGATTATTAAGAATATAAATTGGGATTATTTTCATTAAGGAAAATTATACAATTAATCAAACCTTAGGGAAAATATATTGGAAAAATGCAGAATAAATTAATTGAATAACTTTTGATCAACTGGTCCAAACCCTATGATATTATATATCAAAATGATTAGAAAAATCAGAAGATAAAATAATATTGCATATTTAATGATTAGATTTTCTGGTTTTGCCAAATTATATCAGATCTTAATTAGGATTTATTAGCATGTATACTTAGTCAAATTGCATGATTTAAGTTTCATTATGTTTCTAATACCTTGTAGAATGCATGTACTAGGTGGAATAATTCTCAAATTATTGTATTCTTAATTATGCCCCAATCTTGTAAATGCCTGATTAGTAAAAATTAGGATTTATAGTTATCCAAATTTAGTAAACTAAGTCTCTAAATGTTTATATGAATAAGTAGGACACCCCTATTAAGTTTCATAAATATTCAATGATTAGATTTATAATTAGGTGCTAATCCTTTTGCTTGATTTAATGTTTGATTAGCACTAATTACTTTTTGTTTTATGCAAATTTTTGTTATTATGCTTTCATAATAGTAGTATAAATGTAATGAACCTTTCATGTGTATCTTGGACACTTAATTTGATTAAATTATCATTAATCTCTAATTTAATTTAAGTTCTAATTAAGCCTGTTTAAGTAGCTAATACTTAATCTAATTATCATTAATAATATACCAATAATATACTAATTGGTCATTAATCTATAACTAAATAATTGGTCTTAGTTTGGGTTAGTTAGGAGTTAAATCCTAACTTGTCTTAATTAAGATCCAAACCTTAATCACCTTAAATAAACTAATTTGATTTGAAGGAAGAATTAATTTGCATAATTCCAAAAATGTATCCTGATTTGACATTGATCCTAACTCATTAACTTGTAGCTTGCAAGATCTTGAATAAGCTATGTGATTAGCAAATCTGAATATTTATCTTTAAATCCTTAATTTTCTCCAAGTAAGATCCTTAGCATGTGACAAACCATAATAATATATTGATTTGTAAGATGATCAATTCCTAATAACATGTATGATTGAATCCCATAACCTTGGTATCTAGTGATCAGGTGAGCTCACCCATATGATTTGGTTAGGTAATCTAAGGAATTAAGAACTAGGGAAGTAAAATTAATCCTAAATATTAGTATAGTATTTGTGCTTCTTAGTTTAAGATCATGATAATCTTGTCTTAGTATTAATAATTCAAGCCCTAGTAAGTAGATAAATTAATGAGGTAGGAAGAGCTTATTGTTGGATCTTGAGGTAGGAACTTAGATGCTACCCCTTCACTTTATAGACTTGATCCTACACCCATGTGGTATGATTACCTAATAACTTAGAATGAGATTCTTCATTATTGTAGTATCCAAGTTAGGTGATTTTATGTAACAACCCAGGTTGTTACTTTGCTCAATTAAGACTAATCTAAGTCCTAATTAAGGTTCTAAGTCACTAATTAAGTAATTTAGAACTCGCACTGAAACCTAGGTCAAATCTGAAATCAACAAAGTCAAATCAAGAATTCTGGAAAATTCCAAACCTTAGAAAATTGACTTTTTATTTAGACCTTAGATTGAAAATCTGACTTCGCCATTGTGTTCAGAACACCCAAATTAGCTAAGGGTGATATTTTGGATGCATTTAGAGGTAGTTGATTTTTCGACGAATATTTTAATATTATTTAAATACCTGAAAATTTAAATAAATAAATAGGATCAAAAATCCGAGTGCGCCGTTGCATTCCTCACCCTTTAATTAGCTAAGGGTAATTTATTGAAAATTTTCTGGATGCATTTAATTAATAAATTTTAATTAATAAAACAGATTTTTAAAATTTATTTAAATAATATATATATATATATATATAAACAAATTGTAGGGCCCGCATGCTTATATTCGTGGACCGCCACTGTTTCGCTGGACCGAACAACCGGTCCAGTTCGAACCGGTCTGCACGATCAGACCGGTTCATCCTCATCACCCTCCCCGAAATGCGTCTTCCCCAAATTAGGGCATGCGGCGAAAGGAAAGACACGCGGAACCCCACGCCGTGTCCGTTCGCCATCTGTAGCTCCTCCATCGCCTGCATGACTTATCCTTGCGCCTAGAATAAGGTTTGGATCCAACATCGCAATAAGGACGAACCCCCATTTTTCCTTGCAGTCGTATAGCCTACCCTTCGAATCGAATCCCAGGTACCTCACTTCTGTAATTTCCTTTTTATTCCTTACGATTCAATCAATTAAAATTTCATTCATTATTTGTTATTTAGTTTGCTGATTGATTGAAGGAATTGTAATTAACCATTTGCCGATTAATTTGATCGCAGTTTGTATAATAACTCAATTTTTTTTACCCTTCGTCGTCAGCCTCTATGTACTTAGGGCTAGCTGTAGTTATGGCTGTAGCTTTTCCCCGGATCGAAATCAACCACCATTGGAATGGTCGTGTCAAGATCTATCTAATGGTATGCGGTCTGACTCCATTGGCGAAATGTTGATCGAATTCCAGCATGCCCTAGAGGAGCCGCTCGGCTCCTCTCGCGTCCCAAGCGAAGAAGAAGGAGTATCGGGCCGGGTCAAGTTGACCGGGCCCGATCCGTAGAGGCGCATTTAAGACTCGTGGGCCCCGCACAAACACGCGGGTACCTGCTGGAAGGACACGTGTCAATGGGCCCCGCAAGTGTGTATTTATCAAACAGAAGAAATTAATGATGTGGACCCCACCTGTGTTCAGTCAGCCAATTCTGGCGCAACACCTGGCCAGCTGCTGACACAGGAATGACCACCTGCAGAAGAAAATAAATTTATATAAATATATAAATAGAGATTTATATAATGAATTAAGATAAGTTAAGAGTATACATATACATTAATCACTTAAAATAAATTTATACAGATAACTAATCCTATACATATACGTATAAAATAAGAACATAGAAAATTAATTAATACACAGTATATCAAAACACAAGTATTAAATCAAAATAAATAATAATAATAAATATATAATAATAACATATACAGTTAAATATTAAATCAATTTAATTAAATTTATATTTAATTAAACCAAACATTATTTCATTTATAACAATAGATTTATAACTCCAAATATACTAAATTTATATATCATTGGATTCAGAAAATCATAAGGGATAAAGTGGCACTGTTAAATTTTCAACAAGAGCTATATTTAACATGGTGACATTTAGGATCCCTAAATTGTACCCTAAAAATCACAAAACATTAAACCACCATAACTTTGTAACCCTTAATCCAAACCTATCAATTATGGGTCTTAAAGTAATCAGGAAACCCTAAGGATTAAATTGATAGTATTCATCTTGCTGTTTGGAGTAGTTTTTGACTAATCACTTTTAGAACCTAACCCTAATTACCCTAATTATACCTAGAACTTCAATTGACCATAACTTGGTCAATTGAGCTCCAAATTTGATAATCCAAATGTCCATTTAGATCAGAAGAACTTAATTAATAATAATATGTAAAAATATTTTAGATCCAACGGTTAGATTTGCTAATCTTCCCTAATTACTCTAAAATCTTGATTAGTGAATATTAGCAAATATAATAATACAAATTGAGTGATTTAAGTTTTAGAGGACTCATAGAACCATTTAGAATCAATCTGTAAAGTTGGATTAGTATTTGAGTGATTAATTTTGCTAATCACTCACTAATTGCTACTAAACCCTAATTAGGTCTTAACTTAGTCAAATTAGGTCCAAATTGAGCCTACCACATGTCATTATGATCAGTAGACTAATTGTAAACCATAGCCACTGATTTTGCTTAATTTGGATACTAATTAGCAAAGTTAAGAATTTTGACCTATAGTTAAGAATCTTTTATTTAACCTTAAACCCTAGATCTCGTATTGGCCATAGCTTGGCCAATACTTATCAGAATTTAGCAAATTTAGATTCTATGGAAAGCTTAGGCAGTAAAGAACAATAATCTAAAAGAAAATTTAACTTTTACTTAGCCAAATTACTAAATTACCCTTATGTGTCAAATTCACTAATTTGATCTCATATGGCTTAATAATTACCCAAAATTAATTTAGTTGCTGTCTAATCTTATATTAGACAATAAGAAGCACTTTCCAAAAAAAAATTTCAGAATTAAAGCTTTAGATCAAAATTTGATCTTTTGAACCCTTAAGTAGGGGCAAAATGGTAATTTTGCCCAAAATTAGGGTTTAGCATCTTAAAGCCCTAAAATCATTGTATAATCACTAAAAATAGTAAATAGAATGATTTAGAACTGAAATTAATCAAATTCAAGTCTAAATTAGATTTTGATTAAAATCTCAAAATTTGCTCCTTAAAGAAATTTCTAAGTCCTAAGTGAGTGTTCTCCTTCTTTAATCATTCTTAGACCCATCCTTAGGTCTTATAACATTAGTTAGGATGTGTGTCTTGAGAGATACTCTTAATAATTAAGAGCCTTAATTCTTAATATTAGGAATAGATCTTAAGTTAGAATTCATCTATTGAGTAAATTGGGTTACTCAATAGTGAAACCTTGAGTTTTCTAGTTTATAGATTTTCTTAGTTTATTAAATGATTATTTGATCTTTAAACCCTAGAACTAAGAATAGAGATCTATCATAATGAATTTGATTTATTATTAGGATTTGCCTTAACCTAATCCGTGAGTTTTGGGTTCTAAACTTAGACCCTTAGATTATACCTATAAATTAAGTGACTAGACCTCATCATTTGGAGTTTAATTCTTAATCTTTTCATCTTGATTTGGCTAATCAAGATGAGGTTGGGATGAATTAAAATATAAAATTAGATCGATGATTTATTCATTTTAACCAAATAGTTGTCTTTTGATTAAGTTATAATTAGGACTTGGCCAGTCCTAATTATCTTCAACTAGTAGGATTCGTGATTCTAAGTTACAGAATGTGTAAGAATTGATAATTCTGAAACTTTTGTAACTTAGAGTAGATAGAACGAATAAAGTAGATAACAACAGATATCACCTGTGTTTTAGATAGAGTTTCTTGCACTTTGATTTTGATGCTTCGCATTCCTTGAGTTTGATCCTTATACCTTGAACATGTATTATGTACATAAGATATTTTGATAAATATCTTATGTTTATTTGGAACATTATTTATAAGCAGCATTATATTTGTTTCACAAGTGGTTTGTAAGGTGTAGCTTGATTAGTATACCTCTTCGATCAACCCGTTCAGGGTCGGCAACCTTTCGAGGGTTTAATGTCCGACAGTCTATTGGCCATGCCTAGTCCGAGTGATAGGATGGATAGACTCTCGCCCTAATGACTATAGAGTTAGGATTTTGATATGGTTATACTAATTCAAGTACACTTACATTCAGTTATGTCTTAGCTCATCAGGCTAAGAGTTTTCAGTGATGTTCAGTTCAGAGTTTCTTAGCTCATCAGGCTAAGATTTGCTGAGTTCGTGTTCAGTTCAGGTGACTTATATAGTTACTATAGTTTCAGTTTACAGTTACTATTTTACTTGCATATTCTACGTTATAGCACTATTTTACTTACAGATTTCCTGCACGTGTTTTATATAGGTTGCTAGTTTTACTTACTGTTTTCATATGCTCACATAGGATGTTAGTGTTATCAGTTTTTCACTGTTTAAATTGTGTATGCCACTTAGCATGTTCTGTTTGATCATAAGCATGTTTAGGTTGTACTTTTCTTACAGTTTTGTTTAGTCTTTTGCTTACCTATTTCTGTTGTAGTTGCTTGGAGGAGGTATGTATTACTTCCTATTTGCTTAGTTATAAACTGTTTGTTTATAACTTATTACTGTTCTTTTTGATATGCTTTTCTGCACCTATTTTGCTCAGTTCTATTTTTATGGTGATATCTATTTAACTTAATAAAATTGTTTGCCCTAAAATGTACTCAGACATATTGTCTAACCAATTTTTCTTTTATTGGCTGGGGGGCCCTACCATTATGAAACTGATAATGGTAGGTTCTGAGTTTGTTGGAGCAGTGGATCCAGTGGAGAGCTTACCATTGGAGGAGGAGCCCGTTCTTGAAGATCTGTAGCCTTAGTTTTCTATTTTTCAGTGAGATTGAGAGTTTCTTTCAGTTCTTTTTAAACTTATTAAATGTTGTAATAATACAGGTTTATATTTCTCTTTCAGCACTTTACTTATTCTGTAATGTTGTATTTATACTATATTGGATGGATGATATATCTTTTATTGCTTCCGCACTCTGAGTTCATGTATAATCATTTAGTGATAAATTCTGAGATGAATGGCAAAGTCCTTCTTTAAATTGAATTAGAATACGTGTCTAATCCAATCTTAAGTGGGGACCTTGTCATTTGGTGACCCCTCCACCTAATCATGTTAACTTAAGGGTTAACAGGACCACGGCGGGGCAGGGCCGCCACATTTTAGAGTCATATACTTGTAGCCTTGGTGTAAGATTCTCCTCAATGGAGTATGGATTCATTATTTTGATGATCCTTGACTATTAAATAGAATTGTTAGAATTAATAGATTGTTAGTTGGATGTGATAGTGTATATCCATAGTGCTGAGACACTTCAATAAAGCATGGGGTTTGATGATTCATTCTAAGTAAGGTTGTAGAGTCTCAGTTTTATCCTAAGTGATTGGATAAGTGCAGTCCAGTTAAGAGTAAATCTTCTAAACTTAAGATTGTATAAGTAGGGAACTTGAATAGCTTAGTTTGAGAGAATAAATTATAAAAGTATTTCGTCCCCTTATCTTTGTGTGCATTGATAAGTACAGTTAAACAAACTAAGTATCTCAAGTCACCCTTCTTAAAACACTAAGTATGTTAGTAACTAGAGCATTTAATAACTTAGTTTGAAAGAATAAACTGTAAAATGGTTTTGTCCCCTTATATTTGTGCACATTGATAAGAGCAGTTAAAAAAACTAAGTATTAAAGTCACCTTTCTTGGAAACATACTAACTATGTATATTTAATCTCTTTAGTTGATATGAAAGAGTAAGAGAATCAATTCAATTTAGCTCATTTTGAAATGCAACAAGAAGTGTGAACGTATAGTGAAGAAACTTTAACTCAAACAAACAGTAAAATGAGAGAAGTGGAGTATCAACGTCAATTGGACAATTTGAAAATGCAACAAGAGATTCAAACTAAAAAATTTGACCAAGACCAATCCAAAATTTTTATCCCATACACATATCAAGTGTATTCAACTGAATGCTCAGCAATAGGTGACCTCCATGTGAAAACAACCAAGATGAACTGATTGAAAATAATAGGAGGATAAATAAACTAAGTGAATCTCATGGTAATGAAAGTAAAAAAATTTTTATCTCTAACATCTCAACTATCAACAAACCCCTTAGCAATATTGACAGTATTTGGGTGCAATTTGAATATATAGAGAATCACCTTAAGAGTAGTCTTGAAAGAACTGAGCTTTGCATATTATTACAAAATGAAATAGAGGATGATAACAAGGAAACGTATGAAGAGTTTGATAACAAGTAAAAAAAAAGAAATGAAAGGAATGAAAAGACGAATAAAAATAAAACATATTATAAGAGTGAGGACACTGATTAGGCTTATAAGAAGAAAAATAGTAGAGCTGGTGTTCATGATGACCCAATTATTAAACTAGCTCATACTCATTTTAAGGAGTTAATGAAAATCAGGAAAGAAATTTTGAAAGGATATAAACTTTTTTTGGTCAGGCTGAGGACCTTAAACTAAGCACTGGTTGAGAGGAAACCCAACAAATAATTTTATATTTTTTGTCTATTTCAGATTCTAAGTAGTACTTGTGGGTGTTAATAAAGGAGTAGGAGGAATCTCAAGCATAATTGCAGCAATGACAATTTGTCATTATTTATATAAGGTTATTTCATTCTTTCCTACTCTTAGTAATGTATGTTCATTTTACTTTCAATTTTGTGCTTTTCATTTTTTGCTTAAATAAATCTTAGTGAATTATTATCCTCCAATTTTTGTGCTAGTAAAATGTCATTAACTAGGAATTTTTCTAAAATGTTCAATGGGCTGAATTCAATTATAATGAGCATGTGAAAATCTTCTTTATTCTAATTTTCTTAACAAGAGGTGATTAAGCAAAATGTACAGTACTAAGATTTTTCATGCTAAATTGTTTTACACTTTTTTTACTATAAGTCTCCAATATCAGAAATATATGATACTCTAAATCTAAGTGTTGGGGTGGGGTCAAGGAACTTGATATAGAGTAGTGAGAAATGGTGAAATAAGAATGTGCTAGGTTTCTATAGGACTTACTGAATGCAATGAAAAATAGATGGGGATGAAGAAAAATGTCTCTCTCTTGAACTGAA
Organism: Gastrodia elata; assembly: GCA_016760335.1. Classification (NCBI taxonomy): domain Eukaryota; kingdom Viridiplantae; phylum Streptophyta; class Magnoliopsida; order Asparagales; family Orchidaceae; genus Gastrodia; species Gastrodia elata. The sequence goes on along the minus strand of CM028686.1, from coordinate 17,695,843 downwards.
TACAAAAACAAATCCAGGGATAAAGAGAAATATCTCTCCCAAAGTAAAAATTGAGAAAAAATAGGATGTAGAAAAATATCTCTCCTGAAAAAAAAAATTCATTGCTGTTTGGAAGAAGAAGCACAAATGGCACGATATTCTTACACATTAAATCAAACTTTTATAAGTAAGCAATCCTAGAATCCTCCTCAGGAATTATGAGTTGAGTATCATATATTTAAAAATTGGAAACTCAATTAGTCAAGAGAAAAGAAAACACTAGTATGAGACTTGTTAGAATTTGAATCCTTCTAATCACTCTTGTCAAGTAATGCATGAAATGGGAAAAACACTTCACGTATATCCAATTGAATTTTGCAATATATAAAAGCAGAAAATTTTATTTTGAGCTTACTCGAGGATGAGCAAGAATTTAAGTGGGGGGTGTGTTAACTCCAAGATTTATAGTAAAATAGGTTAATAAAAGTAAGCAATTTTTAATTAAAATTATATATTTTGATGTGCTTTTGTTGTTTTTCAGGATAAAAGATGAGTAAATTAAAATTTGGTTTAAATATGAAATTTTGGGAGAAAACCACCGCAGCGCGCCCCAACGCGCTGCGGCGCGCCATGACGTCATATCTCAAAGGAAAATTAAAGCCAAACAAGGAGAAATTGAACTGCCTTTCGAAAGTTTCTCTGTTGCAGCGCGCTATAGCGAAACAGTATTTGGAACACAGCTACTGCTGCGCGCCGCAGCACCCGATGCAGTTTTTGCCAAAAATTTGCATTCAAGGCTGCGTAGGGAAGGCAAAAGAATTGAATTCTTCTTCAACGTGCCAAAGTGCACCGTAGCGCCTGATGTAGTTTTTGCCAAAAATATGCATTCAAGGCAGCATAGGGAAGGCCAAAGAATTGAATTCTTCTCCTTCCCACAGCTAAAATTAATATCAAATTAATTTAAAACTTTTCATTCTCAAGAAATAATTCATGAAGAAATAAATTAAAGATATGAGGAAGATGGAAAGGGTGGATGCAATAAAAATTGAGGAATCTTTATTGTAAATATTATTATAAAAGGCACATATTTAAGCTATTATGGGGAAGAGCAAGAGGTTGATTTAATTTTTTTACTCAATAAAATATAAATAAAAATAGCCTAAATTCCTTTATTACCAAAGAAATAAATGAATAATCATTTAATCAAAGCACAAATTTCTTAATGGATTTGTTTGTTGAATTAAATTTTAAACAGGTGAAAGGATATCTATAAAAGGGAGACTTAAAGATTGAGAAATGATTCCAACTTTTGAAATTCAAGTCTCCTAAAAGAAGAGCTACAGCAAGAGGAGAAAAGTGAACTCTCCAAAGGGAAGAAGGCCGACCAAGAACAAGAAGAAGAAGAAGATAGCAAGGGAAAAAGGGTGGAGCTTCAAAAGGAAGAGCAGGAATAGTCCAAGAGAACCCCAGAAAACCTCTAGGTGATTCCTAGTATTTTTTCCTAAACTCCCTTGATTTATTTCTGCTGTAAACTGATGGCAAGGTTCACTTTTTCTTGTATGTATGCTTATGCTTATTTAGTTATGGAAGGCTAAAACCACTTTGGAGAGGGTTCAGATGTAGTATATGTAAGGGTATGATGGTGTATGATGAATTTGTTTGAATGTACAATAAAAATTATTTTTATCATTTATATTTTATGTTGTAATGCATGCTTGGATGAATTAAAATCTAAATTATTTTATTTAAAAAGAACTTTTGTTCAAAGCTCATCAATTAGGTAAGAGCAAGGATGGTAGTGCAAGTAGAGCTGAGAATTATGTGATAAAATTCTCAAGCTCATTAACACCTTTCCTTAACGACTCTACCAAGATATTGATGCTTGTGAACCAAATTCTCCATTAACCTTGCTCTGCTGCTTAGAAAGGTAGAAGGGATGAGAGGACATTGGGAAAACTCAATGGACGATGTGACATAATCCATTGACCCAATGCATCCTCCCATCCAGCTAAACTGCGTGTGATGCGCATGATGCATGGTTAATGGAAGTCTTATTTGTGAGATCATTAGAAATAAAAGATGTCCTTTTATAACCTAGATGTAGGGGATCAAAATCTAATTAATGGATCATGATCTCATCAGAGTTTATGTGCTAAGGAAGAACCCAAAAGGAGTTCTCTTTATGTACTAAACTTGAACCTAATGTAATTGGAGGGTACTCCGATTCTAATGGTGTTCACTTGATTTAATAAAGTAAGTAAACTGAAAGTATACATTCAATAATAAAGTTATATCACCAACCTTTGTAACTATTACAATAAAATCTCAACTCTCTCCTTTTTAATCAATTCGTATCTTAACTTAAGGTCATTTGTATTGCTAAATTAGGAACCTAAAATCAAACCAAAAATTGTCATCTAAACATTATTGAAAGAAAATATAACTTGGTATCAGAATCACCGTTCCCTGAGGACAATAAATCTCAAAAATTAAAACTTCCACTTATTACTTCAGACCACATACACTTGTGTGCAAACGCAGACTTGTATTTCTGTTTGTCAAATATTTGGCGCCATTGCCGGGGAACAGTTTTGTTTTGTATCAAGTACAATTTTCTAGTAAATATTGATTTAGGCTTTTTACTTAATTATATATATTTTTATTTTCTGTAATCATATCATATTGTGATAACTGTAGTGTAACTTAGATTTTTAATTTAGTTTCACTAGGTGCCTGAAATTTTTTCTTAAAAAAAAAATGCTAAATATATGTGCTAAACTATTTGCTGGAACTAAATTGCTGAACTATCTTTACTGTTTATGAATTTGCCTTGCTAAATTCTGTGAGACATTGTCTGCTATATTGCTGTAATTGCTTATATCTTAGGATAGTTTTGATTGGCTTAAATGGGGTACTAGAATATCATGAACATGTACTATAGTAATCCAAATTATTGTATGTGGTGCGGGGGATCATATTTAAGTTCTAACTATAATACAAACAACCTGTTTGCACTTTCAAAAACAAAAATGATAAATGACATTAAGTATGATAATAATTTGCAACACTATAACACTCACTTTGATATGAACGTTAATAACATAAATTGGATGTGTGAGCAATCTTACTTAGAAGAATTGGTGGATGATTATAGTAGAAATGAGATCAATAATCTGCATGAAACTGAACCAACCATGGTTAGGAAAAATTTAATATAGAAGATCAAAAGCATCTATTTGAATCAATTGAGGATAAGTTAGAATTTATATTGCAACAATTAGCTAACACCATCCAAGATGTTATTATAACTGAGAAAATAAAAGAACAAGCTGAAGAAGTATTGATTTGTAGGGAAGAAACTTTAACTCAAACAAATAATAGAAATGTGAAAGAGTTAGAGTATCAATTTAATTTAGCTCATTTTGAAATGCAACAAGAAGTTCCAACGTGTAGTGAAGAAACTTTAACTCAAACAAACGATAAAAATGAGAGAGAGGCGGAGTATCAACTTGAATTAGACAATTTGAAAATGCAACAAGAGTTTTAAACTCAAAAATTTGACCAAGAGCAATCCAAAATTTTTATCCCATACACATATCAAGTGCATTCAACTGAATGCTCAGCAATAGGTGACCTCCATGTGAAAACAACCAAGATGTACTGATTGAAAATAATTGGAGGATAAATAAACTAAGTGAATCTCATGGTAGTGAAAGTAAAAAATTTTTTATCTCTAACATCTCAACTATCAACAAACCCCTTAGCAATATTGACAGTATTTGTGTGCAATTTGAATATATAGAGAATCACCTTAAGAGTAGTCTTGAAAGAACTGAGCTTTGCATATTATTACAAAATGAAATAGAGGATGATAACAAGGAAACGTATGAAGAGTTTGATAACAAGTAAAAAGGAAGAAATGAAAGGAATGAAAAGATGAATAAAAATTAAACATATCATAAGTGTGAGGACACTGATTAGGCTTATAAGAAGAAAAATAGTAGAGCTGGTATTCATGATGACCCAATTATTAAACTAGCTCATACTCATTTTAAGGAGTTAATGAAAATCAGGAAAGAAATTTTGAAAGGATATAAACTTTTTTTGGTTAGGCTGAGGACCTTAAACTAAGCGCTGGTTGGGAGGCAACCCAACATATAATTTTATATTTTCTGTCTATTTCATATTCTAAGTAATACTTGTGGGTATCAATAAAGGAGTAGGAGGAATCTCAGGCATGATTGTAGCAATGACAATTTGTCATTATTTATATCTGGTTATTTCATTCCTTCCTACTCTTAGTAATGTATGTTCATTTTGCTTTTAATTTTGTGCTTTTCAGTTTTTGCTTAAATAAATCTTAGTGAATTATTATCCCCCAATTTTTGTGCTAATAGAATGTCATTAACTATGAAACTTTTTTGAAAAGTTCAATGGGCTGAATTCAATTATAGTGAGCATATGAAGATTTTCCTTATTCTCATTTTCTTAATAAGAGGTGATCAAGCAAAATGTACAATTCTAAGATTTTTCATGCTAAATTATTTTACACTCTTTTTATAATAAGTCTCCAACATCAGAAATGTATGATACTCTAAATCTAAGTGTGGGGGTGGGGTCAAGGAACTTAATGTAGAGAAGTGAGAAATGGTGAAATAAGAATATGCTAAGTTTATATAGGACTTATTGAACGTAATGAAAAATAGATGGGGATGAAGAAAAATATCTCTCCCTTGAACCGAATGCAAAAGAAAATCCAGGGATATAGAGAAATATCTCTCCCAAAGTAAAAATTGAGAAAAAATAGGATGCAGAAAAATATCTCTCCTGAAAAAAAAAATTCATTGCTGTTTGGAAGAAGAAGCACAAATGGCACGATATTCTTACACATTAAATCAAACTTTTATAAGTAAGCAATCCTAGAATCCTCCTCAGGAATTATGAGTTGAGTATTATATATTTAGAAATTGGAAACTCAATTAGTCAAGAGAAAAGAAAACACTAGTATGAGACTTGTTAGAATTTGAATCCTTCTAATCACTCTTGTCAAGTAATGCATGAAATGGGAAAAACACTTCACGTATATCCAATTGAATTTTGCAATATATAAAAGCAGAAAATTTTATTTTGAGCTTACTCGAGGATAAGCAAGAATTTAAGTGGGGGGTGTGTTAACTCCAAGATTTACAGTAAAATAGGTTAATAAAAGTAAGCAATTTTTAATTAAAATTATATATTTTGATGTGCTTTTGTTGTTTTTCAGGATAAAAGATGAGTAAATTAAAATTTGGTTTAAATATGCAATTTTGGGAGAAAACCACCGCAGCGCGCCGTAGAGCTTATGAAGTAAATAGAGTTTTAATTGATATAACCAATGGAAATGATATGAGGTGAAGGAGATGGGGTATCTTAATACTCCTACTGGCCAAGATTTGCAGATTAGGGTTCATAAATGTCCGATCCTCTCAGAGCTTGAAATTCTTCCAATAGCTCCTAGTTCTTCTCCTCTTCACCAAATGATAGCCAAAAGAGGTCTCGTAGCTCAAGCGTGACCTAAAGTGGAGGAAGAGGGCAGCGGGCGGGGCAAGGACCGTCCTTGCCTGTCATAGGCGATCGTGGTTGAGATGCCTCTAGAAGACATATAGTAGCAGGATCTTGACCGTTGCATCAGGACAGTTATCCATTGGTCCAGGTCTCAATTAAAACTGATCGATCTTGGTTAAGTTAAAGACAACATACAAGGCTTTTTTTTTTATTGATCCTCTATTCCATGTGATGTGGCGAACAGTGGATCTTTGCCTTTTGAATTAGCTGTTTGGGATTATTCGATCGATATTTTTAATAAATCATTATATTAAGATTAATAAATATAATATTTAATTATTATTTTATCCCTTTTATTTGCTCAAATTTAAACATCTAAACATATTTTGAAAAACCCTAAAATTTCACCATTACCTAATTGAGGGGTGAGGAACTCAAAAATACAATCAGATTTTTTATTGGAGGTAAATTTAATTTACTTAATTTTATGGGTATTAAGTATTATTAAAATATTGATGAAAAGTTTAACGACTCCTAAACACTTCCAAAATATCACTCATAACTAATTTGGGTGTGGTGAGTCCAATGGTAGGCTCCGTTTTTGATTCTGAGATCTAAATAAATTAAGTATTTTTAAAATTATCAGAAAACCAGGAAATGCTGTAAATTATTAAACGGTCTCTAAATCACATAAAATTTGAGGTGGAGACTCCTAATACTATTATAAGAGTAATAAAAGAGGTTTGGAGTCAATTAGGTCACTAATTGATGATTAACAACATTAGGGTTCTTACAGTAACATAGAGATCCCTATCGGTGTACAAAAATATGAAGCTAAACTATTAATATTGCCAATCACCAATTTTGATATAATTTTGGGCATGAAATGGCTAAGCAAACACGGTACATACATAAATTGTGAAAAGAAGAAAAGCACTTTGGGTAGTGGAAGTTAGTCAAAAATGTTCATTGGAAACTTATGTACCCAAGCATCGTTGATCAATGCAATGAAAGTAGAAAGGTTAGTCAGCAAATGATGCGATGCATATCTCATGATAATGTTGGGACAAAGGAAAGAAGGCTTACCCATTTCTGAAAATTGGGTAGTTTGTGAATTTCCCATATTTTTCCTGAAGACCTGTTTGGTCTTCCTCCAGTTAGAGAAGTAAAATTCAAGATTGAGTTAATCCTTGGAACCCAGCTGCTGTCGAAGGTTCCATATCGCATGGCGCCTAAGGAGCTTCAAAAATTGAATAAGCAAATTCAAGAGCTGCTAGAAAAGGGTCTTATTCAACTGAGTTTATCTCCTTAGAGAGCGCTAGTTTTATTTGTAAGGAAAAAGAATGACTCAATGTGGATGTGCATCGATTATATGGAACTGAATAAAGTAACCATAAAGAACAAATACCCATTATCGAGCATCGATAATCTATTTGATCAGTTATCCGGAGCCAATGTCTTCTCAAAAATGGGCTTGCAATCGGATTACCACCAGTTGCGAGTCAAGGACTCAGATATTGAGAAAATTGTATTAAGAACCCGTTATGGACATTACTAGTTTATAGTAATGTATTTTGGATTAACAAATGCACTGCCCATCTTCATGGAATTAATGCAGCGTGTGTTAAAAGCATATTTTGATAAATTCATCATCATCTTCATCGACGATATCTTGATTTATTCAAAGAGCAAAGCTGAGCAAGGGAATCACCTGAGGTTAGTGCTAGAAGAACTTAGAAGCCACAAATTATATGCCAAGTATTCTAAGTGTGAATTTTGGCTTGACTAAGTCACTTTTCTAGGTCACGTCGTAGACGCACAAGGAATTATAGTGGATCAAAATAAAGTTAGTGTTATTCAAGATTGGTCACAACCAAAGTTCGTGACTGATATCAAAATTTTTGTGGGACTAGCTGTAACAACCAAAGTTATTACCCAAGCTAATTAGGAGTTCACCACAAAGACTTAATCCAAATCAGAGGTCAAATGGATCATACCCTGATTCTGGAAAATCTAAAAACCCTAGAATTTGACCTATTCATTGTGACATCAGATCAAAAATCGGACTTCGCCATTATGCTCATTACCCCCAAATTAACTTGGGATGAGGTTTTGGTAGCAATCGGAAGTCATCGAAAATTGTCGAATATTTTAATAATATTTAAATATCCCAAAAATTAGGAAAATTAAATACTGGTCAAAATTAAAATCTAACTTTGTTGTTGTGTTCCTCACCCCTCAATTAGCTATAGGTAAATATTTGAAAATTTTCTGAATGCGGTTGATCAATTAATTTTAATTATAAAAATTAATTAAAAATTAATTTAAAATCATTTAAGTTTCCTGTTTTTGCGGCACCTTTTGAACTTTAACATCGTCTGCTGAAATTGCTTGTGCTGTTGGGGCGATTAGTCTGATCTAATGGCTCATCTGAGCCATCTGATCATCAGATTAAACGGCTGGCATGTTTTCTCGCTCGTAGGAGTTGCCTGCATCTTGCTCAATAACACGCGGCATCCCACCGTCTAGCTCACCCAACTGGTGACCCTAGCCTTGCAAACTCCACCGGGGTAGCAATAAGGACCTCACCCACGCGTAGGACTCACATTTTATGTGATTTGGATCCCGTGCATCCTTGTGGGGCCTCGTACCCACCATGGTCATGCTAATGATGAGATTAACATGATTACGATGAATACGGTCCCCAGCTATTGCAAAACTTTTAACTATAGTCGAGTCGGGTATAAACCCAACCCGCCTTCATTAGAAGGCTTGTCACCTGAGACAGAATATCATGCATCAAAATATCAAAGTAGCGGAATCGAAAAGTAAGGAGAAGACATAACATCCACATCACAGCACAGTAAGGAAAATAGAATAGTAACTCAATTTAAATGTAAATAATTACAGAATAGTAAATACATCTAGAAGATATGAAATTATTATTACAGACAGAATATTCAAAGAAAAAGGAACACTCATCCTCACTGCAGAAATAAACTCTAATTAAGCAGCGACAACTGGAAGATCTTCCTCCTCATTAGGCTCCTCACTGAAAAATCCTTCAACGAAAAGCTCCGAATCTAACATTTGTCGGTATCATAATACGAGGGCCCCACCCAACAAAAAAAAAAAAATTTTACAGTTAGACAATTGTCTAAGCATATTTTAGGCTAATTTAATTGAACTGAACCATTTAAGATATCACATTATTACTTAAGCATACAAGTAATTTAGGTGCAATAAGCTACAAGAGTAGGATAGTTATAAATTAACATTTATAATTAATCAAGACAAAATATGCAAAATGACATACATAAGCAGAACTATAACAAGGTTAGGCTATATCAAATTATAATTAACTGCAAGGTACAAAAAGTAAACTCATTCTAATATACTTATGATCACAGGAATATATGCTAGTTATAAAAAAATCTGTACTGAGCCATATACAACTGAATATAAACTAGCATCCTAAATGTGCAAATATTGAAACAAATGAATAGAAAATAATTACAATAATGTGCATGATAGTGAAATAAAATCAAGTGAAGCATGTAGCAAAGTAAGCCAAAAGCACTGGAACTGAACTGAATTATATATAAGAGCATGCAGAAATGATTAAAAGTAAGGCCACTGAAGCATGTGGCAAAGGAAGCCAAAGCACCGAAATTGAATTAAAAATAGAAGTGTGTCTAAAATAGTATTGCCATAATAGAAAGGGATAAACAAGCCACTGAACAGGAAGTCAAACATGTATCCCCCTAGCTAACCATGGAGCTAGGTTCGAGTTGAACTTATAGAATTAGACATGTATCCCTTAGCCAACCATAGAGCTAGGTCCTAGTCTAATCCAAAAACAAGAACTAAACTAAAGAGGCAGACTAAGTTAGAACACACTCTACTGGACTGAATGAACTATCTATAAATCATGTTTATGCAAATTTAAATCTAACATAGGTACTCATCAGTATCCTATGTTCAACTATTATGCCCAAGGAAAAAGGCTCAAGTACAAGGAGTGTGAACCAACAATAGTAAAGTAAGCAAGAGTCTCGACTAGTCATATGTGATATATATGGTTATCTAATTTAATTCATTCTCTCTACTCTGAGCTATTATAGGCTTAGGATCTCCTATATCCAACTATCTAGTATATCTCAGACTCACGACCTTAAAGTTAACATTAGAACTTAATAGTTCTAATTCATAATCAAAAGAGATGACTATATCAGCTAAGTAATCAATTTAATGTCTTACTAAATGTAATTTATTAACTCAAACCCAAATCTTGATTATGCAAATCAAGATCAATAATTCTAGACTTAAACTCCAATTGGGGTTCGAATACTGAATCCAAGGTATTAATCCTCTAAAGAACTAAAGTTTCACACCCAATCTTATTCTAAAGATTGGAATTCTTAAGAGGTGAATGGTCAAGAAACTATAAACTTAAAGAAATGTTAAGTATACGATTATAATGCGAAATAATCAAATAAAAACATATGAATCTAAGATCTAAGTTCAATATAAAGAATAATCACATTATTCTATAGGTTGAACCAACCTACACCCACAAGGAAGATTCAAAAAGGATTCAAAGAATTAAATCGAGTAGAATTTCCAAGGATAGGATAATATGCTTTCAAGAGAATGATTTAGGATCTAAGATCTAAGCTTAGGTTCAATCACTTAAGACTTCAATTGGATTTAACTTAGAGATTTCATAAAGACATATTACTTGATGATAAAACACTTAGGATTGGATTCAAAGATTAAGATTCTATAAATCAAGAGTTAAAGAAGGTCTAAGATCACTTTAAGATCTTACTCATTACTTAAGAGCGTTTTAAGAAGATTTTTAGGTTAAATCATCTAAATCAATTAACTAGGTCTAAAAACCAAGCAAATGAACTTAGCTCATTACAATATTGATTAGAAGCATATTAATGACATTTTAATGATTTAAGGGCTCTTAAACAATATTTTGGTCAATATGGCCAAAATACCCCTCTTATGGCTAAAATTAAGATTTTAGGATTTAAGCATCTAAATAATTCTAATTAGTTCTAATAGGTTTAATATTACTTAAACAGACAGATTAGGCACTAATCTTCAAATTTGCACTTAAGGTAAGACTATTTAGCACTTATCACCTTTTAAGGTTAAGAAAAGTGATTAAGGAAATTAGGGCTCAAAATAGAAATATAAACACATAGGCAAGTTTTAGTACAGTTAATAAGATGATAGGAACTTGGTTCACCAAAATTTGAGGGTTAAAATAAGCCATTAATCACTAAACAATATCTAGAGTAATTAAGGAGTGATTAACAAATTTACTATTCTTGAATTATTTTTAAAGGCATGCATAGGTTCTATTCTATCTTATAAACAATCAAAGACCTTACTCATAATTTTTGGGGATTAAATGAATTAATTATGCATTAATTATGTTTAGAGAAGTATTAGACTAAATTAAAAAATCCAACCTTTGGATCTTGAATTTTATTTCATATTATTGTTCATTGTGTTTTTCTGATTAAAATGGCATATGAGATCAAACCATTTGGATAATAATTGATTAAGTAATTTCATTAATTTAATCTGAATGTTTTCAATTAATCAAACCATAAGGTATTTTATTAAAAGAATTTAAAATTGAATTAGCAGATGGAAAATAATTCATAATTCCATTTAATTAATCTGGCCCAATTTCTAAACCACGCGGGCCGGATCGGGGCCCTACTGGGTTGGCACAATCGAACCTCACGGTCCTGGGCTGGCCCGGACCAATAGTGGAAACCTTAAACTGTAAAATTCATAGTTGCTACGCCATCTTAAGGTCTGAACTCAATCTGAACACCATTAGTTAGTCAAGGCGTTCCTATTGAACCTAAAGCCCTCACGAAGAGGTCCTAGATCGCCAAATGGCTATCTATGGATTTAGCCCTAACACAGCATCTAGGGTTTACTATGAGGAGCTAATTTTCCACATAGAGGCAACCATTTGGAGTAAGCTCAATCCATACAGCCTCCTAGTGGTGAGGCTGATCGAAGCCCTAAGGCCATGAGGGTTTGAGTGCCCATGGTCCTTACTCGAGCTCGACTGCGAACCCTCGGTGATCCCAGACGATTAAAATGATCCAATTGAGCTAGCCCATGCCCTTGGAACCAATGCATTAGGTCTGGTTAGCTTGCACGTTCAATCAACAATTGGAATTAAGATGAATTGGGGATCGGAACTCCAGAGAAGTGTCGGCACTTCGTCTGGACTGTGTTCTGTCCAGACAATGAACCCCCACTGCCAGGATTGAACCAAGCCAATCCCAAATGATCCTAAGCATCCTAAGGTCTAAAGAAGAGCATCCAGATCATCATAGAGCTATCTTATTGCATGGATTGAAAGACTGAGCTCATATAGCTTAGTTTAGAGAAGAATGTACCTATAAATGGAGTTGTAGGCACGACAGAGAAGGTTTAAGAGGAGCTGGAGCTTCTAGAGGATTGCAGCAACCAAATAGAGGGTCTGAACACCAGACATACTGTAACAACCCAAGTTACTACCGTAGTCAATTAAGGCTTATTTAAGCCATAATCCGATCTTATTGCATTAATTAAATCCTTAGGAGTTTATCACCAAGACTTAGTCCAAATTAGAGGTCAAATGGATCAAACCCTAATTTTGGGAAACCCAGAAACCCTTGAATTTGTCCTAATTATTTTGACTTCAAATCGAAAAATGAAGTTTTTCATTATGCTCATCACCCCTAAATTAACTAGGGGTGATGTTTTGGTGGAAATCGGAAGTCGTCAAAATTTCATCAAACATTCTAATAATATTTAAATACCCTACAAAATGGGAATATGAAATTCTCGTCAAATAAAAAATCCGACCTTGCCGTTGCGTTCCTCAACCATCAATTAGCCAAGAGTGAATATTTGGAAATTTTTTGAGTCCATTTAGATATTTAATTTTAATTAAGAAAAGGAGTATTTATAAAATTAAACAAATTATTATTAATTAAACCATTATCGGGTTGGATCCCAGCTACTTTTTGATCCGACTCATTATCCTCTATGGATCCGATCCGCGGATCTGCTTCGGGTGATCCATCTGATCGGATTAGGATCGAACGACCCTCCACATTCCTCCGTCATCTTCTCCGTCACCTCACTACTCATCGCTCCGCCGCCGAGCTAGTCGAACCGGAGCCTTCCCGGCCTCATCATCTCCGCCTAACAGCCATTAAGACTCGAATTAGAGCTTGGGGGATCGAGATCTCGCAGTTTGGAGCTGAGACCGCCTTTGATCGAACCCTAGATCCTCCGTCGTCGAATCACAGGTACCTCTATCTTTTGATCTTGTTACTCGATCGTTCCATTTCTTGCTCATAACATTATTGCACGCCATAGATTAGAGTTAGGTCGGATCGATCTGGTTGGATCAAACTCGATCAATAGAATTCAGCAAAACGCAAACAGTATAAACTGTTATCTCCTTCACACTAAAAACCTAGATCTTGGGTTCACTATTGCCTGCATTTCCGTCTACCCCAGGTCGCGATTCGACCTACAGCAGCTAGCCCACACGGAGACCTTCTTATCGGCATACGGGTCGGACCCCGGCGACGGCGGGAGGGCCGTCGATTTAGGTGCCCAATGTTCGGTCGTTCGGGGTGAAGGCGATGAAGCTCGGAGCGGGTCGACCCAAGGCCGAACTCACGTCTACTGGGTCTGCATGCATGAGTGGTGGGGCCCGAGCATGTGCGGCCCCATCAGCAAACGGCACGTGGCGGCCTCCACCGCGTCTGCAGAGGCGGGACCCACTCGTCCCGTCACACTGAGCTGTGGGGCCAGCGGCACTATCCCGCTCACTCGCGGGTTGCCACGCATTCGTATGGGGCCCGCCCGCAGTGCTGCCGCAATCGGGTCATGCCACATGGCAGTATGTGTCCCGCAGCCATTAATGACCTGTAGAAAAGGAAGTTATAGATAGATATATATATATATATACACACAGATAAATATAGGTATAAATGTAACATACAAATTTATTTAAAGTAAATAATGTTTAGATTTATTAATTATATGCTATTATAATAATAATTAGGATCAGTAAAACCTAATAAAAAAGATTAAGTATATAAATTAATTTAGGTTAATTTATTATCTTAATTAATAACAGTAAATGCTAAATTAATTTAACTTAGTTACATTAATTTATCTAAAGACAATAAATTAGATTAATTAACTAGATAAATTTATCTAAATTAATTCAATAAATTAAATTATTTGATTTAATTAAATTTAATCAATAAATTAATTTAATTTAGTAAAATTGATAGCTAAATAAATATCAAAGCACTAAGGCAATAATTAATTTAATTAGTTAATTTAAATAGTAAGATAATAAATATTAAATGAAATTAATTAATACAAAAACTTTAGAATACCATAACTTTAATTATAATAATCCAAATATATTGAATATATATTTCATTTTAATCATAAAAAAAAAGAGGAATTTAATGAGATTATTAAATTTATCAAATGATGTCAAGACAATATAGTGATATTTCAGGACCTCCACATAAACTATCAAAATACCCCTAGGCCATAACTTTGCACATCCTCACTCAAACATAGTCAATATAGTCATATTATTGCTTGCCATAGTATTAGTTTTGCAGTTGAAACATTAGTGTGACTAATCACTTTTAGGACCTTTTCTAATTACCCTTAAAATCTTATAAATTCAATTGACTATAACTTGGTCAATTGAACTTCAAATTAAGAATTCTAACTAGATTAAAAACTCAGTACCAACAATAAATTCAAATAAAATTTAGGTTTTGAAACACTAAAAACCCTAAGTTGTCCAAAATATCATTAATATTAATTAGGTTATAACTTGACCAATTAAAGTTCAAATTGGGTATTCTCCTAGTTAAAGTACTTAGTGTGATATTGGGAAGCTATCGCCACTGAGTTTACTGAATATAGATTTCAAATGGAAAAGTTAGGTTTTTTGACCCCTCTTACCTTAGAAATTACATAAATACCCCAAATCTTTAAATCATCATAACTTAGCCAATACACATCATAATTCAATGTTCTTAGATTTTATGAAATACTTGAACAACAACCAATAATAAATTGCACATAGATTTAAACTTCTTTTATGTGAAATTACAAAATTGTCTCTTAGGTCAAAACCTTAGTTTAGACTTATAAGAGTCAATTATTATCTAAATTGAGTGTACTTATCATCTATCTTCATGTTAGGCAGTAAGAAATCATTTGGCATCAAGGAAATCCAAATTAGTTCCCTAAATCAAAAAGTAGCTTTTTGAACCATTAATGTAGGGCCAAAATGGTCTTTTTGCCCAAAAATTTACGTTGTGTTCTAAATCCCTAAAATTTTTCTTAAATTATTAAAATAATAATAAAACTGATTTACAATCAATTTAAGTCTTAAATCTTATAATTTGATTAATTTGACTAAAATCCCCCATAAAGCCTTAAAACCCCTAAGAAAGGAAAATATTCCTCACTTAGCTAGAATGAGTAAAACAACAAATAAAATTGAATTCCATAAATTTCAAAAATTTCCCTAGGTCATCTCATTAAGAATCCATATCTCACATTAGAACCTTTTCCTAAGATTAGGAATAGATCCTAGGTTAGATTTCATTTATTGAATAAAATGGGCTATTCAATGAATAAAACCTTAGTTTTATTAGTTTTTAGATTTTATAATTTTATTCTGATTAATTTATCTTTAAATCTTATATTAAGAATAAGAGAATCATCCTATTAAGCTTGATTTTTATATAATAGGATTTATCTTAATCATTAGTTCACATTTAGATTAAAAACTATAGATCCTTAAACTTTACCTTTGGATTGTGTGATTAACATCAATTCATAGAGTTTAATCCATAATTTCTAATTTAGCAGATCTTGATCAGGTGTTAGTCTAGAATATCTTAATTCATCAATTAGGATGTCATGATTTATTACTTAACCTATAGTCAATTCTAATTGAACTAGATTAGAAGCTGATCAATTATAATCATTTTTAACCTATAAGGTCGTGCTTCTAAGTTGTATAACTTGGAATATGTAGAATGGTTAATTATATAACAAATGATATCACCATGTGTAGTAGAGCCTCTTGCTCACTATTAACATTTGTTGCTTACGCATTCCTTGTATTTTGTGCCTTATTCCTTGGACATGTCATACAAGAAAACATTGATTGCATGAAATGAAAAAAAAGAATAGTTAGGACAACATTTGCATTGGGTTCAATTTATGGTTGATTTTGTGAATTAATACCTTATGGGACAAGAGGACAGTGAGATAAAGATTACTTAACATCACTCATTGAGGAGTGTGTTGTTAAGTTGGAACTCGAATAGTCTTGCAGACATGCTTGACTCTTCAACTACTTCTATGTCTACAGAAGTAAAGTAAATAATATAAATCTTATTGCATGCGTATATACTGCCTCTCAGTTTAGTTATTTTGCCCTAGTCTTCTTATTGATGCAAGGAAATTTTGAGCCTTAGCCTCCTTGTTGATGCTAAGATCCTTGTAGCCTTAGTCTCCTCGTTGATGCTAGGAAATTTTGTGCTTTAGCCTCCTTGTTGATGCTAAGAATCCTTTTGATATCAGCATGCTAGATTAACCCTCTTCTGTGTGGAAGTCATTACATATATGTTACTATTTTACTTTCAACATTTTACTATTTACCATTTACTATTGCACTTTACATCCGTCAGCTTACCTTGTTTATTTACTTGTTTATAGGATGCTATATTTCTTTTTCTGCTTATTTATATATCTCACTGTTAGATTATTTACTTTTGAATATGCATATGTCATATGATCATTAGCATGTTTAGGTTTATATTTCCTTTCAATAGTTTTTTTACTGTATTATTATATGTATGCCTAGCCTTGTATTAGCTTACTTTTGAGGCCTATCTTTTATCTCACTTTTGCTTAGTTATAAATGCATTATTTATAACATCCTCCCATTTATTTATAGTATGTTGCACCTATTTGCTTGCTTAAGTAGTTTAAGTAAAATTGTGATATTAACAAATTAATAAAAATTTATCAGCCTAAAATGTACTTAGACAATTTGTCTAATAAGATTTTTTTTTCTTTCTTGGCCGGGGCACTGGCATTGTGAAACTAACAATATCAAAATTTGAGCAGTTTGAGGACTTGGTGCCAGAGGAGGAGCCTTATTTTGAGGAGGAGCAGCAAGGTGGAGTTGAAGATATTTAGATCTTGTTCTGCCTTATTGTGAGGATGAGAGATTGTTCTTTATTTCATAACAACTCATTTAAAATGTTGTAATAATACAGGCACCCGTGACTGTGTTTTCTCTTGTACTTTATATTTTGAGCAGCATGTATTCTTTTCCTTGCTTATATTATGGTGAAATGGATGTATATTCTACTTTTCTTGCTTTCACACTCTATATTTATATTTACTTTATGACTGATCTCTTTAAATATATTCTAGGTACCTCCTTCCCTTATTAGTGGATCATGAATTAAACCTAATCTAATGATAAGTGAAAAATTTGCCAGAGTGGCACAACTCTCCTTAATTCTAATACTGTGGATTAGGGGGTGGGGTGCCACAGTTAGTAACAGAGAATTCCATAAGATATCAGATTAGAATTTGTATTCCTCTCTACTTAATAAATGATTCATCTGCCAATCAGTCACTAAATGAATACTTGAGTTACATCTAAAGCACCATAATCATGAGCTCAGAATAATAGGTATAGAATGAAAATACATATATAAGTAGAATGAAATGCTCACATTCAACACACACACACACACACACACACACACACACACACACACATGCACACGCACACACACACACGCACACACACACACACACACACACACACACACACACACACACACATATATATATATAGAAAACTTAGTAAAAAATATAACTACTCAACTAAACTAATAGACTTGAGTTAACATGTAGAATCGTTAGATATTTAGAGATGTCGCTCTGGTGGTACCTCAACAAGTTTGAGGCCATGTGGGAGCTTGATTACCAGTTTGGCCAATGGTATGGAAGATGCATCGAAGGAGTATTGGAACAAGGAGTTCAAGTTCTTGATCGAATACTTCAATATGGCATATACAAAGGACTCAACTTCCCTATCTTAGCCAAGGAATGGCTGAAGCGTGTGACCTTTTCCATGGAAGTGATCGATTGTACCGACAATATTTGGGTTTCCATTATGTTCCTTCTCCTCTAGGATGGCACTGCAGATTGGTGGAATGCTTCCTATGGCACCCACCCATAAGAGCGAAGGGAGGCGGCGTGAAGCTACCTTCGTAGATTTCTGCTATGCCTCCACCACAAAATACATTAGATCGAAGTTCTAGGATCTTCCTTCATGTTCTTTATTGTATGATCCCATTTCATGTATTTCAAATTCAAATGAGTAAGTGCAAGGACCTGTGTGTTTTGTTTTCTAAAATTCTGAAGTAATATTATTTTCTAAATTCAGAAAGCATCATAAAGCCGACACAGTCCCCTTCTCCCGCAGCATCAGGAAGCTCATTAGTTGAGATGAATGCTTTGCTTGAAATAATGCAAATGATGATTGACTCTCAGGCCAAACAGGCCAAAAGAATGGAAAGGATGATGACTGCTCAGATGAAACAGAACTGCCCATATTCAAGAGATGTAGTCCCTGAATCATATTACTCCTTCCGGCATCTCGTACAGTCTGCAAATAGACTCTTCCACAGCTTTCTCAGGCCGAGGAATCTCAAATTCAATGGGAGATTATCTACCATTGACACAACTAGCTGGTTGTAGAATGTTGAGAAGAGCCTAACCAACATAAAATGCTTAGACTCAGAGGTAATAAGACTTGTTACTCACCTTATACAAGATGAGGCATAATATTGGTGGGATCACATGAGGAGTACCAAGTTCGCCTAGGTAAGCCTTGAGGAAATTTCTTGGGAAGATTTTGAAGAGGTGTTCAGAGCGAAATGCATTCCCATGTCCGCCCAGCGC
Source organism: Gastrodia elata (assembly GCA_016760335.1). NCBI lineage: Eukaryota > Viridiplantae > Streptophyta > Magnoliopsida > Asparagales > Orchidaceae > Gastrodia > Gastrodia elata. Next base: position 17,677,234 of record CM028686.1, on the reverse strand, counting down.
AACATGGCGGATGAATTCTTGAAATTGTAACAGGGGAACCACATCATTGCAGCTTATGATGGCGAGTTCCGACATCTCGCCAGATTTACCACTAACTTAGTCTCTACAAAAAAAGATATGTTTCACAGATTTTAGAGCGGTCTGTGCGCTTCTATCAAGGGCTAAGTTGTGCCCTTCCACTTAACCAACTACACTGAGCTGTTGGAAACGACAAAGGTTATAGAACAACACCCAGGCCGAGGAACCCAAGAGGAGTTTGGGATCAACTTCATATTGTCAGGACAGCCTGAAGAGGGCCATAGTTTATCAACTTGAAGCTGAAGTGCCACCTACTGACCCTTTCGATGGCTGCACTAAACCACATCCTTACAGCAAATACTACCATGGGCAGTGTGTTTGTTTCACTTGTGGAAGGTCTGTACTTGGCTACACCCAGTGCAATATGAAGAAAATTTTCGATAGTGATCGAATTGATCCCCCAGAAAGTCAACCAAATTTTGACTTGTACCTCAAGAAACCCCAGGTAGCAGCAACCACCCAACCTTCTTCATTCCTAGCACAAATCCAGAGGTGCGAGGCCGCTGTTGCTCATCGCCCGAATGCCCTGAAACCTCCACCACAGAAGGCATACAATAGGCCTGCAGGTTCTGCAAGAGCTTACACTCTCAGACCTCTTGAGGCAGTCAAAGACAACTATGTTATTTCAGGTACACAATTCTGAACTGATCTAGCATTACTGTCAGTATTTTCTATAATAATTAGTTAACTTTATGTATATATAACTAGGCTTGCTAAGTGTAAATGATAAGCCTTGCAATGTGTTATTTGACATTGGAGCTAGTCACTCCTTTTTGTCAAAAAGCTAGACTAAATCCCTTAATTTGCCACTATACCGCCTAGCTAAACCTTTAAACATTGGGTTACCCTCTAGAGCCCATATTCTAGTGCATCAGTTTTGAAGCCAAGTTGTAAAGCACCAATCCCTATTGGTGATAAGAAATGTGAAGCCAAGTGTTAGTCCTTCCTATAGCCAATTTTGATGTAATCTCAGGAATGAACGGGTTGAGCAAACATGGCGCTATTATCAACTGTCAAAAGAAGAAGATCACATTAGGTTGTGGTACTCAAGCCAAATCATTTATTGGAAAATTCAGTACACATGCATCATTGATGAATGCCTTAGAAGCAGAAAGATTAGTAAAGAAAGGTTGTGATGCTGACCTAGTGATAATACTAGGTGAAAAGAAATAAGCTATACGAATAAATGAGAATAGAATTGTTAGTGAGTTTCCTAATGTCATCCCCGTAGACCTTTCGGGTCTTTTGCCAATTAGGGAGGTCGAATTTGTGATAGAAGTTATCCAATGAACTCCACCCATATCCAAGGCTCCCTATCACATAGCGCCAAAGGAATTATAAGAGCTACACAGTCAACTCCAAGAATTGCTTGAGAAAGGTCTTATTCAACCTAGTTCATCTCCTTGGGGGGTGCTAGTGCTATTTGTCAAAAAGAAAGATGGTTCGATGCACATGCGCATTGACTATAGAGAGCTCAACAAGATAACAATTAAGAACAAGAATTCGTTACCTAGGATTGATGATCTGTTTGATTAGCTAGCAGGAGCCAAAGTATTTTAAGAAATTGATTATCATTTCGGTTATCATCAGTTACGAGTCAAGGATGAGGACATCGAGAAGACAACATTCTGAACTCGGTACAAACATTACAAATTCCTTTTATTGACATTTGGGCTCACAAATGCACCGTCAATTTTTATGGATCTAATGCAACATGTGCTCAAACCCTATCTTGACAAGTTCGTCATCGTCTTTATTGTTGACATCCTTATATATTCCAAAATCAAAAAGGAACATGAAGACCATCTGAAGACAGTACTAGAAGAGCTACGTAGTCACCAGTTATTTGCCAAGTACTCCAAGTGAGTGTTGGCTTGATTCAATTGCTTTTCTTAGCCATGTGGTTGATGCACAAGGAATCAGAATGGACCAAAATAAGGTCAGTGCTATCCAAGAATGGATCCTACCAAAAATAGTGACAGACATAAGAAGCTTCCTGGGTTTAGCCAGATACTATAGGATACACAAAAATAGTGAATGTTTTTAAAATTACATTTAAATGCTTCTCTATCTCTTTCTCTTACTTAACATAAGTTCTTTTGAACATATACATGCTTTACTTCATATATTTTCATATGCACTTTAGTTTATTTCTAACCTATTTAGGATGCTCTTACCCTTATTTTATTTGCAGGCTAGGATGTATATGTAAGTGAGTATTCTAACTAACTTTGCCTTTTTCTTACTTATTTTTTTTCCACACTTGTATGCTTACTTTCTGCACCCATGCTTGTGCTTGTTTTGTAACTAGTAGTGATATCCAATTAACCAAAAATATGCTTAGCGCGTTCTTAAAATGTACTTAGACTATTTAGTCTAACCAAATTTTATATTTTTAATTTTGCCCTATCACATTTAAATACCAAAATGTGATAGATAAGGTTCATTTGGAGGCTAGTGGAGCTGAACCAAGTGCTAAAAGCTAGTTGCTTCCGCTTATAATATCATAAATATATATATTATAATTATTTGCAAGTGAGCTTAAATTCTTACTTTCTTTTAGGTTTACGGTTGGTTTGTAATTAATGTCATTTACTTTACTTTCATTACACTTATGTTGGAGCTTAGTTTTATATTTAAATTACTTGTGATGAATGAATGGATGGATGTAAATAAATATTAATTAAGCAATAGTTGCATATCTAAATTATATGTTGATTGGAATAAGTTGTATACTAAATTACTTATAGAATTGGAAAATAGTTTCATATCTAAGTTGAGAATTTCTCCTTATTTACATGTATGTAATAAATGTTGTGAATTGAGCATACCTAAGAGTAGATAATTATTACACATGTGTTTTTCTCACTTTAAACCTTTAGAAATGGAAATGAGCAATCCCATGTAACGGATTGACTTTACTTTAGAATTAGAAATAACCAATCTCATGTAATGGATTGACTTTATATTAGAATTGAAAATAAATAGATCCTATGTAATGGATTGACTCTATATTAGAACTGGAACTAAATAATACTATGTAATGGATTAATTTCATGTTAGTTTTAAGTTATTTTTCTTTCAATTATAACTTTCATTAGAATGGAAGTCTTGTATGTGTATATTGTAAATATTTCTTTAGCCATTTACAGCAGAAACTCTACCAAAATTGTTAAGAAATTAATAACCTAGAAATTTTATTGCAAATTGTAGACCTATGTTTCACTTATTAAATATCTAGAATTTCATATCTAGAATTGTAAGTACTCACATAAATCACTTTTAAATTACATTCTCACTTATTCTAATACGTATTGCATCTTCATTTGTATTACACATAAGACATTTCATAAAATTCCCTTCCATCTTAACTTAAGACCCTCTTCTAAATTCTTGGCCAAAATCAATATCTAATGATTTGGATTAGTTTTTTTCTAATCTAGTATTAGGTATTGTGGCGACGTATCAATATTGAGTTTAGTTATTCTCAACATTGGGGTCGGCACACTTAAATATATATTCACTCAGAGAGAGTTGAACTGTAGGCAAAGAAGGTGATTGGAGTTAATCAGTGACTATGACCTTGATTTTCAATACTATCCAAGAAAAGCGAACATTCTTGCTGATGCCCTAAGTCAACATGCTACCCTCAACGCCATCATATCAGAAAGCCCATCAGAGAAAGAATATCTTAAAATGAATATCAAATCAGTGCGGGGCAATTTGCTAAGTGAAATGATCGCTATGAGCAACGTGGAGCCTGGTTTTCACCGAGATGTTTCTATTACCTAGACCAAAGATGAGGACTACTTGAACTTCAAAGTTGCAATAGAAAGTGGTCATTATCCCGAGTTGAACTTCAATAAGTGTGATATTTACATGGACAATCGTCTCTAGATTCCAAATCCATGCACAAAGAGATCATAGTGGAAGGCCACAACTCTGGATATCAAGTTCACACGGAGAGTTTTAAGAGGTACCAAGATCTAAAACAATCATTCTGGTGGCTAGGAATGAAAAGGAGTGTGACAGCTTTTGTTGCGAGATGCCACATGTGCTGTCTAGTCAAAGTAGAACATCAAAAACCAGATGGTTTACTGTAACCATTGGAAATTCTGGAGTGGAAGTGGTCGGATCTACTTATGGATTTTGTCATGGGTTTGCCTCATGCAAGGTCTGCTGCCAATGCAGTTTGGGCCATCATTGACAGTCTCACTAAATCGGTGCATTTCATTCCATTCTGTCAAACTGACTCCATTGAAAAGCTAGCAAAACTGTATATCAAGTAGATCGTTAGATTGCACGGTATTCCCAAAACAATAGTATCCGATAGAGAGAGTCATTTCACTTCCAAATTTTGGCAGGTACTACATCAAGATTTGGGTACCACTTTAACAATTAGCACGACTTTTCACGCGCAGACAGATGGCCAAACAGAAAGGGTCAATCAGGTTATGGAAGATCTTCTTCGTCTTTACATGTTGGATTTCTCAAGCTCTTGGGATGATCATATCCCTTTAGTAGAATTTGATTATAATAATAGTTTTCAATCAAGCATCAATATGGCACCATATGAAGCCTTATATAGTAAAAAATGCTTCACTCCAATAGCATGGTCAGAAACAGAGGATGTGCGGTTATATGCCTCTGAGTTAGTGAAGGAAACAAATAAGAAGGTAAGACTTATACAACAAATAATTAAGATATCTCAAGATAGGCAAAGCAAGTATCACGATGGGTATCCAAGAGGGAGATCTAGTGTATTTAAAAGTCAGTCCTATAAAGGGTATCTACCGTTTTAGAATTGTTGAAAAACTTAGTCTGAGATATGTTGGACCGTTTAAGATCTTAAGACAGATCGGGTCAGCAGCATATAAGTTAGAGCTGCCTGAAGGTTTTGCTGCCATGCACAATGTATTCCATGTGTCTTCTCTCTAAAAGTGCATAAGAGAATCCCACCACCTAGTCTCTATTCCTCCAATATAGATCCAGCCAAATTTATCATTCCTTGAAGAACCTGTAAGAATTCTGGGGAGAGACCAAAAGAAGCTAAGAAGCCATTTCATCCCAATGGTGAAAGTGTAGTGGAAGAACTGCTTATCTGCTGAAGCCACTTGGAAGAAAGAATATGATTTGAGAACTAAGTATCCTAGACTATTTGAGAATCAAAGTATCTTCCTCAACTCATTAATCTTTCAATTCAATTCATGTTCCTTTATACGACATTTATTCTTTCCACTTGAGTGATGTCGAGTACGACATCATTCTTAAGTGGGGGAGTCTGTAATAACCAAAGTTGTTACCCTAGTAAATTAAGACTAATTTAAGAGATAATCCGATCTTAGTGCATAAATTAAATCATTACGAGTTCATCACCAAGACCTAATTCAAATTAGGGGTCAAATGGATCAAACCCTTATTTTGGGAAATCCAGAAACCTTAGAATTTGACCTAATAGACTTCAAATCAAAAAATGGACTTTGCCATTACACTCATCACTTCCAAATTGGCTAGGGGTGATGTTTTGGTGGTAATCGGAAGTTGTCAAAATTTCATCGAATATTCAAATAATATTTAAGTACTCCGAAAATTGAAAAAATGAAATTCTCGTCAAATAAAAAATCTAACCTTGAGTCAGATCCCCACTGCTTTTCGGATCCAACCCATTATCCTCTGTGGATCCGATTCACGGATCCACTTCGTGTGATCCGTCTGATCAGATCAGGATTGAATGACCCTCTGCGTTCCTCCCTCGTCTTATTCGTCGCCTCGTCATGCGTTGCTCCACCGACCAGCTCATCCAATAGGAGCTCTCCCAGCCTCATCGTCTCCACCTAGCAGCCATTAAGACTTGAATTAGAGCATGGGGGATCAAGATCTCGTAGTTTGGAGCTTGGACCGCCTTTGATCGAACCATTGATCCTCCGCCGTCGAATCACACGTACCTCTATCTTTTGATCTTGTTACTCGATCGTTCCATTTCTTGCTCATAACATTATTGCATGCCATATATTAGAGTTAGGATGAATCAATTGGATTGGATCGAACTCGATCGATCGAATTCGGCAAAACACAAATAGTATAAATCGTTATCTACTTCTCGCTAAAAACCTAGATCTAGGGTTCACTATTGCTTGCATTTCCATCTACCTCAGGTCACAACTCGACTGGCAGTAGCTAGCCCTCACCGAGACCTTCTTATCGGCGTACGGGTCGGACCCTGGTGATGGTGGGAGGGTCCTCGATTTAGGTGCCTTAGGTTCGGCTGTTCGAGGTGAAGGCGAAGAAGCTTGGGTTGGGTCGACCCGTGGCCCGACCTGTCACGCTGAGCTGTGGGGTCCGCAATTCTGTCCCATCCACTCGCGAGCTGCCACACGTTCGTATGGGGCCCGCCCGCAGTGCTGCGGCCAATCGGGTCATGACACGTGGTTGTATGGGTCCCGTAGCCATAAATGACTTCCATGAAAAGATGTTATATATATATATATATATATATATATATATATACATTTATATATAACTATTAATAACTTAGTATATAGTTTAACTATATAAATATAGAGATATATAGATAAATATAGGTATAAATGTAACATGCATAAAAATTTAATTGACTATAACTTGGTTAATTGAACTTCAAATTAAGAATTCTAACAAAATTAGAAATTCAGTGTCAACATTAAACTGAAATACAATTTAGGTTTTGGAACCCTAGAAATCCTAAGTTGACCAAAATATCCTTAACCTTAATTAGTTAATAATTTGGCCAATTGAAGTCCAAATTGGGTCTTCTCCTAGTTAAAGTACTCAGTATGATATAGGGAAGCTATAACCATTGAGTTTACTGAATTTAGATCTCAAATGGAAAAGTTAGGTTTTTGACCCCTCTTACCCTTAGAAATTACATAAATACCCAAATCTTAGAATCATCATAACTTAGCCAATACATATCAAAATTCAATGTTCTTAGATTCTATAGAATCCTTGAACAACAACCAATAATAAACTAAATAAAGATTTAGACTTTATTTAGGTGAAATTACAAATTTGCCCCTTAGGTAAAAATCCTTAGTTTGGACCTATAGGACTCAGTTATTGTCCAAATTGAGTGTACTTACAATCAATCTTCATATTAGATAGTAAGGTATTATTTGGCATCAAAAAAATTCAAATTAGGTCCCTAAATCAAAAAGTAGCTTTTTGAACCCTTAATGTAGGGTTAAAATGATCTTTTTGCCCAAAAATTTAGGTTAAGTGTTCAAAATCCCTAAAATATCTTTTAAATTATTAAAAATAGTAATAAACTCATTTAGAATCAATTTAAGAGTTAAATCTCATAATTTGAATAATACGACTAAAATCTCCCATAAAGGCTTAAAACTCTTAAGTAAGGAAAATATCTCTTAGCTAGAATGAGTAAAACAATAAATAAAATTGAATTTCATAAATTTTGAAAATTTCACTAAGTCATCTCATTAGGAATTCATATCCCACATTAGGATCTTTTCTGAAGATTAGGAATAGATCATATATTAGATTTCATTCATTGAATAAAGTGGGTTATTCAATCAATGAAATCTTAGTTTTATTAGTTTTTAGATTTTATAATTTCATTATGATTATTTTATCTTTAAATATTAGATTAAGAATAGAAGAATCATCCTATTTAGCTTGATGTTTATTTAATAAGATTTGCCTTAATCATTAATTCACATTCTGAATAAATACTCTAGATCCTTAGACTTTACCTTTGGATTATGTGATGAACTATAATTCATGGTATTTAATCTATAATAACTAGTTTAGTAGATCTTAATTAGATCTTAGTCTAGAATGTTTAAATTCATAAATTAGGATGTCATGATTTATTACTTAACCTATAGTCAATTCTGATTGAACTAGATTATAACTTAATTAGTTCTAATCCTTTTTAACCTATAAGGTCGTGCTTCTAAGTTGTATAACTTGGAATAGGTAGAATGATTAATTATATAACAAATGATATCACCATGTGTAGTAGAGTCTATTGCTCACTATTGAACTTTATTGCTTACTGATAACTCCAGGATTTATAGTAAAAGAGGTTAATAAAAGTAAGTACTTTTTAATTTAAATTATATAATTTGATGTTCTTTCGCTGCTTTTCAGGATAAAAGATGAGTAAATTAAAATTTAGCTTAAATAGGCAATTTTGGGAGACTGCCTCAGTGCACCCCAGTGCGCCGCGGCCCGCCATAGCGTCATATCTCAAGAAAATATTAAAACTATATAAAAGAGAAATTGAACAATGAATCCGAAAGTTTATCCATTGTAGCACACCGCAGCGGATAAATTTTCATTTTATAAAACTATATAGAAACTAATTGAATAGTAAATCTGAAAGTTTATCCGCTGTAGTGCATCGCAGCGGACGCTGCGACGACCAAGGAAAAGATAATAATTTTTATGCAGGAATAGTGTTTGGAGTGCTGCCATAGCACGCCACAGTGGAACAGTGTTTGGAATGCTGCAGCTGCAGCGCGCCGCAGTGCCCAATGCAGTTTTTGCCAGAAATATGCATTCAAGGTAGCATAGGAGAGGCCAAAGAATTGAATTCTTCCCCTTCCCAAAGCTGAAATTAATATCAAATTAATTTAAAACCTCTCATTCTCAAGAAATAATTCATGAAAAAATAAATTAAAGATATGAGGAAGATGGAAGTGGTGGATGCAATAAAAATTGAGGAATCTTTTATAAAAAATTATCTTAAAGAGCACATGTTTAAGCCATCATGGGGAAGAGCAAGAGGTTGATTTAATTATTTTATATAATAAAATATAAATACAAACATCCTAAACCCCTTTATTACCAAGGAAAAAAAAAGAATAATTATTTAATTAAAGCACAAATTTTAAATGAGATTTATTTGCTGAATTAAATTTTAAATAGGTGAAAGAAAGTCTATAAAAGGGAGACTTTAAGACTGAGAAAGGGTTCCAACTTTTGCTATTCAAAGACCAAAAAAGAAGGCTGCAGGAGAAGAAAGAAGGAAAACTCTCCAAGGGGAAGAGAGTACCAAGAACAAGAAGAAAGGGAAGACAACAAAGAACGAAGGGTGGAGCTTCAAGAGAACAGCACAGGAAAAGTAAAGAGAACCCTAGAAAATCTCTAGGTGATTCCTTGTATTTCTCCTAAACTCCCTTAATTAATTTCTTACCGTGAACTGATGGCGCTGTTCACTTTTCTTTGCATGTGTCTTCTTTCTTGCTTAGTAATAGAAGGCTAAAAACCTCTTGGAGAGGGTTGAGATGTAGTTGTATAATTATGTAAGGGTATATTGGTGTATGATGACATTATTTAAGTGAATGAAAAACTATTTGTGTTATTAAATTTAATATTAAATGAATGCTTGGATGAACTGAATCCTAAATTAATTTAATTAAAAGAGCTTGTGTTCTAATGCTCATCAATTGGGTAAGAGCAAGGAAGGTAGTGCTAGTAGAGCTGAGAATTACGTGATAGAATTTGTAAGCTCACTTGCACCATCCCTTAATAGCTCACCTAAGAGATCAACGCTTGAGAACCAAGTTCTTCATTAACCTTGCTTAGCTGCTCAGCAAAGTAGAAGGGATGAGAGAATATTGGAAACTTCAATGGATGATGTGACATAATTCATTGACCCAATGCATCCTCACATCTAGCCAAATTGCGTGTGAAGCGCATGATGCGTGGTAAATGGAATATTGCTTGTGAGACCATCATAATTACAAGATGTCTTTGGTAACCTAGACGTAGGAAATCAAAATCTAACTAATCGATTATTATCTCAAAATAGTTTATGTGCTAAGGGAGAACCCAAAAAGGAGTTCTCTTTGTGCACTAAACTTGAACCCAAAGTAATTGGAGGGTACTCCAATACCAATGGTGCTCACTTGATTTAATAAAGCAAATAAATTGAACATTTACATTTAAACAATGAAATTATCTAACCAACCCTTGCATATATTATAACGAAATCTCAACTCGCTCCTTTTTAATCAAATCGTATCTTTACTCAAAGTCTTGTGTATTGCTATATAGGAACCAACCAAAATTAACCAAATTTGTCATCTAGTCATTAGTGAAAGAAAATACAACTTGGTAACAAAATAATCATTCCCTGAGGCTTGATAAATCTCTGAAACTAAACTTTCCACTTATTACTTCAGACCACATACACTTGCGTGTAAACACAGATGTGTATTTATGTCTGTCACTTACGCATTCCTTGTATTTTGTGTCTTATTCCTTGAACATATCATACAAGAAAATGTTGATTGTATGAAATAAAAAAATAGAATATTTAGGATAACATTTGCATTAGGTTCAGTTTCTGGTTGATTTTACACATAAGTAACTGATTGGATAGGGGGAAGGTGAGATAAGGATTACTTAACATCACTCATTGAGGAGTGTGTTGTTAAGTTGGAACCCAAATAGCCTTGTAGATGTGCTTGACTTCTCATCTATTTCTATGTCCACAGAAGTAAAGTAAACAACAAAAATTTTATTGCATGTGTATATACTGCCTCTTAGTTCAGTTATTTTCACCCTAGCCTCCTTGTTGACGAAAAGAAATTTTGCACCTTAGCCTCCTTGTTGACGCTAAGATCCTTGTAGCCCTAGCCTCCTCATTGACACTAAGAAATTTTGGGCCTTAGCTTCCTTGTTGATGCTAAGAATCCATTTGATATTACTAGGCTAGATTAGCCCTCTTCTGTATGGCAGTCATTACACACCTATTACTATTTTACTTTCACTATTTTACTATTTACCATTTACTATTGCTTCAATCAGCTTACCTTTCTTATTTATTTACTTATTTATAGAATGCTAAATTTATTTTTCTGCTTATTGATATGTACCATGGCTAGATTATTTACTTTTAAATGTGCATATGTCATATGATTATTAGCATATTTAGGTTTAGATTTCCTTTTAGTACCTTTCTACTGTATTATTATATGTATGCCTATCCTTGTATTAGCTTACTTTTGAGGCCTAACTTTTGCCTTACTTTTTCTTAGTTATAAATGCATTATTTATAATTTTCTCCTATTTATTTGCAACTTGTTGCACCTATTTATTTTGCTTGCTTAAGTAGTTTAAGTAAAATAGTGATATTAACAAATTAATGAAAATTTATCAGCTAAAAATATACTTAGACAATTTATCTACTAAAATTTTTATTTCTTTATTGGCTGGGCCAATGGCATTATGAAACTGACAATGTCAGAATCTGAGAAGTTTGAGGACTTAGTGCTAGAGGAGGAGCCTTATTTTGAGGAGGAGCAGCAAGGTGGAGTTGATGATATTTAGATCTTATTCTGCCTTATTATGAGGATGAGAGATTGCTTTTTATTTCATTAAAACTCATTTAAAATGTTGTAATAATAAAGGCACCCGTGATTGTGTTTTCTCTTGTACTTTATATTCTTACCTGCATGTATTTTTTCCTTGTGTTGTGGTGAAAAGGATGTATGTTCTACTTTTCTTGCTTCTGCACTTTATATTCATGGGAAGGTATTGCCAACGGCCGAAGGTAATTTAGGGAGGCTACTACTGGCAAGCAGTCATACCCGAGGGTAGAAGAGGAAGATTGCCACAATTCTCGTACTTCCACGGGGCTGCAGTGGTCGGGCTATCGGGGGGACCAGATGTGCGATCGACCGGGAGGAAGACGAATATGAACATGGCAGGTTTAAACACGGACCGTCTGATTGCAAAGCTGTAGTAGATGGATGGCACTGATGCGATACATAAACAAGAAAATGCAGATTAAGCGATAGCTGTCAGATGTGAGGGCTCGATCGATCAGCAAAGATCAGATCAAGACGCGGAGTAGCGAGAGCCACCAAATGGATTGCACCAAGATGTGTGCTTGCACATCCATTTGCGAAAACCTATGCATCGCTGTCGGGACCTCACAGTGGATTTGCCGCGGTCCCGACAACAAATCCCATCATATTAAAATTAATAAATATAATTTAATTAATAAAATTTCTTTATTTAATTACTAATAATTCTGAATAATTTTTAAATCCAATATAGGACATAATGAGCTTCAAAATTTTCTAAGAATTCACCCTTAGCTAATTATTGCATGAGAAAATCAAAATTGAAATCAAATTTTAATTTGTAAATCAAATTAATTTAGCTAATTTTTAGGATCCAAAAATAGACAAAAATAGCTAGAATAATCAATTGAGTTCCAATTGATTTCAAACTTTTAGTGCTAAGTTTAAATGACCCATTGAGTCTAATGGAAGCAAAAATCAAAGCTTGGCTTAATCTTATTTTAACTTTGATTAGCTAGTGTAATAACTAGGGTTGTTACAAACTCCCCCACTTAAGAACGATGTCATCTCCGACATCACTCAAGTGAAGAAAGCACTACGAAATTAAACATTGCTTGAAACTTGGAAAGAAGGAAAAGTACATGAGGTTGCAAAGTGCTGTGGATATTTATGGTGCATATCCACCTCTTTCTCCCAAGTAGATTCCTCCAACAATCAATTATTCCTCTGGATCTTAACCACTGGAATTGAACAATTCCTAAGCTGCTTTTGATCATGAGCTAAGATTTTCACTGGCTCTTCGGCATAAGAACCATCAGGCTGAATTTCTACTACTGTAAGCTGAACAAGATGAGAAGTGTCTTTGAGACATCTTCTTAATGACGATACATGGAGCACATTGTGAATGGCTGCAAAGTCATCAGGAAGATTCAACCTGTCAACTGATGATCCTACCTTGGATAGTATCTCAAAAGGTCCAACATAGCGGGGATTGAGTTTCCCTGCTACCCCAAATCTATAGACACCTTTCATCGAGCTCACCTTCAGATAAGCAAAATCTCCAACACTTTTATCTAATAGATTGTGATGAGCATCATGATACTTGCTCTGATTATCTTGAGCAGAGCGGATTCTCTACTAAATTAGGTGAATTTTCTTATTAGTTTCTTCGACCAACTCAGATCCAAAAAGCTGAACGCTTCCAGTTTCTGGCCTTGCTAGCAGAATACTACACTTTTTGCCATATAAGGCCTCATAAGGAGCCATTTTAATGCTAGATTGGAAACTATTATAATAGGCAAACTCCACTAACAAGATATGATCTTCCCAAGAATCAGCAAAATCAAGAATACAAAGCCTAAGCAAATCCTCAAGAATTTGATTTACTCTTTGAGGATAAAAAGCTATACTCATAGCTAGGGTAATCCCCAGATCTTAATGCATGGCTTGCCAGAACTTAGAAATAAACTTGCTATCTCTGTCAAATACTATTGACTTAGGGACACCATGTAGCATGGCAATTTCTTTAATATAAAGCTTTGCAAGCTTCTTGACAAAGTTAGTCTGACGGATTGGAATGAAGTGCGCTGATTTAATTAACCAATCTATGATAACCCAGATTGCATCGACCCTAGATTTTGCGTGAGAAAATCCCATGACAATATCCATTGATATATCGAACCATTTCCATTCAGGAATTTTTAATGGATGCAGAAGGCCACCAAGCCTTTGGTGCTCGGCCTTTACCATATTACAAGCTTGACACTTAACCACAAAATCAGCTACACTTTTCTTTATACCGGGCCACCAAAAAGATTGCTTTAAATCATGGTACATTTTAGTACTGTCTGGATAAACATGGTATCCAGAATTATGGCCTTCTACCAGAACTTCACAGTGCATGGATCTGGGAATCCATAGACAATTTCCTTGATAAATTACACCATTGTGCATTTGCAGATCTTGACAATGACCACCTTTAATATCAACTTAGAATTTTAGATAGTCTTCATCCTTGGTTTGCGAGATGGAGACATCTCCGTGGAAAGTGAGTTCCACATTGATATTTACTAGGAGAAAGCTCAACATAGCACCATTAACTAAAGAAATTTCAAGCATACAAAATTTTTGTTCCAAAGAACTTAAAGTAATCATGGCAGATAGAGTAGCACAATGACTAAGAGCATCGGTCACCACGTTTGCTTTACCTGGGTGATACTGAACACTCATGTCATAATTATTGATGAGCTCTAGCCATCTTCTCTGATAGCAGTTCCATTTCCTCCGAGTGAAAATATATTTCATGCTCTGATGATCAGTGAAAGAACACTGAACTCCATAAAGATAGTGATGCCAGATTTTTAAAGAAAAAATGACCACAGCAAGTTCAAGATCATGAACTAGGTAATTCTTCTCATGGGGTTTCAACTGACGAAAGTCGTAAGCAATTACCTTAACCTCTTGCATTAGAATGCAACCTAAGCTAATCCAGATGCATCGGTGAACACCTAACAGCCAAACATTCTTTAGGCATAATAAGAATAGGAGTAGTGGAGAGTACATATTTAAGGGTTTGGAATGTTTCCTCGCATTCGAGACTCCAAGTGAAAGGGACTGTTTTCTGAGTTAACTTAGTTAACGGTGAGGCTATTTGAGAGAAGCCCTTGACAAATTCATTGTACTATTCGACCAATCCCAATAAGCTTCTAATATCAGTAACTAACTTGGGCTGTACCCGTTCTTGAATTGCACTGACTTTTTTTTGATCTACTAGAATACCTTGGGCATTGACTATATGACCCAAGAAAGCAATGGATTTTAACCAAAATTAACATTTGGAGAACTTGGCATAAAGCTGGTGTTCATGCAAGGATTCTAATACTATCCTCAAATGATCTTTATGGTCTTTCAAGGTTCGAGAATAAATGAGAATTTCATCGATGAAGACAATGACAAATTTATCCAGATACGACTTAAGGCATCACTGCATTAAGTCCATGAATATTGATGGCGCATTTGTGAGTCCAAATAATATCACGAGAAATTTGAAATGACCATAACAAGTACGGAAAGCTGTTTTCTCAACATCAGTTTCCCTTACTCGCAATTGGTGGTATCCGGATCATAAATCGATCTTCAAAAATATGACAGCTCCACATAGCTAATTAAATAGATCATCGATTCTTGGCAAAGGACACTTGTTCTTAATTATAACTTTGTTTAACTCACAATAATTTATGCACATCCGCACAGATCCATCATTCTTTTTAACTAATAGAATGGGAGCTCCCCAAGGAGACATGCTAGGCCTAATGAAACCTTTGCTCAAGAGCTCTTGCAATTGCTTGTTAAGCTCTTGCAGTTCCTTAGGTGCCATTCTATAAGGAGTGTTAGATATAATATGAGTATTTGGAACTAACTCAATAGAGAACTCTACTTCTCTGGGGGCACTCCTGGCAGATCTTCAGGGAAAATATCAGTGAAATCCTTCACTACCTTACAATCGAAAAGAGCTATACTTTCTCTTACATCACCCATTATTGTGACAAGGAAAACATCGCATCCTCTACTAATTAACTTTCAGTCTTGATGGTATTTATTAACAATAATTGAGTACTAATTTTCCCTACAAAATTTGCAGGATTGCCTTGGGAATGAAGAGTAATCTTCTTCTTAAGACACTTTATTATGGCATTATGACTACTGAGCCAATTCATTCCAAGAAAGATATCAAAATTGGCTATTAGAAGGACGATCAACTTAGCATCAAACATCTGATTATCCAATGGGATTTTAACATTACAGAACTTATGCGCATCGAGTTGGGCTCCAGACAAAAGTCCAACATTTAACGACTTAGCTAGCTTATAGATAGGTAGCTTAAGCAGGTTGATAAAATGTTCAGAGATAAATGAATGACTAGCCCCAGTGTCAAATAACACATTGCAGGGTTGGTCATTAAAATACAGCGTGCCTAAAATTATTCATACGAATTGCAATAACTAGTTGTAATAATTAAGGTGCAGAAATGTAATTTAAAAGAAGAGGTTCATAAATGCATACTCGAAACCACATTGTTATCTTCTACGGCTTCGAGAGGCGTTAATGCATAAACTCAAGCAGGACCAGTACGACGGCTATTGGCTTGCTTCTTGAA
Organism: Gastrodia elata; assembly: GCA_016760335.1. Taxonomy (NCBI): domain Eukaryota; kingdom Viridiplantae; phylum Streptophyta; class Magnoliopsida; order Asparagales; family Orchidaceae; genus Gastrodia; species Gastrodia elata. The sequence continues at coordinate 17,661,184 of CM028686.1, read as the reverse complement.
CTGGTATTGAGGTTTTGAAGCGGCAGGCTGCTCCCGAGCTAGTTCAGATGAGGGAGCTGGCATTATTGCCAAGCCTAAATCCCTTTTGTTTGATGGGGTTGCCCTGAACACCTGGTTCCTCTAAGAATGATTTATCTGAACACCATCCATAGTTTTGGTATGAGTGCAATGATAAAATAAGTGACCTGGATGGCCGTATGTGAAACACTTATGGCCAAAGTGATAACACTTGCCATATAGATGTGGTTGATTGCAACCTTAGATTTGTTCAACTAGAGGGGTAACTTTAATTTGATATAGTTTGGTAGAATGAGGCCTGTGCCTCTTAAACACTTCGTGATGATTAGGAGGTGCTTGGATCTTGCGCTTAAGATCCCTTTCAGATTGATGGTGTTCCCCCACTTTTGCTGTTTCAACTAGTTCAACAAAGTCAGTAAGGTGAAGTGGGACGACATGATCCTTCAGGGAATCACATATCCCACTCAAGAACCTATTGCACCTTGCAAACTCGGTTCAAACAAACTCTGGGATGAAACGGGTTAACCTGCGAAACTCCATCGCATAATCTGAGACAGATCGACTTTCTTGTTTCAATCCGAGAATGGTGTCCTCGATGATATTTTGGGCAAATTACAGGATGAATGCGGCTCTGAATGCTTCCACAAATTCATCCTATAAGATATCTTTGATCTCTTAATTGGCAAAACGGGTGCTTCTGATATTATCCCACCAATATTCCGCCTCTTTGTAGAATAGACATGCCGTGAGACGAATGGCTTCCGAGTTTGGACACTTTAAACTGATCAAAATACTTTTCAACTATTTTCAACCAATTGTCTATGTCTATCAGAGATAATTTCCCACTATAAGTAGGAGGTCTTAATCTAATAAAACTATGAAGAAGATCATTTATGGATTGATGGAATGAATGAGGTGGAGGTTGGACATGATTAGCTGGTACAGGGTTAGCTGTTGAGGACAAGGAATGGATGGTAATTAGCTATTGAATAGCTAAAGCCTATTGTGTGTGGCTTTCTAACATTGTAGCCACCATGCACCTAAGATGGGTTACCTTATTGGTCAAACAACTAAAGGCTATGGCAGATTTAATAGGAGTAGCAGTTGGGGGTGATCCTGGATTTGTCTTGGGTTAACAAGACAAATCTTGATTTCAAATCTAAGCTAAGAAGACAGAAGCAATAATTAAATGTGACATTCATTTGAAAACTATGAAATTTCATTACTCTAAAGAAAGAAGGCTTACATATGCTCAAAGGAAATAGGGAAATTCATACAATTTTTGAGTTCATAAAAAAAATAATGGGTTACAATCATATTAGGATTAATGCCCTTTAATATACTCAGCACTAAATGCAACATAGAAGTCCTCAAATGTTACAACTCGACACTTTCTTCTGCGCTTCCTCTCAAGCTTCCTACTAACAAAGCCCCACCAATCTTTTGCGTAGTCTTGGAGCAGATGAGCCCCGAGATCAACGCGGATGGACACTGGACATTCAATATGATTTAGAACTAACTCCATGTGGCTCAACCATTCCTGTGCTAAGATTGGGAAGTCGAGACCTATGAATACGGCTCGAAGAAGAAGATTGTCTAAGACTAAGATCCCTCTTGCGGATAATCCTGGAATGGATTTTTCACTTTCCTTTCTCCATTTATGAATAAGCTCCCAAACAACGTTGAAGGCTACTATATAGTAGTCCAACTCTGTTCTTTTCCATTCCATCTTGTTCTATCAAAAATTTTTTAGAAGTTTACTTAATTATTTAAAGCGAATATTTTTATATCTACACTTTCATATATTTGCTAAGAGTATTGTGCTATGGATGTTATATTTTGACGATTGAAATTTTAGAAGAAGGATCCATTAGGTAGAAAGGAATTTGAGTCCCAATCTAACACCTTATGGGATTCTATGATACTAACTGTGGGGCCCCGTACCCACAGTGGTCATGCTAATGCTAAGATTAACATGATTACGATGAATACGGTCCCCAGCTGTGGCAAACCCTCCAACTATAGTCGAGTCGGGTATAAACCCAACTCGCCTTAATTAGAAGGCTTGTCACTTGAGACTAAATATCATGCATCAAAATATCAAAGTAGTGGAAGTAGAAATTAAAGAGAAGACATAATATCCACATGACAACATAGCAAGGAAAATAGAACAGTAACTCAGCTCAAATATATATAAGTGCAAAAAAGTAAATAAATCCAGAAGATATGAAATTATTATTACAAACAGAATATTCAAAGAAAATGGAACACTCGTCCTCACTATAGAAATAAACTTTAACAAAGGAGCGGCAGATGGAAGATCATCCTCCTGACCAGGCTCCTCACTGAATGATCCTTCAACGAAAAGCTCTGAATCTGACATTTGTCAGTATCACAAATGTCAGGGCCAAGCCAACAAAAAAAAATGTTACAGTTAGACAATTGTCTAAGCACATTTTAGGCTAATTTAAATGAATTGAACAATTTAAGATATCACATAATTACTTAAGCATACAAGTAATTTGAGTATAACAAGCAACAAGAGTAGGATAGTTATAAACTAACATTTATAACTAATCAAGACAAAATATGCAAAATGACATATAATAAGCAGAACTATAACAAGGTTAGGCTATATCAAATTATAAATAACTGTAAGGTATAGAAAGTAAGCTCATCTTAACATGCTTATGATCACATGAATACATGTTGGTTATAAAGAAAATCTATACTGAACCATATAGAATTGAATATAAACTAGCATTCGAAACAAGCAAATACTGAAACAAATAAACTAAAAATAATTACAATAATGTGCATGATAGTGAAAAAAAAACCATTGAAGCATGTGGCAAAGTAAGCCAAAGCACTGGAATTCAATTGAATTATATCTAATAGCATGCATAAATGATTAAAGTTAAAGCCACTAAAGTATGCAGTAGAGCAAAACAAAGCACCATAACTGAACTGAAAATAGAAGTGTGTCTAAAATATTACTATCATAACAAAAAGGGCTAAACAGGGCCATTAAATAGAATGTTCAACATGTATTCCTCCAGCCAATCACAGAGCTAAGTTTGAGTTGAACTTATAAACTTAGACATGCATCCTCTAGCCAGCCACAGAGCTAGGTCAGAGTATAATCCATAAACAAGAACTGAACTGAAGATGCAAACTAAGTTAAAGCACACTCTAGTAGACTGAATGAACTGAATGAACTGTCTATAAATCATGTTTACACAAATTCAAATCTAACATAGATACTCATCAGTATTATATGTTCAACTATTATGCCCAAGGAAAAAAGCTCAAGTACAAGGTGTGCGAATCAACAATAGTCAAGTAAGCAAAAGACTTGATTAAACATATGTGATATCTATTGTTATCACATTTAATTTGTTCTATCTACTATGAGCTATTACAGGCTTAAGATCTCCAATATTCAAGTATCCAGTATAGCTCAGACTCAAGACCTTAAAGTTAGCATTAGAACTTAATAGTTCTAATACATAATCAAAAGTGACAATTATAGCAGTTAAGTAATCAATTCAACATCTTACTAAATGTAATTTTTTAACTCAAACCCAAATCTTGATTATGCCAATCAAGATTAAGAATTATGGACTTAAACTCCAATTGAGGATCAAATCCTAAATCCAAGGTATTAACCTCTAAGGGTCTAAAGGTTCACACCCAATCTTATTCTAAAGATAGGAATTCTTAAGAGCTGAAGGATCAAGAAACTATGAACTTAAAGAAATGTTAAGTCTACGATTATACGACAAAATAATCAAATAAAAACATATGAATATAAGACCTAAGTTTAATCTATAGAATAAGCACATTGTTCTATAGGTTGAACTAACATATACCCACAAGGAAGATTCAAAGAATTAAATCAAGTAAAATTTCCATGGATAGGGTAATATGATTTCAAAAGAATAATTTAGGATTTAAGATCTAAGTCTTAGGTTCAATCACTTAAGATATCAATTGGATTTGACTTAGGGATTTCATAAAGACATATTAATTGATGATAAAACACTTAGAACTGGATTCAAAGATTAATATTGCATAAATCAAGACATAAAGATGGTCTAAGATCACCTTAAGATCTTACTCATTACTTAAGAGAGTTTTAAGACATTTTTTAGGTTAAACCATCTAAATCAATTAACCAAGTCTAAGAACCAAGAGAATGCACTTAGCTTATTACAATACTGATTAGAAGCATATTAATGACATTTTAATGATTTAAGGGCTCTTAAACAACATTTTGGTCAAAAAGATCAAAATACCATTCTTAAGGCTAAAATAAGGATTTTAGGATTTATGCATCTAAATTGATTCTAATTAGTTCTAATAGGTTTATTATTGCTTAAACAGAGAGATTAGGTACTAATCTTCAAATTTGCACTTAAGGTAAGTCTATTTAGTACTAATCACCTTTTAAGATTAAGAAAAGTGATTAAGGAAATTAGGGCTGAAAATAGAAATATAAACACATACACAAAGTTCTAGTATACTTAATAAGATGAGAAGAACTTGGTTCACCAAAATCAGAGGGTTAAAATAAGCCATTAATCACTAATCAATATCTAGGGTAATTAAATAGTGATTAACAAATTTAATATTCTTGAATTATTTTTAAAGGCATGCATAGGTTCTACTCTATCTTATGAACAATTAGAGACCTTAATCTTAATTTTTGGGGATTAAATAAATTAAATATGCATTAATTAAGTTCAAGAAAAGATTATACTTAATTAGGAAATCTAACCATTGGGTCTTAAATTTTATTTTATATTATTGTTCCTAGCATTTTTCTGATTAAAATGGTATATTGGATCATACCATTTGGATAAGAATTGATTAAGTTATTTCATTAATTTAATCTAAATATTTTCAATTAATCAAACCATAAGGTATTTAATTAAAAAAATTTATAATTGAATTAGTAGAAAGAAAATAATTCATAATTCAATTTAATTAACTTGACACAATTTCTAAGCCGCGCAGATCGGATCGGTGTCCTACTGGGTCGGCAGTATCACACCATGCGGGCCTAGGCTGGCGTGGCCCGAAGCGCTAGTGTCATTGTCGTCCTCTCTCCTCTTACAGTAGACCAATAGTGGAAACCTTGAACTACAAAATTGTTAGCTATTACGCCATCTTAAGGTCGGGACTCAATCGGTACACCATTAGTGAGTTAAGCATACTGACTAAACCTAAAAGCCCTCATGGGGAGATCCTGGATCGCCAGATGGCTATTCCATGGACTCAGCTCTAATAGAGCATCTAGTGTTTACTGTGAGTGGCTAATTCTCTTCATAGAGGCAACCTTTTGGCCAGAGCTCAATCCCTATACCCTCCTAGTGGTGAGGTAGATCGAACCCCTAAGGCCATGAGGATTGGAGTTCTCTAGACATTGGGTCCTTATGCAAGCTCGATTGCAAACCCAAACAATCAGAATGATCACATTGAGCTAACCCAGGCCCTAGGAACAATTGCATTGAGTTTGGTTAGCTCACACATTTGATCATCAATTGGAATTAAGAGGAATTGGGGCTCGGGAATCCATAGAAGTGTCAACACTTTGTCTAGACTGAGTTTTGTCTAAACAGTGAATCCCCACTACCAAGATTGAACCAGGCCAATCCCAAATGATCCCAAGCATCCTAAGGTCTAAAGTAGAGCATCCAGATCATCACATAGCTATCCTATTGCATGGATTGAGAGACTGAGCTCACACAGCTCAATTGGGAGAAGGTTATACATAGAAACAGAGTTGCAGGCATAGCAGAGAAGGTCTAAGGAGAGCTGGAGCTTCCAAAGGTTTGCAGCAATTAGGCAGGGGGTTTGAACACCAAACATGCACCCTCTATTAGCGATTTACCACAGCAGCAGCAGCCGAGAGTGCTGAGAGCTCCAGATAAAATTGATTGGACAATTGAGGGATCATAGTGAGCAAAGAGACTCATTGTGATGCCTCAGGGGTATTTATAGATGCTAAGAGACTCTAGGGGGTTAATTCTAGAGTATAGAGTCATGGCTTAGGCTTGGGCCAATGGGAAGGTATTGCTAACAGCCAAGGGAAATTCAGGGTAACTACTACCAGCAAGCAGTCACGCCCAAGGGTAGAAGAGGAAGATTACTACAATTCCCAAACTGCCATGGGGCTGCAGTGGTCGGGCTGTCAGGGTACCAGATGTGCGATCGATTGGGAGAAAGACGGAGATGAATAGGGCTAGTTTAAGCACGCACCGTTTGATCGCAAAGCCATTATAGATGGATGGCCCTGATGTGACACTTAAACGGGAAAATGTGGATTAAGCAATATCTGTCGGATGCAATGGCTAGATCGATCGACTAAGATCAGATCAAGACGCGGAGTAGCAAGAGCCGCCGGATGGATTGTGCCAAGATGTGTGCTAGCACATCCATTTGCGGAAACCTATGCGCCGCTGTCGGGACTTTGCAGCGGATCTGCCGTGGTCCCGACAACAAACCCCATAATAATAAAATTAATAAATTTAATTTAATTAATAAAAGATATTTAATTAATTACTAATAATTCCATATAATTTTTAAATCCAATTTCGGACTTAACAAGCTCCAAAAATTTCCAAAAATCCACCCTTAGCTAATTATGGCATGAGGAACACAAAAACAAAATTGGATTTTAATTTGGAGATCAAATTAGCTTAGCAAAATTTCAGGATCCAAAAGTAGGCAAAAATAGCTAGAATAGTTAATTGAGCTCTGATTGATTTGAAGCTTCTAGTGCTAGGCTTAAATGACCCATTGAGTCTAATGGAAGCAAAATCAAAGGTTGGTTTAATCTTAATTTAGCTTTGATTAGCTAGGGTAACAACTAGGGCGATTACAGTCCTGCTGTAAACCCTAACTTCCGCGGATCGTCGATCACAAGGTACCCCATCCTCACCCATCTCTTCATTTTTGTACAATCTTCTTATTCATATTGTTATTCCATACACTTGATCAAGTTTTGATCGATAGTGATCAGTGAATTGTCGATTCACAAGGATCAATTTGATCACACATCTACAGTCTAAACTGCTAGCATGCGATCACCCGTAAGGCTGAACCTAGGGTTAATCCTAAGTTGAGCTATAATCCTCTTCCACAGATGGTTCAACCATAATTAGGTTGGTGAGGTCGAGCTATACCCAATGGCATGCGAGTCAAGCCGTATCGTCACCGGGATCACTGCCAAAGCTTCTGTCCTAATTCCATCAGCTTGAGATGAAGGCAAGGGCAATTTTGGGTTAGGCCGGGTCAACCTGGGCCTGACCCGCATATGCGGGATTATTGGTGTGACGGTGAGACCTGCAGCATGCAGTCTGCCTTCCATCATGTGATGCATGTGCCATGGGGGTCCATGCCCCGACAGCATCTGGACCCCTGTGGTGCCCGTGGCTCTGCCTGTCCACTCGCGGGTTGCCACACATCGCATGGGGATTGCCACTGTCCTTCTGGCAGAGACAGTTGGCGCACCATTTGAAATGGATTAATTTAATTATTTCTATAATTATTAAAATAGTACAGTCAGATTTAATATTTAAATAGTGAATCAATTAATTTCAAATGAAATAAATCAATTATAGAAACTTTAATCTTTCATATCTTTCAATTCAATAATCTAAATATATTAAATATATATCTCATTTTGCTCAAAAAATGAGAGGAATACTCTGGTAGTATTAATTTTGCTATATGACACCTATTTAACATAGTGAAATTTTAGGACTTTTACATATTGAACCAAAACTCTAAAAAGCTTCAAACCTCTATAACTTTGTACCTAATGATCCAAACCTAGTCAATATGGGTCTCATTTTAATCAGGAAAATGTCAGGAGTGTAGTGACAGTATTAATTTAGCTATTAAACTATTAGTATGACTAATCACTTTTAGGACCTTCCTTAATTACCCCTTAATGACCTATAAATTATTTAAGCCATAACTTGATCAATTGGATTTCAAATTAGGTCATTTAAGATGCTATTTAGCTCAAAACATCATAACCAATAGTAAACTAAAATAAAATTAGTGTTTTGACCACTATAAACCCTAATTTATCCTAATTACCCCTAGCCCTAATTAGGTCATAATTTGACCAATTGATTCCCAATTTGGGTCTACTTCCAGTCAAAGAAGTCAGTGTGATATAGGGAAGCTATAGCTACTGAGTTTACTGAATTTGGATATTAAATAGAAAAGTTAGGTTTTTTATCCCTCTTAACCTAGACAAATCTTAGTTGCCCATGAACTTGAATTAGCCATAACTAATCCAATAGACTTTAGAATTTAGTGTCCTTAGACTCTATAGAATCATTGGACAGCAAATAACAGTAAACTACACAAATTGTTAGACTTTATTGAGTAAAATTACCAAACTGCCCTCATAGGTAAAAATTCTTAATTTGGACCCATAGGACTTAATTCTTATCCAAATTTAGCAAACTTATGATCTATCTTCATGTTAGACAGTAAGTAATCATTTGGCATTAATAAAAATTCAATTTGGAACCCTAAATCAAATAGTAGATTTTTAGACCCTCAAGTAGGGGCAAAATAGTCATTTTGTCCAAAATCTTGGTTAAGTGCTCTTAACCCCTAAAATGCCATCTAGATTATTAAAATTAGTAATAAGACTAAATTAGGATCACTTTAAGTCATAAATCTCATAATTTGAATAATTTGATAAAAATCACAAATTAAGGCTTCAAAATCCCTAAGTGAGGATAATGCACCTTACCTAGCTAAAGTCCTTCGATCTCCCTAACTGAACAAAAATAGCAAGTAAAGATAACTTATAATAAATTCCATCAACTCTTAAAATTCCCTAAGTCATTCTCTTTAGGAGCTCATTAAGAATCTTCACCTCACTTTAGAATTTATTTCTTTAGAATAAGAATAGATACTATGTAAGATTTCATTCATTAAATAAAGAGGGTTATTCAATGAATAGAACATGGGTTTTATTGGTTCCTAGAATTTTCATAATTTAATTCTAATTAGTTAATCTTTCAACTTTAGATTAAGAATAGGAGATTCATTCTATTAAGCTTGATTTTGCTTAATAAAAAATTTTCCTTAATCATCAGTTCACATTTAGATTAAACTATAGATCTTAAGTTTTACCTTTGGATTATATGATTAACTCTAATTCATGGTGTTTAATCCAAATCCCTAATTTAGTAGATCTTGATATGATCTTAGCTTAGAATATCTAAATTCATCAATTAGGACGTGATGATTTATTATTCAACTTATAGTCATTTCTGATTGAACTAAATTAGAGCCTGATCAGTTTTGATTATTTTTAACTTATAAGGCCGTGTTTCTAAGTGGTATAACTTAGAATAGTTATAATGGTTTGATATATGAAAATTGATGTCACCATGTGTAGTAGAGTCACTTGTTCACCTTAATTTACTTGTGCTTTCACATTCCTTGTATTTTGTGCCATACCTTGATCATGTCATATAAGATAAGATTGTTGTATGAAATGAAAACTTAGAATAACTAAGATAACATCTATATTGGGTTTAGTTTTTTTGGTAGGTTCTGGTGCACATTTACCCCAATGGATAAGGGTAAGTAGAAATAAGGATTACTTAATATTACTTATTGAGGAGTGTATTGTTAAGTTGGAACCTATATAGTCTTGCAGACATGCTTGACTCCTTAGCTGTTTTTGGACATGTCCACAAAAGCAAAAGTAAAATAACTAAATTTATTGCATTTGTATTTACTACCTCCTCAATTATGCTATTCTATTTTATTCTGCCCTAGTCCAGAAAGGCTATAGGAATTTACTGTGGCCCAATTGGCTAATGAGTTTGATATAGGAGTCTGTACATACATATTTACTGTTTATTATTTTTCTATGGCATCTTACTTCAGTCAACTTTACTTTACCTGCTTACTTACTTATAGGATGCTAGTTTTTGTTATTGCTTACTAAACATATCACAATCAGATTATTTAGTTTTAACCTGCATATGTTATATGATCATCAGTATATTTTTAGGTTTAGTCTTTTCCTTCAGTGCATTCCTATTGTATTTACATATATATGCCTAACCTTATCTTAGCTTATTATTGAGGTATGTCTTTTGCCTCATTATTATTTATTTATAAATACTATTATTTATAACTTACCACTTCCATTGTATGCTTAGTGCTCCTATGATAGTATATTTTTGTGCAGTCTAAGTAAATTATGATATTAATGAATTCATAAAATAATATATCAGCTTAAAATGTACTTAGATAATATGTCTAATGAGATTTTTCGTTTGTTAGATGGGGCCCTGGCATTATGAAATAGACAATATTAGAATCTGATCGCTTTGAGGATCTTGTTCCTGAAGAGGAGCCTTTTCTTGAGGTGGAGTAGCAAGGTGGTGCTTAAGCTATTTAGATCCTTTACTGCTTTTTTATGAGGATGAGAGATTTGCTCTTTTATTTTATTAAAACTTATTTAAATTATTGTAATAATACAAGTACCGTAACTGTGTTTTCTTACAATACTTGTTATTCTGAGCTGTATATTTTTGTATTTAACTTATATTGTGGTGAGTTGGATGTATGTTTTACTTTCCTCTACTTCCACACTCTGTATTTATATTTGCTTAGTAACTAGTTCTTATGTATGCATTATGGGCATATCCTTCTCTTATTGGTGGATTATAGATTATATTTAATCCAATGATAAGTGAGGGGTTTTTCAGAGTGGCACACCTTCCCTTAACCTAATCATGTGGATTAAGGGGGAGGCACCAAACTAGCTGCTTATTATAAAAAGTTCTCAAAGGGCTTTTCTCAGATTGCGTCTCCACTCACAAAGTTGACCCAGAAGGTAGTGCCATTCATCTGGAGTCCTGAATGTGAGAAGGTGTTCCAAGCATTAAATGTTGCTCTTTTTTTTGCCCTAGTACTGGCCTTACCTAAGGAAGGCCTCAACTACCAAGTCTATACCAATGAATCTGGGTTAGGCTTGGGATGTGTACTGATACAGGAAGGGAAGGTTATTGCCTATGCGTCTCGTCAGTTAAAGCTGCCTGAAAAGAATTATCCTGTTTATGATCTCGAACTAGCTGTTGCAGTTTTTGCCCTAAAGATCTAGCATCATTATTTTTATGGTGTCCAATGTTCCCTTTTCATTGATCATCAGAGCATAAAGTATATTTTCACTTAGTGCGAGCTCAATTGTTATCAATGATGATGGCTTAAATTGATCAATGATTACGATTTAAGTATCAAGTACCATCCCGCTAAAGCAAACGTTGTAGCTGACGCATTTAGTCATCATGCTATGCTTTCCTCCTTAATAGCTACAAGTCCTTTAGAGGAAGAATTATGAAAGCTCAATATCAGGCTAGTTTGTGGCACTATGCTAAGGAAACTAATATCCGTGTATACCGTTGAACCAACTTTCATCATGATGTCTCAATCTCCCAAACAAAGGATGAAAACTATTTGAAATTTAAAATGGAGATCGAAAGTGGTCATCATTTTGATCTGCAGCTGTGTGGTAATATAATATATCAAGGAGATCGCCTATGGATTCCCAAATTCATGCATCAAAAAATTTTAGTGGAAGGCCACAATTTTGGGTATCATGTACATCTTGGTAGTACTAAGATATATCAAGATTTGAAGAAACCATTATGGTGGCCTGGAATGAAGAAAACCATCGCAAAGTTCGTAGCAAAGTGCCATGCTTGTAATCTTCTCAAAGCTGAACATCAGAAGCCTAAAGGCCTTCTCCATCCTCTGGCAATCCTTGAATGGAAGTGGTTTGATATTTCTATAAACTTTGTAATGGGTTTACCCACATCAAGGTCTAGTGCTGATTCAATTTGGGTCATAATCGATCGACTGACCAAATCGGCACATTTTGTTCCTATGCGTCAGCCCAATTCCATAGAAAAATTAGCAAAGCTGTATATCAGGGAAATTATCAAGCTTCAAGGAATTCCGAGGTCTATTGTATCTAATTGTAATAGCGATTCACTTCTAAATTCTAGTAAGCAGTGCATCAAGACTTGGGGACTATAATAGTCATGAGCACCGCTTTTCACCCACAAACAGATGATCAAATGGAACTAGTTAATCAGATTCTTGAAGATCTTCTTTTTCTCTGTATTTTGGATTATGGAGATTCCTGGGAATATCATATTCCATTAGTAGAACTTGTGTAAAATAACAGTTTCCAAGCAAGTATCGGCATGGCTCCGTATAAAGCATTATACACCAGAAAATGTAGTACTCCCTTAGCATGGTCTGAAATAGGAAATGTTCAATTGTATGGTTTAGAGTTAGTAGAAGAAATTAATAAGAAGGTGTAGTTGATCTAGCTGCAAATTTAAACTGCTCAAGATCAGTACAATAAATATCATGAAGCTCATCATCATACTCTGGTATTCAATTATGGAGATTTTGCATTCCTCACCCCAAATTAGTAAGGAGTGAAAGTTTGGTAATATTTGGAGGTCATTTAGACCATAATTCCATTTAAGTTAAATTGTGATAATTACACATAAGGGATCCCAATAATTTAAAATTGCAAGTATAGCCTAACTGGTTTACCCGTCGGGATTCACTGTGCGGACCGCGGGCAATTCGTTGTGGAGCCTGGGTAACGCAATAACGGAGCCCCACTCCATCCTGGTGTTTCTTCCATGGATGATACTGCTATGAGCCAGATCTGCTAAGCTGTAGTCTGCTCGATTGATCCTATGGCTTGGATCGCTTCTGCGATCGGCTATTAGGATCTCAGCGATCCGAGCCATTCTACCATCTGATCCTATGACTGGGTCTATGCTGTCGATAGAAGGACCTATCCCCCACACCCGCATCCACCTCAGCAAGCCGTTAGGCACCTTCCCCTCTCATAATTTTAGCCCTATCGGGCCCCGTGTGCCGGTTAGCTCCCAATGAGAAAATTGGAACTCAGATTTGGCCTGATCCCTCGGGGTACCACTGGCCCGAGCCATTCCCTCTGGTATGATCCTAAGTCTCTTCTAAGGCTATAAATAGCCCCAGCATTCCACCCTCTACCCCTTTGCTGCTCAATTAAATCCAATTGAGTTTTTCCCCAATTCTCCATTGTCATATGTCAAAGCTCCCTAGGTGTCCCAGTGCTTGTGTATTGCTGGAGGGAACTCTTGACATTCAAGATCCCTATGAGCTCTTCTTTAAAGCTCAGCAGTCTCTAGTGTGCTTTCGTTTGATCGATCTGAGCTCCCCATCAAACTAGGTACCTCAGTTGCAAGCCCTATGCCAATGAGGCTCAGGCTTTCCTCGATTTGATTGATGTTGATCAGTATTGTCGAATCAAACCCATTGCACTTATAATTGTGCTTTAAGCTAACCTCAATCAATTGAATCAATCGATCGAGCTAAGTTTCATAAAATCGGCTAGGTTCGAGTAAGGACCCAACGATCTAGGTATCTCTAGACCCAGCCACCTTGGGGGTTCAATCCATCTTACCTCCTTGAATCATGCCCTCAGTGGGGCGAATTGACTCCCCACAGTAGTTCCATTGCAGAAGCTCTCAGGTGATTAAGCACCAGCTGATCTAGACAGCCTCACTTGGGGCTTCAGGTTTCTACCTCTGTGTCTGGTCATGGTGAAGGTGTAACAACCTTCAGTTGGTCATGACATGGTTTGGATGCTCAAAAATTTGGAGATTAGGGTTTCCCTAATCAGTCTTCTATCGAGATGAGAGATTGGGGACGATGCCACTGTGTGAGTCAGGCCGACCCATGACCAACGTAGTGTGAGTGTCCTGGGCCTCTCAAGCCCAGGCCGACCCGCATGTTTTGGAAATAGGCTGAGCCCATGGATTATTAAGAATATTAATTGGAATTATTTTCTTTAAGGAAAATAATCCAATTAATCAAACCTTAGGGAAAATTAATTGGAAAAATGCAGAATAAATTAATTGAATAACTTTTGATCCACTGATCCAAACCCTATGATATTATATATCAAAATGATCAAAATAATATAAGGAATCAGAAGATAAAATAATATTGCACATTTAATGGTTAGATTTCTTGATTTTTCCTAATTATGTCAAATTTTAATTATGGTTGATTAGCATGTACACTTAGTCAAATTGCATGATTTAAGTTTCATTATATTTTAAATACCTTGTAAAATGTATGTACTAGGTGGAATAATTTTCTGATTATTGTATTCTTAATTATTCTCTAATCTTGTAAATGCATGATTAGTTAAAATTAAGGTTTTTGGTTATCCAAATTTAGTAAACTAATCCTCTAAATGTTCATATGTATAAGTAGGACACCCCTGTTAAGTTTCATAAATATTCAATGGATGGATTTGTAATTAGGTGATAATCCATTTTGCTTGATTTAGGGTTTGATTAGCACTAATTACTTTCTATTTTATGCAAATTTCTATTATTATGCTTTCATAACAATAGTATTAATAAAATGAACCTTTCATGTGTATCTTGGGCACTTGATTTGAATTAATAATCACTAATCTCTAATTTAACTTAAGTTCTAAATAAGCATGATTAGGTAGCTATACTTAATCCAAATCTGAAATTTGTCAACAATAATATACCAATAATATATTGATTGGTCATTGATCTATAACTAAATAATTGGTCTTAGTTTGGGTTAAGTTAGGAGGTTAATCCTAGCTTGTCTTAATTAAGATCCAACCTAATCACCTTAAATAAACCAATTTTATTTGAAGGAAGAATTCATTTGCATAATTACAATAATGCATTCTGATTTGACATTGATCCCAACTCATTAACTTGGAGCTAGCAAGATCTTGAATAAGCTAGGTGATTAGTAAATCTAAATATTTACCTTTAGTCCTTAATTTTCTTCTAATTAAGATCCTTAGCATGTGACAAACCATAATAATATATTGATTTGTAAGATGATCAATTCCTACTAACATGTATGATTGAATCCCATAACTTTGGTATTTAGTGATTAGGTGGGCTCACCCATCTGATTTGGTTAGCTAATCTGAAGAATTAAAAACTAGGTAAGTTAAATTAATCATAAATATTAGTATAGTATTTATGCTTCTTAGTTCAAGATCATGATGATCTTGCCTTAGTATTAATAATTCAAGCCTGATAATTTGATAAATTAATGAGGTAGGAATAGCCTATTATTGAATCTTGAGGTTGGAACTTAGATGCTTCCCCTTCACTTTAGAAAGTTGATCGTAGACCCTTGTGGTATGATTACCCTATAACTTAGAATGAGATTCTTCCTTGTGGTAGTATCCAAGTTGGGTGACCTTAGTGTCACATACTTGTAACCTTGGTGTAGGATTCTCCTTAAGGAAGTATGGATTTATTAGTTTAATGATCCTTGTCTATTAAATAGAATTGTTAGAACCATTAGATTGTCAGTTGGATGTGATAGTGTATATCTATAGTGGTGAGACACTTCAATAAATCCCAAGGTTTATCGATTCACTCTAAGTTTGGTTGTAGAGTCTCGATCTTATTCTAAGTGATTGGATAAGTGCATTCCAGCTAAGAGTAAATCTTCTAAATTTAAGTGTGTATAAGTAGGGAACTTGAAATGCTTAGTTTGAGAGAATAAATTGTAAAAGGGTTTTTTCCCCTTATATTTGTGCACATTGATAAGTGATGTTAAACAAACTAATTATCTCAAGTCACCCTTCTTAGAACATTAAGTATGTTTGTAACTAGAGTAATTAATATCTTAGTTTGAGAGAATAAACTGTAAAAAGATTTCATCTCATTATCTTTGTGCGCATTGATATGTGTAGTTACACAAACTAAGTTTAAAGTTGCCTTTCTTGGAAACATACTAACTATGTATATACAATCTCATCAGTTGATAATTCTAAGAGTAATCTCACTTATAATTGCCTAATGAATTAGAATTAGGAGTCAGAATTCATTTAGGTGAATTCTGCACAAAGGAGATAATAGAATCAATATTTGATATCAAAATGATTATCTTTTTAGATGCTGTTTCTGAATCATGTTGAATTAGAATCCTTAGCATAAGCATAAGCATAAGCATAAGCATAAGCATAAGCATAAGCATGGAAGTGATGTGAACTATAGGATCCAATATGTATTAAAATTGGTAGGACCTACGGGATGCAACATGTATCATGGATATTCGGATTTCTTTGGGTGCAGTTGGCACCAAATGCATAATGATATCATAAATCAGTGGCATATCAATTTCATATTCAGTGGCATGTGGCACAATTTAACAATATTACTTAATTAGATTCAGATCCCTTATTATTTTCCTTACATTCCAGTACTCAATTTATAGTTCAGTTTTACTTTATTTTCAAACTTTCATATATTTTTACTATTTTCTATAGTTTTTTTAAGCTATTTAATGTTTATTTTTATATAACTATAACTATTTAGAATAGCTTTTGATGTGTTAGACTTTTTGTCTAACACATTGGTACTTTCGGTATCCGGCAATTTGCTAATCTAGCGCAATTAATGGAGGTAGATCAGATGGACACACAGGAGATCCAGGAGGAATTCGTGGAGAACTAGTGGTCTCTTCTTTAGCACTTTCCTTTCTGTTTATTTTATTTTAGTTCAATATTAAACTATATTCTGTATTAATTAAAAGACATTGTAATAACTCTGGAAATTTTCCTTTTCGGTTTCTGAGATGATTGTATATTTCAATTTTTGTAATGAAAGTATCTGGATGTGTGCTTAACTTCTGCACTCTATTTATTGGAAAAATGCAGAATAAATTAATTGAATAACTTTTGATTTACTGGTCTAAACCCTATGATATTATATATTAAAATGAACATAAATATTAGAAGATAAAATAATATTGCACATTTAATAGTTAGATTTCCTAATTTTGCTTGATTATCTTAGATCTTAATTAAAGTTGATTAGCATGTATACTTAGTGAAATTATATGATTTAAGTTTCATTATGTTTCTAATGCCTTGTAGAATGCGTGTGCTAGGTGAAATAATTATTTGATTATTGTATTCTTAATTATGCTCTAATCTTATAAATGTATGATTTGTGAAAATTAAGGCTTATGGTTTTCTAAATTTAGTAAACTAAGTCTCTGAATGTGCATATGAATAAGTAGAAGACCCCTGTTAAGTTTCATAAATATTCAATGATTAGATTTTCAATTAGGTGATAATCTATTTTTCTTAATTTAGAGTGTTTGATTAGCACTAATTACTTTTTATTTTATAAAAATTTTGGTTATTATGATTTCATAACAGTAGTATAAATGCAATGAATCATTAAAATGTATCTTAGACACTTAATTTGATTAAATTATCATTAATCTCTAATTTAACTTAAGTTCTAATTAAGCCTGATTAAGTAGCTAATACTTATCCAAATCTGATAACTATCATCAATAATACACCAATAATATACTAATTGGTCATTGATCTATAACCAAACAATTGGTCTTAGTTTGGGTTAAGCTAGTAGTTAAATCCTAACTTGTCTAAATTAAGATCCAAACCTTAATCACCTTAAATAAACCAATTTGATTTGAAGGAAGAATTAATTTGCATAATTATAATAATGCATCCTGATTTGACATTGATCCCAACACATTAACTTCGAGCTAGCAAGATCTTGAATAAGCTATGTGATTAGCAAATCTGAATATTTATCTTTAATTCCTCAATTTTCTCTTAAGTAAGATCCTTAGCATGTGGCACACCATAATAATATATTGATTTGTAAGATTATTAATTCCTAATAACATGTATGATTGAATCCCATAACTTTGGTATCTAGTGATTAGGTGGGCTCACCCATATGATTTGGTTAGCTAATCTACAGAATTAAGAACTACAGAAGTAAAATTAATTATATATATTAGTATGATATTTATGCTTCTTAGTTCAAGATCATAATGATCTTGCCTTAGTATTAAAAATTTGAGCCTAGTAATTAGATAAATTAATGAGGTAAGAAGATCCTATTGTTGAATCTCTAAGTAGGAAGTTAGATGCTTCCCCTTCACTTTAGAAACTTGACCTTAGACCCTTGTGGTATGATTACGTAAGAACTTAGAATGAAATTCTTCCTTGTTGTAGTATCCAAGTTGGGTGATTTTAGTGTCACATACTTGTAGCCTTGGTATAGGAATCTCCCCAATGGAGTATGGATTTATTAGTTTGATGATCCTTGACTATTAAATAGAATTGTGAGAACCCGTAGATTGTTAGTTGGATGTGATAGCGTATATCCATAGTGCTGAGACACTTCAGTAAAGCCCAGGGTTTATTGATTCACTCTAAGTAAGGTTGTAAAGTCTCGATCTTATCCTAAGTGATTAGATAAGTGTAGTCTAGCTAAGAGTAAAACTTCAAAATGTCAGAGTGTATAAGTAGGGAACCTGAATATCTTTGTTTGAGAGAAGAAATTTTAAAAGGGTTTCGTCCCCTTATCTTTGCGTGCATTGATAAGCACAGTTAAACAAACTAAGTATCTCAAGTCACCCTTCTTAGAATACAAAGTATGTTTGTAACTAGAGCATTTAATAACTTAGTTTGAGAGAATAAATTATAAAAGGGTTTTGTCACCTTATCTTTGTGCGCAATGATAAGTGCAATAAAACATACTAAGTATTAAAGTCGCCTTTCTTGGAAACATACTAACTATGTATATACAATCTCTTCAGTTGATAATTCTAAGAGTAATCTCACTTATAGTTACCCAATGAATTAGAATTAAGAGTTAGAATTCATTTAGGTGAATTTTGCACAATGGAGACAAAGGAATAAATATTTGATATTAAATTGATTCTATTTTTAGATGATGTTTCCATATCATGTTGAATTTGAATCCTTTGCATAAGCATAAGTATAAGAATAAGCATAGTAGTGTTGTGAACTATGGGATGCAATATGCATCAAGATTGGTAGGACCTATAGAATGCAACATGCATCATGGATATTAGGATTTCTTTGGGTGCAGTTGGCACCAAATGCATAATGATATCATAAATCAGTGGCATATCAATTTTATATTCAGTGGCATTGGGCACAATTTTATAGTATTACTTGCTTAAATTCAGACCCTTTGCTATTTTCTTCATATTCCAGTACTCAGTTTATAGTTCAGTCTTACTTTATTTTTAGACTTTCAGCTATTTTTACTATTTTCTATAGTTTTTATTTAAACTATTTAAATATTATGTTTTAGATAACTATAACTATTTAGAATGGCTTATAATGTGTTAGACTTCTTGTCAAAGACGTGGTACTTTTAGGATCCAATAATTTGCTTGATCTAGAGTAATTAGTGGAGGCAGATTAGGTGGATACACAAGAGATCCAGGAGGAGTTCGTGGAGCACTAGTAGACTTTTCTTCAGCACTTTCCTTTCTATTTCTTTTTTTTTTTAGTTCAGTATTAGACTATATTCTGTATTAATTAAAAAGTGTTGTAATAACTTTAGATGTTTTCCTTCTCTATTTCTAAGATTATTGTTTATTTCAATTTCTATGATAAATGTATTTGGATGTGTGCTTAGCTTCTGTACTATTTTTTCTTACTACTTATACTTAGTATTGTGATGTGATCTGGATCTACTGAAAATACTAGTAGTTTTGTAACTTGGATTGTATTTATATTCTTAATCTAATATGCACAAGTAACCTACCTAATACTTAAGATAAGAATATTATACTTATCTTATGGATTAGTACTTAATCCTTTTCTCTTAGGTTGAGTTATTGCAGCAGATGTTTATTCAGGGAGGTTGTGTTTGGATTCTTCCTGAGTAACGCACCATCTAGCCGCCACTATATTATCTCTTAAACATATTGCACGTGGCGATATGAATGGGCATTATAAATTCACAATGTCTTCTATGTATCATCATTAAGAAGATGTCTTAGAGACCCTTCTCACCTCATTCAGCTTGTTGTAGTAAAGATCCAGCCCGATCTCTCTTATGCCGTAGAACCAGTTAAAATCTTAGTTTGCCATCAAAAGCAGCTAATGAATCATTCAATTCCAATGGTTAAAGTTCAATTGAAGAAACATTCATTAGAACAATCTACTTGAGAAAAAGAAGTGGATATGCACCATAAATATCCTAAGCTCTTTGAAAGCTGGGTACTTCTCATATTCCTTTCTTTTAGTTATTAACTTGTAATTCACATTTTTGTTCTTCTTTTACTTGAGTGATGTCAGGGATGACATTATTCTTAGGTGAGGGACTCTGTAACAACCCTAGTTGTTACCCAGAATAATCTAAGCCATACCAAGCTATAATTATTGTTCCATGAGACTCAATGGGTCAATTAAACCTAACTTTAGAAGTTTGAAATTAATCCAAGCTCATTTGAGCATTTTAACTATTTTGCCTATTTTTAGGATCCTAAATATTAGCAAAAATAAATTGATCCCCAAATTAAAATCTGATTGCATTTTAAAATTCTTCACCCCCAAATTAGCTAAGAGAGAATTTTTTGGGAATTTTTGGAGCTCATCTAGTCCTAAGTTAGATTTAAGAATATTAGGATGTATTATATTGATTAAAAGTTATTAATATTATTTAAATTAAAGTTTATTTAATTTTAATTAGGTTATGATTTGATGTCGGGACTGCGGAAGATCCGCGCGGAGTCTCAACAATGGTGCAGCTTAGCCAATGCATCATCGCACTCGCACGCATCCTGGTGAATTGTATCCAATAGAACTAATGTCCCGTGGTAGAATACATCATCAGCTGTAAGATCTCTCATTCGATCGAACGATTGATCATTAGCTCACTTAAGTAAATAGCCCAAGTGTACAGGACTGTCTGGAACCAATAGTCAATCCATCGGACGGCCTAGAACACCCCAAGCCATATTCACCTTTTTTTCCAACCCGCCTGCCCTCACACATGGTCCCCCCCGATAGCCCGATCTGTAGCAAACCTCGTGGCAATATGGGAAGGACATGTTTTTCCTCTTCTACCCTTAAGTCCATTGGCTTGCCAGCTGCCTTCTTTCTAGGATGCTTTCGGCCATTCGAACAATGCCTCTCTATTGGGCTGAGCCTTTGCCAAGTACTCGAGCCATGGCAGATCTCCCCATGGTCCTTCTAACTATAAATAGCCCTCCCTCAGTGCAATGAGCCCCTTTACTCACTGAGGATCACAAATTTATTTTTAATTTGCATCTCTCTAGCTCTCAGCGTCCTCGGTGTTTCCTAGCTACTGCGTACTGCAGATAGTGGGTTAAGTCTAGTATTCAGAATCCTTGTGCCTCTGTGAGATTATTTGGAAGCTCCCAACCACTTTAATTATCATCAATCACTTTTGTAATTCAATTTTCAGGTACTGGCATATTCTCATTGAGCCGTGTGAATTTTATGTTTAACTGATCACTCTAGGATAGTATCTAGAAGTCTTTTAGCTTTCCTTAGCACCCTAGGACATCTGCATATGGGATTTAGATCAATTGAGCTCAGTCTAGTCAGTGATTGTTCACTATTTGGATAGCATTGGTGCTCAGTGAGATCGAAGATACCCCACTAAGCACTTGAGCTCATTTAATCCCAATTGCATATCAATTCTTCTCATCTAGGACAATCAAACCTATTCTGATTGTCTCCAGGGTTTGAGCTAGCTCTGATCAAGCGTATTGATCAATCGAGTTAGCGGTTATGTCAAGAGCTGAGTTTGAGTAAGGACCCGGCTACTAGCTGAACCCCGAGCTTCATAACCTTGGGGGTTTGATTCGCCTCACCTCACTGATGGTGTAAGGATCAAACCCCACACATTTGGTGCTCTCTATGAGGAGAATTAACTCTTCATAGTAAAGATTAAATATCTAAACTTAGGTTGATTCCATGGAGTAACCATCTAGCAATCTAGTGCCTCCTAGTGAGGGCTTCTAGGTCCAATCATCGTGCCTCGACTTCCTATAGGTGTAGCAATTGAATGCTGACCGTGGTATAACATATCGATGGAAAATTTGGAAGTCCAAGATACCCTCTAGCATCTATCTGCGAAAGGGGTATCAAGGACGACAATAATGTCGCATTGGAATGGGCCAGCCCAGGCCCGTGCGGTGTGACAATGCTGACGTAATCAGGTCGCGATACAACCTGCGCCTTTTGGATAATGGGTTGGGCTAACTAATTAATGTAATTAGGAATTAAGTTCCTTCAGAAAAATAAAATGAAAATATAATTATTCATCAGCCAATGGTTTAATTAATCCAAATCATTCCATTTAAATTAATTGAATTACTTAAGCAACACTTATCCAAATGGTATGATATAATATACTATTTTGATCAGGAAAATATAAGGACCAATAATCTAAAATAATATTTCACTTTTTATCATTTGAATTTCTAATTTAGCCTAAGCTCTCCTTGATCTTAATTATTGAATAAATAATTTATCTAATGGCCAAATTGCTTGATTAAGGTCTTTGAATGCTCATGAGATAGAGAAGAACCCATTTATGTTATTAAGAATATTTTAAGAGTTCTAAATTTGCTACTCAAATCTTGATTACCCTAGATCTTGATTAGTGTCTAATGTCTTAATTTAACTCTTATTTTAGCAAGATTAGTCCCTATTGCTTTATTATGCTTATTAGAACCTACCTATGAGTTTAGAATCCTTCTATAAGCTCTAATTTTATTAATTATTTTCTTAACCTTTAAAAGTGATTAGTACAAATTAAGATTATCTTATGTATAATCTTGAGTTTTAAAGTCTTATTTCTTCTCATTATGAAATATTAGGCCTATTAGTACTAATCAAAATCAATTTGGAAGTCTAAATCTTAAAATTTTAATTTTAACCTTAGGAAGGGCATTTTGGTCATTTTGACCCAAAATTGGTTTAAGTGCCCTTAAACCCTGAAAATATTATTAAAATGCTTAAAATCAGTAAGACAATGCTTTAGAGTCATTTTATAAGCTTTTGCAATTAATCAATTGATTTTTATAACTTAATTCCATTTCTCTTAAAATATGTTTAATATTCATTAAGATCTTGAGGTGATCTTAGACCCTCCATATAAGCTTGCTTAATGAAATCTAATCTTTTGAAATCAGTATTAGTTAACTTATCTAAATTATAATGAAAATCCTAAGTCTAAATCTTAGATGAGATATTTAGTAATTTTGATATAAGTCTTAGATCTGAGATCCTTAGTGGCCATTCATAAAGTCCATTTGAATTGTATCATTTCATGCTTAAAATGCTTAAAATTCTTTCAATTTTCTCTTAATGAATTTAGGTTGATTTAACCTATTGAATAATGAAATTATTTTATATATTGAATTTTATTTTTAGATTCATAAGTTCTTATTTGATTATTCTATCTTATAACTATAGATTCAGCCTTTTCATATAAGATTATAGTTTCTTTAATCTTTCAACTTTTAATATTTTCTATCTTTAGAATAAGGTTGGGTATGATCCTTAGATCCTTAGAAATAATTACTTGGGAATTGGTGTTTAAACCCCCATTTGGAGTTTAAGCCTTAAATCCTTAAATCTTGATTTGCTTAAATCAAGAACTAGGCCTAAGTTATCAAAAATACATTAATTAAGTCATTGATTAAATATTTAACTTTGTAGTCATCATTTTTGATTATAAATTAAAACTTCTTAAGTCTTAATAATTAACTTTAAGGTCATAGATCTGGTTATACTGGATAGTTGGATATTAGAGATCCTAAGCTTGTACCATCTGAGATTAGATAGAACGAATTAAATTATTAACAATATATATCACATATATTTAGTTGAGTCTTTTGCTTACTTTGGTTATTGTTGCTTTACACACCATGTGTTTTTGAGCTTCGTACCTTAAACATATTACTTGAACATTGGATATTGGATGAGTATCCCATGTCAATTTTGAATGCAAAAACATCATATAATTATAATTCAGTACATTCAGTTTATTTAGTTCATTTAGTTCTTCAGTGCTCAGTTCTATAGAGACTTCTAATTAGTCTGCCTATTTAATTTAGTTCTTTTGTAATAGATTAGACTTAGCTCTGTGGTTGGCTAGGATGATATATGTTTGATTCTATAGTCTAACTAGACCTAGCTCTATGGTTGGCAAGGGTGATAAATGTAAATGTTAGACTTTTCTGTTTAGTTGCTTCATTTAGTTAGTTTCTATTATGGCTGTACTAATTTATGCACATCTCTCTTTTTTGAATATTTTAGTCTAATTAAACCTTGCTCTGTGATTGGCTAGGGGATATATATTAGACTCAATTCATTTTAATAGCTTCATTAGCCAAGTTATATATATTCTTAATTCTGCATATAATTTACTATTTTCTGCTCACTTTCAGTTCATTTTAATATAGTTATTTAGTTTCAGTACTTTTCAGTTTAATTACTTGAATATACTATGATGTTAGTTTTGTTTCAGCTTGCTTGTACTTTTCATTACAATTTGAATGTTTTGTAAATAAGTACATATTTAGATAATCATAAGCATGTTAGAATGAGTATTAATTCAATATTTTTAATTTTTATATATTTACTACCTAACCTTATTGTAGCTTCTGGTTGAGGTATGTTATTTTACATACTTCATTTTTCTTAATTATAAATTCTTTATTTATAACTATCATGTTCTTTGTTCCTTGTTGCTCCTTTTAAATGCTTGCATGTTAGTAAAATGTAATATCTTAAAATATACAGTTTATTAAATCAGCTTAAAATGTGCTTAGATAATTATCTAACTGTAAGTTTTTTTTTCTTGGATGGGGCCCTGGCATTGCGATACTAATAATGTAGATTCAGAGTTGTTCATTGAGGTTTCTTCAGGAGAGGAGCTTTATTAGAAGGAGGACCTTCCTGCTTCTGAAGCTTAGTTAGTTTTCTTTCCAGCTTGTGAGGACTAGTGTTCTTCTCATTTAAACTCAATCTGTAATAATTAAATATTCTAGATCTATTAATTTTCTGCATTTTTATTTTGAACTAAGTTATTATCTTTACTTTTTTCCTTATTGTGCTATATATGTGGATGTTACACTTTTACTTGCTTTCGCTACTATGATATTTTGATGCATGAATTTTAGTTTCAGGTGACAATTCTTCCAATTAAGGCAGGTTACACTTTTACTTGACTCAACTTTAGTTGAGAGGGTTGTTATACGGTGATCATATTCACCGTAATTAAGTTAACCTCAGTGTTAGCATGACCATGGAGGGTATGGGCTCCACATTACTTCAGCTTATCAAAGGATCAGATACTTAAGACTGAAGAGAAGAAGGAACACATGCAATAGGTTCATTATGCTTCAGTGGTTGGGAGCTTGATATACGTAATGATTTGCACAAGACAGGATATTGCACAGGCAATGGTAGTGGTCAGTAGATTCATGGAAAATCTAGGGAAGCACCTCTGGGAAGAGGTTAAGTGAATTTTGAGGTATTTGAAGGGAACAAGAAACAAAACACTTTGCTTTTTGCTAGGTCTAAAAATTCTAGCTCTCATTATAGGCTAGAATTTTTTGGAGAATAAGTTGATCGAGAGGCTTTATAAGAGGTAAATCCTTATTGTTCATGTGAAGGTGAAGCTCTCTATAATTTTGTAATCATCTTGTTTATAGCGAGATTTTTGTGTGGTGTGACTCTATAGCTTTTCTCATCATCAGATTTTCTAGATAAAAATTTTTTGTGTTTGGATACTTGTATAGTTTATACTATGATTGTGGTAATTCTATTTTCTTTGTGCTTGGATGATTTCATCTATTGCATGGTAACTATCAATGATACACTGTCCTATTGATTCCATACATGCACTAACATTACTGTGGGGAGCTATATCTCTCCATAGATATGGAGCTACAGTGACTGCTCGATCCTCACACATTCAACAAGTCCAAACTTAGAGAACACCCATAACAACAAGTCAGATGGATGACTGAATCTTCAAAACCCTACTTGAACCTAGCCACTATTACGCACAATCATGACACATCCTATTGAAGGCTAACTGGGCTAACTCGAGCATCCTAACTTAGATCAATCACAAGCATTCATTAAGGCATAAGCTCACAAACAATTAGACATTGAATTATAATGTTAATTTCCTCAAAGATGAAGTTCTTCTCTCACATCCTGGCAGCCCATCCAGATAACCATTCTACTATCTGGATCTCCATGATGGCCTCATTCAATAATATTAGCTAACTAGTCTTGTAGGCCAATAATTTTATAAATTACCATCATTCACAGAATAAGATATCAAAAGTTAAATGAATATAATCATCTCAGGGATGGGGAGTACCTGGATTGAGGCTTGAGCTGATAGACTTTGCAATGCAAGAAATTCCAGTAGTCTAATCCTCATTAGTACCTCCCAGCGCTTTTACTATTGTGTTGTGGAGACTTCATTGTCCAAAAATAGCATAGGCACTATCGCGTGCTCAGCGCACCACAGTGCGCTACAAAGGATCCAAGCCCGAAATTGAGGCGCCATGGCGCGCCTCAGCGGTCAGCAATTGAGAATCAGGCGCTTCAGCGTGCCACAGTGGAATCAAACACTGGCGCTGCAATAGATGCAAGTTTGAAACACTGGCGCTACAGCGCACCGCAGCGCATTATAGTGGCCGACAGAGTTCTGCTTCGTTTCAAGTCTCAATCTGTAGAAATTTGAGGGTGTTTTGAAATTTTTGGGTCCAAAATGGAGCTAGCTACTTAAGCCTAAGTAGTGGAGGAAAACCTAAAGCTTTGGCAATCAGTTCAGAGGCTTGGAGGCTATAGAGGAGAAGAACCCTTAGCTAAACCCTAGGGAGCAACTTAGCAAGAGAAGGCTTGTTGTTTGAAAGAAACTTCAGGACGTAGCAGCTTCTTCCCTTCTCTATTCTAAGAGTAGAGCTATAGCTGTGTATGTTGTGATGATATAACTCTTGTAACTCTATAAAGGTTGAAGCTTTTTCATAGTGGATTTTCTCATTAGTGTGGCTCCGTAGTTTTTCCCAACCTTTGAGTTTTCCACGTATATGCTTGTGTTTGGATGATTTGTATGAGCACTGCAAATTTCTTTCTATGATTTTGTGATTTCTAAGCTAGCTCAGTAACCAACAATGCACCCCAATCCTCAAAGCCTTTGAACTTTAATTTGTTGTTTATATTGCAAGTGCCATTCCACAGTAGGTATCTTGTGTATTGTTGGTGTTTCACAACATTTAGCAGCTTAATCAAGAAATGGAACAACTATTAGGAGCTTCTGGTTTAACTCTGGCCAAACCTCTAGACGTCTGACACTGTCGGGATGGAGGAGGCTAGATAGTGGAGAAATTAAGTTGAATTGGGAAGAGTATTGAAGGTATGAAGGGAAACAATAGTTTTAGGTACACTATAAGGGATATTATAACTCAGGAAGAGCTCTAATGGCATCAAACTAGGCTCCCTAATGGTGGCATGAGAGTTTAAATTAAGCTTGGCCTGATTCAGGCTAGGCTAGGGAAAATGGGACATGAGGATCGTTAGTGCATAAGGAATAGCAGGGGACAAATAAAAATTTCTTGTATTGCCATGGTGGTAGTGCTTTAGGATTCTGTTGGGAGCAGTTCAAATGGAAAAAATTGATGAATAGTGCAGGAAATGGTCCATGCTGAGCAAACCTTCTTAGCATTTAATGGCTCGAATTAGATCTAAATTGCAGCGCTAACTTAGATTCTCTGATCAGATCTAAAGGAAGATGGAACGACTCAAATAAATTATTATGGCTATGCAGTGTTTGTGGCTACACATCTGATCAACTATTGTTTAACAAATCAAACGATCGACCATTAGATTTAAATAAATATTTTTAATTTTAATTAAATATAAAATTCCAATTGTATTAATCAATGTATTTGGTTCAAATGAACTCCAATAATTCCTCAAAATTTACCCATAGCTAATTTACATATGAGGAATTCAAAAATGAAATCAAATTTAGATTAGGAGGTAAATTTAGTTTAGTTAATTTTAAGGGTATTTAATTTGATTAAAATAATCATTTAATTCATCTTTGATCCAAATGACCCCAAATATCCAGGGTTAGATCTAAATTATCGTTTGACCCTAAT
The DNA here is from genome assembly GCA_016760335.1 of Gastrodia elata. Classification (NCBI taxonomy): domain Eukaryota; kingdom Viridiplantae; phylum Streptophyta; class Magnoliopsida; order Asparagales; family Orchidaceae; genus Gastrodia; species Gastrodia elata. The sequence goes on along the minus strand of CM028686.1, from coordinate 17,633,050 downwards.
GGAAATTTGATTAAGGCTTAATTTGGTTTAGGATTAGCAAAGTAACAACCTGGTGTTTTTATAGTTAATGGCTAAATCGTCTAACCCTAGCCAATTTTCTCGATCCTTCTAGGGTTTAATGTGGAGGAGCAACACTCCCTTTACAGTACACCACTTGGCTCGAGCAAGGCACCATCAAGCTCCTTGGGTTGAGGTTGACCCAAGGACACTTACATCATCATTTTAGAGGATGCGGGTGGCCAAAACATTGCGTGAGCTCGGGCACTATACATCACTCTACAGGCCCAAAGCAATTGATACATTAGAGGTTGGAATAAGTAAGCAAATAATAATTGACACAAACATAGTTCAGATTGAAAGGAGAATTGGGGTACCTTAGGTTTGTGATTCACTAGGTCTTCTGGTTAAATGGGATGACAAGAGCTTCAACAATGACTTCCAATCACTAGAGCTCAATGAAATGGCGCGAATGGAATTATTGCTTGAGAGTTTGGGGGATGAATCACATGGGAAAGGACTGTCGTATCTATAATAACTCTAAATTATTACGTAGCTTAATTTAAGCTTAATTGTGCCTTAATTTTAGTTCTATTATATTCAAAATGCTATTTTAAGCTAACCCTAAAAGTTTGGGGTCAATTGAAACTCTATAGGGCAATTTAGTCATTTGATAAATCTAGATACCTTAATTAAGACTTAAATATTTTGACTTCAAATTTAAATTCTGATTGCATTTTTGAATTCCTCACCCTCAAATAACCTAGGGGTGAAAGTTTAGAAATTTTTGGAGGTCATTTAAACCATAATTGGATTTAGTTTTATTTGGTGAAATTGCACATAAGGGATCCCAACATTTAGTATTTGCATTTATACTGCTAAACTGAATTACCCGTCTGGGGTTCAATGTACGAATCATGGGCGATGTACTATGGAGTCTGGGTCATGTGACAGCAGAATTCCGCTACATCGCACCGTCAATAATGTGGATCGTACGACTAGGAACTAGATCTACAGAGCCTCAAATTTGCCGTTGGATATGCCCGTGGATCTTATGGCCCGGATCGCTCCCATGATTGACCGTTAGGATCCGAGTGATCTGAACCGTTACGCCATCTGATCTATAGATTAGGCAGCATGTGAGGCATGCGACACTGTGGACCTTCGTCCCCAATCGCGCCCGCTCCCGACAGAAGAATCTGTCGTACTTCCAGCTATCAGGTCTGACTCCCACTCGCATGTCCACCTTAGCTGGTCATTAGGCACCTCCCACTCTCGCCTAACCTACCAATCAGGCCCATGGAATAGTTAGCTTCATTTATGAAATTTGGAGCTTGGCCATGGCCTGAGCTCCCTGGTTGCTCCCAAACTCGATCAAACCTAATGCATATGTAATAGAGCCTTAAGTTAGCTAGATCCCTGAGGCTATAAATAGCCTCAGGATCCTCCTTTAAATTGTTTGCTGATCAATTGAAGTCATTTACCTTTGCTCTATTGCTAGTCTACTCGAAGCTTCTCCCGGGGAATCCAGTGCTTGTAAACTGCTGATAGAGGGTTTCTACTATTATTCATGACCCCTAGTGCTCTCTAGAAGCTAGCTAGATCCTGCATTACTCAATGTCAATCGATTAGAACTCCCCCATAAACTAGGTACCCCCCTTGTGTGCTCTGAGTTAATTAGGCTCAAGCCCTCATCCATTTGATTTGTATTAAATGGTATTGTAGAATAATGTACATGTAATTGGGCCTTAAGTTAGCCCCTATCAATTGAATTGATCAATATGGCTAAGTCCCATAAGAAGTTACCCTAGTTCCCAAGTCTTGGGGAATAGGGGTTGGGGATGATGGTAATGTGTGGGTCGGGTCAACCCGTGACCCGCGCTATGCGACCGTGATAGGTTCCCCGGGCCCCGGTCGACCCATGCATTTTACTAATGGGCTGAGCCCAATTAATATAAATCCAATTAATTGTATTTATTTTCCTTAAGGAAAATAATCTGATTAATTGAATCATAGGAAATTTAAATTTGAAAAAATGCTGATTAAATTATTTGAATAAATTTTGATCCACTGGTTCAAACTTTATAGAATTATAAATCAAATTGTTCAAAAAATCATAAGGAACAAGAATTTAAAATTATAGTTCACTTTTAATGGTCAGATGTTCTAATTTATCTTAATTATTACAAAACTTAATTAGGAATGATTCGCATGTATACTTAACCAAATTGCATGATTTATGTGCCATTATGATTCAAATACCTTGTAGAGTGCACGTGCTATGTGAGATAATTTTTGTATTATTATTCTTTTAATTATACCCTAATTTTATAAAAGCATAATTAGTAAAAATTAGGGTTTCTAATTATGAAAAATTAACAAAGATAGTCTCTGATTATTAACATGGTTAAATAAAACTTACTAGCCAAGTTTTATGAAATTTGAATTGCTGAATTTGTAATTAAGTGTTAATTTATTTTGGCTTGATTTAGGGTTTGATTAGCCTTAATTACTTTTTGTTTTATGTAAATTCATGTCTTTATGTTTCCATAGCAATAAATTGAATGTTAATGAACTCTCATGTTTGTGTGTACACCTTAAATGATTAATTTGATATTAAACTATAACTGGACCTAAGAATCTTAAGAAATTAATTAAGTAATTAAACCTTAATCTAAATCTTGAAATAAACATCATTAATACACCAATAACTCAGTGATTTGTCATTGACTCTAAACTAAGTAAGTGATCTTGATTTGGTTAAGTTAGGGATTAAACCCTAACTTATCTTGATTAAGAGCTAAATCCTTAATCACTCTAAGTAAAATAGTCTGATTTAAAGATAAATTAAATTGCATAATTCCAATAATGCACCTTAATTTGACATTGATCTTAACTCATTAACTTAGAACCATTAAAATCTTTAATAAGCTATGTGATTGGTCAATCTGAATACTTATCTTTAGATCCTTAATTTCCTCTTAAGTAAGATCACTAGCATAACATAACCTATAAAATAGAATGGATTTGTGATCCAATCCTTCCTTAATAATTTATATGATTAAATCCTATAATTTTAGCATAAGTATTGATTAGATGGGTTAACCCATCTGATTTGGTCAAATTAACCCTTAAAGAAGTAATACTTGTGGAAAGCTTAGGACTTAGACATTCTTCTAAGAGAAGTTCAGGATCACTATGGTCTTTCCTTAGCATGAATAATTATTAAGCCATAATTAAATAATCTATTGAGGTAGGAAGTGCTTATTATTAAATCTTGAGGTAGGAACTTAGATGATCCTTCTTAGCTTTTGATGCTTGATCTTAGACCATTGTGATAGAACTATTTATGAACTTAGCATGAGACTCTCCCATGTGTAGTAACCTAAAATTGAGTGACCACTAGGACACATTTTTGGAACCTTGTGTAGTATCCATTTTAATGGAGTAAAGATTTATTAGTTTGATCACCCTTGTTACTTTAAACAGATTTGGAGAAATCAATAGACTATCAATAGTGTGTGAAAGTGTATATCCATATTGCTAAATTATTTCAAGAAAAAACTCAGGATTGGATGAGTTACTCTAAGTAGGATTGTAGAGTCTTGGTCTTATCCTATGTGATAAGATAAGTATTGTCCAACTTAGAGTAAAATTTCAAAGCCTAAGAATTTCATAAATTGGGTAACATGGATTCTTAGTTTAAGAGAAGAAACTGTAATCGGGTTCTGCCTATTATCATCGTGCGCTTCGATAAGTGCAGTTAAAAAAACTAAATATCTCAAGTCATTCTTTTTAGAGAACTAAATATGATTGTAATTAAGGTATTTAACAACTTAGTTTGAGAGAATAAACTGTAACTGGGTCTTTCTCTTATTGTCGTGCCCTTCGATAATTGTAGTTAAACAAACTAAGTATTAAAATTCACATTTCTTAGAAACATACCAACAATGTGTATACAATCCCTTCAGTTGATAATTCTATATGATTTTAACTAAGATAACCCAGTAAATTAGAATTAAGAGCCAGAATTCACTTTGGTGAATTCTACACAATGGATATAAATGGAATCAGTATTGGATAATGAATTGATTTCTGGATTTGTAATTATTTAAAGCATACCGGCATTTAAACCTTGACATGTCATAAATGCATAAGTCATGTCAGCATTAGTGGAGCATTTAGCTTACCTAAGGACTCTATTAGCGGACCGTTCGCTCACCTAGGAAATCTGTGGTGTGTCCATGAGACGCTAGGCTAGCATATCAGTAGCGTACAGTTCGGTGGCATATTCAGATGCATAATTATAAATTCAGTTTTGGCATACAGTACAGTTTTTTAGCATTATTTATTCTGATTTAGATTACATACTTTCTTAAATACCTCTCAGTTGGTAGTTACAGTTTCAAATTTATTCATTGTTTTCTTACACTTAGTCTTATTTTATAAATTTAATTATAGTTTTAGTTATTCTACTTTAGATTTATAATGTTTTGAGCTTTAAGCTGCCTTAATGTCTTTTTTATAATTTTGTTTAAACTATCTAAATGATTAAATAGTAGATAATTGTAAGTTGTTAGAATAGTTTTTGATGTGTTAGACTTCTTGTCTAACATGGGGTACTTTTGGGATCTGATAATTTGCTAGATCATTAGCAGTTCGTGGAGCTAAATTCAATAAATACTCAAGAGATCAAGAGGAGTTCAAGGAGCATTAGTGGACTCTTCTTCAGCATCTACCTTCTGTTTAGTTTTCTTTCAATTCAGCACTCAGACTTTATTTCTATATTTGTTATAAAAATATTGCAATAACTATGGATGTTTTTCTCTTTTCTTTTCTGAGATAGATATTTTATTTAGATACAGTGATGAATGTTTCTGGATGTATGCTTAGCTTCCACATTCTATCTTTTTACTACTTATACTTAGTATTGTGATGTAATCAAAATATTTTAAAAATGCTAGTATTCATGTAACTTAGATCATATTTGCATTCTTAATCCAATATACACGAGTACCTTACATAATACTTAAGATAAGGATATTATACTTATCTTAAGGATTAGTACTCATTCCTCTTCTTTTGAGGTTGAGTTTTTAGCAGTTCTTGTGTTCATCTAGTTTATTTGGGGATGTTGTGTTTCCTTCCCGAGTAACGTACCGTTTCATTGCCAAATTGTTATTCCTTAAGCTAATTGTGCGCGGCGACTAGACGGGGTGTTACACTTAGTATCAAAGCAGTATCATAAGTGTTAGATAAGGAAAGTGTTCTTATATACTTTATGATTCATTCTCTAGAGCATTTATAATCACAATCACTAAGTGTAAGCAAAAGCAGAATCCACAACTTCAACAAGTCAAATCTCAAAAATGGAAACTAAGAATGTCTAGAAAAGACACCTTAGGAATTGAACGAACATTATAAGATATTTGAAAGCAAAATACAAATAATAATGATAGCTTAGGATTTGAACGGACTTTAAAGAAGTAAAATATGCAAGTAAAATTATTTATCAGTAAAACAAACATAAAAACCAGAACTAATAATTGAATGAAATTTTAGGAAATAGATTATCAATAGTCCGAGTACTACTACTACCTTAGGTTATTCGACAAGTACTAGGTGGATAATTTCCAATATGGTAAAGTCTATGAAAGAATCATGGAAGGAGTACTCCTCAAAGCATAGAAGTGCTGGACAAGATATTAGTTTGCTCAACCTTCAGAGGGACTAGTCTCCTTATCCTTGCTAAGAAATGGTTGGATCAAGTAACTACTACCTTCAGAGAAATGGCTTGTCTAGATGATTATCGTGTGCAGATTCTGGGAACTCTACTTGGAGGTTCAACTGATTGGTGGTGGTGTTGAACTTACAAAAGGCTCTCAAGGAAGCATCGAGTTGTCTCATATGATGATTTTTGTGTTTCTTTTAGAGCAGAGTATTGTAGTTGATGTTCTTGAATCATCTCTTGTATCTTTCTTTTGTATTAGCTATCCTTTTTATCTATTGATGTAACTTCTAATTTGAGAAAGTAATTGAAATAAATAGTGGATTTTTATTTCATGCTGAATTCATGCTTCTAGATATTGCAATCATGAATCCTGGATCCCCCTCATCTCCTACACCTATTAAAAATATGGTCTTGTCCTCTAACGGACTGGATAAAATCAACTCTCTTGCTAGTTTAATGAGGGCGTTTATAGAAAGTAATGCCCAACAAGTGCAAGAAACTTGTGTTTTGATACTAAATTCACAACAATAGTCTTTCCCTCGGATAGGAACCTCCTCTACATCACACTTTGTGGGAGATGGAATTCCCCATAATATTTTGCATCTTTGGACACCTACATTCAATGGGGCACTAAACCCCATGGACACAATTAGTTGGCTAAGAGCAGCTAAAAAGAACCTGGCAAGTATTAAATGTCCAAACTCTGAAGCAATCTATCTAGCACTTGTTCCAAGATGAGGCTGAGTACTGGTGGAAAAATGAATATAACACTAAACTTGATGACTACGAAATAGAGGACATCTTGTGGGACCAATTCGTTGAGGATTTCAAGGAAGCCTTTATTCCAGTATCTACTCAAGATGTATTAGAACATGAGATGCTCTATCTGACGCATGGTGGATGATCTATTGCAGACTACGAGCTTGAGTTTCGTAGTCTATCGTGTTTCACCCCTGAATTGGTGATGTCTGAAGCTTCTCGTTGCCACTAATTCTTGAAGGGGCTGAGAGATTCTATAAAAGCTCACCTAATCTCTCAGCAGATTAGGAGTTTCCCTAAACTATTAGAAGTTGCCTGCCTGTAAGAAGGTTTTTAAGGGCAGATGGATAAGAAGAGGAAGGCAAGTTTCATGCAGCCTAGGAGAGAAAGCATTGGTCATAGGAAGGGGGCCAAAGTGTATAACATGGATGCCAAACCAACTTAGGTAGAGCACACTTAATGCAAACGCCATCACCCATATGGGAAATGTTACCGCCAGGGTAACATGTGCTATACTTGTGGCCGATAGGGCCACCGCTTCTATTACTGCAATTTCAAAGTCACTATCGATGGAATGCCGATCACACATTCACGGCATGATCAAACCTTCCGTCCTCAACCTTTGAACAGTTGAGCTCCTGTCTTGGTTGTAATGTCAGATTTCACTCCTTCTATAAATCCTAAAGCAGCAGCTTCTGCTCCTAGGCTGGACTACAATTGTAAAAGCTAACAAACCTCAAAACAAGCAGCTAATAGCTCTTGCTTGAGTATATATGTTAACTCCTACTTTTGCACCTGAGGATAACAATGTTGTCTCATACATGTCTTAAATTTTATTTAATTTCTATTATTCTAAATAATTCAAATAGCAATATCCTTACTTTTGCTATAATCATAGGAACATTAATTATAAGCGATAAACCCTCTAACATTTTGTTCAATACCATATCAAGTTATTTGTTTGTGTTAAAAAATTGGGTTAAAGCCCTTAATCTACCATCATATAAATTAGCTAGCTCATTAAATATATTGGGTTACCTTCTGGAGCACATATGCAATCTCATCAATTATGTAACATAGAAATTCCTATCGATAATCAGAAGTTCAAAGCTAAGTTAATAATGATATCATTTTCCAACTTTGATATAATTTCGGGTATGAATTGGTTAAGTAAACATGGGGCTTCTATAAACTTCTAGAAGAAGAAAATTACTCTTGGCAATGCAAGCCAATCGAAAACATTTGTGGGTAAATTTAGTACTCAAGCTTCATTAATCAACATGATGAAGGCAGGGAGGTTAGTCAGAAAAGGATGCAATACATATCTAGTAACGATGTTAGGGGAGAAGAAGGAAAATATTCCTATCTCAGAAATATGTATAGTATGTGAATTCCTTGAAGTGCTCCCTGAAGACCTACCTGGTCTTCCTCCTGTTCGTTAAGTAGAATTTACAATAGAACTAATTTCGGGAATGCAGCCACTATCAAATGTTGCTTATTGTATGGCGCCTAAGAAGCTTCAAGAATTGAACAAGCAGCTTAAAGTGTTTCTTGAGAAAGGTCTCATTTGACCAAGTTCATCTCCTTGGGGAGCGCCAGTATTGTTTGTGAAGAAGAAGGATGGATCAATGCGCATATGTATCAATTATTGTGAGCTGAACAAGGTAACCATCAAGAACAAATACCCATTGTTGTGAATCAATGATCTATTCAATCAACTATCTATAGCTAAAGTATTTTCCAAGATTAACCTGCAATCAGGCTATCATCAGTTGAGAGTTAAAGATTCTAATATAGAAAATACAACCTTCAGAACTCGATATGGACACTACGAGTTTTTGATGATGTCTTTTGGCTTAACAAATGCACCGTCCATCTATATGGACTTAATGCAGCATGTCCTGAAGGTATATTTGGATAAATTTGCCATCATCTTTATCGATGATATTTTGATCTATTCAAAAAGTAAAGCAGATCATGAGAAACACTTATGAATGGTGCTAGAAGAACTTCAAAACCATGAACTATCTGACAAGTATTCCAAATGCAAATTTTGGCTTGACTTAGTCACTTTTTTGGGTCATGTCAAAGATGCCCAAGGAATTATAGTAGATCAAAATAAAGTTAGTGTCATCCAAGATTGGTTACAGCCAAAATCTGTGACTGATATTAGAAGTTTTATGGGACTAGCAGGCTATTACAAGAAGTTTGTTAAGGACTTTTCTCTGATAGCATTGCCTCTAACAAAGTTGACGCAGGAGACAGTGCCATTCAACTAGAGTCCTAAATGCGAGAATGCATTCTAGATGCTAAGAGGTGCTCTCTCTTTTGCCCCAGTACTTGCCCTACCTAAGTCTATACCTATAATAACCCATGTTGTTACCCTAGACAATTAGGACAAATCCAAATCCTGATTCTAATCTTAGTGTATTAATTAAGTCATGAGGAGTTCACAGTCCAAATCAAGAGGCAAATGAATCAAATCCAGATTTTTGAGAATTTTAGGAACCCTAGAAATTGACCTAATTATTTTGACCTCAGATAAAAAATCGGACTTCACTATTGTGCTCATTGCCCCCAAATTAGCTAAGGGTGATGTTTTGGTGGCAATCAATAGTAGTCAAAATTTTGTTGAATATTTTAATAATATTTAATTAACAGAAAATTGAGATATTTAATTTGACCTCGGAATCAAAATCTGACTAATTAAATACCCCAAAATAGGAAAATTAAATACTCGTCGAAATCGAAATCTGACTTCACCGTTGTGTTCCTTACCCCCAAATTAGATAGGGGTGAAATTTTGGGAATTGTCGGAGATCCTTTATAAAATATGATTTTAAAGATTAATAAATTTAATTTATTTAAATCCATTTTTATTATATTTTTCCCTCCTTTTTCCACCTTCTTCCCTGGCTGGGACCCATAGCCATCCCATCCTTACTGTAACTCTGAGCTGCCTTTCCCTTCAGCCCCTTGCCATGCTCAGCCTGCCCTCCCTTTTTTTTCTCTGTTCCTCCATCCATGTTCTGCCTTACTATGCTCAGCCTATTCTGCCCCTCAACCTCCTGCCAGCCCCCCTAACTCACTAAGTGGGATGGGACAACTCATGCCCATCCCATCCAATGGCAAGCCTCTGCTCCATTAAAAAAACCTTTAGCTCTCAGCTCCATTTCCTCTTATTTTCTGTGCCCAGCAGAATCCCCCCATTGTTGTGTTTGCTGAAGAAAGGATCTCTCAAGCTCTCAACCTCCCTTATGAAATATGCTATTATCGAAGCCAAGGTACCTCCTTTCCCCCCATTGAATGGATTTAATGGCTACTTCATTTTACTCTTATGCATATTTTACATCCCTAGAAATTTGTGATTTGCAATCTGGAAGCAATTAGAGCTCAATAAGGTATTGAAATTCATTGTAGATAAAATGCTCTGTTTTCCTTCTTTCTGCATACCTTCATCGTTAACTCCATTATTTGCATAGTTAGCATAATCATTTTGTGCCTATTTTTGAATCAATATAAAGGACTCAAAAATACCTTTCCATCGGTATATGGCACTGCACGTGAAGTGCTCTAGGCTGAGAGTATTTGAGCCCAAAAGAGACTTGTTGCAGATTTTGCACAAGTGAAATCACCGTCGGGTGTTGCAGCGCACCGTAGCGCTCGAGCTTCAAAATTGAGTCCGCTGTAGCGCGCCACAGTGCACCGCACCTCCCTAGCTTTGAGTTCAGTCTACCATAATCTGCTGCAGTGCGCCATAGCACTGAAACCCGCTGCAGTGCGCTACAGTGCCGAAATCTGCTGCAGCACGCTGTAGCACTTGGCTATCTGCCAGAAGGTGCTACCGTGCACCGTAGCACCCATAACTATCCGGATTGGTCCAGAACTAGCTGAAATTGCCCAAAAATTATAGTTTTTGAATTTTAAGGACCCTAGGACCCTAGTGGGGCCAAAATATATCAAATTTTAACCAAATTTAGTTAAAATTAAGCACTGTATAAGTGCGTAGGTAAATTTTAATTAAAATTTGCTCTTAACTTCCCTAATTAAATAAAAATAACAAATTAAGTTAAATTGAAATAAATTCAGTCAATTCTTATAATCTTTCTAAGTCTTTTCATTAGGAATTTCCTTAGGAACTTCACTTGCACCCTAGGACCTATTCCCTTAAGATTAGGAGTAGATCTTATGTTAGAATTCATTCATTAAATAAATGGGTTATTCAATAAATGAAACATTAGTTTTATTAGTTTTTAGAATTTCATACTTTGATTTTGATTATTTTTTCTCTTAATTTTAGATTAAGAATAAGAGAATCATCTTATTAAGCTTGATTACACTTAATAGGATTTGCCTTAATCTTTAGTTCACTTTTAGACTTAAAAATCTTAGATCTTATGTTTGACCCTTGGATTATGTGATTAACTCTAATCTCATGATGTTTAGCTCATAATCCCTAGTTATATATTGATCATATCTTAGCTTAAAATGTCTAAATTCATCAATTTGGATGTGATGATTTATTATTAAACTTATAATCATTGTTGATTGATCTAAATTAGAGCTTAATCAGTTCTAATTGCTTTTAACTTATAAGTTATGCTCAATAGTAGGAATTGGAGATCCTGAACTTGTATAACTTAGAATAGTTAGAATTATAAATTAGACAACAACAGTGTTACCATGTATAGAAGAGTCTCTTACTTACTACTTGATTGCTTGTGCTTTTGCATTCCTTGTATTTTGTGCCTTATTCCTTGAACATGTAATACATGATAATGTTGTTGCATGAAATGAAAATATAGAATATTAGGATAACGTTTGCATTGAGTTCAATTACTTATTGATCTAGTGCATTTTACCCTACTAGATAGGGGTAAGGAGAAATAAGGAGTACTTGGCATTACTCATTGAGGAGTGTTGTGCTAAGTTTGGAGCCCATATAGTCTTGCAGATGTGCTTGACTCCTCAGCTGCTTCTGGACGTGTCCATAGAAGCAAAACTAAAACAACTAAAATATATTTGCATTTATGATTATTGCCTATTCAGTTCAATTTCAGTTCTGTTATTTCTGGCCTAGCCTCAAATGATGCTAGGAACATTTTGTCACCTTAGCCTTCACATTAACGCTCAGAATCCTTTTGGTATTAGCAGGCTAGATTAGTCATCTTCTGATATGGCAGTACTTATATACCTGTTCACTGTTTACTATTACTATTTACTATTTACTATTTGTTGTTTCATATTTACTATCATACTTGACTTTAGTCTACCTTGTTTTACTTGTTTACTTATATATTATAGGATGCTAGACCTTTGTTGTTTACTTATATATACCACTATTAGATTAATTTCATTTAAATCAGCATATGTCATATCATTATCAGTATGTTTAGGATTAGAATTTACTTTCAGTTCTTTTACATACTGTATTATACATGTATGCCTATCCTTGCTTAGTTTACTTGAGGTATGCCTTTTTACCTCAAATCTTATTTAGTTATAAATGTTGTATTTATAACTTATCCTTCTCCTTTGTATGCTTGTTGCACCCTTACACTTTGCTTATTTTTATAGTTTATATAAAATGGTGATATCATAGAACTCATGAATTATTAATAGCCTAAAATGTACTTAGATTCTAAGTTATGTGAGGTAGTCGAGCCTTCTGAAGATTAGATTCAGGAGGAGGAGCGAGTTGCCACTGAAGATCTTTAGCTTAGCTCCCTTTTATTTTGTGAGGATGAGAGCTTTATCTTTTTCATTTAAGCTTTTCTAATGTTGTAATAATACATATACCATCTGATTGTCTTTTCCTTACTGTACTATTTATTCTAAGTTGTATGCTGTATTTTTCTCTATTTATTATGGTAAATTAGATGAATGTTTACTTTATCGTGCTTTCGCACTCTGATTCTGTATTTGCTTAGTGATTGATTACATAGCATGTATGCATTGGCTTATCTCTCCCTTACTAGTGGAATAGGGCTTACACCGAATCCAATGTTAAGTGAGGGGTTTGCCAAAGTGACACACCACCCCTTAGCTTAATCTTGTGGATTAAGGGGTGGGGCGCCAGAGTACCAATGCTTTTGGAATAGGCTTGGGATGTGTACTGATGTAGGAAGAAAAGGTTAGTACTTATGCATCTCATAAGTTAAAACCGCACAAAAAGAATTACCCTGTTCATGATCTATAACTAGGAACTGTAGTTTTTGACTTAAAAATTTGACGTCATTATCTTTATGGCATCCAATGCTCCATTTTCATAGATCATTAGAGTTTGAAGTATATCTTCATTCAGCTTTAACTCAATTATCATCAACAAAGATGGCTTAAATTAATCAATAATTATGATTTAAGTATTCAATATAATTCAAACAAAGCAAATGTTGTAGCTAATGCACTAAGCCGCGATGCTACACTATACAATATAATATCCATCAAGCTAGAGAGTTTGAACTACATCAAGCTGAAAGAGTCAATCAGGTTCTGAAAGATCTCCTATGTTTATATATTCTAGATTTTGGAGGTTTCAGGGAAGATCATGTTCCCTTAGTAGAATTCGCTTATAATAACAGTTTCCAATTGAGTATTGGCATGGCTCCATATGAAGCCTTATAAGGGAGAAAATGTAGTACTCCATTAACTTGGTCTAAAATAATTAGTGTACAATTATATTGTTCAGACTTAGTGGAAGAAGCAAATAAGAAGGTGCAATTGATCCAACAACAAATTAAATCAGCTCAAGATCATTAGTGTAAATATCACGATGCCCATCATCACTCTCTAGAATTCAATGTTGGAGATTTTGTGTATCTCAAAATAAGCCCGATGAAAGGAGTATATTATTTTGGTGTAGCTGGAAAGCTCAGTGCTCGCTATGCCAGACCATTTAAAGTATTAGAGAAGATAAGCTCTGCAGCCTATAGATTGAAACTTATAGTGGATTTCTCTGCAGTCCATAATGTATTTCATATTTCATCACTGCAGAGATGTGTTCATAATCAATCTCATTTAATTCAATTCCTTGCAATATCTCTCCAGTCAGACCTTTCTTTTGCGAAGGAGTCTATTAAAATTTTAGCTCATGATCAAAAGCAACTGAGAAATTGCTCTATCCCAATGGTGAAGGTTCAGTGGAGGAATCACTCTCTTAAATAATCAACTTAGGAAAAAGAGGATGATATGTAAAGGAAATATCCAAGTCTCTTTATAAATCCAGGTACCTTTAATTTTGAATTCTTCTCTTAAATTCTACATTTTCTTTTCCCATCTTAGGATGATGTTGACGACGACATCGTTCTTAAGTGGGGGAGTCCTTAACAACCTTACTGGCCCACTATAGTTTCATGGAGGTATTTATAGGCTATGGGGAGGTCTAGGGATGGATGCCTTGACTGGGAGCCATGGCTTAGGCTCGGCCCAAGGGAATTCTCCACTTACCTTAATTGGGATGGGTCAGACCTCAATTCCAGCTAGGAGTGCTTGGCAGGTAAGGGAAAGGATCCTAAAGGCTTCCCTGACATGCTGCGAGAGTGGTAGACCGGCCTGATGATGTGGCTGTATGAGGGGATTTGGTTGTCGGGTGCAAGTAAGAGAGGAAGATGATCTATAATCACCAAAGTCTCCAAGACCATTTGATTGATCTTCAATTGGAGCAGAACGATCCTGATCCTTAGACAGCTAATGGCCAAGCACAGACACTAGATCAGCCATCAGATTGGATTTAGAGATCCTACGGGCTAGTGGGGGTACTTAAGGCGGAAGGCTGGATGTCATCGAATCGCATCTCAGAACCGTGGAATGGTCGAGATCAAACGGATCCGATTGAAAGCTCGGGCCATTAAATCAGATCTGCGGGATCAATGATCCAAATAGTGCCCGCGGTTTGGAGGCAGCTGACCATTAGAGGGAGGGTTGATTTTCAATTAAGAAATGTTATAAACCTTAATATGCAATTGAACCAATTTAAGGAAAATCCAAAATAGGCTTAAATGGTCTCCAAAATTTTTCAAAATTTCACTCTTAGCTAATTAGAATGCCAGGAATTCAAAAATAGAATCAAATTTTAATTTGGAGATTAAATTATTTTTGCTAATATTTAGGATCTTAAAATAGAAAAAATAGCTAAATTGCTCAAATGAGCTTCGATTGATTTCAAACTTCTATAGTTAGGTTTAAATGACCCACTAAGTCTAATGAAATAAAAATCAAAGCTTTATTTAGTTTAAATTGGCTTGGATTAGTTAGGGTAATAACTAGGGTTGTTACATTGTATGCCTCATCCTCATTGAATGTGACATCCTAGCTTTTAAATATTTTCTAATTATGATAGTCCAATAATTTATAGCCATATTCTACCACTCTATAGCCAATTAATGTGCACTTGATTTCTTTTGAATCAAACATAATCCAAGAAATTGCATCAATGTGCACATATAATGAACAACTAAATACCTTTAGGTGATTCAATTTTTCCTTTTTGTTGCTCCATGCCTCCTTATGTATCTTTTCTTTCAAAGGAACAGAAGAAACCCTATTTATTATATATATCATTGTATTCATAGCCTTAGCCCAAAACTACTTGGGCAACTCATCATGTAGGCTCACGCTCCTAGCTCTCTCTGTAATAGTTCTGTTTATGTGCTCTACAACACCATTTATCTTAGGCGTTCATGAAGCACTGAACTCCCATTTGGTCGTATTCAAAAATAGGATTTCTAAAATTTCTTATCATAGTATTCATCACAATTGTCTAATTTGAGGCACTTGAGCTTATAGCATATATCTCAATTTCAACTATGGCTAGCCACTTTATTGAATACATAAAACACATTATATTTGTGTACCCGGAAGTATACCCATACCTTTCTAAAAGTATCATTAATGAAAGTGATGAAGTATGTGGCTCCACTATAAGAGAATGTGGCAAATGATCATCACACATTATGTGCACAAGCCTCTACTTAAAGGACTTCAAGTCTCTACCACTTCTTGAGAAATTTTAATAACTCAAGGTTACCCAATTTAATTAGACTATTTAGTTTAGAACCCCACCATTAGTTTTTAACTATCACTAGGATCAAACCCCTAAGTTTTGAGTAAATTTGGAAGTAATTTGAATAAAATGAATATTTTATTTAATTTAAATAATTAGAATAATAAAATGATTATTTTGACCTCTACTCAATACTCTAATTACATTTTTGAGTTTCTCACACCTAAATCCACAAACGATAGAATTTTTGGAATTGTTTGAGCTCATTTGGTCAATAAATATTGAATAATACAAATTGTATTAATTAATACTAATTACAAATACTTTAATTAAATTTAATAGCTAAACTTTCATTTAATTGCTTCTGCGAATGATCCACTATTTGGTTATAAACATTGAACAACAGGATCATTGAATATGTGTCTTCCCTCCTTTTCTCCCTATCAGATCAGATAGCTGGATTTAATCTCACAGTTTGATCAAGATCCAACCATTGGATTGAAGTCTAAAACTAGCAACCTGCAATTCATCCAAGATTGATTAACTCGCAGAATCAAATCATGATCATCTCAGCAATTAGGGCGTGTGGTACTGTAACACCCCGTTTTGTCGCACGCACAATTAGTTTAAGGAATAACAATTTGGTGGCGAAATGGTGCATTACTCGGGAAAGAAACAACATCCCCGAATAAACCAGATGAGCACAAAAACTGCTAAGAGCATAACCTCAAGAGAAGAGGGATGAGTACTAATTCTTAAGATAAGTGTAGCATCATTATCTTAAGTATTAAGTAAGGTACTCATGTATATTGGATTAAGAATGCAAATATAATCTAAGTTACACAAATACTAGCATTTTATAATATTTTGATCACATCACAATACTAAGTATAAGTAGTAAAAAGATAGAGTGTGGAAGCTAAGCATATATCCAGAAAAATTTATCATTGTAGCTAAATGAAACATCCATCTTAGAAATTAAAAGAGAAAAACATCCAAAGTTATTACAATGTTTTTATAGCAAATACAGAAATAAAGTCTAAGTACTAAACTAAAAGAATACTGAACAGAAGGTAGATGCTAAAGAAGAGTCCACTAATGCTCCTTGAACTCCTCCTGGATCTCTTGAGTATCCACCGGATCTGGCTCCACGAACTGCTAATGATCTAGCAAATTACTAGATTCTAAAAGTAACCCATGTTAGACAAGAAGTCTTATACATCAAAAACTATTATAATAATTTATAATTATCTACTACTTAATCATTTAGATAGTTTAAACAAAATTATAGAAAAGATAATAAGACAGCTGATGCCCAAAATAGTATAAATATGAAGTAAGATAACTGAAACTATAAACTAAAAATGTAACTGAAATTGTAAACTGAAACTGAGTGTAATAAAAACTGTGAATAAATTTGAAACAACAACTACCAACTGAGAGGTATGTAAAACAATATGCAATCTAAATTGAAATAAATAATACTGTAAAACTATGATGTATGCCACTTAATAACATTATGCATCTAAATATGCCATTGAACTGTACGCCACTAATATGCAAACTGGGTGTCTCATGGACACACCACAAATTTTATAGGTGAACAAATGCTCCACTAACAGAGTCCTTAAGTGAGCAAAACACTTCACTAATGCTGACATGACATATGCATTTATGATATGATAAGGTTTTAATATCAGTATGTATTCAATCATCAAAAATCCAAAAATTAATTCATTATCTAGTACTGATTCCATTTATCTCTATTGTGCATAATTAACCTAAGTAAATTATGGCTCCTAATTCTAATTTACTAGGTTATTTTAGTTAAGATCATTTAGAACAATCAGCTGAAGGAATTGTATACACATAGTTGGTATGTTTCCAAGAAAGGTGAATTTTAACACTTTATTTATTTAACTACACATATCGAAGAGCACAATGATAAGACGCAGGAGCCAGTTACAATTTATTTTCTCAAACTAAGTTGTTAAATACCCTAATTATAATCATACTTGGTGATCTAAAAAGGATGACTTGAGATATTTAGCTTGTTTAACTGCACTTATCGAAGCACATGATGATAAGAGGCAGAATCAGGTTACAGTTTCTTCTCTCAAACTAAGCATCCAAGTTACCCTATTTATAAAACACTTATGCATGGAAATTTACTCTAAGCTAGACTGTACTTATCCAATCACATAGGCTAAGACCGAGACTTTGCAATCCTACTTAGAGTGGCTCATGCAATCCCAAGTTTTTTTTTTGAAATAATTCAGCACTGTGGATATATACTTTCAAATTCTACTGATAGTCTACTGATTTCCACAAATCTATTTAAAATAACAAGGGTTATCAAACTAATGAATCCTTACTCCATTAAAATGGGCACTACATAAGGATCTAAGACTGTGACCTAGAGGTCACTCAAATCTAAGTTACTACCACATGGGAGAATCTCATGCTATGTTCTTAGGTAATTCTGCCATAAGGGTCTAAGATTAAGCGTCTAAGGTTAAGAAGGAGCATCTAAGTTCTTACCTCAAGATGTAATAATAAGCTCTTCCCACCTAAATAGATTATTTAGTTATGGCTTAACAATTATTCATGCTAAGGCAAGACCAACAATTATTCATGCTAAGGCAAGACCAAAGTGATCTAGCACTTCTATCTTAAGAGAAAGTCTAAGTCCTAAGCTTTTTATAATTATTGCTTCTTTAAGGTTTATTTGACCAGGTCAGATGGGTAACACATTTGATCAATACTTATGCTAAAATCATGGGATTCAATCATATAAATTATTAAAAAAGGAATAGTTCATAAATCCATTCTATTTTATAGGTTATGTTATGCTAATGATCTTACTTAAGGTCAATGTCAAATAGATCCCTTAATTCTTTCCATCATCTCGCTCAAGCTTTTGGCACTCTGGTGGATTTTGATTACTTTGAACCACTGATAAAGGGCATGATTTGGTGTTTGGACCCCCTGCTAGGTCACTGCGATCATCTGGAAGCTCTATCCCTCCTCAGTTCATCTCTATCATGCCTTTAATTACATTCCCTAGTATAGCCCTCTCCCAACTAAATTGTGTGAGCTCAATTCCTTCAATCCATGCAATAGGGTAGCTCTGTGATGCTCTGAATGCTCTTCTCTAGTTCTTATGATTAGTGTGATCAGTTGAGATTGAACGGGTTCAATCCAGATAGTGAGGACTCCACTGTATGAATGGAACTCAGTCCGGATGAAGTGCCGATACTTCTCTAGAGTCCCGAGCCCAATTTCCTACCTATTCATTTTACTGATCAATCGTGCAATCTAACCAGATGCAATGTGATTGTCCATTGGGTCTGGGCTAGCTCGATTTAATCATCCTGATCATTTGGGTTCTGCTAAGAGTTTGCAGTCGAGCTCGAGTAAGGAACCGACAATCCAAACCTTCCTGACCATTGTGGCTATGGGCTTGAATCCACCTCACCACCTAGATGGTTTACGGATCAAGTTATGGCCAAATGGTGGCCTTTATGAAAATAATTTTCTCCTCATAGTAAACCTTAAATGCTATGATAGGTCCAAACCCATGAACTAGCCATCTAGCAATCCAGGGCCTCCCATTGAGGGCATTTAGTTTGAGTCAATACGCAATGACCCACTAAGGGTGTACCGATTGAGTCCAGGCCTTGAGATGGTGTATCGATGGAGAATTTAGCAGTCTAAGGTAGCCTCTTGCATATGGTTGCGTAAAGGGTATTGGGGATGATGACATTCTCACTTCAGGCCGAGCCAGTCTAGGCCCGCGCGGTGCGACAGTGCCGACTCAATCAGGCCACGATCTAACCCGCGTAGTTTGATAAATGGGTCAGAATATTTAATTTAAATATGAATTATTTTCCTTCTGTAAATTCAATTATAAATCCATTTAATTAAATATCATATGGTTTGATTAATTGAAAATATTTAAACTAAATTAACTGAATAACTTAATCAATATTTATCCAAATAATATGATCAAATATACTATTTTTATTAGAAAATCATAAGAAATATTAATATATAATAAAATTCTAGATCCAATGGTTAGATTTTTTTGATTTAGCCTAATCTTTCTCTTATCTTAATTAGTGAATAAATAATTTATTTTATGCTCAAAATCCATGATTAAGATCTCTAATTATTCATAATATAGAGGAGAACTTAATTATGTCCTTAAAAATATTTTAGGAGTTATAAATTTGTTAACCCTCTTAACACCCCAAATATTAATTAGTGTCTAATGGTCTAATTAATCCTCTAATTTTGATGAACCAAGTTCCTGTTATTTTCTTAGGTTTACTAGAGCCTACCTATGAACTAAAATCTTCATAATAAGTTTTAACTCTCTTAATCACTTTTCTTAGCCTTAAGAAGTGATTAGGGTTAAATAATCTAATCTTAAATCCAAATTTCAATTTTTAGCCTTAAGAAGGATATTTCAATCCTTTTTGGCCAAAAGTTTGTTTAAGAACCCTTAAACCTAAGAAGTATGATTAATATGCTTTTAATCAGTAATGTAATAAATTAGGATCCTTCATGAAGCTTTTAAACTTAATTGATCTATCTAAATTATTTAAAGCTCAATTCTTCTTAAATTTCTCTTAAAGTAATCATAAAGATCTTATGGTGATATTTGACCCTTCATTTAATCTTGATTATTGAAATTTAACCTTATGAAACTAGTATTAATTATCTTGTCAAAACCAATCATAATAATCACTCCTAAGAGAACATCTTAATGAAAACTCTAAGTTTAAATCTAAGTTGAAGCCTTAAGTAATTAAACCTAAGACTTATATTTTAGATCCTTAGTGATTTTCCATGTGAATATACTTGAATTTCATCCTTGAAAATTCCCATTTGATTTAATCTTTTGAAATTCTTTTAGTGGGCTTAGGTTGATTCAACCTGTAGAATAATGTGATTATTCTATAGATTGAACTTAGATCTTAGATTCTCAATTTCTTAACTGATTATTTGATATTAAAATTATAGATTCAACATTTTCTTGAGATCATAGTTTCTTTAATATTTCGGTTTCTAAGAACCCCTAACTTTAATCTAAGTGTGGGTGTGAACCTTGGAATTATGTTTGAACCCCAATTTGGAGTTTAAACCCAGAATTCTTAATCTTGATTGACATAATGAAGATTGGCATTGAGTTATTAAAATACATTAATTAAGTTGTTGATTTATTTGATTAACCCTTACAGTCATCACTTCTGATTATAAATTAGAACTTGTTAAGTTCTAATGTTAGCTTTAAGGTTGTAAGTTTGGGATTTTACAGGATTGTTAGATATTGGATATCCTATGCCTGTATTAACTCAAATAGATAGAATAAATTAAATTAGACAACAAAAGATATCATATATGCTTAGTTGAGTCTCTTGCTTACCTTGACTGTTACTGCTTCGCACACCTTGTGCTTGAGCCTTTTTCTTGGACATATTAGTTAGACATATGATCTTTGATGAGTATCCTATGCTTAGTTTGAAATTGTATAAATATGATTTAACTTTATTCAGTTTATTTAGTTCATTCAGTTCATTCAGTTCTCAGTTTAGTAGAGTGTGTCCTAACTTAGTATGTCTCTTCAGTTTAGCTCTTTTTATATAGAATAGACTCGAACCTAGCTCTATGGTTGGCTAAGGGGATACATGTCTGATTCTATAAGCTCAACTCGGACCTAGCTTTGAGGATGCCTAAGGGGATACATGTTGAACTTTCTATGCAATGGCTCTATTTTGGCTCATTTCTATTATGGCATTACTAACTTAGGTACACTTCTACTTTTTAGTTCAGATCTAGTTCAGTGGCTAGTTTAGTGCATTTTTACTATTTTCTACACACTTTTACAGTTCATTTTAGTTTAGTATTTTCAATTTAGTATTATCAAATTAATATTTCTAGTAAAATTTTGTTTAATACTTGCATACTTAGGATGCTAGTCTTATTTTAGTTTTCTTATGCTTTAGTTTAGATTTTCTTTATATAAATCAGCACGTATTAATATAATCATAAGCATATTAGGATGAGTTTACTTTCAGTACTTTTCAGTTATTTTTATACTTACTTCCTAACCTTAATACAACTTCTAATTGAGGTATGTTAAGTTACATACTTTACTCTATTTAGTTATAAATGTTAATTTATAGCTAGCCTATTTCTTGTAGCTTATTGCACCTTAATTACTTGCATACTTAGTAAAAAATGTGATATTTTAAATGTTTAATTTCATTTAAACTAGCCTAAAATGTGCTTAAATAATTTCTCTAACTGTATGTTTTTCTTTTCTTGGCTGGGCCTTGGCATTGTGATACCGACAATGTCAGATTCAGAGCTATTCGTTGAGGTTGATTTTGGAGAGGAGCTTGGCCAGGTGGAGGACCTTATTGCTGCTGTAGCTTAGCTAAATTTATTTTCAGCTATGAGAACAAGTGTTCATTTTTCTTTTAAATTCAGTTTGTCATAATTCATTATTATGGATGTATTTACTTTCTGCATTTTTCATATTGAGCTGAGTTACTATTTCTACTTTCTTTACTATGCTGTGATGTGGATGTTATACTCTTTCTTGCTTCTACTACTTATACTACTTAGCATTTTCACTTAACTAAGGTGGGTTGGGTGTATACTTGACTCGACTATAGTTGGGAGGATTGCCATAGTTGGTGATCGTATTCATTGTAATTATGTTAATCATAGTATTAGTATAACCACGGAGGGTACGGGGTCCCACATACAATGAGAGAAATGAAGCTTCAGATGATGTGCCTAATTATATTGAAGTGGATGCCAATATTGAATAGGATGAGCATGCACCTCCAAATGCTCATGAAGGTGGAGAGCAAATAGTTTCTAAGACACCTGCTACAAAGCTAAGAAGATTCACTAGAATATCATGCCCCATAAAGGTACCCTCCTTAATGTATTATTTATTGCTAAAAGATTATGGAGAACCAGAATGCTATGAAGAAGCACTTAAAATTGATAACTCAATCAAGTGGAAGTTAGCCATGGATAATTAGATGAAATCACTCATGTCAAATAAGACATGGGAGTTGGCTAGACTATTAAAAGAAAAGAAGGCTCTCTAAAATAAAGGGCTCTTCATATTGAAAGAAGAACCAAATAAAAGAAAACTCTATAAGGCACGGCTTCTAGTAAGGGGTTTTTAGTAGAAACATGAAGTTGATTACAGTGAGATCTTTGCTTCAGTGGTGAGGATGACTATTATCAAAGTAATACTTAAAATTGTGGGGATTAAGAATATGCATCTATAGCAAGTAAATTTGAAGATAACATTTATTCACGATGATCTTGTGGCGCCCCACCCCTTGATCGCCAACAGTCAAGACTAAGGGGAGGTGTGCCACTTTGGTAAATCCCTCACTTATCATTAGATTAATGTATAATTCCTCAATCCACTAATAAGGGAAGAATGTGCCCTGGATAATGCAACAAAATCATTCATTAAGTATATATATTCATCAAAGTGCGGAAGCAAAGATAGTAAAATATGCTACATCCAATCCACCACAATACTAGTAAGAAGTAAACATGCAGCTCATAATAAAATAGTACAATAAAAGAACATGCATAAATATCTGAATTATTATAATATTAAATTAAGTCTTAATGAAAATGATAAGGCTCTCATCCTCACAAAAATAAAAGAAAAGCTAAGCTAAGGATCTCCAGCGGCAGCGTACTCCTCCTCCTGAATCTGACCTTCAGAAGGCTCGAGTACCTCGAATAACTCAGAATCTACCATTGTCGGTTTCACAATGATAGGGCCCCAACTAAAGAAAAGAAAAATCTAATTGGACATATTATTTAAGTACATTTTAGGCTATGAATATTTCATGAGTTTTATGATATCACCATTTTACTTATACTATAAAAACAAGCAAAATGTAAGGATGCAATAAGCATACAAAAGAAGGAATAAGCTATAAATAAAGACATTTATAACTAAGCAACATGTGAGGTAAAATAACATGTCTCAACACAAAAGTTATAATAAGGTTAGGCATATAAGTATAAGTAAAGTAACAAAAATATTGATGGAAAAGACTCATCCTAAACATACTTATGATCACTTGACATATGCAGGTTAAAAAAAAATAATCTGACTATGATATGTATAGTAAGCAGCAACAAAAAGTAGCATCAAATGAGTAAGTAAGCAGGTAAAGTAAAACTGACTGAAGTAAAGTACAACAATAAATGGTAAATAGTAAACAGTAAACAATAAATAAGTATGTAATGACTGCCATATCAGAAAAGGGCTAATCTAGCTTGCTAACATCAAAAGGATTCTTAGCTTCAATGCGGAGGCTAAGGCGACAAAATATTTCTAATGTCATCTGAGGCTAGGCCGGGATAACAAAACATAAACTAAACTAAATAGGCAGTAATCACAAATGCAGTAATGTTTAGTTATTTACTTTACTTCTGTGGATATATCCAGAAGTAATTAAGGAGTCTAGAATATCTGCAAGACTATATGGGTTCCAAACTTAGCACAAAACTCTTCAATGAGTAATGCCAAGTACTCCTTGTTTCTCCTTACCCCTATCCATTTGGGTAAAATGCGTAAGATCAACAGGTAACTGAACCCAATGCAAATATTATCCTAATATTCTATGTTTTCATTTCATGCAATAATATTATCTTGTATGACATGTTCATGGGATAAGGCACATAATACAAGGAATGCGAAAGCACAAGCAAAATAATAATGAGCAAGGGACTCTACTACATATGATGATATCTGTTGTTATCTATTAAACCATTATAACTATTCTAAGTTACACAAGTTCAGCATCTACAATTCTTACTATCGAGTGTAGCTTAGAAGCATGATCTTATAAGTTTAAAGTAATTTTAACTGATCAGGTTCTAATTTAATTCAATCAGAATCGACTATAGGTTAGATAATAAATCATCGCATCCTTAATTAATGAATTTAGACATACTAGGATAAGATCTGATTAAAATCTACTAAACTAGAGATTATGAGTTAAACACCATGAGATAGGAGTTAATCACATAATCTAAGGGTCAAATATAAGATCTAAGGTTTTTAAGTCTAAAAGTGAACTAAAGATTAAGGCAAATCCAATTAAAGAAATCAAGGCTTAATAGGATGAATCTCCTAGTCTAAATATAAAATGGAAAGATAAAATAATCATAATTAAAGTAAAAAAATCTTGAAATTAATAAAACTAAGGTTTCATCCATTAAATAACCCATTTACTCGATGAATGAATTCTAACATAAGATCTACTCCTAATCTTAGGAGAAAAGGTCCTAGGGTGCAAGTGAAGTTCCTAAGGAAGCTCCTAATGAAAAGACTTAGAGAGATTTAAATAATTGATTGAATTTATTATAATTTAACTTAAGTTGTTATTTTTATTTAATTAGGGAATTTAAGAATAAATATTAGCTAAGTAGGCATATTATTCTTACTTAGAGATTTTCAAGCCTAAAGTTTGGATGTTTAACAAAATATTCAAATTATGGGATTTAAGACTTAAATTAATCTTAAATCAATTTTATTACTATTTGTAATGATTTAAAAGATATTTTAAGAGTTAAGAACACTTAACCTAAATTTTGGGCAAAATGACCATTTTGCCCCTACTTAAGTGTCCAAAAAGCCACTTTTTGACTTAAGGCTCCAAATTTAATTTTCTTACTGCCAAATAACTTCTTACTGTCTAACATGAAGATAGATAGTAAGTACACTAAATTTGAACAAGAAATGGGTCCTATAGGTCCAAACTAAGAAATTTAAACTATAAGGGCAATTTAGTAATTTTATCTTGATGGAATTTAAATATTTGTGCAGTTTACTATTGCTTGCTGTTCAAGAATTCTATAGAGTCTAAGAATACTAATTTTGAGGTCTATTGGATTAGTTATGAGTGTTCTAAGTTTAAGGGTAAATGTGTCATTTCTAGGGTTAAGAGGGGTTAAAACCTAACTTTTTCATTTGAGATCCAAATTCAGCAAACTCAATGTCTATAACTTCCTTATTTTATACTGAGTACTTTAACTGGGTGTGGACCCAAATTGGACTTCATTTGGCCAAGTTGTGACCTAATTAGGGTTAGGAATATTTTGGTCAACCTAAGGTTTCTAAAGGTTAAAACCTAAATTTTATTTCAATTTACTATTGGCACTGAATTTCTAACAAAATTAGCATATTAAATTTCTTAATTTGGAGTCCAAATGGTCTAGTTAGGGTCATTTCAATGTTAGGGTTCTATTTTTTTGAAAGGGGTCAAAACCCAGTCTTTTCCATATTTAAAAATTGACATACAATTTTATACAATGCTCAATTTTAAAACTATGAAGTTTTGATCATTTCAGCCGGTTATGGACCAATATGGACAATTCTGGGGGCGCTATGGCATGCGGTAGTGCCTTCTGGCCGAAAGTCAGGCGCTACGACGTGCTTTGGCGCGCTGTAGCAGGTTTTGGCGCTGTGGTGCGCTGCAATGGGTTTGGAACTGTGGCACACTGTAGCAGATTATGGAGAACTCAACTCGAAGCCCAAGTGCTTCGGCGCGCAACACCGGACCCGATTTCGAACCTCGGGCGCTGTGGCGCGCTGCAGCGCCCGACGGTGATTTCGCCTGTTCTAAAACCGCAACGAGTTAACTTTCGGGCTCAAATACTCTCAACCTAGAGCACTTCACGTGCAGTGTCATATACCAATGAAAAGGCATTTCCGATACATTCCATTGATACCAAAATCGGCACGAAAGGATTATTCTAACTATGAAACAATGGAGTTAAAGGTCAGGGTATGCAGAAAGAAGGAAAACAGAGCATTTTATCTATTATGAAATCTAATATCTTAATGAGCTCTAATGGCTTCTCCATTGCAAATCATAGATATCTAAGGATGCAAAATAAGCATAAGAGTAAACTGAAGTAGCCATTGAATCCATTCAATGGGGGAAAGGAGGTACCTTGGCTTTCAAATGGAAGAAGATGGAGGAGGAGAGTTCTACTTTCTGCAGGAACTTGGTAGCTTGGGGGCTTCTTCAGTAGCTCAGTAATTGAGGAAGGAGGAAAGGCTTGGGAACATCAGAAGAGATTTTAGCTTTGAGTGTAAAGGGAGAAAGGGGAGAGTTAAGAGCTGCCTTTAAATAAGAGGGTGGAATGGCGCTTGGATGGGATGAGCCTGACTCATCCCATCACAAGTATGGGAAGGATGGCTTGGAGAAATGGAGAGGGAAAGGAGATTGTGGCATGATTTAGGGAGTAGGGTAGCTGAATGAAAGCAGGGAGTGGGGTCAGCTAGGGAAAATAAATGAAGGAAAATTATTAAAATGGATATTTAAAGATTTTAATTAAATCTATTTAATTAATTAATGCTTTAAAAATCAGATTTTATAATCGTGCTCCGAAAAATTCAAAAAATTCACCTCTAGCTAATTTGGGGGTGAGAAATTCAACGGTGAAGTTAGATTTCGATTCCGACGTGTATTTAATTTTCTTATTTTTTAGGGTCTTTAATTATATTAAAATGTTCGATAAAATCCGAAGACTTCCAAACGCGTCCAAAACATTACCCCAAGCTAATTTGGGGGTGATGATCACAATGGTGAAATTGGATTTTGATTTCGAGGGCAAATTAAAAATCTTAATTTTCCATTAATTAAATATTATTAAAATATTTGACAAAATTTTGACGACTTCCGATTGCCACCAAAACATCACCCTTAGCTAATTTGGGGGTAATGAGCACAATGGCGAAGTCTAATTTTTGATATGAGGTCAAATTCTAGGGTTCCTAAAATTTCCAAAATCAGAGTTTGATCCATTTGAGCTCTAATTTGGACTAGGTCCTAGTGGTGAACTACTAATAACTTAATTAGTGCACTAAGATCAAAATTAGGACTTGGATTAGTTCTAATTGTCTAGGATAATAACTTGGGTTGTTACAGATCTAGAGGAGGAGTTGCACATGATTTATCCATAAGGTTATGAAACTCGAGAAAAAAGTGAGTAAGTTTGTCCTGCTTTGGGAGACCTGCGTGCAATATCATGCTCCTGGCTCTTTTTGTAATTATCTTATTCATCCATTCTGTAACACCATTTTGCTGTGGTGTTTTAGTGACTGTAAACTCCCACTTGATTCCTCTCAAGGCACAGAACTCCTTAAACTCCTTATCACAATACTCATCGCCATTATCAGACCTAAGAATTTCAGCTTTAATCCTATCTCGTTCTCCACCAAGGCTAACCACTTTTCAAACACATCAGATTTGTATTTTAGAAAGTAAGCCATTAACTTCCTAGTATGATCATCAATGAAGGTGATTAAGTATGTAGCTCCACCTATGGAGGATGTAGGAGCTGGTCCCCATACATCTGTATGCACCAACTCCAATTTCTTGCTTTTTATCTCCCTCTAACTTTCGAGAATGAAACCTTCTTCAGTTTGCCCAACACATAGTATTCACAGAAATACAAATCTACTGACTTCAGTCCTTGGAGTTTTCCTTTTAATTGTAGAGATTTTAATACTCTCTCACTCATATAGCCAACCTCCAGTGCCATATATCCGCATCTATCTTTTCTGCAGCTGCAATAGTATCAGGCACTTTATTGATCAAGAAAAGTGTACCTTCCATATTTCCCCGTGCAATAATGAGTGCACCATTGATGACCTTCGATGAGTCTCCTGTGAAATAAGTGCTATAGCCCTCTCTGACTAATTGGCTTACTGAGATCAAATTTCTCTATAGACATGGCACATGTTTAACATCCTTGAGCTTCCAAACTGTGACGTTTGGTAGCTTAATGATGAATTCAATATTTATAATAAATTTGAAAATAATTACAAACACTTTCATGTTAAAATGGCTTACTTTGATGAGTTTTCTACTATTTTCAGGCAAAAAGAGGAGCTGGATTGAAATCTGGGCAAAATAGAAATTCTGGAAGAAATCCGCCACTACACACCCAGGCGCGCCACAGCGCCTCCAGTGGGCAAAAACTCGAGAGCTCGGTGCTACCGCACACTGCAGTGGATCCAAACCTGAGAGATCGGCGCTACCGCATGCCGTGACGAAACCATCCAAACCCAGATTCAGCATCCATTCAAAAGCCCTCGCTACAGCGCGTCGCAGCGGTCTCAACCTGAGACATGGGTGCTCCCGTGCGCTTTAGCGGATTCAAATAGAGAGCTTGATGCTATTACAAGCCACAACAGATCAATAGGGCTAGAACTTAGTAAAGAAAGTATAAAGCATCCTGATACCGCCCATCGATGCGGGTCAAAACACAAGAGCTCGGCGCTACCCCGTGTGCCGCAGCAGGTCCAAACCTTAGAGCTCGGCACTACCATGCACCGCAGCGGATCCAAACCTGAGAGCTCGACGCTACTATGTGCCACAATGAGCATTCATTTGATGATTATTCTGAATTAGAACTGCTGCAACGCGCCCAAGCGAGCTGCAGTGCACCGTAGCACCCACCATATTTTTAGCCAGGTCCAAGCATTAATGTTAGGAAAGGGAAGGCCACAAATTCAAAACCTTTTACCTTCCCCGGATGTATTAACTCGAAACTCAATTAATATTGGTATTCTCAAGAGGCATAACAGAATAAATTAAAAGGCAAACCATTAATGAGAAGAAGTTGGAGGGTTTGACAACAATTATTTTCAAGGGCAGGGGGTTGCACTATAAAAGGAAGAAAAAAAGACTAAGAGGGGGTTCCCCTCTTTGACATTCAAGATAATAAATTTAGACCTACTGTAGAGAGAAGAAGGAAGAACCCAAACCAAGGAGGATAAGAATTCCATTCAAAGAAAGAAAGAAAGGAAGTCCAAGGAGCTGAAGGAGGAGAAGTTGGAGAGCAAGAGGAAAGCTGGAGAATGCTAAGGGCAATTCCTAGTATTCTTCTTTAACCTCTCCTTGTTTTCTTTCTTACAGTAGAACCATGCAAGGGTTCATGTCTTTGTATTCCATGTTCTGTATTTCTTTTGGTGTGGAGAGCTAAGCTACCCCTTGGGGAGGGTTTATGAATGTTTATGAATATTTGTTTCCTGTGTAATCATGCATGTGATGAATGTTTATTATATTTTTCTTACAGTTGGTTTATAATATTGAATCAACTAGACATCTCAAGTTATCGGGAATGCACATAAAGGTCCTCATCGCGAATACATATTCGCTGCGCGAGGATTCTCAGTGTAAAATACCTTAGCTTGAGATGAAATGGAGATTAGATACCTTAATTCTCTTTGAGCTCCAAAGCTCACTAATTGGCGTAAAGCTAGGAAAAGGAATAATTGAATGTTTATGGATGAATGTGACATAATATTTGAGCTCAGTCAAGAGGTCAATGCATGTGAGCCAAGAGCCACCAATCAAGCTCTGTAGCTCAACATATCTGAAATCAGGAAAAGGAATAATTGAATGTTTGTGGATGAATGTGACATAATCCACCTTGCACAATAATTTGATTCCTTATTTGAACTACGCATGTAGTATGTGATGCTAATTGCATGGAAATAAAGTTCATGTGATCGCTGAATAAAAATGATTATTTTGATGACCTAGATGTAGGAGATCTTGATTAACTAAATTCAATCACATGAGGAATTTTTTAGCCAAATACTTTCCACCCGCAAAAACTACCCGATTGAGAATTGAAATCACCAACTTTAACCAATTTGAGGGGGAAACTCTTTATGATAACTGGTAGAGATTTAAAGAGTACTTGAGGCGGTGCCCACATCATGGGTTCCTTCAATGGATGCAAGTTCAAACCTCTTACAGTGGTTTGAACGCACCAATGAGAACACTCATTGATGCGACAACAAGAGGGTCGCTTAGCTGTAAGACCCAGGAAGAGGCCTATAATTTGTTGGAAGAAATGGTTGAGAATGCATATTAGTGGCCATCTAAGAGACCTTATATAACTAAAAAGGAATACAACTCGCTAAATTATTCACAAGAAATTACTGAACATCAAAATCAATTTTCCCAACTTAACAGAAGAATAGAAAATATGCAAACAAACTCAATTCAAGGAGATGAATGTGAAATGGAGAGTGTGAATGCTATAGTAAGCCTTGGGATTATTCAAGGCAAGAGAGAAGGGAGCTTTGAGCATTCTTTAAGAGAATTCAAAACCTCCACCATATAATTCATGAATAAAACGGATTCAACACTCAATTGACGCGAAAATACTCTACTAAGAACAGAAGAGATAGTAAAAAAAATTGAGCAACAAGTAAAAGAGATTGTGAATCAACTTAAGAAACCTTTCCTAGTGGGAGCAATAAGAGAGTGTGAGACTGAATTGGAAAACTCTTTAACCTTGAGAAGTGGAAAAATAATTGAACCGGTTGGGTTTAAGAAAGTTGAAAAGATGTCTAAAGCAATAAGTGAGGAATGGAGGGAGAAATAAATTAGTAATAAATGTGAGGAGAGGGAAGTAAGAGAGTTAGATCAAACTCATTTGAGTAACCAACCACAATGTACTCCACACATTCCATATCCTCAAAGAATGGCAAGAGAGAAAATGGATGTCCAATTTCACAAATTTCTAGAAACCTTTAAAACTCTTCACATCAATATTCCATTTGCCGAAGCATTAGAACAAATGCCCAGCTATGCTAAGTTTATGAAGGATATCCTATTTAAGAAAAGAAGGATTGATGAGAAGGAGATTGTAGCTTTAATGGAAGAGTGTAGTGCAATCCTTCAACAAAAAGTTTCCCTCGAGAAAAATGATCCGGGGAGCTCAACAATCCCTTGCACTATTGGAAACCACTCTTTCGAAAAAGCTCTTTGTGACCTTCAGGCATCCATAAACCTAATGCTATTTTACATATTTAAGAAACTAGGAATAGATCACTTGAAAGCCACATATGTTCTTCTTCAATTAGCTGATAGATCTGTAAAAACTCTTATGGGAATTCTCGAAAACATTCTTGTTAAGGTTGACAAATTCATTTACTACAATGATTTCACTATCTTAGATATGGAATATGAAAACCAAGAAATCCCCATAATTATGGGTAGACCTTTTCTAGCTACCGGTAGAACAATGATAGATGTTGATAAATGGGAGTTCAGCTTGCGCTGCGAGCGAGAAGAGGTGAAATTTAACATAATGAATCCATGAAACACCAAATAAAGATTAATGAGGGTGTTAGAGAATTAATTTAATTGAAGATGTGATAATGTCAAGCGATGTGGGAGAGTTAAACTTAGAGATGAATGAGGAAGTCGAGGATCTTGAGGGAGACAGAAAGATTGAGGAATTAATCTAAGAAATGAAGAAAATCAAGCTATACATTGGAGTAACTCTTGAATTAGAGTTAAAACCCTTGCCAACTCACTTGAAGTACATTTATTTAGGGGAAGGAACTTCATTACCCGTGATAATTTCTGCCTTGCTGAACCAGAATCATGAGAATCAAGTATGGATTTTGAGAGATCATAAAAGGGCATATGATTGGAGTATAGCTGATTTGAAGAGGATTAGTCCAACTTTGTGTATACATCGAATCCTTTTAGAAGATAACTCAAAACCTTCAAATGAACCTCAAAGGCATTTAAATCCAGAAATTGAGAAAACCTATTTGCAGGCTAGAAGAGAACAAAACATTTTGCGAACTCAACAAGCCACTATGGAAAATTTTAATGAAAATCTTGGAGAGCCTTTAGGGGAGTCGAGGGGAAGAGCACTGAGAGACTATGCACTACCCACTGTTAGGGGAATCCCCCATACTATTGTAAGGCTTAACATTGAAGCTAACAACTTTGAGATCAAATCTTCCATGCTGAGTATAGGTTAAAACAACCAGTTTGGGGATTAGCCACTGAAGATCCTAACTCACACAATTCAACCTTCCTTAAAATTTGTGACACCTTCAAATTTAATGACGCTCTGAAGATGTGGTTAAATTAAGGCTTTTTCCATTCTCATTAAGAGATAGAGCCAAAAGTTGGCTCAGCTCTCTCCCGAGCGACTCGATCCGGACTTGTGATGATTTGGCTAAAAAATTCTTAGCTAAATATTTCCCTCTGGTGAAAACCACTTGGATAAGAATTGAGATAACCAACTTCACTCAGTTAGAAGGTGAGACACTTTATGATGGATGGGATCATTTTAAGGAGTGTTTAAGGTGATGCCCACATCATGGATTTCCATTATGGATGCAAGTTCAAACTTTTTAAAATGGTTTGAATGCTCGAACAAGGACTCTCATCGTTGCGACCACCAGAGGCTCGATTAGCAGTAAAACCTAAGAAGAGGCTTATGACCACTTAGAAGAAATGGCAAACAATACTTACTAGTGGCCTTACAAAAGGTTGAAAAAGAAATCTATTAAAATATATAAATCAAATCAAATAACAGCACTGCAACAAGAAATCCATGCCTTAAATGAAAGAATTGAGAAAATGAATGTTAACGTTATTCAAGAAATACAATGTGAGTTATGCGGGGGGAGACACAATAGCGAAAACTGCAACTTGAATAATCATTTCGTGCCATCGAACATAGAACAAGTTAAATATTTAAGAAACAATAACACTATGTGTAGCACCCCATCTCGTTGTTGTGCGCAAAAGACAAGTAGTAAATTCGATCAGTGACGGAGCGGTGCGCTACTCGAGACGATGAGAACAAGCAAAACTCACCTTCCCGAATAGGCTAGAAGCTTGAGCCATACTGAAGGCTACTGACTCGAACCTAAGAGTAGGATCGAGAGCCAATACTTAAGATGAGAGTAGAATACTTATCTTTAAGTATTAGGCTAATATGTATATTAGATTTAAAGGAACAAGTAAGGATCCAATATACGTTGTCAATAAATCAGCATTTCCAGTATATTGATCACATCCCAATACTAAGTATAATAGTATAACAGAATGCGGAAGCTAAAAGCATATCATCCAGAATCATTCACCATAGAGCAGTATGTAAACATTCGTCTCAGAAAAGAAAAGAAAAAGTACATCTAGAGTTATTACAAACTGATTTAGTATGTGAAAAGTAAAGTCTACTAAAATAGGGCAAAAAGTAAAAGGAGGCAGACAGATCCTCTAGGGCTCCACGTACTCCTCTTGGATCTCTTACAAGTCCTCCTGTCCTGTCTCCACAAGCTGCTTGGGATCTTAAAAATTGTCGGATCCAAAAAGTACCCCGTGTTAAACAAAAAGTCTAACACATCGCAACTAACTGTGCAATAGGAAAGTAAATGCGGTAGACATTAAAGTAAGGAAAACTGAAGAAAAGCTGAGACAAAAAAAAATGCTAAGTAACTGTAACTGTAATGACTAAACAGAGTAAAGTGCATCAAAAGCTAAATACTGAAAGTAAATGAAAACGTTAAATACTCAAAAATTGATGTGAAAGGAATGTCGAATGAGGTACTATATGTCATTGTAAAGATGTACCAAATATGCCAGAGTATGGTATATCATATATATGTAACATAACTATCACTGAAAGGTTATGAGTAGTATGGTCCAATATACACATACACCTAGTTGGGAAGACAGTACGGTGATGCAGATACACCTTGAAATTCCCCAATCTGTGTATGTAACATTCTGTAACCCATAATTCATCATTGATACTCATGTGTCACTGCTGAGATGAAGCTTCAAGCTCATGTTTAGGCTTATGCCCATGCTTCTATGCTATATAGTAAAATTTAGAAATCCATGAAAATTGAGAATGCAGATAATGAATTCTAAGTCTCCACTATGCAGAATCCTGCTAAAAGAGTTTTATCTTCTAGCTTCTAGAATAATATTTAGTTAAAGTTGCAGATTTTATTAAAGATCACAAGATGGGGTGACTGTATACACATATTCAGCACATTTGCAGGAAAAGTGATTCTCATCACTCACTCACCACCATAGTTAGTGTCTTAAAGAAGGTGAATCTCATTACTTAGTTTATTTGAGCCACACCTATTGAAGCGGTCTTCGCTAGGAGGCATTGCGCTGTTGGAAATTTTTATTTCAATCAAACTAAGGAATGAATACCCATTTAATACACTCTTAGGTTTGAATGATTTATTCTAATGGGACTATATTTATCTAATATCATAGGATAGAACCTGCTCATAAGTCCCCATCAGAGTGAATCAACCAATCCTGAATTTTATTGAAGACTCAGTAGTATGGGTATATTATACTACACTGCCCAATAATCGAGGTTCAAATATGTCTACTTAACAAATCAAGTAATTATCAAGACTTTAAAGACCTATACTAAATAGGAGATCCCTACACAAGGTTCCACTAAAATGTGATCAAGGATCACCCAACACGGATTCTACCACAAGGAGAAGTATCATTCTAATATCTTAAGTGATTCCTACCATAAGGGGTTAAGATCAATTTCTAAGGTTAAGGGATCATCTAAGCTTCTACCTCAATGAGTCATACAAGTTCTCCTACCTCAAGATATATGTAATTTAGGTCTTTTAAATGTTTCAAGATGATCTTATGAAGAGATGCTTAAGATCTCCCATTCCAAATTCTTATTTTTAACATTTTAGGCTCTATTTCATAGTTTGATTTAGAATGATCAGATCAGATGACTAAGTCATTTGATCACAACTTAATCTAAGGTTATAGGATTTAAATCAAGAATGTTTTTAAAGTTTTAGATCACTTGTTCAATCAATATGATTTTATTAACCTCCTTATGCTAATGGTCTTATTTAGGAGAAAATTCAGGATCTAAAGATTTGATTCAGATTAGACAATCATATAGCTTTATTAATAACCTTATCATGTCTAATTCAAATGCTTAGGGTCAATATAAAATTAGATGTGTCATTGGAGAAATGTCAAGTTAAATTGTCTTATAATCAAACCACTTTAGTTAAGGTTCTTAAGGGTTTGGACCTTAATTAAGTAGATTAGGGTTTGACCCCTATTCTTATTCAATTAAGATCATGTGTTTGATTAATGATCAATGTCAAATCAGTGAGTTAAGAGTGTGTTATTGGTGGCAATCTCAGACCTAGATCAAGTCTTAATAGCTTGATCAAAGTCTTAAGAATTCTTATGTTAATTAAGGAAGTTAAGATCTCCAATTTTTGGTTTATTCAAGTTATGCATTATGGATCAATATGTATGGTTTCTAATACATTTAACCTAGTGTTATGTAGCATAATAATAGAAAAGTTCATAAAAACAGAAAGTAATTAGTGATAATCAAACCCTAAATCCATTCTAATGGATTAGCACTTAATTACAAATCTAGCCATCAAAATTGTTTGAAATTTTTTTGCACACATACCCTACTAAATAATACAATTAATCAGAGCCTAAGTTTGCTAGGTCCAATATGTATAAACCCTAATTTTCACTAATTATGATTTAATAAGATTAGGGCATAATTTGAAATATAGAACTCAGAAAAATCATTCACCTAGCACATGCATTCTAATCAACATAAGTAAATTAATGGCACCCTAAATATGCAATTTGGTTAAGTATAATTACTAAATCACCCTAATTAAGTTCTACTATAATTAGGCAATAATGGAAAATCTAACCATCAGATTGAAATTTTATTGTATATTCAGATTCTTGATGATTTTTTGATCAATTTCATATATGATATCATAGGGTTTGGACCAGTGGATTAAAAGTTATTCAAATAATACATTATGTATTTTTCTGATTTAATTTTCCTATGATTAGATTAATTGGATTATTTTGCTTAAGGAACATAATTCCAATTAATCAAATTTAATATAAATGGGCTCGGCCCATTAGTCGAACCGCGCGGGTCGACCGGGGACTGAAGACCCAGGACTATTGCACCGCGCGGGTCACGGGTCGACCCGACCCGCACAATGCTTCATCCCCAAGCCTTCGTCCCGACGGAGTCGCCCGATTAGGGAAACCCTAATCGGCCAATTTCAGCACATACGGACCACGGCACGACTGGCAATTTTTCGCTACGCGTTCACCATGGTCAGATGAACCGAATGGGACCCGAAGCCCCCTATGAGACGGTCCAGATCAGTTCGAACCTTACTCACCCGAGAGGTCCTCTTATGGAGCTACTGTGGGAAGGTAATTCTCCCCACAGAGACCATGCTGGACCCCGGGCTCGATACCTACACCATTAGGGAGGTGAGGCGGATCTAAGACCTCTGGTCTGAGGGCCTGGGACGGTCTGGATCGCTGGGTCCTTACTCGACTGAGGCGGTCCTTACGGTACTTAGCCCGATCGATCATATCGATCGATCGAGGCTAACTTAGGTCCTAGCTATGATCACATTAGGTTCAAAATGACAATACGCAAGCATACGAATCGAATGGAAGAAGGTTTGAGCCTCATTGGCTCGAAACCAGCAAGCTGAGGTACTTGGATTTGCCGAGGGACTTGTAGATGTCGCAGGGGCAATGCCAGGCTTGCTGAGCTTCCTCTGAGAGTTCTTGAATGCCAGGAGACTCTCCTATCAGTAGTACGCTCATCGAGAACTACTAGGAGTCACCTACGCAATCTCAGGCAGGCGGCAATGGCGGAAGGAAGACAGAGGCTTCAATTGATCAGCAAGGGCCAATTGAAGCGAGGCTAGGGCTATTTATAGCCTTAGCAGAGGAGTAGGAAGCTTCTGGAGGGGCGAATTAGGCTACTGAGGCTTGGATGGATCGGGCCATGGCCGAGCTTTCGAAATTCCATTTCGAGCTCAGCCGGGCCATGGGGCCCGATTGGGTTACCTAGCCGTTACGGGAGGATCAGCAATGACTTACTGAGCTGGAGACGCGAGTGGGGGACAAGGTCAGCACCTGGTAGTACGGGGGAATCCTCCTGTCGGGCGCGCAAGGGGGTGGGGACGAAGATCCACAGTGCGGGGACCTTTGGATGCCATATGATCCATCAATCAGATGGCGGAACGGCTCGGATCGCTCGGATCCTAACGACCGATTGCAGGAGTGATCCGGGCCATAGGATCGGTCGGGTAGATCCAATGGTTGATCCACAGCTCTGTAGGATCTAATCCTAGCCATCGGATTAAGAAGGCATGACAGCTAGATCTGCGGGACGCCGCTGTCACGCGACCCGAGCTCCGCAGTGGATCACCCGCGGTCCGTACAGCGGATCCCGACTGTTAATTCAATTTAACGGGTATTTATACAATTATGAAATGTTAGAAACCCTTAAGTGCAATTGGACCATTTTATTTTAAATTGAATTATGGTCCAAATGATTTCCAAATTGCACCAAACTTTTACCCTTAGCTAATTTGGGGGTGAGAAATTTAAAAGTGCAATCAAAATTTAATTTTGAGATCAAAATATTTTGGGTCTAGACTAGAGCATCTAGACTAATCAAAATATCATTTTGGACTTAGAGAAGTTTTATGAACTTTAAATTTTCAAGTTAGGATTCATTTGATGTTCTAAAAGCAATGGAATTAAAATAATTGATTACTTAGACTATAGATTAGCAAGGTAACAACCTAGGGTTGTTACACTATGAACAACCCTTACTCCAATACTTATAACCTAGGGTAGAAAAACCACCCAAATTTCTCATGAAGTAATAATAATAATAACTGAAATCATAATGGGGAGAGTTCATCGAATCAACAGGGCTTTAATAATAGAAACAATCATAACCATCACCCTTCAAATTTGGAAGGAGCCTTTAACTTCTTTAAAGTTGAAACAATTCAATTAATGCGCCGCGCTGAAGCTACAATCACCCGCCATGATGCCTACATCCAAGGAATAGAAGCATCCCTTAGAAACACTGAGACCCAACTGGGGCAGATCTCCAAGCAGTTGACCATTTGGCAGCAAAGAGCTCTACCAAGTTCTACTGAAGTAAATCCAAGGGAGTTAGCAAGTGTGATTCATTCTGAAGGGGTGTATGGGGGAGGTACAATTAAGAATTTTAGTGCTATAAAAGAAGAGCTAGAGGCTAGAGAAGGGGTGAGAGGAACCGAATGTGAGAAGCTGACATCTTCAAAATGTGATGACCCTAGAAGGATGTTTTTTTCTTATGTAAAAAGAAATGAAGTACTTTTAGATCCATTATGTGATCTTAGGTGCTTCAATCAATGTTATGCCCTACTATATATATGAACATCTAAAGGTAGGAGGAATGGAGTACACTTGCATGATTTTAGAATTTACAAATCTTGAATCCCTTACCCCTCTTGGAATTGATAAGGATGTTGTTGTAGGATTGGGGAATTTCATTGTTCCAACTGATTTTGTTGTTTGAGTGGGATAGATGGAACAAAAACTCCACTATTATATTCGGGCGACCCTTTTTTATGAGCACCAATGCTATTATAGACGTCAGCCGCGGGATGGTGAGTGTTAAGATTAAAGGGAGATCGGAGCTGAATGATCTTAAACCCACCTGTTTTAAACAAAGAAAGATGGAGGATGAGGTGAGGAGAAAAGTTAGAGAAGAAAGAATTAAGATTGATCATGTTTTTAAAAATCTAACTCTAGGAGAGAAGAATTCAAAAAATAGCTCCAACTCTTCCTCAGAGAAGGGGAGTAAGGAGGGTGTGAGAAGAAGAAAAACTAGATGGGAAAAAAGGAAAAAGAAGATCCCCCATGAGTTAGAGCTTGGAATGGTTGATTCCATGAGGGAAAGCAGAGATCACAAAGGTTCGAGCACACTTAAGGGTTGTGCTCACTCGAGTGCCTTAAGGTTGTCGAAAGAAAAACCTCCAAACCCCAATATCTAATGTTTAATGAGTCTAGCCAAAGACGTTAATCTAAGCGCTTGTTGGGAAGTAACCCAAGATAAAAAAAAAAAAAAAAAAAATTGCGCTACAGCGATCAGCTCTAGCTGTGGCATGCTGTCAAAAAGGTGTATGCTGTAAAAGCTACCCCCTCTTCACTTGGATTGTCACATTTATGGCATGGGAAAGACCCCTTGACCATGATTCTCTTACTGTTGATTGCTTAGGCTATTTAAGGAGAGGTAAGGTGGGGTGATTCTTTGCACCTTTTGATTTTCTTGCTTCAAAATTTTCTGCTCTCTTTTTAAACCTCCATCATGCCTTCTGGAAAGATGTCTATCCCAAGGAGGGAGATTGAGGCATCCACATCCGGTGGAACCCTCAACAAAAAGAGGTTCTCCTCCGCTGAAGCCGAGCACTGTTTCTTCTCCGCTACCTCTCAGCGGAAGTTAATCATTGAAAAGAGCTTTGGGCATTACTTGCCCATCCCAGTTGAGCAACTCGACCCTAGGGGATGGAGGGAGATGGTAACAAAAAAATCTCCCACCTACCCAACTATTGTCCAGGAAGTGTACGCTAATGCCATAAATGCGGCCGGACTGACGATCTTCGTTAGAGATAAAGGAGTAACCTTTGGGATTGCTCAAATCGAGCAATTCTATGGGTTAGGGGAGGTAAGTGCTTGCTCTTACTTAGAACTCTTGGAATCTCACTATGATCCCTATGATCTCGTTATGAAGCTTATCCATGAAAACACAAACTTGGAGGGAGGCCTAGCCAAAATTCCTCATTCTGAATTGATGGACATGAGTAGTGCAAGCTAGTTTTGATTTCTACCTATGTCATGCCTTTGGGTCACTTGACTGATTTGACTGGTGCCAGAGTGCTCCTCTTGTGCTCATTGGTCAGGCTAGGAGAGATCCATATCTCGAGAATCATTTTTGAGCAGCTTTGGAAGGCTCTTCAGGGACCATGTGCTGCATTGGCCTTCAGGTCTTTGATCTCTGGGATATGCGAGGCCCAAGGGGTAAAAATCCTCTCCTCCGACTCCGTCATTTCCCCCAGCGCCGCTCTTGCTCGTTCAAATCTGAACGTTTGTTCTAGTGAGTGTAAGCTAACCAAGAAAAGGAGGGGCGAGCAAGGGGAAACGCCTGCTCCGTCTGGCCATACTCTCACTGATAAGTTGTTGTTACAGATTCACAAGCAATAAACTGATCTAGGCACAGCTTTGGCAACTGACATGCGATTCTTCAAAAAGGAAATCTCCCAGCAGCGTAAATTTCAGTCTAAATTCCATGAAGCTCTAGGACTAATGTTTGAGGACTGGAGCTTGCAAGGAAGATCGGATGCCTCTATACTGACACGACCGCCTGTCAGTGCCCCCATTCCGGACACTCGCTATCCATGTGACTTCGCCTATGACATGGGAGAAGAGGAGGATAATGAAGACCAAGAATAGATAGGTTGTATTTTTTATTTTGCATTGCTATTTTGTGTGTTTTTCTTTTGTTATTTTTATTTTCATTTTGAAGAATTAAATTATGGATTATCATAGTCCCAAAATATTTCTACAATTTGCAAATGACAAATTTTCCTGAATTTTTCAAGTATGGAAGTCACAAAAATATCAATGAAGAAATTGATATTCAACCAAGGGTTTCTTAACAAAAATTAACTAACTCTTTGACACCATTAAATCATCTATGTAAGGGAATGATTTCAGGTTGAGTCTAATCTCCAAAATTTAAATCAATGTTATGGATTAAGTGTGGGGGAGGGCTTTGGAATAAAAACTAGTGATTAAGGCGAGCAAACTAAGAGAGTGTGCTAGGCTCCCGTAGGACTTCATGATCACAAAGATTAGAAATTGGGATGAAAAAAAATATCTCTCCCTAAGAATGAAAAAGAAAAAAAAAGGGATGAAAAAAAATATCTCTCTCAAAGAAAAGAATTGAAAAAGGATGATAAAAAATATCTCTCCTAAAAATTAAACATCTTTGTGATTCATAAGAAGGAGCATATATGGCACAAAAATCTTGATTACTCACTACCTCCCTTGTTCAATTAGTCCAAGGAACCTTCCCCATTACTGAGCACCAAGCAAAACTACTTATGAATTAAAAATTAGTCTATTAACCTCAGCTCATAACCTAGTTTAGAAAATTTTAATAATGCCAATTTCTCCTGTCATTTTAGTTAAGCATAAGCTTTGAAATGCAAATCAAGCCCTCATTGATATTACTTGCTGACTCTCATACCAAAGAAATAGAAAAATATCATTTTAGGCTTACTCGAGGACAAGCAAGAAATTAAGTACGCGGGTGTGATGAATTCATAATTTATATCCTAAATAAAGGAAAGTTTCATTCATTTTCATATTAAAACTGCTTCCTTAATCAAAATTTGCCAACTTTACAGGAAAAAATGCTTACCCAGCAAAGTCTGAACAATTCTGGACAATTTTTAAATATTTCTGGAAGAAATCCACTGCAGCGCACTTCAGCGCTCCATAGCGCGCTGCAGCGGACCAACTTGCAGGATTCTGGCGCCATAGGGCACTGCAGCGGACCAACTTGCAGGATTCTAGCGCCATAGTGCACTGCAGCAGACTAACTTGCAAAGCTCTGGCGAAAATAGCATGCTACAGCGAATCAACTGGCGAAATTATGGCACTATAGCGTGCTACAGCGGATCAACTTGCAAAGCTCTAGCATTATAGTACGCTGCAGCGGATCAACTTGCGAAACTCTGGCGCTATAGCGTGCTACAGTGGATCAAATTGCGAAGCTCTGGTGCTATGGCGCGCTGCAGCGGATCAACTGGCAAAATTTTGGTGCTATAGCTATAGCACGCTACAGGGCGCTGTAATGGCCCATCAATGTATAAACCAGAATGCCACAGTGAACCATTTCACAAAATTCAACCGCTATAGCACGCCACAGCGCGCTGCAGCAGCGCGCCAAAATTTTGTCTGAACTGGTGCATTAAATGAGACTGGGACAAGACCCCAACCCGCCCTTGTCTCCCAATCATCATTCCTTCTATAGCAGAATTATTTTTAATGGAGAATTAATATTTTGAGGTGATGTAAAGACTAAAGAATGGAAAAGTAAAGGTCACTTCACCCCTCAAGTTGCATTTGGAATGATGACAGCAAATGTTTTTAAGAAGGAAATGCATAATTTGAAAAGAAAGGAAGAGGAAGGAAGCCCCTCTTTAAATTTAGCTCTTCTTCACTTAAGAAGGGTTCCCAACTTGGCTCACTAATATCCTAAGTAAGGAGAGGGCTGCATAAAAGAGAAGGAGAACTCTCTTAGGGTGGAAGAACTTCTCTTGCTTAGGAGAAGAAGGAAGAAAGGCAGCACTACGGACCTAGGAGAAGCAACCACGAGCAAGAGAAGTCCGGAGAACTTCATCAAAGGAATGTTCATTCTCTAAGCTCTTGTCTTGTGTTTTTTTTAGTTGATCATGAAATGGTCTTTATCCATGTATGTGTTCTTTTTTATTTCTGTGTAATAGAGAGCTAAACCTCGCTTGGGGAGGGTTTGGGCAATCCAACATGAATTGAAAAATACTATGATGTATAAAAATTTCCTCAAGCTTTAATATAATTTGTGAATTAAATGACTTGTTAAAGAAATATAAAGGACTATTATGGACTTGAATGTGGACCAAATAACAAGGGACTAAATGTCATCAAGACTAAAAAGTCTTGTGCTCCATAGCTCATCTTTAGTTTGGAGCTAGACTCATGAGTGCATTAGAGCTTAGAACTATGTGAGAAAGTTCTTGAGCCTAGTACACCTTTTGCTCAACTAAAGAATTATAGTGTGTGAGTTAAGACCCACTAAATATGCTCCATTTCTCAGCACACGTGAAGGGATGGAGTGGAATCTTTGAGTGCTTATGAACGAGGTGACATAGTCATTGAGCCCAAATGAAATCACTCCATTATCTAAACCGTGCAAGACATGCGTGAAGCTCTTAGTGGAATCAATGCTTGTAAAATATTAAATGAACAACCCTCATTTTTAT
This sequence comes from Gastrodia elata, assembly GCA_016760335.1. Taxonomy (NCBI): domain Eukaryota; kingdom Viridiplantae; phylum Streptophyta; class Magnoliopsida; order Asparagales; family Orchidaceae; genus Gastrodia; species Gastrodia elata. Next base: position 17,589,757 of record CM028686.1, on the reverse strand, counting down.
AATCAATAATCTAAAATCTTATAAGGGTCTTTGTGCTAAAATAGAACCGAGTGTGTGTTTATTTCAAGCACGAGATTTGAACTTGTAAATCTTGGAGTTAAACTCTAAGAAGGACAATGCACTTGATTAAAAAGTAAGGAAAAGTGAAATGCTTGAAGAATGATCATACGTAAGTCATCTAGCATATCATGTGGGAGAGACCCAACTATCCTCTCCTTTTATCATAATTATCTTCTACTAAGAATTATTGTGCTTATTTAGGAACCAATTCAACAAAATACACATAGTTTAAATATTTTTGAACGTAGATATACCTTAGTAACAAAATACCCAATTCCCTAAGGACAATAAATCTCAGAACTCACATTCCAAATTATTACTCCAGACCACATACACTTGCGGCAAGCACAGACATATTATAGTCTATCATAATACCGAAGTTTGTGAGATATTCGGACAATAGATACTTTTGAATTAATTTCTAAATTATTTAAATTCAGTAAAGTTTGAAAATTAAATACAATTTCGAATTTAATGCTTTTAGTGTTGTTAGATTAAGAATATTATAAAAAGGCTACACAACAAATTTCATCAAAATTTGAGTTCTGGATTTACCATAATTAATTTTTGAAGTTCTTATCTTCAGAAATTTTATAAAATAAAATATTGCTCCGAATCAAAAAATCTTTGGTGCGAGTGTGTTCGTCTCATCAAAATATATATTTATGTCAAAGTTCATTAATATTTTGAAAATATTAGAGGAGAGAGAAAGAAATGAGAGAAAGAGGAAAAAAAAGCCATTTTGTACACTCCAAAGTATTTAAGAGAAAGAAAAGCCAAAATTCTCTCATTGTAATAATAGAGGAGAGAGAAAGAGGAGAGAAAAAAAATTAAATAAATAATTCTTAAAAATACTTTTCCCCCTAATTCTCCCATTCCTCCCACACTCCCCTCTCCTCCCCTCGACTTCCCCTCTTCCTCCTAATATACCACCAAATTCTCCTGCCGATCTCCAGTAATGTCTCATCAACACTAAGAGTAAGAAATGAGAAATATGTGAAAATTTTCTATTCTTTTTATTTGAACTACTTTTTTTAATAATAATAATAATAATAATAATAATAATATTATTATTATTATTATTATTTTTATTATTATTATTTTTATTTATGCAACTTTCATTTTATAAATATATGTAAAATCCATAATTTATATCTTAAATAAAGGAAAGTTCATTCATAATTCATATTAAAACTGCTTCCTTAATCCAATTTTATCAATTTTTCAGGAAAAATGCCTATCCAACAAATTTTGAAGAATTCAAGATATTTTCCCAAATTTTTGAAAGAAATCTGCTGCCGCGCGCAGCAGCCGCCCTCCTTGCAAGGCGCTGGCACTCCAGCGCGCTGCAGTGGAGCATGTTGTGAAGCGCTGGCGCTATAGTGCGATGCAGCGGAACATGGTGTGAAGCACTGGCGCTATAGCGCACTACAACGGAGCAACTCACGAAACGCTGGCGCTATAGTGCACTGCAGCAGACCTAGATGCAAATTGTTGGCACTACAGCGCACCGCAACGGTGCATATTGCAAAGCGTTGGTGCTACAGCATGCTGGAGTAGACCAAGTTATGAAGCACTAGCGCTCCAGCTCGCTGCAACGGAGCCATTTGCCAAATTGCTAGCACTATAGTGCACTGCAGCACGCTGCAGCGGCCCTTCAATGTATGAACCAAAATGCCCTAGCGCGCCACAGCGGCCTACTTTGAAAAATTTTCTGCTATAGCGCGCTACAGTGGCCCACCGAAATTTATTCTGAGCAGAGCATTAAATGCGGCTGGGACAAGACCCCCAATCAGCACCTTGTCTCCAGCCATCATTCCTTCTACAGTAGGTCAATTTTTTATAGGGAAAATTATCATGTCAAGATTAAACAATGGAAAAGCAATGGTCACCCCATCCATCAAGTGGAAGTGGCCATCATTGCTCCAGAATATTTAAGGGAAAATGCAGATTTTTGAAATGTGAGGATGAAGAAATAGCCCACCTCCATAAATACCACATCCCTTGACTTAAGAGAGGTTCCCAACTTGGCTCACTACAGCCTAAGTAAGAAGAGGGCTGCATAGAAGAGAATGAGAACTCTCCAAGGGTGGAAGAACTCCTCTTGCTAAGGAGAAGAAGGAGAAAGGCAGTACTAGGGACCTAGGAGAAGCAACCACAAGAAAGAAGAAGAAAAGTCTGGAGAACTTCCAATGAACATTCCTAGAAGTTTCTAAACTCTTGTCTTTATTTTTCTTAGTTGATCATGAAAGGGTTTTTATCCATGTGTGTGTTGTTTTTCATCTTTTTTGTAATGGAGAACTAAACCTCCCTTGGGGACGGTTGGGGCAATCCCACATGTATTGAATGATACTATGATGTATGAAACTTTACTCAAGCTTAAATAAGATTTGTGAACTCAATAACTTATTAAGGAAATGTGAAGAACTATTGTGGACTTGAATGAGGACCAAAGGACAAAGGACTAAATGAAATTCAAGCAATAAAATGTCTTATGCTCCATAGCTCACTCTTAGTCTAGATGCTGGATTCATGAGTGCATGAGAGCTTGGAACTATGTGAGAAAGTTATTGAGCTTAGTGCATCTTGATCTATGCTCAACTAAAGAGTAGAAGCATATGATGCTAAGACCTACTAATTGAGCTTCGTTGCTCAGCATATTTGAGGGTGGGAATGGATTCATTAAGTGCTCATGAACGAGGTGACATAGTCATTGTGCCCAATGAAATCACTTCGTCATCTAAACTATGCTTGATGCGCATGACGCTCTTAGTGAAATTAATGCTTGTAAGATCTTAACTACACAGCCCTCAACTCCATGATCAAGAGTTGAGAGGAAAATTAAAAAAATTTAAAATCTTATAAGGATCTTTGTGCTGAAATAGAACCGACTGTGTGTTCATTTCATGCATAAGATTTGAACTTGTAAATCTTTGAGTTAAAACTCTAAGAAAGATAATGTGCACTTGATTAAAAGCTAAGTAAGGAAAAGATGAATGCTTAAGGAATCATCATACATAAGTTATCATCATATCAACTGGGAGAAACCAACTCTCCTCTTCCTTTTACAGAGTTATTTTTTACTAAGAGTTGTCGTGCTTGTTCAGGAATCAAATTCAACAATATACTCATAGCTTAAATATTAGTGATCATAGATATACCTTAGTAACATAAAAACCAATTCTTGAGATTTGATAATCCTAGAAACTAAACTTTCCACTTATTACTTCAGACCACATACACTTGCGTGAAAGCGCATACATATTTTAGGTCTGTCAAGTGTTTGACATCGTTACTGGGGAATTGAAACTTGTTTCGTATTAAGGAGAATCTATCAGTAATTAGTGATTTACGCAATCCTTGCATATAATTTTATTTTGTGATTTTAGTAATTATAGGCACTAACCATTTTCTTTTCTGATTTTTTTTTTCATTGCTGAATCCTTGAACATTAGTGCTATATTTGTTCTTGCTAGATTAATTCTAGTCGTGTATGAGTAGAAGATTTTGCACTGAATATCTTTTCGACCCAGAAATTGATAGAACATATTTACAAGCTAGAAGAGAGCAAAGCTTTTTAGGAACCCAACAAGTCGCTATGGAAAATTTAATGAAATGCTTGGAGAGCCATTAGGAGAGCCTAGGGGAAAAGCACTGAGAGACTACGCACTATCCACTGTTAGGGGAATTCCCCATGCTATTGTATGGCCTAATATTAAAGCTAACAACTTTGAGATCAAACCTTCTACTCTGAGTATGGTTCAAAAAAACCAGTTTGGGGGATTAGCCACTGAAGATCCTGATTCACACATTTCAATGTTCCTTAAAATTTGTGACACCTTTAGATTTAACGACATCTCTGAGGATGTAGTTAAATTATGGCTTTTTCTATTCTTATTACGAGATAGAGCCAAAAGTTGGCTCAGCTCTCTCCCAAGCGATTCGATCCGTACTTGGGATGATTTGGTTAAGAAATTCTTAGCCAAGTATTTCCCTCCAGCGAAAACTGCTTGGCTGAGAATTGAGATAACCAATTTCACTTAGTTGGAAGGTGAGACACTTTACAACATATGGGATCAATTTAAGAAGTGCTTAAGGCAATGCCCACATCATGGGTTTCTCTTGTGGATGCAAGTTCAAACCTTTTACAATGGTTTGAACGCCCCAACAAGGACACTCATCGATGCGGCCACCAGAGGCTCTATTAGTAGTAAAACCCAAGAAGAGGCATATGACCTCTTAGAAGAAATGGCAAACAATGCATACCAATGGCCTTCTAAAAGGCTTAAAAGGAATCTATAAAGGTGAATGAATCCAACCAAATAACGGCACTACAACAAGAAATACATGCCTTGAATGAGAAAATTGAGAGAATGAATGTTAACATTGTTCTTGAAATACAGTGTGAGTTGTGCGGGGGAAGACATAATAGCGAGAGCTGCAACTTGAATAACCCTTTCATACAAACAAACACCAAACAAGTTAATTATTTAAGAAACAATAACACCATGAACAACCCCTACTCCAATACTTACAATCCAGGGTGGAAAAACCACCCTAATTTCTAGTGGAGTAACAATAATAATAACAGAAATCAATATGGGGGGAGTTCATCAAATCAACAGGGCGTTAATAATGGAAATAATTATAATCACCACCCTCTAAATTTAGAAGGAGCTTTGAACTCCTTTAAGACTGAAACCATCCATTTCATGCACCGCACTGAAGCTACACTCACCCGCCATGATGCCTCTATCCAAGGAATAGAAGCATCCCTTAGAAATATTGAGACCCAACTGGGGCAGATCTCCAAGCAGTTGACCATACGACAGCAAGGAGCTCTACCCAATTCTACTGAAGTGAATCCAAAAGAGCTGGTTAGTGTGATTCATTCTGAAGCGGTGTATGGGAGAAATATAACTGATAAGTTGAGTGCTATAAAAGAAGAGCTAGAGGCTCGAGAAAGAGTGAAGGGAATGGAATGTGAGAAGCCCACAGCTTTGAAATGTGATGACCCTGGGAGGTTTTGTATTCCTTGCATAATTAGAAATGAAGTATTTTTAGATCCTTTGTATGATCCTGGTGCTTCTGTCAATGTTATGCCCTACCACATTTATAAACATCTGAAGGTAGGAGGAATGGAGAACACCTCCATGATTCTAGAATTTGCAAATCTAGAATCCCTTACCCCTCTAGGAATTATAAAGAATGTTGCTGTAGGATTGGGGAGCTTCATTGTTCCAATCAATTTTGTAGTGTGCGAGTGGGACAGATAGAGCAAGAACTCCACAATTATTTTAGGGCGACCTTTTCTTATGAGCACAAGAGCTATTATTGATGTAGGCTGCAGGGTGATGAGTATTAAAATTAAAGGGAAATCAAAATTAATTGATCTTAAACCCACCTTCTTTAAATAAAGAGAGATGGAGGAAGAGGTGAGGAAAAAAATTAGAGAAGAAAGAATTAGTATTGATAATGATTTTGAGAATCTAACGTTAGGAAAAAAAAATTTGGATAATAGTTCAACTTCTTCCTCGGAGAAGGGAAGTAAGGAAGGAGTGAGAAGAAGGAAAACAAGAAGGGCTAAGAGGAAAAAGAAGATTCTCCTTGAGATAGAACTTGAAAGAGATGATCCCATGAGGGAAAGTAGAGGGGACGAAGGTTCGAGCACCCTTGAGGGTTGTGCTCACCCTAGTACCTTAAGATCGTGGAAAGAGAAACCTCTGGATCCGAATATCTAATCGTTAAGGAGTCTAGCTAAAGACATTAAATTAAGAGCTTCTTGGGAGGCAACCTAAGATTTAATATATATATATATATATATATATATATATATATATATATATATATATATATATATATATATATATATATATATACTTTTTGGAAAGTTATTTTTTTGGGTTTCCGATGCAGTCAATAGGTGTGTTCTAAAAAAGCTGCCCCCTCCCCCCCGCCCCTTCACATGGATTGTCATATTTATGGCATGAGGGAAGACCATTGACCATAACTCACTTGCCTTTGATTTCCTTGGCTATTTAAGGAGAGGCAAGGGGGGGATGATCTCTTGCACCTTCTGAATTTTCTTGCTTCTACATCAATTATTTGCTCTCCTCTCATTTCTTCATTATGTCTTCCAGCAAGAAGTCGATCCCAAGGAGGGAGACCGAAGCATCCTCATCCGGGGGAACCTTCAACAAGAAAAGGTTCTCTTCTGCTAAAGCCGAACACCAGCCCTTCTCCACGACCTCTCATTGGAAGTTAATTCCGGAGAAGAGCTTTGGCCACTACTTGCCCGTGCCGGTGGAGTAAGTTGACCCTCCGGGATGGAGGGAAATGGTCACAAAGAAATATCCAACCTACCCAACCATCGTCCAGGAGGTGTATGCCAATGCAATCAATACGGCTGGATGGATGGTCTACATGAGAGGTAAGGGAGTCACCTTTGGGATTGCTCAAATCAAGCAATTCTATGGGTTAGGGGAGGTAAGTACTTGCTCTTATCTTGAACTCTTGGAATCTCGCTTTGACCCCCATGATCTTGTCGCCAAGCTCATCCATGAAAACACAGTCTGGGAGGGAGGACTAGCCAACATTCCTCATTCTGAATTGACGAATATGAGTAGTGCATGGCTGGTTTTTATTTCCAGCTATGTCATGCCTACGAGTCACTTAACTGAAGTGACCCACGCCAGAGCACTTCTCATGTGCTCATTAGTCAGGCCAGGTGAAATCCACATTTTGAGCATCATTTATGAGTAGCTTTGGAAGGCTCTCAAGGAATTATGTGTTGCATTGGCCTTCGGGTCTTTGATCTCTGGGATATGCGAGGCCAAAGAGGTCAAGATCCTCTCCTCCGACTCCGTCATTTCCCCCAGCTCCACTCTTGCTTGTTCAAATCTAAATGCCCACACTAGTGAATGGAAGCTATCCAAGAAAAGGAGGGGCAAGCAAGGGAAATGTCCGCTCCAACCAACCATACTCTCACCAATAAGCTGTTTCTACCACTCCACATGCAACAAGCTGATCTTGGCAAGGCCTTGGCCACCGACATGCAGTTCTTCAAAAAAGAACTCGCCCAGCAGTGCAAATTCCAATCCGAAATTCAAGAAGCCATTGGACTAATGCCCGAAGACTGGAGCTTGCAAGGAGGACGGGACGCCTCCGTGTTGCCGCGACCGCCTGTTGGTGCCCCCATTCCGGACACTCACTACCCATGCGACTTCGCCTACGACATGGGAGAAGAGGAGGAAGATGAAACCTAAGAATAAATAGGTTGTATTTTTTCTATTTATTTGTATTATTTGTTTTTGTACTTTTGTCTTTGTGTGTTTTATTTTGAGGAATTTAACTTATGGATTATCATAATCCCAAAATCTTTCTTGAAGTTGCAATTGACAAAATTTTCTGAATTTTTAAAGAATGGAAGCCACAAAAGTAGCAATAAAGAAAATGAAATGTAATCAAAGGGTACTTAACAAAATGTGATTAAATGCATTGACAACACTAAATCTTTTAACAAAGGAATGAATTAAGGTTACTATAATCTCCAAAATTTAAAATTAATGCTAAGGACTAAGTGTGGGGCTCCCTAAGAATAAAAAAGTAATATAAAAATAGGGATGATGAAAAATATCTCTCCCAAATGAAAGAAATAAAAAAGGATGATGAAAAATACCTCTCCTTAAATCCTTATATCTTTGTGATTCGTAAGAAAGAGCACACATGGCACAAAACTCTTAATTACTCACTGCCTCCCTAGCCTAGTTATTCCAAAGAACCTCCCTATTACCTAGCACAAAGCATAAATATTTATACTTAGAGCTTAGTCTATTAACCTTGGTTCATATCCAAGAATGGAACATTTAATTTATGTCAAATGATTTTGTCATTTCAGTGAAGCACAAACTTTAAATTGCAAATCAAAATCTCATTAATATTTCTTGTTGACCACCATAACTAAGAAACAGAAAAATACAATTTTTTAAGCTTACTCGAGGACGAGCAAGAATTTAAGTGTGAAGTGTAATAAATCCATAATTTATATCTTAAATAAGGGAAAGTTCATTCATATTTCATATTAAAACTGCTTCCTTAATCCAATTTTATCTATTTTCAAGAAAAATGCCAATCCAACAAATTTTAAGGAATTCTAGATATTTTCCCAAATTTCTGAAAGAAATCCACTGCCGCGCACTGCAGTGCGCTATAGCGGCACTCCTTACAAGGCATTGGCGCTACAGCGCGCTGCAGCGGAGCAACTCGCCAAATGCTGGCGCTATAGCGCATTGCAACAAACTTAGTTGCGAATCACTGGCACTACAGCGTGCTGCAGCGGTGCATGTTGCAAAGCGCTGGTGGTACAGCGCGCTAGAGTAGAGCAAGTTGCGAAGCGCTAGCGCTATAGCGCGCTGCACCGGAGCCATTTACGAAATCGCTAGCACTATAGCGCGCCGCAGCGCACTACAGCGGCCCTTCATTGTATGAACCAAAACACCCCAGTGCGCCACATCGGCCTACTTTGAGAAAATTTTCCGCTAAAGCGTGGTGCATCGGCCTGCCAAAATTTCTACTGAGCAGAGCATTAAATGCGGCTGGGACAAGACCCCAACCAGCACCTTATCTCCAGCCATCATTCCTTCTGCAGCAGGTCAATTTCTTATAGGGAAAATTGTCAAGTGATGATTAAACAATGGAAAAGCAATTGTCCCCTCATCCATCAAGTGGAATTGGCCACCATTGCTCTAGAATTTTTAAGGGAAAATGCAAAATTTTGAAATGTGAGGATGAAGAAGTAGCCTACCTCCATAAATACCACATCTCTTGACTTAAGAGAGGTTCCCAACTTGGCTCACTACAACCTAAGTAAGGAGAGGGATGCATATAAGAGAAGGAGAACTCTCCAAGCGTGGAAGAACTCTTCTTGCTACGGAGAAGAAGGAGAAAGGCAGCACTAGGGACCTAGGAGAAGCAACCACAAGTAAGAAGAGGAAAAGTCTGGAGAACTTCCAAGGAACATTCCTAGTAGTTCTTAAACTCTTGTCTTTATTTTTCTTAGTTGATTATGAAAGGGTTTTTATCCATGTATTTGTTATTTTTCATCTCTTTTGTAATGGAGAGCTAAACCTCCCTTGGGGAGGGTTGGGGCAATCCCACATGTATTGAATGATACTATGATGTATGAAACTTTCCTCAAGCTTAAATAAGATTTATGAACTCAATAACTTATTAAAGAAATGTGAAGAACTATTTTGGACTTGAATGAGGAGCAAAGGACAAAGGACTAAATAAAATTGAAGGACTAAAAAGTCTTGTGCTCCATAGCTCACTCTTAGTCTAGATGCTGGATTCATGAGTGCATGAGAGCTTGGAACTATGTGAGAAAGTTCTTGAGCTTAGTGCGCCTTGATCTATGCTCAACTAAAAAGTAGAAGCGTGTGATGCTAAGACCCACTAATTGAGCTCTATTGCTCAGCATATTTGAGGGTGGGAATAGATTCATTAAGTGCTCATGAATGAGGTGACATAGTCATTGAGCCCAATAAAATCACTCCCTCATCTAAACTATGCTTGATGCGCATGATGCTCTTAGTGAAATTAATGCTTGTAAGATCTTAACTACACAACTCTCAACTCTATGATCAAGAGATGAGAGGAAAATTAAAAAAATCTAAAATCTTATAATGATCTTTGTGCTGAAATAGAACCGACTGTGTGTTTAGTTCATGCATGAGATTTGAACTTGCAAATCTTTGAGTTAAAAATCTAAGAAAGACAATGTGCACTTTATTAAAATCTAAGTAAGGAAAAGATGAATGCTTAAGGAATCATCATACATAAGTTATCTATCATATCATGTGAGAGAAACCCAACTCTCCTCTTCCTTTTATCAGAATAATTTTCTACTAAGAGTTGTCATGCTTGTTCAGAAACCAAACTCAACAATATACTCATAGCTTAAATATTAGTGATCATAGATATATCTTAGTAACAAAACAACCAATTCTCTGAGGTTCGATAAATCCTAGAAACTAAACTTTCTACTTATTACTTCAGACCACGTAAACTTGCGTAAAAGCGCATACATATTTTAGGTCTGTCAATATATATATATGTGTGTATGTGAGTGCGTATTTTCTAATTTCTACAATTTTCATTTCAGTTATTTACTTTATATTCTATATATATATATATATATATATATATATATATATATATATTCTAATTTTTACAACTTTCAATTTTGTTATATATATATATATATATATATATATTTTTTATCTAATTTTTGTAACTTACAATTTTGTTATTTATGAACTTGATGTAGCGATTCCTTAAGCCATACTTAGACAAATTCATGATCATATTTTATAACAATTTTCTTATTTATTCTCAAACTCATAATGATCATGAATATCATTCAAAAGTTATATTAGAAATATTGCGTGATCACCAGCTGTATGCCAAATTCTCCAAATGTGAATTTTGGCTAAAATCCATAAAATTGTTGGGTCATATAGTTGATGCCCAAGGTATTCGAGTAGATCAGCAGAAAGTAAGCACCATCCAAGAGTGGTTACATCCCAAGTCAGTAACTGATATTAGATACTTTTTGGGTTTAACTGGATACTACATAAAGTTTGTTAAAGGATTCTATCAGATCACCTCACCTTTGACTAAGCTAACTCAGAAAGACATACCATTCATTTGGAGTTCTGAATGCGAAGAAGCATTTCAAGCCTTGAAGGATCCACTCTCTCCTGCTCCAGTGCTAGTTCCACCAATGGAAGGTTTAAAATATCAGGTTTAAATCGATGCATTTGGAATAGGTTTACAATGCGTGTTAATGCTGTAGGGTAAAGTAGTTGCTTATGCCTCTCGTTTGCTAATGCCTCATGAGAAGTATTATCCCGTTCATGATCTTGAACTTGCCGCAGTAATTTTTGCTTTGAAAATCTATCATCATTATTTGTATGGAGCTCAATGCTCTATTTTCACTGATCATTATAGTCAAAAGTATATTCTTACTCAGCGGAAATTATACTGCCGACAAAGAAGGTGGTTGGAGTTAATTAATGATTATGATCTAATTATTCAGTATCATCCTAGAAAACTGAATGTCATAGTTGATTCTCTCAGTCAAGGAGTTACATTATCAGCTATGATTGCTGAAAGTTCTTTGTAGGAAGAATTCCATAAAATCAAGTTTGTGCCTATTCACAATAATATGCTAAGCAGGATGCTAAGCCAATGTACTTTTGAACCTAGCTTCCATAGAGATGTCTCCATCTCCCAAACCAAGGATGAGGACTATCTAAATTTCAAGGTCATAATTGAAATTAGTGGTCACCCTGATTTGCAATTACATAAAGGTGTCATCTATCAAAATAATTGTCTCTAGATTCCTAAGCCCATGCATTGAGAAGTTCTTATCGAAAGACATCATTCTGGATATATTGTTTATCCTGGATGGGCAAAGATGTACCAAGATTTGAAGCAGACCTTCTGGTGGCCCTGTATGAAGAAAGGCAAAGCCAATTTTGTAGCTAAATGCCATGCTTATAATCTGGTGAAGACAGAGCACAAAAGACCTGGTAGTCTTCTACTATAGCGCCCCTTCCCATCACTGTGTGCAACAAGTATGTTTAAGTAGTAAGTACCCTAAATAATTAGTGGCGGAATGGCACATTACTTGAGAAGGGTTTCTAAATCTTAAGACAAGTAGTATTTTTGTCTTTAGTTTTAGATTTTGCTATAGCACCCCGTCCCACACGTGAAAAATAAGAGTCTATGTATGGTAGAACTAAGGGCTAATCCTTAAGACAAGTAGTATCCTTATCTTAAGTCTTAGCTAGAATACTTATATACATCGGACTTAGTAAGTCAAGAGGGAACTTTACAATGTATATGAGTACTATATATGAGCACTTACTACTGAACAGATCATAATACTAAGTATAAGAAGGAGTAATCAAAGTGCGAAAGCTAAAAGCAATCATCACAGAGCTAACAAGAAGCATTCATCTTACAAAAGAAATAAAAGAACATGCATCTATATAATTAATTTAAACTATTGTTTTAAAATGAAAATAGTAGGAATAAAGGTCTCATTATCTCACAGCTAAATGCAACTAAAAGAGTAAGATTAGATCTTCTAGTGCTTCATTGAGTCTTCCTGAATCTTCTGAATTGACTCCAATACTAGCTCACCAAACTTCTCTGGATCTAGCAAATTGCTGAATCCCAAAAATACCACATATTAGACAAAAAAGTCTAACACAAACAAAATGCTACAACATGCCTTTAAGCAATTTATAGAATTTAACATTTAAATAAATCGGAAAAATATTGTAGAAAATACTGAAATAGCTAAAAGCTATAATGTAAAGTACAATAATAACTGAAAGAAAATATTAACACAATCCACAGTAAAGATTAAAAACAGAATAATCATGCTATATTAGAACCATACTGTATGCCAATGCAAATACATCTAAAGTACCACTAAATTGTCATGAATACACAATTTGATGTTCATATACATCCCATTAGAAATTCAATATATTGATTCCCACTGCATCCCATAATTCTTCTCTTGATGTATGCTACGTCCCACAATTCACAATTATTCTTAATACTTGTGCTTATGCTTATGCGGTATATGAAAAAATTCTCTTAAAACAACCTAAACTTAAGATTTCCATGAATAATCACATGTTGGGAGTGCATATACATAAATATTATATTTTTAAGAAGGGTAGCTTAAAGCACTTAGTTAATTTTAACTGCACTTACTAATGCATACAAAGATAAGGAACACAATCCTTTTACAATTTATTCTCACAAACTAAGTTGTTCAATCCCCTAATTAAAAACATAACTTAAAGTATCCTAATAAAGGTATTTTGAAACACTTAATTTCCTTAACTCCACTTATTAATGCACACAAAGGGACATAATCTTTTTATAGTTTGTTCTCTCAAACTAACATGTTCAATCCCCTACTTATAAGATAACTTAAAGTGTCCTAAGAAAGGTAATTTGAAACACTTAGTTTGTTTAACTGCACTTATCAATACGCACAAAGATAAAAAACATAGTTTATTCTCTCAAACTAAGATGTTCAATTCCCTACTTATAACACACTTGATAAAACTGTAGGATTTATCCTGACGTTCTTGTAGATTAATCTAAGACAAGATAAGAACAATTTTATTTAGGATGAATCATCCAATTAACTATTATTACTGAATCAAATCAGCTTTATGGATATGCACTACAATCTTCACATGATAAACACTAATGATATCATTCTTTACTAGATATTTAGAAGCTAGGAAAATTTAGACAAAAGAATCCATTCTCCATTGGAGGTACTAAGCAATGGGTTCCAAGGTTGTGACATAGATGTCACTCTAATTAGGTGAACTACCTCATTTATGCTCAATCTATGATTCATCAGGTTAATACTACCACAAAATAGAAGCTCAATTATCTAAAGTTAAAAAGGTTCATCTAAAGGTCTACCTTAATGTATATTCAATAAGATGTCTCCAACCTAAATGTTTCTCTAATTTAAGGTGTAAAACACTTAATTTAAAAATATCTAATAAGATAAGAAGAGATTAAGAACTTATAATCACAATATTTAATTTTCTATCTTAAGTTAAATCATGAAATCAAACTAAGGGTTCAAACACATGAATGGTTCAATTAAAATCAATAACTTAATTATAAAATAAGATTATCAAACTAGATTGATAAGCTCCTAAGTTTGATTAAATAAGCAAATCAAGATATAAGATCAACATATTATTAATAATGAATAATTTGAGAATCAACATATTTAATGATTTGATGCAAGTAAAATGATGTTAATTCTCATAATTAAGAGGAAATCAAAGGAGTATAAGGTTAAGGTTAAGATCATGAATTCACATTATCATGCACCATAAGATTTAGATTGGATTCCTAAATCCTCACCATATATATTTTATGGGAAAGAAATCATGTTTATAACTTAAGGGCACTTAAATCAAAATTTGGGAAAAATAATAATTTTGACCCTACTTAAGGGTTTAAAATACAACTTTTTGATATAGGGTTCAGAACTAAAAATTATTAATTTTAAATGGTTACTTGCTGTTTAATATGAAGATAGATAGTGAGTACACCCAAATTGGATAAGGATTAAGGCTAGTGAGCTAAAATTAAGGTTTTAGTGCATTAGGGGAAAATTTGTTATTTTGCTTAGAGAAATATAAATTTTTTGTTATACTTATGTTCTTACTGCCTAAGGATTCTATAGAGTTTAAAATCACTAAATTCCAATGTCATTTGGTCAAGTTATGGCCAAAATAATTTAGGGGTATACAAGACTTATGTATATTTAGTGATTATAGCTTTGGGAGTGAGGAACACAATGGCTTTATGAAGGTTTAGGAATGGTCAAAAAGTTATATTTTAAACATTAAAACCCTTGTATTCCCATATATTATTTTGGCCATAATCATTAAAGCCTCATAACTTTATAAAGGTTTAGGAATGGTCCAAAAATTTAACTTTTTCTAATGATGTCCAAATTCAGCAAATTTAGTGATTATAGCTTTCCTATAATATACTTAGTACTATCACTAGGAGTATACTTAGTTTGGATCTCATTTGCTTAAATTATGCCATAATTAAGGTTAAATATGATTAGTAAGTGATTAGTAAAATTAATCTAGAAATGGAAACTTAACTTCACCACTATGTTCTAATACTACACTTGAAGCTATCAGAAACTTGAAATTCTAAATTTAGATAATAATGAGCTTAATTTTCACTAATCCATTTTTATAGTTATTAAGCAAAATTAAGAATTATATTTACATAAACTAAACTTTTCTTGAGATAATTACATAAAATTAAAAAATAATATTTTTTTTTAATAATAATTATTAATTAATTATTAAAGATAATTTAATTATTGCAAATTAAATAATCGAATGAGCTTCGAAAAATTCCATTTGGGGGTGAGGAACGCAATGGCAAATTTGGTTTTTGATTTTGATGACAATTTAATTTTCTTATTTTTCTAATTATTTAAATATAAAAAAGTATTTGAGAAAATTTGAGGACTTCCAAAAATTCTCAAAATTTCACCCTTATATAATTCGAGGGTGAGGAATGCAACAATGAAGTCAAATTTTTAATCAGAGGTCAATTTAATTATCTCATTTTTTGAGGTATTTTAAATATATTAAAATATTCAGGGAACATTTGACGACTTCAAAATACTTCCAAAACATTACTTCTAGCTAATTTGGGGGTGATAAGTGCAATGTTGAAGTCAAATTTTTTATTTAAGGTCAAATTAAATAGCTCTCTTTCTAGATTATTGGAATTTCCCAGAATTAGGGTTTGGTCCAATTGACTCCTAATTTAGACCAAAACTTCAGGGTGTGGTCTTGATGAATTATTAAGAGTATTAGAATCAAGATCAGGACTTGGTTTAGTCTTGATTGACTAGGGAAATAACTTTGGATTGTTACATTTTCATCAACTGGAAATTCTCGAGTGGAATTTTTTTGATATTTCTATAGATTTAGTTATGGGATTGCCTCGCACTAGATCTGGTGTCAATACAATTTGGGTTATATTGGTTGATTAACTAAAATAGTGCATTTTATTCCTATCCGTCAAACTAACTCTACAAAAAGGCTCACAAAGCTTTATATTAAAGAAATTGTCAGGTTGCATGGTACTCCTAAATCAACAGTATCTGACAGAGATAGTAAGTTCACTATTAAGTTTTGGTAGGTAGTGCACTAAGATCTAGAAACTACCCTAGCTATGAGCAAGGCTTTTTATCCTCAAACAAATGGTCAGGCTAAAAGAGTGAATCAAGTTCATGAAGATCTACTTAGGCTCTGTATTCTTGATTTTTCCAATTCCTAGGAAGACCACATTCTGTTAGTGGAGTTTGCATACAATAATAACTTTCAGGCCAGTATCAAAATGGCTCCTTATAAAGCCTTATATTATAGAAAGTGCAGTACTCCTCTGGCATGGTCAGAAACAGGAAGTGTTCAACTTTACGGATCTGAATTGGTTGAAGAAATAACTAAGAAATCAATTGATTCAGTAGAGAATTCATTCAGCTCGAGATCATCAGAGTAAATATCATGATGCTCATCATCATTCTGTAGAATTCAGTGTTGGAGATTATGCTTATTTAAAAGTTATCCCGATGAAAGGTGTTTATGGATTTGGCATAGTAGGGAAACTCAGTGCCTGTTATGTCGGACCTTTTGTTATATCAGCCAAATTAGGATCAGTAGTCTACAGGTTAAATCTTTCTGAAGATTTTGCAGTAGTTTACAATGTGTTCCACATATCATCATTAAGAAGATGTCTCAGAGACCCTTCTCATCTGGTTTATCTTCCAGTTGTTTAAATCCAACCTAATCTCTCTTATGTTGAAGAACCTATTAAAATCTTAGCTTGTGATCAAAAGAACCTAAGGAATTATTATATTCCAATAGTTAAGGTTCAGTGGAAGAATCATTCACTAGAGGAATATACTTGGGAAAAGGAAGCAGACATTCATCATAAATATACAAAGCACTTTGATAGCCTGAGTACTTCTCCTACTCCTTCCTTTTTAGTTAATTAATCTATATTTTTGCTTTCATGATACTTTCTTCACTCGAGTGATGTCAGAGACGACATTGTTCTTAAGTGCGGGAGTTTGTAATAATCCATAGTTACCCTAGTCAATCAGGACTTAACCAAGTCCTGATCTTGATTCTAATACTCTTAATAAACTATTAGGTGCACACCCTAAAGTTTTGGCCAAAATCAGAAGTCAGTTGGATCAAAACCCTAATTCTAGAAATCCTGATAATTTGGAAAATGACCTATCTAAATTAATCTCAAATCAAAAATTTGAGTTCGTCATTGCACTCACCATCCACAAATTCACTAGGGGTGATATTTTAAAAGTATTTGGAAGTCGTTGAATTTTTATCAAATATTTTAATAAATTTATAATACCCTGAAAAATAGAAAAATTAAATACTCGTCAAAATTGAAATCTGACTCTTCCGTTGTGTTCCTTACTCTTCCATTAGCTAGGGGTGAAATTTTGGAATTTTTTAAAAGTCCATTTAATAGTCAAATTTTAAAATTGAATTTTCTATATTAATATAATTAAAACTAATATTTATTTAATCATTTGGTGGGGCCAGCTTGCACAAAATCAACTAAACTCGCCATTAGAAATTAGGCCAGGCTAGGCCCGTTGTTTGCTTAAGAGATGGTTCTTTTGCATTGGGCCTGAACCAGGCCTGCTACCTGCGCTAGGCTGGTTCAATTGGCTTGTGGACCCCCCTCGATCGACCGCACATGTCGTTCTTCCCCCAAAGGTACACAGCCACTGATCTCACCATGTGGCTTCTCTCTCCACTTCTAGAGAGACTTTAACCTTCTCCCTTCTTCATCCTCAAGAATATAGTCAAAATCCCAAAGTTAAAATCCTGAAGGTTTGGACCTCGCCATTTTAACCTCGCAACCTAGCTCACGCCGATCCCATCAGGTACCGGTCCTTCCTAAGCACATATTCAACACATTCATTCAATAATGCAATTTTTAATCTATGCAATCCAATTTTTATGTAAATACATTACTATTAAAGAGGTAATTGAATTTGATCGAATTCAATTTCTATCAGCATGTAGTTAGAACTTCTGCTGCCTAACCCTACTATATTAGGTCTTCTTCTCTATGAGCATTAAAACACTGTTAGGGTTGGATATTGATCTCTAAAGAAAATCCATGGCTAAATCTCTATCTTGCATGCGACCCCCCTTCACCTCTAGGACCTTTGATCATGGATCTGTTAGAGGCTGTAACCCTCGTATTTCCCCGTCTGCTGACGAAGAAGAAAGCCTTATACTTTTCCTAGGCCGAATTGAGTCCATTTCATTTGCGTGGGCCGTCTCAGTCCGTCTGCACATTTATTGGGCCAGATCTACTATAGCATGTGCCACTTTCTTTATGTGCGCAAATCTGGGCCCATTGTTGTATGAGTGAGGATTTAAGAAATTGGAATTTAATTAAAATAATTTAATTAGCTTAAATTAATTCAATAATATTCAAAACTATAGACATGCATAACTTTTAATCCAGTAATCCAAACATAGCTAATGTATATCCTATTTTACTCAAAAAATTATGAGGAACATTATGGCTATATTCAATTTTTTGCGTGACTTATATTTTGACTAATGACTATCTAGATTTTTCCTAATTACCCCACTTAACCTAGAAACTACATTAGGCTATAACTTAGTCATTTTAGCTCCAAATTAGGTGATCCAATAAACTATTGTAATAAGGAGAATGTGTTGATTAATAAATGGTTAAAATATTTAGGATTTGGTATTTGTTTTCCTAATTAGCTCTAATCTCTCCAAATCTTGATTAGTAAGGATTAGCATCACTAATTTGCCCAAATTGAGAAATTTAAGTTACTGATAGGTCCTAAAGTAGGATAAAACACAATGGTGAAGTTAGTTTTGTGATTTTGTTATTTATTTCACTAATCACTCACTAATCACCCTAAAACCAAATTAGAGCATAGCTTAGTCAAATGGAGTTCAAATTTGGTGGACTCTTAGTCATTGTACTCAATGTGCTATATGGAATCCATAGCTATTGAGTTTGTTGAATTTGGACACCAAATAAAGAATTTAGCTTTTTGAACCTATCCCTTAACGTCCTAAATTATATATTTAAACCCTAATCCTATTTTGACCATAACTTAGCCAAATGTTCTCAAAAATTAGTGATCTTAGACTCTATGGAATCCTTAGGCAGTAAACAACATAAGTATAATATAAAATATATATTTATGTAATTATAATTACAATTCAATTCCTATTGAGCTCAGTAAAATCAGTGAATTAAGTAATTAATAATCAAATTTAGATCATTTAAGCTCATTGGATTAACCTCAAGGCAAACCCTTCTTCCATTTTATAATGTGGAATTTAGTCCACATTATGTCATCCCTGAGTCCTCAAAATCAGTAAACATGAATAGTAAAGAGGTAAATAACTTTAATGCTTAACAATAGAATAATTCTTTAAGTCCTTTCTTTAAAAAACTTCCTTAATTAACTTTATTTTCTTATGACTTTAGCAATCTTCCTTAGATTAGTTGTAGATTTATGATAGAATTCATTCACTAGGTAAATCGGTTACTCAATGAATGAAACCTTAGTTTTACTATTTTCTAGATTTCATCCTTTATTATGATTATTTTGTATTTAAGCCTTTAGCTTAAGACTAGAGATCCATCTTATTTAAGTTTGATTATGCATAATAAGATAGCTTTAATATATAGTCCATGAGTGATGGGCTTAACCTTTCAGCCTTAGTCCTTAGCACTTATTAGATTAAGAGGCTAAACCCCAACATTTTGGAGTTTAACTCGTAATCACTCTATCATGATTTATCTTAATCAAGATTTGTTTAGGTTAATTAAAATCATAATTAAGATGGTTGATTCATTATTTAATTTATATAAGCATCACTGATTGAATTATATTATAATTTGATTAGTTTTAATTGCTTTAAACCTTATATGACCATAGCTCTGAGTTTTTACTGGATAGTTGGATATTTGAGATCCTAAGATAGTTCTCACTCATAATAAATAGAACAAATTAAAATTAGATAATAATAGATATCACATATATTTAGTAGAGTTTCTGCTTACTTTGATTTGCTACTTTGAATACCTTAAATTTGAGCTTTATACATTGGACATATTGGTTGTACATACGATATTTGATAAGTACCCTATGTTAGATTTGAAATGAATAAATATTAATCAACTTTAATTAGTAAATTCAATTCTTTAGTTCTTAGTTCAGTAGAGTGTGTTCTAATTTGTCTGCCTCTTCAATTTAGTTCTTTTGATAATAATTGAATCGGATCTACCCATGATAGGGCTTGGATGATATATATATATATATATATATATATATATATATGATTCTATAATCTAGCTTAGATCCACCCATGTTAGGGCTTGGATGATACATGTTGAATTTTTTGTGTAGTGGCCCTATTTTGGGTTGTTTCTGTTATGGAAGTACTAATTTAGGCACATTGCTACTTTTTAGTTCAGTTTCAATTAAGTGGCTTGTTTAGCCATATGTTTTTAGTTATGTTTCACTATTTAGCATGCTTTTATAGCTCTTTTCTGCTCAGTATTTTCAGTTCAGTTTTATTTAATTCGTGCACATATTAGGATGCTATTTTTATTTTAGTTTACTTCTTACTTTTGTTCAAATTGTTTTCTAAAAATTAGCACACATTTATTTGATCATAAGCATGTTAGTATGAGTTTACTTTCAGCAATTTCAGTTATTATATATTTATTACCTAACTTTATTGAAGTTCTGGTTGAGGTATGTTATTTACATACTTCGTTTTATTTAGTTATAAATATTTTTTTTATAACTATTCCATTCTTTTGTCGCTTGTTGCACCTCTGTAAAATGCTAGCATGTTTAGTCTAATGTGATATCTTAGACGTGTAGTTTCATTAAAGCAGCTTAAAATATACTTGGATAATTGTTTAGCTGTATGATTTTTTTTTCTTGGCCAAGGCCCTGATATTGTGATACTGATAATGTCAGATTCAGAGCTATTCATGGAAGTAGCTTCAGGAGAGGAGCTTAGCCAAAAGGAGGACCTGCCTACTGCTACTGAGGCTTAGTTAAACTTTCTTTTCTGCATCTGAGGGCGAGTGTTCCTTTTTCATTTAAATTCAATTTGTAATAATTAAATATTCTGTATGTATTTACTTTTATGTGCTTTCATATTGAGTTAAGTTACTATTTATGTTCTTATGCTATGGATGTGGATGATATATTTTTTATTTGCTTCCGCACTTTGATATGTTGATGTACGGCTTATAGTTTTTGGAAAACAAATCTTTTAGCTAAGATAGGTTGGGTTGATTCCTAACTCGACTACAATTGAGAGAGTTTCCTCAATTAGTGACCATCTTCACCATAATCTTGTAAATATTAGTATTAGCATAACCACGGTGGGGACGGGACACCACACTAATATATGGAGAAATAAAGATACTGCACATGGCCTTTGAGGGGGAATGTGTAGTTAGTCAAGAATCCACTTTTCAGATAGTTAGATAGACGTATCTAACTTCTCAATTATTCTATAACTTTGTGCAACATAATAAATGTTATATTTTATTATATTTTCTTTTAGAATAAGCACATATCTTAAATATGTATATTGCATTTATAATCCTCATAATTTTGTAAGCATATCCTACTTCAATTTTGCATATTATTTTAATTGTATATGTTTCTCCTACAGAATCATGTCGCTTAAATACTATATGCAAATTTTGATATCCTACAAATCTTACTTAAATCTCCGTGTCTAATTAAATATTTTCTTTTTTTCCTTTTCTTTTCCTTGGTTAGCCATATAATATATATATATATATATATATATATATATATTTTTTATTATTCTGTATTTATGAATATTGCGACGAAAGTGGAAATGTGTATTTTATACGCTTATAAATACACTATTATATTAAACCCCGATATGATCATAGGAAGTGAGCACCTAATACTGGATTAGCTATGCTGACCCAGCGGTGGGTTGTCACAAAATTCCCCATCCACAATAAGCCCTTGAAATTAAATTCATGAAATTAGGGTTATGGTGATTCACTACGTCTCTCTTAGGGCTTCTTACATGATTGGTTATAGCTCACTCTTGTGATCATTTTGATCTATTGTGTGCATTCCAATTTGGCTCATGTTGTGAGAATTTAAGGTTCTAAGCAAACACTAATCCTCTGTCTTCTGATTCACATCAAGTGAATGAGAAGAATAGTTCTAGGTCGGGTCGGCCAAAAACCTGAGTGGTACGACAAATCAGAGGCTCGTCAGGTTCCGATCAACCCGTCAGGACCTAAGGGCTGGGTTATTGGAAATTCTGCATTAATTGAATTTAACATATGATCCTATCTTTGATTAATCCAATTGAATTTAATTATTGAAAATTCTATATCAATACAATTCTAATTTCAACAATCTAATATGCTATTTTGACTAGGAAAATGTGTATAATGCTAATATGCACTAAGCTTTAAGTTTCTATGATTTAAATTTTCATTAAGCCTTAATCTCACTAACCAACCAATAGTTGATTAATGAAATCATTCCAAATGTATATTTGAAATAAAATGCTCAATATAAATCCAAATAATATGATCCAATATATCATTTTGATCAAAAAAATCAAAGGATCAAAAAATTGCAACAATATATTTACTTATGTATTTAGTTTTTTAATTAAACCCTAATTACCTCTAAAATTGATTAGTAAATATTAATACAATTTCATAGCCAAAATGAATTATTAAGGTTTCTATATCTTCCTTAGATATAGGAGAACTTAATTATATAGTTAGAATAATTATTTGAGGTTTAATTTCACTGATCACTTCTTTATTACCTCAAACCTTGATTAGTAAATAATTAGCTTATTTAAATTTTGATTTCATTAATCTTAGAATCTATGGAGTCCTTAAATAATATAGAACCCATTGGTAAGCTTAAAAAGCATTTTCATATAAAAATTTGGTTAATCACCTCTTAACAACCTAACTTTTGATTAGTGCACAATAAGCTTAATTTAAGTCCTAAATAAGTGTTCAAGATGTATATCCTCTTCCTAAACAATAATTAATCATTTAAAGTTGAACAGATCCAATTTGGGACCCTCTAATTCATAATCTTATTTTTGACCTTTAATGAGGGGTATTTTTATCATTTTGACCAAATGTTGGATTAAGTGCCATTAAGCCTTAGAAGTTATCCAATTCCTTAAATTTAGAGAGAAGAATCTTTAAAACAAAGTTAAGATCCTTTATACTTGAGAAATTAGATATGAAAGCTAAACCCTACTTTATCCCTAAGTCTAATTAAGAGAATTTTTAAGTTTCTAATGTGGCATTAGAATCCACATTGTACCTCCTTAAATGCTAATTAATACTTATAAGACTAGTGTCAATCAATTTAGACATGGATTAGACTTTTCTTAATAATGTTCTTAACTAAATCTTTAAGTAGATTCCCTAGCGAAGTCTGTAAAAAGTCTCATGTATTGTAACCTTATATTTTCATTCATAGTTTTTAGTAAATTTAATTATATTGAGTAATGAAATTACTCTATAGATTAAATCTTGTTTAAGATTAAGAAGTTACTAGTTTGATTATTTTATCTTTTCACTTTAGACTTTCAGCCTTTTAAGATTAGTAATTCTATCTTAATGAAATTTCATTCCTTATGATTCTTAAGTGAGAATTATGAGAGACCCTAGATCCCTAGGTGTTCGCACCTTGGGTTTACAACTTAAACCTCAATTTTAGAGTTTAACAATGAATCTTTAAAACCAAGATGGGTTATGGGTTAATGAAATATATTATTAGGCTATTTGCTTAATTATTTAATTTTAGTAGGCAATATTATCTAATTTTGAATTAGAACTTATTAAGTTCTAATGTTTAACCTATAAGGCCATATATCTGAGATCCTACTTGATAGTAGGATATTAGAGATCCTGAACTTGTGTTTTCTCAAAATAGATAGAATGGATAAATTAGATAACAATAGATATCACATGTGTTTTATTAGAGTCTTGCTTACTTTGACTTTCTTGCCCTGCACTCATTGTACTAGGGCCTTGTATTTTTAGCATATTTAGTGAAGCATAAAATATTCAATGAGTATTCTAGGTTATTTTTAAAATGCATAAACATTGTCAATTATAATCTGTAAATTTAGTAAATCAATTATCAGTTCAACAGAGTCTATTTTAGAGTTATCAGTTTAGTTTATTTCTTTTCTTGGTTGGGGCCCAAGTGTACAAAAACCAACATATCAGACTTATAGTTATACTTGGAGATAGCTTCAAGTGAGGAGTTTAGCTAGGAGGAAAACCTCCCTGCTACTGGTGAGGCTTTGATAGTCTTTGATTTTTTATTTGTGAGGATGAGAGTTTTCTTTCATTTGAACTTTAATTTAGTTTTGTAATAATTCAGGCTCTAGATGTATTCACTTTTCTACACTTTTATACTGAGTTGAGTTATGTTTTTCTACTAATATATTATGGATATGGATGTTGTTACTTTGCTTCTGCCCTCTTTCATTTTTACATGCATGTTTGATGACCGAATTACAGATACATGTGGCAGATTATGAAGTTATTGGTATATTAGAGAGAAAAACTAATCTAATTATAATTATGAATCTGTAACACGGTGTCCACTCTACCATAATCATGTTGATGTTAGTGTTAGCATGACCACGACAAGTTTGGGGCTTCATAGCTGGTATCAGAGAACACCATAAGGTGTCAGATTGGAATTTGCATTCTTATTTACCTAATGGATAGTTCTTCTATAAATTAGTCATAATACATAACATCCATAGTTACCATATTCTCAATAACTCAGGATAAAAGCATGTATTGGAAAATACTGACATAAAATGCTTAGATCACTCCATAAGAAACATAAGTAACTTAAAATTTCTTATAATTGTTCATAGGATAATGGAATTTGGAATGTCAAAGCTTGAATACTACACTGCAAGATTCAAAGCCATATGGGAATTTAGCTTCCGGCTTGGTCAAAGTGGTGGTAGGATCATAGAAGGAGTATCATCCAATGGTATGTTAGTACTCGACAAGCTTCTCTAATAACCAACCCTTAGAGGACTTAAATTCCCAATTCTAGCTAGAGAATGGTTAAACCATGTAGACTCAGCATTATACTTTAGAGAGTGCCCAAATCATATTGGTCTCCAACTTGTAGTCTTTTTCTTGCAAGCTGTAGCAAAGAACTGGTGCATTAACATTAGTTGGAAACTCAAAAGGAAATGCAGAAGAGAGCATTGTTCCACCACCTACAATGATTTTAGTCTTGCATTCACTGCAAAATGTTTTGGATGAATTTGTTATCATTCTAGTAGATATATAATGAGTGATGATATCTTCCTTATCCTGCCATAGTAATTAAATATGTTTCATCTTCTTGCATGTCTATTTCCCATGTAATTCTCAAAATTTTAATTAGTAAATAACTTAAGTGATTATTCTTGAATGTTAAAATTGTATCTTGTTTCTCTTCTCAATCTAAAATAGTAGTTTGTCCTTCAATAAATTAAATGAATCTAAGATTGCCACCAATGACTACTCCCATCAAATCAGCTATTACTTACAGCAATACCTTAATGGAGGTCAACTCCTTGAAAAGCATGGTAGCCACAGTGTTAAAAAGTCAAACTCAATAGGCTTTGGAAATCCAAAAAAGTTGATTACAATTCATCCTTCTACTGCTACCAATAATGTTGCACCAATAGTCCCTGCTCATTATAGTCCTCATACTTTTCATATGACTATTAATGGATTGCTACATAGTTTTCTAAGGCTAAGGCCTTCCACCTTTAGTGGGAACTTATCCCCCATGAACATAGCTAGTTAACTCAAAATGGTGGAAATGAACCTCACAAGTATAAAGTGCTCTAACTCTGAGGTGATCCATTTCATGACTCACCTTTTTTAAGAAGTTATGTACTAGTGGGACAACATCAGGAACACTTGCTTTGCTGAATTTGACATTGAATACATTCCTTGGGATACTTTTGTGGGTGTATTCAAAGAAGAGTTTATCCCTCCATTATCACAGAACATTTTTGAAGACCCATTATTAATAATGAAGTAAGGCGGTTGCCCAGTCTCGGAATATGAGAAGGAATTCAGGATGTTAACTCACTTTGCTCTGGATTTAATTAGATTTGAAGCCACATGGTACCATCAATTTTAGAGTGGTCTATGGTACTCTATCAATGATCACGTAGTCCCTTTGCATCTCACTAACTTTTCCCAACTGGTTGAGACAGTAAGAGTGGTGGAGCACCACTAATCGGAAAAGCATCTAAAGTGTAAGGTTCATGCAGTGCTTAATCACATGAGGCATTCAAGAAGCACATGCCACATCATGCCAAAATAAACAAGATTGAAGATGCCTTTTCCTACAAGAGATGGTGGATAATGTTCATATCAATCACTCCCTTTGGAACCAAGTTTTTTATGTTGTACCTTTGAACAAGAAAGACCTAAGGATGGCAATAATGTCACCTCCTCCTACTAAAGTTTTTGATCCAGCAAAAGAGTATATTGTGGCTCCAAGAATGCAGAACCAAAATAAATTCAAGAAGCAGGTCAACAATCATTTTGCTGGTCCTACTCATGTGTACGCCTTAACTCCTCTCAAAGCTAGTGAAGATAATAATGTGGTTTCAGGTACATGCTTATGAATCTATCTTCTTTAAAAAAAATATTTTTTTCTTGAATAAATTGTTATTGCAAGTAGTTAATGCATCCAATTAATAAATCATAGGAACATCGTGCTTTAATGAAAAACTATGCAATGTGTTATTCGACACCGGAGTTAATCATTTACTTATCTCAAAAGGTTTTGCTAAAACCCTTAATTTTCCCTTATATAAGCTTAAGAAATTATTAAGTGATGTACTTCCCTCTATAACCCAACTTAGTGCTCACAAATTATGTGATATCAAGATTCCATTAAATAATCAAGTGTTCAAATCCAAGCTAACTGTTCTATCTTTGGCCAATTTCAACATCATACTCGGTATGAATTGGCTTAGTAAACACAATGCAATTATTAATTTCCAAAAGAAGAAAGTCACGCTTCATTCTCAAAGCAAGCTAGAAACTCTTATAGAGAAAATTAGTATGCAAGAATCTTTAATTAATGCAATTAAAGCTGAGAAGTTGATTTATAAGGGATGTGATGCCTTTCTCATCACAACTGGTTCTTTCTGGCTTAAAAGTTGAGCTTTATGGAAGAAAGACTTATGCTATGTCCACCAGATTTACTAGGAAAATCCCTACATATACACTTTGCACTACCAAAGCCCTGTTGCATTGGTAAACGTGAGCCAAAAAGAACAAGTGTTGTCTCATTTGCGCAACCTTCTAAGCTACGCGACACACTCTACTTCATAGGAGGACTTTCACGAATGCTACAGGTGTGGGAGTGATCCGGATGGGTGAAGCAAAGGAAAGCATTCCTCTTGCAGAAAGTAAGGTAGTGAGTAAATTTGTCGATGTGTTCCCTAAAGACTTTCTTGGGTTACCTCTGATGAGAGAGGCGGAATTCTCTATTGAGTTAATCCTGGACCACAACCAATATCTAAAGCACCGTACAAAATGGCACCTAAATAACATCAAGAGCTCAATGAGCAACTGCCAGAGTTCCTAAGTAAAGGTTTTATTTGGTATAGTATGTCTCCTTGGTGAGTGCCAGTTCAGTTTGTTAAAAAGAATGATGGATCAATGCATATCTGCATAGATTATTATGAGGTAAACAAAGTCACCCTTAAGAATAAATATCACCAGCTTAGGATCGACAACTTATTCAATCTGTTATCTAGTGCTATTATATTTTCCAATATTAATTTAAGATCAAAATATCACCAGTTACGAGCAAGGGATTATGATGTCAAGAATCTAACATTTTGCACTCAATATGATCACTATTAATTCCTTGCAATGTATTTCAGACTCACTACTGTGCCATAATTTTCATGGACTTGATGCAGCGAGTCCTAAGACCTTATCTGGACAAGTTTATCATCATCTATATCGACGATATTCTTATCTGCTCAAAAACTCTGAAACATCATGAAGATCATGTGAGAGCCGTGTTACAAACATTGCGTGCTCATCAGTTGTATTCAAAGTTCTCAAAGTACAAATTTTGGTTAGATTCCATAGCATTCTTGGGTTATGTAGTTGATGCCTAAGGAATCCATGTGAACTAGTAGTAGTTAGCACTATCCAAGATTGAGTTCATCCCAAGTTAGTAACTAATATTCAAATTTTTTTGGGATTAGTCAGTTATTATAGAAAATTTATTAAGGGCATCTCATAGATCACCTATCTATTAACCAAACTAACTCAGAAAGTTGTACCTTTTATTTGGAGCTCTGATTGTGAAGAAGCATTTTAAAACTTGAAAGATATACTCTTACCTAGTGCTCATTCTGCCAAAAGAAGATTTAGACTATCAAGTCTATATTGATGCATCTAGAGTGGGGTTGGGATGCGTGTTAATGCAAGAAGGAATAGTCATCACATATGCTTCTCGTCATTTGATTCCCCATGAGATGAATTACCCAGCGCAAGATCTCAAACTTGATGTTGTTATTTTTGCTTTGAAAATTTAGCATCACTATCTGTATGGCATTCAGAGTGCCATTTCCACTGGTCATCAGAGCTTAAAGTATATATTTACTCAATACAAACTGATCTTCTATTAGAGAAGGTGGTTATAATTAAATCAGTGATTATGATATGAGTATTCAATATCATCTAGGTAAAGAAAACATTATAGCTGATGCTCTTAGTCATCATGCTACACTCTGTGCCATAATCACTAAATGTCCCATTGTTAAAGAATTTTGTAAGCAGTGTATTGATCCTGTCAAAGGTGAGATGCTTAATGAGTTGTTAGAGTTAATTTCTAGAGAGCTAATCTTTTATAGAGATGTCTCCATATCTCAGAGTAAAAATGAAGACTATCTTAAGTTTAGAGCTAAAATATAAAGTGGTCATCACCATGATTTGCAAATGCATAAAAATTTGATTTATTAGGGGAATCAACTTTGATTTCCCAAATTCATGCATCAAGAAATTTGCATTGATGGCCACAACTATGGAAACAGGATCCACCCTGGTCGTGCAAAAATGTACTAAGACTTAAAGCAATCTTTCTAGTGGCCTGGTATGAAGAAGAGTTTGGCAGAATTTGTTGCAAAGTCTCATGCATGTAATTTATTTAAGGCCAAACATCAAAGGCTAGGTGGATTATTGTGTCTACTGGATATTCTAGAGAGGAAATGGTTTGACATCTCATTGGACTTTGCAATGGGATTGCATTGCACACAATAGGGTGTTGATGCAATCAGTGTCATCATCAATTGTCTGACTAAATATGCACACTTTATTCCTATCTGTCATACTGACTCTATGGAAAATCTTGCAAAGCTTTATATTAAGGAATTCATCAGGCTACACAGTATTCCCAAATTAATCTTATCAGACAGAGACAACAAATTCACTTCCAAGTTTTGGCAACCAGTGCATCAAGATCAGGGAACTATCCTAGCAATGAGAACGACCTTTCTTTCTTAAATTGATGGCCAGACAGAAAGAGTGAATCTAGTTCCTAAAGATATGCTCAGACGCTGTATTTTAAACTTTACAGGTTTCTAAGAAGATCATAAGATCATATCCGCTTGTAGAGTTTGTGTATATTAACAACTTTCAGGACATTATTAAAATAGTTTGATATAAAGTCGTATATGGCAAAAATTGCAATACTCCATTTGTTTGGTCAGAAACTGGAAGCATTCGGCTCTTTTAATCTGAATTAGTTGAAGAAACCAAAAGGAAGGTTCAACTCATTCAATAGAGGATTCATATGGCTTAAGATTAATAGAGTAAGTATCATGATGCTCATCATTGTCCTCTATAATTTAATGTTAGAAATTTCACGTACTTAAAAGCCAATCCAATGAAAGGTGTTTTCAGATTTGGCATAGCATGGAAACTCAGTCCCCGTTATGTTGAACCTTTTGAAGTGTCAACAAAAATAAGAACTATGGCTTAACCTCCCAGATAATTTTCTTATAGCCTATAATAGATTTCATGTTTCTTTGCTGAGAAGATATCGTAGAAGTCCTTTTAGTCCAACTTCTAGTAGTAGCTATTCAACCTGATATTTTTTATGTAGAAGAGCCAATTAAGATCTTAGCTTGTGATCAAAGGCAGTTTTGAAATCGTACCATTCATATGGTGAAAGTTCAGTAGAAGAATCATTCTCTTGAAAATATCTAAAGCTCTTTGAAAATACTGGTAATTTCTTCCTAATCTCATCTTTAATCTTTTGCCGATATTTTTTATTTCTCTTGGTTTTTTCGCTTGTGTAATGTAGAGGGTGACACTGTTCTTAAGTGAGAAATTCTTTAACAGCCCTATGTTATTACCCTAGTTAATCTTGGCCAAACCAAGCTTTAATTCTCATCCCATTAGCCTTATCTAATCGTTACAATCATAACCCTAAAAAGTTGGAGTCAATCGAAGCTCAATTGAGTTAATTGGGTATATTTGCTAATTTTAAGACCTAGAAATTTAACTAAATTAAATTAATCTCCTAATTAAAATATAAAGCAATTTTGAATTCCTCATCCACAGATTAGCTAAGGGTGAAACTTTGAGAATTTTTGGAGGTCATTTGGTCTAAAATTGAACTTAATTTCCATAAAGAATAATGAATTTATTTAATTTAATATTTTTGTATTTATCATTTAGCTTTTAAATGGATTTAACCATTTTTGCAAGAGATCTGTTGCACACTTTCGAACACAAGACAACCAAATTAGACGATCTATGTCGTCCCACTATTCGATATGTTGAGATCAGATGGTTGACGGCTCATCACCGCCATATTTGAACTCGATCGTTGGATCAATATCAGATCCAATTGTCACAATGGACCACGCCATAGATTTGTGTCCATGATCTACCTTGAATCTGTGGTTGGTTGGGCCAGAAGGATACAGGGGACCGAGTTTGTTCTTTAAATATGAACTGGCTACTCCGCAACGACCTCGACTACCATACTAAACAACTTTATCCCTCCCGCGCCTGAGCTTTTTTATGAGAACAATTGGATATAATTCCCTTTTAATTTGATTTTCATTTTTAGTTGAAGACTGAGCTACATTGACAGGAAGGTCTGGTTACTGAATGGACTCGACCATTCTAGCACAAACACTGGATCCAAGTACCTCCCTTCATCGGCATTTTCCCCATGAATTTCCTTCTTAAACATTTGATTGTCAATTCCTTTTAGACTTGTTTGCTTGTGAATGTTGATCGAGCTTGATTCGGGGCTCATCTTGACCAAAGCTCTACAGTATTGTACAATAGTCATGATCAAGTAGCCATCAAATCACTTGAGCATTTACAGCCCTTGAACCCGGCACCCTTAGATTGGTATGGGTCCAAGGAGTGTATCAGTGGTTAGATCAGCATCTAAGGTTAACAGTGGAAGGTGAATACCCCCTCTATATTAAACCCTATAAATGGAATCCATGAAGTTAAGGTTATGGCGATTCGATGCACCTCTCTTAAGGCTTCTTACGTGACAGTGTAAAGCTCACTCTTGTGATCATTTTGAGTTATTGTGTGCATTTCAATTTGAATCATGCTATAAGAACTTAAGGTTTCTTACGTGACTGTGTAAATATAAATCCAAATAATATGATCTAATATATCATTTTGATCAGAAGAAAGCAAGGATCAATAAAATGCAAGAATATTTTGATTTTTGTAATTAGTTTTCTTAATTAAGCACTAATTACCTCTAAAATTGATTAGTAAATATTAGTCTCATTTCTTAGCCAAAATATATGATTAAGGTCTTTAAATCTTCCTCAGACATATGAGAACTCAATTATGTACTTAGAAATATTTTTGAGGAGTAATTTCACTACTCACTTCCTAATTACCCTAAACCTTGATTTGTAAATAATTAGCTTAATTAAGCTTTGATTTTGTTGATCTTAGTATTTATGAACTCCTTAAGCAATATAGAACCCATTGGAAAGCTTAGAAACTATTTTCATATAAAATTTTATTAATCACTTTTTAATAACCTAACTTTTGATTAGTGCTCATTAAGCTTAATTTAAGTCCAAATTAAGTATCCAAGGAGTCTATTCTCTTCCTAGACAATAATGAATCATTTGAATTTAGTAGATCCATTTTGGGAACCTAAAACTCATAATCTCATTTTGACACTTGAGGAGATGTACTTTGGTCATTTGGACCAAGTGTAGGGTTAAGTTCTAGTATGCCTTAGAAGTTTGTCCAAATCCTTAAGTTCAGTGAGAAGAATGTTTAAAACCATGTCAAAATCCTTTAGACATGAGAAGTTAGGCATGAAAGCTAAACCTTAGTTTATCCCTAAGTCAAATTAAAAGAATTATTAATTTTTCAATGTGGCATTAGAATCCACATTGTTACCTCTTTAAATGCCAATTAATACTTATAAGATTAGTATCAATCAATTTAGACATGCATTAGACTTTTCTTAATAAAGTTCCAAAGTAAATATTTAAGTAGATTCCTTTGTGAAATCTTTAGAAAGTCTTAAATGTAGTAACCTTAGATTTTCATTCATACTTTTTAGTAAATTTAACTCTATTGAGTAATAAAATTACTCTGAAGATTGAATCTTATTTAAGATTAAGAAGTTACTAGTTTGATTATTTTATCTTCTAACCTTAGACTTTCAGCCTCTTAAGATTAGTAATTCAATTTTATTGAAATATCATTCCTTAATATTCTTAGATCTTTTAAGTGAGAATTGTAAGAGACCCTAGATCCCAAGATGTTAGCACCTTAGGTTTTGGACTTAAACTAACCAAGATGGGCTATGGGTTAATGAAATATATCAATTACATCATTTGATTAATTATTTAACTTTACTAGGTGATGTTATCTGATTTTGAATTAGAACTTATTTAGTTCTAATATTTAACTTATATGGTAGTCAATCTGAGGTCTTACTTGATAGTAGGATATTAGAGATCCTGAACTTGTATTTTCCCAGAATAGATAAAATTGATAAATTAGATAAAATATATATTATATATATTTTAGTAGAGTCTTGCTTATTTTAGACTTTGTTGCTCTGCACTCCTTGTACTTGACCATTGTATTTTTCCCATATTTAGTAGAGCATAATATAATTAATGAATAATTTATGTCAGTTTTGAAATGCATAAACATTGTCAATTATAATCAATACATTTAGTAAATTAGTTATCAGTTCAATATAGTGTGTCCTAGTTATTCTGTTTCTACAGTTCAATTTGTTACAATAAAATCAACAACTTATATCTAACCATGAGAGGGTCTGGATGGTACAAGTCTGATTATATAGTTTAGCTCAAATCTATCCGTGAGTGGTCTAGATATTACATGTGGCACTTTATGTTCAGTGGCTATGTTTGTCCAAATGTTGTAATGGCAGTAATAATTGACATACTATAAATACACATCTACGCTCGCACACAAGTGTACGTTGCCTAAAGTAATATTTGGAAGGTAAGTTCCAAGATTTATCATCCTCAGGAATGGTGTGTTTTGTTACTAAGGTTTATCTACTTTTAAAAATGTTTAGACTAAAATATTTTTGGTTTTGTGTGGCTCTTAATTAATAATTCAAAGATATCAAACTGAAAATATTATTTAAAAAGAAGGGAGAGTTGGGTTTTAATTATGAAATTTGTATTGAGACTAGTTTAAGTAATTAAATTAATTTAACTTTTAATGAAACTTATTTCCATGCTAATTAAAATCAAGTGGAGATAGCAATCTTTAGATTGGTCCTCTAGTTCAAACTATTTCATATCTAGTGCATAAGATGAACACATAAGGGTTTGATCTTGGTACATAGATCCTCATGTGATAGACAAGAGATAATTTAGATTCCTTACATCTGAGTTATCAAAATAATCATTTAATTTATCAATCACATGAACTTGATTCCCAAATAATTAGTGTCACATGCTACATGGGATGTTTAGCTAAAGAAGTAAAGTATCAGGTTGCATGGATTATGTCATGATCACCCATGAGCACTCAATAATTCCACTTCCTCCTTTAATGTCTGTTGAACCAAGGAGCTTGATTGGTGGCTCTTGACTCACATACATGGACCTCTCGACTGAGCTCAAATAAGAGTGTTGTAAGGCTCTAGAGCTTGTCACTGGGCTCCAAGCACTAACTCACATATTCCTAGCTTTACGCCAATTGGTGAGCTACGGAGCTCGTAGAGAATTAAGTTACAAAATCTACCTATCATTCCAATCTCAAGGTGTTTACACCGAGAATCCTTGCTTAACGAATATTTATTCGCAGCGAGGACTTTATGTGCATTCTCTTGAGCTTGGTATGACTAGTTGAATCGATATTATTTTCATTATAAAACCATTTAAAATAAAATAGACATTCATTCCATAAGCATGCATTCACAAGAAACATATCTAAATCAAAAGACATAGATTTTATTTATTGCTAAAGATTTATACAAACACCATTTTGTCCCTTAATTCATTACATAATTTTGGCCCAACCCTCCCCGAGGAGGGTTTAGCCTTCCATTACAAAAGAGATATAGAAAATAAAATACAAGGAAGAGAACCTTTGCATGGTTCTACTAAAAGAAATTTAAAGGAGTTTTTAGAGAAATACTAGGAATGTCCCTTGGCATTCTTCAAATCTCTCCTTGCTCTCCAACTTCTTCTCTTCCAGCACTTGAATTGTCTTTCATTTCTCTCCTTGAATGGATTGTCTTCTCCTTCCTTGGTTATGGTTCTCCTTTCCTTCTTACAGCAGCCTCAAAAATTATATCTTATATTGCAAAGAGGGGAACCCTCTCTTAGTCTTTTTCTCTTGCCTTTATAGTACAGCCTTCAGCACTTTTTGGAATTATTATATCCAACCCTCAAACTCCTTTTCTTTAATGGCTTGTTCTTGATTATTTCATTATTCCTCTTGAGAATGAAAATAATAATTGTATTTGTAGTTAAGGCAGCTGTGGGAAGGCAAAAAATTAGAA
Source organism: Gastrodia elata (assembly GCA_016760335.1). Classification (NCBI taxonomy): domain Eukaryota; kingdom Viridiplantae; phylum Streptophyta; class Magnoliopsida; order Asparagales; family Orchidaceae; genus Gastrodia; species Gastrodia elata. The sequence goes on along the minus strand of CM028686.1, from coordinate 17,554,866 downwards.
TTTGTGGCCTTCCCTATGCTGAATGAATTGCTCATTCCTAGCTGGAATTCCGGCAGGCGCTGCGGCCATTTTGCTTCAAATTTGCTGTTAAGTGTATGCCCGCTACAACGAGTGGTAGCGCCGAGCTCTCGAGTTTGAACCCGCTGCGGTGCACGGTAGCGCCGAGCTTTCGGGTTTGGACCCGCTATGGCATGCGATAGCGCCGAGCACTCGGGTTTGAACCTGATGTGGCATGCAGTAGCGGTCTTCCTTAAATGTTTGCTGATTATGGGTCTGGTTAGTTCTGTTGCGGTGCGCAATAGTGCCGAGCACTCGAGTTTTCACCTGCTGTAGCGCGCGGTAGCGCCAAGCTCTTGGGTTTGGACCCGTTGCGGAGCACGGTAGCGCCGGGCTCTCATGTTTGAACCCGTTGTGGCGCGTGGTAGCACCGAGCTCTCAGGTTTGTACCCACTTGAGCGCTATGGCTTGCTTGGGCACACTATGTCAGTTTCTTCCAGATTTTTTTGTTTTGCCCAGATTTTATCTCAACTTGTCTTTCTGCCTGAAAGTATTGGAAAACCCATCAAAATTGATCATTCAAATATAAAATTATTATTGTATTTCTTCTTTTATTTTATTATAAATCTTGAACTTATCACACTCCCACACTTAATTTCTTGCTCATCCTTGAGTAAGCTCAAAATGATTTTCTTGAAATATAGAATTAAAGAATTCAATTATGATTACAATGTGAAGTGTTTTATCAACTCATTGTTTGCTTAATCAGTGTAATTTATAGAAATTTAGCTTCTAATAAATTCTAAACTCAAGTATAGCTCATTTGTTTCTTTTAGTCTCCAATATTTTTATCTTGATATTATTTCTTAATTAGAGGAAAGTTTTCTAAAAATTCTTAAAACCGATAAGCTAGAATGAGTGAATTAAATTTATGTCATATGTGCTCCTTTTTATAAATCACAATGAACAATTCAAAATTCATGAGAGATACTTTTCTTTATCTTGTTTTTCTCAATTTTTTAAACTTTGGGATATATATTTTTCTTCATCCTCTCAGTTTAATGTGATCATGAAGTCCGACATAAGCCTAGCACATTCTTAGGTTCTTCCATTTCTTACTATTCGTTGACTAAGTTCCTAATATTCCCCACCCTACACTTAAACTCTTAGCATCATTCACTTTAAACTTTTTTTTTTTCTTTTTTTTATGGAGACTTGAAGTAATCTTAGAAATAACACTTGGTTTGGAAGGCATTAGGGTTGTCATTTGAGTTCAATCACATATTGCTTAAGCAAATTAATGTGATAAAATTGTTCACACTTGATTTTCTTATTAAATCCATAGCATTTTTAATTTTCAGAAACGTTTATACTTGCAATCCAATTTTTATAGCAGATCATGGGAATAGATAATTTCCAAGATTCATTTAAATAAAATAAAAGGATACAAAAGAAAATAAAAGTAATTGAAAAAGAAAATAAAGTAAAAATAGAATTAAAGGAACAAAATAAAAGAAAAGAAACTTATAACACCTTCCTCTTCTTCTTCTTCTTCTTCTTCTTCTTCTTCTTCTTCTTCTTCTTCTTCTTCTTCTTCTTCTTCTTCTTGCTCTTCATCATATTCCTCTAGCCGAACTATATTTAGAGGGGGGTTCATAGGCAGGGGATGTGGCAGCACAGCATCACCCGGTCCACTTTGTAAGCTCCAATTCAAAAATATTATTCCGAGAGCTGAGTGGAAATCATTTTGAAATTGGAAGTGTTTGGACAGTTTAGCCTTGCAGTACCACATGTCTACTGCCATACTCTTCCCTATTTGTATTTGGTAGTCCCTTGATTTATTCATACCTTTTCATAAGTTCTTAAGTGATGACATTATTCTGGAGGAAGATGAAACTTCTCCTTCCTCCCCTTTCTCTTCTTGCTCTTCTTACATTTTTGAAAATGGGTATTTAAATTGTGGCGAGTAAGAGGAACTCGGGGGGAATAGCCACGTTGCCGGATGATACATTGACCCATTGTGCAAGGCATATCCCAGTAATTAGAGATCCGAAGGGAAGTGCGGCGCATGACCTGATCAGGGCGTTCCAGAGCTGCTCAAGTATTATCCTTGAGATATGTACATCTCCTGATTATTCAAAAGCGCATATAAGCAGCACCCGTGACCTCATCACCTCACTCAAATGCCCATATGGCATTATGACACTAGAGATAAGAACATGCCATGTATTGCACATATACCTAAGAAGGGCCCATAGAATATTGGCTAAATTCCCTCTCCATCTCGAGTCATCATTAGATAGGGCGCTCACAATGTCCACAGGATTGAGTTCAGAATTTAATAGGGCCTGGTAGGAACACTCCTCTACCGCCCTAAGCTCATAAAATTGCTCAATCTCCTCGAGCCCGAACTTCACGGCTTCCCTTGTACAAAATTTTTACGCCCATTCGCGTTGGTTGCGTTGGCATAAACTTCTTGTACTAAGGAAGGAAATTAGTCAGTCTGTAAGCAAACTAGCTTGTGCCATCCCCGGTTCAGGACATTTGGGTAGTAAACTAGATAGGAGAGTTTGAATCCCCTTTCCAGGATGAGCTTGTCACGTGATGTTATTTGACAAAAATGTTGTTCAGCTTCCACTGAAGAAAAGAGTTTCTTGTTGAAAGTGCCTCCATAAATTGAGGCGATTGATTCTTTGCATGCGACATTTTTCTTTTGGGAAGCCATTGGAGATGGAGAGAATTGTGAAGAGCCTTGAGAGTGATGTGCATAATTCAATCAAGAATAAGCAGTGAACATTTTTCCTTCCCTACTCTTGCTTTTATAAAAGGAATTTTGGAAGATTTTTGTTCTTATAATCATTCAAAGCATGATTAAAGGACAATCAAAGATTGTTTTAATGTCATGCATTTAATGAGGATTGAATTCAACAAATTATGAGATGGGAAAGATAGCTTTTCAGCACTTTATTTGAATTTTTGAGTCCCTAGGCGCACTGTAGTGACTTTGACTGCTTGGGGAATCCCAAGCAGTTAATAGCTGCTCCAGCTATGTGCCATGCACTGCGGCGCACTGTGTCGCGCTATAGCGCCTCAGGACTTGTAATAATTTTCCTTGTGCTTAGGTTCACTACAGCGCGGTGTAGAAGCAAAATCCGCTGCGGCGCACCATAGCGACTAAATCCGATGCGGCGCGCTGTAGTGGCAAAATCTGATGCGGCACACTGTGGCGCCTGTTAAAGAAATTTTTCCCACATAATTTAAATATTATTCCAAAATTGTTTGCTTATGAACAGGTTGTGTATTTTATTTCTGATTTGGATTCTAAACTAACTACTCCTAAGTTCAAGTAAGCAAAGATTATTGGGTTTCCTTCTAAAGAGCGCTTAGAGTAATGTCATTAGCCCCACTAATTTGAGATTTTTAAGGATTAATTTTTTAAGAGGTTTCCTTTTCTAGATTTTTGAAATGCATGAATGAGCACTAACAAGGGATTTGCTCAAACTCATGACTTCGCTAGTCAATTTTTCTCCAACACTTTCTTTAGAAATTAGGAAAGAGGTTCCCTTCTTCATCCTCTTTCCTCTAGTAGTAATCTTTTTCTTTTCAATTTTATCAATTACCTCACCTCCATATGAGATGCCCTTGCTACACTCAAAAGTTTTCTTAGTCAATATTAAACTCTCTAGGTAAAGTTTATCATGCTCAGGCTCTCTCCTAGATTTTCTTATCCACTCTATCTCCATATTTTTCTTCTTAAAAAGAGTGGGTTTTAAATCAATCTCCTCTAATTTTCCATTCACCATAATGCTCATCACTCCCCTAACAACATCAATTATAGATCTAATGCTGGCTAGGAAGGGCTTCCCAAAGATGACAGTGAAATTTTCATTCCATCTATCCTAATCACAGACAATAAAGTTAGTGGAGACGACAAAACTTCCTAATCCAACAACTACATTTTTTACAATTCCTAAGGGGGTCAATGAATCGAGATTAGCAAATTCCAAAATCATCGATGTGCTTTGCATTCCTCCTAATCTCAGATGCTCATATATGTGAAATGACTTGATGTTCACCAAGGTTCTAAGATCACACAAGGGATCTAAAGGAACTTCACTCGGTATCCTACAAGGGATGTTAAGCCTACCAGGATCCTCACATTTTGTTGCAATTTAGTTTTATTTTTCATGGCTAACCCCTACTATCTCAGTTCTCTTTTTTTCAATTTTCTTACCACAGCTACTTCTTAAGCAGTCCTTCTCTATAAAATCTAAATTTATGACTCTTACCATACCCCTAAGATTCACCTCCATCGAACTAGGCAAAGTACCCTATTGACATGTTGTCAGTTATTGGGAAATTTGTCCCAGTTGAACTTCAATGTTTTCAGGGATGCCTCAATACATTGAACTATTTCTACTTTGAAAGCATTAAATGCCCACTTAATGTCTGTGTTTTTGGGTTGCTGATTATTGCCATAGTTTTTCCCTTGTCTATTTTGTGCGTGGTTTCCATTAAAATTTCCCATTGTATTATTGTTACTCTAAGAAAAATTAGGATGATTTCTTCATCCTGGATTGTATGTATTAGAGTATGGGATATTTTGCATAGTGTTTTGGTTTGCATTGCTATTTCTTAAGTAATTTACCTGTACAGTGTTTGAAGGTAAGAAGGGGTTGTTAAAGTCATAGTTTTTACTATTATGTTTCCCTCCACACAGATCACAGTAAACTTTTGGAGCATTATTCATATTCATACTTCCAATCTTTTGATTTAAGGCATTGATTTCATTTTGTAGGGATAGAATCTGATTAGCCTCACCCAAGCTAGCCTCTTCTTTCTTTCTAAAGTGTAGCCTCTTAGTAGGCCATTGATACGCATTCTCAGCCATCTCTTCCAACAAATTGTAAGCCTCTTCTTAGGTTTTGCTGCTTAGAGATCCTCTAGATGCTGCATCTATGAGCGTCTGAGTGAGTGCATTTAATCCATTGTAAGATGTTTGGACCTGCATCCACTGTGGAAACCTATGATGTGGATAGTATCTAAGGGACTCCTTGAAGTGTTCCCAACTATTGTACAAAGTTTCCCCCTCATCTTGGCAAAAGTTAGTTATTTCAATTCTCAGCCTGACGGTCTTAGCAGGTGGAAAATATTTAGCTAGGAACTTCCTAGCTAAATCATCCCAAGTGCGAATAGAATTGCTGGGCAAGGAACTGAGCTAACTCTTAGCTCTATCTCATAATGAGAATGGGAATATCCTAAGTCTTATGGCATCATCAGTGACACCTTTATATCTAAAGGTGTCACATATTTCCAAAAAATTGGAAATTGTGAGCTTGGGTCATTAGTGGATAACCCCCCGAACTAATTATTTTGCACCATGCTGAGGGTAGATGGCTTAATTTCAAAGTTATTCGTGGCTATGTTTGGTCTCACAATTGCATGAGGGATTCCCTTAACAGTGGGCAATCTCTCAAGGCTCACCCTCCTTGTTATCTTATTCCCCCAATTGGATTATCATCTAAGTTTTCCATTGTGAGTTAATTTCTATTTAACAAATTTTGTTCTTTTCTAGCTCTTAAGTATGTTTGCTCAATTTTATGATCTAAAGGAATGTCTATGTTTTCTCTCCTATTCATGTAATTTAAAAGTTTAGCTAGATAGAACAAGTACAGCAATGCAGTTTAGCAATTCAAAAAATGAAACTAAGAGAATAACTAAGTTAACAAAATTAAACTAACAAATATGATTACAAAAAGATAAAAATTATATGCAAGAAAGATAATTCAAAATCACTATTTACTTATAGACTATCCTTAATATGAAACAAGAACCATTCCCCGGCAACGGTGCCAGGAACTTGACAGACTGTAAATACACGTCTGTGCATGCGTGTAAGTGTATGTGGATTGAAGTAATATTTGAAAGGTAAGTTTTGAGATTTATCACCCTTAAGGAATGGTGTGTTTTGTTACTAAGGTTTATCTACTTTTAATAATGTATAGTTTTAGTTTTGTTTGGCTCCTAATTAACAAATTAAAGATATCAAACTGAAGATGCTATTTGAAAAGAAGGGAGAGTTGGATTTCAATCAACCAATTTGTATTGAGACTAATGTAAGTAATTAAATTAATTCAACTTTTAATGAAACTTGTTTTCATGCTAATTAAAATTAAATAAAGATAGCATTCCTTAGATTGGTCATCTAATTCCAACTATTTCATATCTAGTGCACAAGATGAAAACACAAGGGTTCGATCTTGGAACATATATCCTCATGTGATTGACAAGAGTTAATTAAGATTCCTTACATCTAAGTTACCAAAATAATCAATTAATTTAGCAATCATAAGAACTTGATTCCCACACATTTAATGTCACATGCTACATGGGTTATTTAGCTAAAGAAGTAAATTATCAGGCTGCATGGATTATGTCACGATCATCCATGAGCACTCAATAATTCTACTTCCTCCTTTAATGTCTGCTAAGCCAAGGATCTTAATTGGTGGCTCCCAGCTCACATGCATTGACCTTTCAACTAAGCTCAAATAATAGTGTTGTTAGGATCAAGAGCTTATCACTGACCTCAAAGCACTAACTCACATATTGTTAGCTTTACGCCAATTGGTGAGTTTGGAGCTCTAAGAGAATTAAGTTACCTAGTTGAATCGATATTATTTTTGTTATAAAACCAGTTAAAATAAAATAGGAATACATTCCACAAGCATGCATTCACAAGAAACATATCTAAATTAAAAGACAAAGATTTTATTTATTGAAGAAGATTTATACAAACACCATTTTGTCCCTTAACTCATTACATAATTTTGGCCCAACCCTCCCTAATGAGGGTTTAGCCTTCCATTACCAAAAAGTTGTAGAAAATAAAATACAAGGAAGTGAACCTTTGCATAGTTTTTCTTCAAAGAAGAGTTTTTAGAGAAATACTAGGAATAGCCTTGGCATTCTTCGAATCTCTCCTTGCTCTCCAACTTCTTCTCTTCCATCTCTTTGAGTTTTCTTTCCTTTCTCTCCTTGAATGGATTGTCTTCCTTAGTTTGGGTTCTCCTTTCCTTATTACAGTAACCTCAGAAATTATATATTGGAATGTCAAAGAGGGGAACCCTCTATTAGTCTTTTTCTCTTGTCTTTATAGTGCAGCTTTCAGTAGTTTTTGGATATAATTCTATCCAACTCTCCAACTCCCTCTCTTTAATGAGTTGTTTTTGATTATTCTGTCATTCCTCTTGAGAATGAAAATATTAATTGGATTTAGAGTTAAGGCAGCTTTGGGAAGGCAAAAGATTTGAATTTGTGGCCTTCCCTATGCTGAATTAATTGCTCATTCCTGGCTGAAATTTTGGCGGGCATTGCGGCGCGCCGCAAAGCGCTTAGGTGCACTATGGCGGTTTTGGTTCAAATTGGCTATTAAGTGTATGCCTGCTACAACGTGCGGTAACGTCAAGCTTTCAGGTTTGGACTCGCTGTGATGCACTGTAGAGCCGAGCTCTCAGATTTGGACCCGTTGTGGTGTGCGATAGCACTGAGCTCTAGGGTTTAAAACCGCAGTGATGCACAATTGTGGGCTTCCTTAGATGTTTGCTGAGTCAAGGTTTGGTGTGGGGGTAGCACCGAGCTCTCTGGATTTTACCCACTACGGCGTGCGGTAGCACCGAGCTCTTGGGGTTGGACCGCTGCGGCGCACAGTAGCGCCGAGCTCTCGGGTTTGTATCAGCTTGAGTGTGCGATGACGCGCTTAGGCACGCTGTGGCAGTTTCTTCCATAATTTTCAATTTTGCCTAGATTTTAGATCAACTTATCTTTTTGCCTGAAAGTATTGAAAACCCATCGAAGTAGACCATTCTAACATTAAAATGTTTGTATTTATTCTTTTCTATTATTATAAATCTTGGACTTATCACTAATCAAGGAACACATATAATTTGAGTGTTACTTTCAGTTCAGTATATTTTTAGTTTAGTTTTGGTGGCCTAATTAGCCAAACTTCTATAATGGCATTTTAACTTATTACTTTCTATTTTTACATATTTTTACTTTTATTTTAGTTTCTTGTATAGTCTTCTACTACTTCTTTTACTTATAGGATGCTAGTTTTTATTTCATATTGGTCTTGGTTTATTATTATATATCTTTTTATTGAATTAGCATACTTTCAAATGATAATATGCATGTAGTTACATTTATTTTATAGTCATATTTATATATACTACTTAAGCTTTTTGAAACTTCTAGTTTAAGGTATATTTTTTTATATACTTCATCTTATTAAGTTATAAATATATTATTTATAGCTTCCCATTTCTTTTGTGGCTTGTTGCACCTTTAATAGTTGCTTGTTGTTAAGTTTAAATGTGATATCTTAAATGTAAATTTCATTAAATCAGTCTAAAATGTACTTTATCAATTGTTTAACTTAATTTTTTTTTTTCTTGGCTGGGGCCAAAGCATGTAAAAACTAATATGTCAGATTCAAAGTTGTATATGGAGATAACATTAGGTGAAGAACTTAAGCCACTAGGAGAACCTTCCTACTACCACTGAGGCTTTGATAGTCTTTATTTTCTTGCTTATGAGGATGAGAGTTTCCTTTCATTTGAACTTTAATTCAATATTATAATAATTTAGACTCTAAATATATTTACTTTTCAGAACTTTTATACTGAATTGAGCTATGTTCTTTTACTAATGCACTATAAATATGGATATTGTTACTTTGATTCCACCCTCTATCTTTTTTACATGCATTTTGAAGAATGAATTACAAATACAAGTGACAAATTTATACAGTTATTGGCAAATTAGGTTGAAAACCTAATCCAACTATAATTATGAATCTGTCACATGGTGACCACTCTACTATAATCATGTTAATATTAGTGTTAACATGATCATGGTGAGATCAGGGTTCCACACCATGAGACTCAAAAAATCAACTAACTCAAAATGCTCTGCACAGCCCGATGTGCCATTTTGCACTACCAATTGATGGTCTTTTTGAGGTTACCATCATAAAAGCTTAACCTATATTTTGTCCGTAACAAAATTTTGTCCCCTTTCAATCCAAAAAATCCTAGAGCTTTTCTTTATTTCCCCTGAGTTCACGAAAGCATAGTGAACCTTCTTGGAGCCTTTGCTTGAGCTCAAAACCTATCTTGGTGGAAAAGTCATTTTCCCACCTTGCTTTACCACCTCTTCAGTGAACTCATTTGTGGAGAGCCCTTGGAGACATTCTAACCCTTATTTATATAATGTAGCATTCATGTGAGCCTTCTAATGCCCTAGATTAGCTTCAATTATTGTCTTCAAAAGCAACTCCCCCTTTAGCCCCTCTGGAGTATGAGTGAACCAGATCATGCCTTAGGCTAAGTAAGCCCAATTTAAAATTGGAGGGACCTTTAGAACTTGTAGTAGCTACAAGAGTTTTAAGATAAATACTTGCATGAGATAAGTCCCTCTTCATTCCCCTTAATTAATAACACCAATTATGGTAATCTCTAAGTCTCTCATGCAAGCTTATCCCACTCATTCCCAATGGTAAGAATTTTCCTAGGCCATGTAATTACTCTACTTATGCTCACTAAAGTATATATATTTATGCAAGGCTTAAGGTAGATCCACATTTATCTCTTGTGATCTAATCACAAAGGTTTAGTTTCTTTGGTAATTAAGAGTCCTACACACCCTATTTTAACTTCATCCATATTAAAAATCTTATATTTTTTAAAACTCTCTTTAGGTTTGAAACTTGAATGTATGGTTTCTAAGAAGTCTATTCCTAAACCTAGAATAAATCTAAGCTTATTTACAATTATGCATAGTTAAGGTACCTTCCCTTTTTAATACTTTCCATGTATATTGTATCCTTTTCTTTGCCTAAAATTTCATTATGCTGCTATTTATGATTCTATGATCATCATTTATATTACTACTTAATTTTAACTCATCAATTAGGCTTAGGTTGTATTGATCCATACATGTTAGCAACTTGTTACACATAATATCTCAAGCATTATAATTCCTTACTCTTGAAGTTTTTCTCCTCCTCCAGAAGATATATATTCTTCTATAGTTTGATAACTATCTTGATGTGTATACAAATGAATCTATAATTGAAATTTTACCTAAGAAAAAATTTATGTAAATTCAAATTGTATAATATTATCATATCTAGTTTCTAAGAATTTCCATTGAGTTAATTGTCTTTGAAATTACTCTTTGAATACAAAAAATGTTAGTGTTAAATTATAGTAATTCCGCAAGCCATTTAAAATCAAGCATCAAGATGCTTAAATGTACTAGTAAAACCAAACTTCAAGATGTTTAAGACAATTTAAATACTTTGTTATTACTCTAACCTTTGAAATGTTATATTGAATTATTTATGATTGGATTGCATAATAAAAAGTTTGGATTATGCTTGTTTTGTAGATAAATCACGCTCAACCTTAAGGAGGCTTAACTTCTCTTCTTAGCTCTTATGTTTATTTATTTTAGTACCTTTGTTCTAGCCATTATATTTATATTTGATCCACTAAGTTTATGTTAAATAATGTCTCTATCCACTAAAAATAGTAAGCATATGGTCTTGTATGATATCTGATCACAAATGGTAATCTCTTATCATTGAAAGCTTAATATCACCTCACCTTTTCATCTTTAACTATGAACTTCTAGAATTCTTTTTCCAAATTATTCTTCAATTATTCTAGATTTTAAATGTTTGAACTTTTTCTAAGATAATGTATTGAAGTAAAACTAGCAATAAGATTGATCATAAGTAAATTAAACTCAATTAATGAAACCCTTCTTCTTATGTTTGTTTCGTCACATTTTTTTTTTCAAATCTTGAATAAGCTGATTCAAGGGATTCAAATTAAATTTTCTAACTTCTTAGGGATTGATTAAACAAAACTTAGGATGAATTATTTTAAGTTAAAAACAACATTTAAACATTAATGCTCAAAAGATTTATTTTTCAATGCTTGAACACCAAATAAAATGCACGATCAAAATAGTTAATCCCATGCATAAATTTTAGCAAATAACTCACTTTTGCTACCTTATCCTAAAGTACTCAAAATATCTAGGATCATTAACTCATAACTTTATAAATTGACAAATAATTGATATATGTATCATAATAGGCTCAAAATTGTCATTATTCAAGTAAATTAGCATTGTTATAATTTTTTTCTAAAATTAATTGAAAAATAATTTGAAGTAATATTATGTCAATTTTTAAGATAAAGATTATTAAAACTATTATTTTCAAAAGTTTATTTTGATCGAATTGAAGATGAACTAAATTAGGGATTTTAATACTTTCACTTTCTCTAGGGGAACCCTAAGCATGTAAGACTTCAGCAAATTTCATTCACACATTTGATTTCTTGTTATATTATGTGTGTGTGTGTGTGTGTTATTATGTGTGTGTGTGTGTGTGTGTGTGTGTGTGTGTGTGTGTGTGTGTGTGTATATATATATATATATATATATATATATATATATATATATATATAAGTGCTATTAGGTTCCCTCTTGCTGTCATCGGCTGACTCACTAGATCTCTTTCCTCCTCCCTTCATTGTTACTTGCTTCTCACCAGCCATCTTTGGGTGCTCTTGTCTCCTTATTTATTTTATTATTTTTACTATTAGCATTTTTTTTCACTTTGCCCTATTTATTTTCTTTTTTATCAATGTTTGGTTCTTTATAATGGCTAATCCTCTGATTATGAGATCTTTTCATGAAGTTGTGGGTTGTTCTAACCTTGACATCATCAAACTAATCTCCTCTTTTAATTGTTTCCTGACATTTTTTTTCTGAAGAGAAGATTTGCTGTCTATCCTCTCCTCATGACTTCACTTTTGGTTGGTGAATTTAATTGCACTAAGCCTAGCCTTAATCTCATTATGAGTTTTATTAGTCACTTGAAGCTTGCGAACTATATCTCTCTCAGCTTTATCTTCTTGAGGCGTATTTTCATGAATACTTTTTTGAATTAAAATATGTGAGGATTTTTGTGAAAGGTTCATATGATATCAATGTGCATACTCTGAAATTTTGTAAATGGGGTTTGCACATTGACATCACATTTGATGTTTCGATAATTCCTGTTTGGATTAATCTCCCTGGGCGTAGACTTCAATACATGTTGAAAGGCACTTTGTTTAATATTTCCCGTGCAGTTGGGAAGCCGTTATAGCTTGATAAAAACACATCCACTTTGAGAAATCTGGCTGCTCCTCATTATTTAGTTGAGATTGACCTCTCTAAACATCTAACTAATAAAATTTGACTTGGCACGCCAAGTAGTAGTTATTTCCACAAAATTTGTCTTGAAAATTTGCCTAAATATTGTGTTGGTTGTTCTGACATGGGACATGACAGTGATAATTGCATGCATCAGCTCATCCCTTCTACTTTTATTTCCTTGCATGCTAGTTTTGAGATTATTAATGTTAATAATACTTTTACTGCTAATACTAATATTACAGATTGTAATTGTGTTGTGAATATTCTAGATGCTATGGGACATAATGACACTCTCTCAGGTAATAATCCTATGGGCTTAAATCAGGTTTCTAAATGCAATAATGATTGTGTGGCATTATACCAATCATGAAGGAAGTTTGAATGCTGTTGTACTAATTCTTGAGATTAGTACTAAGGTTATAAATTTGTTGGTAGGCAGCTCATTTGAACTTGTCACATATTTTAACTTTCCCTTAAACTTTGTTATTGGTATTGGTGTTTTTGAAAATGAGATTACTTGCCTTACTAGTCCTGATATTGATGTTAATTGTAATGCTCAAACTAATTCTGATAATGTTGATTCAGAGATTGTCAATTTGGCTAGCAAGGAATCTAATGGCAATGGGATTGATGATATGGATGTTTCAATAGCTAATGACAAGAATGATAATAATTTTACTGATTTTGACAATACTAATTGTATGATTCCTGATTTGCTCTGAATATTTATGCTTCGGATCCTTTGACTCCTATTTATGCTGCTCCAGAGACCACTAGTTCTAATAATGAATCTAAACTGGAAAGGCTTACTTCTAATCATGATGTCCAATATGATGTGATTAAAAATGATAAGACTAATAATATTTTTGTTTATGTTGTTAGTCTTTGTTTAATACCTAATTGTAAGCCAAAAAATGTTGAGTTAGAAACTGTTACTAATAACACTTTTGAAATTGGGCCTTGCTTTTAATTAAACACTATTGTTGAGTCTACCAACCAGATTGGAAAGGATAACTGGGCTGTCTGCAAGGTTGAACCTGATTCTAGTAAAATATGTGTTCTTGTAGCACTTACTATTAATGATAAAGATGAGTTTGCTATTAATTGTTTCGGTTTGCACTTTAATATTGGAACTGCGAATAGTTTGGATAAGGGAGTCTCAAATGGGAAAATTTTCAGCTAATGATTTTAAGAAAGATTATACTAAAAATGTTGATTCTTTAATTACCTTAAATAGAAAAATGTTGATTCTTTAATTGCTTTAAATATTGTCCCTCCTAACCATGATTTGTAGATCTCTCTTCAGGTCATGGTCTCTCCCAATGTGATTTGATTGACACTTTATCATGCAATATCGGAGATGTCTCTCCTCACTCCCCTTCAATAAAAATGCTAGTTTTTGGTACTCTTGACCCCTCACTTTTCATTAATAGGAGTCCCCCTGTTACAAAAGTCTCCAAGATCCTATCCTCAAATATATTCAACCCTTTTATTGATATAAATGAGGACTCCTTACTCAAAATAAAAACAAAACAAATTCATATTCTATCCAATCACAATTCTAAATCTAATATCCTTGGTCAGAAAACACACTCTGGGTCTTTTAGTAGTAAGATATGAACATTATGTGCTCGATCATTCGAGGTGTGGGTAACACCTCTTCCAATAACCATCTTAAGGATATTGTTAAATATAGAAAATTCAATATCCTTGCTATCTTTAAGCCTAATATTTGTTTGGCTGATTGCATTAAAATTCAAAAGTACATTAATTTAGACAATAGTGTTGCTTTCTCCAATAATAGAATTTGGCTCTTTTGGTTGAATTATTGGAACATTGATCTCATTCATCTCTCAATGTGACCAAGGTACTCATATTCAGTTCCAATGTGCCAACCTCAATCTCTTAACTACCTATGTGCATACTAAGTCGATTAGAATTGAAAGATCCTCTTAATGGGAATTTTTCAAATGCTGTAGCTCCTACTCCTCCAACCTTTCTTGGATGGTCGGAGATGATTTCAATGTTGTGCTGCATCAAAATTAATACAAAGGCCATAACCTCAATCACTATAGATCCACTTATGACTTTAATAAATATGTTATTGATTGCTGCCTAGATTATTTCAACTATTCTGGATCTCCTTTAACCTAGTCTAATGGTAGGAAGTTTGCTCGCCTTGACTGTTTCTTAATTAACAACTCTTGCTGTAACTCCTTCCCCTCTATTAAAAACTATTCTATCAATTCTATGATCTTCGATCACAAACCTATTCTCATTTCTTCTGATGTTAACTTCTCTTGCATCAATAAAAGCTTCAAATTTTATCTTTTTTGGCTTGACAACAAAGATTGTGAAAATGTCATTGAGAAGCTTGGGATCTACCTTGTGCTATTTTTGTTCTCTCTACACTTGTTGAAAAATTTAAACATTTTTGAAAGGCTCTTAAAAGTTGGAACTTCAAAGACATTGGGAATATTTTTAAAAAGTTAAGCTATCTAGAAAACCTTACCACAAGCCTTGAAACTATGTTTGAAGTAAACATCACTTTAGAGAATAAGATTGAGCTTTCCAAGGCTAAAACCTCTCTTATTCTAGCTCATAATAATGTAGAAACCATTTGGAAGCAAAAGTGTAGCCTCAAATGGATGGTCATGGGTGAGAAGAGAACTAAATTCTATCACAACTGGGTTAACAAATGTCGTCACCTTAAAAATATTTTGTTTATCATTTCTCCTGATGGGAACACCTTTGTCAATGATTTGGATATTCAAAATTCATCCATTGATTATTTTACTAATCTTTACTCCAATGTGCCTACTATCAACCACTCTTTCTCTTTATTGGCTCCTCATCAAATCATTTCCATGGAAGATAATGTCGCTCTTAATTTCATGCCCTCTGTTCAAGAAATTTGAGAGGTGGTTGACTCTCTAAATTAAATTTCTTATTCTAGCTCAGATGCTTTTCTTGGGGAGTTCTTCATTTTTTTGGGATATTATTAAAGTGAATTTATGTAATGGTATCAAATAATTTCCTTTGCAATATTCCCCTCCCTTAATTCTTCTCACACCCATCCACTACTCTTATCCCCAAATAAAATTCCAGCAAATGGTGGTCTAAATCCATACCAATTAGTTTATGCACTTCCATTAATAAAATTAACTCCAAAATCATTGCCAACATACTCCAACCCTTGCTCCCTAAGCTTATTAAACCCAACCAATCGGCTTTTAATCTTGGTAGGCACATTTAGCATATCCTAGCCATCCAAGAGATTTTCCAAAGTATCAACAAAAAATAAAGATGGAATAATCTTGAAATAAAGCTCGATTTAGAAAAAGCCTTTGACAAAATTGATTGATCCTTTGGTTATAAAATTATTTTATTTAATAGCTTTGATAACTCTTTCATTGCGAAAGTCAAGAATATGATTAGCAATAATTGGTTCTCTATCTTACTTAATGGTGCTCCTTGTGGTTTTTTTAAATCTCCTAGAGGTCTATGGCAAGGTGGTCCTCTTTCTCCCATCCTCTTCAACTTTACTATTAATTATTGGTCTTATAATATTAACCTCCTATTTGCTCAAGATCATAAAATTCATTATAATTTGGGTGGCAAATTCATGATTTCTCACTTAGCCTATGCGAATGACCTTATCATTTTTTCCAATGGGGATATTAGAACTTTAAATAATCTTAGCAATATTCTTAATATCTGGGAAAAAGACTCAGGCCTTAATATTAATTGAGATAAATCCTTTTTCTTTATTGACAAGAAAGTCATTTAAACCTAACTAACAAAATTATCAATAAGCTGGCTCTCAAAAAAGGTAAACTTCCTTTCAAGTACTTTGGTATTCCGATATTCAAAGGCCATAATTTCCATGGCC
Source organism: Gastrodia elata (assembly GCA_016760335.1). Classification (NCBI taxonomy): domain Eukaryota; kingdom Viridiplantae; phylum Streptophyta; class Magnoliopsida; order Asparagales; family Orchidaceae; genus Gastrodia; species Gastrodia elata. The sequence continues at coordinate 17,538,698 of CM028686.1, read as the reverse complement.
TTTTCCAATATCTTTTTGATTCTATTTGTAAAAAGATTAGAGGTTGGAACCACAACTTTCTATCCCAAGTCGCTCGCTTAAATTTTATCAGATATGTCCTCAACACCATTCCCGTGTATTAGTTGGAAACCACTTCTCCCACCAAAGGTGTTTTCAAAAAGGTCAACAATTTCTTCAACAAATTTCTTTGGATCCACAATAATAGCTCTAAATTTAATTTTCCTCTTGGGATAATATCTCTTATCCCCATAATGAAGGTGGGCTTCGCATTAGAAACCTATCTGACATCCATAAAGTCTTCTCCCTCAAGTTATAGTGGAACTTCAGAACCTCTAATTCCCTTTGGGTCTCAATCCTATTAGGCAAGTATTGTGCCACCAATCATCCCTCTAACGTCAAACCAAAAATTACCGATTCTCCTACATGGAGAAGGTTACTTGAATCCAAAATTACTATTGATAGTACCTTAGTGTGGACTAAAATTGACTACAATAATTCTTTTTGGTTTGATAAATGATGTCACTTGGCATCCTTGCTAAAAATTGCAATGTTACTTTAACTAAGCTTACATTTTGAAAGGTGTTTACTACTGAGTTTGGCTGGAATCTTCCCCTCCAAAGAAATCTAACCCCGAATGATATTTTTCATAAGATTATTCCTCTCTCTTCTATTCTGGAGCATAAAAATTTGGTCACATCTATTTTAGTGTGAAATGGTAAATTCAGCTTGATGCAACTTGGCATCTCATTAGGACTTCTAAGCCTCCTAATTGTCATACTTGGTTCTGGCATAACACTATTCCTACTTTCATTAGTATTTTTATCTGGAAATTCTACAATAATTTTATTAGTGTTAAAGCAAAGCTTATTAAAAGAGGTTTATTCATCACATCTAAATGTTATTACTGCAATGATTATGAAACTTTAAACCAACTTCTCATTAATAACCCCCATAGTTACAAAGTTTGGCACTGTTTAAATTTTTCCATGAATGACAAAAATTTGGTTCTAAGTATTGATGACACCCTTGGTCATTGGGGCAAGCTCAAAAAGAAAAAATTGCACATTGATGCCCTTACCTTTTGGAGTATTTAGAATGCTTAGAACAAATAAAAGCATAATAATTTTCCCTTTAAAGTGAATAACATTCTTACAAAAGCTATTTTGGATGTGGGGGCTATTCTCAACGCCTATCCTACAAAACATTTTAGTTGGAAAAATGTCAATTTGCCCAAGTTTCATTGGCTTTTTGATAATGTTGGTATTAATATTAATCTACATATCTAATTAGTTTGCAGTTTGTTGACCTCTCTAGCTAGGGTTGGGCTTAGCTTTCTTTGTCATTATTGTAGAAATCGAGAGCACATCACAGTGGAAGCAATTTGCACGCACTCGAGGATCAGGAATGCATTGATGGTTACCAAGCATTATCAAAATCATAAACACAATAAGATAAAGATCATAACACATGCATGTATCCAAAATTACAAGCACATCCATAGACAAAAATTTATGTAGAAAACCCAAGAATGAGAAAAATTATGTAGCCACACTACACAAAAATTTTCACTATGAATTTAGAAGAAAGTAGAGTTATAAAGAGATTCACCTTATCAGGGAATGCTAGCACTTACTCTAGAATAAAGGAGAGAAGAAGCAGCCACTACTTAAAGGGTTTTCTCCAACATGCAAGGCTCTCTTGCACAACAGCTCTCTCTTAGCATTCTTCCTTGAAATCTCCTCCAATAGTAGCCAAAGCCCTCTCAATCACTTAGCCAACCTTAAGGAACTCCTCCATAAGTTTTCCTTAAGTACCCAACTCATTTTTGAACCCCAAATAGTTCAAAATAGTTCCAAGCCTCAGGTATCAATGCACCAAGGTGCTCTATAGTGCCCTGCTCTTAGGATGCCTGGCGCTGAGGTGTGCTATAGCACGCACCACGGTGTGCTGTAGCTTCCTGCTCTCATGACTTTTACCATTGGGGTGCATTGCAGTGCCCCAGTCTCTGCCTGCTTTCTGCTATGGCATGCTACAACTCCTTAGCTTCTGAACTCCACTTGCCAGGGTGTGCTAAAGCACTCTGGTCTCTATTTTCTAGCTATCATAGGGCACTATGGTGCCTTCCTCTTGAGTTCTAGGTGACAGGGTGAGTTACATTGCTCCGTGGTGCCTATGTGCTACTGAACTTCTAACTTTGTTCAAAATTTCCTTGGACCCTCCTAGAAGCTCATTGAAGCTCCATTAGCATCTCAAATATGATCTAAATTGTCTCCATAATATAATAATCTTCCACATGGAGACCTGCTGGAATCACCCCTCCCTTCACCTTGAATATTCACTATCTTCTTAAATCTCTGCTAAGAATGTGGTGTCGTTCTCCTCCGCTCTCTTGTCATGTGACAAGGCCAACTGAAGCAGCACATTGCTTCAGTTTCTCCACTATTATTGCTTTTGTAAGCTTATTAGTAGGATTCTTAGAAGTATGTATCTTCTCCAATCCTAGTTGTCCTTCTTCCTATAGTGTTCTGATGAAGTGGTAATAGAGTTGTGGGTGCTTTATTCGAGCATGAAATGCTGCATTCTTGGCTGGGAGAATAGTGCTCATACTATCATTGTAGAGCTTCACATCCTTCTTTTTCTTGCCCAATTCTACCATAAAACTATTCAACCTGATCATCTCTTTACCCAACTTAGTAATGGCAACATACTCTACCTCCATGGTAGATAGAGCAATAATGTTTTGGCCTAGAGATTCAGCTCACAGCTACACCTAGTAGTGCTTTTCTATCTTTAAATATCTCCTACAATATCTGAGTCTACATAGCCCAATAGAATAATGTCAAATCCTCCATAGCATAGTACTTTGCCCGCTGTACTTTTAAGGTTTCTTAATATCCACATGATCGCATCCCAATGGTGCTTTCCTGAGTTTCCCTACTAACCACTCCCACTACATAGATAATATCTAGTCTCGTGCAGATCATTGCTTACATCAAGCTCCCAATCGCTAAAGCATAAGGAACTTTCAGCATGTGTTCCTTCTCCTCTTTAGAATTCTGCATCTATTAATTGATAAGCTAAAGTGACTTGCTAGGGGAGTACTCACTAGCTTTGCTTTGCTCATATTAAATATTTTCAACATAGTCCTTTTGAGACAACTTCAGAGTTCTCTCACTCCTTTCCATATTGATGCTTATCCCAAAATTTTGCTTGGTTAGCTCTAAGTCTTTCATGTCAAACTCCCTTAACATCAGTTCTTTCAGCATCCTAATTTCCTCCATGTCTGATCCTATAGTCAACATACTATCCACATATAGCAATAGAATGTTATAGAAGGACTTGCATAGTTTTATGTAGCAATAATGATATGCCTGACACCTCTTATACCCAGATTCAGACATAAACCTATCAAATCTTTTATACCATTGCTTTGGCGCTTGTTTCAAGCTATGGAGACTCTTATTGAGCTTGCACGCTAGCTTCCCATTTCCCTTCTCTTGAGCCTTGTACCTCTCGAGTTATTGCATATATAATTCTTCCTCGAACTCTCCATGAAGAAATACAATTTTGACATCCATTTGCTCCAGATCCAAATCCTCAACTATAATAATATTTAACACAACCCTAATGGTTATCATCTTTACAATTGGTACAAAGATCTCACTATAGTCAAGCCCATACTAGTGTTGGAAGCTTTTTACTACAAGTATCACCTTGTAGTGCTTACTCCTAATTGATTCTTCTTTTACTTAGTAAACTCACTTGTTCTGATGAGCTTTCTCCTCAGTTGGTAGAGCTACCAACTCCCATATCCCATTTAACATAATTGATGTCATTTTATCATCCATAGCTGCCTCCCACTTAATTGGATCTTCAACTTGAAGAGCCTCTTCATACCTTTCTAGTTCACCACCATTCATTATTAACAAATAAAATAAGGAAGAAGATTATCTTTGTGGCAGTCTTGTGACTATTGTGGATCTTCATAATATGGGTATTTGTATTTCAATTTATACACCCTCCTAATCATCTTTGTGTCCACCTTCATCTGGCTCAACTCTGTCATCAATTTCAATATGTGGTGGCTCACAACTCGAGGTATCCTTAGAATCAGTCCTAACTCTAATACAATCTTTATACATTTCAATTTCATTAAAAGTTACATCTCTACTTCTAATGTTCATCATGTTCTGATTTTCCCAAATCTGTAATCAAACTCATCCACACCATATCCAATGTTGTGCACATGATCTCCTAAGCATCAAGCTTGCTCCTGGATACGGCAGTAATGTGTACATCTTATGAAAAATCAAATACCTTAAGGTGGTTTAGTTTCACCTCATTTCCACTCCAAGCCTCCTCGATAATCCCTTTATTTATGGATACAGAAGGTCCCCGATTTATTAAGTAAACAATTGTATAAATAACTTCAGCTCCAGAACTGCTTTTGGAGACCTGTATGCAATCTCAGGCTTCTGGCTCTTTTTGTGATTGTTATGTTCATCTATTCAACAACACCATTTTTTTGTGATGTTCTTGTAACTATAAATTCTCTCTTGATACCTTTCAATCCACAAACTTCTTAAGCTCCTAGTCACAGTATTCACCGCCATTGTCGGATCTCAAGCACTTTAGTTTCAACCCTGTCTCATTCTCCACCAAAACTAACCACTTTCTAAACACATCAAATACATCATATTTATATTTTAGAAAGTAAATGCATACCTTCCTTGTATGGTCATCAATGAAGGTAATAAAATATGTGGCCCCACATATGGAAGAATTAGGAGTTGGCCCCCATGCATCCTTATTCACAAACTTGAGTTTTCTATCTTTCAACTCTCTCCAACTTTGGAGCATAAAACCTTCTTTCACTTGCCCATCACACAATCTATAACAACCCAAGTGGTTACAAGGACAATTAAAACTAAACTTAGCACAAAAATCATAACCCCGAGTAACTTTAAAATTTGGGCTAACCAAAAAAACTGTTGGATATAGTATATTTTTGTGATCATAATGCCCAAGTTTAAGAGCAATCTGGATAATAGATACTCTTGAATTAATTTTTAAATTATTTAAATTCAATAAATTAAGAAAATTAAATGCAAGTTCAAATTCAACAATTTTAGTGCTATTAGATTATGAATATTATAAAAAGACTATACAAAAAGCTCATGATTTACCATAATTAAATTTTGAAGTTTTTATCTTCAAAAATTAAAACTAAAAATTTTTTTTGCTCTAAATCAAGAAATTTTGGCAAGATTGTGTTTGTTTCATCAAAATACACTTTCGTGTCAAATTTTGTTTTTTTATTTGAAACTAATGGAAGAAAGAGAAAGAAGAGAGGGCAAGAAGAGAGAGAAAGAAGAGAGAGTGTGAGGAGAGAGAAGGAGGAAGAGAAAGCCAATTTGTATACTCAAGCATTAAAGATGAAGAGAAGCCAAGTTTATCATGTTGGAATAGTGAATGAGAGAGAAAATTAAAAAAATATATTATAAGAACCCATCCCCCTTATTCTCCCATCCTCCCCCACTCCCCTCTCCTCCCCGACTCCCCTCTCACCTCCTCTTCTTCCCTCAACTTCTTCCTCTTCTTCCTCGACCACCACCAGTTTCCCCAACCACCCTCCACTAAATTCTCATCAATATTAAGATAAAGTAAGAAATGAGAAGTATATGAATTTTTTTTTTATTCTTTTTATTTCTTCTTCTTCTTTTATTAATAATAATGATGTTATTATATTATTATTAAAGTTATTATAATTAATATTATTATTATTATTATTTTCATTTATGCAAATTTCTATTTCTGCAACTTTCATTTTTAGTCATTTTTTTCTTTCTTTATATATATATATATATATATATATATATATATATATATATATATATATCCTAATTTTATAACTTTCATTCTAACCATTATAATAAAAAATCCTAAAGTATCTAAAGTATTGAAATCAACACCAAAAATAGAGACTCAGGGTATATTTTGAAAGGTCCCCCAACATATAATAAAACAAACTAAAATAAATGGCAAGAAACAAAAATATAAAAAATGAAGAAATAGGAGACAGAACAAAAAAAACTTACAGAGAAGAGATAAGCTCCCGAAGCACCTGTAGAGAACAAAGCACAACCACCATAATAGAACACGATCTAACCAGGCCAAAGAGAAGCTCCTGCAAACCAAATAAGAGCTGCAAAAATGACACTAAAGAGAGAAACAAGCCACCAACAATAGAGCCTGCACAATCAGCATCCACCAGAAACTGCACCAAGAGGAGACCGAACAAACCCAAAAAGGGTCGAACTAGCAAAATTCAAAAACACAAACACAAGGCACGAGATAACTTGAGGCGGGCAGGTAAGCAAAAGTTAGACCCCAACAAATTCAGCAAACAAACATCAAACCAACAACACAACTTCCACACTAGCAAACACCAAAAGAGTAATGAAAACAACAAACCTGAAGCTAAATGCAGCTGAAAATGTGTAACCCAAGGTTGTTACTCTGCTAAATCTAAGCTATCAAGTGTTAATTCCCATTCCATTAGAATTGAATAGCCAATTAAATATAACCCTAAGAGTTTGGGATCAATCAGGGCTCATTGAGCCATATGGCTATTTTTATTTATTTTAGGATCCTGAAAATTGGCTAAATTAATTTGATCTCCAAATTAAAATTTGATTTCATTTTATAATTCCTCACAACCTAATTAGCTAAAGTAAAATTTTGAGAATTTTTGAAGCTCTTCTGGTTCAAAATTGGATTTACTTTTTGGAATTAATTAGATAAATTAAGGATTATTTAAATAAATTTTTTAGAGTTATTTAAGCGGCGGGATTTGCTGTCGGGACCGCAACAGGTTTGCTATGGGGTCCCGACAGCAGCACAGTGTCTTTAAGTGTTGATGCTTCGTGGAAAGATTCCTCGCCAACCGTTGGATCACCCTTATAATCCAACAATTAACGCTTTCCCAGCGATTACCCTTTTAAGTAACGTCATCAGAATCGTCTAGGCCCAACATCTTGATCTCTCTGTTTACCTTCATCCCCATTGCAATCGCTCGCGCCCTGGTTCCCCCTGACAGCTCGACCAAATAATTGTCGTTGTGGCAGTACGGGTCAGATTTCGATCTTCCTATTATACCCCCAATCGCAACGGTGTGCCAACCGCAATCTCCCCACTCTGCCATCAAATGGTTACACCCTTCCTCTCCTTTGGCTCGAGCCATAGCCTTGGATTTAAGCCATGGTAATCCTCCTCTCCATTCCCTCTGGTTATAAATGGCCCTCCCCCAGCACTATAAGCTCCATTGCTCACTATAATTCTCATGAATTCCCTTCTACTTCTCTGTCAAAGCCTGATTACAATGCTTGTTATTCTAGAGATCCAGCTCCATTCTCCAGTAATCTGAGGCCTAAGTTTGGATTCAGACCCCTGTGCTACTTCCTGGATCATCCTGCAGCTTCAGCTATCCTCAATTCCTCCTAGTCGTGCTTGCTGATAAATTTAAGATTTATAGTAAAATAAGATAATAAATACAAATACTTTTATGCTGAAATGGTATACTTTAATACATTTTCTCCAATTTTCAGGATAAAATTGTGCAAGATAAAAATCTAGAAGAAATTTGAATTTCTGGAAGGAAACAGCTATACCGCGCCCTAGCGCGCGGTAGCGAAATGAAAATTTAATGAAAAAATTCTAATATCTGTCGTAGCGCACTGCATCGGATTCAATTCGAAAGTTGAATGCTACATCGCTCTGCAACGACATTTAACTTGGCGGAAATTTAATACAGTGCACTACAGCGGAGTTCGGCGCCACAATGCGCCATGGCGAAATAAAAGGATCAATTAAATATAAATGAAATAAAATTTAATGTAGCCTCAAAAGCGTGCTATGGCGGATTCAATTTGAAAAGCTATGTGCTACAGCGCGCCACGACACACTGCAGCGCACCGAAGCGGTCATTGTAAAATTGCTCAGAAATAGACATTTAATCAGTATTGGGAAGATGATAAGACATAATTTTTCCCCTTCCCACAGTAGTAATTGAAAGAAATACATTTAAACTTCCTCATTTTAAAGGGATTGAAAGAATAATTCATAAAGAAACAAATTAAATTCTGAGGAAGATGGAAGGGGTGGCTGCACTAAATGCTAAGGAGATTTCTAAAGATTATAAAAGCACAGATTTAAGACAACATGGGGAAGAGCAAGAGGCTGATTAAATTCTCTTACACAGCAAAAATAAATGCAACATCCTTAAACCCTTCATTCCCAAAGAATGAAGTAATAGTCATTTAATGAAAACATAATTTTTGAAATGAGATTTATTGGCTGAATTAAATTTAAAATAGCTTAAAAGAAGTCTATAAAAGAGAGAATTGAAGATTGAGAAAGGGTTCCCCTCTTTGACATTCCTTGATCTAAAATCTAAGCCTATTGTAAGAGAAGAAAAAGAGACCCTCTCTAAGAAAGGAAGAAGATATCCACTCATGGAAGAAAAATGAAGACCATAACCAAGGAGCTAGAAGGGAAGAAGTTAAAAAAGCAAAGAAAGATCCAGAGAATGCTACAAAAGAGTTGTTCCTAGTATTCTCCTCAAACTTTTTTTTTTTATTTTCTTTTAGTGGAACTATGATAAGGTTTAGTTTCTTGTATGTTTCTTATTCTATTTTTGTTGTAATGTGAGGTGAAACCCTCCTTGGGGAGGGTTGGGTCTTCATCATGTAGAGAGTAAAGGGACAAAAAGGTGTTAGTATAAAATTCTATTAATTAATAAAATCATTTTTATTTATTTTTAAGATATGTTCTTGTTTGCTTGCTTTGGAATGATTGAATACTTTGTGTCTACTAAAATGGTTGTCATGAAAATAATGCTAAGTGAACTCGACACTACAAGCCCAAAGGGAATGCACATAAGGGTCCTCGCCGCAAACATATGTTTGTTGTGCGAGGACTCTCGGTGTAAAACACCTTGGGGTTGAAATGGAAGGTTGATTTAGTAACATTAATCGTCTTGCGCCCCATAGCTGGCCAATTGGCGAAAAGATAAGTATGTTTGCGTTAGTGCTTAGAGCCCACTGATAGGCTCTTGAGCCTAACTGTACCATTCCTTGAGCTCAGTCGAGAAGTCGATGCATGTGAGCCAAGAGCTACCAATCAAGCTCTGTGGCTCAGCAGATGTTAAAGGAGGAAGATGACTCATCAAGTGTTCATGGATGATGTGACATAGTCCATGTGGCCTGGTGAATCCACTTTCTTATATAAATTGCGCATGTAGTGCGTGTTGCTAGTTGGTGGAAATCAAGCTTATGTGATCGCCGAATTAAAAGAATATTTTGATAACCTCGATGTAAGAAATCTTAATTAACTCAATGCAATAACATGAGAGTCTGTGTGCTAAAATTGAACCCTTGTGTGTCCATCTTGTGCACTAGATATGAGTAAGTTGGAATAGGAAGACTATCTTCACTTGATTTTAAATACATAAAAATAATTTCATTAAAAGTTAATTGAGTGAGTATTGACACCAGTCCCTTAATAATAGCATGATGAAAACTCAACTCTCACTTTTTATCAAATAGTATCTTACATTAAGATCTTTGAATCATTAATTTGGAGTCATTAAAAATTCAAATATCTTAGTCTAAACATTATTAAAAGTAGATACACCTTAGTATCAAAACACGCTGTTCCTTAAGGACGATGAATCTTGGAATTTACCTTCCAATTATTATTTCAGATCACGTACACTTGCGTGCAAGCGCAGACGTGTATTTACCATTTGTCAAGTTTTTAGCATCGTTGCTGATGAATAGTAATTATTTTGTATTAAGGATAATCTATAAGTAAATAGTGATTTAGAATTATCTTTATTTTGCATATATTTTTTTATTTCTATATTTTACTTTTCTATTAATTTTTTATAGTTTTTATTTTCAAATATGGAGTATTCAAATTTCATGGTCATGCACAATAATAAAAAAAATTAGGTGTATGTGGTGTGGGGGAACACATTTAAGTTCTGATTGTAATACAAACAACCCCTTTTGCAGCTTTAAGAACAAAACTGATTAATGACATTACGTTTGACCACAACTTGCAATACAATAGCACTCACTCTGATATAACATTAATAGCACAAACTAGTCGAGTGACCAGTCTTACTTAGAAGAATTGGTGGAAGATTTTATTGGTTATGTGAACAACAAATTGCACAAAACTGAACCAACCTTGATTAGGCATGAGTTTAAATTGGATGATCAAAAGCATCTCTGTAAATCAATTGAGGCTAAGTTAGAATTTATATTGCAACAATTAGCTAACCTCATCCAATAAGTTATTATAATTGAGTAGATAAAGGCATAAGCTAAAGAAGTGTTGATTTGTAGGGAAGAAACTTTAACTTAACCAAATAATAAAAATGAGAAAGAGATAGAGAATCAATTCAATTTAGATCATTTTGAAATACAACAAGAAGTGCCAACATGTAGTGCCAATATGTAGTGAAGACACTTTAACTCAAACAAATAATAAAAATGAGAAAGAATTGGAGTACCAATTTAAATTATACAATCTTAAAATGCAACAAAATTTCAAATAGAAATAGTTGACCGAATGCAATCTGAAAATTATGTCTCATACACACCTCAAGTGCATCTACCTCAATGTTTAGCAATAAGTGATACATTATTTGAGGATAAGCAAGATAAATTGATTCAAAATAATGAAGGTATCAAAACCATTTGTGGTATCTCAAACATCAACAAACCCCTTAGCAGAATTGATGATTATTATGTGCAAGTTGAATTTGTTGAAAAATGCTTTGACTGTATTCCTAAGAAAATTGAATTTTTTGCATTTTTACAAAATGAAATTGAAATTGATGAATTTGATGAGTTTTATGACAAACATAAGGCAAGAAATAAGAAGAATGAATAGAAGAAAAAGAAAAACTTTTGTAAGTTAGAGGACAGAAGCTGGGCATTGAAGGAAAAAGATAGTAAAGTTGTCATTCATAATGATTACATTACTAAATAAGCTCGTACTCATCCTAACGTCTTAATGAAAATTTGGAAAGAAATTTTAAAGGGATATAAACTCTTCTTGGTCAAGCTGAGGACATTGAACTAAGCGCTCGTTGGGAAGCAATCCAATAAATAATTTTATGTTTTTGTTTGTTTCAGATTTTAATTAGTACATGTGCACGTCAATAAAGGAGCAAGAGAAAACTCGAGTATGATTACAGTGACGACAATTTGTCATTATTTATATCAAGTTGTTTCATTCCTTACTAATCCTAGTAAAAAATTTGTATTTTCCCTTCAATTTTGTGATTTTCATTTTTGTTTAATTAAATCTTAGTGAATTACTTTTCCCCAATTGTTGTGCCAATAAAATGTCATTATCTTAGCAATTTTTTTGAAACTTTTATTGGGCTAAATTCAATTTTGATGGAACATGTGAATATTTTCTTTATTCTAATTTACTTAATAAGAGGTGACCAAGCAAAATGAATAGTTCTAAAATTTTTCATGCTAAATTATTTTACACTCATTTTACTATAAGTTTCCAAATAAAAAAATGTAGGATGCTTTTAATCTAAATGTGGGGGTGAGGTCAAGAAACTTAATTTAGGGAAGTAAGAAATGGTGAAACAAAAATGTGCTAGGCTTCTGTAGGGCTTATTGAACATAATGAAAATAGATGGGATGAAGAAAAATGTCTCTCCCTTGAATTGAATGTAAAAAGAAAATCCAGGGATGAAGAGAAATATCTCTCCCAAAGTAAGAAAATTGAGAAAAAAAAGATGAAGAAAAATATATCTCCTGAAAAGAAATATTCATTGTGATTTAGAAGAAGAAGCACAAATAGCACGTGATTCTTACACACCGAATCTAACTTTTCTTAGTTAAGAAATCCTAGAAAACCTCCCAAAAATTATGAGTTGAGTATAATACATTTAGAAAATGAAAAACTAAAATAATTAAAAGAAAGAAAGCATATGCATGGAACTTGTTAGAATTTGAATCCTTCTAATCACCTTATCAAGTAATACATGAAATGGCAAAAAACACTTCACACATATCCAATTGAATTTTGCAATATAGAAAATTAGAAAAATTTATTTCTTGAGCTTACTCGAGGACGAGCAAGAATTTAAGTGTGGGGGTGTGATAAATCAAATATATATAGTAAATTAAGATAATAAATGCAAACACTTTTATGCTGAAATGGTATACTTTGATGCATTTTCTCAAATTTTTTGGATAAAATTGTGCAAGACATAAATCTGGAAGAAATTTGAATTTTTGGAAGAAAATCACTGTAGCCCGCCTAAGCACGCTGCAATACATTGCGACAGATTCAATTTGAAAGTTCAGCACCAAAGCGCACCGCAGCGGAATGAAAATTTAATAAAAAATTATTATATCTGCCACAACGCGTTCCAACGACATTTGGCTTGGCAAAAATTTAATACAGCGTGCCACAGTGTGCTGACGCTGAGTTCAACACCATAGCACGCCATGGCGGAATAAAGGGTTAAATTAAATATAAATGAAATAAAATTTAATGCAGCCTCTACAGCGCACCGTAGCGGTCATCGTAAAATTGCTTAGGAATAGACATTTAATCAGCATTGGGAAGAGGATGAGACATAAATTTTCCCCTTCCCACAGCAGTAATTGAAAGTAATACATTTAAACTTCTTCATTTTCAAGGGATTCAAAGAATAATTCATAAAAAAATAAATTAAATTTTGAGGAAGATGGAATGGGTGGCTGCACTAAATGCTGAGGAGACTTCCAAAAATTATAAAAGCACAGATTTAAGACAACATGTGGGAGAGCAAAAGGCTGATTTAATTCTCTTACACAGTTAAACATAAATACAACAGCCTAAAATCTTTCATTACCAAAAGAATATGAGAATAGTCATTTAGTGAAAACATAATTTTTAAAATGGGATTTATTGGTTGAATTAAATTTAAAATAGCTAAAAAGAAGTCTATAAAAGAGAGAATTGAAGATTGAGAAAAGGTTCCCCTGTTTGACATTCCCTGATCTAAAATCTAAGCTTGTTGTAAGAGAAGAAAAGGAGACCCTCTCCAAGGAAGGAAGAAGAGATCCACTAAAGGAAGAAAAAGGAAGACCATCACTAAGGAGCAAGAAGGGAAGAAGTTAGAAAAGCAAAGGAAGATCCAGAGAATGCTATGTAAGGGTTGTCCTAGTATTCTCCTCAAACTTTTATTTTTGATTTTCCTTTAGTTGAACCATGACAGGCTTCAATTTTTTGTATGTTTCTTCTTCTCTTTCTGTTGTAATGGAAGGCTAAACCCTCCTTGGGGAGGGTTGGACCTTCATCATGTAAAGAGTAACGGGACAAAAAGGTTTTAGTATGTAATTCTAATAATGAATAAAGTCTTTTTCATTTATGTTTAAGATATGTTCTTGTTTGTATGATGTGGAATGATTGAATATTTTGTGTCTATTAAAATGGTTGCATGAAAACAATGCCAAGTGAACTCGACACTTCAATCTGAGAGGGAATGCAAATAAAGGTCCTCGCCACGAACACATGTTCATTGTGTGAGGATTCTCAGTGTAAAATTTTTTGGGGTTGAAATGGAAGGTTGATTTAGTAACAATAATCCTCTTGCGCACCATAGCTCACCAATTGATAAAATGCTAGGTATGTTTGCGTTAGTGCTTAGAGCCTAGTGACAAGCTCTTGAGCCTAACTGCACCTTTCCTTGAACTCAGTCAAGAAGTCGATGCATGTGAGCCAAGAGCCACCAATCAAGATCCGCGGCTCAGTAGATGTTAAAGGAGGATGAGGACTCATCAAGTGCTCATGATGATGTGACAAAGTCTATGTGGCCTGGTGAATCCACTTCCTTATCTAAACTGCGCATGTAGCGCGTGATGCTAGTTGGTGGAAATCAAGCTTGTATGATCATCAAATTAAGAGAATAATTTGATAACCAAGACATAAGAAATTTTAATTAACTCAATGCGATAACATGAGAGTCTATGTGCTAAAATAGAACCCTTGCATGTTCATCTTGCGCACTAGACATGAGCTAGTTGGAATTAGAGGACCAATCTAAGGAAGATTTTCCTCACTTATTTTTAAATTTAATAAAACAATTTCATTAATAGTTAGTTGAGTTTGAGTATTGACACGAGTCCCTTAATAATAGCATGATGAAAACCCAACTCTACATTTTTATCAAATAGTAGGTTACATTAAGATCTTTGAATTATTAATTAGAAGCCTTTAAATATCCAAAATATCTTAGTCTAAACATTATTAAGAGTAGGTACGCCTTAGTATCAAAACACACCGTTCCCTATGGATGATAAATCTCAGAACTTATCTTCCAATTATTACTTTAGACCACGTACACTTGCATGCAAGCGCAGACATGTATTTACCATCTGTCACCTACCCTCTCCAATCTAGGTATTACCTTCTTCCTTGTTGATTGGTGTGGGCTTGATGTCAATTGAATCACACTAAGGTAGCTCTATATTGCAGTTAAGTTCCTCCTAGACCCTTTGGACGTTTGTGCGTGCAAATTGGGATCAAATGGACTCTGTCCAGACATCGATTACTCACTATCTAGTCGACACAAGCGTTCAGTGAAGTCAAAGATACTCCACTAACACCCTAAATCCATTCAAGCTCAATTTTGCTTTGATTCTGCATCCCTTGGCTAGTCAAACACAATAGAATTGCCACCAAGCTTGCGCAAGCTCCGATCGATCGTATCGGACTGCATTACATCTCAGGAGCTGAGTCTGAGTAAGGACCCAGCAACTGGCACCTCCCGAGCTGCAAGGCTATGGGGATTGATCCATCTCACCTCCCTGATATTGTAGGGATCAAGCCCTAATTGAATGGTTACCTCTATGGAGAGAATTAACTCCCCACACTAAACCCTAGAGGAAGGTCCCGACATCACCAACCGGGCAGAGGGCTTCCATGATCAATTAATGCGTCTTCATTCGTGGATGGTATAGCAATTAAATGCAGGCTGTGGTGGTCTATTGGTGAAGAATTTGTCAATTAGAGTTAGCCTTGGTCAGCCAGTCGAGGGAGAAGGCGGGGAAGGAAAGTAGTAACGGGTTGGGTCAGACCCTAACCTGAGCCTTTTGAAATTGGGCTGGGAGGATTAATCTGATTATTGGATTAACTTTCTTTAAGGAAATTAAATGGAAAATTGATGTAATTATATTAGACTATAATACTTTAATTAAAATCATTCAATTTGAATTATTTAAATAACTTTTTTTATAATAATCCAAATACTATTTTGATTAGAAAACTTTAAGGAATATTAATCTAAAATAAAATTTCACTTTATATAAATAGAATTTATAATTTAGTCTAATATCTCTCAAATCTTAATTAGTGAATATTAAAGTAACTTCTTAGCCAAAATGCTTGATTAATAGCTCTAATTATTCATAAGACAAGAGGAGAATCTATTTATGCCATTGGAAAATTTTTAGGATTTGTAAAATCATTAATTATATCTTAATCACCGATTAAGGATTTAGTTAATTCACTTGAGCTTTGATCTATGAAATCTTTTATTTATTGTCTTCTCATGCCTTATAGAACTCATTGATGAACTCAAATATTAATTTCATAGTTTAATATTGTTACTAACCCTTAATGACCTTAAAATTAGATTAGTGCTTATTAGATCTTCCTTATGTGCATATTTGATAATTAAAGTGTTAACACTTTCATTAGATAGTAATGAGTCTATTAGAACATATTAGAATCAATATTGAAGCCCAAATCTTGGAATCCCAATTTTATCCCTTATGAAGGGCATTTTGGTCATTTTAGCCAAAAGTTGGTCTAAGAGCCCTTAAGCCCTAGAATTCTAACTAAATGCTTTAAATCAATAAGATAATGGTTTATAGTCTTTTTTAAGAGCTTTTAGTCCTAATTAATGAATTCTAATTATTAAATCTTAAAATCCTCTTAGAATGCACTTAAGAATCATCTAAACCTTAAGATGATCTTATATCTTCAATATGGACTTATTAAATTAATATACAAAGCTTATAAAAATAGTGCTAGTCAACTTAATTACCATCTAACACAATTCTAGTGTCCTTCCTAAATTGCTATCTTAAGGAAAACCTTAAGTCTAAGCTTAGCTAAGATCTTAAGCAATTAATCTAAGCACCTAGATCTTAGATTCTAATTGCTTAGATCTATTAAGTGATTGAATTAGTCGATAGAAGAAGTTTTCTTAGAATTTGTAGCCTTCATTCCTTCAATTCTTCAGGTAATTTTTCCTAAGTGTTTAACTCCTTAAATCCATCTTCATAGTGGTAGGTGTTCAACTCTATAAAATTGGGAAGTTATTAAATATATTGAATCAAATCTCTAGATTTCTAAGTTTTTATTTGATTATTTTATATTATGATTTTGGGCTTCAACCTTTTTAAATTAGGATCAAATTTTCCTTAATTATTTAGCTCTTAAGATTCTCTATCTTTATAGTAAGGTTTGGGTGAAGCCTTAGATCCTTAGAAGTTAGCATCTTGGATTTAGAGTTTAAACCCTTAAATTAGAGTTTAACTTTAAATCCTTAAATCTTGATCTTTCTGGATCAATATTGGGTAAGGGCTATTAAAATTTATATTTATTAAGTCATTGATTAATTATTAAACTATGATAGATGACACTTCTGATTATGAATAAATACTTGGGCTATTAAAATATATATTAATTAAGTCGTTCATTAATTATTAAACTGTCATAGACGACACTTTTGACTATGAATTATAACTTTTTATGTTCTAATGTTTAACATTAAGGCCGTAAATTTGGGATTATACTTGATAGATGGGTATTGGATATCCTAAGCTTGTACTAACTCGAAGTAGATAGAATAAGTTAAATTAAACAACAAACATATACCACATACATTTAGTAGAGTTCTTGCTTACTTTGACTTTATTACTTCGCATACCTTGTATTCAAGCTTTATATATTGGACATATTAGTAAACATAAGGTATTTGATTAGTATTCTATGTTATATTTGAAATGCATAAATATTATTTAACTTTAATCAATACATTCAGTTCTTCAGATATCATTTCAATATAGTGTGTTCTAGTTAGTCCGCCTCTTCAGTTCAATTCTGTTGTAATAGAATCGACTCGTATCCAACCATGACAGGTTTGGGATGATACATGTTGGACTCTTTGTTTGGTGGCTTTGTTTAGCCAATTTCTATTACGATAGTACTAACTTAGGCACATCTTTAAATTTAGTTCAGTTTCAATGGCTTTGTTTAGCTAATTCTCTATGATATATACATATATATATATATATATGTATGCTTTTTTGTTTTCTAGACACTTTTACAGTTCAGTTTAATTCACTCCTTTTTAGTTTAGTTTTACTCAGTTTTTTATATATATTAGGATGCTCGTTATGCATGTTTCAATTTATTTATATGTTCAGTCATGTTTATATTTTTGTAAATCAGTATATATTCATATGATCATAAGCATGTTATGATGAGCTTTATTTTCAGTAGTTTCAGCATTTAATTATATGTATGATTCTTGTCTAACCATATTACAGCTTCTGGTTGAGGTATATTATCACATACTTTGTTTTGTCTAGTTATAAATATTTTATTTATAACTATCTTGTTCTTTTGTTGCTTGTTGCACCTCCTTAAATGATTTTATTTTAGTAAGAAGAGATATCTTAAAATAAGTAGTTTTCATTAAATCAGCTTAAAATATACTTAGATAATTATATAACGTAAATTCTTTTTTTTTTCTTGGCTAAGGCCTTGGCATTGTGATACTGACAATTTCAAATTCAGAGTTTTTCATTGAGGTAGTATCAAGTGAGGAGCTTAGTTAGGAGGAGTACCTTCCTACTATTGTTGAAGTGTAGATATATTTACTTTTATGCTTGTGAGGATGAGGGTGCCTTTTTATTAATTTCAATTCAGTATTACAATAATTAATCTTCTAAATGCCTTTACTTTTTTGCACTTTTATACTGAGTTGAGCTATTGTTCTTTCCTTTCTATGATATATAATGGATATTATATTTGTTCTACTTCCACACTTTGATATTTCTTATATGTTGATGAATGGCTTATAGTTACAGGTGACATATTCTACAATTAAGGCATGTTAGGATGAAAACCAAACTTGACTGTAATTGGGAACTTGTCGCACTTTGACTACTCTACTATAATCATGTTAATATTAGTATTAACATAACCATGGAATATACGGGGCTCCACAAAATGTTCAAGAGCAAGGCCACCAGAAAACCAAAAATGCTAGAACACAGCCAAAGCCATAACACTAACCACCAAAACACAACCAAAGTGAAACTTAAGAGAACAGCAAACCAAAACCAATGGAACCAAACGCAAGATAACATGAAATAACCAACATAACCAAATAGGTACCAACATACCAATATACCAACGCCACCAACAAACCAAACCAAGATAAAGCTAGACCACAAAAGAAAAAGAAACTAGCTAGCAGAATGTAATCCCCAGAGGAATCTAAAAAACTACAACCATGATAGAAAACATCCAGCAGACCAAAAGCAATACCAGTAATGCCACCAGAACAAGTAAGATCAAATTAATTACCACTAGAAACAACAAGAACCACTAGAAAATAGCTAGGCCACCAGAATTATCCAGAGCAAACAACAGCCAAAGAACTAATGGAGGAAACAAACCTTCAACAGCCAGTCAAAGCAAGCGATAGGGAATGCCCTAGGACAGCCCCAAAATGAGACCACTTCCAACGGCAAAACACCAGAACCTGACTAAAAGCAGCAAAAAGTAACAAAGAACCACAAAGCAAACATATAATTAATCAAGAGAGAGCAAAAAGCACAAGAATCACTCTGTAACAACCCCAATAATTGGATAGGAGATTAATCCAAACATTTGGGATGTTACCTTAGCACCCAATACTCAATTAGAAGGAAACTAATCAAATCTAGATGCTAAGTGGCCAAGTCTCTTTATGAGTAGTTGTTAAGTTAAAATAAAGTTGCAAATGAATGCAATAAGAGATACAAATAAGAAGACACATTTGCACATATATACTATACAAAGCAATTAGTATAATCCACTCATTCATCCCAAGCAGTTACAAAATAAGTAATCACAATACAGATATATAAAAGTAGGTAAGAATAACTCAAGCAATTATTAGTTAAATTATTACAAGCCTGTAATATGAAAGAGTAAGAGAATATAAAGTACTTCTCTCACTTGTACTAATAAGCATGTAAATTTAGCATTAATTAGCAGAAGCAATTCCATTTAAGCTCTCCTTGTGCTAGGACCTGCATTACCTATATCATAGAGCTCTTAATCTATCATATTTTGGAATTTAAATTTGATAGGGCAAATCCAATTAAAAGAAAAAGAGTGTAGTTAGACTAAACAATCTAAGGACAATTTAAGAATGGCTAATAATTTAGTTCATTTGAATATCACAAGCTGATTTACAAATATTGAAATATATAGTAGAATATTTAAATACTTTCAAACAGGGAAAGAAAATAAATATAACTGTAAAGAAGAATAATTTAAATTGAAGTTAACATAACTGATATGAAGACAGTATGAAATAAGCTGAATAAGAATACTCACTTGAATATAAGCCCTATCCTGTAACCAAAAAATGGTAAGGGAAAAGAACCCTATAAGGCTTGAAACTACTATGTGCATTTAAAGCAATTTATATGAAAGTATTGCATATTCAAAAGAATTTATGCTAAGTAAGCAATTGAAATATATTGAAGCATTAAATAACATTTAAGCAACATACACTGTATTCAAGCTGAGCTATAAATGTGTAGAGCACAATACTGAAGATAGAGAGTGTAAAGCATAATAAGGAAATAATGTTTCTTAGATTCTTAGTTTAAGACACTCATGGCCTAGGACTATGAAAAGGAAGCATAACTAAATAGTTATGAAGAGATCTTACAATCTACAAGATTGTAAAAGAGCTCTTATAATATTTGTTAAAGATTACATTAATAACTAACTCATTCTGGAAGAATTCAACAAAATGTGATGAGGAGTTAAGCACATCTGCCTAACCAAATCAGTGGGGTATTTTAGACATTCACATTTACCCTCTCTAAAATGTGAAGTCTTTTAATAAGCATTTTCAGCTGTATTCAATTTGCCATAAGGCATTCCCCATAAATTTTTTTTATAAAACTTTCATTTATGTGCAATGTCTTATATATTATTTTCCAAAGAGAATAAACTCAAAGCCATGCAAACATCCAAGATAATACAAGGAAATTGAAATATATCCAATGTTAGTCCTAAACAAATTAACTTCATCATCATAGCTTATGAGATGAAAGGTTTTATATCAAACAAATCACTAGCCTATTTAGGATCAGTTGATAGGGAATGTTTGAATGGAATAAAGAAGTGAGATTAGAAATCTAGCACTCTAGTCTTACTAAAGTTCATATATTTGAAGAATCCTTACAAGATATTTTAAATCTTGATAAATAACTAAGGGGATTCTTGATTCAAGTACTGGAGAACTTAAAAGAATATTAAGAATTTGTTAAGAAGGAGAACTAATAATTCAAATCTAATGAAATTGGACATTAGTTCTACTAAATTCTCTAAATGAAGTTAAGGTAAAGTAAACATATTACTACTCAACTTACTAGAGAGTAAGGTGAAAGAACCAGCATTAAAGGACTACACTAGGGTCATATCATTTATGTGATGGTAGTTCAATTTGAAATTTACACATGGCAAAAGATACATAAAATTTGTAAGCCAACATCATGAATTAAATTGACTGAGATGAATTGACAGTTTAATTAAATCAAAGAATCTAAATTCCAATATAAAAAATCAATACATGAACATTAATCGAGAAGATGTTATGAACTGACCTTATTAGGTTTCATAACATTTCTGCTACACACTTGCAAATTCTATTAAGATTAAATTGGAATTATCCAAGACTTAAAGATCTCAAACATTAAATACATTTCATTTAGAAGTATCATTTGATTTAATATTACAATAGATAATAGTATTTGATTCAATATCGCAATAGATAATATTATTTGATTCAATATTGCGATAGATAATAGTATTTCATTCAATATCGCAATAGATAACAGTATTTGATTCAATATTGCAATGGATAATTGCATTTCAACTTAAAGTATGCCATGAAATTTAATTACATTCATTCCATAACAAATGAGTTACATTAGTAAGAAAAGCTATTAACAATAATTGGAATTAAATCTAGCTTAACATGATTGTATATAATTATACAATTCAATTCATTCATGTAATCATTTTATAAATGAGATGGGTTATTTCATGAAGTACCAAACAATTACTCACACTTAATTCATAACATTTAAATTATATAAGATGTTATGGCTATCCACAATAGTAGAAATAAATCTAACTTAGATGATCTCATGAAATACATTTTATTCAAATCATTCATATAATTATCCAAAGTATGAAGATGATCAATTATTGGAAGTTCTAAACAATTCCAATACAAATTTAATGGAAAGTCACATTTGTTCCATATCAGTTATTTTACATAAATGGAAGAGCTATTAATGATGATTTGAATAATTCAACTTGAAAAGATACATACAATTCAATACATTCATGTGATCTTTCCTAAGCAATTCTTCAATAGAAGAAATTCAACATGAATAAGCATCAAAAATATACATTCATTCACATTTATGGATTTGTAAGATTCAAACATCCAATTCAAAACTATATGTGGGAAAATCATATGAGAAAATCATTTGAAATAATTTGCTAACCTAAGATTCACACATCCTAAATCAAACAATTATGAAAAATAAAGAAGGATGGTAGTAAATTAGATTAGCAATATAAAGGGCACCATCATGTAACTTAGTATGTAAAGAATAATAGCATTTGGTTCAGTAAATAAAAAGGGACAGTAGTAATTTAATTCAACCATGTAAAGGACAACATTATTGATTCAGCATCTGTAAAAGACAGCAACATTCTACTTAACATGCAGGGAACAACTATATTTAGTTCAGCATTTAAGATACAACAATATAAATTCATCATAATGATGTAAGGCAACATAGACACAGCATTCATAAAGGACAATAGTTATTTTTTGATTAGATTTATAAAGGATAGCAATAAATAGCTTAACATGCAAGGAATAGAGGCCTTTGATTCCATGTTGTCTTAGATGGCAATATTTGATTTTGTATTGTAATATATGGCAGCATTGGATCTCATTATAATAGACGGCAACATTTGATCTCATTTGATCTCATTTGACCTCACATTATAATAGATGACAGCATTTGATCACATTAAAATAAATGACAGCTTTTGATCTCATATGATCTCATTAATCTCACATTAAAATAAGTGATAGATTTTGATCTCATATGGTCTCACTTTATAATAGATGGCAGCATCTCTCAAATGATAAATTGTTGATATCTCTCGAATATAATGAAAAGCACATAAATGCCAATAAGTAATTATGCTGGCTAGAATTAATCATGCTCCAAAAACTCAATTCATATGCTTCAGAATAATCTACTTTGTTTGCTTTATGAATCTTTCCTTTTTAATTCATGTGCTAGCTCATTCTATAATTATTTTTCATATGTATTTTCATAGTTCTACTTCAAGTGGAAACATAGCCCCAAATATGATGAATGGCATCCAATATCAAATCAGTTTAATATTTAGAAATGGCATAATGGAACTGAATAGTTCTGGAAGTAAGGCAAATATTCCTTTCCACACTATTAAATACAAACTTCAACAAGTACCATAATAGTTTACATGTATGCGTGTATTATATGTTTACACATAAAATGTTCAAGTTTCAAAAAGATGTTAACCATTTATCATTCTTTGTAGAAGGTATTCTTATAAATTACTAAACTATAGACACTCTCAACCTTTAATGATAAATATAAAGTATAAAATACATTAGTTGAGATAATAATTGGTCACTTGTCTAATGTAGTGATTTAAGCAAATTATAAAGTATTTATAAAGGTTAATAGCACACAATAAGACACTTTTTACAAGGAGCAAGAAACAATATGAAAACAAAAGAAGCATTACAAAAGTCAAATAGACTACAACTTTAAGAAAAAAAATAATTATGATCATGTTAAGAGTACAAAAGAGCTATAATTAATAAAGGTATGCTGGGGGGATTTTGTAATAGTTTAAATATAACTTTATGTAAAGCAAGTGGGTGGAGAAAATTAATGCAGCAATAAAGTTTGGTTAACATCCACATATTTCTAATAGTTCACATATATATTAGCAAATACAAAATAGTAAGGTTTGCAATAAATACTACATGTACTAAGTTGTTTCCAGCCTCTATAATCCATAACTTGGTTAAGTTGAGATTTCGAAAGATTACCAAAAATAATATGGCAAGTTTTTCTAGGTCATCCATATACCAAATATCTTAGCCATGAAAAATGGATAAACATGAGAAACGATTTTCAAATAGCGCCCTCCAAGCATTACTAATTTATGTATACCAAGTATAAAACAACTTATCAATACAATCTATATAAAATTTGGAGGTAGGTTTTCTTCAAAAGTCTACGCATCCTCTAGATCATCGCCATCGCAAAAGGAAGAGAAATGTCGAACGAAGAAAAGCAGGAGCCATGGAGAAGAGCAGCTCCACTCCATCCAGTAAACAAAAACACCCAAAAATTCTCGAGAGTTGAGGAGATCTAAGGAGGATAAGGTCGAGAGAAAAAGGGGTAGCTACCTGTCATACGCACGATCAGCAGGCTGTCTTAACACAATCGTGTCTCTAGCAGAGGAGGCCTACTGGGATTGGTGTGGGCCATTGGATCATACTTTGATTTTACGACTAATTTTGCTATTGAATGTTGGGCCGTTAGATTAGAACTTAAGAAGAACAATGACTCTTATCTAATCGATCCGTTGTCTCGTGTTTGGCACTAGATAGCGGATCGCCATTGTCTTAATAATATCTTCACGATATTATTTTAATTATTCATATTTTAATTTAATTAAATGTATCATTTCATTAATTATATTTCCTTAAATTATTTTTAAGCTTAAATACCCAAACACACTCTGAAAAATCTCAAATTTTCACCCTTAGCTAATTGAGGGTGAGGAATTCTAAATATGCAATCAAACTTTTGATCGGAGGTGTATTTAATTTTCATAATTTTTTGGATATTAAAATAATATTAAAATATTCGTAAAAAATTTGTTGATTCCCAAACACTCCAAAAATATACCACCCCAAGCTAATTTGGGTGTGGTGAGTCCAATGGCGGACTTTGTTTTCGATTCTGAGGTCTAAATAATTTAGGCACTTTCAGAATTATCAAAAAACTAGGAAATATTAGAAATTAACAAACGGTCTCCAAATCGCACGAATATTGAGTTGGAGACGCTTTACACTATTATAAGAGTAAAGGAAGAAGATTAGAGTCAGTTTGGTTACTAATTGATGGGTAACAACTCTAGAGTTCTTACACACTCCAACATGAGACTATTTTTGATATTGAACGCATTAAGATTTTTCTAGCTGAAAGATTTCACATAATAGCTGCTAAGATAATTTTTAACATTCTCATTTATATTAGTAATAGTGGTAGCCATTTTGAATGTAGCATTCATATATTTAAAAATATTTCTTACATTCCAAATGAGCCAAAAAGTAAAGGCATCAAAAAGTTTGCCAATGTGAATTTTAGTACCTTTAACTTTCGACTAGGAAATATGTTTCTAATATTATCAGGAATGGAAGGAGAATTCAAGCAAGTAGCAGACCAAATCGTTTTGCTGAAAGTACTATCAATGAAAACATGGTTTATGGTTTCAGTATCATTGCAACAATGGCACTGGGAAGCTAAGTTACTGCCTAGTGTTTGCATTTTAGAGTCAACGCTAATAAGGTTGTTATGAAGCCTCCACAGAAAAATATTAATTAAGTTTGGAATGCAATTGTGCCAAATTCAATCTGAGAAAGAAGGGGTAACATGAGTTCAGCAATAATTCCACAAGTTGGAGAGGCTAATTTTATTGTTAATGCAAACAACAGAGTTTGCAGATTTTATATCCTCAAAAATAGGTTGGAAGGCAATGATGTTATTAAGATCAGAGGTTGAGAGAATTTCCTAGAGATGAGTCAGATCCCAACCAGCACTTTGGGAGTAGCAATCAACAAGATTCAGCTTGGGACACTTAATTTGCTAGCAACTATTGAACAAGAATTTGTTTTTATTCCAACAATCATACCAAAAGAATATAGAAGGGTCAAGTTTCTCCCATCTTATGGTTTCCTAAACAGTATTTCTTAAAGCAAGCATTCTTCTCCAATTATAAAAGTTAGTGATTTTGTTCTTGACCGCGGCAGGATGAGAATTGGCACAATATTTAGCAAAAAGATCACTAGTCCAAATGGAAACGTGGTTCTAAACTTCCACCAAAGCTTAAGAGAGAGAGAGAGAGAGAGAGAGCATTGTGAATATCTGAGAGGCATCTCACTCTAAGACCACCATCCTTATAAGGGAGAGTGACTTGATTCCATGAACACCAAATGATTTTACTACCTTTAGGATGAACCCATAAAAATTTGTTGAAAATGGTAGTGAGCTTTTTCATAATAAAATTAGTAGGGGAACAAACCTCTAGCCAATATAGAGGGATAGCATTCAGCACATGCTTGATAAGAATAAGCCTACCCCCTTGAGATAAAAATATATTTTCCCAACCTTAAAGCCTCTTAAGATTATTATCAAGAAGACCTTTATAGCTTGTATTATTGTTGTGCCTGGTGGAAATAAGAATCCCAAGATAAGTAAAAGGAAATTTATCTAGCTTAGAGTTAAAAAGATTTGTAATTTTAGTACAGTTCCTTTGAAGATTTTTGTTCCCAACAAAATAATTGAATTTGGATCTATTAATGTTAAGCCTATAGTTAGTTTCAAGAGAAGAGAGGGTAGCGGCCAACTTTTTCATGGAATTACTACTGCAGCTTATAAAAATGATAAGATAATCACTATAAGCAAGGTTGGACACCATTATTTTACCACCAATATTGAAATGCAAATACGGATTTCCTTGAAAAAGAAGATTTATTTTATGGGACCTATAATTCATCGATAATATAAAAAGTAGGGGGGATAGAGGATCTCCTTGTCTAAGCCCTCATTCAGAAGGAAAGAAGCTAGAAGGGTTACCATTGAGGATCACATAGAACCAATTGTAATGAATTAGATTTTTTATTTTATTGATAAATTTTTCATTAAAGCCATGATCCATGTAATTGGATGAAATTTTCTAGTTGAGTTTAGCAAAGGCTTTTTCAAGGTCTAATTTAAGAATGAGATTATGCCCCCAACAATTTTTTTCAAACTATGAAAGAGTTCTTGGGTAGCAAGGATGTTGTCTTGAATGTGTCTACTTGGAACAAAACCAATTTGGTTTTGTTCAATTAAGGAAGGAAGCAAAGTTTGGAGCCTCTTAGCCAAAATCTTAGAGATAATTCTGTTCAAAGTGGTGCATAGACTGATTGGTCAAACGTTTATCCACCAAGAGACTTTGTCAATTGTAGGGATCAAAGTAATCATAGTGTAAGTAAAGAATTTTAGAAGAGGCACATCACAGAATAATTCAATGATCCCATTGCAAACATCCAGCTTTAAGATATTCCAAAATTTTCTAAGAACCTCCCCAGGGAAACTATCAGATTTAGGACAAGAGTTATCCTTGAGATCTTTAACAATTTCCCAAATTTTTCCTCATTAGGTAAGTAATTCAACATGTCCTTAACTTCAAGGGTAAGTTGAGCAGTAGGGACAGACATATTATTGGTATGGGGATTGGGAGGATGTTTTTTAAAAATCTCTTTAAAGTAGTTAATTACAGAATTTTGTAAATCTATATGATTAGAGCTTTTGAGGCCATCGGGAGAGGTGGTTTCATTAATATGGTTGATATGCCTCTCTTTTTACCCAATTATGGTAAGAGGAGGTGTTGCGCTCTCCTCTCATTTTTCACTCCATGAAGCATTTTTGTTTCCAAAAAGACTCCACATCATTATGGTTCATCATAAGCTTACCTTTAGTTTTAGAGACTGCCATTCTATTGCCATCAGTAGGGTCCTTGTAGAAGATAGTTTCTAAAGTAGTGAACAAATTTTCTTGACGAGAGAAGTTAGAAAAAATATTTCCCATTGAGGATTTATTCCAAATACTAAGAGCTTTCCTAAGCTTTTTGAATTTCTCAACAAGTCTAAAAAGGCCATAGGTTTGATAAGGTTCATTCTAAATGGAACTCACAATGTTGTGACATTCTTCTTTTTGAAGTCAAAAGAGTTGAAACTTGAAGGATTTATAAAACTTTGTGGTATCATTCCAAGATGATAAAGTAATTGGTTTATGATCTAAAACTATGGAGTTTAGGGATGAGTGAATGTAATTAGAGAAGGTATTACACCAAGTGTTATTGATCAGGTATTGATCCAAATGAGCAAACTTGCGGTCATCATTCCAAGTAAAGGGAGCATCAGTCTATTTGAAATCATCATGGCCACAACCAAGCATTGCAGAGTTGAAATCAAAGGTTGAAGCAGAATGGTCAGAGGAATAACCGTTGTATTCATTACTTTTCATTACAGCATTAAAATCCCTTACAACCACCCAAGGAATGGCAGAAGTACTACACTCTGTAAGAAAGGTCCACAATGGAATACAATCTTGTCTGATATTAAGAGCATGAACAAAGGCGAGGCTGAAATTATGGTTTTCATTGAAAAATATGAGGTGAATTGATTGGTCACATTGATCAAGAACTTCAGCATTCCAAAACTTTGACCACATGACCCAAATTTTATTAGAATTAGAAGAGACAACATTATCAAATTTAGTAAAATGGCTAATGGGAAGAATACTATCAGTTGCAATATTAATTTTGTTTTCAAAGACAATATGCTTAAATCAATTTTTTGATGAGGCATTACTGATGCATCTAATGTTCCAGCATAAAATATTCATTAGCAAATTCTAGGAGTACCCTTGAGGAACTTTTGCCTAATTTTATTAGCAGAAGCTAAAGTATTCATTGGGATATCATTATCAATATAATTATTAATGTCATCTAGAGTGGACAAAGATTTGT
This sequence comes from Gastrodia elata, assembly GCA_016760335.1. Lineage (NCBI taxonomy): Eukaryota > Viridiplantae > Streptophyta > Magnoliopsida > Asparagales > Orchidaceae > Gastrodia > Gastrodia elata. Next base: position 17,510,417 of record CM028686.1, on the reverse strand, counting down.
ACCTATTCTTAAATGTGGTGTTCAGATTTTTTGTGGAGGATGATCTACATTGTACAAGTATTAAGGGACTCTTTGGTTTGTAGAACATATCCACCTATTCTTTAACAAGCTGCAAAGAGTCTTGGGAAGGTATGCTAGAGTTGATAGCAAACACAGTTTTTAAGTTTGTGTCACAACAAATTGTGTTAACACAAGTCACATCATTATTAATATCATTAAACTTTTCAGTGTTTGCAATGACAATAGAGCAACATTGTTCATCATTATTACAATTACCAACAAAGTCCATGTCAGCAGCATCAACATCAGGAATATTACTCGCCTTTGATTTAGCCACATTACAAATCTTACCTACATTTGGAGAAGCTGAGGCATCTGCCACTAACTCATTAGCCGCAACAATCAAAGTAGGATCAGTTATAGTAACATTATCAATTGCTAAACAAGTATCAAAATAGTTTACACTGCCAGAATCAGAATCTTGAGAATTTAACATAGTAATATTTTCAATATGTAGTGATAACTTCAGTATGTATTGTAGCAATTCCATCCTTGCAGTGATCAGTGGAAGTTATAATGGCAGCATTATTATTAGTTTCAACATGTGAAATAGCAAGAGCCACCGCTATATTATCAGATTCTTCTTGGGGAATAGCAGGAGAAAATCCATTCCAATAGCAATAGTAACATCATCTCCTATAGGGGAAATAATTATAGCAAGAGAATTATCAATGCTTGTATCATTAGCAGATTTTTTAATGTTGTTCACCTCCAGATCAGCAGTATTAGAAAGTAAGAGTTGATTGTTTTCAATTTGATCTGAATTTCCCTTAGCTGGCTGAAAACATTATATCAAGTTAACATTATTAACAAGAGGTGTAGAGATAACTTGGTGCCTTGAGTTAATGTGAGGACTATTATGACAAAATATGTACTTATTAGTGTTATGCCCTAAAGTACTACACCAATTGTAGAAAGAAGGCATATTTTCATAAATGATTTCCTGCATATATTCTCTACCTCCATGACTAAGTCAAATGGTATTTGGAGGGCAGGCAGATGACAGACTTTAAATACAACTGCGCTTGCAAGCAAGTGTACGTGGTCTGAAGTAATAATTTAGAACGTGAGTCCCAAAATTTATTGTCCTCAGGGAATTAGATGTTCTGTTATTAAGGTATATCTACGTTCAAAAATGTTTAAGCTATGCATATTTTGTTGAATTAGTTCTTAAACAAGCATAACAATTCTTAGTAGAAGAATACTATGATAAAAGGAGAGGAGAGTTGGGGTCTCTCCCACATGATATGTTAGATGTCTTATGTATGATGATTTCTCAAGCATTTATTTCTTCTTATTTTAAATCAAGTGCACATTGTCCTCCTTAGAGTTTGACTCCAAGATTTACAAGTTCAAATCTAGTGCTTAAAATGAACAAACAGTCAATTCTATTTCAGCACAAAGACTCTTTTAAGATTTTTAGATTAATAATTTTCCTCTCATTTCTTAAACATAAAAATGAGGGTTGTTCAGTTAATATCTTACAAGAATTAATTCCACTTAAAGCTTCACGTGCATCATGCACGATTTAGATGATGGAGTGATTTTATTTGGGCTCAATGATTATGTCCCCTCGTTCATGAGCACTCAAAGAATCCCCTCCATCCTTTCACATATGCTAAGCAACGGAGCATAATCAGTGGGTCTTGGCTTCACACGCTTCAACTCCTTAGTTAAGCATAGATCCAAGTGCATTAGGCTCAAGAACTTTCTCACATAGTTCTAAGCTCTTATGCACTCATGATTATAGCTCTAAACTAAGAGTGAGCTATGGAGCACAAGACTTGTTTAGTTCTTGAAGTTAATTAGTCCTTTGTCATTTGGTCCACATTTAAGTCCACAATAATCCTTTACATTTCTTTATCAAGTCATTTAATTTACAAATTTTATTAAAGCTTGAGGAAATTTTCATACATCATAGTATCTTTCATTTCATGTAGGATTGCCCCAACCCTCCTCAAGGGAGGATTAGCTCTCCATTACAAAAGAGATGAAGAAGAACACATACATGGATAAAGACCCTTTTATGATCAACTAAGAAAAACACAAGACATGAGTTTAGAGAATACTAGGAACGTTCCTTTGATTAAGTTCTCTGGACTTTGCCTCTTCTTGCTTGTGGTTGCTTCTCCTAGGTCCGTAGTGATACCTTTCTTCCTTCTTCTCCTTAGCAATAAGAGTCTTTCTTCCCTTGGAGAGTTCTCCTTCTCTTCTAAAATAGCCCTTTCCTTACTTAAGATGTTAGTGAGCAAAGTTGGGAACCCTCCTTAAGTCAAGAAGGGTGGTATTTATAGAGGGGCTACATCCTTCTTCTTCTCATTCAAATTCTGCATTTCCTTTAAAAATTTTGCTGTCATGATGGCCAATCCAACTTGAGGGATGAAGTGACTTCTACTTTTCTATTCTATAATCTCCACATCACCTCAAAATGTCAATTTTCCATTAAAAGTAATTCTGCTGTAGGAGGAATGATGGCTGGGAGACAAAGAGCAGGTTGGGGTCTTGTCCCAACCTCATTTAATGCATTATTCAGATAGAATTTCGGTGCGCCGCTGCAGCACGCTATAGCGCACTGTAGCGCTCTATAGCACGCTATAGTGGGTGAATGTTCATAAGATGGCCCACTTTGGCTCGCTATGGCATTGTGGTTTGTACAATGATGGGATGCTGCAGCGCACTAGAGTGCCAACTCTTCGCAAATTGATCCGCTGTAGTGCGCTATAGCGCCAGCGCTTTTGCAAATTGGTCCGCTGCAGCGCGCTAAAGCGCTAGCGCTTTGCAAATTGATCCACTGCAGCACGTTGTAGTGCCAACGCTTTTCAAATTGGTCCGCTGTAGCGTGCTGTAGCACCAGCGTTCGCATATTGATCCGCTACAGCACGCTGTAACGCCAGCACTTTCATAAATTGGTCCACTGCAGTGCGCTGTAGCACCAGTGTTCGCAAATTGATCTGCTGCAGCGCGCTATAGCGCCAGCATTCACAAATTGATCAGCTGCAGTGCGCTGTAGCGCTAGCGCTTTTGAAAATTGGTCCACTGCAGCGCACTAAAGCGCTAGCGCTTTGCAAATTGATCCACTGCAGCGCGTTGTAGTGCCAACGCTTTTCAAATTGGTCCGCTGCAGCGTGCTATAGCACCAGCGTTCGCATATTGATCCGCTACAGCACACTGTAACGCCAACACTTTCATAAATTGGTCCGCTACAGCACGCTGTAGCACCAGTGTTCGCAAATTGATCTGCTGCAGCGCGCTATAGTGCCAGCATTCACAAATTGATCCGCTGCAGCGCGCTGTAGCGCCAGTGCTTTCGCAAATTGGTATGCTGTGGCACCAACATTCACAAATTGATCTGCTACAGTGCGCTATAGCACCAGCACATGACAAGTTGGTCCGCTGCAGCATGCTGTAGCGCGCTACAGTGCATAGTAGCAGATTTTTTCCAAAAATCTTAGGAAATTATCCAGAATTGTTCAGAATTTACTGGGTGGGCATTTTTCCTAAAAAATAGATAGAAATTGATCAAGGAAGCAATATCAATATGAAAATGAATGAAATTTTCTTTTATTTAGGATATAAATTATGGATTTATCACACCCCCACACTTAATTTCTTGCTCATCCTCGAGTAAGCTCAAAATGATATTTTTCTATTTCTTAGGTATGAGAGTCAATGAGAAATATTAATGAGAATTTGATTTGCAATTCAAAGCTTATGCTTAACTGAAATGACAAGAGCAATTGACATTAATTAAATTTTTCTAATCTTGGATATGAACTGAGGTTGATAGACTAATATCCAAGTATAAGTATTTATGCTTGGTGCTAGGTAATGGGGGAGGTTCTTTAGAATAACTGAACAAGGGAGGTAGTGAGTAATCAAGAGTTTTTGTGCCATATATGCTCCTTCTTATGAATCACAAAGATGCTTAGTTTTAAGGAGAGATATTTTTTCATCATCCTTTTTCATTTTTTTTTTTGGAGATATATTTTTTTTCATCCCTATTTTTAGTTTTTTTTTTTTTTTCATTCTTAGGGAGAGATATTTTTCTTCATCCCAATTTTAAATCTTTATGATCATGAAGTCCTACGGGAGCCTAGCACACTATTTTAGATTACTCACCTTAATCACTAGTTCTTAGTCCAAAGCCTTCCCCCACACTTAGTCCTTAGCATTGATTTAAATTTTGGAGATTAGACTCAACCTGAAATCATTCCCTTGCTTAGATGATTTAATAGTGTCAATGAGTTAGTCAATTTTTGTTAAGCAACCCTTTGTTGATTATTAATTTCTTCATTGATATTTTGTGACTTCCATTCTTGAAAATTTCAGAAAATTTTTTCATTTGTAAATTATAGAAAGATTTTTGGGACTTTGATGATCTATAATTTAATTCCTTAAAATAGAAATAAAACAACAAAAAAAAAAGTACAAAACTAACAATGTAAAAACAAAAAGATACAACCTATTTATTCCTAGGTTTCATCATCCTCCTCTTCTGCTATGTCATAGGTAAAGTTGCATGGATACCGAGTGTCCGGAATGGGGGCACCGACAGGTGATCGCGGTAGTACGGAGGCGTCCGGTCCTCCTTGCAAGCTCCAATCCTCGAACATTAGTCTGAGAGATTCATGGAATTCGGACTGAAATTCGCGCTGTTGGGCGAGTTCTTTTTTGAAGAACTATATGTAAGTTGCCAATGCTGTGCCAAGATCAGTTTGTTGTTTGTGAATCCGTAGCAACAACTTATCGGTGAGAGTATGGCCAGACGGAGTTGACGTTTCCCCTTGCTCGCCCCTCCTCTTCTTGGGTGGCTTCCGCTCACTAGAGCGGACGTTCAGATTTGAACGAGCAAGAGCGACGCTAGAAGAAATGATGGAGTCGGAGGAGAGGATTTTTACCCCTTGGGCCTCGCATATCCCAGAGATCAAAGACCCAAAGGCCAATGTAGCACAGAGTCCCTGGAGAGCCTTCCAGAGCTGCTCATAAATGATGCTCGAGATACAGATCTCTCCCGGCCTGACCAAAGAGCACAAGAGGAGCGCTCTAGCGTGGGTCACTTCAATTAAGTGACCTGAAGGCATGACAAAGCTAGAAATGAAAACCAGCCATGCACTACTCATGTCCGTCAATTCGAAATGAGGAATGTTACCTAGGCCTCCCTCCCAGTTTGTGTTTTCATGGATAAATTCTGTAACAAGATAATATGGGTCATAGCGAGAATCCAAGAGTTCTAAGTAAGAGCAATCATTTACCTCCCCTAACCCATAGAATTGCTCAATTTGTGCAATCCCAAAGGTTACTCCTCTTCCTTTAATGAAGACCGTCCGTCCGGCCGCATTTATGGCACTAGCGTATACTTCCTGGACAATAGTTGAGTAGGTGGGAGATTTTCTTATTACCATCTCTCTCCATCCCCGAGGGTCGACTTGCTCAACCGGGACGGGCAAGTAATGCCCGAAGCTCTTTTCAGGGATTAGCTTCCGCTAAGAGGTAGTGGAGAAGAAATGGTGCTCGACTTCAGTGGAGGAGAATCTCTTTTTGTTGAAGGTTCCACCAGATGAGGATGCCTCAGTCTCCTTCCTTGGGATAAACTTCTTTCTGGAAGACATGATGGATGTTTGAGAAAAGAGTAGAAATTCTGAAGCAAGAATAATCAAGAGGTGCAAAGAATCACCCCCCCTTACCTCTCTTTAAATAGCCTAAGTAATCAAATGAAAGGTAATTATAGTCAAGGGGTCTTCCCCATGCCATAAATGTGACAATCCAAGTGAAGAGGGGAGCAGCTTTTTACAAAATACATTTTTGACTGTATGGGAAACTTAAAGATATTACTTTGTTGACTGCATGGAATCCTAGGTGATCAAAAACTACCAAAGCTGGAGCAGAACGCTGCAGCGCGCTATAGCGCAAAATTTTTTTTTTTTTTTTTTTTTATCTTAGGTTGCCTCCCAAGAAGCTCTTAGTTTAATGTCTTTAGCTAGACTCATTAAAAGATCAGATATTGGGATCTGGAGGTTTTTCTTTCCATAACCTTAAGGCACTCGGGTGAGCACAGACTTCAAGTGTGCTCGAACTCTTGTCCTCTCCACTTTCCCTCATAGAATCATCCCTTCCAAGCTCTAACTCATGGGGGATCTTCTTCTTTCTTTTTCCCCTTCTGGTTTTTCTTCTTCTCACACCCTCCTTACTCCCCTTCTCCGAGGAAGAGTTGGAGCTATTTTCCGAATTCTTCTCTCCTAGAGTTAGATTTTCAATAACATGTTCAATCTTAATTCCTTCTTCTCTAACTTTTCTCCTCACCTCATCCTCCATCTTTCTTTGTTTAAAACAGGTGGGTTTAAGATCAATCAGCTCCAATCTCCCTTTAATCTTCACACTCATCATCCTGCGGCTGACATCTATAATAGCCTTGGTGCTCATAAGAAAGGGTCTCTTAAATATATTAGTGAAGTTTTTGTTTTTTCTGTGCCACTCACACACAACAAAATCAGTTGGAATATTGAAATTCCCCAATCCTACATCAACAACCTTAATAATTCTTAGAGGGGTCAGGGATTCCAGATTTGCAAATTCTAAAATCATGGAGGAGTACTCCATTCCTCCTACCTTTAGATGTTCATAGATATGGTAGGGCATAACATTGACTGAAGCACCAAGATCACACAAGGGATCTAAAAGCACTTCATTTCTGATTATGCAAGGAATACACAACCTTATGGGGTCATCACATTTTGAAGCTATGAGCTTCTCACATAAGGTTCCTCTCACCCCTTCTCTAGCCTCTAGCTCTTCTCTTATAGCACTAAAATTCTCAGTTATTTCTCCCCCATACACCCCTTCAGAATGAATCACACTTACTAACTCCCTTGGATTTACTTCAGTGGAACTGGGTAGAGCTCCTTGCTACCGAATAGTCAGTTGCTTAGAGATCTGTTGTAGTTGGGTCTCAATGTTTCTAATGGATGCTTCTATTCCTTGGATGGAGGCATCATGGCGGGTGATTGTAGCTTCAGTGCGGTGCATAAATTGAATTGTTTCAGCCTTAAAGGAATTAAAGGCTCCTTCCAAATTTGAAGGGTCATGGTAATGATTATTTCTATTATTAGAGCCATATTGATTCGATGAACTCCCCCCATTATAATTTCTATTATTAATGTTGTTACTCCACGAGAAATTTGGGTAGTTTTTCCACCCATGGTTGTAAGTATTGGAGTAGGAGTTGTTCAAAGTGTTATTGTTTCTTAAATAGTTAACTTGTTATGTGTTCGATTGCACAAATGGATTATTCATGTTACAGTTTTCGCTATTGTGTCTCCCCCAGCATAACTCACATTATATTTCTTGAACAACGTTAACATTCATTTTCTCAATTCTTTCATTTAAGGCATGGATTTCTTGTTGCAATGCCATTATTTGATTTGATTCTTTCATTTGCATAGATTCCTTTTTCAGCCTTTCGGAAGGCCATTGGTATGCATTGTTTGCCATTTCTTCTAAGAGGTCATAAGCCTCTTCTTGGGTTTTACTGCTAATCGAGCCTCTGGCGGCCGCATCAATGAGAGTCCTTGTTGGAGCATTCAAACCATTGTAAAAGGTTTGAACTTACATCCATAAAGGAAACCCATGATGTGGGCATTGCCTTAAGCACTCCTTAAAGCGATCCCATCCATCGTAGAGTGTCTCGCCTTCCAATTGAGTGAAGTTGGCTATCTCAATTCTCAGCTGAGCAGTTTTCGCTGGAATGAAATATTTAGTTAAGAATTTCTTAGCCAAATCGTCCCAAGTACGGATCGAATTGCTCGGGAGAGAGCTGAGCCAACTTTTGGCTCTATCTCTCAATGAGAATGGAAAAAGCCTTAATTTAACCGCATTTTCAGAGACACCGTTAAATTTGAAGGTGTCACAAATTTCAAGGAAGGTTAAAATGTGTGAGCTAGGATCTTCAGTGGTAATCCCCCAAACTAGTTGCTTTGAACTATACTCAGTGTGGAAGGTTTGATCTCAAAATTGTTAGCTTTAATGTTAGGCCTTACAATAGCATGGGGGATTCCCCTAACAGTGGGTAGTGCATAGTCTCTCAGTGCTCTTCTCCTAGACTCTCCAAGGGCTCTCTACAGTTTTCATTAAAATTTTCCAGAGTGGCTTGTTGAGTTCTTAAAATGTTTTGTTATCTTCTAGCCTGCAAATAGGTTCTCTCAATTTCTGGATCAAAAAGATATTTAGTGCAGACTCTTTTACTCATGCACAATAAAAATTAAGCTATCAAGAACAAATATGGTAATAACGTTTAAAGATTTAGCAAAATAATAAAAAAATCAGAAAATAAATGGTTAGCACCTATGATTACAAAAATCAAAAATTAAAAATTATATGCAAGGATTTGCTTAAATCACTAATTACTGATAGATTCTCCTTAATATGAAATAAGTACCAATTCCCCGACAATGGTGCCAAGAACATGACAGACTTTAAATACGTCTGCGCTTGCACGCAAGTGTACGTGGTCTGAAGTAATAACTTGGAATGTGAGTTCTGAGATTTATCATCCTCAGGGAATTGAATGTTTTGTTACTAAGGTATATCTACATTCAAAAATGTTTAAGCTATGTGTATTTTGTTGAATTGGTTCCTAAATAAGCACAATAATTCTTAGTAGAAGAATACTATGATAAAAGGAGAGGAGAGTTGGGGTCTCTCCCACATGATATGTTAGATGTCTTATATATGATGATTTTTCAAGCATTCATTTCTTCTTAGTTTTAAATCAAGTGCACATTGTCCTCCTTAGAGTTTGACTCCAAGATTTACAAGTTCAAATCTAGTGCTTGAAATGAACACACAGTCGATTCTATTTCAGCACAAAGACCCTTATAATATTTTGATTATTAATTTTCCTCTCGTTTCTTAATCATAGAAATGAGGGTTGTTCAGTTAATATCTTACAAGCATTGATTCCACTAAAAGCTTCACGTGTATCATGCACGATTTTGATAGTGGAGTGATTTTATTCGGGCTCAATGACTATGTCACCTCATTCATGAGCACTCAAAGAATCCCCTCCATCCCTTCACGTATGCTGAGCAATGGAGCATAATTAGTGGTCTTGGCTTCACATGCTTTAACTCCTAAGTTGAGCATAGATCAAGGTGCATTAGGCTCAAGAACTTTCTCAAATAGTTCTAAGCTCTTATGCACTCATGATTATAGCTCTAAACTAAGAGTGAGCTATGGATCTATGATATGCATTTAATATGCCCCCCACCCGTGGTCCACGATAGCGCGCAGGGGTGCGCTGTAGCGGAATCGCTCCAGATTTCGGAAATCCCTTTAGTACTTTCTACTTGCCAGTAGGTGGAGTGCGTTGTGGTGCGCTGTAGAGCGCTGGAGCGCGCTCAGCGGTTTTCTTCCAGAAATTTGCAAAAATGCTTCAGATTCTCCCAGAATTTGTTGTGCTCTCATTTTGCCTGAAAATGAACAAAATATTTCAAAGTGGGCTGTTCTAATATGAACTTTGAATAAGATTTTCTTTTAATTATGGAATAAATTATGGATTCATCACTGCTGGTTTATGATATGCATTTAATATGCCACCCCCACCCGTGATCCACGGTAGCGCGCAGTGGCGCGCTGTAGAGGAATCACTCCAGATTTTGGAAATCCCTTTAGATTTAGTACTTTCTGCTTGCCAGTAGGTGGAGGGCGCTGTGGTGCGCTGGAGAGCGCTGGAGCGCGCTCAGCGGTTTTCTTCCAGAAATTTGCAAAAATGCTTCAGATTCTCCCAGAATTTGTTGTGCCCTCATTTTGCCTGAAAATGTACAGAATTTTATCAAAGTGGGTTGTTCTAATATGAACTTTGAATAAGATTTTCCTTTAATTATGGAACAAATTATGGATTCATCACTGCTGTTCTATGATAGGCATTTAATAGAGGAGTCAATCTCCTCTCTTTGCTTTCAAATTTTGTCCATTTTTCCTCCATATATCTGCTGTCATGAGTGCATAGCCCACTTGCTGCATGAAATGACATCTCCTTTTCCATTTTTAAATCTCCTAATCATTTCAAAATCTTCCTTTTTCTCTTAAAAAAGTTCTGTTGCAAAAGATATGGCAGCTAGGAGACAAGCTGCAGGATGGGGGTCATGTCACAGCTGCAATTAATGCCCTGAAAAAACATAAATTCGGTGCTCATTGTAGGGTGCTGCACCATGCTAGGGCGCGCTGCAGCGATTTAAGTTTGTAACTTCATCTGCGGTAGCGCGCTGTGGCGCGCTAGAGCAAATCAAGTTCAAAAATTTACTCAGTGTAGCGCACTGCAGTGCGATGAGGTGCGCTATAGCAGATTGATTCTAAAGTTTGAGTCTGCTGAGCCTATAAGGTTTCACCCGCGGTAGCGCACTGCGGTGCGCTGTAGCGCGCTGTAGCGAATAAAGTTCTAATACTTATCCGCTGTAGTGAGTCAAGTTCGAAAACTTACTCGCTATAGCTCGCTGTAGCGAGTTAAGTTTGAAAATTTACCCGCTATAGCGAGTCATGTTCAAAAAATACCCGCTGGAGCACGTTGCAGCGGTTTAAATTCGTAACATCTTCCGTTATGGCGCATTGTAGCGGTATAAGTTCGATTCTTCCTCCGCGGTAGCGCAGTGACGCGCTGTAGAGGAATCACTCCATATTTCAAAAATCCCTTTAGATTTAGTACTTTCTGCTTGCTAGTAGGTGGAGTGCGCTGTGGTGCGCTGCAGAGTGCTGGAGCGTGCTACAGCGGTTTTCTTCCAGAAATTTGCAAAAATGCTTCAGATTCTCCCAGAATTTGTTATGCCCTCATTTTGCCTAAAAATGAACAGAATTTTATCAAAGTGGGCTGTTCTAATATGAATTTTGAATAAGATTTTCCTTTAATTATGGAATAAATTATGGATTCATCACTGCTGGTCTATGATATGCATTTAATATGCCCCCCACCCGTGGTCCACAGTAGCGCGCAGTGACGCGCTGTAGAGGAATCGCTCCAGATTTCGGAAATCCCTTTAGTACTTTCTGCTTGCCAGTAGGTGGAGTGCGCTGTGGTGCGCTGTAGAGTGCTGGAGCGCACTCAGCGATTTTCTTCCAGAAATTTGCAAAAATACTTCAGATTCTCCCAGAATTTGTTGTGCCCTCATTTTGGCTGTAAATGAATAAAATTTTATCAAAGTGGGTTGTTCTAATATGAACTTTGAATAAGATTTTCCCTTAATTATGAAATAAATTATGAATTCATCACTGCTGGTCTATGATAGGCATTTAATATGCCCCCCCCCCCCCCCCCCCCCCCCCCCCCTTTTGGAACCCCACCAAAGGGTCTAGAGTCAAATTTGCTACCTCATAGATTCAAAATATTATTGGACATACTTCAACAAAAAATGGATTTGTATGGAAGCAAAGGATTGAAGTTAATTAATTGCTAATAAGAAATTATTTATGCAGAGGCAAACTACAGCGTGTGCTGAGGCGCGCCATAGCGCCCTGCTTTCAAGATGCTGGCCATTGGGGCTCCCAACAGCACCCCAGTCTCTGCCTGATTTCGCTGACGCACGCTACTGCGCCCCAGTCTCTGTCTGCTTCCGCTGGCATGCGCTACTGTGCCCCAACTTCTGCACTCCACTCGCCATGGTGCGTTGCAGCACTTTGGTCTTTTTCAGCATGCTTCCATGGCATGCTCGGCGCCTTCCTCTCAAATGCTGGATGCCAGAGCGCGCCACGTTGCGCCATGGCACTTATGCTACATCTGAACTTCAAACTCAGTTCTGAATCACCCTAGACCTTCCTAAAAGCTCACTGAAGCTCCATTAGCATCTCTAATATGATCTAAATAATCTCCACAACATAACAATCATCTATGAGAAATATTTTTTTGCCAAATGTGTGGTCTGCAGTTGTTGGTAGTTGGTAGTAACTGCTCGGCCTATGCGTTTCGGCCTTTTGACCTCTGATTTTGGCTTCTCCTTCACTGTTGGTTGGGTTGTTTACTGGCAGTTAGATGTAAGTGCTTCTATTGGCTTAGTGTCATCGTCAACAATCTGTGGTTTCGGTGGTTTGGTACTTTTCATTCCACTTTCTGCCTCATAAAAAGTTTGAGCTACTGCAGGTGGCTGCTTTCGAGCGGCGTTCTTATTCAGTAGTAGGTTCTCTTGGTGTCTTGCTGCTATAAGTGGTTGGTTGGTCTCTTGACAGTCTGTTTAGTCTAGTGTTCTACTGGTCAGATTTTGCCCTGGTTTAGTCTGATCCTTTTGATGTTAACGTTGTTGCAAGGTGCCCTTTGGGTTGTCTAGGTCTGGTTTGGCGCATGTTTGTATCCTAGTTGTTTTGCAGGTATGACTAGCAGTGGCTGTTTCTTACATATTAGAGAAGATACTCCATATGGTGGCTACTACGTCTCCCTTTCATCCTAAGAGTAAGAGCTATTGTTCATTGTTGATGTTAATCTCCTTATAACTCTGTACTCTTCAAGATTCGTAGTGAAAATTTCTGTGTATTGCAGTTCTGCAATTTTTCTCATTCTTAAGTTTTTCACATAAAATCTATGATTGTTTGGATGTGCTTGTGGTTGTGTTGCATGCATGTGTTTTGATTCTTTTTTTTTTGTTTTGTGATCTTATCTTTTGCTTGATAACCGTCAATGCATCGCCGGTCCTCGATCGCGCAAATCGTTTCCGCTACGGTGCCCGTCTCATCGTCTTGAGTTACAACAAATAAATGTTAAAAATCACAAGGCAATTATAATCCTAAATTAGTCAAAATCAATTGGCAATATCAAGCAAATCTTCGAAAAAAAACATCCATAAAAAAAACCAAGTGAATGGGACGAGATGTGAAGCGAAGGCGGAGCATCGCCGCCGCGTCGGACGGAGCTGCATCTGACGAAATTGGCGAGGCAAGGTGAAACGAAGGCGAGGCGAAGCAACGGCACGGCGTCTAGCGGAGCTGCGTCTGACTAACTCGGCTAGGTGGAGTTGCGTCTGCGAGGCGAAGCGAAGGCGGAGCACCGGCGCTGGGTTTAGAGGAGGCGAGCTTCGAGAGAACGAACACGAAGAACCGTATCGCTTGCGATAGATTGCCAGGCGATGTTATCTGAATGTTGGCCAATTTCAGCCAACATCTAGATAACATTAGTGAGTGGCTTTTTTGGTAATTTTTGAGATGCCATTAAATATATAATATTGAACCAAATAGCCTCAATCTCAAAGATAATTTTAAATAACATAGCATTACGGAAAAGATCAATGAACCAAGCAAACCCTAAATAACCTAATCTAAAGCATTCTGCTATTTAGATTAAACTCAGTTTTGCATTCAGATCCAACTGTGATGCATCTGATGTCATTGATATCATGCATTGAAGCTGCGAGGTTTGAAGCTTACTATTTACATTATTATATTATATCTATTTTAACAATTTTAAAGTGAAAAGGATTTTATTTGCTATATAATTTACAATAAAAATATTTTATGTAAACATATAATTGATGCAATATATTTTTTATGTGAATGTATGTACAAAAATAAAAATATAAAATATAATTTTATTGGTGCATTTTCCATAATTTATAGGTTTCGTTCTTTTAAATGCTTCTCTGATCAATTCTTTTCAGCTTTGGCTTCCTCAATAGCTGTCCAAAGTTATTATTTCATTTTCCCATGACGCAAAGTGTTGCCCCCAACATTTCCTGCACTGGAAGTAGAAATTTTAGAAAAACATTGCCCATTGCAAGCATTAGGATAATAGCACAGCTATTTGGAACTACAATTACTGGTTTTTCATATCCATTAACTCTTGTGAGTTCTTCATCTTGTATTAACTTTAATAAGCCTTAATATTTATATACCAAACCGTGCTTTCTTTTATTAACTTTATTTTATCATTATTTCTAATCTCAATTGCATCTAAAAATATGATGTTAAGACTTGTTGTTTTGTAAGACAGGTGGGAAGTTGCAGTAAATTGTTGGATGCGAAGACTATTTAGATCATACATGGAGGTTTTAATGAAGCTCCAGTGAATTTTCGGGAGGTTCCGGGGTATTTCTGGACAAGACAGGCGCAAGTCGAAGGCTCCAACGCGCCCCGGCGCGCCTTGTAGTCAATGGACTCGAGGGCCAAGTTCCCGGCGCTCCGTGGCACCTGGGATTCTAGTGTCAGGCGCACCGCGCACTATAGCACCTGTCGGGGGCGCCAAGGCGCACTCTGGCGCCGGTGGTTCGAACCTGGGGAGCCCAGGCACGCCCTAACGCCTGCGAAAACCCTATCGCGGGTTTTGGCCATGCCTTAAGCATTTTTAGGGGTATTTTGGGTCATTTTGGGTCCTTGTGATACCCGGGGTACTTAAGGAAATATGTGATGGATATCAAGTGTGTTCAACCCTAATCCATTGGAGTGTGGAGGCTGCTCTCATCTTCCCAAACCCTAGAGTGATCAGCAAATCTAAGAGAAACTGCTATTCTGGAGATGTGGAAGTTATAGATTCTTGTTGGTCTTGAAATAAGAAAACTCTCAGTAACTCTGTAATATCTTGTTTTTCATAGTGAAAATCTTTTGGTGGTGTGGCTCTGTAGTTTTTCTCATTATTAAGTTTTTACATAAATCTTTTTTCTTTAGATGTTCTTGTGGTTTAAGCTGTGATTGTTTTGTGCTGTAGTTTTATTTCTTGCTTGTGTTTCTTGTTTGATTTCGTAAGTATTTTTTCGGTAACACCAATGGATACCCATCCAAATCGTTTGCTAACAAGTGGTGTTAGAGAGGCGTCCTAGGGTTTGTTATTTTAGTGAGAGTAATGGCTGACGAAATGAGACACAAAATAGGAAAAGTTTAATGGCACATACTTTGCCATTTGGAAGATGTGCTCTACCAAACAAAATTGTATTTATCACTTGGAGGAGTTGAGAAGAAACCCACAATTATGACGGATGAGGATTGGGAAGTTCTAGACCAAACAACTTTGGGTATGATTCGTCTGTCTTTATATTCATCAATCGCATTTAACATTATGAATGAGAAAACTATTACATCTCATGGCAGCTTTAACCTGAATGTAAGAGAAGCCTTTAGCTTCTAACAAAGTTGTCTTAATGAAATGGTAATTCAATATGAAGATGGAGAATGATGGTTCAGTGATGGAACATATTTACGAGTTCAACACTGTTACAAGTTAGTCAATCTCGGTGAACATCAAGTTTGATGACGAGGTGCAAGCTTTGTTACTGTTTTCTTCGTTGTAAGATAACTGGGACGGTTTGGTCACTATTGTAAGTAATTTATCATGAAATGCTTAGTTGAAATTTGATGATATAGTAGGGGTGTTGTTGAATGGAGAGGTTTTAAGGAGATCGAACGGTGAAACATCTAGTTCAGCCCTAAATGTTGAAACAAAAGGAAGAAGTGCAAAAACTGGAAAGGGAAAGCCTAAATGATGGAATTGTTGAAAAGCTGGACACTACAAGAATGATTGCTTTATCGTGAAAAAGTCAGAAGACAAAAAGGATAAAACGTCAGTGAATGTTTCAGGAGATGAAGATCAGTATGCCTTGATATAATTTCTATTTAGCACTGAATCAAGGATTGTTGATTCAAGTGCTTCATTCCATGCAATTCCAAGCATGGATGCTTTCAAAAGCTACACCAAAGGTGATTTGGGCAAGTATATTGGGAGATGACAATGCCTGCAATATTTTAGGCAAATAAGATGTGGACATTGAACTACCAAACGGATCAGTATGAAAGCTGAAGAATGCATGACATGTTCCTTATCTGAAAACAAACTTTATTATTATCATGATGATAATAATAATGATAATGACATATTAAAAATAAAGAAATAATATAATTATTAATATTATGTAAATAATAATGATTATATTATGAAAAAAAATGCAAAAGAAATGAAGAGAAAAAAAATAAAAAAAAAATCTAAAATTTCTCATATTTCCTCCTCTTTTCATTCTCATCTCACCTAGGGTTAGGGTTGCCGGAAGCCGAAGGGAGGTCAGACATGGCTTAAGGCGAAGGGGGTGGCCGAAGTGGGGTGGCCAAAGCAAAGGAGGTGGTGGTTGGCTGGTGGCTAGCTGCTTGGCTGGCTGAGGGTGGGCTGAGCGATATTTTTAGGTTTTGAAAGTGAAGGGGTGAAGGTATATATAGGAGGAGAAAAGGAGAGGAAGGGGGGATGGCCGGCCAGCTAGTCGACCTGTCGACCGGCTTGCCGTCGACCAGGGAGACGCGTGCGTGAGGCATCGCAAGTCCGTCTACGTCTGGCATGCCCTGTCGCGCGACAGAGCCTACGCTCGACCAGGGGGGGCAGAGGAAGGAAACATGGAAAATAAAATACATAATTTAAATTTAATTTTTCGCATTTTTCCGTCATTTGACTTTCAAAATTAACGAAACTTGATACAGAGGTGTGTTACGATGAGACGAACACCCTCAAGCCAATTTTTTTTTATTCGAAACAAAATTTTATATTATTTGAATTTCTGAAGTTTCAAATTTCCGAAATTAATTACGATCAAATTGGAGCTTCAAATTCGATGAAACTTTTAGTATATCTTTTAAATAATATTCTTAACCCAATGACAATAAAATATGTAACTTTGAACATATATTTAATTTTCTCAATTTATTGAGTTTAAACAATTCATAAATTAAAGCAAGAATTTCTGTTATCTAGATTTCTCTCAAACTAGAGCATTTTGATCTAAAAAATATTTCTAACTAATAGTATTTTTAGTTTGGCCTAATTTTGAAGTCGCTTGGAATCTTAATTTTTGAGATGAGTTTTGACCTAATTTGCAAAATAATGACATTGGGTCGTTACAAGGCTGCTCCCATCTTCCCAAACCCTATAGTGAGAGCTGATGCAAATCTGAAATAAGTTGATTTATAGGTGTGGAAGCTATAGATACTTCTTGCTCTTGATATAATGAAACTCCCTGTAACTCTGTAATCTCTTGCTTTTCATAGTGAAAATTTTTTAGTGGATTGGCTTCATGATTTTTCTCATTCTTGAGTTTTTCAGGTAAATCATTTTTTCTTTGAATGTTCTTGTGGTTTATGCTGTGATTGTTTTGTGCTATGATTTTATTTCTTGCTTGTGTTACTTGTTTGTTTTCGAATGTACTGTTTCGGTAACGCCAACAAAATCTCGTACGTGGTTTTTACTAACATAAACGGTGTTAAAGTTGTATTATTAATTGTTATTTTATTTGGAAGATTTTCTGAATCTAAAGCTGGCTTCTTTTGTATGAGTGTAGGGATTGATGCTCTTTATTTAAATCAAATGGCCAACAATTTACAATTCAAATTATAAGGTACACATCCTTTGAATAAAAAAATTTGCAACAATATAATCACTGACAAATAATTATATAATAACTCAATATGTTTCAGAGATGGAGAGCTGGGGATAGATGTTAGAAAAATAATAATGCAGCTATCATACTTTTCATAATTATGCAAAGTCAGAGAGTGCATAGCCACCCACACATTATATTTGTGTTTAATCTTGAACCAATCTCAGCCCAATGGCTTCTATGCTTGAAAACATTTTGGGAATGTATTCAACACTTTAAAGGGCTAAAAGTGAAATTCATCTCTTCTCTTTGCCCAAAATTGAGTTGAGCCCTTTTTAGGTTTTAATGGAGTTCTTAGCCACTGACGACATTAATTCTGGACAAGCAGGCTGTCAAGTGAGAGAATAATGTTATTCTTAAGTTTTGAGGGAGCAAAACTTGATTGCATACTGACTTTGTTTCCCATTCACTTCTTTTTTTTATTTGGCTAGTATTTCATAATAGCAACTAGAATATTCATCCTCAGATCTGAGCATAAATTAATACCCATATAAGATATTGAATTGTGGAGGTCATTTTGTTCCTTTTTGGCTTTACAATGGTGAATTGGAATTATAAAATGTCAAAGAAAACATTTTAATGTTGTACCTTACAAATGTCTCCATGATTCATGAAATGCTTCACTGAGAACAACAAACTAGCGAAATGTAGAATGAAACAGCTTTCCTGTTTAGCTAGTTGAAATGCTCTTGCTTGGAAGCTTTGATGATAAGCTGCTGACGAAAAGCTGTAATTTTTATGTTTGAAAGATTTACAGCTGAGCTTTATTAGTTATTGCTTAGGCCTTTCTAATTATTCGAATGTAGAGATGTTCTAATCATTTGAATGTTGGGATCTTTGGAGGTAAGGTTTCAACAATGTGGAACAAATCATATATATGTTAAGCAAAATCAAAATAAAAAAATTCACATGCAAACACAATCACAGCACAAGGTAAGAGATTTATGTGGTTCGGTGCTAACACCTACGACCACGGGGAGGAAAATAGAAAAATTCCACTATTGGAGAAGATTATAATAGTTTTAGGGTTTAAAAACCTTTACACAAACCCTTAGGAGCCCTCTTCTTCTTCTATGAAGCAGTCGCCACACACAACATAAATGGAGGCTGTCTGATTTACAGATCTATCAGTTCTAACCCTAAAAAGAACTTAGAAAATATTTATAGGTGGCTCAAAATCATATTAGCTGAGCCACGGGTGCCACGGAACGTCGTTGCACTCTCCTCTCGAGCGTCCAGGCGCTGTGGTGCGCTATGATGCCAACCTCTCGGGTGACCGTGTTTGCGGCACGCTATGGCGCATGCCTCATGGAGATCGGGCACTGCGGCGCGCTTTGGCTCCCGCCTCTTTGGCAACTGGGCGCTACAGTGTGCTATATAGCTCTTTGGCGCGCTGTGGTGTGCTTCCATAACAGCTCTTAATCAACAATCTTCACCTCAGATCTCATATGATCCACATGAGAGTTGAATCCACAATGCTCTCCTTCATTGCAGCCACACCAACTTAGTAACCTACGTATCCCCTCCCAAAAGAATCAAGCTGTCCGTAGTTCTAACAAATGAGAAGCTTATAAATGCTTCTCCAAATTCACCAAGATTTTATAATGGGCGAATTTGTGTATAGTGAGCACCTTTATCAACATATCCGTTGGATTGTCTTTAGTGTTGATCTTGTTTAGTAAGATATCACCCTCTTCAATGATATCCCGAACAAAATAGTGTCGTACATCTATGTGTTTCGTGCAAGTGTGACAGACCGAATTAGAAGCTAAGAATATAGCGCTTTAACTTTCACAATGAACTACTACATCTTGTTGCTTCACACCCAAATCATTCAGCAAACCTTTCATCTAGATAAATTCATTGAATGCTTTAGTAACCGTCATGTATTTAGCTTCTGCCATGGACAGGGTAACTGTAGAATGTAGAGTCGATCTCCAACTTACTGGACCTCCTGCAAAAGTGAATACATACCCGGTCATTGATCTTCTTTGAGCCAAATCTTCGACATAGTCAGAATTCACATATCTAACACATAAATTAACTATTGAAGACTGCTTCTGAAAAAATAAATTGATACCAATTGTACCTTTAAGTACCAAAATATCCCCATCACTACTTGCCAGTGATCATTCCCCAGAATGTGCATATATCAGCTCATGACTCCAACTGCTTGAGCTAAATCTAGTCTAAGTGCAAACCATGGCATACATCAAGCTTCCAACCGCACTAGCATAAGGCATTAAGTGCATTTCTTCCCTTTCAAATCTATTTTTGGACATAGTTCTGCAGATAAAAAAAAATGAGGTGCTAAAGGTATACTCACAGACTTTGTAGAGTCATTAATTCTAAAATTCTTCAACATCTTCTCCAATATACCCCTTTTGGGTAAGCCAAATCTTTCCCATCTTTCCGTCCCTATAGATTTCCATTCTCAATATTTTCTTTGCCTCTCCCAAGTTCATCATTTCAAAGTTCCTCAACAATTGTTCTTTCTTGTGCTCCATCTCAGACTGATTTGAAGTCGCCACCAACATATCATCGACATACAAGAGTAAGTAAATGAAGTTACCGTGAGGTAACCTTTTGAAATACACACAATGATCAAACTGACTTCTTTGGTACTCCTCTTTCTGCTAGAACTGATCAAACTTCTTGTACTATTGTCTTGGAGATTTCTTTAGCACGTAAAAAAGACTTGTCCAATTTGCACATCAAGTCTCCTTTTCCTAGCTCAATTTACCCTAGGGGCTGCGCCATAAAGATCATAATCTTAGTAAGATGTTCGGACCATAGTTCTATAGGAGTTTTCTTGTTAAGTGATGCAAATGTCAGACAGTACACCAAGTAGCAACATAATATAGGGCCCCCGCCCAATAGACTCTATCCAACCCAACATTGGACAATATACATTGCACATTTTTCACCAAGGTATGATTCATGAGTTCGGCTACCCCATTCTACTGCAGTATTTCTCTCACTGTGAAGTGATGTTCTATCCCTAGATTCTGACATTCCTTTACAAAAGAATCGGAAGTATATTCTTCGCCATTGTCCGATCGGATCCTCTTGATTCTCTTGCCCATTTGATTTTCCACCATCTTCTTCGAATTTATGAAAACCTCTAGTACATTTGCTTTGCTCTTCAATGTGTACACCCATACAAATTTGGAGTAATCATCTATAAAAGAAACAAAATATCTACAACTACATAATGATGTAGTTTTCATTAGTCCCGAAACATCAGTTTGTTTATACTCAATTATATCTTTGGTGTTGTGGAGGCCAACATCAAAATATTTGCATGCTTTCTTGCCAAATATACAATGTTCACTAAATTGTAATTTGCAAGTTGTACCTTTTATGAGTCTGTCTCTCCAATGCTCCCAGTGAAGGTTCTCCTGCATGTGCTAGCCTCATATGCCACAATGTCAAGTTATCATCTGAATCTTCTACCACAACTACTGAACCTGTCACTGTACTTTCCTGAAGGTAGTATAGGTTCTATTGTCCAACTCCTCTGAAGTCATTGCACCCTTGTTGATCTTCAAGACCCCTGTCTCAATCACAACCTTAAAGTCGTTGGATTCGAAGGTCCTAATAGACATAAGATTCTTCTTGATCTCTAATACATGTCTGACTTCTTTCGATTCTTAAATTGTCCCTGCATGTGTCCTAATCAATACACTTTCAACTCCTGCAATATGACACGTAAAATCATTCCCCATTGTGACTACACCACCGTCTATTTCTCTTTACAAACAAAACCAATCATTTTTGGGAACATATGTGATACATTGCACCCATATCCATAATCCAATAGAACTTGTCAGCTACTAGACCCATTGAATAGTAACAAGAGGTACCTCTAAGTCTGAATCCTCCACCAGATTCTGAATCACATTAGTCTTTGCTTCAAAAGATCCATTTGTATGCTACTTTTATTTCAACTTTGGACAATCTTTCTTGCAGTGTTTTGTCTCTAAATAGAATGGCCACTAATTGCGCTCAATGCTCAAGCCTCTAGATTTTCCTCTCTTCTGGAAATCGGCACTCTTCTTTGGCTTTTATTTTTTCCTTTCTAGTCTTCCTCTCTGAAGTGTAAGAGCCTCTGTCATATATGATTTGGTAGACTCTTTATCCCATCTCATGAACTTGTAGTTCACAAGGGCCGCAGGCACCTCCTCATACCTCAAAGCATTCTTCCTATGAATCAATGTCATGGTGAAGCGTTCAAACTCATTTGGCAATAAGTTCAACAAAAGTAGAGCCTTGTCTTCATCCTCCACAGTCTCATTCAGATTTAGCAAATCTGTCAATAACTTTGTGAACTCATTTAGGTGCGCTCATCTATGGAAATTCCTTTTCTCATCTGGAACCAATAGAGCCGCCATTTCATGTAGAGTCGATTCTTCACTCTTCATCAAGTACTTGCCCTCTAAAAATTTCTATAGTTTTCATGTTGAAGTCTCCATCACCACTGCAAACTAACCTCCTGGGTTAAACTATTTCAGATCAAACTGCATACACAATAATTCATTTTGATCCAATCTCTCTCTAAATTTTCTTAAGGTTTCTCTTCACCATCAAGAACATATTCCAGATTTAGTGCACATAGTACGTCTATCACCTCACACAGCCACATACCAAAATTGTTCTTTCTTTCAAACTTGATCACATCAATCTTCGCTGGATGTGTCACAACTTGGTGGAGAGATATTTCCACCATTGGTGAGGATGAAGTTCCAGCCACTTCTTATATTCTATCTCCCATATTTTCCTTTGTTTTACAAAGCTTAAACACAAACAATACATAGCTTGTAACAAAACCCTAACAATCAAGCATGCACAAAGGAACCTCTCTCTGATACCACTTGTTGGGATCTTTGGAGTTATGGTTTCAACAATGCAGAACAAATCGTGTATATGATGAGCAAAATCAAAATAAAATAAAGAAAACCCACATGCAAACACAATCACAGCACAAAGCAAGAGATTTATGTGGTTTGGTGCTACCACCTACGTCAATGAGGAGGAAATCATAGAAATTTCACTATTGGAAAAGATTACAATAGTTTTAGGGTTTTAGAAACTCTTACACAAACCCTTAGGAGTCTTCTTTTTCTTCTATGGAACAGCCACCACACACAATCTAAATGAAGGATGTCTGATTTTCGGATCTATCAATTCAAACCCTAAAAAGGTCTTAGAATCATTTATAGGCGGCTCAGAATCGTGCCAGCTAAGCCGCGGGCGCCACGTCGTACCGTGACGCCCTCCTCTCGGGCGAAGGGGAGCTGCAGCGTGCTATGGTGCCCGCCTCGCTGACAACCGGGCGCTGCAGCGCTTTATGGAGCTTGCCTCCCTGGCGCTGCGGTGGACTATAGCACGATGTGGTGTGCTTCCAAAACAGCTCTTAATCAACAATTTTTATGTTTGAAAGATTTGCAGCTGAGCTTTATTAGTTATTGCTTAGCCATTTCTAATTATTTGAATGTAGAGATGTTCTGAAAACCGTGAAGGAGCTATCCCAAGCCCAAAAAGCATAAACTTAGAGTAGTAGTAAATGGGTTTGATAATAAATGCAACTAGATTTATTAAAGGCCTCAAAGTCAATAAGGATTCTGGGTTGAAAAGAATTAGACCAACCCACTGTTAACAAGAGTTCTAATAGCAGGTATGTTGCAGACTATCATAGCAGGTTCGCTGCAGACCATCACAGCAAGTGCTAGATATGGATAAATGGAAAGTGAAGGTTTAATCTATTTAAGATCAACATGATGCCAATTCAAACTGAATTCAGGTGTGTGTATGAAGGGAATCTCTATGTTAAGCTAAGCCCACTTCATTTAAACTAGGTAGATTTAATCATAATAAGTTCAATTTGTTTAAGCTAAGACCAGAATAGATCTAACTGTATTACCCTTAACTAAGTTCAGATTTGTTTACATTAAAGAAAAGTTTAGTCAAGAGTAATTATAATTATTGCATTTATTATCACATTTTACTTATGCTATAGCTCTATATGTTTATGCCTTGTTT
Source organism: Gastrodia elata (assembly GCA_016760335.1). Lineage (NCBI taxonomy): Eukaryota > Viridiplantae > Streptophyta > Magnoliopsida > Asparagales > Orchidaceae > Gastrodia > Gastrodia elata. The sequence continues at coordinate 17,486,943 of CM028686.1, read as the reverse complement.
ATATTATTGATGACTTGCCATTTATTTTATTTAAAATAGCTAAATATGTATCATGTATCAAAGCATAATGTATATTGAACTATGAATTCCACAGGGGTGATTATTTACAGTTTGGACAGACATACGAGGATGAAGCAAGCCCCACATTTGGAAGCTATACCTTTCTTAAAGGGGCGGACATATAGATATAGATATGATGTATTGAACCCAATATGATAATCAAACAAACATGCTTGATTCCTCGTTTTAATTTTGCCCAATAAGATAATAATGAAAAATACATAAAAAATGCTCATGCAGAGACACTTTTTATAATTATATAATTTAATACGTAATATATTTGAAAAGAAAATTTTGACAAATAAATTGGAAGTATTTTATTGCTGCTTAACAATTTGTTTTGCAGGAATTATAATTATAATTCTTCTTTTTAATGCAAAACCTTGTTTGCAAAATGAATTATTTTCTTGTTTACAACATTTACTGTTTGAAAATATGCAATATTTAATAGAGAAATGTTATTTAGATTTGTTGACATGGCACCTAGAAAAATTCATTCAATAGGATTTGGACATTATTTCATTAATATTTATTTATTTAAATTAAAATAATACAAATACTATTTTTTAAGTTTACATTGAAATGATGCTAAAATCTCATTGGATAGATTTTTCTGGGTGTCACGTCAACAAGTCTAAATAGTATTTCTCATATTTAATATCTATTAGTACTTAAATCACATATCACAGAAGATTCAAATTCTAGACATTTTATTTAAAAATGTTTGATAAGGTACAGGTAGAGAAGACTTGATGGAGTGGCACTTGAGATAGATATTTCAAGATTTGCAAAGACTATCAAATTTATTTTTTATTTATTTTATATTTAAGTATGTTGTAAATATTAAATTGTGCATTAAATTTTGAACAAAAATGTGTTTGTATTATTATGGATGTTTTATATTAAAATGAATAGAAAAGTATTTCCTATTCTTGTATGGCTTTAGATGTATGTGTGCTATTTTACTTAACCTTCTAATGGAATCTTATAGCATTGCACTAGTGTTAGATTAGGCTCACTAATCTAGTCCCGGAGAATCATAATGTTAAATATATATGTGAGCTTGTACAGGTAGTGATGCTAATGCACATGAAGGAAAGAGGGATTTAGCCATTAAGAAGGGGTAGAAGATCTATATGCTCAAGACTCATTAGAATAAAATAAAAATATGAATAATCAATTATGAATAATTGAATACACCATCATAACATTTAAACTTATGATCTGGGCTTCTCGATAAGACATTGGGAAAAAATCCCATATGAGAGATCACATGACGCCAATGATAGTTAATACAAATTCAAATTACAACTAGTTGCTCATTTTATATAAATGGAATGCTTATCTCTTCAATTTCCCTATTTAATTTAAGGTAAATGTTAAAATAACTATAAGAATATCAAACCTTATGAAGTTGGTATTGGTTTTATTTTATTATGGCAAATATCTATTGATGCTAATGTAGTAAATTCGTACAGTCCTAGTGAAAGGATATGGAGCAAAATCAAAAATACAAATGATACAGATCACAAAATAACATACAAACACAAAGATTTACGTGAAAAACTTAAAGAAGGGAAAAATCATTGAGCCACACTAACACAAGATGTATTATGTATAAAAGGATGAGTTCATCATGTGGCAATAACAAATGCCTATACATAAATATTTAGATCAGGGCAATATCGATATATAGAGCAATAAGGTGGCCACACTTTTCCTATGAGGGGAAGGTGTTGGTGTTAATGAAATCCAATGATACTCATATTAGGCTTAGTATTTAGGGTTTAAGACTTAAGGCTTAGGGCGCCCGACCTATTATTAGCTTTCTTGTTACAGGCGCCTAGGCACCCAGCCTTTGTTGGCATGCCTGCTACAAGCGTCTGGGCGCCCAGCCTCTGCTGACATGGTAAAGCTTGCGCCTAGGCTCTCAACCTGCTTTCTAGCCTCGACTAGACACTGTCAACACGTCCAATCACGCTCCACACATAACATCTTACTCCACACTTTATATAAAATGCTTAGTGTAATATCTAGGATAGATTCTACATACTACTACTTGATTGGTTTAAATTTATTTGGTATTGAGAACAATAAGTGAGGGAGGATTTATTCCTTGGGTAAAATCGACTTGCAAAGTTGTTTTGGTAAGATGGATAGTGTGAACAATTTTTCGATTATGAATGTTTGTTTTTGGTAGTAACTGTTGTTTTATACAGATAAAGTCTTTGGTTTGTAATAATTGGGACTTGAATTTATTTTAATTGGAACATTAAAGGCACAATGATGCATGTTTTGATGAATGAATTTTTAAATTTTCATTTAGCTTATTCTTTACTTCTCTAAATTATGGTTTTTACATGGAATTCATAACCTTGATCCAGCGGGTGTTACATGCAGTTATGCAACAGATTTTTCATTATGCTCTAGCTACGTTAAATGGATAAGTTATGTATTAGTTAATTACACAGATCAAGAAGAGTCAAGACAAGTCATCGATGGATTTGATAAGTAGACAGTGTGGGGCTAGCTCATAGGACTTGTCTAGGTTTGGGAAAGAGTGTGGATCTCATTCAAGAGCCACGATGTCCTGACTGTTGTGATTGAAAGTCAATATGAGTGATTTTTAAGCCCAAACAAAATTAGTGCTATGATGTAATCCCTTTACTTTAATATTCAAAGAAACAGACCCCAAGTAATAGCTTATTACAAAAAACTAATATTCTCTTAGCATTATCTTATATATACAAGAAAGGCATGACATTTCATGAGTGCCAAAATAAATTAGATACAAATGCAACCCTTGCTCGATAGCCCAACAATGAGACTGCATGTGATTTTTAAGTCAATGCATAAGCTGACTCTCTCTCAGTACTGTTAATTAAAATACTACACCAAGAAAAATTTATATAGAAATATACCATAATAGCTTATTTCCCTTGTCTCACTATTGGAAAAATCATGCATTTACGATTAACTTTACAACTAGCCATCATGACCGACCATAACGATTCTTTCATTCTTTCTTTATTTTTCTTTTGCTAAGACCCACAACCTGATTGACAAGTTTCTAGATCAAAAATGAGCTTTTAAGAGATAAACCTTTTGGAATTTGAGCTTATGATTTTGATAATCACGAAAGCTTCAATCACGTCTTTAATATTATTCTCAAGTTGCAACTTTCATAGTACTGAGTTTTACTTTTCTAATAGTATTAAGAATGTATTAACATAAGCAAAAGCATTATTAACATATGGCAGTCTGCTGATTTAAAATGTCATCATCAAGTTCTTTGCCAGTCATATAATTTGAAAACTCATCTGATTCATCAAATGCAGTGGAGAAGGAAGCTTTCGAGGATGATCTGGACTTGGCTGGAGAGGGAGACTCAACTTTGCTTTGCTTTGCCTTTTTTGATGCTTTCGGGATGTCAGGGACAAAGCAGCCATTGCCATTACCGCTTGACAAGAACTGCCCTCCTCTATTCCTCTGGAAATCTATCATTGAGGCATTCATTCAAACAGATAAACTGCTTCAATTATATTCTTCCACGTATTAGATATTTAGATTACAATTTTTTTAGAGTACATGAATTCTACTTATATAAATTACACACTCTGTTCAAATGAATTGATGATACAAAAATAAAAGTAAGAAAAGGTGATTTTTCCATTGTGCATATGTCAGGACAAGGAATGAAGGCATGCTTGATTAAACAGAGATTCAGCAGCAATACCTAGACTAGATTTTCAATCTTTTTTTTTATTTTGAAACAGGTGTTCATGAAGCATAGTATGAATCCAAACATAAATTTGGGAAATGAATTGTGATTCAAATATAAAGTTAGAAAGGGTGATTTTTCCATTGTGCATATATCTAGACAAGGGATGAAGACATGCTTGAATAAACAGAGATTCAGCAACAATACCTAGACTAGATTCTCAATCTAATGTTTCTCCTTTTTAAAACATGTGTTGTTGAAGCATAATATGAATCCAAACATAAATTTAGGAAAATATATATATATATACAGTTTCATACGAGTCAATTGAAAAGTGAAAAGTTAAACATGCCTGGAGATGCCCAAGAGTTCTGTAAGGAAGGGCCGAATTCAATCATTTCACATGAGATATCTGACGAAGACTTGAACTGACTCATCTGTTCAAAATTAATCAGCTAATAAGTTATTGAACATACGACATCTAGTTTTTAAGAAATACTCAACATAGCATCTCAATCAACATGAAATATTGAATGAAGCTAAAGAAATAAGAAAATGAAGAAAATTATATCTTGATTGAGATCAATGAGTAACATTAAATAAGGAAACTCTAACTATTTTTAAATAAGTTGAATTTCTAACATCTGTGAGTAGTGTGAAATTTGCAGATTTTCTCATACCCAACTTGGAGCATTAGAGGACGCGCTGTCCCAGCCAATATGAGTGACGTGCCTCACATCTGAGGGGTATCCAATTTCCAAATCGGGCTCCTTGTAAACTATAAAATGCAGAACAAACAAGCCCTCATCAGGTCACAAAGTATTAACGAGCAGACAAATGCCGTAAAAGATTGAAGAAATTACCGAAAATTTTAGAAATGCACTTGATTTTCTTGAACAATCCCTTCACCTTAGGAGCCATCTGGACGGAGAAAAAGGATTCCAGAATCAGAATCAAAACGGACACCAGATACGGCGTCGTGTAAGAAAATAGAATAATCTCAATCGAGAGAACATTTTATGATAGAATTAGGGCATCGAATTGATACCTCTGCTATATTCTTATTCCCATAAGAGAAAATCAAGGAAGAAACGAGAGCGAGAGAGAGAGAGAGAAGGAAGAAACGAGGGGGCTTCAAGCACTTCATCTGTTGGGGAAGAAGCGGTGGTTCTCCTCACATATGGGAATCTATTTTAATTGTAGTTAAATCCTAAATTTTTATTCTTAAATCTTTATTAAGAAAATTAAAAAGAGATTTATTATTGGCAGTGTCGGACACAATTTCAATATTGATATATCATTAAATTTATTTTTTTTCTTAATTCTATTAAAGTTCTTAGAGATTTAGTTACAACCCATAAAAAATTATGTATGACACAAATTTTATTCTTACAAATAAAGATTGATAGCATATGAGAAATATTATTTAGACTCATTTAAAAAAGTTTATTAAATAAAATTTAGATATTATTTTAATAATATTTATTTATTTATATTAAAATAATACAAAAATTATTTTAAAATTTATATTAAAATGATATATAAATCTCATTAATGAGTATTTTTTGATGTCATATTAATCCTTCTAAATAATATTTTTGTTGTTTCAATTAGTAAATGAATAACCTATTATTAAGGCTCACCATTTTAGCCACATGATATTTTATAGAGATATTATTTAGATCTATGTGACACTCAAAAAAATTTATCCAATAAGATTTAGATACTATTTTAATTTAAATTTTAAAAATAATATTTATATTTTTTTAATGTAAATAAATAAATAATGCTAAAATTATGTTCAAATTTTATTAGATGAATTTTTTAGATGTGAGATATCTAAATAACATTTGTCTTTAATATATGATTCTATTTGATATATATTTATTCTAAGCAAAATGTCAATGCAAATAGGAATTATGTTTGATATATGTTTATTCTATGCAAAATGTCCATTCATGGGAAGCTGTGATGAATGAGAGATATTTGGTTTGGTATTTTGATGCCTCAAGAAGAAGAAGAAGGCGAGCGAGATAGCCGTTCATAAGCACATCTACATGAACCGTTTATGGGCTTGAATGAGAGATCTCGTCTTGGCTCTGAGCATAGAGTTGGAGGGCGAGGGAGTGAACTTAATGATCCGCTGCAGCGAGACTGTTCTTGATGACAAGTGCGTGTATCTGCGTGCTTAAAAAGAAATCGGGGGCTACCACGCAAGCTGCGTGGGCAAAGGGGAATGAGCGGTGAGGGGAAGTAATGGCAGGCGCGGGCGTGGACGTGGCTAAGGGAGTTGAAAATGAGTGCCGGAGAGTAAGGGAGGCGTAAAGAAGACAGCCTCTGCTTCGAAGAGTGCTAGCAGCTGAGATATAGTCCGTGCGTCAGGAAGACAGCGTGGATGATCGACGCTCCTTCGAGCATAGATATCTGACCACCCCTCCCCGGGTTTACAGGGTGGTGTGGATGGAGAGAGACTTATTTGACATGGAATATATATAGATATGAGGGTTCATAGGTTTTTTCACTAAAAGAGCTTCATCTTTGGCGACATTAAGGAATCGACCTACGCAGCTCTCAAGGTGGCATCCTCCCTGGCTTTATGGAATTTCTTTCGTTATATTCCCTTTTTTTTCTTGTCATTCTTTTAGTTCACGCGTTGTATTTTATTTGTTAATGACTTTGCTATTGCCTCCTCCTTCATTGATCTCTCTTTGCCCCTTTCTAGTAATGGCTTGTAATTTTTCTTCTCCTGCATTTAAGGATTTATTTGTTACGTGATGCCTCCAGTGTCCAGAAGTAGCAAATGCGCTGCAGCACGCCGTGGTAGTCCTTACTCGAGACTGAGGAGCTGTCACGTGCCTTAACGGTCAGCAACCGAGAAGCAAATGCTGCAGCACGCCGCAACGGAAATCGTCGCTGCAGCGCACCGTGACGGTCCTTACCCGAAACTAAGGCGCTGTCGCGCGCCTCAGCGGTCAGCAATCGAGAAGTGGATGTTGCAGCGCTGCAACAGAAATCGTCGCTACAACGCGCCGCAGCGGGTCACAACCTGAGAGCTGGGCGCTACGGTGCTACGGCCAGGAGGAAATATGCACAGACCAGATTACGCCATAAGTAAATTGGAATGCATTTTGGACTTTTTATGACCCGTTTTTTCAGATGGGTGCTTAATCAAAGAGTTTCAGTGAAAAACTTGTTTTAGCACTTCAGATTGGAGGTAGAGGCTTTTGTGAGGAGAAGAACCCTAGGCTAAACCATAAGGAGTTGCAGTGCAAGTTAGCTCTTGCAAGTTGGAGAAGATACTCTAGGTGGTAGATGCTTCCTCTCCTCTCCTTTCTAGAGTAAGAGCTGGAGCATTTGTGCTAAGGTGATAAGCTCTTTGTAACTCTGTAACATTCAAGTTATTCAAGTGGATTCTCTTGTGGCGTGATTTCGTGATTTTTTTCATTTTTGGATTTTTCACGTATTTCTTTGTGTTTGGATATTCTTTATATGCTGCCATCTTTAAATCTTGAGATTTTGAGATTCTAAGATTGCTTGGTAACCGTCAACGCAACCCCGATCCTCGATTTATAAACTATGCGCTCTTTTACAAATCACTTCCACTGCAGAATAGAGCGTTTAAGTTTAGGTTCATCTCGAACAAATGGTATCAGAGAGTTGTATACCTGTTGGTCCAAGGGTTTGCTTGTTTGAGTGGGAGCAATGGTCGAAGAGATGAGACACAAGATTGAGAAATTCAATGGAATGAACTTTGCATTCTAGAAAATGCAAATAGAGGATCTGCTCTACCAGAAGAAGTTGTATCTTCCATTGAAAGGAGCCGACAAAAACCTACAGCTATGATTAATGAAGAATGGGAAGTTATTAATAGAACTGCACTGGGTTTGATTCGTTTATCACTGTATTCTTCTATTGCATTTAACATTGTTAATGAAAAACTACTGTAGATCTCATGAATGCCCTGACGAGATTGAATGAGAAGCCCTTGGCTTCGAATAAGATTTTTTTGATGAAGAGATTGTTTAATATGAATATGATGGATGGCTATTCAGTGACTGAACACTGTAATGGGTTCAACACCGTGACGAGCCAGTTGAGTTCGGTGGGCATCAGTTTTGTTGACGATGTCCGAGCTTTGTTACTCCTCTCTTCAATGCCGGACAGTTGGGATGATTGGTTACATTCATTAGCAATTCATCGGGGAATGCGTCATTGAAATTTGACGACATTATTGGGCTTATGTTGAATGAGGAGGTACGGAAGATATCTCATGGAGAGGCATCTACCTTAGCACTGAATATTGAGATCAGGGGAAGACATGCTAAAAGGAGACATAATAGAAATAGGTCAATATCTTGATGAGGAAAATCAAGACTCGGAAAGGCAAAGATGGATTGCTGAAACTATTGGAAAGCAGGTCACTTTAGGAAGGATTGTCCTACCTTGAAGAAGCCAAGTGGTGCTATAAAGATGATGAACCCCACTGTGAATATTTCAGCTGAGGAGGATCATGATGCTTTGATCCTCTCACTTGTCAACACGGAGTCCTGGGTTGTAGACTCGGGAGCATCCTTTCTTGCAACTCCATCAAGGAGTGCCATCAAGAGTTACACCAAGGGTGACCTGGGGAAAGTGTATCTTGGAGATGATAAAGCATGTGACATCATTGGCAGAGATAATATGGATGTTAAGTGACAGACGGTAAATACATCTTTACATTTGCATGCAAGTGTACATGGTCTGAAGTAATATTTAAAAGGGAAATTCTAAGATTTATCATCCTCAGAGAACAGTGTATTTGGTTACTAAAGTTTATCTACTTTTAATAATGTTTAGATAATTATAATTTTGGGTTTTATTGGTGGCTCCTAATTAATAATTCAAATCTTAAAATTAGATACGATGTTAAGAAGAAGGGAGAGTTGAGGTTTTATCAAGCAACTTGTTATGGGACTGGTGCAAGTACTTCTTTCCATTTAATTTTTAGTGAAATTTGTTTGCATGCCAATTACAATCAAGTGAAGATAGCGTTCCTTAGATTGGTCCTCTAATTTCAGCTATTTAATGTCCAGTTCACAAGATGAACACACCAAGGTTCGATCTTGGGGCATAGACCCACATATGATCAAATTTAGTTAATTAAGATCTGCTACATCTAGGTCATCAAAATAATCATTTTTATTCAATGATCACATGAATTTGATATCCACACAATTAGCGTCACATGCTACATACGCCGTTCAGATAAGGAAGTGAATTATTGTGCTAATTGGATTATGTCATATTCATCCACAAGCATTCAATTATTCCTCTTTATCCTTTCACGTATGCTGAGCTACGGAGCTTGATTGGTGGCTCTTGGCTCACATACATCAACCTCTCGACTGAGCTCAAAGAATAGTGATGTTAGGCTCAAGAGCTTGTCATTGGGCTCTAAGCACTAATGCACACATTCCTAGCTTTACGCTAATTGGTGAGCTATGGATCTTAAAGAGAATTAAGTTATCTAATCTCCCTTTCATCTCAAGCTAAGGTGTTTTACACTGATAATCGTGTAGAAAATATGTATTCGCAACGAGGACCTTTATGTGCATTCCCTTTAACTTGAGATGTCTAGATAAGGAAGTGAATTATTGTGCAATTTTCATGTGATATTTTTATTATTTATTGAATTCAATTATAAAGTGTCAAGCATCTTATCTTTTCATGGCTGGCCTAACAATGTGATTTAAATAAATTTTAGCTTCTAATAGATTCCAAGCTTTTGTTCTTCATCCCAACTATTTTTTTAGTCTCAAATTTCCTTAATCATGATGCTTGCCTCTTCATTACCGGGGGAGAAATCTTTTACGAATTCACTGCTAGGATAGGTTGGAATTGGTGAAGTAGAGCTTAAGTGCCATATGTGCTTCTTCTTATAAATTGTAATAAACAGTTCTATATTCATGAGAGATATTTATCTTCATCCTATTTTTCTCAATTTTTTCCTGCTTAGGGAGAGATATTTTTCCTCATCCCAAAAATTCTTATTTTGCATTTATTTTTAAAGGAGAGACATTTTTCTTCATCCCTATTTAAGTTCATTGCAACCATGAAGTTATATAGAAGCCTAGCACACTCTTATGTTCACCTTTTCCTGCCATTCTTAGTTAAGTCCTTTAGGTTCCCCACCCTCACACTTTGATCCTTAGCGTCATTTCATTTGGACTTGTTTGGAGACTCAAATTAGTTTGGGGACGAACAATTGGTTTGGAAAGTTTTAGGGCTGGCTTTTTTGTTTGATGACAAGTTATTTAAGCACATTGTCAAAATAAGATCTTTCACTATTAAATTAACCTTGAATCCATAGCCTTAAAACATTATGAAAAGTTATAATGCAAGCAATTTTAAATATTTTAAAAAGCACATAGGATAGTGATATTTCAAAGCTTATACAAAGAAAATAAAATAGCAAAAATAAAGTACAAACTAAATTAAAGAAACAAAATAAAAGAAAAGAAAAGATACAACTTTGTTAGCATGGGTTTCCTCCCATGAAGCACTTGTTTTAACATCTCAGCCTGTAACAACACTAGTTGTTACTACCCTAATTGTTACCATAGTAAAATCCTGATTATTTAAGCTAAACTAAGTTATAATTTTGATTATATTAGACTCAATGGGTCATTTAAATATAACCATAGAAGTCTGGAATCAATCGTATATTAATTGAGAATTTTGATATTTTTGCCTATTTTTGAGCCCTGAAAAATACTTAAATTAAATTGATCACCAAATTAAAATCTAATTTTATTTTTAAATTCCTCACATTTCAATTAGCTAAGGGCAAATTTTAGGAATTTTTGGAGCTATTTAATTCGAAATTGGATTTATAAAATTAATTAGAATTTAAGTTAATTATTAAATGAATTAAAATTAATTAAATTAAATATATATGGGATTTGCTGTCAGGACCACGGCAGATCCGCTGTGGGTCCCGACAGCGACGTATGGGATATAGTAGATGGATGCAATTGCACGCATCTTAGTGCAATTCATCTAACGACGGGATATCCTCCGTGGTAAGATCTGATCCTAGGCATCGGATTCATCTTGCGCATCGGATGGCTATCGTTCGATCCGCTTAAGTAACCCATCAGAGCTATCCAGAACCTATGGTCAATCCATCAGACGGCGAACGAAGACCCGAGCACTGTGGATCTTCGTCTACCTCTCGCCCATCGCTTGCTAGCCCCCCCAACCGCCAGATCCCTTCCAGCCCCGTGGCAGTACGGGAAAGAACTTGTTCTTCCTCTTCTACCCTTGGCACGACCTCCTGCAGGTAGTAGTCTCCCAGGATTACCCCTAGCCGTTGAGCCAAGCCTTACCTTCGGCCCAAGCCATTTTCCTCGAACCCAAGCTCTAGCTTCCACCTCTAGTGCTCATAAGGCCTATAAATACCTTCACGATATCACAATGAGTCCCTTTGCTCACTGTGATTCCTCAATTTCCCAGTTGAAGTCCTCTGGAGCTCCCTGTTATCTCAGCGAATCCCGGCACCTCAGGAGCTATGAACCGCTAATAGAGGGTTAGTTTGGTGTTCAGACTCCCTGCGAACTTACGTTTGCTACTTGGCAAGCTCAGAAGCTCCTCAGTCCCCTCGGACATGCCTGCATTTCCATCTCCAGGTACCACCTCTTCCCACTGAGCTGTGTAAGCTCAACTCGTCAATTGAAGCTCTCAATTATCGCCTCTGGATGTCGTCCAGCTCCCTTAGCCCTCTAAGAACCTAACCTAATCGTTCCCATGGTCTGAGCTAGCTCCGACTGCACCCCAAACTGTAAAACCTTGGGGGTTAGACTTTCCTCACCCATTGATGGTATAAGAATCGAGCCCCGTTCGTTTAGTGGTCTCTGTGAGGAGAATTGTTCCTTCACCGTGAGCCCTAACTCCCCTTCCTTAGAGCATCTCGGTCGAGTAGCTGTAATAATCCTAGTGTTGTTACCCATCAATTAGTGGCCTAATTGACTTTAATTCTTTTCCATTAGTCTTATAATAATATTAGGAGTCTCCATTTCAATTTTCATGCAATTTAGAGATTGTTTAGCAATTTCCAATATTTCTTGGTCTTCTGATAATTCTGAGAATGCCAAATTTAATTAGACCTCAGAATCAAAAGTGGAGTCAACCATTGGACTCACCACACCCAAATTAGTTAGGGGTGGTGTTGTGGTGTTTGAAAGTTGTCGAATTTTCCCTGAATATTTTAATAATATTTTAAATATTCAAAAAATTAAGATAATTAAATTGACCTCCGATCAAAAATTCGATTACATTTTTGAGTTCCCCACACCTCAATTAGATAAAGGTGAATTTTTGCACTTTTTCGAAGTATGTTTAGTTATTTAAATTTAATTATTAAATTGTGTTTAATAGTTTAATTAAATAAGTAATTAAACTAATATATATGTTATATATTTAATAAATATTCAGTCGGTATTTAATTGAACTACGAAGATCCTCCATGGGCTTCCAAACACAGGATAGCCTCGGCATTAAATCTCTGCCGCCCATATTATCTGTTTTTAATCAAACGACTATTGAGTTTCTATTTTAACATGACTTGACCGGACCGTTCGATTGAAAGAGGGAATGAGCTGTTTGATCTTAATTCCTATACATCGTCAAGCTTTACGTATGATCGCAAGCTGGAATGTAGAGGAATGGGGGTACGACGCCACGACTGACCTCCCTTTACCTCTATTCTCTTCCCAAAACCCTGCATTTCTCTTCTTTTCATTCTGGAAGATCCCCATTACTCCGCGGTTTGAAAGGAACGGTTGGAGATTTGAGATTAAGGAAGAGTGATAGAAAGGAAGAACCTAAGCCGATGCTAAGCAAGGTGTCGCTATTCTGAGCAATCCATCAGGTACACTGCCTTCATACCTCCCTCAAATTTTCTTTAAATTTTGTACGTTGATGAGCCTTAATCCATTGGATTCACTTGATTCAGCTTAGATTTTTTCTTAAACCTGCGAATTCTATAGCTAAGAAAAAGATAGTAAATCAAACATTAAATTTTTATCCCTGCTTCAAGAAATTTATTTCTATGCTAATTCTTAATAGCTCTCATTAGCTAGAGTGGATTGAGCAAATCTATTCTTAATTATAGATTGGTGAAAGTCAAATTTATTTCCTCTTCATTTTACATTTTTTTTTGCTATGTATTTAAAAATTCATTTTATCTATCAGAGTAATGTAGATCTTGTAATATAGAAACCTTCATCATAGATTATCGTTTAAGATAATTGATATACTGTAAATGATTTAGATTCAGTTAATATATGTTACGAATTACTCTATAATGCGAGTAGGGATAGGATTTAGGGCATTGTCTTTCTTACCTTATACTAAACCTTAGATGAAAGTGTCAAGAAAAGACATTTGGCTACAAGACACTTCTCCTTTGAAAGCATTTGTGCGACGCGAGGAACCTCGAAATGCCTCTGTGCTGATGCCCTAATTCCCCGTTCGTGGGATTTAGTCGGGGACAATAAAGGCTTAAAGGCCGATGCCCTTTTATAACAATCCAAGTTGTTACCTTAGTCAATTAAGACTAATCTCAGTCTTAATATCGATCTTAAGTGTTAATCAAATTATTATGAGTCAACTTCTAAGACCTAGTCCAAATTAGAAGTCAAATAGATCGAATCCTGATTTCTAGAAAATCCAGAAACCCTAAAATTTCCTATTTAAAATGACCACAGATCGAAGAACGGACTTTGTCATTGCGCTCATTACCCCCAAATTAGCCAGAGGTGATGTTTTCGTGTCAATTGGAAGTCATCAAAATTTTGATGAATATTTTAATAATAGTTAAATACCCTGAAAATTAGAAAATTAAAATACTCGTCGCATCAAAAAAAAATCCTACGTCGCCGTTGCGTTCGTCAACACTCAATTAGCTGGGGGTGAATATTTTGGAAATTTTCGGGAGTCAATAATTTAATTAATTTTTAATTAATGAAATTATGATTAATTAGTTAGTTTAAGTTATTATTAATATTTATTTAAATGCTAACGGTTCCGTCATCCATCCCCGCATCGTCTCGCCCGTGCCATTTGATCGAACGACAACTCTGAGCCGCTCGATCAGCCGATCGAGCGGCTCCTGCTTCGTCTCCCTTGGCTTCTCCGCGAACCCTTCCATGCGTCGCAGCACCGCAGGCCGCAACCAACCGGCGCTCCGCGGGGCCTCACGAGCTCCACCTCTGCATCCTTGATCTCCAAGTCCTCAGGCATGTCCCCCGTAGAATGCATTCGGGACCTTAAGAGTCGCACAAACTCTAGATCGAGCTACCTGCAAACCAAGACCGTCGATCCAGGTATCCCCGATCACCCTCATCTCTTCAATTAATTGCATACTTTCCGTTTCGAAAAGCTATTCCGCACATTTGATTGACCTCTGGTCGAGGCCGATCCTTCGTAGCCGGTCCCGATAGACTGGAATTAGGATCGTGCAAACAGTACAAACCGTTACCCCCTTTCGACCCCGACCTTAAGCGGCTAGGTAGCCGGTATCGTAGGCCACCCTATCGTGTGGTTTGCCCTCCCTCGGGTAGGTCTCGCTCCATCCTACATGTAGGTACGCAAGTCGGCCCCTAGTTCCGCCGGATGGCTGCACAAAACCGATCCCTAACCCGACCCCGACGCGTCCGGGTCGCGCAGCCCGAGTCGTGGGGCCCGCCTTCGGCGTGTCGAGCGTCTGGTGCAGCAGCGTGGCCCGTGGGGCCCGCTCTGATCGACTGCGTTAGCCGTCTCATCCGGACAGGCCGTGGGGCCCGCCCGCGAGCTTTCGGCCCGTCTTTGCCCGCCGCGTGGCAGGGTAGGTCCCGCCTCCGCTGCCGCGGCCAATTAAGATCTGTCACGCGTCCTCGCGGGTCCTACCGCAATAAATGCAATATAAAATACATAATATATATATATATATATATATATATATATATTAATATGTAGATTAGATATATGATTAGCTAGACTAATTTATATAATTAGTATATAATTATAGATATATATAATTACTATCATTAGATAAATTTGGTTATTAATGAAATATAATTAGTAATTAGTAAATTAGCAGTAAGATTAGTAGTTAGTTAATCAACAATTTATTAATTAATTAGGTAAAAGATTATGTAAATCTATCATTAATATTTAAATAGAAGGTTATAAAATATTAATGAATAAAATTAGCATAACCAGTAAATGAATATTATTGAATTAATTTTAGTTAATGATCAATTATTTAGAATTAATTAATTAAATGTAATTAGAATAATTTAATTAATTAATTAAGTTAAATGTAATTAGAATTAATGAGCTAATTAATTAATTAATTAGAATTATTTGATTAATTAATTAGTTTAATTTAATTAGCATCAGTGAGCTATTTGCATGTTTTGAATAGCAAATAATACAAATTGTATTTTTGAATAGTAATTAAATTAATTTGAATTATTTAATTCAAAAATTTGAAAGTTTAATAACTTTTTGTACAATGATCCAAACATAGCAAATATAGGTCTTATTTTAATCAGAAAAATAAAATGAATCAAATGGCGTAATTCAAAAATTCGTTTCGAGTACGTATAATATAATGACATTTTAGGATCAATTTAAACTCTCACAACTTTTAATCTAGTTGTCTAAACATATGCAAAATGTGTCTTAAAATACTCAGTAGAATAGCCCAATATTATAGAAGTATTAGTTTCCCTATTTGAAGCTTAGTTTGAAAAGTAACATTTAGGACCATACCCTGAAAATGACTAAAATGTCATTAATCTTCAATTGACCATAACTTGGTCAATTCAACTCCAAATTTAGAAATTCAAAGTAAAACTAGCTTAGAATTTCAATATCATCAATAAACTGAAATAATATTTAGGATCTGAATCCTAAAAAATTAGAAAATGACCAAAATACTCCTAATTTTTGTTAAGCCATAACTTGACCATTTGAGGCCCAAATTGGGCTTACTCTCTGTCAACATACTCAGTATATTATAGGGAAGCTATAGAAACTGAGTTTCCTAAAATTGGACTTCAAACGGAAAAGTTCGGTTTTGTTCCCATGGATCGACAAAATTACCGAATTGCCCTAAGAAATTGAAATAGCTATAAGTTAGTTGTTTGACCTCAGAATGAAGTGTTCTTGAACTCTATGGAATCCTTGAATAGTAAACAATAATAAACTGTACAAAAATTTAGATTCAATTTGGTGTAAATTACAAGAATTCCCCTTAGGTCAAAAACTTTTGCTTGGACCTATAGGATTTGTTTCTTGTCCAAATTAAGCTTACTTACTGTCTATCTTTAAGTTAGACAGTAAGGAATCATTTGGCAGTAAGAAACTCCCGTTTGGAGCCCTAATTCAAAAAGTAGTTTTTTCTTAACCCTTAAGTAGGGGCAAAATGATCATTTTGCCCTAAACCTAGGTTAAGCATCCTTAGCCTCTAAATTATCCTCTAAATCAATAAAACTAGTATTAGAGCTATATTAGAATCTTCTAAGAGAGTTAAATCAACAATTAGGAGAAATCCTCAATTTTCCTCCAAATCCTTTCTTTAGGATCGTTTCACTTCACATTAGGACTACTCCTGAGATTAGGATTATATCATATGTTAGATTTCATTCATTAAAAAATGTGGTTTTTTAATGAATGAATCCTTAGTTTTATTAGTTTCTAGATTTTTACAACTTATTTTGATTATTGTCTTTCAACCTTAGATTTAAGATAGGATATTCATCTAATTAAGTTTAATTTGCTTAATGGGATGGCCTTAATCACTAGTTCACATTTAGATTGAAACATAGATCTTAAGTCTTACCCTATTGGATTATATGATTAAGCCCAATCTCATGGTGTTTAATCCATAATCTATAGTTTAGTAAATCTTGATCAAATCTTAGGTAGAACATCTAAATTCATCAAATTATGAAGTTGTGATTTATTTGTTTAACACATAGTCGTACTGGTTGAATTAGATTAAAACCTGATCAATTTTAATCCTTTTTAACTTATAAGGCCGTATTTTTAAGTTACGCTCGATAGTAGGAATTAGAGATCCTGAACTTGTATACCTTAGAGTAGTTAGAATGGTTAAATTAGAAAACAAATGATATCACCATGCTTAGTAGAGTCATTTGCTTACTATTTGACTTTGTGCTATGCATTCCTTGAATTTTATGCTTATTTTCCTTAGACATATCATATAAGAAAAATGTTGTTGCATGAAAATAAAAATTTAGAATATTAGGAGAACATTTGCATTTGGGTTCAGTTTATGGTGGATTATGATGCACATTTACTCCAATGGACAGGGGTAAGGTGAGATTAGGATGCTTAACATCACTCATTGAGGAGAGTGTGTTAAGCTTGGGACCTATTTAGTCTTGCAAATGTGCTTAACTCCTCAAGTTATTTTTGAAATCATCCATATAAATAAAAGTAAAATACATAAAATATGTTTGCGTAGTATTATCTGCCTGTTCAGTCATATAGTGTTATATAGTGATATGTTTACCCTAGCCCATAAAGGCTATGGGGATGGATATATATGTATTGGGCCAAATTGGTTAATTCTTTTGATATAACTGTTATATATTCCTTTATAGTTTTTCAGCTTACTATTTATTATGTTATTAATGTATATTATTTCAGTTAGTTGTAGTGGTATTGTTTTACATGCTCATTATATAGATACTTGTATAGGATGCTAGACTTTACTGCTCATATTATAAGTACCATTGTTCAGATTTATGTTTCAAATTGGCATATGTCATATGATCATCAGCATGTTAGGTCAAGACTTTTCTTTCAGTACTTCTAATTACTGTATTATACATATATGCTTATTCTTTATTTTGTTGTTGGAGGTGTGCTCTTGCCTCACCTGTTGTTCAGTTATAAATGCTATGTTTATAACTTATCATATTTCCCTTGTATGCTTACTTGCTCCCATGCTAGATAGATGTTTTATTTGGTATAGAGTAAAATGGTGATATAATAAATGCTTAATAAAATTTACTTGCCTAAAATGTACTTAGATATTTTATCTAACAAGAATTTTATTTTATTTGCTAGGGCCCTGACATTGTGAAACCAAGAATATCAGATATTGAGTAGCTTGAGGATCCTATATTTGAGGAGAAGCCTTACTTAAAGAAGGTGCAACAACTTAGACCAGATGATATTTAGCTACCTTTTTATTTCATAGTGAGGATGAGAGTTATTTATTTTATTTCATAAACTTTACTTAAAATGTTGTAATAATACAGGAACTATGACTATGATTTACTTTCTACACTTTATTATTTTCTGAGCTATCCTATTTTACTTCATGTATGATGTATGATGAATGGATGTAGCCTTTACTTTTCATATGCTTCTGCACTCTGTATATATAGATGCAATGACTGATTCTCTTATTTAATCTATGCACATCCTTCCCTTAGCAGTGGATTGTAGATCTTAACTAATCCAATATTGAGTGAGGGATTTGCATGAGTGACACTCTGCTCTTTAGCCCAATCATTGCGGGCTTGGGGAGTGGGGCGTCATAGTTGGTATCAGAGAATTCTATAAGGTGACAGATTAGAATTTGAATTCAACTCTACCTAATGGATGATTCTTTTGCAATCAGTCATTAACTAAATACATGAGTTACATCCAAGCACCATAATCATAAGCTCAAAATAATAAGAGTATGGAAATGGAAATACATGATCAAGTAGTATATCGGTAAACTAATGCAACTAGAAAATTTTTAGACGTACAAGGATGACACTTGGTGGCGATACCAATAATTTGAAGATAGGTGGGAATACATCGTCCAACTTCATCAGCAGCACAAAAGGTATATAGAAGGAGTGTCAGACCTCGAAGTCCAAATGCTGAATCAATTAATCCAGCAAAGTGTATTCAGGGGATACGATTACCCCGTTGTAGCCAAGGAGTGGCTGAAGCGAGCAGATTTTGTGTTTGGAATTATTAACTGCCCAGACAACATTAGGATCTCCATTATATCCTGCCTCCTACATGATAGAGCCAAGGATTGGTGGAGCATCACCCTATGAGCACTCACCCGTCGGCATGAAGGATTGCAAAGGGAGGTCACCTATGCAGACTTTCACCATGCCTTTAACGCCAGATATATCGGATAGACATTTTAGCTCTTATTCACATATTATTTGTTTCACATTCTACATCTTGTACCTTAAATTTTGAAATAAATATTGGAATTAGAATTAAACTATTATTCTAATGTCGCTTGATCTAGATATCTAGGAATACTATTATACGAGCATGTCCAGATACGACTTTTCCGCCCACTTTGAAGATAAGTGGAAGTTCGACGTTTACTTGGCAAGAAGATACGGGAGGCAGGAGCCAGGGTTTTGGAAAGAATGCTAGAACATGTAGTGTACTAGGGATTGGACTTCCCCATCCTAGCTAAGGAGTGGTTACACAGAGTGACCTAAGTGTTCAATAATCTGGAATGCCCAGATTGCATATGACTCGACATCATCGACATCCTCCTCCAAGACTACGCTGAGGAGTGGTGGGCTCATAAAGTGTGGATATTTGAGCATGGATCTACTCACCGTCAATAAGAAATGACCTACGCTAACTTTTCCTAGGCTTTCATTGAAAAATATATAGGATAGACTCCATGTTCTCCCAATTGTTGTCTTTTATTACCTAATGTTCTATCTACTATTTCCAATGATGTATTTTTCATCTTTTCATCTATGATTAATAAAAAGAGACAAAATATTATGATTTCTTATTTCTGAAATGTGCATTGTTCTTAATTTAGATTTTAGTGAAATACAATAAATCCCGGACAGAGCCCATCTCCTGCTCCTTCCAGCTCCTCATCCAGCGAGGTGAATGCCTTACAAGAAGCCATCAAAGTAATGGTGGAATCCCACCAGAAAATAAGAAAAATCCAGTAAAAAGCAGGCTAAGAAGACCGCAGACACTCAGGCTAAGCAAGCCGAGTGGATGTAATAGTTGCTGGTAGCTCAAATAAGCCAGAACTGTACCGCGGCAAAAGTTGCACCAACATTTCAGTACTCCCATAAACATCACATTCAGTTCATAGATGGACTGCTGCACAGTTTCCTCCGCTTGAGATCTGGCACCTTCAATGGGAGTCTCTCAGCAGTTGACATAGCCACCTGGATAAAAATGGTGGAGAAGAACTTGACAAGCATAAAGTGCCCTAACTCAGAGGTGGTCTGTCTCGCTACCACCTCCTACAAGATGAGGCCAAGTACTGGTGGGACACCACATGTTGCACGCAGTTTGCTGAGGTACCGTTAGAGGACATCACTTGGGATGAATTCATTGAGGCCTTCCAGTCCCGCTTCATCCCTCTATCTACCAAATATCGCATGGGAGACATGTTTCTTAAGTTACAACAGGGTGACCGGTCTGTAGCTACATACGAGGCAGAGTTTTGTCGCCTTGCCAGATTTTCCACTATCCTTATTCCTACTGAGCCAGACCACTGCCACCAATTTCAGAGCGACCTACGACGCTCCATCGGGAGCCAAGTAATTCCTTTCTGCATAACAGACTTCGCAGAGATACTTGAAACTACCAAAGTGATAGAGCAGGAACACGCCAGGGAAGGACCCAAGATGATTATCGGGTCCACATCATTCCAGCTGATCCCCCCAAACGAGCCAGGGTATACCATCTCAAGGCTGAAGTTCCTCCTGTTGATTCGTTCAATGGGTGCACGAAACCACACCCGTATGGTCGGTGTTACCACGGGAGTCGTGTCTGCTTTACTTGCGGATGGCGAGGCCACGGATTCTACCACTGTATGGCTACGGAGATTGTTGATGGTGATCAAATTGATCATTCCAAGCGCCGTTAAGCCTTTGACTTATTTTAGAAGCCTGCGGCAACTCGTCCAGCACCACCCCCTGCTCCAGATGTGAGGTGTGAGATAGCTAATGTCCCTCACCCAAATGCACCTTGACCACCTCCACGATAGCCCTATAACAATAGGCCTGCCAGTCCTGCACGTGTATACACCCTCACCCCAGTTGAGGCAGCTGAAGACAACCATGTGGTATCAGGTACACGCTCTTAAACCTTTTTATCTTTACAATTATTACTTGCTCTACATAGTCGGTAATTAATTACCTCTGTAATTAGGTTCTATTTGCATAAATAACAAACCCTGTAACATTCTATTTGACACTGGGGCTAGTCATTCTTTTGTGTCTAATGGCTGGGCAAAATCACTTAACCTACGCCTATATCGCCTAGCCAATCCTCTTAATATTGGGTTACCTTCTGGAACCCAATTGCCAGCTCGCCAGTTCTGCAAATTACCAATTTCAATTGAGAATAAGAAGTATGAAGCCAAGTTAGTGGTTCTCCCAATAGCCAACTTTGATGTAATATTGGGCATGAATTAGCTAAGCCAGCATAATGCCACTATCATCTATACAAAGAAGAAGATTACCTTAGGAGTGGTAGTAAGGTCAGATCCTTTATTGGTAACCTTAGCACTCGAGCCTCGCTAATTAATGTTATAAAAGCAAAGAGATTAGTTCAGAAAGGTTGTGATGCCTTCCTAGTAACAATACTAGGAGAAAAGAAAGAAGATGTTTCCTTATCTGAGAAACCCATCATTTGCAAATTCGCCAAAGTTTTCCCAAAAGACTTGCCTGGCTTTCCTCCTATATGGGAAGTAGAATTTGCAATTGACACTGTTTCAAGAACACAGCCCATCTCTAAAGCTCCTTACCATATGGCGCCCAAGGAATTGCAGGAGTTGAATAAACAGTTACAAGAACTGTTAGAGAAAGGTCTCATTAGGCCAAGCTCGTCATATTGCGGAGCACCAGTACTATTCGTAAACAAGAAAGATGGTTCTATGAGAATGTGTATTGACTACCGTGAACTAAATAAAGTCACGATCAAAAACAAGTATCTATTGCCTTGTATAGATGACTTATTTGATCAGTTGGTAGGAGCCAAGGTATTTTCTAAAATTGATCTGCGGTCGGGCTATCATCAACTGCAAGTCAAGAACTCAGATGTTGAGAAGACAGCCTTCAGGACTCGTTATGAACACTACGAGTTTTTAGTGATGTCATTTGGGTTGACAAATGCACCTTCAATATTCATGGACCTGATGCAGTGCATCCTTAAACTATATCTTGATAAATTCGTAATCATTTTTATTGATAACATCTTAATCTACTCCCAGAACCAGAAAGAGCACAAAGAGCACTTAAGAATAGTGCTAGAAGAACTGTGTAACCATAAGCTTTATGCTAAATATTCCAAAAGTGAGTGTTAGTTTGATTCAGTAGCTTTTCTGGGGCATGTGGTAGATGCCTAAGGTATTAGAGTCAATCAGAACAAAGTCAGAGCTATCTAGGAATGGGTTCAGCCCAAGATAGTGACCAACATCAGAAGCTTCTTAGGCTTAGCTAGTTACTACAAGAAATTTATAAAGGGCTTCTCCCAGATAGCCTCACCACTCACTAAGCTCACTCAGAAGGCTGTACCATTCGAATAGTTGCCAGCTTGTGAGGCAGCTTTCCAAGCATTGAAAGATGCACTTTCATCTACACCAATTCTTATTCTTCCTAAAGAAGGAGTGAACTATCAAGTTTATACTGATGCCTTAGGTGTAGGCTTAGGTGCTGTATTAATGCAAGAAGGAAGAGTCATCGCGTATGCTTCTCGTCAATTGAAGCCCCATGAAAAAAACTACGCAGTTCACGACCTCGAGTTAGCTGCTGTAGTGTTCGCCCTAAAAATTTGGCGTTACTACCTCTATGGGGTTCAGCTCTCAATCTTTACAGATCACCAGAGTCTGAAATACATATTCACTTAATAAGAGCTAAACTGCAGACAGGGAAGGTAGTTATAATTAATCAGTGACTGCGACCTTGATATTCAGTATCATCCTGGAAAGGCAAATATTGTAGCTGACGCTCTTAACCGTCATGCCACTCTCATTGCCCTTATCTCCAAGAGTCCTCTGGAAGAAGAATTCTGTAAATTGGACATCCAATCAGCGCATAATGACCATGTGAGTACGATGCTCTCAATGATTAATGTGGAGCCCACATTCCACAAAGATGTATCTATCACTCAAACTAAAGATGATGAGTACCTTAATTTCAAACAAGCCATCGAAAGTGGTAATCGTACCGATATTCAATTTCATAAAGGTGCCATCTATCAAGAAGATTGCTTATGGATCCCTAAGTCCATGCATCAGGAGGTGCTAGTTAAAGGTCATAATTCCGGATACCAAGTTCATCCGGGGAGTTCAAAAATGTACCAAGACCTGAAATAATCTTTTTGGTGGCCAGGGATGAAGAAAAGTGTAGCTGAGTTTGTCGCAAAGTGCCACGCTTGCAATTTAGTCAAGGTAGAGCATTAGAGACCCGGTGGTCTGCTTCATCCGCTTGAGATTCCTGAAGGAAGTGGCTAGATATATCAATAGACTTCGTTATGGGATTACCTCGTACAAAATCTGAAACAAATGCTATTTGGTCATTGTTGACCAATTGACCAAATCCGCTCATTTCATTCCTATCAGCCAAACAGATTCAGTTGAGAGACTTACAGAACTCTACATCAAAGAGATAATCAGGCTCCATGGGATTCTTAAATCAATCGTATCTTACAAAGATAGCAGATTTACCTCCAAGTTTTGGCAGGCCGTACATCAAGATCTAGGCACAACCCTAGCAATGAGTATAGCCTTTCATCCGCATACAGATGGTCAAACAGAGCGAGTAAATCAAGTTCTCGAAGACCTAGTCAGATTATGTATACTTGACTTTGCTGGATCTTGGGAAGATCACCTCCCACTAGTGGAGTTTGCTTACAACAATAATTTTTAAGCTAGCATCAAGATGGCTCCATATGAAGCCTTGTATGATAGGAAGTATAGTACTCCATTGGCATGGTCAGAAGCATGCAGTGTTCAGCTGTATGGGTCTAAATTAGTAGAAGAGACAAATAATAAAGTCCAGATGATTCAATAGTGAATTCGTGCAGCCCATGACTGCCAGAGTAAATACCATGACCTTCATCATCATCCTCTGGAGTTTAATATTAGAGACTTCACATACCTAAAAGTCAGTCCAATGAAAGGAGTCTTCAGATTCGACATAGTTGGGAAACTTAGCCCCACTATATTGGTCCTTTCAAAGTAGCAGCCAAAATAGGTTCTTCCGCCTATAGACTAAGCCTTCCAGATGACTTTGCTGCAGCTCATAATGTGTTTCACGTATCATCTCTAAGTAGGTGCCTTAGAGATCCTTCTCACTTAGTTCAGTTCCCAGAAATACAAATCCAACCTGATCTATCATATGCCGAGGAGCCAATTCGAATCTTAACTCATGATCGCAAACAGCTTAGGAATCATGCAATCAAGATGATCAAAGTGCAGTGGAAGAATCATTCTCCGAACAAAGCCACTAGGGAAAAGGAGTCAGATATGCGAGCCAAATACCCTAGACTCTTCAAGAATCTAGGTATTTCTTTTCTAGCATTTTAAGCTTTCAAATTCAATTCATATTCCTATTATTGCATTCTTCTTTCCACTTGAGTGATGTCAAGGACGACATCGTTCTTAATTGGGGGAGCCTTTAACAACCCAAGTTGTTACCTTAGAAAATTAAGAATAATCTTAGTCTTAATATCGATCCTAAGTGTTATTCAAGTCATTAGGAGTCAACCTCTAAGACCTAGTCCAAATTAGAAGTCAAATAGTTCGAATCCTAATTTCTGGAAAATTCAGAAACCCTAAAATTTGACCTATTTAAAACAACCTCAGATCGAAGAACGGACTTCTCCATTGCGCTCATTGTCCCCAAATTAGCCAGGGGTGATGTTTTCGTGTCAATCGGAAGTCGTCAAAATTTTGACGAATATTTTAATAATATTTAAATACCCAAAAAATTAGGAAATTAAAATACTCATCGCATAAAAAAAAAATCAGACGTCGTCGTTGCGTTCATCAACCCTCAATTAGCTGGGGTGAATATTTTGGAAATTTTTGGGAGCCACTTAATGAAATTAGGATTTAATTAGTTAGTTTAAGTTATTATTAATATTTAATTAAATGCTAACGGTGCCGTCATCCATCCCCGCGTCGTCTCGCCTGTGTCATTTGATCGAACGACAACTGTCAGCCATTCGATCAGCCGATCGAACGGCTCTCGCTTCGTCTCCCTCGGCTTCTATGCGGGCCCTTCCATGCGTCGCAGCACCGCAGGCTGCGACCAACTGGCACTCCGCGGGGCCTTGCGAGCTCCGCCTCTGCATCCTTAATCTCTCAATCCTCAGACATGTCCCCCGCGGGATGCATTCAGGACCTTAGGAGTCGCACGAACCCTAGATTGAGCTACCTGCGAACCAAGTCCGTTGATCCAAGTATCCTCTATCACCCTCATCTCTTCAATTAATTGCATACTTTCCGTTTCGAAAAGCTATTCCGCACATTTGATTGACCTCTGGTTAAGGCCGATCCTCTGTAGCCAGTCCCAATCGACGGGAATTAGGATCGTGCAAATAGTACAAACCGTTGCCCCTTTCGACCTCGACCCTAAGCGGCAAGGGTTGACCCTAGCCGGTATCATAGGCCACCCCACCGTGTGGTTTGACCTCCCTCGAGTAGGTCTCGCTCCGGCCTACATGTAGGTATGTGGGTCGGCCCCTAGTTCCGCTAGACGGCCGCACAAAAATGATCCCTAGCTCCGTCGGCACGAAGACGAAGGAGAGGTCCTTTGGGTCGGGCCGGGATGACCCAAGCCCGACCCAACTGTGTCCGGGTCGCGCAGCCCGAGTCGTGGGGCCCGCCTTCGGCGTGACGGGCGTCTTGTGCCACAGCGAGGCCCATGGGGCCCGCTCTGATCGACCGCATCAGCCGTCTTGTCCAGACAGGCCGTGAGACCCGCTCGCAAGCTTTTGGCCCATCTCTGCCTGCCGCGTGGCAGGGTGGGTCCCGCCTCCGCTGTCGCGGCCAATTAAGCTTTGCCACGCGTCCTCATGGGTCCCACCGCAATAAATGCCTAACTAATAAAAAATACATAATATATATATATATATTAATATATAGATTAGATATATGATTAGCTAGACTAATTTATATAATCAGTATATAATTATAGATATATAAAATTGCTGTCATTAAATAAATTGGGTTATTAATGAAATATAATTAGTAATTAGTAAATTAGCTGTTAGTTAATCAACAATTTATTAATTAACTAGGTAATAGATTATATAAATCGATCATTAATATTTAAACAGAAGGTTATAAATTATTATTGAATAAAATTAGTATAACCAGTAAATGAATATTATTGAATTAATTTTAGTTAATGATCAATTATTTAGAATTAATTAATTAAATGTAATTAAAATAATTGAATTAATTAATTAGTTAAATATAATTAGAATTAATTAATTAATTAATTAATTAATTAGAATTATTTGATTAGTTAGTTAGTTTAATTTAATTAACATCACTAAGATTATTTGTATATTTTGAATAGTAAATAATGCAAATTGTATCTTTGAATAGTAATTAAATTAATTTGAATTATTTAATTCAAAAACTTGAAAGTTTAATAATTTTTTGTACAATGATCCAAACATAGAAAATATAGATTTCATTTTAATCAGAAAAATAAAAGGAATCAAATAACATAATTTAAAAATTCGTTTCACGGTACATATAACGTAGTGACATTTTGAGAGCTAATTAAACACTCACAACTTTTAACCTAGTTGTCTAGACATTGCAATGTGAGTCTTAAAATACTCAGAAAAATAGCCCAAACACTATAGAAGTATTAGTTTCCCCATTTGGAGCTTAGTTTGAAAAGTAACATTTATGATCCTATGCTGAAAATGACCAAAATACCTCTAGTCTTTAATTAACCATAACTTGGTCAATTCAACTCCAAATTCAGAAATTCAAAGTGCTAACTAGCTTAGAATTTCAATGTCATCAATAAACTGAAATAATATTTAGGATCCAAACCTTAAAAAATATAAAATGACCAAAATACCCCTAATCTTAGTTTAGTTATAACTTGACCATTTGAGGTCTGAATTGGGTTTACTCATCGTCAACACACTCAGTATATTATAGGGAAGCTATAGAAACTAAGTTTGCTAAAACTGGAATTTAAACAGAAAAGTTCAGTTTTGTCGCCCGTTGACCGACAAAATTACCGATTTGCCCTTAGAAACTGAAATAGCTATAAGTTAGCCGTTTGATTCAGCATATAGTGTTCTTGGGCTATATGGAATCCTTGAATAAGAACCAATAGTAAACTGCACAAAAATTTAGATTCTATTAAGTGTAAATTATAAGATTGCCCCTTAGGTCAAAAACCTTAGTTTGGACATATAAGATCTGTTTCTTGTCCAAATTGAGCTTACTTACTATCTATCTTTAAGTTAGACACTAAGGAATCATTTGGCAATAAGAAATTTCCATTTAAAGCCCTAATACAAAACATTGTTTTTTTTGAACCCTTAGGTAGGGACAAAATGGTTATTTTGCCCTAAATCTAGGTTAAGCATCCTTAGATTCTAAATTATCTTCTAAGTTAATAAAACCAGTATTAGAACTGCATTAGAATCTTCTAAGTGAGTTAAATCAACCATTAGGATAAATTTGATAAATCCTCAATTTTCCTCCAAATCCTTTCTTTAGGATCTTTTCACTTCATATTAGAACTACTCCTAAGATTAGGATTAGATCATATGTTAGATTTCATTCATTGAAAAATAGGGTTTTTCAGTGAATGAATCCTTAGTTTTATTAGTTTCTAGATTATACAACTTATTTTGATTATTTTATCTTTCAATCTTAGATTTAGGATAGGAGATTCATCCGATTAAGTTTAATTTGCTTAATGGGATGGCCTTAATCACTAGTTCACATTTAGATTGAAACTTAGATCTTAAGTCTTACCTTATTGGATTATGTGATTAATCCTAATCTCATGGTGTTTAATTCATAATCTATAATTTAGTAGATCTTGATCAGATCTTAGGTAGAATGTCTAAATTCATCAAATTAGAACGTTGTGATTTGTTGGTTTAATACATAGTCGTACTGATTGAATTAGATTAGAACCCGATCAGTTCTAATCTTTTTTAACTTATAAGGTCATACTTCTAAGTTACACTCGATAGTAGGAATTAGAGAACCTGAACTTGTGTAACTTAGAGTAGTTAGAATGGTTAAATTAGAAAATAAATGATACACCATGCTTAGTAGAGTCCCTTGCTTACTATTTAACTTTGTGCTACGTATTCCTTGAATTTTGTGCTTGTTTTCCTTGGACATATCATATAAGAAAAATGTTATTGCATAAAAATAAAAACTTAGAATATTAGGAGAATATTTGCATTTGGGTTCAATTTATGGTGGATTATGGTGCACATTACCTCCAATGGACAAGGGTAAAGTGAGACCAGGATGCTTAACATCACTCATTGAGGAGAGTATGCTAAGCTTGGGACCTATTTAGTCTTGCAGACGTGCTTAACTCCTCAGTTATTTCTGAAATTGTCCACAGAAACAAAAGTAAAATAACTAAAATATGTTTGCATAGTATTATTTGCCTGTTCAGTCATATAGTGTTATATAGTGATATGTTTGCCCTAGCCCATAAAGGCTATGGGGATGGATATATATGTATTGGGCCAAATTGGCCAATTCTTCTAATATGGCAGTTATACATTCCTTTACAGTTTTTCAGCTTATTGTTTATTATGTTATTAATGCATGTTATTTCAGTCAGCTGTAGTGATATTATTTTACCTACTCATTGTATAGATACTTGTATAGAATGATAGACTTTACTGCTTATATTATACGCACCATTGTTCAATTTTATGTTTCAAATTAGCATATGTCATATGATCATTAGCATGCTAGGTTTAGACTTTTCTTTTAGTATTTCTAACTACTATATTATACATATATGCCTGTTCCTTATTTTATTGTTGGAGGTGTGCTTTTGCCTCACCTGTTGTTCATTTATAAATACTATATTTATAACTTATTCTATTTCCCTTGTATGCTTACTTGCTCCCATACCAAATAGATATTTTATTTGGTATAGAGTAAAATGGTGATATTAAGAAATGCTTAATAAAATTTACTTGCCTAAAATATACTTAAACATTTTGTATAACAAGAATTTTCTATTTTTGGCTGGGGCCCTAGCATTGTGAAACTGACAATATCAGATATTAAGCAGCTTGTGGATAATGTTCTTGAGGAGGAGCCTTACTTAGAGAAGGTGCAGCAGCTTGGACTAGAGGATATTTAATTGTCTTTTTATTTCATAGTGAGGATGGGAGCTATTTATTTCATTTCATATACTTTACTTAAAATATTGTAATAATATAGGAACTGTGATTGTGATTTACTTTATGCACTTTATTATTTTTTGAGCTATCCTATTTTACTTCATGTATGATGTATGATGAATGGATGTAGCCTTTACTTTTCATATGCTTCCGCACTCTATATATGTAAATGTAATAACTAATTCTCTTATTTAATCATGCACATCCTTCTCTTAGCAGTGGATTATGGATCTTACCTAATCTAATGTTAAGTGAGGGATTTGCACGAGTAACACTCCGCTCCTTAGCCTAATCATTGTGTGCTCGGGGAGTGGGGCGCCACGCCTTTGAACCGTACAGTTCAGCCATGGTTGAACCACGCCACCTTTTTCATAATACGTGGCATTTTTTTTATTAGTTAGGCGCCAAATAACAGATAAAGAGAATAATTAAGATGAAAGAATATATTAAAGGAAATTAATAATTTATACATTATGAATTTCACTTAATCCATAAATAGAAAAGTACTCATTTAATATAAATGATATTATATATCATTTCATTCGCAAAAATGTGTAGATTAATAATGTGTAATTTAATTAATTTTTTGATAAATATTTTAATTACTCAATATTTAGGATTAATTAATTAATTACAAAAATTATTTTAACATTTCATGTGACTTAATTTGATCATTTAATGCCTAAATTAAACGATCAATTAGTCCATTTCACTCACAAAAATGTGAAGAACAATAATATGAAATTAAAATTAACATTTGAACCCTAATTTTCTTAATCACTTTTTAACCCTAATTTTCTTAATCACTTTTTAACCCTAATTAGGAGTCATTAAAACCTTAATTTTCTAACATTGTCCAAATTTGACATACTTAGTGTCATTTATCTCTTTATAATATAAGGATTTCAATAATATATAAATCATTTCCATTGGACAACAATTTATGATTTTTGGTTTTTGACTATTACTTAGTATTATTGTGATAATTCTAATTTCTTAGATATCATATTTTAAGTATTATAAAACCCTAGGATAGCTAACATGTCACATTTATTATCTCTCGTATCAAATTAGATTACATTTGCTTGAGCTTAGTTCTCAATTTTCTAGATATGTGAATTAATTGCAAAGTTCTTAATTTACATTTCAACCCTAAGGTAGAAACCCTAGGATTGATTTATAATTTGATCTATAGTTGATCCCTAGATCTATTAGTTACATCCATTAAGAATAGTTAATCTTAATGTATTTGTAATTATAGATTATTGAATCAACTAGATATAGCTTCAGTGATTAGATTAGTACTTAGTTCATTCTTCCTAATCCCTAAAGCCTTTTTCTTGATTATATTAAGATCTAGTAATAGGGATCCATAACTTACTTAGATTAGTTTAGGAATCCTATTAAATTCCTTAAACATTAACTATTAGAATACTTAGAACTTGTAGTTCTTAAGTCCTATCAATTACTGACCTTAAACCTTTCAATTGCTTAGAACATAGCTGGATTACGACTTGATTGATTAAGTCCTTCAAGCTATAACATAGCTAGTGAACTCTAGTGAACTTTATTAAACTTACATTAACTTCTAATTTCTTGAGTTATATATTTTCTTTATCTTAATCTCTTCCTACTAGACACTTAACCTTTGATTTAATTATATAATTGAACCTTATATTATTGGATGTGAATAAGAGTTAGTTTCTAATGGTATCAATTATACTTATAAATTATTTTTTCATATCATACTAATTGAATTTAATAAACTACTTTCAAAACCTTAACTACTACTATACTTAAAATTAACTTGAGATCAATATCTCAAAGTTAATTGGGAGCTCAGTTAGCTCCAATCATTAAATAGATTATTAAAATTAGATAACTTTGGATATCACTTAGTTGCAATTATTGAATTTCCTTGAATGCTTGCTTAGCTTTGAGCCATATTCACTTAAATCATTCATATAATATATTGTGCATGAATAATACTTTCACATTAAAATTAATAAGGGCTTATATTGGTGGATCAGTCTAGGACAGGTTGAAAAAGGAGTAATAAGGAGACATCATATTCTCAGAGGGTGAATGTGAGTGTTTTAGGATTTGACCCTGCTTTTCTTTAGTTGTTAAACAGACATGTTTAACTCCTCTCTTCATTCTGAATATACCCACAGAATGAGTACAGATTAAAATAACTTTAATTAATAAATATGTGAGATCTTCTTCAATCTTATAGATTGTTAAGATTCACCATAGATTTTAGCTATGTTATTTTCCATAGTTCTAGACTATGTGAATCTTAGACTAATAGTCTAAGATCTTCCTTTAATTTCCTTACTATATAGTTTATATGATTTAAAACTGTACTTTACTTGGTTATAGTTTACTTAAAATTACATTTAAATGCTTCACTATTTCTTTTCCTTACTTTGCATAAGTTCATTTGAACATATACATGCCTTACTTTATTTACTTTTATATACGCATTAGTTTATTTCTAGCCTATTTAGGATGCTCTTACCTTTGTTCTATTTATAGGCTAGGATGTATACTTAAGTGAATATTCTAACTCTATTTTTCTTACTTACTTTTTTTCACTTGTATACTTACTATATTGCACCCATGCTTGTGCTTATTTTGCAACTAGTAGTAGTATCAAATTAAAATAATAATATGCTTAGCCAAACTTAAAATGTACTTAGACTATTTATTCTAACTAGATTTTCTATTTCTTGGTATTGCCCTATCAAATTTAAATACTAAAATGTGATAGATCAGGTGCATTTGGAGGCTAGTGGAGCTAGACCAAGTGCTAAAAATTAACTGCTTTCGCTTATCATATACTAAAATTATATAGCTTATTATAAATTGCAAATGATCTTTCATTTTTTTTTATTTCCTTTAAGTTTATTGTTGGTTTGTAATTAATATTATTTACTTTACTTTTACTACACTTGTGTTGGAGCTTAGTTTATATTTAAATGCTTGTGATGAATAAACATGAATGATAATAAATGTATAAAAATGAATATTAACCGAGTCATTAGTGGCATATCTACTTAGAATATTAATTGGAACTAGTTATATATTAAATTGCTTATATAGTTGGAATTAGTTTCTTATATAAGTAAGAATTTTTCTTTATCTACATGTATGTAATGAATGCTTGTGAATTGAGCATACCTTAGAATAGATAATTGTTATACATGTGATTTTTCCATTTAAACTTTTAGAATTGTAAATGAGCAATCCTATGTAATAGATTGGACTCTATTTTAGAATTGGAAATAAGCAATCCCATGTAACAAATTGACTTTACATTAGAATTGGAAATGAGCAATCCTATGTAATGGATTGAACTTTATACTAGAATTAGAACTAAACAATCCTATGCAATGGATTGATTACATATTAGTTTATGTTGTCTTTTTTTCAAATTATAACTTCCACTGGAATGGAATTCTTGTATGTCTACTTTGTAGGTGTTTCTTTGACCATTTACAAAGGAAACTCTGCCAAGTGTTTTTAGAATTTTAGGACTTAGAATAATTTGGCAAAAATATAGACTTATAATTCACATGTCAAATACTCATTAAATATCTAGAATTTTATATCTAAGATTGCAAGTTTTCACTTCAATTCTTATTTAATTACATTCTCATGTCTCCTTACAAGTATCATATGTTTAATTTTATTGCACCTTCATATATAAATTACTTAACTCATTCAAAATTTCCTTTCCATCTTATCTTAAGACCCTCTTTTAAATCCTTGGCAAAACACAATATCTAATAATTTGGATTAGTTTTCTTCTAATCTAGTATTAGGTATTGTGGTGACGTATCAATGTTGAGTTAAGTGATTCTCAATATTGGAATCATCACAGTTGGTATCAGAGCCAAGTTGAGAACTTTAAGTTAAGATAAACACATCCATTCATCCAAAAGCAAACAACACAGTATAGTAAAAAAAAATGACATCTTAGGATAGTAAACGCATTTTTAATTATATAAGTGTTCTACATTTCTAGCTCAAACTTTAATTTAACTTTTAGATGGTAGATCCTACTACTGAACTAAGACTTTATACCAAATTGTTCTTCCAATAATGGGAGTAAGATCATTGGTATGAGTCAACATTTGGTAGAGTTTACTTGGGAGTATCTGATGTAGGAGGTGACATTCTAAATAAAATTTTAAGGTATTGTGTATTTAGAGGCGATTACTTCTCTCAGCTAGCTAGGGAATGGCTCTGTAATAACCTTAGTTGTTACCATAGCTAAATTCAGATTAATTAAGCTAAACCAAGTTCTAATTTTGATTTCATTAGACTCAATGGGTCATTAAAACCTAACCCTAGAAGTTTGGGATCAATCGGAACTAAATTGAGAATTTTGGAATTTTTGGCTATTTTTAAGCCTTGAAAAATACTTAAATTAATTTGATCTCCAAATTAAAATCTGATTTCATATTTGAATTCCTCACACCTCAATTAATTAAGGAAGAATTTTTTGGAATTTTTGGAGCTCATTTAATCATAAATTGGATTTATATAATTAATAAGGATTTAAATTAATTATTAAATGAATTAATATTAAATAAATTAAATATATAAATATAAATATAAATATAAATATATATATATATATATATATATATATAATATGGGATTTGCTATCGGGACCACGGCAGATCCGATGCGGGGTCCCGACATCGGCTCGTGGAATCTAGCCAATGGATGCGCTAGCATGCATCCTAGCGCATTTAATCTAATGGCGGGATCTCATCCGGGTTAAGACCTAATCCTAGGCAGTGGATCCACTACGTGCATCTGACGGCTACCATCTATCCCGCTTAAGTAGTCCATCCGAGCCGTCCGAGACCAACTATCGATCCATCAGACGGCGGGCACGAGTTCGAGCGTGGTGGATCGTCTCCCTCACCTTGCCCCATATGCGTCTGGTCCCCCCTGATAACCAAGATCCTTCCAGCGCCCGTGGCAGTACAGGAAAGACCTGTTCTTCATCTTCTACCCTCGGTGCGATGATCTGCCGGTAGTAGTCTCCTCGAATTGCCCCCTGGCCATTGAACCCAAACCTCCCCTTTGGCCTGAGCCTCTTTCCATGCCCGAGCCTTGGTAGCCATCCCTAGGCCTCCCTTGGACCTATAAATATTCTCAGGATATCACAGTGAGTCCCTTTGCTCACTTTGATTGCTCAATTTCTCAGTTGAATTCCTCTAGAGCTCCCAGTCTTCTCGGTGAATTCTGAAACCTTTTGAGATGCGAACTACTGATAGAGGGTATGTGTCTAGTGTTCAGACCCCCTGCTAGCTCATGGCGATCCTCAAGAAACTTCAGCTGCATCTAAGTCCCCACGATCGTGCCTGCATTCCCCTCCCAGGTACCGCCTCTTCCCACTAGGCTGGGAAGGCTCAGTCAGTCCATTTAAGTTTGAAAATATTGCCTCTGGATGTATTCTAGCTCCCTTAGCCCTCTAAGAACCTAACCTAATCGTTGCCAGGGTCTGAGCTAACTCTGATCAATTGTATCGATCTATTGAGCTAGCGGCTGAGCCAAGGCTGAGTCTAAGTAAGGACCCAGCGATTGGCTGCACCCCAAGCTATAAAACCTTGGGGGTTCAACTCGCCTCACCTTAATGATGGTGTAGGGATCGAGCCCTGTCAGTTTAGTAGCTTCAGTGAGGAGAATTCCTCACTCACAGTGAACCCTAATTCTTTTGCCTTAGCACCTCTCGGTCGAGTAGCACCCCGACAATCCAGCGCTACCCAGACGGGGGTTCTTACCACAATCGATGCATCTTAGTTCCTTGAAGGTGTAGCCGTTGAGTTCAGGGCATGGCGTGGAGTGTGCATGGAGAATAGTTCATCTAAAGCTAACCCTAATCGAGCGGGTACCGATCAGTGGGCGCGGGAAAGATGATGATTGTCGCTTTGGGTCGGGTCGGTCTTGGCCCGCGCGGTTTGATTTTGGGCCGCGGCTAAATTAAATAATATTGGATTTAATTTTCTTAAGATAAATAAGTGAATAATATTAAACCTATAGTTCTAATTTAAATAAAAATACATAATAAATTATTTAACTAACTTTAGCAATACTTATCCAAATAGTATGATCTAATATACCATTTTAATCAAAAAAATACAAGGAATAATAATATAAAATAAAATAAAAAATCCAATGGTTAGATTTTATATAATTATCTAATCCTTTTCTATTTTTATTTAAATCATAATAAATTTAGTTTATATCCAAAAATATTGATTAAGGTCTCTGATTGCTCCTGAGACCCTAAATAACCTATGTAGACCTTTAAAAGTAATTTAAGATCTTTAATTTTGTTAATCATTCCTTAATTACCCTAAAATAAGATTAGGGAATTAAGCCTTGGATTAGTCTCTAATTTTGATGAATCTAGTTTTTAATATCTTCTTAAGTATGTTAGCACTTATAATTAAGTTTGGATCATATGCACTAATTTCCTTACACACCTTAGTTGGCCTTAAATTGAGATTACTGCTAATTAAGGTAAATTAAATATTCAAAACCTAAGTTAAGTACTTTATTTACTTCATTAATCAATATGAAGCTCATTAAAACAGACTTGAATCAATTTAGATGATTTAATCTTAAAATTCTATTTTTAGCTTTAAGAGGGGTATTTTGGTCATTTTGACCAAAATGGGTTTAAGCACCCCTTAAACCTTGAAAATTCTATAAAATATCTCTAGTTAGATTATTAGCACCTTTTTGAAATCTTATGTAATAATATTAATGCTAAGTGAAGAAATCTTAAGTTAGTCTTATTAAGATCTTAAGACCTTAAGTGTCCTTAAAACCCCCTTTCTTAAGAGTTAAGCCTAATTACGCTTAGGTGTTAGACCCCTAGTCTAATAGCTTAACTAAGATGATCAATCAGCTTGAATCCTAAGAGAAATATTCATGTAAAACTTCTAAGTCTAGTTTTAGCATAAGATCTAAAGTGATCAAATCTTAGATCTTAGATCTTAGACTTTAGATCATTCAATTAAATTGAACTACCTTCATTTGGAATTCCTTTCTTGATTAACTGTTTAATCCTTTTGAAACCTTCCTTGTGGGTGTAGGATTGATTCAATCTATAAGATAATATAATTATCTTAAAGACTGAATATAGATCTTAGATTCTTAGTTCTTAATGATTATTTTATCTTATAATATTAGAACAACCTTTCATTAAGATTATAGTTCCTAAATCCTTCAGCTTATAAGGTATTGCTCATTGAGATTATGTTTTAGTGTGAACCTAGATCCTTATTAGGATACTACCTGGGATTCAGGATTTGAACACCAAGATGGAGTTTAAATCTAGAATCCTTAATCTTGAGTTACTTAATCAAGATATGGGTTAAGAGAGGAAAATAATAATAATTAAGTCATTGATTTATTTACTTTAATCCTTATAGTCATCATATAATTATGAATTAGAACTTGTTAAGTTCTAATATTAACATTGAGGTCGTGAATCTTGGATTATACTCGATAGATGGATATTGGAGATCCTAAACTTGTATCTTCTCAGAATAGCTAGTTGAATAAATTAGACAACAACAGATATCACATAAGTCTAGATTGAGTCTCTTACTTACTTGACTTGATTTATTTGCACACCTTGAATATTAAGCCTCATTCCTTGAGCATAATAGGTAAACTTAGGATATGGAAGATACATCCTAAGTTAGTAATTGAAAAGCATAGCATTCATTCCGTTCTTTTAGTGTTTCAGTTAGTAGAGTATGTCCTAGCTAAGTCTACCTCTTCAGTTCTAGTTTTATAATAGAATAGACTCGGACCTAGCTTTACGGATGTCTAGGATGGATACATGTCTTATTCTATAAGTTTAACTCGGACCTAGCTCTGTAGATTCCTAGGATGGATACATGTTGAACTTTCAGTTCAGAGGTCCTGTATGGCCTATTTCTATTATGGCAGTACTATGTCTTAGGCTTACTTCTACTTCAGTTCAATTTTCAGTATTTATTATGCTTTACCACATGCTTCAGTGGCATTTCTTTTAGTGCTTGACTTGCTTTGCCACATGTCTCAGTGGCCTTATTTTTGCTCATTCATGTACTTAGTTTACCTTTGCCACATGCCTTAGTGGTGACCTTTTTCATATTAATCAGCATGCTTGTATAAATACTCTTATTATTTATTATTAAATATTGGCATGTTTAGGATGCTAGAATTGTATATTATTTCAGCACTTGTGTTCTTTATATACTCAGCATGTATCCATGTGATCATAAGCACATTAGGATCAGATTTATTTCAGTAGTTGCAGTTATTTTGCTTTTAGTCTCACCATGTTTAATTGCTACTTTGTATGTTATTTTTACATACTTGTTGATTAGCTATAAATGAATAATTTATAGTTTGTAGCACCTTATAATGCTTGCATATTTAAAAGCCTTAAATGTGATATCTTAAATATTATGTTCACTTAAATAGCCTAAAATGTACTTAGACAACTGTCTAACTGTAATCTTTTTCTTTTATTGGCTAGGGCCCTAGCATTTGTGATACCGACAAAAGTCAGATTTGGAGCTGTTCATTAGTAATGCTGCAGGAGAGGAGCCAGTGCAGGAGGAGGATCTTCCTACCACTTTTTAGTTAGAGTTTCTTTTTCTACAGTGAGGTTGAGAGATCTTTTTCTTTCTTTCTCTTATTTTAGTCTGTAATATTGGTTGTATTTACTTTCTGCATTGGGTCTGAGTTACCATTTCTCTTACTCCTGTATACTTTTCTGTATTATGCTGGGATGTTATATTATACTGTTTCTTGCTTTAAACAACTGTCTAAGTACAAAAGAAAAAGGTTACAATTAGACAATTATCTAAGTATATGTTAGGCTATTTAAGTGAACTG
This sequence comes from Gastrodia elata, assembly GCA_016760335.1. Classification (NCBI taxonomy): domain Eukaryota; kingdom Viridiplantae; phylum Streptophyta; class Magnoliopsida; order Asparagales; family Orchidaceae; genus Gastrodia; species Gastrodia elata. The sequence goes on along the minus strand of CM028686.1, from coordinate 17,448,800 downwards.
AATATTTAAGATATCACATTTAAAGGTTTTAAACATGCAAGCATTATTAGGTGCTATAAGCTACAAAGAATGGGATAGTCGTAAACTAATCATCTATACATAATCAACAAGTATGTAAAAATAACATACAAAGTAGCAACTAAACATGGTGAGGCTAAAAGTGAAGTAACTGCAGCTACTGAAATAAATCTGATCCTAACATGCTTATGATCACATGGATACATGCTGAGCATATAAATAACATAAGTACTGAAATAACATACAATTCTAGCATCCTAAACATGCAAATATTTAATAACTAACCAATAAGAGCATATATACAAGTATGCAGATTTAATATGAAAAAGCCGCTGAGACATGTGACAAAAGTAACCTAAGTACATGAATGAGCAAAAAGTAAAGGCACTGAAACCTGTGGCAAAGCAAGCCAAGCACTAAAGTAAGGCCACTAAAGCATGTGGCAAAGCAAAATAAATGCTGAAAATTGAACTGAAGTAGGATTAAGCCTAAGACAGAGTACTGCCATAACACAAATAGGCCATACGGGACCTCTGAACTGAAAGCTCAACATGTATCCATCCTAGGCATCCGCAGAGCTAGGTCCGAGTTGAACTTATTGAATAAGACATATATCCATCCTGGACATCCGCAAAGCTAGGTCCGAGTCTATTCTATAACAAAACTAGAACTAAAGAGGCAGACTAAGCTAGGACATACTCTACTAACTGAAAACACTAAAAAATTGAATGAATATAATGCTTTTCAAATACTAACTTACGATATATCTTCCATATCCTAAGTTTACCTATTATGTTCAAGGATTAAGGCTCAATATTCGAGGCGTGCAAAGAAATTAAAGTTAAATTAAGCAACAGACTCAATCTAGACTTATGTGATATCGATTGTTGTCTAATTTATCCAAATCTAACTATTCTGAGAAGATACAGGTTTATAATCTACAATATCCAGCTATCAAGAATAATCCTAGGTTCACGACCTTAATGCTTATAATAGAACTTAACAAGTTCTAATTCATAATCATATGATGACTATAAAGATTAAAGTAGATAAATTAATGACTTAATTGTTATTATTTTCCTCTCTTAACCCAAATCTTGATTAAGTAAATCAAGATTAAGGATTCTGGATCCAAACTCCACTTTGGTGTTTAGATCCATAATCCAAGGGGATATCCTAATAAGGATCTTGGGTTCATACTTAAATGCCAAATTAAAGATTAGGAATCTTATAAGCTAAGGGATTTAGAAATTAAGATCTTAATTGAAAGGTCACTCTACTCGTTATAAGGTAAAATAATTAGTTAAGAACTAAGAATCAAAGATCTATATTTAATCTTTAGGATAATTATGTTATTCTATAGATTGAATCAATCCTACACCCACCAAGAAGGTTTCAAAAGGGTTAAATAGTTAATCAAGTAAGAAATTTCAAATGAAGGTAATTCAATCCAACTAGAAGATCTAAGTCTAAAGTCTAAGATCTGAGATCTAAGATCTAAAATTCTGATCACTTAGATTTAAACGAATAAGTCTAAGTTTAGGGTTCTTTAAAGCTTTTGCTTATACCTTCATTGAGACTATAATTTATGAATAAGCTTTGGTAGGATAGCTAGGATTAGAAACTTTAACATTAATATTAATTTAAGCTAAGTCTTTTATAAATGGTCTTAAGATCACTTAAGATTTTAAGAGCTTACTTAAGAATTTTAAGGTTTAACACTCGGATTCATTCAAGAAATGATACCACTTAGCGATTGATATTAATACATTACATTACTGATTATTATTACTTTAATTGAGAATTCTAAGGTTTAAGGGTACTTAAACACATTTTAGTCAAAGTGACCAAAATACCCCTCTTAAGGCTAAAAATGGGATTTTAAGATTTACTCATCCAAATTGATCCAAGTCTATTTTAATGAGTTCCATATTGGGTAATGAAGTAGGATACACACTTATCTTAGGTTTTGGTAACCTAATTAGCCTAATTAGCACTAATCCCATTTTAAAGCCAATTAAGATGATTAAGGAAATTTGGACATACTAGAATGATCCAAACATATTTAAAGGCTCTACTATACTTTATGAAGCAGTAGGAACTAGATTTACCAAAATTAATGGTTAATCTAAGGCTTAATTCACTAATCTCATATTAGGGTAGTTAAGGGGTGATTAGTAAAATTGAAGATCTTAAATTACTTTTATTGGTATACATAAGTTCTATATGGTCTCATGAGCAATCAGAGACCTTAATCAATATTTTTGGATAATAAATGAATTTATTATGATTTAAATTAAAACAGAGAAAGATTAGGCATATATTTAAGATCTAACCATTGGATCTTTGATTTTAGATTATATTGTTATTCCTTGCATTTTTTTGATACAATTTGGACAAGTATTATTAAATTTATTTAGATAATTTATTGTGTATTTTTATTTAAATTGGAATCATAGAGAATTAATTAAATTTATTTATCCAATAACTAATAGAAGGAAAATAATTCCAAATTCATTTAATTAACCCGGCCCGATTATCAGACCACGCAGGTCAGAGCAGGGATCGACTGGACTGGAGCTGTCACGCTGTGCAGGCCTGGGCTGGCCAGGCCCGATGTGCTAGTGCCTTCATCCCCGACACCTTCTTCGCAGATAGCCATGAGAGGGTACCTTGAGATGCCAAATTCACCGCCGAAAGGCCACGCCATGACCAGCATTCGATCGCCACACCTTCAGGAGGTCAAGGCACGTCGATTGAACATAGAAGCTCTAACTGGGACGGACCAGAATACTAGATGGCTACTCCACTGAGAATTCTAGTTTTCAGACGATTAGGGTTCACTGTGAGGGGATAATTCTCCTCACAGAAGCCACTAAACGGGCAGGGCTTGATCCCTACACCATCAGTGAGGTGAGGCGAGTCGAATCCCCAAGGTTTCATAACTTGGGGTGCAGCTATTTACTAGGTCCTTACTCAGACTCATCCATGGCTCAGCCGCTAGCTTGATCGATTTATATGATTGATCAGAGCTACCTCAAACCTGGGCGACAATCATGACTAATTTCCTAAGTGGTTAAGGCTAGTTAAATGGCATCCAGAGGCTCAATCTAGAGGCAGAACAAAGAACTGAACTTAAGAAGTTCAATGGGAGAAGGCTGTACCTGAAGTCGAGGTGAGCTAAAGCTTCCCAAGTAGCAGACGTAAGTTCACAGTGAGTCTAAAGACCAGACGGACCCTCTATCAGTGGTTCTAAGCTTCGGGAATGCCGAGAAATTGCTGAGACGATAGAAGTTTTAGAGGACTTTGGCTGAGCAATTGGGGATTCACAGTGAGCAAAGGGACTCACTGGGAGGTTCTGGGGATATTTATAGGTCTAATGGAGCACTAGGGGTGGATTCCAGAGCTAAGGAATCATGGCATGGCTTGGGTCAAAGGAGAGGTTTGGCCCAACTGTTAGGGGCACATTGGGGAGATTACCACTGACAAACGATCACGCCGAGGGTAGAAGAGAAAGATCAGGATAATTCCCATACCACCATAAGGGCTGGAAGGATCAGGCTGTCGGGGGGACTAGCGAGCGACGGGCGAGAGGTGGACGAAGATCCACATAGCTCGAGGTGATGGGAGTCGTCTGATCGCCAAGTCATTGGGATTAGAAGGCTGAGATGGATTACTTAAGCAATTAACTATGGATAAGATATTAGCCGTCGTATGCACTCGATCAATATAACACTTAGCATTTAATCTCGGCGTGGGTGATACGAGTCATTGGTTGAATGGCGCCAAGATGCGTGTTAGTGAATCCAATGGAAGGAGAAGGTGCTCCGCTGTCGGGACCCGCAGCAGATCTGCCGCGGTCCTGACATCAAATCCAAGATAATTAAATTTTAATAAAAATAATTTTAATTAATATAATTCATTTAAATTATTTAAATAATTATCTTAAAAATTCTTATTCCAATTTAGGACTATATGAGCTCCAAAATTCCTAAAAATGTACCCTTAGCTTATTAGGGCATGATGAATTCAAAAATGTAATCATATTTTGATTTGGAGATCAATTTAATTTAGGTATTTTCTAGGGCTTAAAAATAGCCAAACATACCAAAATTCTCAATTTAGCTCCGATTGATTACAAACTTCTAGGGTTAGGTTTAAATGACCCATTGAGTCTAATAGAATTAAAATTAGAGCTTGGTTTAGCTTAATTAATCTGGATTTAGCTAAGATAACAACTAGGGCTGTTATAAATATTACAAGTATTCACTTCAATTGTTTTGAATTACATTCTTATGTCTCCTTATAAGTAGCATATGTTTAATTTTATTACACCTTCATATATAAATTACTTAAACATCATTCAAAATTTTCCTTCCATCTTAACTTAAGACCCTCTTCTAAATCCTTGGCCAAACATAATATCTAATGATTTGGATTAGTTTTATTCTATTCTAGTATTAGGTATTGTGCTGAAGTATCAATGTTGAGTTAAGGGATTCTCAATATTGGGGTCGTCACAGTAGCACCCCGGTGATCCAGCATGTCCCAGATGGGGGGGGGTGGTTCTTACCTCAATTGATGCATCTTAGTTCCCTGAAGGTGTAGCCATTGAGATCAGGGTGCGGCGTGGCATGTGCGTGGAGAATTGCGCATCTGAAGCTAACCTTAAAGGAGCGGGTATCAGGCATTAAGCGCGGGGACGATGAACTGGCGCATCGGGTCGGGTCTCTCCTGACCAGCGCAGTTTGGATTCAGGCCGCGGTTAAATTAAGAATTATGGAGTTATATTTCTTAAGATAAATAATGGATAAATAGATTTCCTATGATTCCAATTTAAATAAAAATGCAGAATAAATTATTTAAATAACTTTAGTTATACTTATGCAAATGGTATAATCCAATATACCATTTTAATCAGAAAAATATAAGGAATAATAGTATAAAATAAAATCAAGGATCCAATGGCTAGATTTTAAATAATTGTATAATCCTTATCTATTAGTATTTAAATCATAATAAATTTATTAATTGTCCAAAAATATTGATTAAGGTCTCTGATTGCTCATGAGACCATAGAGGACCTATGTAGACCATTAAAAGTAATTGAAGATCTTTAAATTTGCTAATCACCTCTTAATTAATCTAAAATGAGATTAATGAATTAAGCCTTAGATAACCTCTGACTTTGGTAAATCTAGTTCCTAATGCCTTATTAAATATATTAGAGCCTATAATTGTGTTTGGATCTTCCCAGTATGCATTAATTCTCTTAATCACTTTAATTGCACTTAAGGTGTGATGAGTGTTAATTAAGTTAATTATTCTACCAAACCCTAAGATAAGTGTTTATTATATTTCTCTTATCAATATAGAACTCATTAAAGTAGACTTGAATCAATTTAGATGATTAAATCTTAAAATCCTAATTTTAGCCCTAAGAGGGGTATTTTGGTCATTTTGACCAAAATAGGTTTAAGCACCCCCCTTAAGCCTTGAAAATTCTAGTATAGTATCTTTAATTAACTCATTAGTACCTTTCTGAAATCTCATGTTAACAAGGGTGAACTTAAGTAAGGAAATCTTAAAAAGTTCTAATTAAGATCTTAAGATCTTAAGAGTACTCAAAACCACTTCCTTAAGAGAACAAACCTGAATAGCGTTAATGCTAAATCTTTAGTTTGATTACTTTATCAAGTTGATTCATAAGCTATAAATATTAAGTAAATACTATTTTAAAAGTTCTAAGTTTAGTTTTAACTTGGATCTAAAGTGATCAAATCTTAGATCTTAGACTTTAGATCAACTAATTAAATTGAATCATCTTCTTTGGAATTCCTTAAATGATTAATTGTTTAATCCTTTTGAAATCTCCTCGTGGGTGTAGCATTTATTCAATCTATAGCATAATATAATTATCTTAAAGACTGAATATAGATATTAGATTCTTAATTCTTAAATGATTATTTTATCTTATAATACAAGAATAACCTTTCATTAAGATCTTAATTTCTAAATCCTTCAGCTTATATAATTTTGCACCTCTAAATTATGTTTGAGTGTGAACCCTAGATCCTCATTAGGATATTACCTTGGATTCAGTAAATTGAACCCCATATGTGGAGTTTCGATCCAGAATCCTTAACCTTAAGTTACTTGATCAAGTTTGGGTTAAGTGAGTATAATAATAATAATTAAGGCATTAATTTATTTACTTTAATCCTTTATAGTCATCACTTGATTTTGAATTAGAACTTGTTAAGTTCTAAGTTTAAACATTAAGGTCGTGAATCTGAGATTATACTTGATAGCTGGATGTTCGAGATCCTAAACTTGTATCTTCTCAGAATAGTTAGTTTTGGATAATTTAGATAACAACAGATATCACATAAGTCTAGTTAAGTCTCTTACTTACTTTGAGTTTGATTGTTCTGCACACCTTGAATATTGAACCTTGTTCCTCGAGCATAATAGGAGAACTTAGGATATGGAATATACATCCTAAGTTAGTATTTGCAAAGCATAACATTCACTCAGTTCTTTCAGTGCATTTAGTCCAGTAAGGTTTGTTCTAGCTTAGTCTGCCTCCTCAGTTCTAGTTTTATTATAGAATAGACTTGAGCCTAGTCCAGTGCTTGGCTAGGATGGATACAAGTCTTATTCTATAAGTTCAACTTGGACCTAGCTCTGATGATCCTAGGATGGACCCATGTTGAACTTTTTATTTAGAGGCCTTGTATGGCCTATTTCTGTTATGACAGTACTATATCTTAGGCTTACTTTTGCTTCAGTTTAGTTTTAGTGCTTTTAGTTGCTTTACCACATGTCTCAATGGCTTTACTTCTTAGCTTATTTATGCTCTTATCTTGCTTTTGCCACATGCTTCAGTGGCCTTTTATATACACTAAATATGCATGCTTGTATATATGTATTTATTGAGTAGTTAATGAATATTGGCATATTCAGGATGCTAGTTTGTATATTCATTTATGTACCTTTTAATATAGTTTACTATTATAAAATCAGCATGTCTTTATGTGATCATAAGCATGTTAGGATCAGTTTATTTCGGTACTTGCAGTTATTTTTGCTCTTTAGCCTCACCTTGCTTAGTTTCATGCTTTGTATGTTATGTTACATACCTGTTACTCAGCTATAAATGAATAGTTTATAGCTATCATTTTTTTTTGTAGCTTGATGCACCCTATATTGCTTGCATATTTAAAGTAGTTACCGTGGTATCTTTAAATATTTTGTTCACTTAAATAACCTAAAATGTATTTTGACAATTTGTCTAACTGTAACCTTTTTCTTTTGTTGGCTGGGACCCTGGCATTTATGATACCGAGAAATGCTAGATTTGGATCTGTTCATTGGTGGTTCTGCAGGAGAGGAGCCAATGCAGGAGGAGGATCTTTCTACTACCGCTTAATTAGATTTTCCTTTCTTGCAGTGAGATTGAGAGATCTATTCTTTCTTTTAATTCAGTCTGGAATAATTAAATTCTAGATGTATTTAGTTTCTGCACTTGAGCTGAGTTACTGTTTCCTTTACTCTTATATACTATGATGTGATGTGGATTTTATGTTATACTATTTTCTGCTTCCACTACTTTGATATATTGATGTATGGTTACAGTTCCATGTGACAAGTCCTTGGCTTAAGGTGAGTTGGGTCTTACCTGACTCTACTTAAGTTATAGATTTGCCATAGTTGGAGCACTGTACTCACCGTGTTTATGCTAATATCAGTATTAGCATGACCGCGGAGGGTACGAGGCCCATAGTTGGTATCAGAGAACACCATAAGGTGTCAGAATAGGATTTGTGATTCCTTTCTACCTAATGTCATGGAAGATCTGATTTGGACTATTATCTATATGCTTTCAAGTTGGCTTGGAGCTATAGTTTCAAATGGAGATGAGAGAGCAAATGGTATATCAAAGGAGTTTTAACAAAAGGAACCCTAGTCTTGGACAAACTTATACATCAAACGGCGTACCAAGGACTTAACTTTCCTATCTACGCACAGGAGTGGTTGAACCGAGTAGAGTCAGTCCTAAGGCACATAGAGTATCCAGAGTCCCTCTTTATCAACATAGTGACAAATCAGATGCTGGACTATACGGGAGTCTGGTGGTTTGATACCATCAGGAAACTTGAACAGAAATGCAAGAGGAAGCGTCAGGAAGTGACCTTCTAGGATTTATACTTTGCATTTAGGGATGAGTACATTAAGGATATCTAAGTGTTAGATTAAGTAATTATCATTTCTTGAATTTAGTAATGCTATGATTTTTGGCATTTTCTAAATATTATATAATCCTTCATTTCAAAAGTAATGAGACTTTTTGGCATCTATTAGAAATTAAATTATTATCTTCCTAAGAATGATTCTGAAATCTAGATTTGTACTGCTTAATTAGAATGAATTTTGGATCACCTCCTGCTGCTACCCTTATCAAAATTACTGTCGCTTCATGCAGTTCTTCTGATGAAGTAGCTAATATTCGACCAATGGTGGCAATGTTATTGGAGAATCAGGCTCAACAAGCACTAGCAATGCAAAAGATGATGTCCGATCATCCAGTACCAGCTGTTGCTACTGCTCCAGTTGTTCCTGTTCCACAACATCCTTTTCCTTCCCATCATTCCATGGATGATATTCTCCATAACTTCTTAAGATTAAGGCCTTCCACCTTCAGTGAAAATTTATCTCCAATGGACACACCCGACTGGCTAAAAATTATCGAAAAGCATATAATCAGTCTGAAAATCCCAAATTCAGAAGTCGTTCATCTCACGACACATCTATTCTATGCTGAGGTCAAATACTGGTGGGATGAGGTTTGAAATACCAGATTTGTTGATTATGAACTTGAAGACATCCTTTGGGATGAATTCGTAGAGGCATTCAAGGCTGAATTTATTCCCCCATCTGCACAAAACATCATAACAGATACGATTCTGAGGTTGACTTAGGGATGTCGTTCTGTCACCGACTACAAAAAAGAGTTTTGTAGGTTGATTCATTTTGCCCCAGAGATTATCCAATCTGAATCATATAAGTGCCATCACTTTTATAGTGGACTATAAGATTCACTGAAAGATCTGATTGTTCTACTTTGTCTAATTAGCTTCTTTGAGCTAGTAGAGATAGCCAATGTGCTTGAGCATCATCATTCAGAAAGAGATCTCAAGTGAAAGGTGCAGTCAACTCCTCACTGACATGAAGCCTTCAAAAGGCATAGACTTCACTTTGCAAAGGTCTATCAAATCGAGGCTGCACCAAATGTCGAACCCTTTTAAGGCTGTAATAGGCCCATCCTTATGGCAAGTGTTACCACTTTGGCCATAAGTGCTACGCTTGTGGGCATCTAGGCCACCTGTTTTATCATTGCACCTATAGAGAGACAGTGGATGGAGTTTAAATTAAGCAGTATCAGAAGAATCAAGTGTTCAGGGCAACTCCACTAAATAGGAGAGAACAAAGTTTGGCCATAATGCCAGCCCCTGCATCTGAAGTTGCTCCAGAGCAGCCCTCAGCTCATAAGTCCCAGAACAATCCTAGGAAGTAGGTAAGCAATCGTCTTGCTGGTTCTGCATGAGTATATGCTTTAACACCTCTAGAAGCCGCAGAAGACAATAATGTGGTTTCAGGTATACATTTCTGAACTTTTCCTTCATTTATGTAGCTTAATCATTGTAATTTATTAATATGATTTGTATAAATAAATTAGGCACGCTATATTTTAATCACAAGCCCTACAATGTGTTATTCGACACTAGTGCTAGTCATTCGTTTATCTCTGCACATTTTTCCAACATCCTTAAACTACACTCGTACAACTTAGCAAAATCATTAAGTATTGGACTTCCAACTGGAGCCCAACTTAGTGCTCATAAGTTCTGTAATGTCAAAATCCAATTAAATGGTCTGGAGTTTGATTCCAAATTTATCATCCTACCATTGGCGAACTTTGATATCATCCTTGGAATGAATTGGCTCAGTGACAATAATGTCATGATAAATTGCCTTAAGAAGAAAGTCACTCTCCATTCCCAAGGAAAGTTTGAAACCTTTATAAGGAAAGTCAGTACACAATTATCGTTAATCAATGCTATCATAGCTGAACAATTAATTAGTAAGGGTTGTGAAGCTTTTCTGGTCACTATGCTGGGTGAAGCAAAAGAAAGTATCCCTCTCTCTGATTGCAAAGTAGTTAAGGAATTCGCTGATGTATTTCCAGAAGATTTGCCTAGTGTACCTCCTCTCAGAGAAGTAGAGTTCTCTATTGAATTGATTTCAGGTACCCAGCCTATATCTAAAGCTCTGTACAGAATGGTGCCTAAGGAACTTCAAGAACTCAATGAACAGTTGCAAGAGCTCTTGAATAAAGGCTTTATTAGGCCAAGTATGTCTCTTTGGACAGCACCCGTTCTATTTATAAAGAAGAACAATGGATCTATGCAAATGTGCATAGATTATCGTGAACTAAATAAAGTTACCATAAGGAATAAATACTCATTACCTAGAATTGATGATTTGTTTAACCAGCTATCTAAGGCTGTTATATTCTCCAAGATTGACCTCAGGTATGGATATCATCAGTTACGAGTAAAAGAAGATGATGTAGGGAAGACCGCTTTCCATACTCGCTATGGTCATTTTGAATTCTTAATGATGTCTTTTGGACTCACCAATGCACCATCAATATTTATGGATTTAATGTAGCAAGTTCTTAAGCCATACTTAGACAAATTTGTAATCATTTTTATCGATGACATTCTCATCTATTCTCGAACCTTAAAAGATCATGAAGATCATCTGAGGTTAGTATTAGAATCTCTACGTGAACATTAACTGTATGCCAAGTTCTCCAAATGCAATTTTTGGCTCAATTCCAATGCATTCTTGGGACATGTAGTCGATGCCCATGGTATTCGTGTAGATCAAAACAAAGTAAGCGCTATTCAAAACTGGGTTTAGCCTAAGTCAGTCACTACTGATATCAGGAGCTTCTTGGGATTAGCTGGATATTACAAGAAGTTTGTTAAGGGCTTTTCCCAGATCTCCTCACCTTTGACTAAGCTAACTCAGAAAGTTGTTCCATTTGTTTGGAGTCATGAATGCGAAGAAGCATTTAAAACCCCGAAGGACGCACTCTCTACTGCTCCAGTACTTATTCTGCTCATGGAATGCTTGAACTACCAGGTGTACACCGATGCCTCTGGAATTGGTCTAGGTTGTGTGTTAATGCAAGAGGGTAAGGTAATCATTTATGCCTCTCGTTAGTTAAAACCAGATGAGAAGAATTATCCAGTTCATGATCTTGAACTTGCCGCTGTAATCTTTGCTCTAAAAATTTGGCGTCACTATCTATATGGAGTTCAGTGTTCAATTTTCATTGACCATCAAAGCTTAAAGTATATTTTCACTCAAAGGGAACTGAACTTCCATCAGAGAAGATAGTTAGAGCTTATTAGTGATTATGATCTGAGCATTCAGTATCATCCAGGGAAAGCTCTTGTAGTGGTCAATGCTCTTAGCTGTCATGCTACTTTAACTTCCATGATTGCCTCTAGTTCCTTAGAACAAGAATTTTGTAAGCTAGAGATTTCTCTAATTAGTAACATGCTAAGTTCACACCTAGTAAATATCAACGTGGAACCTACTTTTCACAGAGATGTCTCAATCTCGCAGACTAAGGACGATGATTATCTGAAATTCAAAGCAGATATTAAAGGTGGTCGTTGTCATGAGTTGCAATTGCATAATGGTTTAATCTATTGATGTAGTCAAAATTTGTAGCAAAAATCTAGTGTTTAAACAGCTATATCACTATATATATCCCTATACTTTGAGTAGAAATTGATGTCTTTTCAGGAAAATGAAGAAACCAAATTGCAAATGCTGATTTACAAAATTCTTGACAAAAACTACCGCAGCGCGCCATGGCGTCCCCTTAAAATTGCCTGACCTGGAAGTAACTGCACACTTGGAGCACGACCGCCCCAGCGCACCGCGACGCGCCATAGCGTCATATCGATAAGGATAAATTAAAAGTATATAAACGAGTAATTGAACAGTAATACGCAAGTTTGCACGCTGTAGCGTGCTCCAACGTCATTTCTCATTGATTTATTAAAACCTTATAAACAAGTAATTGAATAGTGTTACACAACTTTCTCCACCATAGCGGATAAATTTTCATTTATAAGTTATAGAGAAACTAATTGAATAGTGAATCTGAAAGTTTATCCGCTGTCACGCGTCGCAGCGCGCCACAGCGGACACTACGGTGACCGAAGAAAAGATAATAATTTTTATGCAGGAACAATGTTTGGAGTGCTGCTGCCTAGCGTGCCGCAGTGGAACAGTGTTTGGAATGCCACTGCCGCAGCTCGCCACAGCGCCAGATGCAATTTTTGCCAAAAATATGCATTCAAGACAGCATAGGGAAAGCCCAGAATTGAATTCTTCGCCTTCCCATAGCTGAAATTAATATCAAATTAATTTAAAACTTCTCATTCTCAAGAAATAATTCATGAAGAAATAGATTAAAAATATGAGGAAGATGGAAGGGGTAGATGTAATAGCAATTGAGGAATCTTTTTTATAAGTATTCTTATAAAAGGCACATGTTTAAGCCATCATGAGGAAGAGCAAGAGGTTGGTTTAATTATTTTACTCAATAAAATATAAATACAAACAACCTAAATCCCTTCATTACCAAGGAAATAAATGAAGAATCATTTAATCAAAGCACACATTTCTAAATGGGATTTATTTGCTGAATTAAATTTTAAATATGAAAGGAAGTCTATAAAAGGGAGACTTGAAGATTAAGAAAGGGTTCTAGCCTTTGCTACTCAAAAGACCAAGAGAAAGGCTACAGGAGAGAAAGAAAGAGAACTCTCCAAGGGGAAGAGAGGACTAAGAACAGGATGGAAGAAAAGATAGCAAAGAATGAAGGGTGGAGCTTCAAGAGGATAGCGCTGGAAAAGTAAAGAGAACCCCAGAAAACCTCCGGGTGATTCTTGTATTTCTCCTAGACTCCCTTGATTAATTTCTTGACGTGAACTAATGGCGATGTTCACTTTTCTTTGCTTGTATGTTCTTTCTTGCTAAATAATGGAAGGCTAAAAACCCCTTGGAGAGGGTTGAGATATAGTTGTAGAATTATGTAAGGAAAATATTAGTGCATGGTGATATTGTTTACTTGTAATGAAAAACTATTTGTTGTATTATTAATTTTAATATTGAATAAATGCTTGGATAAATTGAATTCTTATTTATTATAATTAAAAGAGCTTGTGTTCCAATGCTCATTAATTGGGTAAGAGCAAGGAAGGTAGTGCGAGTAGAGATGAGAATTACGTGATAGAATTCTCAAGCTCACTTGCACCCTCCCTTAGTAGCTCTCCTAAAAGATTAATGCTTGAGAACCAAGTTCTCCAATAATCTTGCTCCATTGCTCAGCAAAGTAGAAGGAATGAGAGGACATTCGAAACTTCAATGGATGATGTGACATAATCTATTGACCCAATGCATCCTCCCATCTAGCTAAACTACGTGTGAAGCGCATGACACCCGGTAAATGGAATCTTGCTTGTGAGATCATTTTAATTAAAAGATATTTTTGGTCACTTAGACGTAGGAAGTAAAAATCAAATTAATGAAACTACATCTCATAAGAGTTTATGTGCTAAAAAGGAACCCAAAAGGAGTTCTCTTTATGCACTAAACTTGAACCCAATGTAATTGAAGGATACTTCAATTCCAATGGTGTTCACTTGATTTGATTAAGCAATAAAATTAAACATATACATTCAAACAATGAAGTTATATAACCAACCCGTGCATATATTTTACAACAAAATCTCAACTCTCTCCTTTTTAATCAATTCGTATCTTTACTCAAAGTCTTGTGTATTACTAATTAGGAACAAACAAAAATCAACCAAATTTGTTATCTAGATATTAGTGAAAAAAAAAATAAAACTTGGTATCAAAACAACCATTCCCTGAGGTTTGATAAATCTCGAAAACTAAATTTTCCACTAATTACTTCAGACCACGTACACTTGCGTGTAAATGCAGACGTGTATTTCCGTCTGTCAAGTTCTTGGCACCGTTGCCGGGAAACGATTTTCGTTTTGGATCAAGTATAATTCTCTAGTAACTAGTGATTTATAATTAATTAACTTGTGTATATTTTCACATAGCTGTAGTTAATTTCTTTATTAGCTTGCTTTGAGAAAATTTTGAAAATTTTTCTAAAAAGAACTTGTATTGAATTCTTTTGCATACTATCTTATTGAATTCTGTGCTATATTTTGTTCTGTAATATTGATTACTGAACTTGTTCTTACTAGTTACCCCTAAACTGCATGAGTAGGAGGAATCTTACTGAATTATTTTATGATCCCGAAATAGAGAGAACTTATTTGAGAGCTAGGAGAGCACAAGTCTTTTTAAACCAATAAAACGCACAAATGACAGATTTAGATAAGAACCCAACAGAACCTATGGTAAATACTAGGAGAAGATTGCTTAGAGTATACGCACTTCCCACGGTAGAAGGAGTTTAAGATTCTATTGTTAGAACTCCTATACAAGCCAACAATTTTGAGATAAAACTATCCACTTTAAACATGATCCAAAACAACCAATTTAGTGGGATGACATCGGATGACCCGAATGCACATATTTCAACTTTTCTGGATATATGTGACACCTTCTGATTTAACGGGGTATTTGATGACGCATTAAGATTAAGACTATTTCCATTCTCGCTGAGAGACCGAGCTAACGTTTGGCTCAGTTCTCTACCCGGTGAGTCTATAAGGACTTGGGATGACTTGGCAAGGAAATTCCTTGCCAAGTATTTTCCACCTGCAAAGACCACCAGGCTGAGAAATGAAATTTCAAACTTCTCTCAGCAGCATGGTGAGAACTTGTATGACGGCTGGGAACATTTTAAGGACGGCTTAAGACGTTGCCCGCATCATGGTTCCCTTTGTGGATGCAGGTGTAGACGTTAAACAATAGATTAAACGCGCCCACAAGGACACTCATAGATGCAGCCGCAGGCGGATCACTAAGTAGTAAGACCCTCGATGAGGCCTTTGATCTCCTCAAGGAAATGGCTAACAATGCATACCAATGACTAACTGAGCGGCTAAACTCTACCAAAAAGGAGGTGAACCATCTGAACGAATCTAACCAATTAGCCTCCTTGCAAAGGGAAATTGAAATTCTAACTAATAAAATTGAGATAATGAATGTTAGTGTTGTTCATGAAGCTAGTTGTGGGTTATGTGGGGGGGTCACCACAATGAATACTGTAATTTAAATAATCGATTTGCCCCTTACAAATGGAATAAGTCAATTTTATGAGGAGTAACAACATGAACAAAAACTCCCACAATAACCTCTACTCTAACTCTTACAATTTGGGATGGAGAAATCATACCAACTTTTCATGGAGTGAAGGGAATACTCAAGGAAACACCAATGCCCCATAACAAAACTGGCCAATGCACAATGGAAACAATTTGTATAAGCAAAATCAGAATAATAACAAGATGGCAGTTTAAAAGAATCATTTTGGGCTTTTAAAAATGAGATGATGCAGTTTATGAAAAGGACTGAATTGACAATGAATTGCCATGAAACTTCTATTCAAGGAATTGAGGTATCATTAAGAAACATTGAAGTTTAGTTAGGGCAAATTTCTAAACAGCTGTCTACTAGACAACAAGGTATGCTTCCAAGCTCAATTGAATTAAATCCTAGAGAAATAGTGAGTGTTATAAATGTAGACACTTAAAAGATAAACTACATTGATCATAATAATGAGGAGAAGAAGGTGCCAATAAGGATTCCCAAGCTGAATGATAAGAGGGAGATAGTAGCAACAAAAAAGGTGACCCTGGAAAATTGAATATTCCATGCATAATCGAAGGTGAAGTCTTTTTAGATCCCTTATGTGATCTAGGAGCTTCAATGAATGTTATGCCATGACACATTTACACCAAACTAGGAATAAGGGAAATGGTGGAGACACCACTAATTCTGGAATTCACAAATCTTGCATCACAAACCCCTTTGGGAATTGTTAAGGATGTCCAGGTCGGATTAGGAAGCTTTGTGATCCCCACATATTTTGTAGTTTGCGAATGGGACAGCTGGAGTGAAAACTCCACTGTAATATTTGGGAGGCCATTCTTAGCTAGCTCCTGGGCTGTCATAGATATTTAAAGGGAACTCATGACTGTTAGAGTCAAGGATTTAGAAGAAGTGATTGATCTAATGCCCTCATTATTTAAGAAAAGAATTATAAAGAAAAAATGGGAGAAAGTAAATAAGGAGTCGGAGGGAGAGCATGAGCTAAAATATGTTGTAGATTCTACCGATCACCAAGATATCTTGTTTGGAGGAAAGGACTTAAAAGGGGAAAAGAAGAAGAGGAAAACTAGGAGGGGTAAAAAGAGGAAAAAGGGAGCCCCCATTATGAACAAGGAAGGAAAGGTAGAAGATGAGTCCAGCAGCAAACGAATGAGTTTGAGCCCAATCTTAATTGGTGCTGACTCATCTCATTTAAAAATTTGGGTTAGAAAACCTTCCAGGGATAAAATCCCAAGTTGCCCTTGAATGTGTCGAGCTAACGATATTAAACACAGAGCTTGTTGGGAGGCAACCCAACTTAGTTTACTGTTTTTTATTTTCTCTGGAAGTTGACTTAATGTTTGGAAATTTTCTTCTTGAAAACCGCCACAGCACACCATAGCAGATTTATCCGCTCCAGCGCGCTGCAGCGGATTTCGTTGCTATAGCGTACTGCAGTGGATTTCGTTGCTGCAGCGCGCCGTAGCGGATAGCTTAGCACCCTTGTTTCAAGAGCGCCATAGCGTGCTACGACAAAAAAATCCCAACTGAAGTAGAATTGACTGCCTTGGATTCCCAAAGCAGTCAATAACGCTACAGCACGCCTTGGAACTCCCAAACTGCAAAATATGTTGGGAAATGCTGAAAAATTTTATCTTCTTTGAGCAGAAATATCAAGTTACACTTATGGCATGCATTGAATCATCTTTGACCAAGTCTTAGTATGCCATAGGTGTGCCTGACTAACCCTTCTAGATTTTTTCATAAACCCTCTATAAAAAGGCCTAGAGGGGATGGGTTGAAGGTGCACTCCATTGCAACCTGAGTTCTTCAGCTCTAGATCCCCTCAACTGTTCTTAAAATATAAAATTCTCTCAATCCACCCTTAATATCATCAAGAGAATCATGTCATCAGGAAAGAAAATTGTTGTTAGCAAGGGAGCTTCTACCTCCATAGCTGGTGGAGCATTCAACAAAAAATAATTTTCTTCAATCGAAGTAGAACAACGCTTCAATCAAGTAGTTATCAAAAGGAAGCTCATTCCCGAGCGAGGATTCAGGCACCCTTACCCCGTACACCTGAACCAAATTTTGAACCAAGGATGGACCCATTTTGTGAGTCCCACAAATGCCACATACCTCTCGCTAGTGCAGAAAGTGTACGCCAATGTAATCAATGCGGTGGGGGACAAAATCTTTGTGAGAGGTAAAGCTATGGAATTTGGGCTCAAGGCCATCAAAGGTTCTTACATCTTAGGTGAGGTGGAGAGCTGTATATATTTTGACCTGATGAGCTCACAATACGACCTAGTAGAAATAGCAAGTGAGATTAACCGCTCCAATTGTGGTTGGAGAGGGAACCTTACCAACATTCCTTGATCATTCCTCACGGAATCGAGTAATGCTTGGCACATGTTCGTCTCCAATTTTTTGATGCCATCGGGGCATCTCAGCGAGGTAACCCGATCATGGGCGCTGCTCCTCTGTGCACTACAAAGGGAAGGAGATATCATCATCTCCAGTGTTATAAAGGAGCAGCTCTGGAATGCCTTGACCAGGACATGTGCTGCTATTGCTTTTAGGTCGCTAATATCAGGAATCTACGAAGTCCAAGGGGTGAAACTCCTCCCGACTGATGTGGCGATACCACCTCGAGCCCCTCTAGAATTGATGAACATTGCCGGCTGCACCCAGGAGGGGTCGCGAGCTAAGAAGAGGAGGGGGGAAGAAGGTGAGGCTTCCACATAAACTGGCCAAACATGACCGAAAAGATGCTGACACGCATATATGCGCATCAGCGAGATCTGGGCGTCTCCTTTGCATGTGACATGCGCTTCATGAAGGGAGAAGAGGCCCGGCAGCGTGAATACCAAACATAACTCCATGAAGCTCTAGAAATAATGTTTCGAGAGTGGAGCTTATGTGGAGCAATGGATGGGTCAAGTTTGCCGCACCCTCCTGCACGAGCACCATTTTCGGAAGATTATTGGTCGGCGGACTATTCATATCGTTATGAGGGAGAAGAAGACGAGGACTGAAGATTGCTGAGGTTGTTTTGTTTCTTGTTTTTGTATTTTTATTTTCTCTGTTTTCTATTTTGTAGTTTGATTTCAATTATTAAAATAAATTCCATATTTCACATTTTTGCTAAAATTTAACTTTAAGGTGAATTTTCTGAATGTGGACAAGTTTTAGATTCAATGTTAAAATTAAGATGCGAGCATGTTTAAGATAAAGCTGAAAATGAATTTAAGTGACATACCCCTTATTTAGTTCATGATTCTACTAAGCTTAATTTCCAGTACTTAAAATGAAATGTGCTTAAGTTTAAGTGTGGGGGTGAAAAATTTGAAAATTAAGCCAAGGTGGCAAGAGGTGAGTAATAATTTGAAGTGCTAGGCTCTTGTAGAACTTAGTGATCACAAGGACTGCATTAAAGGATGAAGAACTTTAGTTCATGAATATACTAAGCTTGATTTCCAGTACTTAAAATAAAATGTGCTTAAGTTTAAGTGTGGGGGTGAAAAATCTAAAAATTAAGCCAAGGTAGCAAGAGGTGAGTAATAATTTGAAGTGCTAGGCTCCTGTAGGACTTAGTAATTATAAGGACTGCATTAAGGGATGAAGAAAAATGGCCCTCCCTTTTAAAAAAGGAATTTGAAAAAAAGAAAAGAGTGAAATCAATAAATAAAGGGATGATGAAAAATATCTCTCCCAAGCTAAATAAGTGAACATATAGGATGAAGAAAATATCTCTCCTAACATGTTAAAATATCCTTGTGAATCATAAGAAGGAGCACACATAGCACAACACTTAAAAGACTCATCAATTGTATCATTAAGGTTATGAATTTCAAGATCACCTCCCCATATTTAAGCATTAAGTATGATATTTTGAATTAAAACCAAAGGAAGCATTGACACATGAACTAGATTAGAGGGGTAGTATAACTTGGAGACATGAAGTAATTTGGATTAGAGTATGCTTAACATCTAAATTCATGATACATGAGTATAACACATTGAATCCTTAAACAAGGACAAATTTAGAATTTCACATTTAGTGAGCTTACGCGAGGACGAGTAAGTATTTAAGTGTGGGGGTGTAATGTAGTTGGAATTTGAAGAAAAATCTAGTGATTAAACAGTCATATCACTATATATTTCCCTTTATTTTGAGTAGAAATTGATGTATTTTCAGGAAAATGAAGAAAACAAATTGCAAATGCTGATTTACCAAAGTTTGGACAAAAATCACTGAAGCGTGCTTCAGCGCGCTGCAGCGCGCTACAGCGCGCCATGGCATTCCCTTAAAATTGCCTGTCCTAGAAGTACAACTGCAGACCTGAAGCACGACCGCCCCAGCACGACGTGGCGCACCATAGTGTCATATCGATAAGGATAAACTAAATTTATATAAACGAGTAATTGAACAATTATACGCAAGTTTGCACGCTGCAACGCACTACAGTGTCATTTCTCGTTGATTTATTAAGACCTTATAAATAAGTAATTGAACAATGTTACACAATTTTCTCCGCCGCAGCGCACCGTAGTAGATAAATTTTCATTTATAAAACTATAGAGAAATTAATTGAATAGTGAATCCGAAAGTTTATCCGCTATAGCGCGCCGCAGTGCGCCACAGCGGACGCTGCGGCGACCGATGAAAATGTAATAATTTTTATGCAGGAACAATGTTTGGGGTGCTGCTACCATAGCATGCCATAGCGGAACAGTGTTTGGAACACTGCTGCCGCAGCGCCCGACGCAGTTTTTGCCAAAAATATGCATTCAAGACAGCATAGGAAAGGCAAAGAATGGAATTCTTCCCCTTCCCACAACTAAAATTAATATCAAATTAATTTAAAACTTCTCATTCTTAAGAAATAATTCATGATGAAATAAATTAAAAATAAGAGGAAGATGGAAGGGGTAAATGCAATAAAATTGAGGAATCTTTATTATAATAATTCTTATAAAAGGCACATGTTTGAGCCATCATGAGGAAGAGCAAGAGGTTGGCTTAACTATTTTACTCAATAAAATATAAATACAAACAACCTATATCCCTTCATTAGCAAGGAAATAAATGAAGAATCATTTAATCAAAGCACACATTTCAAATTGAGATTTATTTGCTGAATTAAATTTTAAACATGAAAGGAAGTCTATAAAAGGGAGACTTGAAAATTGAGAAAGGGTTCCAACCTTTGCTACTCAAAAGACTAAGAGAAAGGCTGCAGGAGAGAAAGAAAGATAACTCTCCAAGGGGAAGAGAGGACCAAGAACAAGAAGGAAGAAAAGATAGCAAAGAATGAAGGGTGGAGCTTCAAGAGGACAGTGCATAACTAGTGAAGGGAACCCCATAAAACCTCTGGGTGATTCCTTGTATTTCTCATAAACTCCCTTGATTAATTTCTGCCGTGAACTAATGGCGATGTTCACTTTTCTTTGCTTGTATGTTCTTTCTTGCTTAGTAATGGAAGGCTAAAAATCCCTTGGAGAGGGTTGAGATGTAGTTGTAGAATAATGTAAGAAAATATTAGTGTATGATGATATGTTTAATTGTATTGAAAAACTGTTTGTTGTATTATTAATTTTAATATTGAATGAATGCTTGGATGAATTGAATTCTTATTTATTTTAATTAAATGTGTTTGTGTTCCAATGCTCATCAATTGGGTAAGAGCAAGGAAGGTAGTGCGAGTAGAGATGAGAATTACATGACAGAATTCTCAAGCTCACTTTCACCCTCCCTTAGTATCTCTCCTAAAAGATTGACGCTTGAGAACCAAGTTCTCCATTAACCTTGCTCTACTGCTCAGCAAAGTAGAAGGGATGAGAAGATATTGGGAACTTTAATGAATAATGTGACATATCCATTGACCCAATGCATCCTCCCATTTAGCTAAACTGCGTGTGAAGCGCATGACGCATGGTAAATGGAATCTTTCTTGTGAGATTATTTTAATTAAAAGATGTTTTTGGTCACCTAGACATAGGAAGTCAAAATCAAATTAATGAAACTAGATCTCATAAGAGTTTATGTGCTAAAAAGAAACTCAAAAGGAGTTCTCTTTGTGCACTAAATTTGAACCCAATATAATTGAAGGATATTTCAACTCCAATGGTGTTCACTTGATTTAATTAAGCAATTAAATTGAATGTATACATTCAAATAATGAAGTTATATAACCAACCCTTGCATATATTATAACAAAATCTCAACTCTCTCATTTTTAATCAATTCATATGTTTACTCAAAGTCTTGTGGATTGCTAACTAGGAACCAACAAAAATCAACCAAATTTGTTATCTAGACATTAGTGAAAGAAAATACAACTTGGTATTAAAACAACTGTTCCCTGAGGTTCGATAAATACTACGTACACTTGCGTGTAAACACAGACGTGTATTTTCGTTTATCATCTATCAAAGAAATCGTTTGTGGATTCCTAAATTCATGCATCATGAAGTTTTAATTGAAGGCCATAATTCTGGGTATCACATTCACCCAAGCTGTACTATGATGTACCAGGATCTAAAGCAATCATTTTAGCGGCCTAGTATGAAGAAGAATGTAGCCAATTTTGTGGCTAAGTATCATGCTTGCAATTTGGTTAAGGCTGAGCACCAAAGACCTGGTGGTCTTCTGCATTAATTAAAAATTCCTGAATGGAAATGACTCGATATATCATGGATTTACATGTAGAAATTGAAGTTAGCAAAGCTTTATATCAAAGAAATTGTCAGGCTGCACGGTATTTCAAAATCAATCGTATCCGACAAAGATTACAGATTTACTTCTAAGTTTTGGCAAGCTATGCACCAAGATCTAAGTACTACTCTAGCTATGAGTACAACTTTTCATCCTCAAATGGATGGTCAGAATGAAAGAGCAAATCAAGTTCTGGAGGATTTGCTTAAGCTTTGTGTTCATGATTTTGCTAGTTCATGGGAAGATCATATTCTGTTAGTGGAGTTTGCCTATAATAACAGTTTCTAAGCTAGTATTAAAATGGCTCCTTATGAGGAATTGTATGGTAGAAAATGCAGTACTCTGCTAGCTTGGTAAGAAATAAAAAGCATTCAACTTTTTGGGTCTGAGTTAGTTGAACAAACTAATATGAAGGTCCAATTAATTCAGCAGAGAATTCATTTTGCTCAAGATCGTTAGAGCAAGTATCATAATGCTCATCACCATCTCCTAGAATTTAATATTGGAAATTCTACCTATTTGAAAGTCAGTTCAATGAAGGGTGTCTACAGATTTGGTGTAGCAGGGAAACTCAATCCCCGCTATGTTGGACCTTTTGTGATTTTGGCCAGAGTAGGATCATCTGCCTATAGATTGAATCTTCCTAATGGCTTTGCAGCTGTTCACAATATGTTCTATGTATCATCATTGAGAAGATGTCTCAGAGACCCTTCTCATCTCGTTCAGCTCCTGGCAGTAGAAATTCAACCTGATCTTTCTTATGCCGAAGAACCAATCAAAGTCTTAGCTCGTGATCAGAGGCAGCTAAGAAATCATTCAATTCCTATGGTCAAGATCCAGTGGAAGAATCGATCTTTGGAAGAATCTACCTGGGAAAAATAAGTGGGTATGCGTAATTAATATCTATAGCTCTTTGAAAGTCCAAGTACTGTTATTTTCTTTTCTTTCTATTTCATTTAATATTTCAGTCCTAGTAGTACTTTCTTCGTTGAAAGATGTCAGGGATGATATCGTTCTTAAGTGGGGGAGTCTGTAACAACTCTAGTAGTTACCTTACCTAAATCCTGATTATTTATGCTAAACTAAATTCTAATTTTGATTCCTTTAGACTCAATGGGTCATTTAAACCTAACCCTAGAAGTCTGGAATCAATCAGAGGGTAATTGAGAATTTTGGTATTTTTACTTATTTTTGAGCCCTAAAAAATACTTAAATTAAATTAATCTCTAAATTAAAATCTGATTTCATTTTTGAATTCCTCACACTTCAATTAGCTAAGTATTAAATTTTTGGAATTTTTGGAGCTCATTTAATCATAAATTGGATTTATAAAATTAATTAGAATTTATGTTAATTATTAAATAAATTAAAACTACATAAATTAAATATATATATATATATTTTTATATATATGGGATTTGTAGTCGGGACCGCGACAGATCCGCTGTGGGGTCCTGACAGCGGCACATGAGATATAGCCGATGGATGCAATTGCACGCATCTTAGCATAATCCATCTAACGGTGGGATATACACTGTGGTAAGATCTGATCCTAGGCGTCGGATCCATCTTCCGCGTGCGCCGAAGAGGAAGAAAAAAGTTACAGGTAATGGGGAGGGGAAGGCAGGCGTGGCCTAGCTAGAGTGAAAAATGGATTCAAAATATTTAATTTAATTGTTTTTTCTAATTTTTTATTAACACATTTTCTCTAATTAAAATTGAATAAATAAACGGGCTCTGAAAAAATTCCAAAAATTCACCATTAGCTATTTTGAGGGTGAGGATTTCAATGGCGGAGTCAGATTTCGATTCCAACGATTAAATAATTATTGTATTTTTCGGGGTAATTAGTTATATTATAATATTCACAAAAATACGACTATTTCCAAACATGTCCAAAACATCACCTTAGCTAATTTGAGGCTTATGATTGCAATGACAAAGTCGGATTTCAATTTCATGGTCAATTTAAATATCTCAATTTTCTAATTAATTAAATATATTAAAATAACTCAAATATTAAATTGAGCTCCAAATCGCTCTGAAATTTCAAAGATTGTTAATAATGGCTGTGATTAAGCTAGAATTAAGCTAAGTAATAACCTAGGGTTGTTACACTATTGAACTGATAAATGGTCCTTCCATCTTCATGGACCTGATGCAGTGCATCCTAAGGCCTTACCTCATTCAATTCATTATAGTTTTTATTGTCACCATCCTTATCTACTCATAGTTAACTACTGATCACGAGAAGCATCTCTATGCTGTCCTAGTATTATTAAGAGAGTATCAATTGCATGCCAAGTTTTCGTAGTGTGAATTTTGGCTGAATTCTATGGCATTTCTAGGTCACATAATTGATGCTGAAGGCATTAGATTTGACCAAAGGAAGATCCAAGCTATTCAACTGTGGGTCCAACCTAAATCGGTAACTGAAATCTACAATTTTCTAGGATTGGCTAGATATTATAGGATATTTGTCCTTAGATTTTTCCAAATAGCTTCTTCATTAACTCAGTTGACTCATAAAGAAGTTTCTTTTATTTGGAACTCAGCTTGCAAAGAAGCCTTCGAGAAGGTGTAGCAATTATTAACTTTTGCAACAATCTTAGTACTCCCTTAAGAGGGCAAAGATTTCTAAGTTTATACCGATGCCTCTAAGGTGGGACTGAGTTGCATTTTAATGCAAGATCGACATGTAATAGCCTATGCCTCTAGACAACTTAAGCCAAATGAGAGAAATTATTTTATGCACGATCTAAAACTTACAGGGGTAGTTTTTGCTCTTAAAATATGGAGACACTACTTGTACGGAGTTAAGTGTGAGAAATTCACTAATCATCAAAGCTTAAAGTATATCAGCACTCAAAAAGAACTTAATTACCATCAGCATAAATGGCTAGAAGTGATATGCAATTATGACTTGGAAATTTTATATCACCCAGGTAAAGCTAATGTAGTAGCTAATGCCCTAATTCATAAAGCAAATATATCTTCCCTCTGTTGCAATAATTCTTTGATCAACGACTCTGAAAGATTGAATCTTGAGCTGATCAGATCTGCTGATTTGTACACTTTATTATATGCTATTCAGTCTTTATCATCCCTAAGGTCAAGAATAGATGAAAACTAGAAAGAAGATTCTTCTTATTCTGATCTGATTTTTGACATTGCTAGTGGCAAGAAATTTGGAATATGTCTGGATGCCGAAGGTGCAATTTTCCAGAAGTATAGGTTATGGATTCCTAAGAGCTTGCAGTTATAAATCCTATCTGAAGCCCATAACTCTCGCTATATTATGCACCCTAGTACTTGTAAGTTGTATCAGGATCTCAAGAAATTATTTTGGTGGTCAGGTACAGAATGGGATATCGTTATTTTCATTTCAAATTGTCATCCCTGTTCTTTAGTTAAGGTCGAGCACTTGAAGCCTAGTGAACTTCTCAAACTCTTAATGATTCCTAATTGAAAGTGGTCCAACATTTTCATGAATTTCATCATTGGTCTGCCTAAGAGTAGATCTGGATCTAATTCTATTTGGGTGATTATCGATAGACTCACCACTTTTTTAAATCATCACATTTCCTTCCTATTCATCAGATACATTCAGTAAAGAAGTTAGCTAAACTTTACATTAAGGTGATCATCTGCTTACATGGTATGCCAAACTATATAGTTTTTGATAGAGATAGTATATTCACTTCCAAGTTTTGGTCCACTGCTCAGTAAGACTTGGGGACAAACTTAGCTTTGAGTATTGCTTTCCATTCATAAACATATGGTCTAATTGAATGTGTTAATTAAATCTTGAAAGATCTTTTGCATCTTTGAGTTTTTAATTTTGTGGATCATGGGAAGATCACCTAACCTTAGTTAAGTTTGCCAACAATAATAGTTATTAGTCCAGTACTGGTATGGCTCATTATGAATCTCTTTATGGAAGGAGGTGTACTACTCCTGTTGTATGGACTGAAGTAGGAGACTCTCAACTTTATGGTTCAAAATTGATTGAAGAAATCACTAAGAAAGTTCATTTGATTAAACACAATATGATGGCAGGTCAAGATAGACATAAGAAATGCCACGATGCTCGCCATCATCAGTTAGAATTTCAAGTGGGAGATCGTGCGTATTTGAAAGTAAGTTTGATGAGAGGCGTGCAAAGGTTTGGTGTGTATGGGAAGATGAGTCCAAGATTCTTGGGACCCTTCGAGGTGATAGGAAAAGTTGGAACATATGCATATATGTTGGAGTTGGTTGAAGACTTCTCAGCCATGCACAATATGGTTTACATTTCATCATTTAGAAGGTATTTGCTTAATCCTAGTCAACAGGTTCAAATTCCAGCAATCGAGCTGTAGCCCAATCTGACTTTTATTGTTAAATCTATTGCGATTCTAGGAAGAGATCTTATGCAATTAAGAAATTGCAACATTCCTATGAACAAAGTTCAGTGGTAGAATCATTCAGTTTAAGAAGTCATGTGGGAAAGTGAAGAGGATATGTAGAAGAAATTCCCAGAATTTTTTCTATAATCAGGTAGTTTTAGTTCTTTCAATTTCATTTATGTTTCAAAAGGCTTCCTTCGTGCAATTTCAATTTCATGTTTTTAACTATTATGTGTCGAGGGAAACACTCTATTTAAAGAGGGAAGTATGTAATAACCCTAGTGTTGTTACACGTTAATTAGTTGCTAAATTAACTCAATTCTGTTTCCAATGCTCTTATAATAATGTTAAAAGCCTACATCTCAAGTTTCGTGTGATTTATATATCATTTGATATTTTCCAACATTCTTGATTTCTTGATAATTCTAATGATGCTAGTTTTATTTAGACCTTAGAATCAAAAATTGTGTCTGCCATTGGACTCATCACTCCCAAATTAGATAGGCATGATATTTTGGCAGTATTTGGAAGTCGTCCAAATATTCCTGATTTATTTTATGATATTTAAATACTTAAAAAATTAAGATAATTAAAGCGACCTCCTATTAAAAATTTGATTGCATTTTTGAGTTTCTCACCGCTCAATTAGGTATGAGTGAAAATTTGAAATTTTCGGAGTGTGATTTATTATTTAAAAATTAGGATAATTACATATTTAAATATTGCATTTAGATTATATATATATATATATATATATTTATTTATTTATAAATATCCAATAGCTTCTGACAATACACAAAACAACGGATCCCACACATCGCATCCGCCAATTCCTTCATAGTGTAATCGAACAGCCATGATACTTTCGTATGCCAAAGGCTACGAGCCGTTCGATCGGATGCCCGATTGGATGGCCCCCATAGGTTTCCTGTGCGCCCCTGCCGATCGTGGCCTGCCGAGTAGGCGTAGGACAGTCCTCACTATCCAACTACAATTCCAAATTTCCTTATTCCCTAATTCTCCCCCTCAAACCTCTATTTGTTCTTCTTTTATTACTAGGGAGCTTTTGTTGGTGTGTGCTGTGAACGCAAGAGGTCGCTGCCGTTGAAATAAGTTCTACCCTAACCCTAGATCACGAAAGCGATAGTGCAAGTACACCATCTCTTACTCACTTATTCTATTCGTCATCATATGATTTCAAATTTGAAGTTATCAAATTTCAATCACCCCAAATAGGGTTAATTAGGTTTCATACCATCAGCTCTATGCAATTGTTTCCAATATTTTCAATTCACGAATTTTCTTTTTCTTTTTATCTATAATCGTTGATCTTTAATTTAAAATGTGAGTTAGATTTCTATAAGAATATGCAATTATTGATCAATCGAGCTCGATTTAACTTGATCGAGCTCAATCTGATTTCACCATCCTGCTCCCAATGCGCCGTGAGAATGAAATTAGGGCTACTATTTTCACGAACCTAGGTACTTTTTTAAATTAGGATTTTCATATTTTGAATGTAGATCTCACATCAAAAATCGTAATTTAAGTTCGACCACATCCTAAAGTGGCTCACAGCGTGAAAACCGTGATGCTCTAAATTCATGCTTGCGAGTTCGACAGGGATGATATCGATCCAGGGTTCACTGTGAATGAACCGGCCGGTTCAATTCCATTTGAACCACGTCATTCCCACTTGTCCATGTGGTGCGAGAATATCTGAATCTCACAGTCGGTGCCGCATTAATGATAGCTGTTAAATTAATTGATTAACATAATGATATTATAAATGAACATATTTGATATATGTAAAATAATGCAGAACTCATTTTATAAATAATTTGTAAGATGATTATCCAAAATATGTGATATTATATAACATTTTGATCAGGAAAAACTTGTAGAATATTAATACAACATTTAATTTCTATTTCACTAGTCATTTTCATGAATTATTGTTTAGGTTAATTAATTAATTCCAATAAATCCTAAACTTTATATGTTGCATAACTTAAGCAATTAATGTTCAAATCTAACATTCCAATAGTCCATTTCAATCACAAAAATATGTAGGACAATAATATGATATCAAATTTATGTTTTGAACTCTAAATTTCTTAATAATTTTTTAAGCCCTAATTAGCACTCCTTCAAATCGTAATTTCCCAAAGTTGTCCAATTTTGACTTACTTAGTGTCATTCTTCTCCTTATGCTACAAGGATTTCATATAAGCTTTCATATTTTTATTTGGACAACATTTGGATGATTTAGGTATTTGCCTCCTTAATTAGTGTAATCTTGCATTTTCCAAACTTTATAGGTTGCATGTTTTAGGTATTTTAAAACCCTTTGACAACAAACATGTCTTACTTTACTTACTACACATATAATTTCAATTGTATGTTTGAGACTTAAATTTTCATAACTTTGATAGTTGGAATGCTTAGCATTTAACTGATTTAAACTTCATCCTTAATAGAGTTTCTAAAGAATTGAATTGAAATCGTAATTTGCTTGTATCTTTAGAGTCAGATATCCATTCCAATTAGTGTTGATAACATTAACACTCATACAATTGCAATGTTATGAATATATTTGGATTAGTTCATAGCACATTTTTTAGATTTAATGTTCCTTCGTAGAATACATCATATGTAATTTAGGAACCTAACTTGTATGATTTACTTCCACAATCTTAGCTAACCTATTCTAAGATTGCAGATTATTATTAGTATGCCTTCTTGTCATGTTATAATTTTATTAGAACTAGTATCCTATAATTTGATTTAAACTTAGGAATAATTTCTTAACTTCTAGATCTTAACATAGACCCTTTAATAAGTTGAGAATTAGTATACAAGTAGTTTACCTTATTTCACTAAGTGATCTTAATAATACTAGTGCCCAACTATTGATTGAAATCTTAGTATGCATTTTCCTTAGCTTTTAATTTCCTATTAAAGCTCTCCAATGATTAAATTAAGAATCCCTTAACTTCCCAAAGTGATTAAGATAACTTATAAACTTTATTTAACCTACAACCTAGAATGAACTAGCACTTGTTGTTAGTAGTCTATTCTCTCCCATATACTTAGACATTTCCTTCCAATAGATCCTAATTAGAGTAGTAAATGTTGTTTGGAAACCTTTCAACTTGTAAGCTAATTAGATAAAGTTAGTAGGGTGTACATTAACCTCCACTTCCTTTTGCTTAGTAATTCATTAGTATTACACTTCCTTACTAGTTTCCTAAACTTTAATCATTAATCTATGTAATTTGATTAGTTTAGGACTAATATAGAATAATTTCCATTTGCAAGAATTTACTTATAAATTATTTCCTCATTTCATAAACTAAATCAAACTACTATTTTCCAAAACTTCCTTGCTTTTATTATTACTTACAATTGACTTAAAAATCAATATCTATAAGTTAATTAGGAGCTCATTAGCTTTAATCATTAGGTATATCATTAAAATTAGATAATTTTGGATATCACATAGTTTACAATTATTTGAATTCCTTGAATGCTTGCTTAGCTTTGAGCCTATTCCTTTATAATATACATACAAGATTTAGTGTATAAATAAAACTTTCATAAAATTATAGGGGTTTTATTATGGTGGATATCCAAGGGCAGGCTAAGTAGGGGATATAAGAAAACCTCACATTCTATGAGAGTGAATGTGAGTGTTTGTATTTTTATGAAATCATATTTCATGTTACTAGTTAGGCAAATGTGCTTAACTCCTCATTTCATTTTATAACATGCCCGTAAAATGAGTCTTTCCATAAATATCTTCAATAAATAAAATATGAGTTCTTTTACAATCTTATTGATTGTAAGATCCCATAATAGCTTTATAGCTATGTTTACTTTCCATAGTCCTAGGTTGTGTTCTTAATCCATGATATTAAGATTCTTCCTTTACTTGCTATGCTTTATAGTTTCTATTTTCAGTACTGTTCCTTACTTACTCATAGTTCATATAAAATATAGTGTATGTCGCTTCAATTTCATTTAAAAGCTTCACTATTTTTTTCTTGCTTTACTTAGCATAATTTTCATTAGACATATACATATTTCCATTTTATTTAATTTTAAATGCACTTTAGTAGTTTCTATCCTTATTTAGGATACTTTTTCCTTACCTTTTTAGTTGCAGGCTAGAACGATTATACTTGTGAGTTCTTTTGCTCCTCTTCCTTTTCTACTATTCTTCTTTATAGTTATATTTACTTTCTTTCCTTACTTGAATTTGCTTAAATGCTTCGCTGCAGTTTTCAAATTGTAAATTAGCTTGTGATATCCAATTTAACTTCAATAAATAATTAGCCAATTTTAAAATGTGCTTAGACTGTTTAGACTAACTACATTTTTCTTTTTCTTAGCTTTGCCCTATCATATTTTAAATACCAAAAATATGATAGATCAAGAGAAATATCTGGCTAGCGGAGCTGGACCTAACACTTGAAGATTTTTAATTACTACTTTTGCATTTCATTTACATTTACTACTTATGTGAGAAAGTGATCTTTCGGTCATTACTCTTTCATTTCTAAAGGCTTTGTAATAATAAATATTTTGTGATGTTTTTTCTTTTTCTGTGATGAGTTTACTTATTACCTACTTGGATTGAATAAGTGGATAATTTTATATATTCTAGTTGCACTTGTTTCATAACTTTCCTACTTCTTCCATTACAATTTTCTTAAGTTAACACCCTCATAAATATACTTGGCCAACATAACATTTAGTAATGGGTTAGTTTTCTTCTAATTTGATATTAAATGCTATGGTAATGCTCCAATGTTTGATTGAGTAGCTCAATTAAGCTTCAGTTGAGTTCTAGCAATGGATTTGTTTCTTTGGATCGATCATTAGCAGTGAGTCTCAAAGTGATCCATTTACCTTTTGATCGAACCTAGCTCGTCAGTCATAGATCAGAGGTACTCCTTATCTCCCATGTTCTTCATGCAATAATAGCAATCTTATTTTGAATGTTAATTTTATTGCATGGATTAATGATTGACAGTACCCGATCGAGCTTGATCGAGTTAGATCAGGAAGATTTAGGCATGGATCAACAATAATCCATAGTATCACCTAGGGCTGAACCTAGCTAGAGCTGCAGGCTTCCTCCGGCAATGGTCCGATCATCATTGGGTAGGTCTATTCGAAACCACTCCATTACCGTGCAGACCAGCCTTCGATGAGGCCAGATCGATCTCCATCTCGCTGGCCCTAGTCGTTCTCCTCCGGGTCATGTCAAGAGGAAGTAAACTTTGCTTCGGGATTGGTCCGGTTAAGCTTGACCTGCGTGTCCGCATGTTGGCTCTATTTCATCTAGGCATAGAATACCAAGAAGTGGGGCCCACCCCATCATTCGTTGGGTCAGCCAATGGGTCTCGCTTGCGTGTCTGCTCTCTACCTTGCCAGGAGTGGGTCCCGCCTATTTGCAGTCGTCGATACAGTGGGCCACGCTGCTATAAATAATTTGAACCATTGAAAATTTAATTATCTAAGTTTATCTGATTAAGTTTAATTAATTTACTTAATTGTATAATGTTAATCAACATAACTTGCAATTTATAACCCCAAATATATTGATGATCTTATTTTAACTAGAAAAATGTCAAAAATATTATGGTAGCGTTCAATTTATTGTCGAACTATTATATTGCCTAATAACATTTAGAACCTCTCATAATCATCCCATTAAACTAAGAAACTTCATTAGTCCATAACTTAGCCAATTTAGCTACAAATCTTACAATCCAATATTTCATTTTTGATCAGGAAAATATGTAGAATAGTAAATTATAATAATATTTTAGTTTTGATAGTTAGGTTCCCTGATTAGCCTTAATCTCTCTAAATCTAGATTAGTGAAGCTTAGCTTCATTAATCATCCAAATTTAAAAATTCATGTTGCTAATAGTTCCTATAATAGAGTACAACACAATGGTGGAGTTAATTTTACAATTCAATAATTAGTTTCATTAATCACTCTAAACCTTAATTAGGGCCTAAGTTAATCAAATGATGTCCAAAATGAGTAAACTCAATTTTATTATGATCGGTATGCTATAGGGAAACCATAGCCATTGACTTTACCTAATTTGGACACCAAATAGAGAAGTTGAGTTTTTGAACATATTCCTAAACTTCATAAATTACCCTTTTAGAACCAAATCTTGTTTTGGTCATAACTTAGTCAAATAACCTCAGAATTTAGTAATTTTAGATTCAATGGAATCCTTAGGTAGTAAATAACATAAGTATAGTTAAAATTTCAAATTTTCTTAAGTAAAATTATTAATAAACCCTTAATGAACTTAACTTTAATTTAAGCTTATTAGCCTTAATCCTTAGTCAATTAGGGTGTTCTTAGTGTTTATCTTTATAATAGATAGTAAGAAACCACTTTGAATAAATAAGATTCAATTTTGAGCACTAATTCTAGAAGTCGCATTTTTGATCCTTAAGTAGGGACATTATGGTAATTTTGCTCAGAATTAGGCTTATGCGTTATTAAGCCCTAGAAACTTGTTATATTCAGTAAAATCAATAAATTAAGTTATTAAGAATCATTTTTAGATCATTTAGACTCATTAGACAGTATTTTAAGCAAAACATTAGTTTTCATTCTAAAATCTCCTAAGTGAATTAAGAAGCTCATAATGTGAGATTAGTTTCACATTATGTCATCCCTAAGTTCTCAATATTAGTAAATATGTACAATAAAGATTAATTAATACAAATGTTTAATAATTGAACCATTCATTAAGTCCTTAAGTAATTTTCTTAGGTTTGTAGTAGACTTAGGTTAGATTTCTTTCCTTGGGTATTAATATGTTACTCAAGGGAATAAAGCCTTTGTTTTATTAGTTTTCTGATTTCATCCTTTATTATGATTATTTTGTATTTAAGCCATATATTAATATTAGAGATTTATGTTATTAAGTTTAATTATACTTAATAAGTAAGCATTAACATTTAGTTCATTATAGTTGGGATTAACCTCAGATCTTTAGTATTTAGAACCTTTGGATTAAGAGGTTAAAGCTTAAAATTTGGAGTCTAAACTCTTAATCCCTCAATATTGATTTATCTTAATCAAGATTAGTTTGGGTTAATTAAAATCATTAATTAATACATTTGATTTATTATTTAACTTATGTCAGTGTCATTGATTGAATTACATTAGAACTTGATTAGTTATAATTGCTTAAAACCTTATAGGACCGTAGCTCAAAATTTATACTAGATAATAGGATGTTGGAGATCCCGAGCTTGTATAATCTCAGATTAGTTAGAACAGTTAGAATTAGAAAACAAGTGATATCACAAATTTTTGTGTAGTATTGCTTATATTTTAATTTGTACACTTTGCTTCCTTATTTTGAGCCTTTAATATTTTGGCATATCAGGTGAAACATATGATATTTTATATTATCATTGAAATTGCATAAGTCAAGAGCATAAAAGAATTAGATAAGTTAGATAGATTAGATAACTCAATAAATAAGATAATTGTCCAGTGGAATGTGTCCTAGTTAGTCTACCTCTATTGTATGGATATTGGGATACAATACAATGAAGTTCAGTTCAATTCCCAAGCATTAGGGTCCTAGATGGCTATTAATATTATGTTATGCTAGGCATTAGTATCCTAGATGCTTTAGTGATGGATTTAGTGGCTACTATTATGGCAGGACTAATCTTGGTGCATGTCCAATTAAAAATATTTTCAATCAGTTTCAGTATTTTTAGTATTTTTAGTGTTTTTCAGCACTTTCACATTTACAAAATTTTCAGTATATATGTATTTTTAGTTTATGCTCTTATGTGCAAGTGTGTTAGGATGCTAGATTCCAGTTCTGTTTTATTTAAATTGCATTTATTTTAAAAAATCAACATAAGTAGATTTGATCATATTTGCTTAGGATCTCTCTTGTACTTACTAGTTTTTTCATATAAAATGCATAACATTCCTGTAGCTTTGGGTTTAGGTATGTCTTTTTACCTCATACTTTGTTTAATTTATAAAAGTATGATTTATAGCTTTATTCTTTTCTATTGATGCTTTGTTGCTCCTATATGCTTAGAATGATTTGTGATAACATAAAATTCATGAAAATATTGGCCTAAAATATACTTAGACATTTGTCTAACCAATTTCTCTCTTTTTTGGCTAGGGCCTTGGCATTGTGAAACAGACAATATCAGCTTCCGAGCATTTTGTGGAGATAGCACCAAGAGAGGAGCAGAGTCAAGAGGAAGATTGCCTTGTTGCTGAGGATCTCTAGTTATGGTGCTATTTTATTTTTGGTGAGGATGAGTAATTTTCCTGCTTTTAGTAAACTTAATTTTAATATTGTAATAATACAAGTATTCAAATTGTATTTTTTTATCACATATTTTATTCTGAGTTGAATATTATTTATTTCTACATTATAGTTAAATAGATGTTACTTTTCTTTAATTCTGCACTCTGATATTCTTCCATGATCATTTAGTAAAGTTTTAGCTCAGCATATGACACATCCTTCATTTTTTAGTGGACTATGGTGAATACCTAATCTAATGATAAGTGATGGTTGCACCATGGTGACCACGCCACCATAATTTTCCTTGCATGCGTGTTAACAGGACCACAACGGGGGACGGGGCCCTAAAATTACCAAAGAAGCTAATTTGACCATTGTGTGTATTAAAAGATGTTGCCTCAAGGTAGCTTCATTTACTTATTATTATATGTCGTTGACATGTTGATAGTTACTTCAGATCAGACAGAGATGGTTCACATGAAAGATCAGTTGTCAAAATACATTGAAATGAAGAACTTTGGAGAGGCAAAGAAAATATTGGGGATGGAAATATGTATAGACAAAAGGGTAGGAAAGATTTGGTTAACCCAAAATGGGTATTTGGAAAAGGTACTAATGAGGTATATGACTGATGACTCTACAAAGTCTGTGAGTATACCTCTAGCACCTCACTTACACTTATCTACAGAACAGTGTCCAAAAATAGATTTTGAAAAGGAAAAAATGGATTATAATTTACATCTGACTCTTTTGTAAGAGAATGTGAGGATTCAATGATAGAACGCCACCTCATAGTAAGAGAAACACCATAGCATAATAGGGTAGTAGAGCGGATGAACCGAACCTTAGTGGAAAAGGTGTAGTGTATATTGTCTAATGCTAGGGTGGAGAGAGTCTATTGGGCGGAAGCCCAAGACTATGCATGCTACTTGGTGAAGTATCAGCCATCAGCAGCACTTGACAAGAAAATTTCAATTGAGTAGTGGTATATACATCCTAACACAGATTAATATCAATTGAAGATTTTTTCCCAGCTTATTATTATGTCAGAAATGATAAGCTTAAATTGTGGGCTAGGAAAGCAGTTTGCGTGGGCTTTTTATGCGGAGTGAAGGGCTACAAATTGTATGATCCAGTTGATAAGAGGATTGTGGTGAGCAAAGATGTCACCTTTGATGAAGAGTTTTTCTTGAGATTAAGGAGTTTTCATCAGGTGTAAGAAAATACAGAGACATTAATAAGTAGGCAGAGAGTGGGGTTTGATGCCACTCCATTTTTTCCACAAAAGTTTTCACATCACATCGAGGATACTCTTATAGATGAAGACCACATTGGTGATGATGAAGAGCCAATTAATATTGAAGGTGAGGCTCCAAATTAAAAGTCAATTACTATAAATAGACCCAAAAGGAATGCAACTCAAAAGCTAGCCTATCTTAGAGATCACATCACTTTTGCATTGTCCATATTGAAGGGAGAGGTTCCCTCCCATTACAAAGAAATAATGACTAGTTTAGAAAGAAAATTATGGAAGCAGGTAATGGATGAAGAGATGAAATCTCTCCATAAGAATAAAGCATGGAGGTTGGAGAAACTCCCTCATGGAAGAAAGACTATTTGGTGCGAGTGGGTGTATGCGAAGAAAGAAAGATCCTTAAAAGCTGATGGGCACTACAAAACTAGATTGGTGGCCTGAGGCTTTACTCAGAAATAAGGGGTCGATTATGATGAAGTATTTTCCCCAGTTGTTAAATACTCATTGATCTGTGTGCTTCTAGATTTGGTGGCACAATTTCATTTGCTACTAGAGCAGCTTGATGTAAAAATGACATTCTTGAATGGGAAACTTGAAGAGGAGATCTTTATAGCGCAGCCCGTAGGGTACAGTGAGCCAGGAAAGGGAGACATGGTATGCAAACTAGACAAGTCTTTTTATAGGCTAAAATAATAACCAAGATAATGGTACAAAAAATTTGATCAGTTCATACAAAAGGAGGAGTACCAAAGAAGCCAGTTTGACCATTGTGTGCATTGCATGAGGTTACCTCAAGGTAACTTCATTTACTTATTATTGTATGTTAATGACATGTTGATAGCTACTTCAAATCAGACAGAGATGGATCACATGAAGTATCAACTGTCAAAGAAATTTTAAATGAAAAACTTAGGAGAGGTATAAAAAATATTGGGGATGGAAATCTAAAAGAACAATAGGACAAGAAAGATTTTGTTGACCCAAAATAAGTAATTGGAGAAGGTACTAAAGAGGTTCAGGATTGATGACTACAAAGTTTGTGAGTATACCTCTAGCACCTCACTTACACTTATCTGCAGAATAGTGTCCAAAAACATATTTTGAAAAAGAATAAATGCACACAGTGTCATGTGCTAGTGTAGTTGGAAGCTTGATGTATGCCATGGTTTGCACAAGACCAGACTTGGCTCAAGCAGTTGGAGTTATGATCTGATACATCCACAACCTCTAGAAGGACCACTGACAAGCAATGATGGGAATTTTTGGTACCTAAAAGGTATAATTGGTGTTGGTATATTGTTTCAGAAGCCGTCCTCAATAGCTGATTTATGTGTTGGATATGTGGACTCTTACTATGCCGGATATTTGGATCAAAGAAGATCAATAACTGGTTGTGTATTCACGCTAGCAGGAGGTCCAACACGGTGGAGGTCAACTCTTCAGTCTACAGTTGCCTAGTTTAAGATGGAAGCTGAGTATACGGCAGTTACTGAAGCATTCCAAGAAACAATCTAAATGAAAGACTTGCTAGAAGACTTGGGTGCGAAGCAAAAGAAGTTAGTAGTTCATTGTGATAGTGATAGCGCTATATTTTTAGCAACTAAATTGGTCTATCGTACTCGCACAAAACATATTGATGTCTGACACCATTTCGTTCGAGATGTTATTGAATAATCTGAGATATTTTTGAGGAATACTGACACTAATGATAATCCAGCGGGTATGATGACAAAGTTGCTCACAGTTCAAAAATTCACAAATTGCAAACCTTGATGAATTTGGAGAAGGATCTATAGGCATCTCTTTTGTTGGAACTATGGGCAGCTTAATTCCCTTGGGAGGGGGATACGTAGACAACCAAGTTGGTGCAGCCTCATTGATAGAAAGCTTTAAGGAGTTAACTCTCATGGGAGCACATGAGATCTGAAGAGGAGATTATTAACAAAGAGTAGGTTGGAGGCGCGCTACATCTCGCTGCAGTGGAAACAGGCGCTGCAGCGCGCCCCAATGGTAGTCGTCCCATAAAGCGGGTGCTCCAACGCGTCGCAGCGTAAGAAAGCACTACAACGCAACACAACGGCATACACATGAGAGGCTGGCGCTGTAGCGCGCCGCAGCGGCAGTCGTCCCGAGAAATGGGCTCTACAGCACGCCGCAGTAAAAGAATGCGCTGCAGCGCAAGAAAACAGAGAGTCGAGCGCTACAACACACCCTGGCGCTAGGCTACCGGAAGCCCAAGCGCTACGGCGTGCCATAGCGCATGGCGGAATCCTTCTTCGGTTCAGGTTCCCCCTTAGTAAATTGGGGGGTATTTTGAACTATTTTGGGTTCAAAATTGAGGTGGATACTTAAGGGAACATGTAGGAGGAGTTTCCAAAGTTGGCATTTTTCAGTTTGTGTGTATGGTGACGGCTCCTTTGCAAAGAAGAAGAAAAGCTCCTAGAGAGCTTGTAGGGGTTTGTAAAGCCATAAAATTGATTGTAACACTCTTCTCTACATAGCGAAAATTGCTTTCCTACCTTTGGATGTAGGCTGTGATTATTTGCATTGTATTATTTTCTTGCTTTATTTTTGATTTGCTCATTATCTCGAGTTTTGTTCCGCAATGATTTATAATCCTAAGATATCCCAACATCAACTTTAAAAATTAAGTATATGAATTGCGTTTTATTCCAAGGAGATGATGAGTAAGGAATCAACTTTTGCACGGTGGTGAGTAGGAATCAACTTTTCGGTAAAAGAATATTAGTATGAATTGATTTTCTTATTTTAATAAAACTTATATTAATTTATCAAGTAACGTACATTGTTATCATTTTATAGTTATGGATGTATTGTTTAGCTTATAGTTAACGTCATTTAGATAACATAATTTTTTTAAATTATAATTTCGAAAAATATTAACTTTTATTTAATCTAGTTTAACATACCTTATATAATAATTTTGAAGAATATTTGTCATTTAATCTAGCAAATGACAAATTATTTTCAAAACCAGTAAATTGCTTTCTACCCTTTAATTAGTAGAAATTGGCTTAAATGTGAAATAAGGTTTTATTTAGATTTCTTTCGGCTCTACTTTTATTGTTGTTTTTCAAATTAATTCTATTTAACATAATTATTTGGGTCTATTGCATAATTATTATATATCTGTCTTGTTGTTAAATACAGCACAAGACAAGAAATGCGGAATACTACTTGTGATGCAAACAACAAGCCAAAGTCTAAAACCTTTGAGGACCGGGGTGCATTGACGGTTACTAAACTGGCTTAGGAAATCACAAAATCATAACAAGACGAATTTAGCACATCAAAAATCATCCAAACACAAGCATATACGTGGAAAACTCAAGATTGGAAAAAACCACGTAGCTACACCAATGAGAAAATCTACTATGAAAAAGCTTCAGGGCTTACAGAGTTTCATGATCTATATCACCTCAGCATACACAGATGTAGCTCTACTCTTAGAATGTAGAAAGGAAGAAGCTGTTACCTTCTGAAGTTTCCCTCCAAACAGCAAGCTTTTTTTTGCTCAGCGGCTCCCTAGGGTTTTGCTTAGGGTTCTTCTCCTTCAAGCCACCAAAAGCCTCAAGCCGATTGCAAAAGCCTTAGACATTTTCTCAGCACTTAGCCTTAAGTACTTCGGTCATTCCCGAACTCCAAGAAAATACAAAATGCCATCAAATTTCTTCAGATCGTGATTTGGAACAAAGCAGGTCTCCGTCGGGCGCTGCGGCGCGCAGCAGCGCCCGAACTTCTATAACGCAGCGCGGTTGAGGCGCGTTGCAGTGCTCAAACTTTTGAAACAGCGGCCTATTAGTTTGAATAGGATCTGATATAATGTTTCACCTGAAATGACGCCGCGGCGCCGCGATCCGCTATGGCGCGCTGCAACGCCTGTATTTTTGTTGCTGACCGCTGAGGCGCGCTGTAGCACCTCAGCTCTGGATTAGGACCGCCACGGCGCGTTGTGGCGCACCATCACGCGCTGCAACTGGACACTAAAGTCTTCATTACGCATCATCTCTGTGATTGCTTCTTTGGGATGACATTGTGTATTTAATGAATTACTTTGATATATTTAACTATTTTCATACCTTTCTTGACTCAGACCCTCAAGCAATCTCACAACTTATCCCTTCATCAAAAATCATGATTCAATAGCTATCAATAGAAGAAAATTATGGTGTTGTTCTCCTACTCATTCGCGAATAAGTTCAATAGTAGAAGCATATTTTCTTCATCCTTTAAGTCTTCATCCGATTTAAAAGATTTTGTAACAACTTATTAAAATAATTCTAGTGTCCGCAAATAGGGATACTTTATCTCAATTGAATTGTAGACAACTTTTTTTTAATCTCTTTGCCATATACTTATTCTCTAGCACTTGTCGTAGCTTCTCCACCAAAGTCTCAATCATCATAGCATATCTGAAGTCTTGCCTGAGAAGTTGCGGCTCAATCTTCATGTGCTCTAATTCATCTTTGCCCAATTATTCTCGGGCATTTCAATAGTTTCCTATCCCCATCGAAAGCGTATTTTAGTTTAGGACTCACAGTGCCGATATCACCTCACAGCACTGATGAGCCCCATATTTGTTGTGATTTTTGTATAATTAGTTGGGCTATTATGATGACATTTATGTTTATTTCAAGTTATATTTGAACAATTTTATGTTTTGGAAGCATGCGATGAAAATCTGACAAAATGAACGAAATTGCAATTCATCGGAGTAGAAATTCAGGCACTACGGTGAGGCCTGGCACTTAATCTAGAGCACAAGGTGCAACGGCGCACCTTGACGCTGAGAATAAAAAGTTCACAATATAAATTTCCGAACTGCAAACATTACAACCAGCCGGAGAGCTTTGGCACGTCGTGGTGCCGACCCCAGAGAGCAATGCGTTGTGACGTACCACATCACTCCTTTGGAACAAAACGTCACCTGGAGCATTGAATGCAAACCGAGTCACCGGTGCCCAGGAGAGCCTTGGCTCCTGCTGTCCAGATGGCATAGAAAAGCTTAAATGAAATTATTAATAACCTGCTTCAAGTACCAAGGCTGAATTAAAGGAGAGAATATTCAAGTAATTAATCTATTAACCTCTATAGCTCCCAAGATTGATTAAAGGGAGAAATTAATTAAGAAAAGTAAGATGGAAAAAACATATTTAGCCCCCAAGGTTGAGGATTAAGAGAGGTATTTAAAGGAAGAAGAAAAAAATAGCAAGAATCTTTAGGTATATTCAGAAAGTAATAACTCTAGCCGCAAAAAAATGATATATTCAGGAAGTTTCTCAAAAAGGAAGGCAGTCACAAAATAGGAGAGAAGTCCAGGACATAAAGAAAAGAGCTTCATACTAAGGAAAAGAAGGAAATTTCTTCACGAAGATGTATCTACTTCCCATTTCATTTAAACCTCTTGAGGAAAAGATGTAATGTATTTGTATTTTGGTTAACTCAGTGTGATTTTTCATTATAATGGTATCTTAATCCCCTCTTATTGGGGAGGGTTAGGCTCAAAACTATAGACTTTATTTTGATAGCTTTTTTATGATAGCTCTTACTAAATAAATGATGCATAATATACGGAGAAGTACAAATAAATGATGAATAATCTGAGCAATATTATTGAATAAGAAATTAACCCATCCTACATAACAAGAAAATTCTATTTTTTAATTATATTTACAATATATGCTATGATATTTTAATAATATTTCAGAGAATAATTGCATGCTACTCTCTTTTTAGAGCCCTTTAGTTTAAAATTTCTGGATATATCGTCTTCTGTTCTTTATTAAATTTGAGATTAAGTTAATTTTAGGAATGATTGTTTGCTAGTTGAAAGCTTAGAATTGTCTTCTCAATTTGAAAAACGACTTTAATATAATAGATTGTAACGTGCAGTTCATCTTTCATTTAGATGCCCAATATTTTTGAGTTCTTAAAAGAAGCATTCTCTTGGATGCTAGTTGGCTCCTTGCCTCCATTCAAGACAATTGTTGGGCATTGAGCCATTAACATTGCAAAAATGGGGAAAGAACAATGGGGAATGCATTCTCTTCGATATTTTGAAAGTTTTCAACACAAGAATGCATAACATAATACAACCAGGCACAACCCAATAAACTCTTACATACTGAAATGTAACTTCATCATGAATTCCTCA
The DNA here is from genome assembly GCA_016760335.1 of Gastrodia elata. Classification (NCBI taxonomy): domain Eukaryota; kingdom Viridiplantae; phylum Streptophyta; class Magnoliopsida; order Asparagales; family Orchidaceae; genus Gastrodia; species Gastrodia elata. Next base: position 17,406,514 of record CM028686.1, on the reverse strand, counting down.
AGCTCTTTGAGTATGCTCTTGTAATCACTCACTCTTGTGCATGTCTCTTTGCAGTATCACAAAATTAGTATATGTCAAGGTCAATTATTTAGAAATATCAAAAGGTTTGGAGGCATGAGAATACTTAGTGCAAAACTCAATGAACCATTTGAAAATTTGGCTTGGGTGGCCTGATTGCTTATAAGCTTAGACATCCAAAACAAAATTTGAGTGCAGTTCGTAATGAATTTTATTTCTCTTTGCTTTGCACATGCTTCCAGAATCAATGACAAGTATCTATGTATGACATAGGCCATCACCATGATCATAATTACAAGGAAGTGCTTAAGAGAATCTAATCATCAAAACTTAAGATGTTAAAGAATAAGATAATTATCGTGGTTCAAGTTAAATGAATAAATTCTAGAGTTGAATGAGCCACACAGCAGAAAGAATCTAAAATACAGAATGCATACCCTCAATTATTCACATAAAATAATCTTTCCTTTTTGTGTGAGATACAATTTATTCTAAATTATAGTTCATATTATTTAATTATGCGATTAAAATGAACAATGTGCTTCATACCTTTATGGCATTGTGATTATATATAGAAATCTTAGGAGTATTGTGTAGATTAAACATTTGAAAACTTTCCTAATAAAAAAAGCTATCAAGTAGTCTATGAAGCTCATTTGCAAATTTGTTTGTTAGCTTTGACATTGTATTGCTGTCATCCTAATTAACTCATGATTAAAATTATATTGTTGGTGTGCTTGCCTTATGTTGGCAAGATCAATGAATAATTAAGTAATCTATTATAAAATCATATTTAACACTTTAGTATTGTGAATGACACACTTTAGTATTGTGAATTGCCTTTGCATAATACTATTTCAAATATATATATAATAAATTGATTAATCGATGAATTTTGTGATCCAAAGTAGGAGAGATGTCTATTTTGTGATCCAAAGTATCACAGATGTACAAAGTTATGGATGTATTGTTTAATTTAATAGCATATTTTTGTTAAATTATAATTTTGAAAAATATTAACATTCATTTAATCTATTTTAACATATCTTATATAGTCTAGTAAATGACATCTTATTTTGAAAACCAGCAAATTGCTTTCTACACTATGTTGCCAGCTTAATTTTTAACAAAAACGGGCTTAAATGTGAAATAAGATTTTATTTAGATTTCTTTTGACTCTTCTTTTATTGTTGTTTTTCAATTTAATTTTATTTAACATAATAATTTGGTTTGTATTGCGTAATTATTATATTTTTCTCTCTGTGAGAGGTTTATTTGGATGACATTGTGTATTTAAATGACTTCTTCATAGAGATGAGCATTTGTGCAAAACATTCAAACACCAAAGAATATGTAAAAAACCAAAGAATAGGAAAAACTACAAAGCCGCACTACAGAATAATCCACCAGAAAACTTGAATATTACAGAGTTAAAAAGAGCTTGTCCCTTAACAAGAAATACACAAGCTCTTACTCTAATATGGAGAGGAGAGGAAGCAGCCACCACTAGGAGTCTCTACTCCAACATACAAGAGGTTTCGTGCACAACAGCTTTCTTAGGGCTTCACCTAGGAATCTCCTCCTCACAGCAAGCACACAGCTTCCAGTTGAAAGATCAACCAAGTAAACTCCTCCCATCATATTTGCTTAAGTACCCAGCTCAATTAAGAACCCTCAAAGGTTCAACATGCCCTCCAAATTACTTAGAGCGTAACCTGAACTGGGGCAGAAATCTGCCAGGCACTGCGGTGCACGGTAGTGCCCGCGTCTCGGGATGCAACCTGCTGCAGCGCGCTGTAGCGCCCGCCTTTTGAATCGCCTGCTACTTGGGATGGACTTGCTGCGGTGCACTAAAGTGTCGATTTCCGCTGTGGCGCGCTATAGCGCCGATTTCCGTTGTGGCGTGTTGTAGCGCTAATATTGCTTCTGGACTCCACTCATTGTTCTGAATCACCTTGGAACCTCCCAGAAGCTCAATGAAGCACCATTAGCATTTTCATAATGGACTAAGTGGTCTCGACAATACAACAGTCTCCCACTTGGAGACATTTAGCAAATCACCTCCTCTTCCATCTGTGATTCTACATTGTCTTTTTCTATTCATGTAAAGAACGTGGTGTGGCTCACCCCCACTCTCTTCTTATTTATCGAGGCCAACTAAAGCTGAACATAGCTTCCGTTTCTCCACTATTGCTACTTTTGTAAGCATATCAGCTGGGTTCTTAAAAGTGTGAATCTTCTCCAATCCGAGCTTTCATCTTCCAATAGTGTCCTAATGAAATGGTAACGGATTTGTATGTGCTTTGTCTTGGCATGAAATGTTGAATTCTTTGATATGTGAATAGAGCTCATACTATCACTATAGAGCTTCACATCCTCTTGCTCCTTGCCCACCATGAAACTCTTCAACCAGATCTGTGACGACCCTAATATTGAGAATCACTAAACTCAATATTGATATGTCACTACAATACCTAATACTAGATTAGAAGAAAGCTAATTCAAATCATTAGATATTGTGTTTGGCCAAGAATTTAGAAGAGGGTCTTAAGTTAAGATGGAAGGAAAATTATGAATAGTATTTAGTAATTTATAAGTAAGATTGCAATATATGGATTTAAGAGATGAGAATGAAATATGACTAAGCATGTTATATAAGTAAGAAGACATGAGTTTGTAATTTAAAACAATTAAAATAAATACTTGCAACCTTAAGCATGAATTTCTAAATATTTAGTGAGTAACTGACATGTGAGTTAAATGTCTACATTTTTTCCAAATTATTCAAAGTTTAAATTTTATTAAAAATTTGGGCAGAGTCTCCTTTGTAAATGGTTAAGGAGACACCTATAAGGAAGACATAAAAGACTTCCATTCCAATGGAAGTTATATTCTTAAAGAAAAGACAACCTAAACTAACATGCATTCAATCCATTTTAACTACAATTCTAATATAGAGTTCAATCCTTTTTATAGGATTGCTTATTTCTGATTCTACAATAGAGTTCAATCCATTTCATAGGATTGCTCATTTACAATTCTAAAATAGAGTTCAATCCATTTTATAGGATTGTTCATTTACAATTCTAAAAGTTTAAAGTGAGAAATCATATATGTAATAATTGTCTACCATATGGTTTGCTTTATCACCACATTTAATACTCATATATATACATGAAAGGATTATTACTTAGATAAGAAACTAAATTCCAATTCTATAAACAAATGAATGTACAACTAATTCTAATTTAACATTCTAAGTAAATATGCAACTAAAGACTTAATTAATATGCAAATTTTATACAATTATAACCATTCATCCATTCATTCATCACAAGCATTTAAATATAACTAAGCTCTAACAAAATTTAGTAAAAGTAAAGTAAATGACATTATTACAAACCAACAGTAAATTTAAAGGAAGGGAACTTATGCTAAGTAAGGAAAATAAATAATGAAGCATTTAAATGAAATTTTACAATATTCACTGTAATCTAAATAAACTGTAAATAAGTAAAGTACAGTTCTAAATCATAGAAAAAGCATAGTAAGGAAATTGAAAGATGATCTTAGACTATTAGCCTAAGATTCACATAGTCTAGAACTATGGAAAGTAACATAACTAAAAGCTATGGTGAGTCTTAATAATCTATAAGATTGAAGATCTCACATGTTTATTAATTATAGTTATTTTAATCTGTGCTCATTCTGTGGGCATATTTAGAATGAAATGTGAAGTTAAACACGTTAGTTTAACAATTAAAGAAAAGCGAGGTCAAATCTAAAACACTCACATTCGCCCTCTAAGAATGTGAGGTCTTCTTATTACTCTATTTTCAATTTTCCCTAGACTGATTCACTATATAAACCCCGAGTAATTTTAATGTGAAAGTTTTATTCATGCACAATGTATTATATGAATGATTCAAATGAAAAAGGCTCAAAGCTAAGCAAGTATTCAAGGAAAATCATTAATTGCAACTAAGTGATATCTAAAGTTATCTAATTTTAATGATCTACTTAATGATTGGAGCTAATTGAGCTCCCAATTAACTTTGAGATATTGATCTCAAGTTAATTGTAATATAATAGTAGTTGGGATTTTGAAAATAGTAGATTGATTTCAATTAATATGATGTGATAACATAATTTATAAGTATAATTATTATTATTAGAAATTAGCTTCTAATTTCATCTTAGACTATAAGATCTAATTATAATAATTAAATCAAGATTTAGGTGTCTAGTAAGAAGAGGTTAAGATAAGAAAATATCTAACTTAAGAAATTAGAACTAAGACAAAACTAATAAGGTTCACTAGCTAGGTTATAGTTTGAAAGACCTAATCAAACAAATGGTAATCTAGCTAAGTTAGAAGCAATTATAAGGTTTAGGGTTAGTAGTTACTATAACTTAAGAATTGTAAGTTCTAAGTATTCTAATAGTTAATGTTTAAGGAACTCAATAGGATTCATAAACTAATCTAAGTAAGTTAGGGATTCCTATTACTACATCTTAAAATAATCAAGAAGAAGCTTTAGGGATTAGGATGAATAAACTAAGTTTTAATCTAATCATTAAAGCTAGATCTAGTTGATTCATAAATCTACTAATATTAAGGTATTAAGATGATCTATTCTTAATGGTTGTTGCTAATAGATCTAGGGATCAACTATAGATCAATTGCAAATCAATCATAGGGTTTCTACCTTAGGGTTGAAAGGTGAATTAAGCACTTGGCAATTAATTCACATAATAAAAAGTTGAGAAATAAGTTCATATTAATACAATCTACTTGGTAAGGGAGATAATAAATGTGATAAGTTAGCTATCCTAGGGTTTTATAAAGCTTAAAATATGCTATATAGGAAATTGAAATAATCACAATAATACAAAGTAAGAGTCAAAAACTTAAAATCCTAAAATGTTGTCCAATGGAAATGATTTATATAAAAATGAAATCCTTATATCATAAGGAGAAGAACGACACTAAGTATATCAAATTTGGACAACTTTGGAAAAATTAGGGTTTTAATGACTCATATTTAGGTTAAAAAATGATTAAGAAAATTATGGTTCAAATGTTGATTTTTATTTCTTATTATTGTTCCTCACATTTTTGTGAGTGAAATGGACTATTTGATCATATAATTTGGATCTTAAATGATCAAATTAGGTCACACGAAATGATGAATATTAATTTATAATTAATTAATTAATCCTAAATATTGACCCATTAAAATAATTGTCAAAATAGAAATTAAAATGTATAATATTATTCTACTCATTTTTGTGATCAAATTAGTATATAATATTGCAATATTTAGATATATATTTATCAAGTTATTAATTAAATGAAATTTAAATTCAATTTAATAAAATATTAATTAATCAGAATATAATCATTAAACTGAAAAACAGAAATAATTAAATTCTCCAATTTCAACGCAGCACTAAATTTGGCGACCAAAAAATGACAGGCGATGGAGTTCCGTGTGGCATAGATTTTACGAAGAGGCGGCGCCGTCAAGACTTTACATGCAGCATCCGATCAGCGGAGCCACATGTAACAGCAGGTCCTGCGCACAAATTTAGTGTGGCCCGTGATTTAAAACTGGACCAGTCCCAGTCCAAGAATTAATCCTAGATCGAGAACCGGGTGACCCAGACCGCTTCGTCCCGTAGTGAAAAAGCAGAGGGGAAATTCTTAGGGTAGCTATCGAGCGCGATTCCGGTGGTCCCTGGGTGCGACCCGCATGTTGGCGAGAAGATCTCTTGGAGGTAGTTCACCCAAGCAAAAATTGGAATCCAGCCATCGCATAATTAGGAAACTAAATGATGCCCTAGATCCCTCCCCCGACATACCCTAAAAGCTACTGCAGACGGTTTGCTGATTGAGCTCGGTCTAAGTCTATCGAGCTCAATAGAACATCACTAGAGGTTTCTGCACAAATTGAAATAAGGTCGTAAGCACAATTAGAAGTAGGCACAACCTTAAGACTAAGCAATTGGAAATGTACCTCACAGGATTCACCGGCTAGGGTTAGGGTTATGCTGCTAGATGCTGAGCAGTGAAGGAAGGAGAAATGCACAGCCTGGAGCTCCCGCATTAGCTTTAGGAAGGTTTGAAATGGGTTAAGTCATTTTCCTAGAGCTAAAGGGGATGAATAAGAGGCTCGGCTGGACCTGCAGAAGACAGACGTCCTTCACCTGGTATCGCAGAAGATCATGAGGAGAGGGACGTACAAGAAACAAATTGTGGCCGTCGGATCAAAGCTCTGATCCGATCATCAGATCTGTTCGATTGATTATGCACCGTTGGATTTGGATCCGATGGTTCATGTTTAAGGATGCGGCTATCCCATGGTTGGAGTCCCACACGGGATCTCTACCTCTTGGAAAATCCGCCGGAATAATTTTTATTATATATATATATATTATTTATTTTAATTACATTAATTAATTAATTAATTAAACATAATTTATTACTCAAAATAAAATAATCAAACGCACTTTGAAAATTTACAAAAATTCACCCCTACCTAGTTGAGGTGTGGGGAACATAAAAATGCAATCGAAATTTTGATCGGAGGTCAATTTAATTATCTTAATTTTTTGAGTATTTAAATATTATTAAATATTCAAGGAAAATTCGACGACTTCCAAACACTTCTAAAATACTTACCCATAGCTAATTTGGGTGTGGTGAGTCCAATGGTGGACTTTGTTTTTAATTCTGAGGTCTAAATAAATTAGGCATTCTCAGAATTATCAAAAAACCAGGAAATGTTGGAAATTACCAAACAATCTCCAAATCGCACAACAATTGAATTTGAGACTCCTAATACTATTATAAGACTAATGAAAAAGGATTAGAGTCAATTAGGTCACTAATTAACGGGTAACAACACTAAGGTTGTTACAAACTCCCCTCATTAAAAAGAGTGTCGCCCACGACACACAACCGATGAAAACAAGGAAATTGAAATACACGAAGAGAGTCTAAAGAACTTAACAAAATTAAAAGAACTAAATCTACCTAATTAAGAAAAGAATTATGGGAACTTCTTTAGCATATCCTCTTCTTTCTCCCAGGTGGCTTCACCAGCTAGATGATTCTTCCAGTGAACTTTGATCGTATGAATGTTACGATTTCTCAACTGCTTAGGATTTCGCCCCAAAATTGCAACAAGTTTAACAATGAAAGTCAGATTAGGCTGCAGTTCTATTTCAGGTATCCAAACTTGCTGACTTGGATCTAGCAAACACCTTCTTAGTGATGAAATATGAAACACATTATGTATAGCTAAGAAGTATTCTGGCAACTCCAATCTGTAAGCAGATGTTCCAATTCTCTCAATCATTTCAAAAGGTCCCAAATACCTTGGACTCAGCTTTCCAGACACCCTGAATCTCTGCACACCACGCATCAGACTAACTTTAGGATAAGCTCTATCGCTTACTTGGAACTCTAACTGATGATGACGAGCATCATGATATTTCTTCTGTCTATCTCGAGCTGTAGTCATATTGAGCTTGATCAGTTAAACTTTCTTAATAGTTTCTTCTACTAACTTAGAACCATAAAGTTGAGAGTCTCCTACTTCAATCCAAGCAATTGGATTTGTACACCACCTTTTGTAAATAGCTTCATAAGGAGCCATACTAATACTGGACTGATAACTGTTATTGTAGGTGAACTCAACTAATGATAAATGGTCTTCCCATGATCCACTGAAGTCTAGAACACAAAGATGCAAGAGTTCTTCCAAGATCTGATTAACACGCTCAGTCTGACCATCTGTCTAAAGGTGGAAGTAGTTCTCAATGCTAAACTCGTCCCCAAATCTTGCTGAATGCTGACCAAAATCTGGAAGGAAGTCTACTATCTCTATCAAAAACTATACAGTTCAGCGTGCCATAAAAATGAACAATTTCCTTAAGATAAAGCATAGCTAACTTCTCAACTGGATCTGTCTAATGAATAGCTAGAAAATTGGTTGACTTAGTGAGTCTATCGACTATCACCCAAATAGAATCAGAACCTGATCTACTCTTAGGCAAACTTATAATGAAGTCCATGGAGATATCGAACAACTTCCATTCAGGAATGTCTAAGGGTTTAAGAAGTCCACCAGGCTTCTGGTGTTTGGCCTTGACCAAGGAATATGGATGGCACTTAGAAATGAAAATAGCTATATCCCGCTTCATGCCAGACCACCAAAATGATTACTTAAGATGTTGATACATCTTACAACTACCGGGGTGCACTGTATAGCCAAAATTATGAGCTTCAGACAATATTTGTAACTGCAAGCATTTAGGAATCCATAACTTGGACTTCTGAAATACCACACCTTCGTCATCAAGACATAATTCAGATCTCTTACCATTGACGATTTCAGAAACTAATGCAGAGTAACTTGAATCTTCCTTCTGAGCTTTAACAATCTTAGATCTTAGGGAATCATCTGACTGAATAGCAAATAGTAAAGTGCCTAAATCAGCTAAACTAATAGGCTCAATATTTAATCTGACAAAATATTTGATCAAGGAATCGTTGCAACAATAATGGGAAGATAAAGTCGCTTTACAGCTTAGGGCATCAGCTATAACATTAGCTTTACCCGGATGGTATTGAATTTCCAAATCATAGTCGCAAAGTAACTCCAGCCACCTACGCTGATGGCAATTAAGTTCCTTTTGGGTGAAGATGTACTTTAAACTTTGGTGATTAGTGAACATCTCACACTTAACTCCATACAGGTAGTGTCTCCAGATCTTAAGAGCAAAAAATACACTTGCAAGTTCAAGATCGTGTATAGAATAGTTCTTCTCATTAGGCTTAAGCTATTTAGAGGCATAGGTGTAATAGCCTAAACTCTTGAGCACCAAAGTATTGCCCACTTTGGCCAGAAAGGCCTCACAGTTTTGCCCTCAAAAGATAACTTCCCAGTAGATCACCCATCCTGGGAGTGCTCCCACCTGAGCACGCTTAACTTTGGAGTTCTTTTCAAGAACTCCACCGTTATCGAAAAAGGCACCTCGATGTTTAAGAGTTTCACTTATTTAACTTAAGTGGGTCATCACAATAGGCTATTACGTGAAGATCTTGCATCAGGACACAACCAAGTCCTACCTTAGAGGCATCAGTATAAACCTAAAAATCTTTACCCTCACAAGGTAGTACTAGAACAGGAGTAGAAGTTAGTAACTATTTCAACTTCTGAAACGATTCTTCACAGGCTATGCTTCGGATGAACAGAACATCTTTCCTAGTTAACTGAGTTAACAACGAAGCAATTAGAGAGAATACAGGTACGAACCTTCTGTAATAACTAGTGAGTGATAAAAAACTGCAGATCTCTGTTATAGATTTAAGTTGAATCCACTGTTGAACTTGGATTTTTTTTTATCTACTCTAATGCCTTCAGCATCAATCACATGACCCAGAAACACCACAGATTTGAGCCAAAACTCGCACTTAAAAAACTTAGCAAATAGTTTGCTCTCTCTTAATAATTTTAGAATGATACAAAGATTCTCTTCATGCTCTGCATCTAATTTCGAGTAGATTAGGATGTTTTCGATGAAAACAAAGACAAACTCGTCTAGATACGGATTAAGGATACGCTGCATCAGGTCCATGAAGATGGAAGGAGCATTTGTCTATCCAAAAGACATGACTAGAAGCTCAAAATGCCCATAATGGGTCCTGAATGCAGTCTTGGAAACATTTTCATCCTTGACTATAATCTGGTAGTAACCTGATCTTAAGTCAATCTTGGAGAAGATCTTTGCTCCGGTGAGTTGATCAAACAAATCATCGATCTTAGGGAGAGGATACTTATTATTCACTGTCACTTTGTTAAGCTCACGGTAATCTATACACATCCGCATTGAACCATCCTTCTTCTTGACAAATAGGATAGGAGCTCCCCAAGGTGACATGCTAGGGTGAACAAATCCTTACTCTAGCAACTCTTGCAATTGCTCTCTAAGCTCTTGCAATTTTTTTGGGTCTATCCTATATGGAGCCTTATATTTTGGTTGAGTTCCTGGGATAAGTTCAATAGAAAACCCTACCTCTTTTAGAGGAGGTAGTCCAGGCAAGTCTTCAGGGAACACATTTAAGAACTCTCTAACGATGATAGTTTCTTCTGGACTACTTACTTGCTTCTCTTTGCCAATTAAGTTACTATAATCGCATATCAACCTTTACTAATGAGATGCTTGGCTTTAATAGCATTTATTAAGGATGCAATCAAGCCAAGTTTTCCTACAAACACTTCAGGTTTCTTTCAAACCTTAAGTGAAACTCGCTTATGAAAACAGTCTATTACGGCATTAAGCTTACTTAACCAATCCTTTCCTAAAGTTATGTCAAAATTTGTAATGGACATAATAATAAGTTTGGATTGGAAGAATTGGTTACTGATTAGGATGTCTACCAAACTGAACTTATTAGCACACATCTCAGCACCATATGACATTTGAACTACTAAGGGATTACTTAGGCTGAAATATTGAAGATTTAAGGAAGATGCACAACTCACTAACATGAAAGAGTGATTAGCACCAGTATTAAAGAGAGTGTCACAGAACTGGTTTTTAATAATTAGAGGTCCTATAGCAAGGAAAATAAACTCTAATTACACTAATGAAATTTAAAATAGGAAAGTGCAGAAATTAAAATTGTAGAAGAAAATGAAAACTGAAAATAGGAAATTAAATTTAGAATGTACCGGTAACAACACTATTAACATCTGGGGCAGTTGAAGACGACAGAGCATATACCCTTGGTATTGCAGGTGATTGAGCAATGACCTTGCCCTTATCCTTCCTACTGTAGTGGCCTGCTTAGAAGGAGAAGGTACACCCTTTTGGTGTTGAGCATTTCCACTAGTAGGGGGAGGCATTAAGGCAAGTGCTGGCACTTGAGAATTTAGAGGAATTGGATTCTGAATAGAACCTTGATGATTGATCTTCATCTTGTCCATACTCAAGTTAGCATGATAGTCCCAATGTTTATAACTAGTTTTGCCGCATACGTAACACCTATCACCTGTATGATAGCACTACCCATAAAGATGGGGCCTGTTACATGCTGCTCTTGGCCTTCCTTGCTAGCCTTGCCTAGGATTTTGGCTAGGGTTTTGATTTGGATTTCAGCCAGAAGTAAGCTAGAAATTCATCCAACCCACAAGGCATTAATAATGGAAATAACATTAGCAACCAACATTAAAATTTAGAAGGGGCCTTCAACTCATTTAAAGCTGAAATGATCCAATTTATGTGCCGCACCGAAGCCACTATCACTCGCCATAATGCTTCAATCCAAGGAATAGAAGTTTCCTTGAGAAATATAGAGACCCAATTGGGTCAGATCTCCAAGCAACTAACCTCTCGGTAGTAAGGGGCCCTACTCAGTTCTATCGAAATAAACCCTAGGGAATTGGTTACTGTGATACATTCAGAAGATGTGTTAGGAGAAATTAATACTGAAAGTATGAGTGCAACAGGTTATAAGCTAGAGGAAAGAAAAAAAAGATTGGGGAATGAGAGTGAGAAGCTAATAGCTCCTAATTGTGAAGACCCGGGGAGGTTGAGCATCCCTTGCATAATCAGAAACGAAGTATTTATAGATCCCTTGAGTAATCTAGGTGTTTTAGTGAAGTTATGCCCTACCATATTTACGAACATCTAAAGGTAGGAGGGATGGAATATACCTCTATGATTTTAGAGTTTGCCAATTTAGAATTCCTTACTCCTCTTGGGATGATAAAAAATATTGCAGTCGAAATGGGAAATCTTTTAGTTCCAACTAATTTTGTGGTTTGTGAATGAGATCAATGGAATAAGAATTCCATGATTATCTTTGAGAGACCTTTTCTAATGAGTGTAAAAGCAGTTATTGATATAGGTTGCGGGGTTATAAGTGTAAGTGTAAGAGGAAAAACTGAATTGATTGATCTTAAACCAGCCATCTTTAAGCGGAAAGAGATGGAAGATGAAGTGAGAAGAAAGGTAAGAGAAGAAAAACTATGGGTTGACAATGTTCTAGAGGATATCATGATAGAAGAAAGAAATTCTGATAATAGCTCAATTCCTTCCTCATAAAAAGGGAGCAAGGAAGGAGTAAGAAGGAGAAAAACAAGATGAGGAAAAGAAAAAAGAAGACCCCCCTAAGCTTGAAATTGAAGCACTGGATCCGCTAAAGGAAGTGGAAGATAGCAGGAGTTCGAGCCACCATGAGTATTATGCTCACTCTAGCATCTTTAGCTTATGGAAGAGGAAACCATCGGATCTGACTAGTTGATCGTTATCGAGTCTAGCTAAAGACGTTAAATTAAGCGCTTATTGGGAGGCAACCCATTGTTATATATATATATATATATATATATATATATATATATATATATATATATATTTGGTGCTACAGCGCGCTGCAGCGGAAATTCCGCGACAGCACGCTGCAGCGGAAAACTCGCTACCGCACGCCGCAGCGGTTTGTTCCAGCTGCAGATTTTTGTAGTCGAAAAGTCATGACATTTTGGTTCCCCAAGAAGTTAAAAAGCATGCTGAAAAAGCTGCCCCCCCTCCTTATACATGGATCACCATATTAATGGCATGCGGAAGACCATTTGACCATCTTCTCTTGCCTTGGATTTTCTTGGCTTTAAATACGGAGGCAATGGGGGGGATATGCTTGAACCATTCATAACTCTTCTTCTTCCACATACTCTTGATTTCTCTTGCTCTCTTATCTCACCATGTCTTCCGGAAAGAAAGCCACTCCAAGAAAGGAGGCCAAAGCCTCTTCCTCCGGGGGAACCTTTAATAAGAAAAGGTTCTCTTCCACTGAGGTCGAACTACGTTTCTATTCAATCACTTCTCAGCGGATATTAATTCCAGAGAGGAGTTTCAGCCAAGCCCTCCCCGTTCCGGTTGAACAAGTCAACCCTCATGGATGAAGAGAGTTTGTGACTAAGAGATCCCCTACGTACCCAACGATTGTCCAGGAGATTTATGCGAACGCAATCGATGCGGCTAGGCAGCGGATCTTCTGTCGAGGTAAGGGTATCACCCTTGAGATTGCTCAAATTGAGCAATTCTATGGGATCGAGGAGTTACACTCATGCTCGTACTTGGAACTTTTGGAATCTCGCCATGCCCCCTTGATCTTATGGTGGAACTCATCCATGATGACACCGAATGGGAAGGAGGATTAGCCAACATTCCTCGTTCCAAATTAATGGACATGAGTAGTGCTTGGCTAGTTTTTATTTCTAGCTTTGTCATTCCTACGAGTAACTTGACTGAAGTGACCCATGCCCGAGCACTCCTCTTGTGCTCGTTGGTTAGGTCGGGAGAGATACGCATTTTTAACATTATTTTTGAGTAGCTTTAGAAAGCTCTCAAGGTTCCCTGCGCTGCATTGGCCTTCGGGTCTTTGATATCAGGGCTGTGCGAGACCTAAGGGGTCAAGATTCTTTCCTCGGACACCGTCATTCCCCCCGGTGGCACCTTAAATCCTTCAAATTTGAATGTCCGGGCAAGCGAACGAAAGCTGCCCAAGAAAAGAAGGGGTGCACAGGGGGAAGCATCTGCGCCGCCCGACCCAAACCTCACGAACATGCTTTTGGTACGTTTCCACAATTAGCAGGCTGAGCTTAGCAAGGTTCTTGCTACCGACATGGGGTTCTTCAAACAAGAGCTCATCCAGCAGCGCAGGTTTCAATCCGACTTCCATGAAGCCCTTGGGATGATGTTTGAGGATTAAAACTTGCAAGGTGAACCGGATGCTTCCGTGTTGCCAAGGCCTCTTGTTGGTGCCCCCATTCCGGAGACACGCTACCCTTGCCAAACGACGTACATAGATGAGGTGGACGAAGAAGAGGAAGAGGAAAATTAATTAGGTTGTATTTTTCTTTTTTTTATACCTTTTTATGTTTTTTCTTTTTATGTGTTTTATTTTAAGATTTTAATTTATGAATTTTCATATCTCCTAATTTCTATGGTATTCTTAAATGATATATTTTTTCTGAATTTTTCATGGAAATAAAAATCACAAAAAAGTCAAGATGGAATTTAATATAAGTAAAAGGGTGCTAAATGACCAATTACATCATAAGCACTAAAGTGTTTTAATTATTGAGTGAATGGAGGATAATCTAATCTCCAAAAATTCAACATAATGCCTTGAACTCTTAAACTAAATGTGGGGGAAGGCATTGTACTTAGACTAGAAATTTGGTGAGTACTCTAAAAAGAGTGCGTTAGGCTCCCGTAGGACTTCATGATCATAAAGATGCATATTGGAGATGAAGAAAAGTATCTCTTCCTAAGAATGAAAAGAACAAAATATATATTTAAAAAAGGATGATGAAAAATATCTCTCCTAAATGATCAAAATGTGAAAGGATGAAGAAAAATATCTCTCCTTTAACCTTTTCATCTTTGTGATTCATAAGAAGAAGCATATATGGCAAAACTCTTAGAGTCTTTTCATCACCTCTCGAGTCTAAGGTCCATTAAGAACTCTCTCCATCACCTAGTGTCTAGCATGAAAATCAAAATAATTGGAGATTAATTGATTAACCACCCTTATTGCCACTGTTAAAATATTAACTTATTGCTAAAGGTTTCATTTCATTTTTGCTATGCACATACATTGACTTATATTAACTCTAATTGAATTTTTATGACTATCATCCCTACGTAATAGAAAAAATACTATTTTGAGCTTACTCGAGAATGAGCAAAAATTTAAGTGTGGGAGTGTGATGAATCTATAAATTATGTCTAAAATAAAGGAAAACTCATTCATTTCTGACCTTTAAAATGCGCCTAAATCAAATTTTATCTATCTTTTTCAGGAATATGGCATCCAAAGGAGTTCTGAGACAATTTTTGCAAAAATTCTAAATTTTTCAAAGGAATCTGCTGCCGCACGCTGCAGCGGGTCATTTTGCAAACGGGTACGCTATAGCGCGCCGCAGCATGACGTTTTGCAAACCGCGGCGCGGTAGCGCGCTGCAGCGGATCCATTTGCGAACTACAGGTGCGGTAGCGCACCGCAGCAAATCCATTTGCGAACCACAAGCGCGGTAGCACGCTACAGTTGATCCATTTGCGAATCACGGGCATGGTAGCGCACTGCAGCGGGGCATTTTGCAAATTAGGCCGCTACCGCGCGCAGCAGCGGTACAATTTGCAAAGGGAATCGCTATAGCGCGCTGTAGCAGGTAATTTTGCGAAATGTGGATGCGGTAGCGCGCAGCAGCGGGAGACTTAGCTTATTTTTGCTTGCGCCATTGCACGCCACAGCGCGCTGCAGCGGCCGCCGCATTTTTTGCCAGTCAGGAGCATTTATTGCGGCTGGGACAAGACCCCCAACCTGCATTTTGTCCCCAGCCATCATATTTCTGCAGCAGCTCTATTTTTTTTTAGTGGAAAGGAAGATTTTGAGGTGATGTTTTGGCTAAACAAATGGAGATATTGGTCAATTCACCATCAATAGGGATTTTTGCCATCATTGCTCAAATTTTTCCATTTGAAATGTTGGTTATGGAGAGGATGAAGGAGGATGCAGCCCCTCTCCTATAAATACACCTCCTCTTGACTAGAGGAGGGTTCACAATTTTGCTCAAGACTCTAAGTAAAGAGGAGGAGTGCATAAGGAGAAGTGAGGAACTCCCCAAGGGTGGCAAGGCAAGCTCTAGCTAGGAGGAGAAGAAAGAAAGCAACACTAGTGACCTAAGGGAGGAGCTTGAAGAAGGAGAAGAAGAAATCTGAAGAACTTCCAAGGAATGTTCCTAGTATCTTCTAAATCTTACTCTTGTATTTTCTTTTCTTAGTTGATCATGAAAGAGTCTTTATCCATGTATGTGTTTTTCTTCACTTCCTTTGTAATGAGTAGCTAAATCTTCCTTGGAGAGGGTTGGGGAAATCCCATGTGTATGAGTTATTATTAATATATGAAGTTTTCCTCAAGCAAAATTAAATTATAAAGAACTCAATGCCTTGTTAAGAGATTTTTTTTATTATATGGTCTTGAATGCGGATAAAAGGAAAATGAACTAATGACTTCAAGAACTATGTTGTCTTGTGCTCCATAGCTCACATTTGGTTGGATGCTAGGTTTATGAGTGCATGAGAGATTAGAACTATGTGACAAAGTTCTTGAGCTTAATGCACCTTAATCTAAGCTCAATCAAAGTGTTGATGCATGTGATGCTAAGACCCACTAAATGAGCCCCTTAGCTCAACATAATTGAGGTAGATGAAGAAATAGTTGAGTGCTCATGAACTAAGTGACATAGTCATTGAGCCCAACATATTGATCCCTCATCTCAACTATGTGAGATGCGAGTGATGCTCGTAGTGGAATCAATGCTTATAAGATTTAAAAGACTTAATAATCGATGTCTCCTTGATCAAGAGATAAGATAAAAACACTAAACCTAAAATCTTATAGGAATCTTTGTGCCAAAATAGAACCAAATGTGTGTTCATTTTGTGCACAAGATTTGAACTTGTGAAACCTTGAGGTAAAACTCAAGGAAGAATAATGTGCACTTGATTAAATCTAAAAGAATAAAAGGTAAAACTTGAGAATTCAACATGCATTCATAAATTTCTCATCACATGTGGGATGAACTCAACTCTCCTCTCTCTTATATCTAACTTATCTTCACATAGTGATTATTATGCTAAATCTAGGACCAACTCAACCAATCAATTGTAGCTTAAACATTAGTGAGAATAGATAGACCTTAGTGTAAAAACAACTAATTCCCTTAGGATCGATAAATCCCGGAAATTAACACTTTCCACTAATTACTTCAGACCACATACACTTGTGTGTGAGCGCAGACGTGTGATTACAGTCTGTCAATCCCCACTTCAGTATAATCATGATAACATTCATGTTAGCGAGACCACAATGGGGGCGGACACCACTCTTAGTATCAGAGAATGCCATACGGTGTCAGATTGGAATTTCACTCCTATTGACCTAATGGGATTGTTCTTCTGCCATATAGTCACTAAATAAATACTTGAAAGACATCCATATTACCAAAATCTTATGCTCAAAATAATAGGAATAGAATAAAAAACTTATATTAGTAACCTAAAATTCTTAATTACAAGGCTCAAATACTAATAACCTTAAGAATGATAAACAACTCAAGTAACAAAAGAAGTTTGATTAAATATACAGAATCAAAATTAACTTTAGATGTCAAATCTAGAATTCTACTTCAAAAGGTTTGAATCACTATGGGAATTTGATTACCAAATAGGCCAGAGGTATGGGAGATATGTGAATGGATTCTTTAAGAGAGAGATATTAGTGCTAGACAAATTGCTTCAACATGATATTCTTAGAGGATTGGACTTTCCCATCTTATCCAAGAGTGGCTAAAACATGTAGATTCCATTCTTGAATCAATTTAGTGTCTGACGGTATCTGGGTCTCACTAATGACCCTTCTACTCTAAGATGCAACTGAGGATTGGTGGATCACCACTTCTTGGGAACTTACCAAGAAATTGAGGAGAGAGTGATGTGAAGTCACCTTTGGAGACTTTCATCTTGCTTTTACTATAGAATATCTAAAATATATATTTTCAGCTATTTTCTTAGGCCTCAAATTGCATCTTTCTAATCATGTCAATGTACTCTACTTATTTATTAATAAGGTGAAGAAATATTTTGATTTTCTTCTCAAGTTCTAAAGTTTTTATTCTCAAACTCTGAGA
The DNA here is from genome assembly GCA_016760335.1 of Gastrodia elata. Lineage (NCBI taxonomy): Eukaryota > Viridiplantae > Streptophyta > Magnoliopsida > Asparagales > Orchidaceae > Gastrodia > Gastrodia elata. The sequence continues at coordinate 17,388,728 of CM028686.1, read as the reverse complement.
AAATGAATCCTGGATAATTGTCTTCTAACCCCGCTGCATCCAGCAGCTCTTCCATAGAGTTCAATGCCCTACTTGAAACCATGAGAACCTTAGTGTACACCCACATAAGGCAAGCTGAAAGGATTGAAAGGCTGATTGCTGTCCAAAGCAATCAAAACCATTCGCCAACATCGGTAGCCCCTGTACCAAACTACCCCCCCCTCAACAACATTAACAGTCCACTAATGGACTATTACACATTGTAATCTACTTGAGAACTCCCACATTCAGTGGGAATCTATCTGCCATGGATACAACTAGTTGGCTGAAACTAGTTGAGAAAAATCTAACAAGTATTAAGTGTCCTGACTCAGAGGTCATCAGGTTTACTGTACATTTATTCTAGAATGAGGCAGAGTACTGGTGGGACAACATCAAGAACACACTGTTCATAGATTATAATATAGAAGATAATCCATGGGAATCATTTGTTGAAGCATTTAAGGCACAATACATTCCTCCCGCTACCCAAAATAATCTGGAGGACATGTTTCTTAGATTGAAACAAGGAAGTCATCCCATAGTTGAATATGAGATGGAATATCGATGATTAGTTCAATTTGATCCCAATTTAGCAAGAACTGAAGTGTCCCGCTATCACCACTTCTTAAGTGGGTTACGTGAGTCGATAAAAGAACATGTTATACCACTAAGTCGTCAAACTTTATTGAACTTATTGAGACTACTAGAATGGTGGAGCAACACTAGTCGTACAGGGACTCAAAGCAAAACTTCGGCTCATTTTCATACATAAATGATGATTTAAAGAGAGCCAGAAATCCATCAGGAAGAGTTTATCAAATAGAAGTTGCTGCTACCACATCTGACCCATTTAAGGGTTGCACAAAGCTACACCCTTATGGAAAATGTTATCATGGGAATAGGTCTTGTTACACTTGTGAAAGACCTGGTTATTTATTCTACCAGTGTACATATGAAGAAATTGTGAACGGTGATCAAATTGATCACTCCAAGTATCTATATGTCTTCAATCCCATCTCGATCAAGCGCCAAATTCAACAGCTAGTGATTATGCCTTTGTCCCAATAAAAGAACCAATTTCAAATGAAAGGAGACCCCTCTACATCTTGAGTAATTGTGGCAAAACCTCCTTAGAAGCAGGTGTACAATAATAAGCCTATTGGGCCTGCTATAGTGTATGCCCTCACTCCTCTAGAAGCTGTAAGGGATAACAACGTAGTTTTGGGTACACATTTTTGAACCAGTTTATTTTTGCAAAGTATATTTAATCCTCACTCATTAAATTTGCAAGTAGTTAATTTATGGCATATGTAAATAGGAACACTATGTTTGAACAATAATCCCTGCAATATGCTATTTGGAACTAGAGCCAGTCACTCTATTGTGTCGGAAAGTTGGGCTAAAGCCCTTAAATTGCCATTTTATCGCCTAGCTAGTTCGTTAAGTGTTGGGTTATTATCTGGAGCCCATATGCCAGCTCACCAATTTTGTAGCATAACCATCCCCAATGGTGAGCAGAACTTTGAAGCTAAGCTTAGCATTCTTTCGATCGCAAATTTTGACATCATACTCTGAATATATTGGCTAAGCCAGCAAAACACCTCAATCAATTTTTAGAAGAACAAAATCACATTGGGCAGTAGTGGTCAAGCTATAACATTCATCAGCAAGTTTAGTACTCAGGCCTGGATCTGCGCCTTTTGATTTGGGGCTGAGAATAATAATCCGATAAATTGGATTTTAAATCCTTAAGGAAATTAAATTATTAAACCAAAACCTATGATATTTTAATTTAAAACATTCCATTTAAATTAATTAACTTTGCCAATATAGATCCAATTGTTATGATTCAATATATCATTTTGATTACAAAAATGTAAGAGATCTAAATTTAAAATAAAATTGCACTTTCTGTGATTATAATTTCTATTTTAGCCCAATCTTTTTAAAATCTTAGTTAGTAAATATTTAATTCATTTCTTGGCCAAACTTCTTGATTAATATCTTTAAATGTTCATATGACAGTGAAGAATGTAACTATACTATTGAAAATATTTTAGGATTTGTAAAATCAGAAAAGGAAAATGCTATGGTTACACAAGAATATACACCAAAAAGTTTCCAGGACCAATTAGAAATTTTCTTTTTTTGTAATTTTTGTATATAGGTCTTATCAAAAAATGCATTCAACTAATAATCTACTTACACATTGGATTGACACATCATCTATATATTTTGGTGTATACTAGTGTGTAAGTGTAGCAATACTCAATCAGAAATCATCTTTTAATCACCCTAATTATAAATTAAAGAAAATTAAATAAATTAAGCTCTGATTTGTGAGATCTTTATATCTATAATTTCCTTGTGCCCTACAGAACTCATTGATGAACTTAAATGTTAATTTCATAGCCAAAATTTATTAATCAATATCCTTAGCCTTAAAAATGGATTAGTATTTATTAGGTATATCCTAAGTGCAAATAAGATAATTAAGGTGTTAATTTTTTTAATAGATAGTAAGGAATATATTATAATTGATTAGAATCATTTTGGAACCCTAAGACTTTAAATCTCAATTTTAACCTTTAAGAAGGGCATTTTGGTAATTTTTGCCAAAAATTGGTATAAGAGCCCTTAAACCCTAGAACTCTAATTAAATGCTTTTATTTAGTAAGTTAATGGTTTAAGATCATTCCATAAACTTCTAGACTTGAATATTGAATAATAAATACTAAACCCTAATTCTTCTTAAAATTTACTTAAGGAACCATCAACCCTTAAGATGGTCTTAGATCTTAAATAAGGACTCACTAAATAACTATTATGCTTAAGGAATCAGTACTAGTTGAATTAACTACCATCAGAAGTAATCCTAATGCTTATCTTAAATTTATGTGTTAAGAAGAACCTTAAGTCTAGCCTTAGCTAAGAACTTAAGTAAATAGTCTAAATCCTTAGAGCATAAATTCTACTAGATTTTGATTTATTGAGTGAATTGGGCAACTCAATAGATGGATTATTCTTAACATCTGTAGCCTTCATTCTTAAAATTTCTTCGGAATTTCTTTTACGTGCTTAATTTCTTGAGAATTCTTTTCCTTAGATAGTGTGATTCAATTCTATTGAATAATGAAATTAGTCAACAAATTGAATCTAGTTCTTAGATTTATAAATCTTGAATTGATTATCCTGTTTTAAGATTTTTGACTTAAGTCCTTCTTTAGTAGGATCTTATAATTCCCCTTAACTCTTTTAGTCCCTTCAATTCTTTATCTCTAGTGTGAGGCTTTATGTGAAACCTTAGACCTTTAGATATTAGCATCTTGGACTTAGAGCTTAAACCCCAATTTGGAGTTTAAATTTAAATCCATGAATTATCATTTTCTTAATCAAGAATGGGTTTGGGCTATTAAAATATATTAACTAAGTCATTGATTAAATTATTTAACCTTTCCAGTTGACACTTATGATTATAAACTAGAACTTATAAATTTCTAATGTTTAACCATTAAGGTCGTGAATCTGAGATTCTACTTGTTAGTTGGACAGTGCAGATCCTAAGCTTGTATTTTTTCATAATAGAAAGAACCATTTAAATTAGTTAACAATAGATATCACATATGTTTTAATAGAAACTTGCTTACTTTGACTTTTGTTGCTTGGCATACCTTGCATTTGAGCCTTACACCTTGGACATATAATGCAACATGTTGCATTATGGAGTCCATTTAGTCAATTATGGAGATGCTAATGGTGCTCTGGTGAACATTTGGGAGGTTTCAAGGCAACTCGAAACAAAGTAAGAAGTCCAGGAAGAACACAGACATTGCAGGGCACCGTGGCACGCAGTGGAGCGCCATGGTGCATCATGGGGCACCGTGGAAAACCCTCACCTGAGACAGAGGCATTATCATGTGCCTCAACAGTCAGCACATAGAGAAGCGGTGCTTCAGCGTGCCACAGCAAAAACTGGTGTTGCCGCGCACTGCAATGGAGATCGATGCTACAGTGTGCCACAGCAAATCCATCCCAAGTCATAGGCTATTCAAAAGGCAGGTGCTACCTCGCACCGCAGTGGAATCTATCCCGAGACGCATGCGCTACCACGCACCACTGCAGTAGGTCATTTGAAACATGGGGGCTACGGTGTGCCGTAGTGCAAGTCGAAGTTCTGCTCCAACTCAGGTTACACTCTAAGTAAATTGGAGGGCATTTTGCACCTTTCAGTGTCCAAAATTGAGCTGGGTATTTAAGCAAACAAGTTTGGAAGAGTTTATAATATTGATATTGAGATTGATGCTGCAGCGCGCTGCAGTAAATCAATCTTAAGTTGCAGGCTCTTTTAAAGGTGTGTGCTACCACGTGCCGCAAAGGGTTCCATTCTGAGATGCTGGCACTACTGCGCACCACAATGGTAGACCATTCGAAACACGTGTGTTACTGCGCGTCGTAGCACCTAGCAGAGTTCTGCTTTAGCTCAGGTTATGCCATAAGTAATACAGAGGGCATTTTGGACCTTTCAGGGTCCAAAATTGAGTTGGTTATTTTAGCAAATAAGTTGGGAAGAGCTTACAATGCTGACATTTCAATTGGAGGCTTTGTTCTTGCTGTGAGGAGAAGATTCCAAGGTGAAGCCCTAAGGAAGTTGCAGTGCAAGAAACTTCTTTCATGTTGGAGAAGAGACTTTTTATGGAGACTGCTTCCACTGCTCTTGATTTTAGAGTAAGAGCTTATGTATTCATATCAAAGGTTAAGCTCTTTGTAACTCTATAATTTTCAAGTATCAAAGTGAAATTTCTGTGGTGTGGCTTCGTGGCTTTTCCCATTCTTGGGCTTTCCACGTAATTTTTTGTATTTGGATGTTTGTGTTCTTGTGTTTATCTTGCATGCATGTGCTGTGTAATTTTCTACTTATGATTTTGTGTTATCAGATTTTCTTGGTAACCGCCAATGCAACCTCAGTCCTCAATCAAGTGCTCTTGTGAAAAATACTTTTGCTACAGACAGTGTGCTCATTGGTGCTGAGATTTAAATATCCCCAACAAGTGGTATCAGAGAAAGGTTTACCTTGTTGGTCCTAGGGTTTGTTGTTTGAGTGGGAGCAATGGCCGATGAGATGAAACATAAGTTAGACAAATTCAGCGGAATGAACTTTGCATTCTGGAAAATGCAGATGAAGGATATGCTTTACAAGAAGAAGTTATATCTTCCATTGAAAGTTGCTGGCAAAGAGCCTACAACTATGAATTATAAGAGTAGAAAATTCTTGGTAGAACTGCACTGGATTTGATTCTTTTATCATTGTATTCTTCTATTGATTTTAATATTGTTAATGAGAAAACTATTAAAGATCTCATGGATGCCCTGACGAGAATGTATAACAAGCCTTCCACTTTGAATAAACTTTTATTAATAAAGAGATTGTTTAATATGAAGATGATGGAAGGCTATTTAGTGACTGAACACCTCGATAGGTTCAATACGGTGATGATCCAGTTAAGTTTGATGGGCATCAGTTATGATCAAAGGTTTGAGCTTTGTTGTTCCTCTCATCATCACCAGACAATTGGGATGGGCTAGTTACAGCCATCAGCACTTCATTAGAAAATGCATTTTTGAGATTTGATGATAATGTTGGGCTTGTGTTGAATGAGTAGGTGCGGATGAAATCCCATAGGGAGGCATCCACCTCAGCACTAAATGCTGAAAGCAGGGGAAGACACAATGAAAGGAGACATGAAAGATATAGGTCAATATCTTTACGAGGAAAATGAAGACTCGAAAAAGCAAAACTAGATTGCTGGAACTATGAGAAGGCATGTTACTTCAAGAAGGACAGCCCTACCCTGAAGAAGCTAAGTGGTGGAGGTAAAATGATGAACCTACCTTTGAATGTTTCAGCAAAGGAGGATCAACATGCATTGATCATTTCACTTATCAACACGGAGTCCTGGGTAGTAGACTCGGGCGCATCCTTTCATGCAACACCGTCAAGGGGTGCCTTTAAGATTTACACCAAGGGTGACTTGGGGAAAGTATACCTTGGAGATGATAAGGTATACGACATCATTAGCAGAGGTGATGTGAATGTTCAGCTACCAAGCGACACAGTTTGAAAGCTAAAAGATGCTAGACATGTGCCATGTCTAAAAGGAAATATAATTTCTATGAGCTAGTTAGCCAGAGAGGGATACAACACCTATTTCATTAGAGACTCATGGAAGGTCACCAAGAGTGCGACCGTTGTTGCATGAGACAATATGGAAGGTATAATTTACATGATCAATAAAGTGTTTGCTTCTATTGCAACTGCAGAAGAGATATATGCAGATCTATGGAATCAGCAGCTTGGCCATGTGAGCGTGAGGGGATTGAAATCAATACAGTCAAAGGAGAAGCTCCAAGGATCGAAGTCAATAGACTTAAATTTTTGTGAAGACTGTGTGCTGGGTAAATAGAAGACGGTTACGTTCTCCAAAGTTGGAAGAGAGCTAAGAAGTAAGAAACTTGAGTTGGTACATACAGACATATGGGGGCAAACTTTTATATCTTCCATAGGTGGAGAAACATTGCGGTGAATGCTGTGATAAGGAGTTCTAGGAGTGCTCTTCTGCAAGCGAAGGATAGAATCCCATACCCTAACCCTAATCGACGATTGTAACCAATAGGTACGCCATCCATTTCCTAGTTTACTCAAATTGCATTCCATATGACTTTATCAAGATCTCTGAATATGATTAATGAACCCCAATGATCCCAATAGGGGATTCATCCAATCGACCCTGAGAAATTACAATTGCTGCTCTATTTCCTTTCTAGTAAAGCACATAATTATCCTGAGAAATTGCAATTGCTGCTGTGTTTCAAATTGCATTCCACATAATTGAAATTGCAATTGCTGCTCTATTTACTTATCTTCTAGAAATTGATAGTATTATCTGATTGTATTAAATGCAAATTTGGATAAATTCTATTTATCTGCTATTATTTCTCATTTAGATTTCAATAATCTTAAACGACACTAAGAGTAGTTAACTTTGTCATTATCTAAATTTCAACGCCAACTTCGTTTAAGAAATCATTGGATGCATCAAAATCTCCTGTACATGCCATCCTCTGCCAATTGTAATATTTTAGGGTTTCCGATTTTGATAGCTATGTTCCGTTGATTGCTTGAAGAAGAGTCGAACACCATTAAATGGGCCGCTTTCCCAATCTATGCTCTTGGCCCATATAGGCTCGTTTGCAAACCATCTCCAAGCCCATTACTTGGCCCGCCTTCAAATCCAGGAAATGTTACATCACTACAGGTCGGACGCATAAGTTGTGGCCCATCCAATAAATACGGGCCCGTTGAGAAACATAGCCTAATACATTAAGATGGGTTGGCATAAAACAAAATGTAGGAATAAATGTTTAATGAACAGTTAGTTAAATAATGGAAGTTAATTCAAAGATAAATAAATTCATTAAAGTGATTTAATAGGTGACAATTGCCATTTAAATTTATGATCCGTCAAAATTCTGAGTCATTTTAATTCATGAGAATTATTAATAATTGTAAATTAATGTTATGAAATTATTTAATTGAGAATGATTTCATTTTTCATATAAGCAAAACTCTAAATTTATTTAGCCAAAATACATTATTATATACCATTTTGATCACAAAAATACATAAAATAATAGTATGCTATCTAAATTTTGTTTTGCTGAATACTTTCATTCTTTCACCATTAAGGATAATTAATGATTTTAAATAAATTCTTAAATATTGTATATGACTTAACTTGAACAATTGATGTCCAAATTTAATGATCCAATAGTCCATTTCAATCACAAACATATGTAGGACAATAATATGAGATTAAATTTAATTTTTGAACCCTATATCTTTTAATGACATTTTAACCCTAATTAGGAATTGTCCAAACCCTAAAATCCCCAAGTTGTCTAAATTTGACCTAGTAAGTGTCATATTTCTCCTTATGCTATAAGAATTCCAAATATTTGTTTAACATTTCATTTGGGCAATAATTAGAGATCTTATGTATTTGGCTCCTTAAATTAGGTAATTTTCTAATTTCATAATTTTCATTCATATTTGTTATAGGTACTTAAACCCTAAGATAAAAAACATGTTTCACTTTTACTTACTTCACATACATTTTCAATTGTATGTTTGAGGCTTAAATCTCATGAATATGATGATTGGTCTATCTAGCAATTTATTGATGTTACTTTCATCTTTATTAGAATTGCTAAAGAAATAATTTGGAATTATAATATGCTTGTGATCTTTAAAGCTAGATATAAATTTTAATTTGTGGTAATAACATTACATATATGTAATTGTAATGTCATGAATCTATTAAGATTAGTCCATAGTACCTTTCTAAATTCAATGCTTCTTTATTGATCTTTATTTATCTTATGGAGTTTAGGAACTTAGCTTGTATGATTTGCCAACAAAATCTTAGTTAATCTATCCCATGCAAATTGTATGCTATTTAAAAGTCATAAGTTCTTTAAGAAAACCAATTATAATTAATATAATACTATTTAGAATGAGATTTAGTAATAGCCTCCTAATCTTTAATTCTTACCTTAAGCCTTCTAGCAAGTTAACAATTACTATGAAAATCGTATACTTCATTTCTTTAAGTGAATTTAGCAATATTATTACTCAATATTTAGAATGGAATTGCAGTAATAATTTTCCAATATTTTCGATTCTCAATTAAAGTTCCAAAGTGATTAAATTAGAGATTAATTAGTTTCCTATATTAACTTTGAAGACTTGTAAATTCCTTTATTCTTCAATCTATAGTAACAGAGATATTGTAGCTTATAATCTTACTTCTCCCATACATTTAGATATTTTCGATCAATTGATCCTAATTAAGATAGTGATTAGTTTAATATGAAACCTTCCAATTTATGAACTAATTAGGTGAAGTAAGTAGGTTGTGCATTAACCTTCACTTCAATTAGTTTAGTAACCTTCAATTGCACTCTTCCATACTAGTTTCCTAAACTTTAATCATTTATCAATTTGACTTGATTAGTTTAGGACAAATGTAGGATAAGTTTCAAATTGCATGATAATATAGTTATAAATTATTTTTGTCACTTCATAAGTTTAATTAAAATACTATTTATTAAACTTCTTTCACTTCTACTAATACTTAAAATTGACTTAAAGATCAATATCTACAAGTTAATTGGGTGCTCAAATAGCTACAATCATTAAGTTGAGCATTAAAATTAGATAACTTTGGATATCACATAGTTTACAATTATTTGAATTTCCTTAATTGCTTGATTAGCTTTGGGCATCTTCCTTTGAACATAAATACATGACATTGTGCATAAATAAAACTATCACAATAAAATTATAGGGGTTTAAATTATGGTGAATAGCCAAGGGCATATTATAAGAGAAATAAGGAAACCTCACATTCTCAGAGGGTGAATGTGAGTGTTTATTTTCATTGAAACCCCGCTTTTCCTTTTTAGTTGGATGGATGTGCTTAGCTCCTCATGTCATTCTGTATGTGCCCATAGAATGAAGCTTTCATAAAATAACTTCAACTATATTATATGAGTCTCTTACAATCTTATTGATTGTATGATCTCATCATAGCATTTTAGCTATATTTCTATTATATAGTTCTAGACTATAAATTCTTAGTCTAAGAGACTAATATTCTTCTTTACTTATTATGCTTTGCACTTTCTATCTTTAGTACTGTGCTTTACTTAGTTACAATTAATATAGAATGCAGTGTATGTTGCTTTAATTTCATTCAAATGCTTCTTTGTTTTTTTTTTTGGTATAATTTCCATTCAAACATATACATGTTTCTATTTCTTTTATTTTCAAATGCACTTTAGTAGTTTTTAGGCTTAATTAGGATGCTTTTCCCTTGCTTTTTTGGTTGCAGGCTAGAATGATTATTCATGTGAGTACGTTTACTCCTTTACTTTCAACAGTTCTTCTTTACAGTTATATTTACTTTCCTTCCCTACTTGAATGCTTTCAAATGCTCCTTTGCATATATTAAATTATAAATTAGCTTATGATATCCAAATAAACTTATAAATATTAGCCAATCTTAAAATATGCTTAGACTATTTAGTCTAACTTCTCTTTTTCTTTTCTTAGCTTTGCCCTATCATATTTAATACTAAAATATGATAGATCAGGAGCAATAAAATTCAGGTGGAGCTAGATCTAGCACATAAACATCTTAAAAATTGCTTCCGCTTAATAAAATTTTACTTGCTTTTATATTATGTGAGAGAGTGATTATTCTTCTTACTCTTTCAATTAAATGGCATGTAATAACTAAAACTGTTTGTAATGTTTTTACTTAATCTGTGCTGAGTTTACTAATTTTGAAACTACTTGGATTGAATGAGTGGATAAATACTACATGCTTTACTTGTATTTGTTACATATTTTCCCTACATGCTTCATACATACTTCATATATTACTTTCATTACAATTTTTCCTTATCTTAACACTACTCATAAAGATACTTGGCCAACTTAGCATCTAGCATTAATTTAGTTTTCTTCTAATTAGATATTAGATGCTAAGGTATCACTCCAATGTTGGATTAAGCTCCTATCCTATATTGGGGTCATTACAAGATCTCATAACCTAGTGGTTGCATCATGTAAAGTTCTTACTCTAGATCATTGTGAAATAATGCAATCTTCATATCCATTTGCTCCATATGTAGATTTTTGATTGCTACAATATTCAACACTCCTCTGATAGTAATCATCTTTAGTACTAGAGCAAAGATCTCATTATAGTTCACATTGTGCTTCTACTGAAAGCCTTCCAAAATGAGCCTTGCTTTGTAGCATTTTCAACCATACGATTCTTCTTTCAACATATAAACTCATTTGTTCTAAGGAGCCTTTTTTCCTTTTTGGGTTTTAACCAACTCTCATGTCTCATTTAACACAAGTGACTTCATCTCATCATCCATAGCTGACTCCCATATGATAGAGTAAACAACTTGAAGCGCTTTCTCATAACATTCTGGTTTACCATAATTTTTTAGTAGTTAAAAATATAATGAATGAGATTACCTCTGTGTTTGACGTTATATTCAGGTGGATTTTCAAAGTTTATTAGTAGAAGTCTGAGGGGTTATCTATTCTCCACCAGCAAGAGCACCTTGCTATGTATGCTCATCTTGCTCACATTATCATCACTTCAATAAAATTTGACAAATCATCTAAAGTTCCATTGCTATCCTTATATATATCATTATCATTAAATTTGATGTCCCAAATTCTAAGGATTATTTTATTTTTTATAGTCCCAAAATCAATAACAAAATTCTCTCGCTCCATAGCCTATGTATGTGCACTTGATTGCTTTAGAATCAAGCTTTCCTTTGGAACCTGGATCAATATGCACATAGGATGAACAACTAAATACCTTTAGGTGATTTAGTTTTATCTCTTTGTTGCTCCAAGTCTCCTTTGGTATCCCTTTTTTTAACAAAATTGAAGTGCCTCTTTTGATCAAATATGTGAATGTATTCATAGCCCCAAATTGCTTGAGTAACCCAATATGTAGCCTTGTACTCTTGGCTCTCTCTATAATAGTCCTATTCATGTGCTATGCACTAGCATTTTGAAATAGTGTTCTTGGAATAGTGAACTCTCGTTTGATTCCATTCAAAGCACAAAATCATTCGACCTCTTTGTCATAGTATTCCTCACCAATGTCGGATTTGAGGCACTTGAGCTTCAAGAATGTTTTGTTTCCAATTAAGGTTACCACTTCTTGAATACTTCAAGTACCTCAAATTTGTACTTCAATAAGTTTACCCCTATGTAATGCCCCTGTACTAGATTAGCTAATCTAATGAAATAATAGCATTACTATGGTACTTAATAATAGGTTAAAGTGTCTTCACCCACTATTAAGCACTACGAGGAGCTAAGAATCTATAGGATAGGAAAATAGATGCATAATACATAATATATAATTTACCATTTTAGCCATACCGATAAAGGAAGGAAAAACATTTATCACAGAAAAAGATGGAAAGACATCCAGAATTAATAAATGTTATACACTTTGCTTAATGACATAATAACACTCATCTTTATAGGTAAATAAACAAAAAATGATAGAACAATAAACTCTTCAATGCAGCTCATAAGCTCTAGCCTCCCACACGTAGTTTGGATCACCAAGCTCCTAATCTACCTTATTTAATGTTTAATATGATAGGGCATAACCAATAAAAGAAAAAGGTGATTAGACTTAAAAGTCTCTATATATTTTAGGGTTTCTAATTTATTTTTAGTTATAGGATATCACATTTAATAATTTATAAATTTTAAAGTCATGTACGATGCAGTAAAAATAGAAAGTTAGAAAATGACTAGAAAATAATAAGTAAAAGAGGTAAGTATATGTACTAATATGCTGCTCAAAACCTATATCAAATATGCTAAGTAAAAAAATAGCATGTACAAGTATACATACTAGTGTGCACAAGTAAGTATTTACAAGAATGAGTATGTACAATAGGATACATGATGAGTATAAAAGCAATATGAAGAAATGCACAATAAGCTGCAAAAAGAGTATAATGTAATTAATGTAAATAATAGAACTGTATGTACATAAGTAAACTATAAAGTATGAAATTAAGGTGATTTCAGTCTCATGGACTAAATAAACTATAAGCACAAGCTTGAAGACTATAAAATGTAATAGATATTAATTGATCTTGTTTAAATATATTATGCGGGTAAGTAACAGACATCAAAGAAGTTAGGCATGTCTGCCCTAGTATATGCACGTGGGGATTCTTATAAACACACACAGTCCTCCTCTAGGATATGTGTGGCCTTTCGATCTCTCCTCAATCTACCCTGACTCAATAATGTCTGTACATAACAAACCTCGACATGAAACCCCTATGTAACATCCTTAATATTATATTTATGCACAATATCTGAATTATTTTTCAAGGATTTAGTCTCAACGTAATGTAGTATTCATGGATTATTGGAGTTAGTTGTAAATTATGTGACATCCATTGATGACTATACTAAAATTATCTATATTAATGATTGGGGCTAATTAAGCCCCTAATTGGCCTAGACTTATAATAATGTCCAAGTTAAACTGAATAATTATTATACATACATATAGTTTGGGGTTTGAAATAATGATTTAATTATGATATCTTTAAGTATCATGAATAAATTTATTGTATAGTAAAGTATTCCATTTAAAATTCCTATTCTAAATCTAAAGACTAAAATCTCCCATATCTCATAATTAATCTCCTAAGACATACTGGGTGATGGCTCAAATCTTAATTAGGCTATTAGGTATGCTAACTCTCTTTTTAACTTAAGGAGCTTATATGGTTCAGACAACTCAAGGTCCTAACTCTTATTGCTCTCTAATCAACATAATTTACTATAAACTTAATGTCTACTACTCTTGATTTGTATCTAATATCTTTCCAAACTCACATTTCGAAACCTCAAAAGGTTTCTACTATGTCAATTGTAGTATGTCCTTTAACTTGATGGCTTTGCATTTCTACTAATCCAACTTGGTAAGGCATATGGGATAATAAATATTATGCTAAGTTATCTTGATCTGAAACTTTAATAGGTTACAAGTATTAATATCATGTTTCTTACTTTCCTCCTAATGTTCTAAGTCTTAATTGCACATAAACTTGAATCTAGTCTTAGTTTAACAATTATACCTCTTAGATGGCTCTACGTCCCTTACTTACATTTCAATATCAACATACACTAGAATAGTTAATCTACTTCTATTAAATTGAATTAATACAAGTTGTATTGCTTCTCCCTTTATCTACAATAGGTTAGATCCTACACTTAGTTTACCTATGGTGTCTTTACTCAATCTGAATACTTCTATATTTTCCTGACCACATGTTATCCTATTGTTCAATCATAACTTATTAAAGCCCATTTTGTATTTGATTAAGGATTAATAGCATGTCAATTCATCAAATCCATAAATTTGGATTAAATAAAAAATATTTTTTTAAGTCCTAAAAATTATATTTTGACTTAGGTGTTTAATTAATATAAATTCAGTGAATAAGCACTCCCTATAACACGAGGATTACATTGAGAAGTACAAGGATCAATTTGGAGTACTTTAGGAATGAATAAACATTAATTACCCTTATTGGAGATTAGGAAATTCATAAGTAAGATTAATCATTAACCCTAAAATTTAATGTCATATTATTGCTCTATTAATTTTTGTGATTATTTTGGTATATAATTTTAATATATTTTGAGGTGTATTTAAATTTTATTTAAATAATAAAATCAAAATAATATAAACAAGGGTTTTAATTTAGTTTAAATAAGAATCTTACTCAGATTCCAACTGAGCAGTTTGGGCTAGAATGGACTAGCCGAGCCTCGGTTGAATGGGCTCTGGACTGCACAATGTTGTGGTTAGGGTTGAACTACGACACTGTACATCCCTGCCGCGATGAGGGCTGAGAAGGAAACACCTAGCATTTAGAAATTCCTTCTGTACAGGTTGTCTCAGGAGGCAAATTATAAGTCAAAATAAAGCTGGTGATGAAATCTATCCAACACTCTCTAAGGCTATAAAAGATGCTAACTAGATCAACCCAACCCTGATCACAAACACATCATAGGGTTTATAGTGGAAAGGAATTCCTCTCCTCATTATAACCCTAGCAGTTGGAGCAAAGCACCGGTGGGTTCCTTGGGTCAAGGCCAACCCAAGGAACCCTAAACCTCAGCTCAGGAGGAAATGATGTATGAGAGGAGCATTTATACCCCAAGCACTGTTCAATATTGGATAGGCTGGGGAAACACAAGCATATTTGGCTCACTCGAGCCCAATTGGTTTAGCAATCGATGCCCGGATTACTAGAATAGAAAAACAAAATACAATTGTAGGAATTGTATTTTAAATAAGAGGGGAATGGGACAGCACATGAGGTCCATTTGATCACTAGTTTGTAGGGTTGTAGGGTCACCGAGAACTCCTCTTTGCTTTCAAAATGCGAGCAAGTATTCCAAATGGAGGAGAGGAAGCTTTGGATGAGCTTTTAGGCTCATCAGGAGGAAAGATAAAGTGTCTGTATTGCATGGTCATCTGCAAACCTTCGATCGTGGCTGAGCTGAGATAGATGATAGAGCACAATACTCTGTTAAATCTCAGCTGCCCAATTGATCAGATGGTCATGATCAAATCCCATGCTTGAAAGATTTATCAGGATATTCCCAATCATTGGATTTGGGCCCTGACCTAACAATTAAATTAGATCAGTCTCAAGTACAATCTTGCCCATTTATTTCAATCACAGAATGCCAGGATGGCCTAGATCTTACAATTTGGCTCTCCCATGTTTGCCAGGGCATAGTGGATCGCTCGCCTAAATGAAATTGAATGGCTAATCAATTGTAACTAAATTTATTAATTTCAATTTAATTAAAATTAAATATTAATAATTAATATAATCAAAATCCATCAAATATTAATAACCAAATAATCTCCAAAATATCCAAAATATTCACCCATAGCTATTTAAAATGTGAGGAATTCAAAATTACAATTGAATTTTTGATTGGAGATCAAATTATTTTCTTATTTTTATACTTATCAAAATTGGTTAAAATATACAATATAATCAAATGACTTCCAAATAGGCTCAAAATTTCAAAGTTTGTGCGAATTGATATTTAGAGACTAATGGCAAGGTTTTAACCTAATTAAGCTAGCAAAATAAGGTAACAATACAAAGGTTTTTATACCATACCTTCTTAGTATGGTCATCAATAAAAGTGATGAAATTGTGGCTCCACCAAGAGAGAATGTAGGACATGGTCCCCACACTTATGCTTGTACAAGCTTCAACTTCTGAGATATCTAGTCTCTCCTACTTCTTGAGAACCTAACTTTCTTCTACTTGGCATGCACATAATCTTTACAAAATAATAAGTCCACAAATTTTAGCTACCCTGGAATCTTTCCTTTATATAACATAAACTTTAATCCTTTCTCATTCATATTACTAAACTTATAGTGCCATAGACGGGCATCAAGCTATTCCGCTTCTGTAATAAATTCCACCACTTCATTGATAAGGTAAAGTGTCTTATCCATACTACCATGAGAAACTATAAATGCACATTTAGTCTCCCTCTATAACAACCCTCGGTTGTTACTTAGCCTAATCTTAGCTTGGTCGCATCCTAATTATCATTCCATTAAGTTCATCTACATATTAGAAGCAAACCTTGAAACTTTGGAGCGATTCAGAGCTCAAACAAATATTTGGAATATTTAATAATATTTAATTGAGATATTTAATTTGACTTCAAAATCAAAATTCAACTTCGCCGTTACGCTCGTCACCTCCAAATTAGTTATGGGTGATATTTTGAAAGTATTTGGAAGTCATCGAATTTTCTCCAATTATTTTAATATATTTAAATACCCCAAAAAATAGAATAATTATTTAATCATCATAATCAAAATTTGTCTTCTCTATTGAATTTCTCACCCCCAAACTAGCATAGGGTGAATTTTTGAGATTTTTCGGAGCACATTTATAAAATCTAATTTTTAAAGCATTAATTAAATAAATTAAATAAATTATAATATTCAAAAATCCATCTTTTCCTCCTCTTTTCCATTGGCTAGTCCCCACTCTGCACCTTCCTCCCTTTCCAGCACCTTCCTCCCCATATTCTACACATAAGAGGCTTTTGCCCCTCCCCTTCCCCTCCATGCTGATGGGAAGGTTCATTGATGGAGCCATGTCCCATCCTCCTTTAAGATGGACTTTCAGCCCTCCTCCCTTAAATTGCTAAAAATCCCTACTTACTCTCCATTTCCTCAACTGAAACTCTTCTCCTCTTCCCAAGCTCATTCCCTTCCAGCCTTAATCCCATGCTAAGGAAGAACCCTCAGCCTCTTCCTCCTCTTGCTAGTAGTTGAAGAAAAGAAGAAGCTTCTCTCCTCAAGCCACGAAGCTCCCAAGTACCTGCAAAAATCAGAGTTCTCTTCTACCATTCATTTCAAGGCCAAGGTACATCTTTGGTACCTCTTCTCTTTATCAAATGGTTGCAACATTTACCTTACACGTCTATTTCATTTTAAGAACCTGTGCTTGAGATGTAGATATCATTAGAGCTCGTTAAGTTCATAACTTTTATAGAAGAAAATTTATTCTGCAAATATGATTTTGGTATACTCAGACCTTTAGCCTCATTGTTTGAATTATTAAAATGACCATTCTGTGTTAATTTTAGTATCAATGGAAAGGCCTTGGAAAGACCTTTCCATCGGTATATGGCATCGCACTTGAGGTGCTCTAAATCAAGAGTATTTGGGCGCCAAAGTGGACACATTTCGGTTTTTGCACAGGAAAAATCACCATGGAGTGCTGCAGCATGCCGCAGTACTCGCGTCTTGGGTTGGCTACACCGTAGGATGCCATAGAGCACCACAACGCGCCATAGCACATGGCTCTCGGCCAGAAGAGCTACTGCGCGTCGTCGCACCCAGCTCTCGGGAAATCTGGCATTGTAGCGCGCTGCAACACCTTTTCTGGTGCTGCGGCATGCCACAGTGCTAAAATCTGCCGCAGCTTGTCGCAATGCCTTAAAGTGCTACCGCGCACCGTAGTGCCCGCGCCTTGAGAAAACTGGCGCCATAGCTCCTAGCTCTCGGTCAAGGGGTATTATAGCGCCCCGTAGCGCCCAGAACAGTCCATAATGGCCAAAACCTTACATTTTTTGCATTTTAATGACTCTAGGACCCTAATAGGGCCAAAATATACTAAAATCAAGCATTGTATGAATTTGGAGGTGATTTTGAATATGGAAATCTACCACTTATCATAAAGGGCATATTCTAAATCCTAAAATTTTGCTTTTAGACCCTAAAACAATTTAGCCATAACTTAACCAATTGACATTAGAATTTAGCATTCTTAGGATATATGGAACCCTTGGATAGGGAACAATAATAAAATAACTAAATTTTTATATCTTACTAAGTAAAATTACCAAATTCCCCTTATAAGTTAAAATCCTTAATTTGAACCCATATGACTTAATACTTGTCCAAATTTGATGAACCTACTATCAATCTTCATGCTAGATAACAAATAATCATTTGGCATCAAGAAAATTCCTATTTCAAAAAGTAGTATTTTAGACCCATAATCAAAAAGTAGTATTTTAGACCCTTAAGTAGGGGGAAAAATATCATATTGCCCAATATTTAGGTTAAGTTTCCTTAACTTCTAAAATATTATTTAAATTATTAAAACTAGTAATAAAACTGATTTGGAATCAATTTAGAACCCTTAACTCCATAATTAAGAAATTTAGTAAAATTCCCATTTCAAGTCTTGAAAATCCTAAGTAAAATTAGTGCCTTTTAACTTAGTCCTAATCATACACCTCTTTGAGTAAATTAGGATATCACATAAAGATAAATTATAAAAATTATCATCAACTCTTAAAATCCCTTAAGCCCTTTATTAGGAGCTTCTCAGGATCTACACTCTACCTTAGGATCTTTTCCTTAAGATTAGGAATAAATACTAGGTTAGATTTTATTTGTTGAGTAAATGGGCTATTCAATGAATAAAATCTTAGTTTAATTAGTTTCTTGATTTTTATGTTTTAACTATGATTATTTTATATTTTAACTTTAAATTAAGATTAGGAGATCCATCCTATTAAGCCTTGATTATGCTTAATAGAATTTGCCTTGATATTAGTTCACAATTAAAATTTTACCCTCTGGATAAAGTGATTAAACTCAATTTGTGGGGTTTAATTCATAATCCCTAGCTTTAGTTAATCTTGATCAGACCTTTGCTTAGAGCATCTAATTTTATTAAATAGGACATGTTGATTACTTATTTAACTTGTAAGTGAAATTGATTGAATTAAGTTAGAACCTGATCCGTTCTAATTAATTTTAACCCATAAGGATATGCTCTTAAGTTATACTTGATAGTAGGAACTGTAGATCCTGAACATATATAACTTAGAGTAGTTAGAATGGATTAAGTAGAAAACAACAGATATCGCCTATGTGTAGTAGAGTCCCTTGCTTACTATTGACTTACTTATTGCTTTTGCCATTCCTTGTACTTTGTGCTTTTACCTTGAACATATTATAGAAGAACATTGATATATGAAATGAAAACATAGAATAATTAGGATAACATTTATATAGGGTTCAGGTACTTATTGATCGTGCACATTATACCCTATTGGACAGGGGTAAGGAGAAATAAGGATTGCTTAATATTACTCAATGAGGATTGTTGTGTTAAGTTGAAACTCAAATAGTCCTGCAAATGTGCTTGACTCCTCAGTTACTTTTGGATAGGTCCATAGAAGTAAACTAAATAAATAAAATATTATTATATTTATACTTACTGCCTCCTCAGTTCAGTTATGCTTCATTATTTCACCTTAGCCTCTTATGATGCTAAGAAACTTACCGGCTTAGTCTCTTATAATGCTAAGAGTATTGCATTCTTTAGTTAAGCAGGCTAGTTTAACCATCTTCTGATATGGCAATCATTACATACTTATTTATTATTTTATTGTTACCTTTTTACTGCAGTTAGCCTTTACTTTACCTACTTACTTGTATACTTATAGGATATTAGATTTTCCTTACTATTTACTTATACGTAACACAGATAGATTGCTTTCTTTCTAACTTGCATAATTTATATGATCATCAGCATAATTAGCATGAGTCTTTTCTTTCACTACTTTTCTTATTTTATTTATATAAATATGCAACCTTATCGCAGCTTAGTATTGAGGTATGTTCTTTTACCTCATGTGTTGCTTAGTTATAAATGTTGTACTTATAACTTTCCATATCCCTTTGTATGCTTATTGCACCCTTACGCTTTGCTTATTTTATAGTCTATGTAAAATGGTGATATCATAAAGTGCATGAATCTAAATAGCCTAAAATGTACTTAGATAATATGTCTAACTAGATTTTCTTTTCCTTGGCTGGGGCCTTGTCATTGTAAAACTGATAATAGCAGGTTCTGAGCAATTTGAGGACCTTGTGCCTAAAGAGGAGAGATTATTGGAGGAGCATCAGGTCAGGGAAGCAGATCAGTAAATTAGCTATCATTTTATTCTGCATGTGAGGACAAGTGATTTATTTCATTTTAAACTTATCTTAAAATTAATGTAAAAATTCAGGTACCCATGTATGTTCTTTTATTGTACTATTTTATTCTAGGTTGCATATTTACTTCTTACTTGTATTGTGGTGAATTGGATGTAGCATTTTACTTTTCCTTGGTTTCACTCTTCGATGAATGGATATACTTAGTGAATGATTATGCTGCCTTTATTAGGGTGCATCCTTCCCTTATTAGTGGATTGAGGATTTTACCTTAATCTAATGATAAGTAAGGGACTAGCCATCATGGCACACCGCCCCTTGATCTAATCTTGTGGGAGTAGGGGTGGGGCACAACACCCTCCAAGATTTTCTTACAAAGCTCATCTTGTATCCCTCGTGAGCTAACTGGCTGACAGAGATCAAATTTTTCCTCAGATACGGAACATGTCTGACATCCTTCAAGTTCCATATTGACCCATTCAACAACTAGATTTCCACATCTCCATTTTCACTGACGATGCAAGACTTATCATTTCCCAAGTAAACTTTTCAAAAATCACCTTTGGAATAGTTCTTGAGAGCTTCTTTATTTGGAGTTGCATGAAAGGAAGAATTTGAGTCCACCACCCAGTACTCAATGCTAATAAGAGACAAGATTAATTCATCTTGATCTTCATCTGCTAAAATTTTTACAAAGGGGTTCTTATCTTAAACTCCTCCTCCAAACCTTTTCAAGGCATTGCAATCATTCTTAAAGTGCCCAATTTTCCCGTAGCTCCAACATTCTACCTTTCTCTTAGCAAGCTTTTATCTTTCTACCTTACTTAGCTTGCTTCTGTTAAGTTTCTAGTATATACTTCTTCCTCTAAATTTAAAACTTAATGATGAAGTAGTTGCTACACTATTGGAGTGTCTCCTTACTTCTTTATTTGACAACACCTTGACAATATCATCAAATTTTAACTTCGTATTTCTAGAAGAAGTACTAACTGCATTCTCCATTAGATCCCAGCTTTCTTGTAAATAAGACAAAATTAACAAAGCTCTAACTTTTTCATCAAAGTTAATTTCCACCAAGCTTAATTAGCTTGTTCAAATGCTGAACTCATTCATGTGTTCTATCACTGAACTGTCATTTGTCATTGGTCACCTTCATATTAAATAGCTTCTTCATAAAGAATATCATATTGGAAGCCAAGTGCTTCTCATAAATTTAAGTAAGGGCTGTCATGGCATACACTATCATCTTCTCATTCACAATGTTAAATTCAACTAATAAGGATAAAAAAAGGTGTGAGGACATTCCATTCCCCTTCTGGCATAGTTTCAGGTTTCTTGTCATTTCTATCCAATGGTAAGTGCAACCATTTTTAGTAGAGAAAATCCTCTATTTGCATCTTCCAAAATGCAAAGTTTATTTCATTGAACTTCTCAATCTTGCGTGTCATTTTTTTGGCCAATGCTCGCACTAAAGGTAACAAAATGTAATGCCATGAAAAAACACTCTGATACCACTTGTTCAGACACCCTAAAAATTTTCTACTTCGAGTAAATCCCTAGTATCAAGGTTTTAACAGCTAAGGGTCACTGAAGCAAAATTAAAAAATTTTCTAACACAAAAATAAAGAAGAATCACAGCACAGACATTCACAAATATGGAAGCATACGAACCCAATAAAATACATGAAAACCTAAGAGTGACAAAATTCACAGAGCCACACTACCATAAGAAAATCCACAATACAAAAGGAGATTACATAGTTACAGAGAACTTATAGATCTTCTTGATGAAGAAGATATTCACCATTGATAAATCTAAAATTTATAGTAAATTGAGTTAATAAAAGTAACAATTTTTATATGAAATAGTATGCTTTTATATGCATTTGCTACCTTTCAGGATATAAAGAGATGCAATCAAGTTTGAAAGAGAAATAAAAAAATCTAGAAGAACCATGTTACGACACATCATAGCGCACCATAGCATGATGTGGCAGAGATTAACTCAAAAGCTAGGCCCTCTCGTGCATTGCAGCGATCTCAATACCAAAAGTATGCATTTTCATGCACTGCAACACCAACATAACCGAAAGTCTGGCACTATCGCACGCTACAACAGATCAGATGCTATAGCGCGCTATAAACACCTTACAAATTTTGTAAAGAATGAGCGCTACCGCGCACTCAAGTGGTCTTAAGACCAAAAGTCTGGCGCTACCATATACTGCAGTGTCAACATCACCGAAAGTTGTGCGCTCCCACATGATGCAGTGCAATCAAATTCAAAAGTTAGGCGCTATCGTGCGCCACATCAGATACCAGATCGAAAGCCAGGCACTACCATGTACTGCAGCGGTCTTAAGACTGAAAGTATAGCGCTATCGCGCGCTGCAAAGCCAACATCATTGAATGTCTAGTGCTATTGCGCTCTACAGCAGAATACATGCTGCTGCATACTATAAAGGCTTATGCAAATTTTCTAAGGAACATGTGCTACAACGCACTGCAGTGGTCTGAAGACCGAAAGTCCTGCGTTACCACGTGCTGCAGTGCCAACATCACAGAAAGTCTCGCGCTACCATGCACTGTAGTGCAATCAAATTCAAAAGTCCCACGCTACTACATGATGCAGTGCAATCCAATTCTAAATTCCCGCGCTACAACTCATCGTAGCGCCCGCCGTAAAATTTCTCTGGCATGAGAATTCAAATCAGCATTGGGAAAATAAAAAAATTTAATTCCTCTCCTTCCCATAGCAGCAATTCAATTGATTTTATTAAAATATATTTTTTCTCAAGAGAATAAAGGAATAATTAATAAAATAAATTAATTTCTAAGGAGATTGACAAAGTGGTTGCACTAACGCTTAGGGGATTACCATGGACTATAAAAGCATAGATTAAAAACAAAGAGAGGATTCCAATTTTCCAAACTCAAAAGGATCTTGAATTTAGAGGCTACTGCAAGAGCAAAGAGGGGAGAGTTCCCTCTGCCCAATGAAGGCGAAGTCTACACCTGTGAGGAAAGAACAAGTACAAAAGACTAAAAAGAAGAGGCGTCCAAGATAGAGGGAGAGCCAGGTGAATGTGACAGTTGTTCCCTAATATCATACCCCATCTTTGTTTCCTTGATTTTTTTTTATAAAAGCTAAGCAAAGGCTACCAACTTTATGTGATTTTTTTATTTTATTTACATTTCAATGGTAGCCTAAACCCTCCTTGGGGAGGGTTAGGCATATGCATATAATGACATAAAAATGAAAGTATGTAGCGCCCCGTCCCGTCGCCGCGCGCAAAAAGTATAATAGATCGATGGCGGAGCGATGCACTACTCGGGAAGAAACAAACAACAACATCTTTCCGGATAGGCTTACTAAAACTAGCCACACTGAAGGGCTGCTGACTCGAACCCAAGAGTAGGATCGAGAGTCAATACTTAAGATAAGAGTAGAATTCATCTCTTAAGTATTAGACTAGTATATATATTGGATTTAAAAGAGTAAATAAGAATCCAATATATGTTAGCAGTATACCAGCATTTCTAGTATGCTGATTACATCATAATACTAAGTATAGTAATATAACAGAGTGCAGAAGCTAAAGCAAAATATTCTGAATACATTCATCATAGAGCAGTAATAAACATTCATCTCAGAAAAAAAAAAAGTAAAATACATCCAGAATTATTATAAACTGATTTAATACTACAAATGTAAAGTCTATTTGAAATACTAAAAATATAGCAATAAGTAAAAGGTGGAAGACAGATCCACTATGGCTCTACGTACTCCTCTGGGATCTCCTGTAAGACCTCCTGCCCTGCCTCAACAAGCTGCTCGGGATCAAGCAAATTGTCGGATCCCAAAAGTACCCCGTGTTAGATAAGAAGTCTAACACAATGCAACAAAACTAAGTGGTACTAAGGTAAATACAAGTAGATAGTAAAGTAAACAAAACTATAGGTAATAACAGTAGAAGCACTATGCAACTAAAACTGTAAAGACTAAACAAAGTAAAAGTGAACTGAAAGCTGAAAGTAAGTGAAAGGTAAATGAAAACATCAAATACTCAAACGTCAATGTAAAAATGTCCAATGCGGTACTATATGTCACTGGAATAATGCACCCAAATATACCACAACACAGTATGCCACAGAAATGTAATAGAACTACCACTAAAAGGCAATGAGTCGTACAGTCCAATGTATACATACATCTAGTTGAGAATACAGTTTATTGTGATGCCGATGCATCCTGAAATTCCCCAATAAAGAAATGTAACATTCTATAACCTATAGTTCATCACTGATACTACCACTGAATCATTTATCATGCTCATGCTCATGTTTATGCCCATGCTTCTATTTTATATGAGGAAATCCATAAATCTATAAAAATTTGAATACCAATGATGAATTCAAGGCCTCCACTGTGTAGAATCCTACTAAAAGGATTTTGACTCTAGCATCTTGAACGATAATTAGTTATAGTTGAATATTTACTAAAAAATCATTATATGGGATGATTATATACACATATTTAGCACATTGCAAGAAAGGTGATTCTTAACACTTAGTTTGATTAAGCCACCCTAACGAAGTGGTCTTTAATAAGAAGCATCCCCCAATGGCGATTTATAACTCAAACTAAGTCACTAAGATGCCCGAATCATAATCACACTCAGTGTCTTAAAGAAGGTGATTCTATTTACATAGTTTATTTGAGCCACACATATTGAAGCAGTCTTCGCTAGGAGGCATCGCCTGTTGGTGACTTGTATTTCAATCAAACTAAGGAATTAGTCTCTATTTAATACACTCTTAGTCTTAGAAAATTTACTCTAACGGGATAATATTTGTCTAATCCCTCGAGATAACACCTGGTCATAAGTCCACATTGGAGTGAATCAACCAATCCTGAATACTACTAAAGAAATTCAGTACTATGGGTATACCATAATACACCAACCAATAATCTGGGTTTAGACAACTCTATTTAATCAACAAGAAATCATCAAGACTATTAATCCTATGCTAAATAGATAAGTCCTATACAAGGCTCCAAGAAAATGTGATCAAAGATCATTCTATATAGATTTTACCACAAGAAAATGTATCATTCTAATTTCTTAAGTGATTCCTACCACGAGGGGTTAAGATCAACTTCTAAGGTTAAGGGATCATCTAAGCTTCTACCTCAATGGGTTATACAAAATTCTCCAACCTCAATGTATATTTAAATCTAGGTCCTAAAATATTTCAGAAATGACCTTATGATGAGATAATTAGGATCTCACACTCTTACTCCTAATGCTAATATTCTAGGTTTTACTTATCATTTAGATTTAGAGTGATTAGATCAGATGATTAAGTCATCTGATCATAACTTATTCTAAGATTATGGGATTTAAATCAAGGATCTTATTAAAGTTAGCTCACTTGTTCAATCAATATGATTCCATTAATTTTCTTATGCTAATAGTCTTATTTATGAGAAAATCAAGGACCTAAATTTTAGATTCATATTAAGCAATCGCATAGCTTTATTATTAACCTTAACATGTATAATCCAAATGTTTAAAATCAATAACAAATTAGATGCATTGTTGGAATAATGATGATTGTATTATCTTATAATCAATTCAATTTAATTAAGTTTAGGAGTTTGGATCTTAATCAAGTAGACTAGGGTTTAATCCCTTACTCATGTCTAATCAAGATCAAATGTTTTTTTATAAATCAATACCAAATCAATGAATTTAGGATGTATTATTGCTGGCAATCTTAGACCTAGATCAAGACTTAATAGCTTGATCAAAGTCTTAAGACTTCTTAAGGTTAATTAAGAGGTTTAAGTTCTCAATTTTTGATTTGTTCAATTTATACATCATAAATTTGCATACATAATTTCAATACATCCACCTTATTATTATGAATCATATTAATAGAAAATTTTCAAAAAATAGAAAGTAATTAGTGCTAATCAACAATAAATCAATCCAAAAGGATTGGCACATAAATACAAATCCAACCATCAGAATTTCATACAATTTGGCACATAAGTTCTAAGTTACCATACAATTAATCAAAGACTAGGTTTGCTAAGATCTAATGGTTGCAAACCCTAATTTTTACTAATCATGATTTAACAAGATTAGGGCATAAGTTGAAATACATAAATTAGAAAAATAAACTACTTAGCACAATCATTCTACTAATCATAAAGAAGCTAATGGCACCCTAAACATGCAATTTGGCTAAGTGTAATTACTAAACAACCCTAATCAAGATCTACAAGAATTAAGCAAAAATGGAAAATCTAACCTTTGGATGTTCCATATTCTTTTATATTATTATTCCTGAGGATTTTTTGATAAATTTCACATATAATATCATAAGGTTTAGACCAGCGAATTAAAAGTTATTTCATTAATATAATCTGTATTTTTATTAAATTAAATCCCTATGATTGGAATAATTGAATTATTTTACTTAAGGAAAATAATTTAAATTATTCAAATATTATTTAAAATGGGATCAGCCCGAATCCAAAACACGCGGGTCGGCTCAGCTAGAGGACCCGTTACTATCGAACCGCGTGGGTCATGGGTCAGCCCGACCTGCATAGTCTGTCTTCTTCCCCTTACCAGTCCCGATGCCTCACCGATTAGTGTAACCCTAATCAGCCAAATCTGTTGCTTCGGGACCACGCAATGATCTCGGGTTGATCGAGAATCAATCCCCTAGCCAAGATGCGTCAATTGACACTTGAAGCCCCTGTGAGATGGTCCGGATCGACCGGACCTTACTCACCTGAGGGATCCCTTAATGAAGCTACTGTGGGGTGACAATTCTCTCCATAGAGGCCATGTCAGACCCAGGGTTCGATCCCTACACCTTCAGGGAGGTGAGACAGATCGAAGCCCCCTGGTATGAGGACCTGAGGTGGTATGGAACATCGGGACCTTACTCGACCCGAGATGTTCCCTAAGGTCTTAGCCTGATCAATTAATTCGATTCATCGGGGAGCTCACGGCTTAATTACGATAGCATTAGGTTCGATTTGACAATACGCAGCAACACGAGTCAAATGGAGATGAGCCCAAGCCTCATTGGTTCAAGACTTGCAAACGGGGGTGCCTGGTTCGACGGTTGAGCTTGGAGTGGTTGACTGAGGGAAAGGTAGGTGTTGGCGATGCTTCCAAAGAGTACAAAGGGTCCTGAACACCAGGAGAGCCTTCTATTAGCGATTCAAAGTCTCTTAAAATCGCTTACGCATTGGAGAGTTGAGGGCAATTGAGCGGCAAAGGGGCAGAGGGAGGATTACTAAGGCTCTTTATAGCCTCAGACGAGTTCAGGGAAGCTACCAGATGGGTTGGCTCATCTGGCAAGGCCCGAGAGATCGGGCCATGGCCAAGCTCTCACTTTTCCTAATTGAGCTCGGCTAGGTCACGAGGCCCGATCAGGACTAATACGTCGTTGAGGGAAGATACCCAACAGTATGCTGAGGTGGAACTGGTAGTGGGGGACAGGCCATGCTATCCAGGATCTGCAAGATTTCTTCGGTTGGATACGGGTGAGGTGAAGACGAAGATCCACAGTGCAGGTGCACTGTGGGCCATTTGATGGATCGATTAGGACCGCAGAAGAAGTTCATAGCATATCCTCAAAGGATTGCTTAGGGTTTCAAAATCAGAAGTCAGATTAAAGGGGATCGCATGCCATTAAGCCTCAATCCACACAGATAATGATTGCAATGTAAGGAATAGATCCAATAGAAGTTAAAAAAAATAGCATTGTAGAAAATTCAAGGTGATAAATAAGGTATTGATGTACCCGAAGAGGGACGCTTTGCCAAGGCTCTCCTGATCAAAAATTAATCGATCATCTGCACTCGACTCTGATCTCCGCTCCACTGATCAATTGAATCAAAGTGATAAAGAGGACCTCTGAGCATAGCTCACGAAGTCCGAATGTTGGAGCCGATAGCTGGCCTTGGCGGAGATAGCTGCGCGTCACTTGCCCTGGATATGCGGAGGAGTGGGTGATCGATGCAAGGGAGATGACGCTCAGGGTCATTCAATCTAAATGACCCAATCAAATGGCTTGACTCGTCTTGTGAATAACGGGCCCGACCCACGGATGAAGACGGGCCGAAAGAAAATCGGCCCGAAACTGAATAAAGGAGCGGGACCCATTCGATATAGTGATATTCAATTAACATATATATATATATATATATATATATATATGCTATTAAACAAGGTTTGGAAAATTATAATAATTCACCCCTAACTAATAGAAGGACGAGGAATGCAATAGCGAAGCCAGATTTTGATTTAGACGTATATTTAATTTTTATTTTTTCTTGGGTATTTTAAATATTTTAAAATATCTGACAAAAATCTAACGACTTTCAATTGCCTCCAATACAACACTCCTAGCTAATTTGGGAGTGATGAG
Source organism: Gastrodia elata (assembly GCA_016760335.1). Lineage (NCBI taxonomy): Eukaryota > Viridiplantae > Streptophyta > Magnoliopsida > Asparagales > Orchidaceae > Gastrodia > Gastrodia elata. The sequence goes on along the minus strand of CM028686.1, from coordinate 17,360,028 downwards.
CACAATGTAAAGCTCAATTTTTGATTTGATGTCAAATAAGATAGGACAAATTCCTGGGTTCCTGAAATTTACAGAATCAAAGTTTGATCAATTTAACACCTGATTTTGATCAAAACTTCAGGGCGTGGTCCTAATGTCTTATTAAAAGTGTTAAAATTAAAATTAGGACTTGGTTTACTCCTAATTAACTTGGGTAATAATCATGGGTTTTTATATGCACTCATGGGGGATAACATCTTAATGGGTTTGGCCTAATAATAGGTGGTGGTGGGTCTAACCACTTAATTTATTAATTAATTATTTATTAATGTCTTATAAAAATTAAAATTAGGCTAGTAAACAAGTTCCAAAAATCCTCAAAATTCACTTTAGTAATTCGGGGGTGAAGAACTCAAAAATGAAATTGGAATCTTAATCAGAAATTTATTTAATTATCTTAATTTTTTAGGTATTTAAAATACAATAAAATATTCAAAAATTTTGATAACTCCCAAAAAAATCCAAAATTTTACCCCTAACTAATTTGAGGGTAAGTTCAATGGCAAACTGCGATTATGATTTTGAGATCAAAATAATTACCATAATTTTCTTATTTGATAAATTCATTAAAATAATCAAAATATTCTATTGAGTTTCGAATTGCTCTATATTTTCATGATTTACTCAAAATATCAAATGTAGACATTTGAGGATGATTAAAAGCTAATTTGACTAATAAATAAAGTTTAACAACTTTCAGGTTGTTACAAACTTCCCTACTTAAAAGAAGTGTTGTCCTCAACACCCAAACAAATTTGATTACAATAATAAGGACACTAAAATAATAAATTATGAATTTATTGATTATGAAAAGAGTTCTGAAAATTTATTTCGCATATCATCTTCCTTTTCCCATGTGGCCTTCATCAACTATTTGATTCTCCCACAGGACTTCGATCATAGGAATGTTGCGGTTCCTTAATTGATTGAGAGATGTTCCCAAAATTTTGATAAGCTTTACCACAAAGGTTAAGTACGGGTGCAATTCAATTAAATGAATTTGAATTTTTTTCTCAAGGATGATACGTGAAATACATTATGAACATCTACAAAATCTTCAGAAATTTTAGACAAATAATTAATATCCCAACTGTTGAAATTACCTCAAATGCTCTCTCGTATCTAGGACTTAATTTTCCAGAAATGCCAAATCATTGGATTCTCTTCATAAGACTTACCTTAAGATAGACTTAATCCCTAACTTGGAATTCAAGGGGATGATGATGAATATCATGATACTCTTTTTATCTATCCTATGTAGTTAATAATATTATTTTGATTATTTGAATATTCCTATTAAATTCTTTTATCATTTTTGATACGAACAATTGCACATAACCTTGTTGGTAAAATCTGATGATTGACGATCACCAAGCACACTATCCGCAGTGGAAGTAGTTTGACAAGAGCACTCGATTGAGGATCGGGGTTGATTTAATGGTTACCAAGAAAATTCTAAATCACGAAACCACAAGTAAAAATCACACAGCACATGCATGCAAGATAAGCACAAACACACGAATATCCAAACACAGAAGATTATATGGAAAACCCAAGAATGGGAAAATCCACGAAGCAATACCACATAAAATATCACTATGAAAACTTGAAGAGTACAGAGTTACAAAGAGCTTATCCTTTGATTGAAAACACATAAGCTCTTACTCTAATATGGAGGGGAGAGGAAGCAGCCACCACCTGGAGTGCCTTCTCCAACATTCAAGAGGTTTCTTGCACTACAGCTTCCTTAGGGATTCACCCTGGGATCTCCTCTTCATAGCAGACTTAGCCACCAAACTGAGAATGCCAACATTGTAAACTCCACTCAACTTGTTTTCTTAAGTACCCAGCTTATATTTAGACCCCGAAAGGTTCAAAATGCCCCCCAATTTACTTAGGGCATAACCTGAACTAGAGTAGAACTCCATCAAGAAGTACAATGTGCCATAGTGCCTGGGTTTTAAATTCCCTTTTGCTACGGTGCACTGTAGTGCCCACCTTTCGGATTGCTTGCCGCTGCAGTGCGCTGTAACACTTGCCTTTCAGGATGGACCTATTGTGGTGTGCTGCGGCGCTGACTTCTACTGCGTTGCACCGTAGTGCCTGTGTTGTTGCTGGACTTCAATCCTTGTTCTAAATTTCCTTGGAACCTTTCAGAAGCTCATAGAAGCATGATTAGCATTTCCATGATGGACTAAATGGTCACCAAAACACAACAGTCACCCACTTGGAGACCTTTAGGAGATCACCCCCTCTTTCATCTTTAATTCTTCATTTAATTTTTCTATTAGTTAAGACAGTGGTGTGGCTCACCCGTGCTCTCTCTTCATATACCAAGGCCAAATAAAGTAGTAGATAACCTTAGTTTGTCCACTATTCCAGTATCTTAAGCATATAAGTTGGATTCTTAGAAGTGTGGATCTTCTCTAATCCAAGCTGCCCTTCTTCTAACAATGTCCGGATGAAATGGTAACAGAGTTGAATATGATTTGTCATAGCATGAAATGCTGCATTCTTTTCTAAGAGAATAGCACTCATACTCTCACTATAGAGCTTCATATCCTTCTATTCCTTGCCCAATTCTGTTATATGACTCTTCATCCAGATCATCTCCTTACTTACCTCTATAATGTCACTGCATTCTGCCTCCATGGTAGACAAAGATACAATGTTTTGTAGCCTATAGATCCATCTCACCCTACACTTCCCAATGTATACACATATTCTATAGTGTTTCTCCTGCTATCAACATCTCTTGCAAGATGTGAGTCTACATAGCCCTGTAAAATAATATCAAATCTTCCAATGCATAAAGTTTTACCGCTGTACCTTTTAGATACCTTAGGATCCACTTGACCGTGTCCCAATGGTGCTAACCTTAGTTTCTCATGAATCTGCTAACCACTCCCACTGCATGAGAAATATCCAGGCTTATGCAGATCATTATATACATCATGCTCCCAACTGCTGAAGCATAATAAACCTTTAGTATATGCTCCTACTCTTCTTCAGACTTTGGCATCTATTCTTTTGATAAGCTGAAGTGACTTGCTTAGGGAGTGCCCACTAGTTTTGCCTCATTCATGTTAAATCTTTTCAACTCCTTTTCAACATATTCTTTCTGTGACAGCTTCAAATTTCTTTTACATTTTTCCATATTGATTCAGATTCCAAAATTTGCTTGGCTGACCCCAAGTTTTTCATGTTAAACTCATTTGACATCAGCTCTTTTTGCATCCTTATCTCCTCCATGTCTGATCCTATGATCAACATAACATCCACATACAATAACAGAATGATATAGGAGGACTTACACTATTTTATATAACAGTGATCTGCCAGACATCTCTTGTACCCAGATTCTGGCATGAACCTATCAAATCTCTTATACCGCTACCTTAGTGCTTGCTTCAAGCCATAAAGGCTCTTCTTAAACTTGCACACTAGCTCAGCTTTTCCCTTCTCTTGAGCCTTGTACCCTTTAGATTTTGCATGTATAACTCCACCTCCAGCTCTTCATGAAGGAATGCAGTTTTAATATTTATTTGCTTCATATGCAAATTCTCAACTACAACAATGTTCAACACATCCTTGATGGTTGTCATCTTCTCAACTAGGGTGAAGATATCACTGTAGTTGACCCCATGCCTTTGCTAGAAGCGCTTTACTACAAGCCTTGCCTTGTAGTGCTTGATCCCATTTGGTTCTTCCTTCACCTGATAAACTCACTTGTTTAGAAGGGCCTTCTTCCCAGTTGGTAGAGGTGCCAACTTCTATGTCCTATTTGACATAAGTGCTGCCATTTCATTATTCATGACAGCCTCCCACTTGAGTGAATCTTCAACCTGAAGTGTCTTTTCTAAGCTTTCTGGTTTACCACCATCCATTAGTAACAGGTAAAATAAGGAAGGAGTTTACGTCTATGGTCGTCTTGTAACTCTAGTGTATCTTCTTAACATGGGTGTTTATGGTTCAATAATGGCACCCTCCTGAGTTTCTTAATGTACTCCAACATCTTGCTCAACATTGCCTTCAATTTCTATGTGCATGGGCTCTCCATCTGAAGCATTTTTGAAACTAGTGTTGACTCTAATACAATTCTTGTACATTTCAGTTTTATTGAAAGTAACATCCCAGTTTTTGATGACCTTTTGGTTCTAATTGTCCCAGTATCTGTAACTGAACTCACCCGTACCATATCCAACGAATGTGCACTTGATCGGCTTTGCATCAAGCTTGCTTTAGATACTGCATCAATGTGCACATATGATGAGTGGCCAAATACCTTGAGGTGGTTCAGTTTCACCTCCTTTCAACTCCAAGCTTCCAAAGGAACCTTTCATTCAAGGGTACGGAAGGTCCTCGATTTATCAAATAAATAGCTATGTTAACAGCTTCAGCCCAAAACTGCTTTGGGAGACCCGCATGCAATCTCATGCTTTTGGCTTTTTCTGTGATTATTCAGTTCATTTATTCTGCAACACCATTTTGCTATGGTGTTCCTGGGATTGTAAAATGTTGCTCGATTCCTCTCAAGGCATAAAACTCCTTGAACTCCCTATCACAGTACTCGCCTCCATCATTGAACTTCAAACACTTATGCTTTAATCATGTCTCATTCTCCACCAAAGATAACTACTTGCCAAACACATCAAATACATCAAATTTATGTAATCCCATACCTTCCTTATATGGTCATTAATAAAGGTGATGAAATATGTGGCTCCACTTAAGAAAGTAGGAGGTGGCCCCCATATGTCTGTATGCACCAACTCAAGTTACCTACTTTTCAGCTCTTTTCTAACTTTGGAAAATGAAACTTTCTTATATTTGCCCAACACACTATCTTCACTAAAATCCAAGTCTACTAACTTTAGTACTTGGAGCTTCCTTTTTGACCATAGGGATTTCAGACCCCTCTCACTTATATGTCCAAGCCTATGGTATCATAGATCTGCATCTATCTCTTATATAGCTATAATAGAATCATAGACTTTATTGATCAAGTAAATTGTACCTTCCATATTGCCCCGTGCAATAATGAATGCACCCTTGGTGACCTTCCATGAGTCTTTGGTGAAAAAGTGTTATAGCCCTCTCAGGCTAACTAGCTCACATAGATTAGACTTCTCTTTAGACATGATGCATGTCAAACATCTTTGAGCTTCCAAACTGTGTCGCTTGGTAGCAGAACATCCACATCACATATGCCAATGATGTTGCAAGCCTTATCATCTCCAAGATATACTTTTCCCAAATCACCCTTGTTGTAGTTCATAAAGGCACTCCTCAATAGAGTCGCATCAAAGGATGAGCCCAAGTCCAGTCTGTGTTGATAAGTGAGAGTATCAACACATCCTGATCCTCCTGAGCTGAAACATTCATAGTGATGTTCATCATTTTACCTCACCACTTAGCTTCTTTAAGGTAGGGCTATTTTTTCTTGAATTAACCTTGTAGCGTCCCGCCCCGTCGTCGCGTGCGCAAAAAGGTTTACAAGTAGTAAAATCAGCGGCAGTGCGGTACACTACTCGGGAGGACGAGAACAAGCAAAACTCATTTTCCCAAATAGGCTAAAAGACTGAGCCATAATGAAAGCTGCTGACTCAAACCTAAGAGTAGGATCGAGAGCCAATACTTAAGATAAAAGTAGAATACTTATCTTGAGTAGTAGGCTAATGCGTATATTGGATTTAAAGAAATAAGTAAGGATCCAATATACGTTATCAATATATATCAACATTTCCAATATACTGATCTCATCACAATATTAAGTATAGTAGTATAACAGAGTGCGGAAGCTAAAAGCATATCATCCATAATACATTCACCACAGAGCAGTATGTAAACATTTGTCTCAGAAAAGAAAATAAAAAGTACATCCAAAGTTATTACAAACTCATTTAGCATGTGAAAAGTAAAGTCTACTAAAATAGGGCAAAAAGTAAAAGGAGGCAGACAGATCCTCTAGGGCTCCACGTACTCCTCCTGGATCTCCTGCAAGTCATCCTATCCTGCCTCCACAAGCTGCTCGGGATCTAGCAAATTGCCAGATCCCAAAAGTACCGTATGTTAGATAAGAAGTCTAACACATCACAACAAACTATGCAGTATGAAAGTAAATGCAGTAGAGAGTAAAGTAAAAAAGACTAAAGAAAAGCTGAGAAAAATGCTAAGTAACTGTAACTATAAAGACTAAATAGGGTAAAACTGCATCAAAAGCTAAGTACTGAAAGCAAATAAAAATGTTAAATGCTCATAAATCGATGTGAATGGAATGTCAAATGATGTACTATATGTTACTGTAAATATGTAAAAATATGCCAGAGTATAGTATATCAGTGATATGTAACATAACTATCACTGAAAGGTTATGAATAGTACAGTCCAATGTGCACATACACTCAGTTGGGAAGACAGTACGGTGATGTAGATGCACCCTGAAATTCCTCAATCTGTGCATGTAACATTTTGTAACCCATAATTCATCACTGATACTCATCTGTTGCTGTTGAGATGATGCTTCAAGCTCATGCTTATGATTATGCCCATGCTTCTATGCTATATGGGTAAAATCCAAAAATCCATGAAAACTTGGAATGCAGATAATGAATTCTAAGTCTCCACTGTGCAGAATCCTGCTAAAAGGATTCTGTCTCCTAGCTTCTAGAACGATAATTGGTTAAAGTTGCAGATTTAATTGAAGATCACTAGATGGGATGATCATATACACATATCAGCACGTTTGCAAGAAAAGTGATTTTCATCACTTACTCACCACCATACTTAGTGTCTTAAAGAAGGTGAATCTCATTACTTAGTTTATTTGAGCCACACCTATTGAAGCAGTCTTCGCTAAGAGGCATTGCCTGTCGTCAATTTGTATTTCAATCAAACTAAGGAATGAATACCCATTTAGTACACTCTTAGGTTTGAATGATTTATTCTAATGGGACTATATTCATCTAATCTCACAGGATAGCACCTACTCATAAGTCCCTATTAAAATGAATCAACTAATCCTGAATACTACTAGAGAACCAATAATATGAGTATACTATACTACACCATCCAATAATCGGGGTTCAAACAAGTCTACTTAATAAATCAAGGAATGATCAAGACTATAAAGGCCTATACTAAATAAGTAAGTCCTATATAAGGTTGCACTAAAATTTGATCAAGGATCACCCAACATGGATTATACCACAAGGAGAAGTATCATTCTAAGGTCTTAAGTGGTTTCTACCATGAGAGATTAAGATCCATTCTAAGGTTAAGGGATCATCTAAGCTTCTACCTCAATGAGTCATACAAGTTCTCCTACCTCAAAGTATATGTAATTTAGGTCTTTTAAATATTTCAAGGCGATCTTATGATGAGATGCTTAAGATCTCCCATTCTAAATTCTGATATTAACATTTTATGTCCTATTTCATAGTTAGGTTTAGAACGATCAGATCAGATGATTAAGTCATCTGATCATAACTTAATCTAAGATTATAGGATTTAAATCAAGAATGTTATTAAAGTCTTAGATCCCTTGTTCAATCAATATGATTTTCTTAATCTTCTTATGCTAATGGTCTTATTTAGGAGAAACATCAAGGATCTAAAGGTTAGATTCAGGCTAAGCAATCATATGGCCTTATTAATAACTTTATCATGTCTAATTCAAATGTTTAAGGTCAATATAATATCAGATATATCATTGGAGAAATGTCAAGTTAATTATCTTATAATCAAATTACTTTAGTTAAGGTTTTTAAAGGTTTGGACCTTAATTAAGTAGATTAGGGTTTGACCCCTATTCTTACTCAATTAAGATCATTTGTTTGATTAATGATCACTGTCAAATCAGTGAGTTAAGAGTGTGTTATCCGTGACAATCTTAGACCTAGATTAAGTCTTAAAAGCTTGCTCAAAGTCTTAAGATTTCTTAAGATTAATTATGATGGTTAAGTTCCCATTTCTTTGATTTGTTCAATTTACATATCATAAGTTTGCATAAATGATTTCAATACATCTAGCTTACTATTATGCATCAAATTAATAAGAAATTTTCAGAAAATAGAGAACACTTAGTGTTAATCAAACCCTAATTCAATCCAATAGGGAATATCACATAAGTTTAAATCCAACCATCAGAATTCCATATAACTTGGCATACAAGTTCTACATTACCATACAATCAATTAGAAATTAAGTTTGCTAAGATCAAGTGATTACAAACCCTAATATTCACTAATCATGGTTTAACAAAATTAGGGCATAATTTGAAATACAGAGATCAGAAAAATAATTTACTTAGCACATGCATTCTACTCATCATAATCAAATTAATGGCACCCTAAACATGCAATTTAGTTAGTATGATTGCTAATTCACCCTAATTAAGATCTGTAATAATTAGGCAACAATTTAAAATCTAACCAACAGATGTGCAATTTTATTTTATATTCAGATTCTTGATGATTTTCTGATCATTTTCATGTATGATATCAAAGGATTTGGACCAGTAGATTAAAAGTTATTCAAATAATACATTCTGTATTTTGCTAATTTAATTTTCCTATGATTGGATTAATTGGATTATTTTCCTTAAGGAAAATAATTCCAATTAATCAGATTTAATATAAATGGGCTCGGCCCATTAGCCGAACCGTGCGGGTCGATCGGGGCCCTAGGCACCCGGCACTGTCGCGCAGTGCGGGTCATGGATTGACCCAGCCCGCACAGTACCGTCGTCCCCAAACCTTCTTCCTCGACACCCAGGGAATCAGGGTTGGCTTCTGCGGCAAAAATCCCGACTGCTGCGGCCACTCCGTGACCACTAATAAATCCCCACACCATCAGTGGGCCAAGATGCTTCGATTGAACCCCTTAGGTCCTTGTGAGGTGGTCGGGTTAGCCCGGACCTTACTCACCCAAGAGGCTTTGCCTCAGAGCTACTGTGGGGAGACAATTCTCCCCACAGAAACTATGCCAGACCCAGGGCTCGATCCCTACACCTTCGGGAAGGTGAGACGGATCAAAGCCCTCTACTCTGAGGGCCTGGGATGGCCTGGTTTGTCGGGCGATCCTTAAGGGACTTAGCACGATCGATAGTATCGATCAATTGGGGCTAGATTCTATCCTAGCTACAATCACATTAGGTTTGAATTGACAATACACAGGCATACGAATCGAATGGATGGAGGTTCGAGCTTTAATGGCTCGAAACCAGCAAGCTAGGGTACCTAGTTTGATGGGGAAGCTCGGGACAGTTAACTGGTACTTCGGCTGGCCTTGGCTAAGCTTCCAGATAATTCAAAGGGTCTTGAACACCAGGAGAGCCTACTATCAACAGTTTGGGAGCTCCTGGATTGCCTACGCAAGCTCTGGCAGACCGCAATGGCGGAATAATGCAGAGACTTCAATTGATTAGCAAGGGTCAATTGAAGCGAGTCTAGGGCCATTTATAGCCTTAGCAGAGGAGTGGGAAGCTTTTGGAGGGTTGAGTTTTGGGCTGGGGGGATCGGATTGATCGGGCCATGGTCGAGCTCTCAATTTTCCAAATTGAGCTCGGTCGGTTCACGAGGCCCTATTGGGGCTCCAATGCATCTTGGGAGAGGCCCCAACAGCTTGCTGAGGTGGATGCGGGAGTGGGGGACAGGACCTGGTAGCCTGGAATCTGCCAGATTCCTTCTGTCGGGCACGGGTGAGAGGACCTTTGGATGTCGTATGATCTATCGATCAGATGGAGGAACGGCTCGGATCGCTCGGATCCTAATGGCCAATTGCAGGAGCGATCTGGGCCGTAGGATTGGTCAGGCAGATCCGATGGCTCATCCGCGGTTCCGCGGGATCAGATCCTAGCTGTTTGATAGAAAGGCGCAACGGCTGGATTTTGCGGGACTTCACTGTCACGTGACCCGGGCTCCGCAATGGATCGCCCGTGGTCCGCACAGCAAATCCCAGCCGTTTAAACGGGCAGAGAATAGATTTGCAAAATCAATTTGTTGGAAACCCTTTTATGCAATTAGATCATTCTAATTAAATGTGAATTATGTCCTAAACGATTTCCAAATTGCACCAAACATTCACCCTTAGCCAATTTGGGGGTGGTAAATTCAAAAATGTAATCAAAATTTAATTTTGAGATCAAAATATTTTAGATCTAGACTAGGGCATCTAGAATGATCAAATTATCATTTTGGACTTAGAGAAGTCTTATGGACTTCAAATTTTCAGGATATAATTCATTTGATGTTCTAAAAGCAATGGGATTAAAATAAATGATTACTGAGACTATAGATTAGCAAGGTAACAACCTAGGGTTATTACAGACTCTCCCACTTAAGAACGATGTCATCCTCGACATCATCTCAAGAGAGAAGGCAAACATGAAGAAATTGAAGAATATAATAAGACTCAGAAAACTAATGGGTACTTGGGGTTTCAAAGAGACTGGATACTTCCTTCTCATATCTGTCTCTTTCTCCCAAGTAGATTCTTCTAAAGAGCGATTCCGCCACTGAACCTTTACCATTGGGATTGAGAGATTTCTCAGCTGCTTTTGATCATGAGCTAAGATCTTAGTTGGCTCTTCCACATAAGAAAGATCTGGTTGGAGAGATACCACCGGAAGTTGGATTAAGTGGGATGGGTTACGAAGACATCTCCGCAGAGATGAAATGTGGAAAACATTATGGATTGCAAGGAAATCTTCAGCAAGCTTCAATCTATATGCTGCGAAACCAATCTTTTCTAATATTTCAAATGGTCCGATGAAGCGGGGACTTGGCTTCCTGGCTACACCAAAATGATATATGCCTTTCATCAGACTGACTTTAAGATATGCAAAATTTCCAACATCAAATTTTGGACCACGATGATGAGCATCATGATACTTACTCTAACGATCTTGAGCTACTTTGATTCTTTGTTGGATCAGTTGAATCTTTCGATTTTTCTCTTCCACTAAATCAGAACCATAAAGTTGCACACTACCAGTTTCAGACCATGCTAACAGAGTACTACATTTCCTGCCATACAGAGCTTCATATGGAGCCATGCCTATACTTGCCTGAAAACAGTTGTTGTATGCGAACTCTACGAAAGGAATATGATCTTTCTAGAAACCTCCAAAATCCAGTATGCAGAGGGGAAGAAGATCTTCTAAGACTTGATTGACTCTTTCCGTTTGACCATCAGTCTGAGGATGAAAAGTGGTACTCATGGCTAGAGTAGTCCCTAAGTCCTAATGCACTGCTTGCCAAAATTTAGAAGTGAAGCGGCTATCTCGATCTGACACGATAGATCTTGGAATTCCATGGAGTCTGACAATTTCCCTGATATACAACTTTGCTAATTTCACCACAGAATTAGTTTGACGCATAGGGATAAAATATGCTGATTTGGTCAGTCGATCGACAATGACCCATATTGAATTGGCACCTGATCTTGCTTTAGGTAAACCCATAACAAAATCCATAGAGATATCGAACCACTTCCATTCAAGAATTGCTAGAGGATGAAGAAGTCCTCCAGGATTTTGGTGTTCAGCTTTGACTAAGTTACAAGTGTGACATTTTGCTATAAATTCTGCCAAACTCTTCTTTATTTCAGGCCACCAAAATGATTTCTTCAGATTTTGGTACATCTTGGTACTGCCAAGATGTACTTAATAATTAGAATTGTGGCCTTCTACTAGAATCTCTTGATGCATGGATTTGGGAATCCATAAATGCTCCCCTTGATATATCACACAACCTCGAAGTTGAAGATCGAAGCGACGACCAATTTTGATGTCCACTTTAAACTTATGATAATCTTCATCCTTGGTTTGTGATATAGAGACATCGTAATGAAACATAGGTTCAACTGAACTCATGGATATTAGAGTGCTTAGCATAGCACCGTGCACTGGCCTAATTTTGAACTTTCGAAATTCTTCTGCAGTGTGCAATGTGGCGCGCCTCAGCGTACGCTACAGCACCGGAACAAAAAAGATACTAACTTATATGTAGGAAATACGTTTGGAGCACTGCTGCCACAATGCGCCGCAGCGGAACAAGAATTGAAATGCGGCTGCCACAGCGTGACGCAACGAAATAGTAGTTGAAACGACGTTGCCGCAGTGCGCCACAGTGCGCCGCAGCGGACGACCCATAATTTTTCAGAGAATAGCAGTTAAGAAGCATGGGGAAGGCCACAAAAATGTAACCTTTGGCCTCCCCCAGCCTCTTGAAAACTGATATATTAAATCTCTACTGAATCCCAATAGTTTAAACAGATAAAAATATTAAAAGGGATTGGAATTAAATCAAGAAAGAGGAAAGGTCACACATTAAAGGCTTTGAGGATGAGTGAATCCTATTTAAGGGCCAATCTCAGACCATGAAAGCGTTCCAACCTTTGCTACTCAAAAGACCAAGAGAAAGGCTGCAAGAGGAGAAAAGAAGAAGAATCCTCCAAGGGGAAGAGAGGACCAAGAACAAGAAGGAAGAAAAGATAGCAAAGAACATAGGGTGGAGCTTCAAGATGACAGCACAGGAAAGGTAAAGAGAACCCTAGAAAACCTCCGGGTGATTCCTTATATTTTTCCTAAACTCCCATGATTAATTTCTTACCATGAACTAGTGGTGATATTCACTTTTCTCTGCATGTATATTCTTTCTTGCTTAGTAATGGAAGGTTAAACACTCCTTGGAGAGGGTTGAGATGTAGTTATAGAATTATGTAAGGGAAATATTGGTGTATGATGATATTGTTTGATTATAATGAAAAACTGTTTGTTGTGTTGTGAATTTTTAATATTGAATGAATGCTTGGATGAATTAAATTCTTAGTTATCTTAATTAAAAGAGCTTGTGTTCCAATGTTCATCAATTAGGTAAGAGCAAAGAAGGTAGTGCAAGAAGAGCTGAGAATTACGTGACAAAATTCTCAAGCTCACTTGCACCCTTCCTTGGTAGATATCTCAAAAGATTGATGCTAGAGAACAAAGTTCTCCATTAATCTTGCTCTGCTGCTCAGCATAGTAGAAGGGATGAGAGGACATTAGGAACTTTAATGGATGATGTGACATAATCCATTAACCCAATGCATCCTCCCATCTAGCTAAACTACGGTAAATGGAATCTTGATTGTGAGATAATTTTAATTAGAAGATGTTTTTTGGTAACCTAGATGTAGGTAGTCAAAATTAAATTAATAAAACTAGATCTCATAAGAGTTTATGTGCTAAAAAAGAACCCAAAAGGAGTTCTCTTTGTGCACTAAACTTGAACCTAATGTAATAGAAGGATACTTCAATTCTTATTGTGTTCACTTGATTTAATTAAGCAATTAAATTGAATGTATACATTCAAACAATGAATTCATATAACCAACCCTTACATATATTACAATGAAATCTCAACTCTCTCCTTTGAAATCAAATTGTATTTTTACTCAAGTTTTGTGTATTGCTTATTAGGAACTAACAAAAATCAACCAAAATTGCATCTAGACATTAGTGAAAGAAAATATAACCCAGTAACAAAACAACCAATCCCTGAGGTTCGATAAATCCCGAAAACTAAACTTTCCGCTTATTACTTCAAACCACATGCACTTGCGTGCAAATGCAGACATGTATTTTCGACTATCTGATCTCCTCCTCACAGTAGCCTTAGCCACCAAACTGAGAATGCCAACATTGTAAACTCCACTCAAGTTATTTACTTAAGTACCCAGCTCATATTAAGACCCATAAAGGCCCAAAATATTTCACAATTTACTTATGGCGTAACCTGAACCAGAGCAGGACTCTGTCAGGCGCTACAGTGAGCTATAGCGCCTGGATTTTGAATTGCCTATTGTTGCGGTGCATGGTAGCTCCCACCTTTTGTATTTCCTACAGATATAGTGCGAGGTAGTGCTTGTCTTTCAGGATGGACTTGCTGCGGCATGCTGTAGCGCTGATTTGCGCTGCAGCACACCAACACACATGTGTTGTTGCTAGACTTCACTTCTTGTTCTAAATCTCTTCAGAATCTCCCAAAAGCTCACCAAAACACCATTAGCATCTCCATAGTGAACTAAATGGTCTCCATAACACAACAAACCTACCTCAGCCTAGGCTAATGGAGTATTGCACCTTATTCCATAAGGTGCCTCAAAGGGTGACATGCTTATACTAGCTTGAAAACTATTGTTATAAGCAAATTCGATAAGAGAAAGGTGCTCTACACAGCTTTCTCCAATGTCTAAAACATAAAAACACAATAGATTTTCAAGTATTTTATTTACTCTTTCTATCTTCCCATCTATTTGTGGATGGAAAGTTGTGCTCATGGCCAAAATAGTGCCCAAATTATGATGGAATGCTTGCCAAATGCAATAAGTAAATCTACTATCTCAATCTAAATTAATTGAGATTGGCATGCCATAAAGGTGGATGATTTATTTAACATACAACCAACTGAATCAGGATGTCGAATATGTATGAAATGAGCTAATTTGGTTAACCTATAGACAATGACCCATAAGGCATCTGATCAAGATCTACTCTTTAGGTAGACCCATAACAAAATCAATGGAAATGTTAAATCATTTCCATTTAAGAAATTTCTAATGACTTCCAAAGTCCACCAGGCCTTTGATGCTCTGCTTCACAAGATAACATGAACGACATTTGTACAAACAAATCTAAGAAAATTCATGAGAATCCTTATATTTAAAGATTTTTTCACAAAATTGAAATGTGCCCCAGAATATCAAATTTTGTTAAGAGAAATTAATTTTGATAAATAACAAATTCTCATTTCACTATATTTTTCACTATCCTTTTTTATATGTCCTTCCTTTAACTCTTGGACAAATTTTGGTAAAATTTGAGAACCATAGCATTCACTATAATTTCAAAATTACATCCTAATTTTTTCCCTTAAAAATAAGAGAAAGTGAGGAACTCATTTTAAAATATATTGTTCTAACCATAGAATTACAACTGTAAGTGCATTATTATCTAGTATAATAGTGCCATATTGGGTGGTAGCAAAACTCTTGTGCCGATGCTGATGGCTTTTCTGGGAAGTTTTTCATTTCTTTTTAAGAGATTATTAAAGTTGATTTATGTAATGTATCAACAAATTTTCTTACAACGTCCCTCACCCCCAAATTATTCTTGCATAGTTCTACTCGTATCCCCAAAGGGAACTCTAGCAACTAGTGGTCTAAATTTACACATATTAGCTTATGTACGACCATTAATAAAATCATTTCCAACAAACTCCAATCCTTTCTTCCCAAACTTGTCGAACCCAACCGATTGGCTTTTATTCATGGCAGGCACATTCATAATAGCATTCTTATCGTTCAAAAGATTTTTTGTATTCCCAAAACAAAAGAGGGGAATAATCATATTATTTAGCTTGATTTTGAAAAAACTTTTGACAAAACTGATTGATCCTTTCTTTATAGAATTTTTTTGTCTTATGATTTTGATAAATCATTTATTCTAAAAATCAAGAACTCTATCAGCAATAGTTGGTTTTTTATCATACTTAATAGTGCTCCTTATGGCATTTTTAAATCTCTCAGGGGGCTGCATCAAGGTGATTCTCTATCTCCCATCCTTTTAAACCTTGCCATTAATTATTGGTTTTACAACATCAACCTCATTTTTTTTCAAGATCATAATCTCCATTTTAATTTGGGTGGAAAATTCATGATTTCTCTCTTAGCTTACGTGATTAATCTTACTATTTTTTTTCATTGGGGATAATAGAACATTAAGCAAGCTTAATAATATTCTTAATATCCTTAAAAAAGACTCTAGTCTTTATATAAATTGAGGGAAATCCTATTTCTTTTTTGATAAGAAAGCCCCCATTACCTGGCTAACTAGATTAGCAACAAGCTGGGCCTCAAAAAAGGTAAACTTCCTTTCAAATATTTGGGTATCCCAATCCTTAAAGGCCATAATTTCCATGCTACCTATCAAGACCTTTTTGATTCTATTTGTAAGAAACTTGAAGGTTGGGATCACAAATTTATATCTCAAGGTGGTTGTTTAACTCTTATCAGATATATTCTTAATATAATTCCCACTTATTAGCTCAACATCACTTATCCCATCAAATGTTTCTTTAATAAAATAAATACTTTATCAACAAATTTCTTTGGTCCCGCAATAATGGCTATACAGCTTATATTCTCCCTCAAGGTATGGTGGAATTTTAGAACCTCCAACTCCCTTTGGGTTTCTATTCTCTTGGCCAAATATTGTGCTACAAATCATCCCATTAACATCAAGTCTAGAATCACTGACTCTCTTACTTGGAAGTGGTTACTGGATAACTGAATTGCTATTGATAATACCATTGTCTGGTTTAAAATTGGTTTTAATAACTCTTTTTGGTTTGATAATTATGTAAGCTAGAAATTCTTCCAAAAAATTGCAATGTTAGTTTGCCTAAACTAAAGCTTGGGGAGGTTTTTCATGTGCAGAATGATATGAATCAATCTTTCTTAAGACACTGGATCCCAAATGATATTTTTCATAAAATTAGCTTACTCTATCCTAATCTGGATCATAGTAATTTGGCCTCTTCTAATTTGGTGTTCAATGGTAAATTTTAGCTTTGGTAAGCTTGGCATTTTAGTAGGACTCATATGTCTTCTACTTGTCATACTTAGTTATGGCATAAATCTCTCCTTACTTTCATTAGTATTTTTATTTGGAGAATCTATAACAATTTCATTAGTGTTGATGTGGAGTTAATTAAAAGAGCTTTTTTAATTAACTTTAAGCGCTTGTGTTGTTATTTCTAGGGCACCAGAGTGCACATATGTGCTAAAATTTATGTCTACTATGCGCTTGGGTAGGTTTGAGCCTCCTGTCTATTGGGCGTCTGGTCACGTTTGAGCTCCACATCTTCTATTATTGGGCATCTGGGGGCGCTTAAGTGCCATACCTCTTGTTTGTCGAATATTAGGGTGTGCTGAAGTACTAGACTTGTTGTTGGCTTCTATAGATCAATCCTAAAAATTTTTGGAATACCTTCTTGCACTTCCTTCAATTTTCTAATTGGTCTCTACATAATAAAAATTCTCCTTGGAGATCAATTGTGATCAATCTATCTTCAGCCTTGGATTTACTTCAATTTGTTTTCCCTCCTAACAAAGGATATGGTGTGCCTCACCACATCCTTTCTTTATCCTATGAGACCAACTAAAGATGATCATAATTTTAGTTTCTCTATTGTTATTAATTTTGTGAGCATGTCAATTGAGTTCTTTGATGTGTGAATCTTCTCCATCATCAGCTAATCGTCTTCTAATAAAGATCTGATGAAAGGGTACGACAAATGAATATGCTTTTTCCTAGCATGAAATGCAACATTCTTAGTTAAGAGGATGACACTAATACTATCACTATGAAGTTTTCCATTTCTTTGTCCCTTGCTCAACTCAACCAAGAAGCTCTTCAACTATATCATCTCCCTTCTTGCCTCAGTGATGGCTACATAGTCTGCCTCAATTGTGGATAGGGAAACTATCTCTTGTAGCCAAGGGATGCAACTCATTTTAGTACTTACAAAGGTAAGCACTTATACGATTATACTCTTGCTACTATCAGTGTCTCCAGCTAAATCTAACTTTACAAATCCTTGTTGTTATATCTTGAACTTACCAATGTAGATTGCATTGTCCACTATATCTCTATAATTTCTGGGAATCCATTTAATTGCCTCCCAATGAGGCTTCCTAGAGTTACTCATGTACATGCTGATTACTCCCACTAAATGAGAAATATCTGATTTTGTGCAAATCTCGCAAACATTAAACTCCTAATTGCTAAAGCGTAAAGAATATTTTTGATTCATTTTTTTTTACTTTAATCTTTGACATCTGATCCTTTGTCAAGTTGAAGTGACTTGCCAGGGGAGTGCAAACTAGCTTTGCTTCTTTCATGTTGAATCTCTTAAGTACTCTTTCAACATATACAGTCTGAGACAACTTCAGTATCCCTACACTTGTTTCCCTATTGATCTTCATCCCGACTATCTTCTTTGTCGACCTCAAGTCCTTCATATTTAATTCCTTTGACAACTATCTTTTCAATTTTTTAGTCTCCTTCGTATTTGATCATGCTATCAGCATATCATCTATATAGCGAAGTAAAATGATATAAGAGGTCTCAAACTGCTTCACATAACAAAAGTGATTTGTGTGTCACCTTTTGTATCATGCCTCTAACATGAACCTTTTGTATCCTGCATTTGGCTTGAAAATTTTTGGTGCTCATTAATATACCAATCTCGCTAATAACAACATTAATTGGGACCATAACTGCCTCGGCGTCTATTTCAAGTCATATAAGTTTTTCTTTAGCTTAAAGACCAGCTCACCTTTTCCTTAGGTCTCATAACCTTGTGGCTGCATCATGTACAATTATTCCTCCATATCACTGTAAAAAAATGCAATCTTCATATCCATCTGCTCCACATGTAGATTTTTAATTGCTATGATGTTCAACATTCCTATGATAGTAGTCATCTTCACTACTAGAGCAAAAGTGTCACTGTAGTTCATTTTGTGCTTCTGGTGATTACCTTTAGTCAATGAGCTTCGCTTTGTACCATTTGCAACCATCTATTTTTCTTTAAGCATATTAACCCATTTTTTCTGAAGGGCCTTCTTTCATTTTGGAGTTTTAACCAACTACCATGTCTCATTTGACACAAGTGACTTCATCTCATCATCCATGGCTCACTCCCATTTGATTGAGTCATCAACTTGAAGCACTTTTTCATAATATTTTGGTTCACCATAATTTTTTAGCAATCAACAATATAATAAAAGATTTTACCTCAGTGTAGGACATGATATTCAGGTGGATCATATCAGTTCAGTAGTAGGAGTCTGAGGGATTATCTATTCTCCACTATCATGAGCACATGGGTGTGTCTCCTTCTATCCTCAATTTTTTTCGACTCTTTTGCTTTATCTTGGAGGATTTTTGAGGGCGCTCTGAGATTAAATGGTTGGTAACGCTAACAAGGATCCTTATTGTAACCTTAGAATACAAAGCCAATAACAGTTGGTACAACATCGTTTATTCCTTTTTTTATTAAGTATTTCATGTTTAGTTGTTTGATTTTATTTTGAATTATAGAGCTGTCAAACTATCTGCATCTATTGCGTAATCTAGAATTTTTATTTTATCAGTTCTATAAACCCAATTTAATACCTGCGATCTTGTATGTCGTTCCTTTTTGTATCTTCTATAAGTGAGATTTAATCTTAAAATAAAGTAGTGTTTAACATGGGTCAAGATCAATCAAACATGATTGAGCTCGATCTAATGCCACCATCTTCCTCAAAAAAAAAATTTGGTATCAGAGAATCTTTTAATTTAGGATTTGATATTCTGATTAAGTATTTTTAATTTATTCTCAATATTATGAGGTTGATCGCCTTTTTCAGCCATTCAAAGAATAATTTAGTGGTAACCCTAACTCCTTTTCCTTCTGTGTATGAGCTTATCAAGGTTGAGAGCGGTTCAGTGGAAATTGCATCCTGAACCGGCGGTTCAGTCCTTAATGAACCGCCCCTCTCACTCTTAGACACGTGACGTGCAGCTCCTTAAGTTTTGACATCAGTGCCATTATAAAAGGAGTAATAATATGATCCGATCAGTAGTACACTAATAATTAAATCTTAATTAATACAAGTCATTTTTAATTCTTGTATAACTTGATTAATAATAATATAGATGGAGCGGGCTTATTTAATTCATAATGCAGATTACCTTTGGGCCAGATAGATGGCCTATTTAAACCCAATTTCTTTGTTAAAAAGATGTTGTATATATTAATCAAAATGGATTATTATAATTTAATTGAAAGGTGATTTAATAAATCTAACTTTAATAAATTAATAACTTTAATAATACTTATCCAATTATTAGGAAATTTTATATCTTTTTGATCACAAAAATGAATAGATTAATAATATGCCATCTAATTCTTGTTTGATAGATGATTAATTAATCTTTATATTCGATAACTAATTAATTTATTTTTAATTCTAAATCTTAAATGTAGCATAATTTGATCTTATAAAGTCCAAATAGGACACTCCAATAGTTCATTTTACTCACAAAAATGTGAGAAAAAATAATATGAGATAAAATTTAGGTTTTGAACTCTAGATCTCCTAATGACATATTAACCATAATTAGGACCCCTACAAACTATAGAAAATCAATGTTGTTCAAATTTAACCTAGTTAGTGTCATTTTACTCCTTAGAATATAAGGATCACATTGATATTTATATTATATCATTTAGACAACTTTTGGACATTTTAGGTATTTAGCTCCTTAATTTAGGTTTAATGTTAATTACTAATTTTCATACATGCTTGTTTTAGGATGTTTGATCCCTAGGACAGCAAACTTGTTTCATTTTATTATCTCACATACATTTTTAAATTATATGTTTAAATGTTACATTTCTATGGATATGATAATTGATAATGTCTAATTCTCATTTAAGTTAAATTCTACCATTGAAGAATTACTTATGAATGATTTAAATTGATTGAAGTGCATGTATCTTTTCAAATTAAATTATTCATAATATTGTTGATAGTCTTATGTTGATGTAAATTATGAATTGGAAATATTTAGAACTTTTAAATTTGATTATTTTCATATGTAGAATAGTTACATAAATGATTTGAATAGAATAATTTGCATAATATATGCTGAATTTAATTCTTCTATTTCAAATACTCTTCATATAGAATTTAGAATAATTGACTTGAATGTATTGTCATAATTAATGTATCTAGAATATAAAGCTACATGTAAATTCTTTATGTTGGAACTTAATTAGAAATAATATCATATGCTTTAAATTAAGTCAATGATAGTTCTTTAATGAATTGTTCTTTCATTCTATCTTCTAGTAAGTTGAGAAATTATATGAATATCTCATGTCTTATTTCATTTAGGAGAATATTGTAATCATGATTTTTTAAAATGTAATTTTAATTACTTATGTCACGCTATACTTAAATTGGAATTAGATTCTTATGTTTCTACATATTTTTATTTCTCCTTTATGTGCATGCTAGATTAACTTGAGAATCTTCAGCTCCTTTATGCTATAATTAGCTTAACACTTTCAATTTGTAAGTTAAAGTTCTTTAAGAGAACTCATGATTAGACTATTGCCCAATCAATCACTTAGATGATTAGTACATATCTCCATAGTCTTTAACCTTTCTAATATATTCTCATTTGATTTAAACTTGAGAACGATAGCTTCCTTTCATGTTTTAATAAGCTAATTGATTTCCATTAGCCTACAATTATAAATAAATTAGTACTTGTAGGAAATAATCTATTTCTTTTCTTACACTTTAAATGCAGAGCATCAAATAATCTTAGATAAGTTTATGATTAAATTGATTTGATACTTTCTATTTTGTATGGTAACTAGATGAATCTAATAGAATTCTTTTTAGTTTATATTTCCTTTAGCTTTGCAAACTATAAATCTTACTCTTCCTTACTATTTTCCTTAAACTTTAATCATTAATCTATTTGATTTGATTAGTTTAGGACTAGTATATGATAAATTCCAATTACTTAAAAATATTATTTTCCAAACTTCTCTTTCCTCTACTATTAATTACAATTGACTTAAAGATCAATATCTATAAGTCAATTGGGAGCTCAATTAGCTCCAATAATTAAGTAGATTATTAAAATTTAGATAACCAAAGATATCACATAATTTTCAATTATTTGAATTTCTTGAATATTTGCTTAGCTTTGAGCCTTTCCTTGAACATTCATACAAGATTTTTGTGTATAACTAAAAGTTTCATATAACTGTAAGGGGAATGCCTTATGGCAAATTGGATAAGGATGGAAGCGCTTATTAAAAGACTTCATATTTTAGAGAAGGTAAATGTGAATGTTCAAAATCCCACTGAACTAGTTAGGCAGATGTACTTAACTCCTCGTCCTATTCTATTGAAGACTTACGCAGAATGAGATAGTTTCTTAACATAACTTTAACTAATAATATAGGAGTTGTTTTACAATCTTATTGATTGTAAGATCTCTTCATAACTGTTTAGTTATTGTTACTTTTCATAGTCCTATGCTATGTTAATCTTAGACTAAGAGTCTAAGATACTTTCTATGCTTTACACTCGCCATTTTCAGTATTGTGTTTTGCTTACTTACAGTTCATTTAGAATATAGTGTATGTTGCTTAATTTCAATTAAATGCTTTACTATTTTTTTATTTGCTTACTTAGCATAAATTTTATTGAACATGTATTACTTTAATTTCATTTACTTTAAATGCACATAGTAGTTTCTAGTATTTTAGGATAATTTTCCCTTACCTTTTTTTGATGCAAGCTTGGACTTATATACAAGTGAGTATTCTTACTCAACTTCTTTAATACTGTCCTTTTTATAATTATGTCTACTTTCTTTCCCTTACTTGTTAGCTCTTATAGCTCTATTGCTTAGGTTAAATTATAAATTATGCTAGTGATATCCTATTAACTTAAAATGTAGCTAATCTTATAATGTGCTTAGACTGTTTAGTCTAACTACACTTTTTCTTTTATTAGCTTAGCCTTATCATATTTAAATATCAAAATATGATAGATCAAGAGCTTTTTTTATTTAGATAATGCAGGTACATGTGCATAAACAACTTAAAAAGAAATTAGCTTCCCCTTTTTATAAATGCTTACTTACACTTTTATTAAAGCGACGAGAGTGATTACATTCATTTTACTTTTGCTCTTTCATTTTTAAAAGGCTTATAATAATAAAACTAAACTATTTGCTCAAGTTATTTTTACCTATCTTTGTATGTATGTGTTGTGTTCCTTATTTGTAATTACTTGGGTTGAATGAGTGGATATTGATTACTTGTATTGTTTATACTTGCAATGTTGTGTTACATATCTCCCTTATTATTTCTATTACCTATTATTTTAATATGACAACAACTCATTAAGATACTTGTCCAATTTAGCATCTAGTGTTTGATTAGTTTTCTTCTAATCATATATTAGATGCTAAGGTAACATCCCAATGTTGGATAAATCTTCTATTTGATATTGGGGATGTTATATTTGGTATAAGAGCTAAGGTTGTGAACATTAAGTTAAAGATATCCACTCATCCAAGACAACAATATAGAAAGTTAAAAATACTTAAAGAATGTCACCTTAGGAAAGTGAACGAACTTACATTCTAATAATTGACCCTTAATTTATTTGAATCATAATCTATTAACTCTTAGATGGTGAATCCAAATTCAGAGTTAAGATAGTACACTCGACCATTCTTTCAGTATTGGGAAGACGATCATTGGTTCGGCTCGGCATATGGACGTCCTTACTTAGAAGTATTAAATGCTGGTGGTGAAGTACTAGACAAGAACTTAAAGTACTATGTGTTTTGATGAGATTGCATCCCTCAGTTATCTATGGACTGGCTTACAAGGGTTTTAGATACCTTTACTACCATAAATTGCCCCTATCACATGCACCTTCAGATACTATATGAATTCTTCGACAATTATGCCTTAGATTGGTGCGTTCGTGCACACGAAATCCTCATAAGAGCTAGTCGATGTCTACATCGAGCACCCTTATATACTGATTTTGAATTCATGTTCTAAAACAAGTTGTGTAAATTAATATTTAGTTTCCAACTCTAGCAATTTTCTTAGTTGTTTTTACATAGTAGTTGATATTTCCCTTCTACTTGTATGTACTTTTCTTAATGTATCTCAAACTTTTGAATATTAGTGAGAAGCATTTCCTTTTCTACATGTTCTGAATTTTCATTTTTTTTTATTTAATAGAATTAATAAGGACAATCAAGACCCTTCTTCTCTGCTATTAATGATGTAGAACCTGCAGTCCCATCTCTATATGAAGAGATGAGACAAATGTTAGGAATGCTTAAAACTATGACTGAAGCTCAAACTAGAGCAGCAGAGAGGATGGATTCTTCTAGCAACCCCTCTCAACCATCTCCAACTAATCCTTTATCATATCCTATGATACCCCAAACTTTCCATCTTCCACTTCCTCATTTCCCTACTGTACTAGAAGCTTCTGCCCTAACTCCAAAGGCAATTGTAACTCCGCATCCCCATACTTTAGGTCCAATAGTGGACCCTTTTTTGTTGGCTTTCCTTAGATTTAACCCTCCTACCTTTAAAGGCTTAGCTTATCCCATGGAGGCGGCTAATTGGTTAAAGTCTATAGAAAGGCTCTTAGCAAGCATTACATGTTCAGAAAGGTGAATGTATTCGCCTAGCCTCTCACTTGCTTAAGGAAGAGGCAGAATTTTGGTGGGATAGCGAGCTAAAGGCCTACTTTTTAGATATAGATATATTCCATGGGAGGAATTTGAATAAGTCTTCCATGCTAAATTTATTCTCCCTTCTACCCAAACAATAATTGAATACGACTTCATGCAATTAAAGCAAGGAGATCGTTCAGTGCATGATTATGAAATGAAATTTTGGAAATACTCCCGCTTCGCACTAAATCTAGTCTGCACCGAAGTGACTAGATGTAGCAAATTTCTAAAAGGTCTTAACAACCCTATCAAATGTCACTTGATGTCTTTACATCATGATGACTTTTCAAAACTGCTTGAGGGAGCAAAGATGATTGAGCATCACCAAGCTCAACTTAAGACACTCAAATAACCTCATCCTCCACCTTCAAGGCAAGAGTCCTTTAAGAAGAATCATTCACAAGGTCTAAAGGTCTTTCACATAACTCCAAGTAAAGGCCAATAGGGAGGAAAACCAAGTAAATGTAATAGGCCACATCCATATGACAAGTGTTACCATATAGAAAATGGTGTTACATTTGTGGTAGGACCAATCATAAACATTAACATTGTCATGCAAATTGGACTATTGATAGGATGTGAATCAATCATCAACAAACAATCCAAAATCCTACTCCATACAACTCCAAAGCACCTCATCCTACACTTATGCATCCTCCTTCAAGTGGACGTACTCGTGATCAGAAGAGGTCATTTTCTCAAATCCAAAGGCAAGGACAAAGTAGTCATGTCAATAAAGGCAAGGCTATTGTTCAATCTCCAACAGTACCACGAGTCTATGCTCTCTCTACTTCTACTACTAAAGGAGAAAGTGACGTAGTAACTTGTACGTCTTACATTTAATGCTTTCATTTTATGCCTTTTCATTTTTCTATACTACTTGCAATTAATTTCATATGTAGTTGTTGAATTTTACCTTCTTTCTTATCATAGGAACATTAATAATTAAGAATTATTTATGCAATACACTCTTCGATATGGGTGTGAGTCACTCATTCATATCAGAGAATTATGCATCTTCCTTGAATTTTCAATATTTCAGCTTAGATAATACCTTGAGTGTGCAAATGCCATCAAGTGTTGAAATGACAACAAAAAGATTCTATTTGGTAGACATCACAATCAGCAATCAATTATTTTCCTCCAAACTCATATTTATGACAATTACTAACTTTGACATAATTTTAGGAATATATTGGCTAAGGAAATTCAATACTATAATATTTTATTATAGAAAGAAAGTTTCTCTTTGAGTAGGAAGAAAACCAAAAGTTTTCATAGGCAAGCTTGGCCTAATTGCATCATTAATAAATGTACGTGAAGCCAAGCGCATAATTAATAAAGGTTGCTACACTATTTCAGTAACTCTAATTAGTGAAGAAAAGGAAGATAGAATCCAATGGATACTCCAATTGTTAGAGAGTTCCTAAATGTCTTTCTAGTTGATTTGCCTAAACTACCTCCAATACGTGAAGTAGAGTTTTCAATGGAGCTAATTCTGAGAACTCAACCTAAATCCAAGGCTCTGTATAGGATGGCACCAAAAGAACTCCAAGAACTCCATGGGCTATTACAAGAGCTGTTAGGAAAAGGTTTTGTGTGCCTTAGCATGTTGCCTTGGGGAGCTCCAGTCCTTTTTGTCAAGAAGAAAGATGGATCCATGCAAATGTGTATAAATTATTGCGAGCTCAATAAGGTGATATTGAAGAATAAGAATCCTCTTCCAAGAATAGATGACTTCTTCGACCAACTAGCTAGAGCGAAAGTCTTTTCTAAAATTGACTTGAGAATAGGGTATTATCAGATTCGAGTTGAGGATAAAGATATCCCTAAGACTACGTTTAGGACCCGTTATGAGCACTATGAGTTTCTTGTCATGTCTTTTGAACTGACTAATATCCCTTTAATTTTCATGGACCTAATGCAATACATTCTGAAGCCTTACCTCGATCAATTCATCATAGTCTTCATCGATGACATCCTGATTTATTCCAAGTCAGTTACTGATCACAAGAATCACCTTTGTGTTGTCATAATTCTATTAAGAGAGTATAAGTTATATGCTAAGTTTTCAAAGTGCAAATTATAGATCAACTTAGTGGCATTTCTAGGTCACGTAATAGATGTTGAACGCATAAGAGTTGACCAAAAGAAAATTCAAGTTGTATAAGCATGGGTTCAACCTAAATCTGTAACTGAAATCTGCAATTTTCTAGGACTTGATGGATATTACAAAATATTCATTCCTGGATTTTCACAAATATCATCTTTGTTAACTCAGTTAACTCGAAAAGAAGTTCCATTCATTTGGAACATAGCTTTTGAAGAAGCATTACAATAGTTGAAACAAATGTTTACTTCTGTACCAATCTTAATATTACCTCAAGAAGGCAAAGATTTTTAAGTATATACTAATGCCTTTAGGGTAGGACTAGGATATGTTATAATGCAAGATCAACATGTCATAGCTTATGCTTCATGATAACCAAAGCCAAATGAGAGAAACTAATCTGTACATAATCTAGAACTTGTAGTGGTAGTTTTTACTCTTAAAATTTAAAGATAATACCTGTACGGGGTTAAGTGTGAGATGTTCACTGATCATCAGAGTCTTAAGTACATCTTCACTCAGAAAGAACTTAACTGCCATCAGTGTAGGTGGTTAGAACTGACTTGTGATTATGACTTAGAAATTATTTAGCATCCGGGTAAAGCTAATCTTATAGCCGCTGCAGTGGGCCATTTTTCAAAATCGGTCACCACAGCGTGCTGCAGTGGTCCATCTTGCGAAGCGCTGGCACCACAGCGCGCTGCAGTGTGTCATTTTGCGAAACTGGGAGCCATGGCGAGCTGCAACAGAGCCTTTTATAAAATCGCTTACGCTCTAGCGCGCTGCAGCGGCCCTTCATTGTATGAGCCAAAACTCTCCAGCGCGCCACAGCAGCCCACTTTGCAAAAATTCCGCTATAGCGCGCTACAGCGCGCTGCAGCGGCCCGCCGAAACAATCTTCTAAGCAGAGCATTAATTGCAGCTGGGACAAGACTCCCAACTAGCACCTTGTCTCCAGCCATCATTCCCTCTGCAGCAGCTACATTTTTTAAGGGGAAAATGGTCTTCTTCTGGTGATGTGGAGAATTATCAATGGAAAAGTAATAGTCTTTTCATCCCTCAAGTGGATTTTGCCATCATCGCACCATAATTTTTAAAAGGCAAATGCAGATTTTGAAATGAGAAGATGAAGAAGCAGCCCACCTATATAAATACTACTTCTATTGACTTAAGAGAGGTTCCCAACTTGGCTCACTACAACCTAAGTAAGGAGAGGGATGCATAGAGGAGAAGGAGAACTCTCCAAGGGTGGAAAAGCTCATCTTACTAAGGAGAAGGAGAAGAAAAGGAAACACTAGGGACCTAAGAGAATCAACTTTAAACAAGAAGAAGAGGAGTCTGGAGAACTTCCCAAAGGAACGTTCCTAATATTTTCTAAATTCTTGCTTTGTGATTTTCTTAGTTGATCATGAAAGAGTCTTTATTCATGTATGTATTCTTTTCCAACTCTATTGTAATGGAGAGCTAAATCTCCCTTGGGGAGTGTTGGGCAATCCCACATGTATTGATAGATAGTATAATCATATGAAGTTTTCCTCAAGTTTTAATAAAAATCATGAACTCAATGCCTTGTTAAAGAAATAAAAGGACTATTGGGACTTGAATGTCGACTAACGGACAAAGGACTAATTGAACTCAAGGACTATTTTGTCTTGTGCTCGATAGCTCACCTTAGTTTTGATGCTAGATTTATGAGTGCATGAGAGCTTAGAACTATGTGAGAAAGTTCATGAGCTTAGTGCACTTTAATCTATGCTCAACTAATGAGTTGAAGCGAATGATGCTAAGACCTACTAATTGAGTTTCATTGCTCAACATACTTGAGAGAGAGAATGGATTCATTGAGTGCTCATAAACGAGGTGACATAGTCATTGAGCCCAATAAAATTACTCACTCATCTAAACTATGCTTGAGACACATGAAGTTCTTAGTGGAATTAATGCTTATAAGATCTTAAACTTTATAACCCTCATCTCCATGATCAAGAGATAGATAAAAACTACAACTCTAAAATCTTATAAAAGTCTATGTGCTGAAATAGAATTAACTGTGTGTTCATTTTATGCATTAGACTTGAACTTGTAATTCTTTGAATTAAAACTCTAAGAAGAACAATGTGCACTTGACTAAAGAACTAATGAATGCTTGAGGAATCATCATACATAAGTTATCTATCATATCATGTGAGAGAAACCCAACTCTCCTCTTCCTTTTATCAGAAGTTTTTTCTACTAAGTGTTGCCATGCTTGTTCAGGAACCAACACCAATAAATACACGTATAGCTTAAACATTAGAGATCATAAATATACCTTAGTAGCAAAACATCCAATTCTCCGTGGTTCAATAAATCCCAAAAATTCAAACTTTCACTTATTACTTCAGACCACGTACACTTGCGTGAAAGCGCAGACGTATTTTAGGTCTGTCATAATGCAAATAAAAAAAAGAAAATCTTTTTGCATGCATTGAGCTTGCATGAAAATGCTTGGGAAGAACATGTTGAATTTGTTGGAATGTGAATTTGTTGGAATGTGAATTTGAAATGGCATTTATTAATATGATTAAGGTTTATGTGTGTTTGGTGAATGTGATGCTGCTCATTTGACCTCACCATTCGAATTAATTATAAGCTAATTGTTGTCATGATTTTGATTTTAGAGTCTTTTGGCTTACATATGAATTTATTCATCCTATCTTTGATCCTACTCTGCGGGTGTCACAGATTATCGTGTGATGAGCATAATGAACTGTTATTAACATTTTTGAGTCGATTCTTGAAAAATTCAAGTGAATGGGCTATTGTTTTATAACAACCTATTTATATTCTAAATGAGTTTAAAATGCACATTTCTTTTAATAAGATGGGAGGATCTTGTGAACAAATATAATCTCTAGACATTCTTTTAACAACATTGGTTTAACCTTGATCTTTTAATTAAAATATTGTTACCCACTTAGTAATTAGAATCGAAAGAAATCATCATTTATCTATGCATTATGCAATTCAAATCTCTTGGTTATTATAAACTAGAAATGTAGTTAAGAAGTCTAGAATTTAGCAATGTAGTAAAAAAAAAAAGTGGAATTTGAAATTGTCGTCTTAAAATTTCTGAAATATAAAGTGTTGCGTGCTATCTCAATGGATTAAGTGAAGTTTAAGTACCCATTGCAGCCGTGCTGAAATCAGTAAATTCATTACTTTTAAGTTTCCCAAATTATGCCAAATTAGTGATGCTGTTTGAATTGTGGTACCTATAACAAATTATTTGGAAGATGAGATGCTTTTCAAATGTTGTCTTATTTATTTTCAAATAGGAATTTAAGCAATCTGTAGTATCTTCTATCACCTATCCTTACTGAATCTTGCAACACTTTTGCAATGTAATAAATCAGCAAAGTTTTAAAAAATAAGGATTGTTATGATGAGTGGGTTGTTTGGAATGAAATGCTAGAATGAAGCCATGTAGTTAATGAAACATTAGAGGGGATCCTAAGTATTTTCGTACCTAAATTCCTGCCATATTGGAATGAAATGTATTATTATCTACTCCTATTAATTTTAGCTACATGCTATTTTTGTTCAAGTCACATTGATGTTAAAAAATAATTAAACTTTTCTTCAATAAAAGTTGAAATCAACATCTCTTGTAGTATCAATTAATGAAAGCCTCACCCAAATAAAATACGTTAGCGCAAAAATTTATGATTAAGAAACCGTTATACCAATAAAAAATTTCAGTCCATGCATTTTTCCTATTTCTAAAATTTCATATGCTAATAAAAGTTCTATGGAAAAAAAATATCTCAAACATGGAAGTTAATCCATATTTCTAGCCGAGTATCACCAAAAGTTGAAGAAATATACTTCAACTGCAAATTGGGAATAAGTCATCTGAAGGGTTAATCTGTGTGTATATAAGGTAAATGCTCGACCTGTGTTTGTGAATTATAATTTGGAGCAGCTTATGATATTTACATTGATTGCTATCCAAGTCAGATGAGGGGTGGATTGTTGCGATTAGTTTGAATTATATTAATGTTGTAGTTTTATTGATTCATTTGGACCTTCTCTTCTACTCAGTCTTCAACCCATTAGTTGTTTGATGATTGCTAAGCTCAACCAACTTATTTGAGAAGTAAGAAAATTATTTCAGATCTTTGTTCAACTTACCACCCTATTGTTAACTTGGTGAATTCCTAATCTTAAGATAGAATTTGGAATTCAAATTCTGAATTTGTGATTCTAATTATAATTAATTCCACGTCTTTAGAGACCATAAGATGGCTTGAATTATTCAAAAGAAGTATCGGCTTGAATTATTTTATTTTCATTTTACAATGTGGTTAATTTGCTAGGCAGAGGTGCTACCAGGTGTGTGCCCACCTCCTCTTCCCTTTTATTTTAATTTCATTTTACCATATGGTTATTTTGCTAGGCAGAGGTGCTACCAGGTGTGTGCCCACCTCCTCTTCCCTTTTATTTTATTTTACCATATGGTTATTTTGCTAGGAGGAGGTGTTACCAGGTGTGTGCACACCTCCCCTTACCTTTTATTATATTTTGATTTTCCCATGTTGTTAATTTAATAGGTGGAGGTGCTACGAGACGTGTTACCACCTCCCCTTCCTTTTTCATTGTATTTTCATTTTCCCATGTGGTTAATTTAATAGGTGGAGGTGCTACGAGACGTGCTACCACCTCCCCTTCCTTTTTCATTTTATTTTCATTTTCCCATGTTGTTAATTTGGTATAGGCGGAGGTGCTACTATGTGTGTGCCCACCTCCCCCTCTTTTACTTTCTTTTCTTTTCTTTTTGTTTATTTCCATATGTTGATTTACTTTGAGGTGAAAGTGTTATCAGGTGTGTGACTGCCTCTTCTTCTTTTGATCTAAATGCAAAGTAATAAATTAATCTCAAACACCTCACTTATTCGGTTGATTCATTTCTCAAGTCAACATTGAATCCAATTCCAACTTAAAACATGCCGAGTAAATTTGATATCATAACTCTAATCAAATAAGTGTGGATAACTAAATATTGTATGCATTCAGATTTACCTTTCGAACTTGTCTTATGGTTGCAAAGGCTTTAGATGAATATTATTGGCCCAGGTCTTCGGTTTTCTTAATGATGTGTGTAAATATAGTTAAAATGTTCATACACGGTGAATAACTAAATCAATTGTTGAGATAAGATGAAGAAGCTATGAATTAAGTTAGAGAGTATCTCTTAGTCAATGATTATATCACCAATAATAGAGAAGAAAGCAACAAATACAAATTTTGTGATTTCAGCTACAAACGAACTTACAAAAACTGTGTTTGTTTATGTTTCTTCAATATTATTTGGCAAAGTTGTATAAAAAGCAAATGTTTGAATTGAGATTATGTGCCTAATTTCGCTAAGATATATTGGTAATAGGCATGTGTTAACATCAATCCCAAATAATATGATGAAATGTAAAACCAAGATTGTTGGAAGAATCCAAATATTGTAAAGCAAATCTTGATTCTAGTTCACCAACAATTCTAGAATAGTATGTTTCTTCCCTAATAGCTCACTTCCTTAGTTGAACTGTTGTGTTGAAATATTTGAAAGGTAAAGTAGTTCAACGAGAATTTAGGAAATTATCCCAAGTGAATCCAATCTCTTTGATTGAATCTGTATCAGCTTTGATGAAGACTTTATAAGAAGTGGGAGTAGTGGATCGTCAAAGTCGAAATCATCTTGATTTGAAATTAAATGAGTTTAGTGGTACTTAAGCCTTGCACTCAAACGGTGAAAGAGTTGCTGTGATATTCCATAAATCCCGAAGCTATTTAATAAAGCCATGTAATGTAAGAGCATATAGAGGGATACTCTTTCCAGCAACATGCATTGGATCGACTCGCATAGTAAAACTCAAACGCATTTCAAGTATCTTAATCTCTCCATCTATGTGCTAAGAAAATAGGTGAGTCTACAGCCTTATGTATGAGGAATTGTTAAAGTGCTGATTATTTTTATAATTTAAGTTTATTATAAATAAAATCCCCTCATGCCAAATTGGCAATGGAAGCAATCGAAATCAGAATTTCAGTTATCGTCAGATTTTTAGAGTTAATTGACCCAACCGATCAGTTTTGACTGTAGAGCTGCCTAGCTTAATGTTCCCAATGCAACTGACATTTTCGAGAAAGTTATTCTTGCCTTGTAATTAAATCCTTGGACTATGATTGAAACCCATTTTAGATTCAATGCACCATTGATGCAGAACTAATTTTCAAGGTAAGAATCATAAAACCTGTAGGGATAATTCAAGGACCTCTAAACTGAGTTGAATAAAATTATTTGTATTTCACAAATAATTAATGTCAGTCATTCGAAATCCTGTTAATCTGAAGTGATTAATTTGCATCATGACTCAGAATACTTTCCGTTTTCTGTAATGCAAACCCCTTCTTGAATATCAGTTGGTTAAAGAGTTTTGAGAATGAAACCTTCGTGTCCAGATTAAAGTAATTGTGCATTATGTGCAAAAATATCCAATAAAGGGAATGCCGTTGTTAGTCAGCATATAACTATGATTCTACATTACTGCAATTTTAAAGGTGCTGATTAGAGATGGATCTAAGTGCTGGAATTATACTAACACATTGGAAAAAATAAGTTTTTATCAACTCTCCTCAGCTGTAATTCATATCAGCAAATCTGATTTTATAAGAATTAATGTCAAGATGCAGCAAAATATATGGAATTAATGTAGTAAATCCATTATTTATTTTGTTTATCTCAAATAATGAATGGGATTAAATTATATTTTTCCTGGATTTTGTTAGTTTCAATTGTACATTTAATGCAAAATAGAGGTCAATTAGGAGTTTAAGCATCAATGGATTGTTATCTAAAGATATTGATTCATTCGTGCAGAAATTGAAATAAGAATTGAAGCGAATAATGTCTGGATCAAGATTTATTTTTTATTTATTTAAATGGAAGCGTGAACCAGTTTAGTGCATTCAGAAGAATTTTTTTTTTGAATTTGCAAACGGTTGTATTGAGTTCGGGTGAGATTTCTGCATTCATTTAGATAAGATGGAAGCAATAAAAGTAGAATGAATATTATCAGAACTAGACATTCTGCTCTAAGAATTATGCTAAATCTTAAATGTGTGAGCCTGAAAGTGTCCCAAGAATTTAGCTTAACGAGTCATTACCGTTATGATTCAGCATCACGTTGAACACCGGCAGAAGGGTGCTTACATTTTTTTGTTTAAAGAATTGAGTTCATATATGTATACTGTTAAGGTCAAGCTCCATTGGGAGAGAGTGAGCGGTACAGATTTATTCCTGCCTCTTCTAATAAGATACTTCCAGTTCTGAAACCACATTGCCCAGCTTTAGAATTTTATGTGAGTAATAGTGGGGTTCTAATTTTGTTGGAAATCTTCAATTTCAATATTAGATGCTTTGATGTGTTCGCGCCCTAAATATATAATTTCTGAAAATGAATTTGACCATGGGCTGTAGTAAGATCCCTTACTGCTTGGAATGGACTTAATTCAAAAATACGAATTATTGAAATATTAAATCCCTTTGAATATCATGGCATAGTTGTATAATGCTTGAATCTAAATTTATAGACATTTCAGCTCTTGAAGAAAGTCTATTTCAATATTGGTAGATTTGGACGCAATAGGCAAGGAGATATATGTGTTGGTGGAACTAGGACGTTTGGCAGAAGGTGTTGTTTGAAGATGAAGTATTGGTCAGAGTTGTTGTTGTTAAATATAATGCTTAAATTGTAGGCCTCTAGCTATGCCATTTGACTCCTTTTCTTCTAATTCATAAAGATGCTGAAGTTATATGAAATTGTGTAAAGTTGCATTCCTAAATTAGGAGTCTGAAACCTACATGGAAGATCCTTTCTTTGTTAGGTAATGTGATTATGAATATGGAATCAAAATCTGTGGGACATTAGAGTTTAACCCATTCAATTTGTTGAAATAAACTCTAAGTATTTGTTGCAAGAAATAAGTTTTCTTATGTTGTTTTTTTTTCTGATTTTAGGATGTGTCCCTATTTGAGACTCATGATTTTTTTAAATGAAGTTCAAATCTAAGACTTTTGGAGAATTCTTAATCCTAATATCAAATACACATTTTTTTGTTGAAATTATGCATACAGTTGAGTATTTAAAAATGCTGAAATTGTATATCAGAGATTCAATTTCAGCTCATTGCATTGATCAATTATTAATCAAACTAATGGAAATGAGATTGTGGTATTTGTAATTGTATGAAAGTGACATCTGTTGCTATGGATATGTGTTACTTGTTTAAAAATAACAACGGAATTGGGAATTATTAAGGAATTGTATAAGCAGTCATGGATTTGCAACTTCTGTTAATACTATAACATGTCAAGTATCTTTGCTTTCTGATAGAGAAGTGACTGATAATGAAATAAGATGCAACCTTGTACTATCTTTTAACCTACAGTTAGTGTGAAATCCATGGAATCTAAAATGTCAATGTAATGCTTAATTTAAAGAGAGCCTTATGGTTTGTCCTTGTAACTAGTGAATAAAATAGCTATCAGTTGAATGATGAATCAAGAAAATGAGCATTGTATGGCAAGCCTCAATCATGGATTAGTAATGCACGCGTGATATGGAAGTCTGAAATTTCAAATTGATTAATTTCATTTTTAAGGAAAGTATTGAAACTGCATTTAAATTCATATCTCTCTGCATACTTGAGGTTACAACATTCTGAAATGCATGGTATTTTTATTTACATATGTGAAAAGAGTTGTTATCAGTTCCAATCTATTAAATTAGCAAGACCTAAAATAGTTAGTACTACGAATAAGATCTGATGTTTCTAATTTTAGAGTTTTAGAGTACGACTTGTAATAGCTTACTGTCATAAAGTTAAACATTTTAGTGACATTTAGCACTAAAACTCTTAGTACCAAATTTTAAATTTAGAAATTATCAATTTTATGCCCATCTTTCTAATATTAAGTATGGAAGTAAGAAATCTTATTGTACTTTGTCGCTGATGTTGAATCTGACACTAGCCTATACCAAATAAGCAGTGACGTTGAGGATAACACCGTTTTAAAGTGAGGAAGTCTATAACAACTCAATGTTATTAACATGTCGATTACACCTAAAACTAATCGAATCAAGATAAAAATAAAGATCTCAATTTAAATCAAATAAAAATTAAATAAAAATATTCTCAAATAAAGTGTAATGAGGGGATCCTACTGCCAAAGTTTTAGGTCCTATCATTTTTATAGTTTTAGGTCAAGCTAATGATGAGGATGCTTTGTTTTAAGTTTCACCAATTTTCGGGCTACGGATTGATCGTAACGAATTTTCAAAGTTTTTCATTTAAAAATTCATATAAAATAAAATGCTAGTCCAAATTCAATAATTTTTGGACGAGTGCATTCGTTTTGGCAACACGATCATTCGTGCCAAATTTCATAATTTTTGGAGTTCAATCGGTGATTGATCAGAGCTTGGAAGTTTCCAGTGGATTGTGTTTGCTTTATCATAATCCAAAGCTTCTAATTGATTTGGGTTGTTATTATAACACTCCACTCAACCTTAAAACCTAAGACTCCCTTAGTCGAAATTCCTATCTTCTCCACGCATTGAACAACTGCCTCCCCCCTCTCGACTTCCAGCGGAGAGCCTCTCCTCGCTCTCGGTCGAGCAGCCAGGGGCGCCTCCGTCCATCCAAGCAGCAACTCCTCCCTCTTCGCCGAGCGACAAAGAGCACTCCCTCCTTCTACGGTCAAAATTAGCAACCTCTTCCTCTCGGTCGAGCAGTCGAGCATTTAATCTCAATCCTTCCTCATGCAGCAAGCTGAACTCCTCCTTCCTCAACCCTAATCCATTCGACGCAGCCAAGGATCGTCAAGCCATCCAATTTCATCTTATCGAGCTACAGTTTCCATCATCAACCAACCTCCCTTCTTCATAGCCAATCCATCCTCTCAGTTGAGCACCTTCATCTTCACGATCGAGCAGCCGCAGCCCTCTTCCTTCCATGGCCAAAAGTCTTGGCTGAACCCTCCATTGCAGAGTCGCCACCATATTCATCAAGCTGTGTAGCCCTCTCCTCTTCATGGTTGAAATCAGCAGCACTTCTCCTCGTCGAACTCTTTCATTAGCCGAGGACATCAGCCCTTATTCTTGACAGACCTTCTTGATAAATCCAAGATTTATAGCAAAATAAAGGATTAAAATCATTCAAAACAGCACATGAACAAGCATAATTTGATTAGAATCTTATCATTTTTAGGTAAAATAGCAGAAGAGGCAATTCTGGAGAAGAAAAAGAATTTCTGGAAGAAAACCGTTGTGGTGCGCCACAATGCGCCACAGTGGGCCATGGCGGTCTGCTGAATAGAGCTCACCTGGAGCATACCTACAAGCCTCGAAGTAGAATCGTTGCAGCGCGCCACAGTGCGCCACAGCGGGCCACGACGGCCTTTTCTCGGAGAATATTTTTGACCATATGAGAATTAATTGAACAGCGATTTTTTGCATTTTAGTAACTTTAACCGCTGCAGCGCACCTAGGTACAAAGAACTAAAGTGAAGACCTGGAAGGAATACGCTATAGCGCGCCCCAGCACGCTATAGCAGGCCACAACGTCATTTCCCGGAGAACAAGGAAAAAAAATTAATTGAACAGTGCATTTGCAACTCAAACCGCCTCAGCGTGCCGCGGCGAGAATTTGAATTAACTTGACTCACCACAGTGCGCTGCAGTGGAACAATCTTTCGAACGAGGCTGCCACAGCGCGCTACGGTGGATCCCCAGTTAACAGCATATTTGGAGCCATAAACAGCAAAATTAGATGCAACCGCTGCAGCGCGCCACAGCGCCCGACGTAGTTTTTCCCAAGTCAAGGCATTAATGACAGCATAGGGAAGGCAGAAAAATTAAGCCTTTGGCCTTCTCTAGCCGTTTGAAGAACTGCAAAAACATTAAAACCTGCTGTATCCAAGAGGAATAAATGAATCTTATTAAATGGCTACCATGAAGTCAAGGAAGGGGGAAGGTCAAGCAGAATTTATGCACAAAGCTGAAGGAAACCCTATAAAAACAATATTTTGAGACTAAAAAAGGGTTCCCAATTTCCACATTCAGAAATCCTAAAGAAGGTTGCTAATAGAGAGAGAAGGAGAATTCTCCAAGGAGAAGGATCAGAGAACCCTTGCAAGATCAAGAGAAAGGAGAAGTGCAAGGAGCTTTGAGGAAGGAAGAGGAAGGAGAAGAAGAAATCCAGAGAAACCCAAGAAATTCTGGAACATTCCTAGTATTTTCTCTCAAATTTCTCTTATTTCTTTTATATTCGAATCGATGTCAAGGTTCTTGTCTTTGTATGTATTTATTTGTCTTGAATATATAATTGAAGGCTAAACTCTCCTTAGAGAGGGTTGGGCTGTAGTTATATGCTAAGTAAGGATAAGGGTGTTGCATGTTGAAATTGCATTAAGTAAAAAATATTAAAATGAATGTTTCCTTTATCTATATGTTGATGTGAATGCCTGGAATGATTATCAATTTTAAATTATTGCTAAATCAATTATGAAATAAGAATATTAATATAAGAAAGAGTTATATTCTAATGCTCACTAATTGTATTAGAGCAAGGAGTGAGTTCAATGGAGCTGAGGGCCATGTGACAAGTTCTCAAGCCCATTAGCACCACTCCCTAAGCTCATCTGAGAAGTTGATGCTTGTGAGCCAAGTCCCCTTCAATCTTTCTACTGATTTTCCATTGGTGGGTCTTGCCTGTCGAAAAATGCATTAGATGTAGTATTTAATTAAGATTAATTAATCAATAATTAGTTTGATTAATTCAAGTAATTATAAATCTTTAATCATGCATAACTTTAAATTTCTATATCCAAATATATCAAAGTTATATCTCATTTTATTTAGTTAAATATCAGGATCATTTTGGTAATATTACTTTTGCTATTTGATGCTTAATTTGCTTAATGACATTTAGGTTCCCCTAAATCCTCCTTTAAACCCTAGAATTTTCATTAGCTCGTATCCTAGTCGATTTAGCTCCAAATCTTGCAATCCATTATTGCATTTTGATCAGGAGAATGCAAGGATCACTAATCTGCAATAAAATTTTAGTTTCAATGATTATATTATTTAATTTGTTTTAATTATCCTAAAAATGGATTAGTGAACATTAGGCTCATTAATTATCCAAATTGCAAAATTTAAGTTTTTGATCACTCTTAATATAGAGTAGAACATAGTGGTGAAGTTAAATAATTATTTTTGTAATTAATTTTACTAATCACCTACTAATCACCCTTAACCTTAATTAAGGCATAAATCAATCATTTAATGTCCAAATTGAGCAAACTCATTATCATTATGATTATCGTGATATAGGAAAACCATAACCACTGACTTTACTCAATTTGGAAACTAATTAGAGAAGTTAGGTTTTTGAACCCGACCGCTTAATCCTCATAATTAGCCTTTAGGCCCAAATCTTGTTTTGCCCATAGCTCGTTCATTTGACCTCAGAATTTAGTAATCTTAGATTCTATGAAATTCTTAGACAGAATAGAACCTAAGTATAACCAAAATTAAGCACTAAATTTCTAAATAAGGCCTAAATTTCTAATTGTTTAACTTTATAGCTCCTATTTGAAATTTATAAATGTATAGTTTATAGATTTTATCATTTCATTTGATGCTTTGTAGCTCCTATTTGCTTGGGATGATTTGTGATATCATAAAACATAAGAAAATATCAGCCTAAAATATACTTAGACAATTATCTAACTATATTTTCTCTTTTATTGGTTGTAGCCCTGGCATTGGTGAATCGACAATGTCAAATTTTGAGCTTTTTGAGGTGGTAGCATCAGGAGAGGAGCCGTATCAGGAGGAGGATTGTCTCATTGCTGTGAAACTTTAGATAGGCCATTCTTTTATTTTTATGAGGATGAGTGTTTATTTCTTTCAGTTAAACTTTAATTAAAATATTATAATAATACAGGTTTCAGATGTATTTGCTTTATTGCACATTTTATTCTGAGTTGGATTATATTTCGTTATGCATTATGGTTAAATTGATATTAGCTTTTATTTGCTTCTGCACTATGAAATTCTTATATGTATATTTAGTGAAATCTCAGCTCAGTATGTGGCATATCCTTTACTTATTAGTAGATTATTGTGAAGTCCTAATCTAATGATAAGTGAGATATCGGTCATAATGACCACCCCACCGTAATCATATTAACATGCGTGTTAACAAGATCACGACAAGGGTGGGGCACCACAGTTAGTATCAGAGAATACCAAAAGGTGTCAGATTGAAATTTCATTCCTATCTACCTAAGGGATTGTTATTCTGCAGTACAATCACTAAATGAATACTTAAAACATCCATATTACCAGAATCACATATGCTCAAAATAAAAAGTATGAAATAGAAATACTTTTATAAATAATATAAAATACCAAAGTATAAAAAATATGTAAGAACAAATTTAAGAGTAATAAATAATTTAAATAACTCAAGAAAATTCTATAAAATCTATAGGTTTATGGAATTTGGAATGTCTGATCTTGATTAATATACTAAGAGATTTGAATCAATGTGGGAAGATTATTACTAGAATGGTCAAAATTATGGAAGGTTCATGGAAGGAGTATCAGAAAAAGGAGTAGTAGTATTGGACAAACTTCTTCAGCATGCCATCTTCAGAGTATTGGACTTTCCCATTTTGTCCAAGGAGTGCTTAAAGCATGTAAAGTTCATTTTAGATGTAATCGAGTGTCCCAATCACATTCGTGTCTCACTAGTGACCTTCCTTCTACAAGATGGAATGGAAAGATGGTGGAACACAGCTTCTTGGGAACTTACTAGAAGATACAAAAGGGAACATCGTACTGTACCTACATCAATTTTCATATTGCCTTCACTGCAAAATACATAGGATAGATTTTCTGCCATTTATAGTAGTTCTTTCCATGCTTTAAATTGTATCTTCCTTATCATAATAATGCCGCATTTTCCCTTTTACTTCTATTAAGAACCTTAAATCCTATGTGATTAATCAAAATCAATGGTAACTGAATGGTTTTTTTGAATTCTTTCTCAAAATATAAAAGGTACTATTTTCAATCAAGTGAAATTAATCTTGGACAATCATCTTCCACTCCTGCTGTATCCAGCAGCTCCTCAAGAGAAATCAATGCTCTGGTTAAAATGGTTAGAACCTTAGTGGATACTCATCTAAGATAGGCAGAATGGGTTGAAAGACTATTAGCTGCTTAAAGCAACCAACACCCTTTACTGGCGTCTATGGCTTCTATGCCCTATTATCCCCCTCAACCTCA
Organism: Gastrodia elata; assembly: GCA_016760335.1. Taxonomy (NCBI): domain Eukaryota; kingdom Viridiplantae; phylum Streptophyta; class Magnoliopsida; order Asparagales; family Orchidaceae; genus Gastrodia; species Gastrodia elata. Next base: position 17,319,089 of record CM028686.1, on the reverse strand, counting down.
TTTTTAGTCCACTAATGGACTGTTGTAAAACTTTATTCACTTAAGAACTCCCACCTTTAGTGGAAACTTATCTACAATGGATACGACTAACTGGCTGAAGCTGGTATAAAAGAACTTGACTTGTATTAAGTGCCCTGACGCAAAAGCCATCCGGCTTATAGTTCATATGTTTCATGAAGAGGTGGAATACTGGTGTGTTAACTTTGTAATACTTGATTTGCCAATTTCGACATTGAAGACATTCAGTGGAAAGCGTTCGTAGATGCCTTCAAGGTAGAATTTATTCCACTGCCGGCATAGAACATTCTGGTGGACACACTCCTCAAGTTAAATCAAGGGAATTGCCCCATATCCAAATAAGAATTAAAATTTTATCGATTAAATCGCTTCTCTTCTAAACTAGTGAGAACAAAAGTAGCTCACTGCCACCAGTTCCAAGGCGGTCTACATGACTACATATAGGATCACGTAGTACCGTTAAGGCTCTCCAATTTTGCTGAGCTCATTGAAATGACAAGGAGTCATCAAGCATCATTAGTTCTAGAGGGACTCGAAACAAAGTTTTGGTTTTTCATCCTTCATAAATGATAACTTCAAGAGAGAAAGAATCCCATAAGGCATGGTTTATCAAATCGAGATAGCTGCTGCTACCTCTGATCAATTCAATGGCTGCACAAAGCCTCATCCGTATGAGAAATGCTATCACAACAATCAGTGCTACCATACTTGTGACAGACCGACCACTTTTTCTATCAATGTACCTATGAAGAAATGGTGGATGGTGTGCGCATTGATCATTCCAAGCACAAACAAGTACTCAACCCTAATCATATCAATGGTAGACACCAACCGCTGAATATAATGGCTCCTTCTTAGAAATCAATCCAAGCCCAAAAGAAAGAAGAGCCCTTTGCACCCTGAACTATTATTGAGAAACCTCTTTAAATGCAAGTGTACAACAACAAACATGCTGGTCCTTCTTGGGTGTACACCCTAACTTCTCTTGAAGTAGAGGAGGATAATAATGTGATTTTAGGTGCATGCTTCTGAACCTATCTTTTTTTGCAAAATACAATAATTTCCATTCCCTGAAAATTTTGCCAAATCTCTAAATCTGCCATACAATAAGTTAGCAAAATCGTTAAGTGTCGGACTTCCATCCAAAGCCCAACTTAGTGCGCATAAATTATGTGACCTCAATATTTTGTGAAACGACCAAGAGTTTGAATTCAAGTTGGTTGTCTTACTGATAGCCAATTTTGATATCATTCTTGGAATGAATTAGCTTAGTATGCATAGCGCAGTCATCAACTGCCAAAACAAGAAGGTTGCTTCATTCCCATAGCAAGCAAGAAATGTTCATTGGGAGAATTGGTACTTAGGCATCATTAATTAATGTAATTAAAGTTGATAAGCTAATCGTTAAGGGGTGTGATACTTACCTTATCACAATGATGGGTGAAGCAAATGAGAGTGTCCCGCTCTCTAAAAGCAAGGTAGTATGTGAATTTGCTGATGTGTTCCCTGAGGATTTATTTGGTTCACCACTAGCTCAAGATGTGGAATTCTCCATCAAATTAATTTTGGGAACACATCCAATCTCTAAAGCAGCATATAGAATGACACCAAAGGAATTTTAGAAGCTAAGCCAGCAACTAAAGGAATAGATTAGCAAGGGTTTCATCACACTTAGTATGTCTCCTTGGGGAATGCCTGCTTTATCCGTTAAGAAGGATGGATCTATACATATGTACATATATTATCATGAGCTTAATAAAGTAACCATTAAGAATAAGTATCCATTACCTAGAAATGATAATTTATTCGATCAGTTATTCGATGCTATTGTCTTTTCCAAGATCGACCTGAGATCAAGATATTACCATTTGCGAGCGAAGGATTCATATATAGAGAAAACCTCTTTTCGCACTCGCTATGGTCATTTTGAGTTTTTATTAATGTCATTCAAACTCACAAATGCGCCATCTCTTTTTATGGGCTTAATGCAAAGATTCTTGAGGTAGTTCTTGGATAAGTTTGTCATCGTCTTCATTGATAATATTCTTATCTATTCTAAGAGCCTAAAAGAGTATGAAGATCACTTGCAAGCAATCTTAGAATTATTATAAGCTCATCAGTATTATGCTAAGTTTTCTAAGTACAAATTTTGGTTGGAATCAATAACATTCTTGGGTCAGGTAGTTGATGCCCAAGGAATTCAGGTAGATCAACAAAAAGTAAGCGCAATCTAGGATTAGGGGCGACTGTCTTCATTGATGATATTCTTATCTATTCTAAGAGCCTAAATGTGGCGCCCTGCCCCCTAATCCACAATCATTAGACTAAGGGTTGGTGTGTTACTCTAGCAAATCCTTCACTTATCATTGAATTAGGTAAGATCCACAATCCACTAATAAGGGAAGGAAATTGCACAGAATGAATATAGGACATCAATCACTAAATCAACACAAACATAGAGTGTGGAAGCATATGAATTAAGTAGTACATCCATTTCATCATACATCAGACATAAAATGAAATGAAATAAATAGCTCAGGAAATAATAGTGCAGAAAAGTAATCATAGTCACAGTACATGTATTATTATAATATTTAATAAATAGTTAAAAAAAAAGACTGAAAATAAATATAAAAGTCTCTCATACTCACAATAAGCAGAAAGGAAAATAGGCAATGTCTAGCTCTCATGGCTGATGCTCCTCTTCTAAATAAGGCTCTTCCTCTTTGGCACCCAACTCCTCAAATCTATCTGAATCTGATATTATCGGATTCATAATATCAGGGCCCTAGCCAATAAAAAGAAAAAACTTATTAGACAATTGTCTAAGTACATTTTAGGCTGAATATTTTACATGAATTATTAATATCACCATTTTATACTTAAATGCAAATGAATAAACTATTTAGCATAGGAGCAGTAAGCGTATAAGGAACAGGGTAAGTTATAAATATGACATTTATAACTAAGCAGGAAATTGAGGTAAAAGGACACACTTCAAGCAACTAAATAAGGAACGAGCATATAGGTATATAATGTAATAAGTAAAAGTACTAAAAAAAAGTCTAATCTTAAACATGATGATGATCATATGACATATGCTAATTAAAGATAGAATTTTGAAAATTGTACATATAGTAAGCAGTAAAGTCTAGCATCCTATATATATATATATATATATATATATATGTACAGGTGAGCAGATAAGTAAGGAAATGCAGCTGACTGAAATAACATGCATCAATAACACAGTAAAATAGTAAATTGAAACTGAACAGGTATGTAAAATTGCCATATCAGAAAATTTGCCAATCGGGCCTAGATAGGAATTCCCAAAGCCTTTTTGGGCTAAGGTAAACATAATAGAATAACAAAACTGAGGAGGTAGTAAATTTAAATGTAGAAATATTTTAGTTATTTTACTTTTATTTCTATAGACACATCCAGAAATAGCCAAGGAGTCAAGTAAATTTGCAAGGCTATACGGGTTTCAAGCTTAACACGCACTCCTCAATGAGTAATATTAAGCATCCTTATTACTCCTTACCTTTATCCATTATGGTAAATGTGCACTAGAACCTACCAGAATATACTGAACCCAAAGTAACTGTTATCCTAGTTATTCTAAGTTTTTATTTTGTGCGTAAAGCTTATTTATATGACATGTCCAAGGAATTAAGCACAAAATACAAGAAATGTGTAGCATAATGGATCAAATAGTAAGCAAGGGACTCTTCTATATATGATGACACTATTGTTATCTAATTAAACTATCTAACTATTCTAAGTTACACAAGTTCAAGATCTCTAATTCTTACTATCGAGTGTAACTTAGAAATATGACCTTATAGATTGCAAAATATTAGAACTAGCTAAGTCCTAATATGATTAATCAATCTCGACTATATAAGTTAAATGATAAATTAGTACGTCCTAATTAATAAATTTAGATGTGCTAGACTAGAAGGAAGCTGGACAAAATCTACTAAGCTAGACATTATGGATTAAACACCACGAGCTTGGACTTAATCACATAATCCTCAAGGTAAGACTTAATATCTACGTTTCAATCTAAATGTGATATAATGATCAAGACAAATCCTATTAAGCAAAGTCAAACTTAATAGGATAATTTTCCTATCTTGAATTTAAGGTTAAAAGACAAAATAATTAAAATAAGTTGTATAATTTAGAAACTAATAAAACAAAGATTCATTCATTGAATAACCTCGTTATTCATTGAATGAAATCTATCTTATGATCTATCCCTAATCTTAGGAATGATCCAAATGTTAAGTGTACAATCTTAAAGGAAAAGACTTAAACAAATTTAGAGACTTTGATAAATTGATTGAAATGCTGATTTTATTCACTTAAGAGATTCTAATACAGTTCTAATACTAGTTTAACTGATTTAGAAGATAAAAGATGCTTAACCTAAATTTTGAGCAAAATGACTATTTTTCCCCCACTCTAGGGTCCAAAAAACTACTTTTTGAATTAAGGTTCCAAGTTAGAATTTCTTATTATCAAATAATTCGTGAAGATATACAGTAAGGACGCTCAATTTGGATAAGAAACATGTCATATAGGTCCAAACTAAGAATTTTAGCCTAAGGGGCAATTTGTAATTTACATATATTAAAATCTAGATTTTTATGCAGTTTACTAAAGGTTGTTATTCAAGGATTCTATAGAGTCTAAGATCACTAAATTCTGAGGTCTAATGGCTAAGTAATGGAGATTCTAATTTTTTAGGGGTGAATCGGTAAATTCTAACGGTCAACAGGGGACAAAAAACTAAACTTTTCCATTTGAGGTCCAAATTTAACAAACTCAATTTCTATAACTTTCCTATAATATACTGAGTGCTTTGACAGGGAGTTGACCCAATTTGTAGTTCAATTGCTCAAGTTATGACCTAACTAGGATTAGGAGTATTTTAGTTCTTTTGATTTTATGGGACTCAGATTCAAAATATTATTTTAGATTATTGATGGAACTAAAATTTTAAGCTAGTTAGCACTTTGAATTTTTTGATTTGGAGCTGAATTGACTAAGTTATGGTCAATTAAAGATTAGAGGCATTTTGGCCATTTTTTTGTAGGATCCTAACTATTACCTTTCAACTAAGCTCCAAATGGGAAAACTAATATTTCTATAGTGATGAGGCTGTTCGCCTAAGTATCTTAAGACCTATATTGCCATTTTTTTGTAGGATCAAATTTTTAATTAACGCCATTTAATTCCTTTTATTTTTCTAACAAAAATGAGACCTATATTTGATATATTTGGGTTATTATTTTAAAAGTTATAAGGCTTTTAGGTTTCATCTAATTTAAATTAATTTTATTTAATTTACTATTCAAATATACAAATTAAATAAATTTATTATTCAAATTATCTAAATTAGATCGCTGTTCATAATAACTAAGAAAGTGTTAATTAACTTAATTAAATAGTTATTAATTTTTGTTAATTAAATTAATTTGATAATTATTAATTAATTAATTAATCTCACTATTTAATTAAATCTATTAATCTAAATTAATTTTGACTCTAATTAATATATTGTTAATTAATCATTAACTAATTAATTCAATTAATTATCTTAATCTAATTACTATAATAGAGATTATACATATACATATATATATATATATATATATATATATATATATATATATATATATATATAATTATCTACTAATTATACTACTTAAGTTTAACTAACAGATCTATACTAACATTCCTAATTATGAATATATAATTATATTAAGATTCTGATAATATACATATTTAATACAAATATATATTATATTTTCTCTAGGGTTTGATCTGCAACGACTCCCTGCGCCACGTGGCATTTCTTGATTGGGCGCGGGAGAAGCAGTGGGTCTTACAGGCAGACTACGGACTTGACAAGGTGGGGCCTGCTCGACACGCGGTGCAATGGCAGCGGGCTCGGAACCGTGGTGGACCCCACACGATTCGAACATCTGCAAAATGTGGGACCCGCAGACACGAGTGTCGCGTGCTGCGCCCGATGTGAATGGTTCAAACCTCGGGTCGACACGGCCCGAACATCCGTAGCTCATGCCCTCCTAAGGACCCGAGACTAGGGCACAGGAAACGGGTGCCACTCCAACCTTGCCGAGGGTCGGCCCGCACGGCGGTGGGAAGGTCGGGAGGAGACCTTTCCAAAGAGGGCCAGACCGTCACCGGAGGTGGTCTAAAGAGCTGGCTAGGTCCAGCCCTAGGCTGGACCGTTCGGATACTCGGGCTCTAATGGTTTGTACTACAGACGCCACTGCAGACGCTCGATCAAATTGATTCGATCAGGCCGATGGTTCGCTGATCATGATCGATCAAGGTTCGATCAATCATACATGATAACATTACGAGCAGAAATAACTAGGATCGAAATGAAAGAGAGGGGGAAGCTGGTACCTGATGATGAACGGCAGAAGGCGAAGGTGGTTTCGACTGGAACGTAGGGATGAACTACGGAGCACCAATCACCTAAAAGTCCCAAGTTCTATGCATAGCCTAGACTTTAAGAAACCATAGACGGAGTCTACGAAGTCCGAGAGGCGCCGGATTTGCGCGGCCAGCGGCCTGTGCGACGCATGTCGCTGTCGATCCCCGCGAGGAGGGAGATAAGCGGGAGCCGTTTGATCAGACAATGACCTCTAATGGCGCGCCCTATTAATTGTACTACATTGGCTTATTTTAACGGCGCCGCATTTTTTTTTATTAATCTGAATAATTTAATTAATTCATTATTTAACTTCTAATATAAATAATTAATTGTTATTATATAATCAACTCTCAAGAATTTCCATATACTCACCCCAAGCTAATTGAGGGATGAGGAACGCAACGACGAGGTCAAAATTTTGATTCGACGAGGATTTTAATTTCCCAATTTTTGGGGTATTTAAATATTATTAAAATATTCGTCAAAATTTTGACGACTTCCGATTGACACCAAAATATTACCCCTAGCTAATTTGGGGGCAATGAGCGTAATGGCGAAGTCCAATTTTTGATTTGAGGTTAATTTAGATGGGTCAAATTTTTGGGTTTTTGGATTTTCCAAAAATCAGGATTTGATCTATTTGACTCCTGATTTGGACTAGATCGTAGTGGATGACTCATAATGACTTGATTAACAATTATAATCAAGATTAGGACTGAGATTAGTCCTAATTGACTAGGATAACAACTTGGGTTATTATAGGCTCCCCCGCTTAAAAATGATGTCATCCTCGACATCACTCAAGTGGAAAGAAAATGGCAAGAATGAAACATGAATTGCATTTGAAGGCTTAGAATGCTAGAAAAGAATACATGGATTCTTGAAGATTCTAAGATACTTAGCTTGTATAACAGACTCCTTTTCCCAAGTGGCTTTGTTTCAGGAATGATTCTTCTACTGAACTTTGATCATGTCGATTGCACGATTCCTAAGTTGCTTGCGATCTCGAGCCAAGATTTGAATTAGTTCCTCGGCATATGACAAATCGGGCTGGATGTGGATTTATGGGAACTGAACTAGGTGAGATGGATCTCTGCGGAACTTTCTTAGTGACAACACATGGGATATATTGTGAACTGCTGTGAAGTCATCTGGAAGGTTTAGCCTGTAGACGGAAGAACCTATGCTGGCTGTTACCTTAAATGGACCAACATAACGGGGGCTAAATTTCCCTACTATGACAAATCTGAAGACTCCTTTCATTGGACTGACCTTCAAGCAAGCGAAGTCTCCAACTCTAAATTCTAGAAGACGGTGATGAATGTCATGGTATTTACTATAACGGTCTTGGGTTGCACGAATCCGTTGTTGAATCAACTGAACCTTATTGTTTGTTTCCTCTACTAATTCAGATCCGTACAACTGAACACTACCTATCTCTGACCATGCCAACGGAGTACTACACTTCCTACCATATAGGGCTTTATATGGAGCCATTTTTATGCTGGCTTGAAAGCTATTGTTATAAGAAAATTCTACTAATGGAAGATGATCTTCCCAAGACCCAGCCAAAATAAGGATACATAGTCTAAGTAGATTTTCAAGAACCTGATTTACTCATTCTGTCTGACCATCCATTTGTGGATGAAAAGCTGTACTCATTGCTAGTGTTGTGCCTAGATCTCAATGCACAGCTTGCCAGAACCTTGAGGTAAATTGACTGATTCTATCGGATACAATCGACATGGGGATTCCATGTAACCTAATTATCTCCTTAATATAAAGTTTGGTGAGTTTCTCAACTGAGTCGATTTGCCTGATAGGGATGAAATGAGCAGATTTGGTCAATCGGTCAACTATGACCCAAATAGCATCAGCTCCAGATTTTGCACGAGGCAAACCCATAACAAAGTCCATTGATATATCTAGCCATTTCCATTCAAGAATCTCAAGTGGATGAAGTAAACCACCAGGTCTTTGGTGTTTAGCCTTGACTAAACTATAAGCATGGTAGTTCTAAGCAAATTCAGCTACACTTTTCTTCATTCATGGCCACTAGAAGGATTATTTCAGGTCTTGATACATCTTTGAGCTCCCAGGATGAATTTGGTATCCAGAGTTATGGCCTTCAATTAGCACCTCCTGATGCATGGACTTAGGGATTCATAGACGATCCCCTTAATAAATAGCACCTTTATGGAATCAAATGTCTGTGTGACGACCACTTTAGATGACTTGTCAAAAATTTATGTACTCATCATCTTTCATTTTAGTGATAGATACGTCTCTGTGGAATATGGGCTCCACATTAATCATTAAGAGCATTGTACTCACCTGGTTACTATGTGCTGATTTAATATCCATCTTATGAAATTCTTCTTCAATAGGACTTTTAGAGATAAGAGCATTGAGAGTAGCATGATGGCTCAAAGCATCAGCTACAACATTTGCTTTTCCAGGATGGTACTAGATATTTAGGTCATAGTCACTGATCAGTTCTAGCCATTTTCTCTATCGGTAGTTTAACTCCTTTTGAGTGAATATATACATCAAACTCTGATGATTTGTGAATATTGAGCACTGGATTCCATATAGATAGTGATGCCATATCTTCAAAGCGAACGCTACTGTAGCTAGTCAAGGTCATGAACTGCATAGTTCCTTTCATGAGGTTTCAGTTGGTGAGATGCGCATACGATGACCATCCCTTTTTGAATTAGCATGACACCTAAGCTTACACCATAGGTGTTAGTATAGACTTGGTAGTCCACTCCTATGGTGCCCCACCTCTTGATCAACAAGATTAGACCTAAGGGGTGGTATGTCTGTGATGGCCCTGCCCCGTCGTGGTCCTGTTAACTTTTGAGTTAACATGATTATAGTGGAGGGGTCATCTAAATGACAAGACCCATGCTTATGAATAGGTTAGTGACTAATGCTAACCCATCATAATCAAAGACTATGTTATTTCTCAAGATATTATCACTAAATAAAAAAAAAAAAGACAATCAGAGTGCGAAAGCATATATACAACATCCATCCATCATATAAATACAACAGTATAGAATAAGTAAAGTGCTGAAAATAAAGTTTAACCCTATATTATTACAACATTTAAATAGTTTAAAAGAACTGAAAAGAAAAACTCGTCCTCACAAATACTGAAAGGAAACTAAGAATCTTCAAGAACACGATCCTCCTCCACAGGCAGATCTTCTGAAGGCTCTATCACCCCAAATATCTCAGAATCTATCATTGTCGGTTTCACAATGATAGGGCCCCAGCCAACAAAAAAAAAAAATTAAGTTAGACAAATTGTCTAAGTACATTTTAGGGTAATCAATTCATTAAGTTCATTAGATATCACCATAAACAAGTAAACACAAAAGCATATAAATGGGTGCAAGAATGCGTAAGAAAGAACAAGACAAAGTTATAAACAAATAGTTTATAACTGAAACAACTAGAAAGTAAGCACATACCTCCTCCAAGCAACTGCAACAAAGTCAGGTAAATATAAAACAAGTGATTAGAAAGAAAAATGCATCCTAACATGCTTATGATCAATCCAAAATTATGCTAATTGATATAAAAGTAAATGAACGTGTAAAACAATTAAGTGACAAAAGTGAGGCTAGCATCCTATAAATGTAAACAAGAAGCACAACTAGCATCCTATAAGCAGAAGTAAAGCTAAAAAATGCTGAAGAACAGTAAGTAAGAAAGTACTGAAATGTAAACTGAAATAGTAAGTATGAACTGAAATAAGATAAACAATTTAAGTTAGAAATGTACCTAAATTAGTAATGCCAACAAAGGGTATAAAAGGATGTAAGGCATGAAGTTTATAGACTAACATATACCATCCTAGCAAATTTTTAGGCTTAGGACATGGCTAGACTCACTTTAGACAGACATATACCACCCTAGCCTGACATAGGTCTAGGTTTGGCCTGTACTAAAGTCTAGGTACAAAAAAAGGCATACTAATTAGGCTACATTCTAATAATTATATGTTCAACTTAACAATGATGATGACATATGAAATGTTGATTATGCAAAATAAGTTGACATGAAACACTTTTCAAATGTCTATGTCTAATACATGTAAACAAGGTAGAAGGCTCAAAATAAGGTAAGCAAAGCATCTAAGTCAAAGTGAGCAAGAGACTCAACTAGGACATAGGTGATATCCATTTTTTATCTAATTTAATCATTCTATCTACTCTAAGTTACACAACTTCAGGGTCTCCAAGTCCTACTATCAAGTGTAACTCAGATTCACGACCTTACAAGTTGGAAAATAATTAGAACTGATCAGGTTCTAATCTTATTAAATCAATATCGACTAAACAAGTTAAATAATAAATTAAATGCACTATTTTAATGTTTTATCATAACCCGAACCCATCTTGATTGATCAAAACAAGATGAAAGGATTAAGAATTAAATACCAAATATGGGGTTTAATCACTTAATCCAAATGGTACAACTAAGGATCTAAGGTTTAAAACCCAAATCTCACATATTATGTTAAGGAAATTCCTAATGATTAAATCAATCTCATTAGGATAGATCTCTACCCTTAATTCTAAGATTTAAATATCAAATAATCATTAAATAAACTAAGAAAAATCTATAAACTAGTAAACTCAAGGCTCCACCTATTGAGTAACCCAATTTACTCAATAGATGAACTCTAGTCTAAGATCTATTCCTAATCCTAAGAATTAAGGCTCTTAATTACTAAGATTATCTCACAGACACACATCCTAACTAATGTTATTAGGACATACGGAAAGATCTAAGAAGATTAAGGAATAAAGGAACACTTAATTTTTACTTAGGATTTCTTAAGGACTTAAGATTGGAGTTTTGATTCAAATCAAATTAATACTTAAACTCACATAATTTATGATCTAAATCATTTTATTTTCTGATTATATTAATTAGAAAGTGATTTTAGGGTTTTGAAATGCTAAACCCTAAATTTGGGCAAAATGACCATTTTGCCTCTACTTAAAGGTTCAAAAGATCAACTTTTGCTCTAGGATTTCAAATCTAAAATTTTCTTTGGCAAAATTTCTTACTGTCTAATATAAGAGTAGACAATAATTACACCAATTTTGGGTGATTATTAAGCCTCATGAGATCAAATTAATGAATTTGACTCATATGGGCATTTTGGTAATTTAGTTTAACAGAATCTAAATTTTCTTTTAGTTTATTGTTACTTACTGTCTACGGTTTCCATAGAACCTAAATTTTTTGAATTCTAATAACTATTGGCCAAGTTATGGCCAATACAAGCTTAAGGGTAAAAGGGTAATTTTGGGTTTCCTAATTAAGGGTAAAAAATCCTAACTTTGTCAATTGGTGTCTAAATTGAGTAAATTTAGTGGCTATATATTCCAAATGATCTACTATTCACAATGACTAGTGGTAGGCTAAATTTGGACACTAATTGGCTAAGTTATGGCCTAATTAAGGTTTAGGGTGATTAGTGAGTGATTAGTAAAATTAATCACCAAATCACTACTCTAACCACACCACCAAGTTCTAATCTACTCAAGGAGTTTTATGAAACTTAAATTGTTCAATTTGGATTATTAGATTTGCTAATATTCTCTAATCAAGTTTTAGAGTAATTAGGGTTGATTAGCATATGTAACTGTTGGATCTAAAATAATTTTATAGATTACTGTAAATTAGTTTTTTCTGGTCTAAATTGATATTTGTATTACCTAATTTGGAGTTTAATTAACTAACTTACAGTCAGTTGAAGTTCTAGGGTTATTTGACATAATTAGGGATAGGTCCTAAAAGTGATTAGTCTCAAATTAATCCAAACAGCAAAATAAACATTCTTAAATTATTCCCTAGGGTTTGCTGAGCACTTTGAGACCCATATTGGATATGTTTAGATTAAGGGATACAAAACTATAGCCATTTGAATATTTGTGACATTATTTGAATTGAATTAATACTCCTAAATGTCACTATACAAAATACAAGTCATATGGGTAATTGGATAGCACCAAAATATTCTCCAAATTTTGCTGATTAAAAGGGTATATTTATTTGCATAATTTGGACTTATATTTTGCAAGATATGGGATGTATAAAGTTTAGGGTTTAATTATTTAATTAATCTGATTTTTAATTAATTGATTTATATTAATATATTTTCGTTTAATTAAATTATAACGTATATATATATATATATATTCATTAATTTATTACGCAGGTAGGACCAGAGACAGCAACGTGTTGAGGCGTCAATGGCTAAGCGGATGACAGCGGGCCCCACCTGCTGTCGCGGACGAGACAGTCATCATGATTGCCTGGTTACGGGCCCAACCGAAACCGCCGTCTAACAGGGTGATGACACGCAGCCAGATAGGACATGTGGCATGCTTTGAGGCGCACGGTCTGCTCCTGGCAGGCCCCGCTATCGGCTCTGTCGAATGGCTGGGCCACGGGTCGGGACCGGGTCGACCTGGCCCGATCCACCTCTTCTCCTTCATCCACGATGATAGAGGATTAGGGCATACCATTTGATGTCAATTCCGTCAGAGGTGAGGCTCAACCTGCACAGAACCAGATAGAGGACATTTATAGCTATCTAATGGTATATGGATGCTGGTAGGGGTGACCTAACCTAGCTGCAAGAGTTAACCCTAGCTCCTGCGTTTGGTGGGCTCGGGACCTCTAATGGTTTTAACTGTGGCTAGATCGCATAATTCAAAGAATCAAACTGTTGATTGCTCGATCAGATACTATGGATTTACAATCTAAGAATAGGAATAAGTGTTCCAACTGGAATTAGAGCAATTTTGTAAGAGATAGGAGGATAGAAGAGTACCTTAGTTGATCGGCTGAGGAAGACTCAATTGAATACGCAGAGACTTGGAACTTTGAATCGACTCGAAGGTGAAAACAGACAAAGATTAGAGCTTACCTGAGCTAAATGGGGGCCTCATAGCGGTGCAGAGCGTCCACGCGGCACGGAGGACGCCCCGTGCCTGATCGAGGGACACGCGGAGGATGCCCTCGCTCTGACAAGAGGGACGGTCGCTCGACCGTTTAATCTTTCGATCGAATGTTCTGGATGACCTGTCAAGATTGACGGTAGGAACAGGTTTAGGAAAACTGCGTTAGCCTTAAGTAAATGACGCCAGTTAAATGCAATTAAAATATTAATAATTTTTATTAAATTATTCAAATTTCTTAATTAAATTTATAGGTTTAATTTAATTCAAAAAATTTCCAAAAAATCACCCATAGCTAATTGAGGGGTGAGGAATGCAACGGTGCGATCGAATATTTGTTCCGACGAGTATTTAATTATTTGATTTTTTTCGGGGTATTTAAGTAATATTAAAATATTTGACGAAAAGCCAACGACATCCAAATGCCTCCAAAACTTCACCCCTAGCTAATTTGGGAGTGATGAACACAATGGTGAAGTCAAATTTTTGATTTGAGATTTAAATAAAATATTAATTTCTAAGGTTTTGGGATTTTCCAGAAATCTAAATTTGATCCAGTTGATCCCTAATTTGACCTAGATCTTAGAGATGAGTTCTAAATGACTTAATTAATGTACTAGAACCACAATTAAGACTTAGATTGATCTTAATTGACCTAAGTAACAACCTGGGTTGTTACAAACTCCCCCACTTAAGAATGATGTCGTCCTGGACATCACTCAAGTTGAAAAATAAAGCAGATGTAAGACATTGAATTGAAAGAGGATGTCATTAAGAAGTACCTTATTTAAAGTGATTTGGTTACTTCTAACGTATATCGGATTCTTTTTCCCAAGTAGCTTCATTACAGGAACGGTTCCTCCACTGAACCTTGATCATTTGAATGAAATGATTCCTTAACTGCTTCTTATCACATTCTGAAATTTTGATTGGCTCTTCAGTATAAGTGAGATCAGGTTGGATTTCTATTTCTGGAAGTTGTACAAGGTGAGAAACATCTCGAAGACATCTTCTTAATGATGAGACATGAAAAACATTATGAACAGCAGTAAAATCTTCTGGAAGATCTAACTTGTATGCAGATGATCCTATCTTAGCCAAGATTTTATAAGGACCAACATACCGAGGGCTAAGTTTTCCAGCTACGCCAAATCTATAGACTCCTTTCATAGGGCTCACTTTCAAATATGCTGAATCTCCAACCTTAAACTCCAATTGGCGATGATGAGCATCGTGGTACTTACTTTGATGATCTTGGGCACAACGAATTCTTTGTTGAACTAATCGAACCTTTTTATTAGTTTCTTCTACTAACTCTGATCCGTAAAGCTGCACACTGCCTATTTCGGACCATGCCATAGGTGTACTGCATTTTCTACCATACAGAGCTTTGTATGGTACCATTTTAATACTAGCCTGATAGCTGTTATTATAAGCAAACTCTACTAATGGCAAATGGTCTTCCCATGATCCAACGAAGTCAAGAATACAGAGCCTAAGCAAGTCTTCGAGCACTTGATTCACCCTTTCTGTTTTTCCATCTGTTTGTGGATGGAAAGTGGTACTCGTGGCTAGAGTGGTTCCTAGGTCTTGATGGACAGCTTGCCAAAATTTTGAGGTAAACCTGCTGTCTCTATCTGAAACAATTGATTTAGGAATGCCATGAAGTTTGACAATTTCATTGATATAGACTTTAGCGAGCTTCTCAATTGAATCTGTTTGCCGAATAGGAATGAAATGCACAAATTTAGTTAATCGATCGACTATTACCCAAATTGTATCTGCTCCAGACTGGCTCGAGGCAAGCCCATTACAAAATCCATTGCTATATCAAACCACTTCTATTCTGGGATTTCTAAAGGATGAAGAAAGCCACCAGGTATTTGATGTTCAGCTTTCACAAGGCTACATACATGGCATTTAGCTACATATTCAGCTATACTCCTTTTCAGCCAGGCCACCAGAATGACTACTTCAAGTCTTGATACATCTTTGCACTTCCTAGGTGAATTTGGTATCTAGATCCATGACTTTTGATTAACACTTCTTGCTACATGGATTTTGGAATCAACAAATAATTTTCTTGATAAATAGCACCTTTATGGAAGCGAATATCTGTTCTGCGACCACTTTCTATCACTTGTTTAAAGTTCAAGTAATCATCATCTTTGGTTTGAGTTATAGAGACATCTCTATGGAAAGTGGGTTCTATATTGCTCATTGAGATCATCTCACTTATCACACTTCCACATATGGGTTTGATATCTAACCTTTTAAATTCTTCATTTACCGAGCTGGTTGCAATCATAGCTATCAAAGTAGCATGATGACTAAGAGCATCGGCTACAACATTGGCTTTTCCAGGATGGTATTGAATATCTAAATCATAATCACTGATTAATTCCAACCATCTTCTCTATCTGCAATTAAGCTCCCATTGGGTAAATATATATTTTAAACTCTGATGATCTATAAATATGGAGTACTGAACTCCATATAAGTAGTGACGCCAGATTTTCAGGGCGAAAACTACTGCCGCTAATTCCAAGTCATGAACTGCAAAATTTTTCTCATGTGGCTTCAACTGTCAAGATGCGTACACTATCACTTTGCCTTCTTGCATAAGCACACACCCCAGGCTGGTTCCAGAAGCATCTGTGTAAACTTGATAATTTAACCCTTCTTTAGGAAGAACTAACACTGGTGTTGAAGATAAGGCATCCTTAAGTGTTTGAAAAGCCCTTTCACATTCAGGTGACCAAATAAATGGAACTGCTTTTTGAGTCAATTTTGTTAAGGGAGAAGCAATTTGGGAAAAACCTTTAACAAATTTTCTATAATATTCAGCTAATCCCAAAAAGCTATGAATTTCTATAACTGATTTTGGTTGAGCCTAATCTTGTATAGCACTAATCTTTTACTGATCCACCCTGATTCCTTGAGAATCTACCACATGCCCCAAAAAGGGTACCGAGATTTACCAAAACTCACATTTAGAAAATTTAGCATATAATTCATGTTCTCGAAGCACTTTTAGTACTAATCTCAAATGACTTTTATGATCTTTTAAGTTTTTGAATAGATAAGGATATCATCAATGAAAACAATAACGAATTTATCCAAATATGGCTTTAGGTTTCTTCTCTGCATTAAATCCATAAACATAGATGGTGCGTTTGTGAGACCAAAAGCATTACGAGGAATTCGTAGTGCCCATATCATGTGTGAAACACAGTATTCTCCACATATGAATCCTTGACTCTCAACTGATAGTATCCATATCTCAAATTAATTTTTGAAAATATTATTGCACCAGACAATTGATCAAAGAGATCATCTATTCAGGGAAGAGGATATTTGTTCTTAATGGTTACTTTGTTTAGTTCTCTATAATCTATGCACATCCTCATAGACCCATCCTTTTTCTTTACAAATAGGACTGGAGCTCCCCATGGGGACATGCTAGGCTTTATAAACCCTTTATTTAACAAATCTTGCAATGAACTCGGAACTAAGTTGATCACGAATTCTATTTCTCTTGCTGGTGGTAGTCCGGGTAATGCTTCAGGAAATACATCTCTAAATTCATTAACTACTTTAATATCAAAAATAGAGACTTCATTCTTACTGTCTCCCATCATGGTGACAAGAAATGTCGTACAACCCTTGTTTACTAACCTTTCTGCCTGGATTGTATTAATTAGAGAACTGTTAGCACTAAACCTTCCTATAAATGTTTCTGATGTATTCGGAGTTTGCAAGATAATCTTTTTCTTCTGACAGTTTTTAGTGGCATTATGCATACTAAGCCAATTCATGCCTAGTATGATGTCGAAATTTGCTATGGGTAATACGATTGACTTGGCTTGGAAAGTACGGTTATTAATTGGCACTTGGAGGTCACAAAATTTGATTACACTAAGTTGGGCTCCAGATGGGAGTCCAACAGTTAACACCTTTCCGAGTTTGTAGAAATGTAATCCTAATTTCTTAGCAAAATTCTCAGAAATAAATGAGTGGCTAGCCCCTGTATCAAATAATATATTGCAGGGCTCATCTTTAATTCATATAGTTCCTAATTTAATCAAATTTAAACAAAGGATGTTTTAATAAAAGATTTTAATGCTGTAAGTATAAGAAGATATTACAAGCGTGTAACTGAGACTCGTTGTTTTCCTCAGCTGCTTCCACAGGGGTAAGATTACACACCCTGGCTTTTCTTGCAGGTCAATTGTTTACTGGGTTGACCCTTTGCAACTTCTGAACTGGGGGCCTAGCAGTATACTTAGTTTTAACTGGAGTTTGTTCCGGTGCAGGAGTTGGCGGCATGAGAGCCAATGGTGGTTCCCTTGAGTTAATAGGATTTGCACGAAACACTTTATTTTGACGATTACGATTAATCAGCACTCCATCAATCATCTCAAAGGCCTTACATTGTTCATATCGGTGGCCTTGGCGACCACAAATAAAACACCGATGATCGTAATGATAGCATTTCCCATAAGGATGAGGTCTTCGACAATCTGGCTTTTTGTTGTCAGCTTTCTTAGCCTCCAATTGATATGCCCTTCCCTGATTTGGGCGATATCGCTTGAAACCTTGAGTGCTATTATTCATATTATATGCCTTTCATTTCATTTCTTTAACCGATTGGTGGTGCTCCACCACCCTTGCTAATTCAATTTTCTTCTCAAGTTCGGTATCCTGTAGTGGAACTACGTGGTCCTTAATGGATTCACGAAGTCCACATTCAAATTTGTAGCATTTATCAGCTTCAGTCGGTGCTAGATGTGGAGCAAAATGAATGAGCCTTCTTAATTCTGTAACGTAGGCAGCCACGGATCGGCTCCCTTGAGTTAATCTTAATAAGGAATCACCGATGATGTTTTTGGCTGACGGTGGTACAAATGTCTCCTTGAAGGCCTGAACGAACCAGTTCCATTCTATTTCTTCTAACTCAAATTCTTCAAAACGTGTTTCTCTTAACTGTTCCCACCAATGTTCTGCTTCTCCTTGAAGCAAGTCAGTAGCCAATCTGACAGACTGGTTGCTTGAACACCCTAGACTGGTTATATTATTCTCTATGGATTTCAACCATGCTATTGTATCCATAGGAGATTCAGATCCATTAAATGTAGGTGGCCTTAACCTTAAAAAGCTGTGTAATATTCCATCACTGGACTGTCTATTCTGGTTAAATGGCAAAGTGTTTCTTACTGTCTAATATAAGACTAGACAACAATTACACCAATTTTGGGTGATTATTAAGCCTCATGAGATCAAATTAATGAATTTGACTCATAGGGGCATTTTAGTAATTTGGTTTAATAGAATCTAAATTTACTTTTAGTTTATTATTACTTACTGTCTAAAGTTTCCATAGAATCTAAAATTTCTGAATTCTAATAAGTATTGTACATGTTATGGCCAATACAAGCTTAAGGGTAAAAGGGTAATTTAGGGTTTTCTAATTAAAGGTCAAAAATCCTAACTTTGTGAATTTGTGTCCAAATTGAGTAAATTTAGTAGCTATAGATCACAAACGATCTACTGATCACAATGACTAGTGGTAAGCTCAATTTGGACTCTAATTGGCTAAGTTATGGCCTAATTAAAGTTTAGGGCGATTAGTGAGTGATTAGTGAAATTAATCACCAAATCACTACTCCAATAGCACCACCAGGTTTTAATCTACTCAAGAAGTTCTCTAAAACTTAAATTGTTCAATTTGGATCATTAGATTTGCTAATATTCTCTAATCTAGTTTTAGAGTAATTAGGGTTGATTAGCAAATCTAACTGTTGGATCTAAAATATTTATATAGATTACTGTAAATTAGTTTTTTTTGATCTAAATTAATATTTGGATTACCTAATTTGGAGTTTAATTGACCAACTTATGATCAATTGAAGTTCTTGGGTTATTTGACCTAATTAGGGTTATGTCCTAAAAGTGATTAGTCTCAAATTAATCCAAATAACAAAATAAACATTCTTAAATTATTCCCTTGGGTTTGCGGAGCACTTTGAGACCCATATTGGGTATGTTTAGATTAAGGGATACAAAACTATAGCTATTTGAATATTTGTGACATTATTTGAATTAAATTAGTACTCCTAAATGTCACTATACAAAATACAAGTCATATGGGAAATTGGACAACACCAAATTATTCTCCTAATTTTGCTGATTAAAAATGTATATTTATTTGCATAATTTTGACTTATATTTTGCAAGATATATGATGTATAAAGTTTAGGGTAATTATTTAATTAATCTGATTTTTAATTAATTGATTTATATTAATATATTTTCGTTTAATTAAATTATAATGCATATATATATATATATATATATATATATATATTCGTTAATTTATTATGCAGGTGGGACCATAGACAGCAACGTGTCGAGCGTCAATGGCTAAGCGAATGACAGCGGGCTTCACCTGCTGTTTCAGACGAGACAGTCATCATGACTGCCTGTTTGCGGGCCCCACCGAAATCGCCGTCTAACAGGGCATTGACACGCATCCAAACAGGACGTGGCGTACTCTGAGGCGCATGGTCTGCTCCTAGCGGGCCCCGCTGTCGGCTCTGTCGAATGGCTGGGCCACGGGTCGGGCCCGGGTCGACCCGGCCCGATCCACTTCTTCTCCTTCATCCGCGATGATAGAGGATTAGGGCATGCCGATTGATGCCGATTCCATCAGAGGTGAGGCTTAGCTCACACAGAACCAGATAGAGGATGTTTATAGCTATCTAATGGTATATGGATCGCTGGTAGGGGTGACCTAACCTAGCTGCAAGAGCTAACCCTAGCTTCTGCATTCGGTGGGCTCGGGACCTCTAATGGTTTTAACTGTGGCTAGATTACAAAATTCGATGAATCAAATCGTTGATTGCTCGATCAGATACTATGGATTTACAATCTAAGAATAGGAATAAGTGTTCCAACTGGAATTAGAACAATTTTGTAAAAGATAGGAGGATAGAAGAGTACCTTAGTTGATTAGCTGAGGAAGACTCGATTGAACACGCAGAGACTTCGAACTTCAAATCGACTCGAAGGTGAAAACAGAAGAAGATCAGAGCTTACCTTAGCTAAATGGGGGCCTCACAGCGGTTGAGGGCATCCACGCGGAACTGAGGATGCCCCGTGCCCGATCGAGGGACACGCGGAGGATGCCCTTGCTCTGACGAGAGGGACGGTCACTCGACCGTTCAATCTTTCGATCGAATGGTCTGGATGACCCGTCAAGATTGATGGTAGGAACAGGTTTAGGAAAACGGCGTTAGCCTTAAGTAAATGACACCGGTTAAATGCAATTAAAAAATTAATAATTTTTATTAAAGTATTCAAATTTCTTAATTAAATTTATAAGTTTAATTTAATTCAGAAAATTTCCAATAAATCACCCCTAGCTAATTGAGGGGTGAGGAACGCAATAGCGCAATTGGATTTTTGTTTCAGCGAGTATTTAATTATTTGATTTTTTTTGGGAAATTTAAATAATATTAAAATATTCGATGAAAATCCAACGACTTCCAATTGCCTCAAAAACTTCACCCCTAGCTAATTTGGGGGTGATGAGCACAATGGTAAAGTCAGATTTTCAATTTGAGGTCTAAATAAAATATCAATTTCTAAGGTTTTGGGATTTTTCAGAAATCCAGATTTCATCCAATTGATTCTTGATTTGACCTAGATCTTAGAGATGAGTTCTAAATGACTTAATTAATGTACTAGAACCACAATTAAAACTTAAATTGGTCTTAATCAACCTAAGTAACAACCTAGGTAATTACAGTGCCACTCTCGCAAATCCCTCACTTATCATTGGATTAGGTAAGATCCACAATTCATTAATAAGGGGAGGATGTGCACAAAATAATTAAGAAGATCAGTCACTAAGTCTGACATACAAATAGAGCGCAAAAGAAAAATGAAGTAAATATTACATCCATTCATCATACATCAAATAAGAAAGAGTACTATAACTCAGCAAATAATAAAGTGCAGAAAAGTAATCACAGTTGCAGTACCTATATTATTACAACATTTAAATAAATAGCTTAAAGGACTGAAATAAAATCTCTCATTCTTATAGAAGGCTAAGATGGAACTAGACAATGTCTAGAATTCTAGGCTGGTGCTCTTCCTCTATGAATGGCTCCTCTTCCTCTGCACCTAGCTCCTCAAACATATCTAAATTTGACATTATCGGTTTCATAATGCCAGGGCCCCAGCTAGTAAAAGAAAATCTTATTAGATAATTATCTAAGTACATTTTAGGCAAAATATTTTATATGAGTTATTAATGTCACCATTTTAATCTTAAGCATAATGAAAAGTAAACTAATAGCATTAGGAGAAATAATCGTACAAGGAACATAATCAGTTATAAATATAGCATTTATAACTATACAAAAGATGAGGCAAAATACACCTCAAGTAAACTAAGCAAGGAATGGGCACATACACACACACACACACACACACACACACATATATATATATATAATGTAGTAAGTAAAAGTACTGAAAGTAAAGTCTAACCCAAACATACTGATGATCATATGACATATGCTAGTTAAAGACAGAAATCTAAAAATGATATATATAATAAGTAGTAAAGTCTAGCATCCTATAAATATGTATAAGTAAATAGGTAAGTAAAGAAACATAGCTGACTGAAACATGCATCAATAATACAGCACACAGTAAGCTAGAACTGAAATAGATATGTAAAATTGCCATATCAAATAATTGGCCAATCAGACCTAGTAAAATTTCCAAAGTCTTTCTGAGCTAGGGCAGACAAAAATTCCTATAACCTTTCTAGGCTAGGGCGGACAGGACAGCGGCACTGAGGAGGCAGTAAATACAAATGTAGAATCTTTTAGTTATTTTACTTTTGTTTCTATGGACACATCCAGAAATAGCTGAGGAGTCAAGCACGTCTGTAAGACTATACGGGTTCCAAGCTTAACACACACTCCTCAATGAGTAATGTTAAGCATCCTTATTACTCCCTACCCCTGTCAATTAGGGTAGATGTGCACCAGAACCTACTAGGATATACTGAACCCAAAGCAACTATTATCCTAATTATTCTATGTTTTTATTTTATGCACAAAGTTCTCTTACATGATATATCCAAGGAATTAAGCACAAAATACAAGGAATGCGTAACATAACTAAATCAAATAAGCAAGGGACTCTTTTATACATGGTGACACTGTTGTTATCTAATAAAACCATTCTAACTATTCTAAGTTACACAAGTTCAGGATTTTCAATTCTTACTATCGAGTGTAACTTAAAAATATGTCCTTATAAGTTAAAAGGATCATAACTGATCAGGTTCTAATCTAATTTAATAAACTATGACTACAGGTTTAATCAATGAATCATAATGCCCTAATTTGATAAATTTAGATGTTATATCTAAGATCTGATCCAGATTTACTAAATTATAGATTATGGATTAAATACCACGAGATTGGGCTTAATCACATTGTCCAAAAAGGATAAGATGTAAGATCTAAGTTTCAGCCTAAGAAGTGATCTATTAATTAAAGCAAATCTTTTTATGCAAATCAACTTAATAGGATGAATCTCCTATCCTAAATCTAAGGTTAAGAGATAAAATAATCAAAATATGTTATAAAATCTAGAGACTAATAAAACTAATGATTCATTCATTGTATAACCCACTTATTTAATGAATGAAATCTAACTTATGAGCTAGTCCTAGTCTTAGGAATAATACTAATGTGAGGTGTGAAGTCCTAAGAAATGACTTAAAAATAATTTAGAAAATTTAACCATCTTGACCTAATAACTGATTTTAACACTTACAAGGATTCTGTTATAGTTCTAATATTAGTTTTAGTGACTTTGAAGATAATTTAGAGTTTAAAAATGCTTAACTTAAATTTTGGGCAAAATGACTATTTTGCCCATACTTTAAGGTCAAAAAGGCTACTTTTTGATCTAGGATTCCAAACTATAATTTCTTACTGCCAAACAATTCCTTACTATCTAATATGAAGATAGACAGTAAGTTCACTCATTTCGGATAAGAAATGAGTAATATAGGTCCAAACTAAGGTTTTTGACCTAAGAGGTAAACTTGTAATTTACACTTAATGGAATCTAAATTTTTGTGCAGTTTACTATTGCTTAGAATTCAAGGATTCCATAGAGTCTAAGAATACTGTATTCTAAGGTCAAATGACTAAGTTATAGCTATTTCAATTTCTAAGGGCAATTCGGTAATTTTGTTGGTCAATGGATGACAAAAACCAAACTTCTCCATTTAAAGTTCAATTTCAACAAACTCAATTTCTATAGCTTTCTTATAGTATACTCAGTGTATTGACAGGGAGTAAACCCAATTTAGACTTCAAATGGTTAAGTTATGGCCTAACTAGGTTAAGGATATTTTAGTCATTTTTATTTTTCTAAAGTTTAAATCCTAAATATTATTTTAGTTTATTGATGATACCAAAATTCTAAGCTAGTTAGCACTTTGAATTTCTGAATTTGGAGTTGAATTGACTAAGTTATGGTCAATTGAAGACTATGGCATTTTGGTCATTTTTAAGGTAGGGTCCTAAATGTCACTTTTTAAACTAAGCTCTAAATGTGAAAACTAATATTTCTGTAGTGTTGGGATTATTCTCCTAAGTATTTTAAGACCTATATTCACTATGTTTGGCTAATTAGGTTAAAAGATGTGAGGGATTGTTAGATCCTAAAATGTCACTACATTATACGTACCCCAAAATAACTTTTTGAATTATGTCATTTGATTCTTTTTATTTTTCTGAGTAAAATGAGATATATATTTGCTATATTTGGGTAAGTATTTCTAAAGTTATGAGACTTTAAAGTTTTGAATTAAATAATTTAATTAAATAAATTAAGTTACCATTCATTTATTTAATTTATAAAATTTTACTGTTCATTCCTAAAGTTAAAAATGAATTTATTATATTGATTAATTAATCAATTATTCCTAATCTATATTTTATTAGTATTAATTATTTATTAATTAATAATTAATCTTTTATTTAATTAATTGATTAAATATATTAATTATTTATTTAAAATTATTAATTGATTATCCAACTATTTAAACTTAATTAATGAATTAATTAATCTATTAATCATCATTTTAATAATATTTAAATATTAATTTAATGAATATTAGGATTAGCACTAATTAAGCCTAATTAATTATCATTAATACTTATTTAAAATTAATTATTTTAAAAATCAATGTAAATTAATTAGCTAATTTAAATAATCTTAATTAGTTAATTACTAACCAACTATCATTAATAATTTATTTATTATTAATTACTATTCAAACTACCCTTAATTAATTACTAATTAATCATAACTAACATAAATATATGGTCAACAGATGGCAGGACCCAGCAGGACACGTGGCGCCTTTTGATTGGCCACGGGGCTGTAGTGGGTCTCACTACAGCTGCGACGGGCCAGAGGCAGGCCCACCGAGCCATGTGGCAGCTCGGGAATGGGCCAGGGCACGAGGTGGGACCCACGGCTGCATCCGAAATGACTGCAGCAGGCCCCACGCTAATGATCGCTGACGGGACGCGGGCTCCACGTGCGACACGTGGCTGCTCCCCCGTACGCCGGGTGGCATCGCGGGCCCCGCACCTTGCGGACGTGGACCCGGGCGGAATCGGGTCAGGCCCGCGTCGACCCGACCCGGCCCGGACTCCATCTCCCTTGCGTAACTTCCTGAGGGCGCCAGGCTAGGGCACGGCTTTTGCCGGCCTTCCTGGCGCCGGACTACCTCGGCATGCACGACCGACGATAGCCCACGATGAGGCCTACACGTCGGTGTGTAGACCGTCATGAGAGGTAGCCGGAGACGCCGGCAACCTCAAACCCTAGTGGCTAGGGTTCGATGGAATTGGGCTGAACGGTTTCAATGGTTGAGCTCAGCCGCAATTCGCTCGATCGGGTTTGACCTAACCCGATCGGACCTGATCATCGATCAATCTGAGTGATGCAATAAGGTATCGAAATGGTGGATCTATATTTGCATAATTAAAAGAGGAGATTAGTGGTACATGTTTTGGACGGCGATAGACTCTAGGGCGCGGGCTCGGCTCGGGTGACGGTTGCAGACTCCAATCGCGCAAACGGTCGGTACCTTGAGCGCAACTGAGGCCTTAAGGCCATCCAGGCGGACTAGCCAAGGCTTGGAGGTTGCCTGTTGGGCGAGAAAGGCGGCGGCTGCCGCGTGGCGTTCGTGTGAGGGACGGAGCCCTCGATGAGGATAAAGGCATGCACACCGTCTGATCCTGGATCAGACGGCTCAGATCTGGCGTCTGTTCCAAACGGTGATGCGAAAAAGCGGGCACAAAAAATAGCGGACGATGTCAAGGGATAATGGCGCCGCAGTAATATTTATATAATTATTTAATAATTTTTTTTAAACCTAATTTTAAATTAATTAATTAACTTCTAAAATTTCCCAAATATCCACCCTAGTTAATTGAGGGTTGAGGAACGCAACGATGAGGTCGAATTTTTGATCTTACGAGTATTTTAACTTCCCAATTTTTGAGGTGTTTTAAATATTATTATAATATTTGCCAAATTTGATGACTTCCGGTTGACACGAAAACATCACTCCTAACTAATTTGGGGGCAATGAGCGCAATGACAAAGTCCATTTTTTAATTTGAGATCAATTTAAATGGTCAAATACTAGTATTTTTGGATTTTCCTAAGATTAGAATTTGATGCATTTGACACCTGATTTGGACTAGGTCTTAGTGGATGACTCCTAATAGCTTGATTAACACTTAGGATCAAGATTAGGACATATATTATCCCTAATTGACTAGGGTAACAACTTAAGTTGTCATAACTCCTTCCTTAGGAAGAACTAGAACAGGGACAGATGTAAGCACATATTTTAGTGCTCAGAATGCTTCTTCACAAGCTGGCGACCATTCAAATGGTACTGCCTTCTGGGTGAGTTTGTTTAGTTGAGAGGCTTTTTGAGAAAAGCCTTTCACAAACCTTCTATAATAATCGGCCAAACCTAAGAAGCTTCTGATTTTTATCACTGACTTGGGTTGCACCCACTCTTGGATTGCGCTGACCTTGTTCTGATCTACTTTGATCCCTTGAGCATCTAATACGTGGCCTATGAAGGCGATGAATTCATGCCAAAACTCACACTTGATGTACTTGGCATAAAACTGGTGTGTGGCGCCTCGCCCCATCACCGCACAAAAGGGTTACAATTATAATCAGATCGGCGGCGGAGCAGTGCGCCACTCGGGAAAACGAGAATAACTCATCTTCCCGAATAGGCTAAAAGACTGAGCCACACAGAAGACTGCTAACTCGAACCAAAGAGTAGGATCAATAGTCAATACTTAGGATAAGAGTAGAATACTTGTCTTAATTATTAGACTAATAAGTACATTGGATTTAAATAGGTAAATATGAATCCAATATACGTTATCAATATATATCAGCATTTCCAGTATGCTGATCACATCACAATATTAAGTATAGTAGTTCAATAGAATATGGAAGCTAAAGCAAAATATCCAGAATACATTCATCATGGAGCAGTAGTAAACATTCATCTCAAAAAAGAAAAATAAAATACATCCAGAATTATTACAACTGATTTAAAAGATGAAAAGTAAAATCTATCTGAAGTACTGAAAATAAAGTAATAAGTAAAAGGTGGAAGACTGGTCCACTAAGGTTCCACGTACTCTTCGTGGATCTCCAGTAAGTCCTCCTGCCTTGTTTCCACAAGCTGCTCGGGATCTAGCAAATTGCCGGATCACAAAAGTACCTCATGTTAGACAAGAAGTCTAACACAACGCAACTAACTAAGCAGTTATAAAGTAAATGCAATAGATAGTAAAGTAAAAACGAATGTAGAAAATATTAGTAAAGGTACTATGTAACTGAAACTGTAAAGACTAGGCAAAGTAAAACTGCATCGAAACTGAATATTGAAGGTAAATGAAAATATCAAATGCTAAGAAATCAATGTGAAAAATGTCCAATGTTGTACTATATGTCACTGGGATGATGCACCCAAATATGCTACAATATGGTATGCCACAGTATGTAGCAGAACTATCACTGAAAGGCTATGAGTCATATGGTACAATGTATACATACACCAAGTTGGGAAGATAGTACGGTGATGCCGATGCATCCTGAAATTCCCCAGTTAATGTATGCAATATTCCGTAACCCATAATTTATCACTGTTACTCATGCATCACTACTAAGATAATCCCTCAAACTTATGCTCATGTTCATGCCCATGCTTTTATTCTATATGAGTAAAATTCAAAAATCCATAAAGCCTTAAATACAGATGATGAATTCAAGGTCTCTACTGTGTAGAATCCTACTAAAAGGATTTTGACTCCTAACTTCTAGAACAAAAATTGGTTAAAGTTGAAGATTTACTTAAAGATCATTAGATGGGATGATTGTATACACATATCTAGCACGTTTGCAAGAAAGGTGATTCTTATCACTTAGTTTGATTAAGCCACCCTAACGAAGCGGTCTTCAATAGGAGGCATCGCCCGTTGGCGATTTGTATCTCAATATGAGTTAATAAGATGCCTAACTCACAATCACACTTAGTGTCTTAAAGAAGATGATTCTAATTACTTAGTTTATTTGAGCAACACCTATTGAAGTGGTCTTCACTAGGAGGCATCGACCAATGGCGATTTGTATTTCAATCAAACTAAGGAATGAGTCCCTGTTTAATACACTCTTAGTCTTGGGAGATTTACTCTTACGGGACTGCACTCATCTAATCCCTTGGGATATCACCTACTCATAAGCTCGCATTGGAGTAAATTAATCAATCCTGAATATTATTGAAGAAAACCAGTATTATGGGTATACCATACTACACCAACCAATGACATGGGTTCAAACAACTCTATTTAATCAATAAGGATTGATTAAGACTATTAATTCTTATGCTAAATAGGTAAGTCCTATACAAGGCTCCAAAAAAATGGTGATCAAGGATCACTAAATATGGATTTTACCATAACGAGAAGTGTCATTCTAATATCTTAAGTGATTCCTACCACGAGGGGTTAAAATCAACTTCTAAGCTTAAGGGATCATCTAAGCTTCTAACTCAATGAATTATACAAAATTCTCCTACCTCAATCTATATTTAAATTTAGGTCTTTAAAATATTTTAGAGACAATCTTATGCTGAGAGACTTAAGATCTCACACCCTTAATTTTAAAGCTAATATTTTAGGTTATATTTAATAGTTAGGTTTAGAGTGATCAGATCATATTATTAAGTCATCTGATCATATCTTATTCTAAGATTATGGGATTTAAATCAAGGATGTTATTAGAGTCAGATCAATTATTAAATCAATTTAGTTCTTTTTTATGCTAGTAGTATTATTTAGGAGAAAATCAAGGATCTAAAGTTTAGATTCAGATTAATTAATCTCATAGATTTATTAATAACCTTAACATGTCTAATTCAAATGATTAAGATTAATACAAAATCAGATGCATTATTAGAATAATGTCAATTTCATTATCCTAAAATCAAGTCAATTTAATTAAGGATTTAAGAGTTTGGATCTTAATCAAATAGATTAGGGTTTAACCTCTTACTTATGCCTAATTAAGATCAAATATTTATTTATAAATCAAATGTCAAATCAGTGAATTTGGGATGTATTATTGATGACAATCTTAGACTTAGATAAAGTCTTAAGACTTCTTAAGGTTAATTAAGAGGTTTAAGTTCTCCATTTTTGATTTATTCAATTTATACATCATAAATTTGCATACATGATTTCAATACATCTCCCTTACTATTATGAATCATATTAATAGAAAAATTTCAAAAAATCGAAGGAATTAGTGCTAATTAAACACTAAATTGAAGCCCCCTATGAGATTGTCCAGACCGGTCGGATCTTACTTACCCGAGGGATCCCATAATGGAGCTACTATGGTGAGACAATTCTCCCCACAGAGGCCACGCCAGACCCGGGGCTTGATCCCTACTCCATCAGGGAGGTGAGACGGATCGAAGCCCCCTGGTCTGAGGGCCTGAGGTGGGCTGGAACTCCGGGACCTTACTCGGTCCCGAGACTCCTTTACGGACTTAGCCTGATCGATTAATACAATTGATCGGCGCTAGTTCATGGCTCAATTTCGATAACATTAGGTTTGATTCGATAATACTCAGCATTACGAGTCAAAAGATGGAAGGTCCAAGCCTCATTGGCTCAAAATCGATAAGTGGGGGTACCTCGTTCATTGGTTGAGCTCGGGGCAGTCAAAAGAGGGTTCGGCTAGCCTTAGCTGAGTATCCAGACACTGCAAATGATCCTGAACTTTAGGAGAGCCTATTATCAGCTGTTCAAGAGCTCCTCGAATCACCTACGCAAGCTCGAGTGATCAACAATGGCGGAAGTTGCAGAGAACTCAATTGATCAGTAAGGATCAAATGGAGCAATGCTAGGGCAATTTATAGCCTTGGCAGAGGATTGGGAAGCTTCTGGAGGGTTGGCACGGGCTGGGAAAGACCCGAGAGATCAGGCCATGGCCGAGCTCTTGAATTTTTAATTTGAGCTCGGCCGGATCACAGGGCCCAATTGGGGCACCTCACCATAACGAGAGGATCCCCTATAGCTTGCTAAGTTGGAGGTGCGAGTGGGAGACAAGGGGGGCAGCTGGCAGTACGGGGAGGATCTTGGTCGGGCGTGCAAGCGAGTAGGGACCAAGCTCCACAGTCATGAGAGGGTCCGGAGCCGTCTGATTGATCAATCAGAAAGGCGCGACGATCCTGATCCTCCAGATCCTAACGACCGGATTCGATTGAATCAGCGCCGTAGGATTCACAAGACACATCCAACGGTAGATCCGTGGTTCCGCTGGATCTAATCCTAGCCGTCCATTAGATAAGTGCGACTGTTAGATTTGCGGAACTCCGTTGTCACACGACTAGGGCTTCGTAGCGGATCACCCACAGTCCGCACAGGGGATTCTGGCCATTAATTTAGTTTTATGGATATATTTGTAATTTAGAAAGATTAGGAACCCTTTTATGCAATTAAACCATTTTAATTAAATTTGAATTTTGGCCTAAATGATTTCCAAATTGCACCAAACTTTCATTCCTAGCTAATTTGGGGGTGAGGATATCAAAAATGCAATCAGATTTTTGTTCTGAGATCAAAATATTTTAGGTCTAATCTAGGGCATCTAGACTGATCAAAATATCATCATTGACTTAGGGAATTCCAATGGACTTCAAATCTTCAGGATATGATCAATTTGATGTTCTATAAGCAATGGTATTAAACTTAAGGAGTAATTAAGTTATATTTTAATAGTGTACCAATCTAGGGTTGTTATATGGTGGCTTTTTAGTTCTTCCAATACTACCCTGAGATGACATTCATGTTCCTCATTCGTCTTAGAGTATATTAGAATATCATCTATGAAGATGATGATGAATTTGTCAAGGTATGGTTTTAAGATACACTGCATCAAGTCCATAAAGATGGAAGGCACATTTGTCAATCCAAATGACATTACTAAAAACTCATAGTGGCCATATCTAGTTCTAAAGGCAGTCTTTGATATGTTAGAATCTTTCACCTATAGCTGGTAGTATCCTGATTGCAGATCAACCTTCGAGAACACTTTTGCTCCGGCTAATTGGTCGAACAAATCATCAATGCGGGGCAATGAGTATTTGTTCTTGATGGTTACTTTGTTCAGTTCTCTATAATCAATACACATCCGCATTGCCCATCCTTCTTCTTAACAAATAAAACTAGCACTCCCCAAGGGGAATAACTAGGCTTGATAAGACCTTTCTCTAATAACTCCTACAATTGCTTATTCAATTCCTGCAATTCTTTAGGTGCCATTCGATAGGGTGCCTTAGAGATTGGCTGGGTTCTTGGGATAACGTCGATTGCAAACTCTACTTCCCGTATAGGTGGAAGACCGGGTATGTCTTCGGGAAAAACATCGGCGAATTTGCAAACGACAGGATTATCAAATAGGGGAATGTCTTCCTTCTTTTCTCCTAGTATTGTCACTAGGAAGGTGCTGCAACCCTTTCTTATCAACTTCTTGGTCTTAATAGCATTCACTAAAGAAGATCTTGTACTAAGGTTCCCAATGAATGACTTAGCTTGTTTATCATCACCCAGGGTGATCCTTTTTTTAGACAGTTGATGGTGGCATTATGCTGACTTAGCCAATTCAAGCCCAGAATAACGTCAAAGTTGGCTATTAGCAAAACAACAAGCTTGGCTTTGAATTCTGTTTCTCCAATGAGGATCTGTATGTTACAGAATTAACGGGCTTGTAGTTGAGCTTCAGATGGTAGTCTTATGTTTAGATGATTTGCTAGACGGTGCAATGACAAGTTGAGAGACTTTGTCAAGCTCTCAGAAATGTAAGAATGACTCGCTCCAGTGTCGAATAAGATGTTACTGGGCTTATTATTTACATAGATTGTACCTAATTATGGATGCAGTAATTTACTAGCTACCTTAAGCAAGTCATATTAAAAAAGTAGATTGGTTCTGAAGTGTGTACCTGACACCACATTGTTATCTTCTGTGGCTTCAGTAGGTGAACGAGCATAAACTCGTGCTGAACCAGTTGGATGCTTGTTGTAAGGCTGCCGGGTTGGTGGTCTCGAAGCATTTGGGCGAGGGACAATAGCTGTCTCACGCCATTGACTAGAAGGAGGAGGTGGTAGTGCTGGGCGGATCATTGCAGGCTTCTGGAACAAATCAAAAACTTTTGGTATTTGGAGTGATCCATCTAATCGCCATCAATAGTATCAGTGTAGTCGCACTGATAGTAGGAGTGGCCTGGCCTCCCGTAGTTGAAGCAGTTCCTTGTCTTATGGTACCATCGCCCATATGGATGGGGATGAGTGCAGCCATTGAAGAGATTTGTTGACAATGTTCCTCCCTTGAGTTGATATACCCTAGCTTTGCTAGGGTTCTCGTGCTGAAAGGCTGTTGTCCCGTAGCTACTCTTAGGTTCAAACACCTCATCAAGTTCTATCATTTTGCCAGATTTCAGCAGTTCTGCGAAGTTGGTTGAGCAATGGGAGATGACTAGCCTCCAGATGGAGGGCCGTTGTCCGCTTCAAAAGTGATGGCATCTATCGGATACTGTAGGGATGAGGTTTGATGCGAATATTGCTAGTCACCGGAATTTAGACTCATATGTCAAAATTGAATGACTTCCCTACTGCTGTTTAAGAAATTGATCTTCCATCGTATGCTTGGTAGGAGTGGGGATTTACAGGGTCTAAAATGCCTCAATGAATTCATCCCAAGAGATATCTTCCAGTTCCCAGTCTACGAACAATGTATGGCGGATGTTGTCCCACCAATATTCTACCTCACCTTGGAGGAGATGAGTCGTTAGATAGATTACTTCAGAATTTGGGCACTTGATGTTGGTGAGGTTCTTCTCTACCATTCTTATCCAATTTGCCATGTCAATGACGGAGAGACTCCCATCAAAGGTCGGAGGTCAGAGGCACAGGAAGCTGAGTAGCAGCCCATCAGCGGGCTGAACATGAAGATGGAATGAGTAGTGAGGGGCTATAGTTGTCTTAGTGTTGGAGAAGTTATGGCTCATTTGAGCTTTTAATAGTCGCTCCATTCATTCTGCCTATGGAGCTTGTACCTTGGCCACTCTCTTGGCCTGTTTATTATAATAGTCCACCATGATTTTGACCACCTCTAATAAGGCATTCACCTCACTAGAGGAACTGTCAGAGGTGGCGGGAGAAGAGCTCTGTCCGGAATTCATGATTTCCTTTTGTACGATTCTAAGTTAAAGACAAAACATTTTCAGAAAACCAGAAAATAAAAGAGTGCAATACTTTATTACTTTTGTTAATTAGAGGAAACATGAGGGTACATCATCAAAAGATGATAGATAAAACATGGAATAGTAAATGTAAAACATAGAATCTATCATATGTATTCTTTAGTGAAAGCCTAGGTAAAGTCAGCATAAGTCATTTCTCGGCGGCGGCGAGCAAATCCATGCTCAAATACCCATACTTTGTGAGCCCACCACTCCTCCACGTAGTCTTGGAGGAGGATGTCAATGATGTCTAGTCAAATACAATCAGGGTATCATAGATCATCAAACACTTTGGTTACTCTTTGTAACCACTCCCTGGCTAAGATGGGCAAATCAAATGCCCGGTAGATAGCATCCTCCAGCATCCATTCCAACACGCTGGCTTCTGCTGGGGAGATTCCTTGGACTTCTGTCCCGTAATGCTTTTCCAGGTACATGTCGAACTCCCACCTTTCTTCAAAGTGGACGTAAAAGTCATACATCGATATGATCGTATAGTAATGCCCTTAGGTATCCATATTAAGTAATTTGTTTTAGTTAGATTGAGTATTTTATCTTACTTGTAATTGCATCTCCATTTCCATACTATTACTATTCCGAGGTCATAATTACGATGCCTTGGATGTAACTCTAGCATTTAGTTAGTGAATGATTGGCAGAAGAACAATCCATTAGGTAGAGAGGAATACAATTTCCAATCTGACACCTTATGGAATTCTTTGATACCAACTGTGGCACCCCGCCCCCTGATCCGCAATCATTAGACTAAGGGGTGGTGTGCCACTCTGGCAAATCCATCACTTAACATTTTATTAGGTAAGATCCACAATCCATTAATAAGGGAAAGTGGTTGAACAAAATGAATATAGGAGACCAGAAACTAAATTAACACAAACACAAAGCGCAAAAGCATATGAAATAAGCAGTACATCCATTTCACCATACATCTGACATAAAATGAAATAAAATAAATAGCTCAAGAAATAATAATGTAGAAAGGTAATCACAGTCACAGTACCTGTATTATTACAACATTTAATAAGTAGCAGAATTGAGGAGGCAGTAAATACAAATGCAAAAATATTTTATTTATTTTACTTTTGTTTATATGGATGTATCCAGAAATAGTTGAAGAGTCAAACATATTTGCAAGACTATATGGGTTCCAAACATAATACACACTCCTCAATGAGTAATGTTAAGCATTCTTTTTACTCATTACCCCTATCCATTAGAGTGAATATGCACCAGAACTTACTAGAATATACTGAACCTAAGGCAACTATTATCCTAGTTATTATAAGTTTTCATTTTATGGGTGAGGTTTTCTTATATGACATATCCAAGGAATTAAGCACAAAATATAAGAAATACATAGCACAATGGATCAAATAGTAAGCAAGAGACTCTTCTATACATGGTAACATTGTTGTTGTCTAATTAAACCATTCTAACTATTCTAAGTTACACAAGTTCAGTATCTCCAATTCTTACTATTGAGTGTAACTTAGAAATACGACCTTATAGATTGCAAAATATTAAAACTAGCTAGGTCCTAATATGATTAATCAATGTCGACTATAATAGTTAAATGATAAATCAGCACATCTTAATCAATGAATTTAGATGTTCTAGACTAGAAGGAAGCTGGACAAAATCAACTACGCTAAAGATTATGGAGTAAACACCATGACCTTGGGCTTAATCAATAATCCCAAAGGTAAAACTTAAGATCTAAGTTTCAATCTTAATATGATCTAATGATTAAGGCAAATCCTATTAAGCAAAGTCAAACTTAGTAAGATGATTCTCCTATCCTGAATCTAAGTCTAAAAGATAAAATATTCAAAATTAGTTGTAAAATATAGAAACTAATTAAACTAAGGATTCATTCATTGAATAACCCTATTTTTCAATGAATAAAATCTATCCTATGATCTAGCCCTAATCTTAGAAATAATCCTAATGTGAATGAAGTGTACAATCTTAAAGGAAAGGACTTAGAGAAATTTTAGGGATTTTAACAAATTAATTGAAATACCACTTTTATTCACTTAAGAGGTTCAAATATAGTTCTAATACTGGTTTGATTGATTTAGAAGATAAAAGATGCTTAACCTAAATTTTGGGCAAAATGACTATTTTGCCCCCACTTTAGGGTCCAAAAAGCTACTTTTTGAATTATAGTTCCAAAGTAGAATTTCTTACTGCCAAATGATTTTTTACTGTCTAACATAAAGATATACAGTAAGTACGGTCAATTTGGATAAGAAACGGGTTCTATAGGTTCATACTAAGGATTTTAGCCTAAGGGGTAATTTTGTAATTTACACTTATTAAAATATAAATTTTTATGCAGTTTACTGAAGGTTGCTATTCAAGGACTCCATAGAGTTTAAGAACATTAAATTATGAGGTCTAATGGCTAAGTTATGAAGATTCTAACTTTTTAGGGGCGATTTGGTAAATTCTAAGGGTCAACGGGGGACAAAAATCAAACTTTTCTGTTTGAGGTCCAAATTCAAATAACTAAGTTTTAATAGCATTCTTATAGTATATTGAGTGCTTTGATAGTGAGTAGACCCAATTTGGACTTCTATTGGTCAAGTTATGGCCTAACTAGGATTATGAGTATTTTAGTCATTTTTGATTTTCTATTATTCAAATTCTAAATACTATTTTAGATTATTTATGGAACTAAATTTCTAAGCTAGTTAGCACTTTGAATTTCTTGATTTAGAGCTGCATTGACCAAGTTATCGTCAATTGAAGACTAGGGGCATTTTGGTCATTTTTTTAAGGTCCTAAATGTTACCTTTCAAATAAGCTCCAAATGGGAAAACTAATACTTCTATAGTGATGGAGTTGTTCTCCTAAGTATTTTAAGACTCATATTGCTTATATTTGGATGACTAGATTAAAAATTGTGAGGGTTTGTTTAGGACCTAAAGTGTCACTATGTTAAATACACCCTGAATCGAATTTTTGATTAGTGCCATTTGATTCGTTTAATTTTTTGAGTAAAATGAGACCTATATTTTATATATTTGGGTCATTATTTTAAAAGTTATAAGGCTTTTAGGTTTTATCTAATTTAAATTAATTTTATTTAATTTAGTATTCAAATATACAAATTAAATAAATTTACTATTCCAATTTTTTAAATTAGATCACTATTTTTAAGATCTAAGAGAAGTGTTAATTCTCATAATTAATTAATTATTAATTACTGTTAATTAGATTAATTTGAAAATTATTCATTAATTAATTATTTTATCCCACTCTTTAATTAAATCTATTAATCTAAATTAATTTTGACTCTAATTAATTCATTGTTTATTATTAACTATATTAATTAATCATTAACTAATTAATTCAATTAATTATCTTAATCTAATTATTATAATATAGATTATACATACTTAAATATATATATATATATATATATATATATATAATTATCTACTAATTATACTACTCAAGCTTAACTAACAGATCTATACTAACATTCCTAATTATGAATATATAATTATATTAAGATTCTGATAATATACATATTTAATAAAAATGTATATTATACTTTCTGCAGGATTTGATCTGCGGTGGCACCCTACGCCACGTGGCATTCCCTGATTGGGTGCGGGAGAAGTAGTGGGTCCCACAGGCTCACTATGGACCTGACAAGTTGGGGCCCGCACGACA
The DNA here is from genome assembly GCA_016760335.1 of Gastrodia elata. Taxonomy (NCBI): domain Eukaryota; kingdom Viridiplantae; phylum Streptophyta; class Magnoliopsida; order Asparagales; family Orchidaceae; genus Gastrodia; species Gastrodia elata. Next base: position 17,281,934 of record CM028686.1, on the reverse strand, counting down.
CGCGGTGCAATGGCAGCGGGCGCGGAACCGCGGTGGACCCTGCACGATTCGAACGCCTGTGGGATGTGAGACTCGCCGACACGAGTGCCGCGTGCAGCGCCCGACGTGAACGGTACGGGCCTCGGGTCGACCTAGCCTAAACCTCGTAGCTCATGCCCTCCCAAGGACCCGAGACTAAGGCACAGGAAATGGGTACAACTCCGGCCCCACCGAGGGTCGGCCCGCACGACGGTGGGAAGGTCGGGAGGAGACCTTTCCAAAGAGCGTCGGACCATCACCGGAGGTGGTCTAAAGAGCTGGCTAGGTCCGGCCCTTGGCTCGACTGTTCGGACACTCGGGCCCTAACGGTTTGTACTGTAGACGCCATATTGAATTGATCCGGTCGGACCCATGGTTCGCCAATCATGATCGATCAAGATTCGATCAATCACACGGAATAATATTACGAGCAAAAATAATTATGATTGAAATGAAAGAGAGGGGGAAATTGGTACCCGATGATGGGCGGCTCAACGCTAAGGTGGTTTCTACTGGAATGTAGGGATAAGCTCCGGAGCACAAATCGCCAAAAAGTCCCAAGTCTTACGCGCAGCCTAGACTTTAGGAACCCTAGACGGAGGCTACGAGGTCCGGGAGGCACCAGATTGGCGCGACCAGTGGCCCAGGGGACGCGTGTCGCGGTCAATTCCCGCGAGGAGGGAGATAAGCGGGAGCCATCTAATCAGACGGTGATCCTTAATGGTGTGCCCTATTAATTGGACAACGTCAGCTTATTTTAACGATGCCGCATTTTTTTTTATTAATCTAAATAATTTAATTAATTCATTATTTAACTTCTAATATAAATAATTAATTGTATTTAAATAATCAACTCCCAAAAATTTCCAAATATTCACCCCTAGCTAATTAAGGGGTGAGGAACACAATGAGGAGGTTGAATTTCTGATTCGATGAGGATTTTAATTTTTCAATTTCGAGGTATTTAAATATTATTAAAATATTCATCAAAATTTTGACGACTTCCGATTGACACCAAAACATCACCTCTAGCTAATTTGGGGGTAATGAGCACAATGGCGAAGTTCAATTTTTGATTTGAGGTCAATTTAGATGAGTCAAATTTTAGGATTTCTAGATTTTCAAAAATTAGGATTTGATTCATTTGACTCCTAATTTGGACTAGGTCGTAGTAGATGACTCGTAATGATTTGATTAATACTAAGGATCAAAATTATGACTGAGAAGTCCTAATTGATTAGGGTAATAACTTGGGTTATTACAGGCTCCCCCGCTTAAAAATGATGTCATCCTCGGCATCACTCAAGTGGAAATAAAAAAGCAAGAGTGAAACATGAATTGCATTTGAAGGCTTAGATTGCTAGAAAAGAATACCTAGATTCTCGAAAAGTCTAGGATACTTAGCTTGCATATCAGATTCCTTTTCCTAGGTGGCTTCATTTTGAGAACGGTTATTCCACTGAACTTTGATCATGTCAATTGCACGATTCTTATGTTGCTTGCGATCTCGGGCCAAGATTTGAATTGGTTCCTCGGCATACAACAGATCGGGCTGGATTTGGATTTCTGGGAACTAAACTAGGTGAGATGGATCTTTGAGGCACTTTCTTAGTGATGACACATGGAATATATTGTGAATTACTGTGAAGTCATCTAGAAGGCTTAGCCTGTAGGTAGAAGAATCTATTCTGCCTGCTACCTCATATGGGCCAACATAACGGGAGCTAAGTTTCCCTGCTATGCCGAATCTGAAGACTTCTTTCATTGGACTGACCTTCAAGTAAGCAAAGTCTCCAACTCTGAATTCTAGAGGATGGTGATGAATGTCGTGGTATTTACTCTGACGATCTTGGGCAGCACGAATCTGTTGTTGAATCAACTGAACCTTATTATTTGTTTCCTCTACTAATTCAGACCCGTACAATTAAACACTACCTATCTCTGACCATGCCAATGGAGTACTATACTTCCTACCATATAGGGCTTCATATGCAGCCAGTTTTATGCTGGCTTGAAAGCTATTGTTATAAGCAAATGGATGATGATCTTCCCAAGACCCAGCAAAATCAAGGATACATAGTCTAAGTAGATCTTCAAGAACCTGATTTACTTATTCTATCTGACCATTCATTTACGGATGAAAGGTTGTACTCATTGCTAGTGTTGTGCCTAGATCTCGATGCACGGCTTGCCAGAACCTTGAGGTAAATAGACTCTCTATTGGATACAATCGACATGGGGATTCCATGTAACCTAATTTTCTCCTAGATATAAAGTTTGGCAAGTTTCTCAACTGAGTCTGTTTGCCTGATAGGGATGAAATGAGTGGATTTGGTTAATCGATCAACTATGACCCAAATAGCATCAGCTCCAGATTTTGCACGAGGAAATCCCATAACAAATTCCATTGATATATCTAGCCATTTCCATTCAGGAATCTCAAGCGGATGAATTGAACCAACAGATCTTTGGTGTTCTGCCTTGACCAAACTGCAAGCATGGAACTTCTTAACGAACTCAGCTACACTTTTCTTCATTCCTGGCCACCAGAAGGATTGTTTTAGGTCTTGATACATCTTTGAGCTCCTAGGATGAATTTGGTATCCAGAGTTATGGCCTTCAATTAGCACCTCCTGATGCATGGACTTAGGGATCCATAGACAATCCCCTTGATAAATAGCACCTTTATGGAATCGAATATCTATGCGACTACCACTTTTGATGGCTTGTTTAAAATATATATACTCATCATCTTTCGTTTTAGTTATAGATATGTCTCTGTGGAATGTGGGCTCCACATTAATCATTAAGAGCATTGTACTCACCTAGTTACTACATGCTGATTTGATATCCATTTTACAAAATTCTTCTTCAAGAGGACTTTTAGAGATAAGAGTATTGAGAGTAGCATGATGACTCAAACCATCAGCTACAACATTTACTTTTCTAGGATGGTACTAGATATCTAGGTCATAGTCACTGATCAGTTCTAGCCATCTTCTTTGTCAGTAGTTTAACTCCCTCTGAGTGAATATATACTTCAAACTTTGATGATCTATGAATATTGAGCATTGGATTCCATATAGATAGTGACGCCAGATCTTCAAAGCGAACACTACTGCAGCTAGTTCGAGGTCATGAACTGCCTAGTTCCTTTCATGAGGCTTCAGTTGATGAGAAGCGTATGCGATGACCTTCCCTTTTTGAATTAGCATGACACCTAAACCTACACCATAGGCTTCAGTGTAGACTTGGTATTCCACTCCTTCCTTAGGAAGAACTAGAATGGGGGAAGGTGTAAGTGCATCTTTTAGTGCTTGGAATGCTCCTTAACAAGTTGGCGACCATTCAAATGGTATTGCCTTCTGGGTGAGTTTGGTGAGTGGAGAGGCTATTTGAGAAATGCCTTTCACAAACCTTCTGTAATAACTAACCAAACCTAAGAAGCTTCTGATTTCTGTCACTGACTTGGGTTGCACCCACTCTTGGATTGCACTGACCTTGTTATGATCTACTTTGATCCCTTGAGCATCTACTACGTGGCCTATGAAGGTGACAGATTCATTCCAAAACTCACACATGGAGTACTTGGCATACAACGGGTGGCTTCTTAGTTCTTCCAATACTGCTCTGAGATGACATTCGTGTTCGTCCTTCGTCTTAGAGTATATTAGAATATTATTTAAGAAGACGATGATGAATTTGTCAAGGTATGGTTTCAAGATACGCGGCATCAAGTCCATAAAGATGGAAGGTACATTTGTCAATCCAAACGACATCACTAAAAACTCATAGTCGCCATATCTAATTCTAAAGGTAGTCTTTGCTATGCCAAAATCTTTCACCTGCAGCTAGTGGTATCTTGATCACAGATCAACCTTCGAGAACACTTTTTCTCCTGCTAACTGATCAAACAAATCGTCAATGCGGGGAAGCAGGTATTTGTTATTTATGGTTACTTTGTTCAGTTCTCTATAACCAATACACATCTGCATTGACCCATCTTTCTTCTTGATAAATAAAACTGGTGCTCCCTAAGGGGGATAACTAGGCCTGATAAGACCTTTCTCTAATAACTCCTGCAATTGCTTGCTCAATTCCTGCAATTCTTTAAGTGCCTTTCGATATGGTTCCTTGGAGATTGGCTGGGTTCCTAGGATAACGTCGATTGCAAACTCTACTTCCAGTATAGGTGGAAGACCGAGTAGGTCTTCAGGAAAAACATCGGCGAATTTGCAAATGACGAGATTATCGGATAGGGGAATGTCTTCCTTCTTTTCTCCTAGTATTGTCACTAGCAAGGTGCTGCAACCCTTGCTTATCAACTTCTTTGTCTTAATAGCATTCACTAAAGAAGATCTTGTACTAAGGTTCCCAACGAATGACTTAGCTTGTTTATCATCACCTAGGGTGATCCTTTTTTTTGACAGTTGATGGTGGAATTATGCTGACTTAGCCAATTCAAGCCCAGAATAACGTCAAAGTTGGCTATTAGCAAAACAACAAGCTTGGCTTCGAATTCTGTTTCTCCAACGAGGATCTGTATGTTACAGAATTAACAGGCTTGTAGTTGAGCTTCAGATGGTAGTATTATGTTTAGAGGATTTGCTAGATGGTGCAATGACAAGTTGAGAGACTTTGTCAAGCTCTCAGAAAAGTAGGAATGACTCACTCCTGTGTCGAATAAGATGTTACCGGGCTTATTATTTACATAGATTGTACCTAATTCTGGATGTAGTAATTTATTAGCTACCTTAAGAAAATCATATTAAAAAGGTAGATTAGTTCAGAAGTGTGTACCTGACACCACATTGTTATCTTCCACCACTTCAGTAAGTATAAGAGCATAGGCTCATGCTGGACCTGTCGGCTGCTTGTTGTAAGGCGGCCAGGTAGGCGGTCTCGGAGCATTTGGGTGGGGGACAATGGTTGTCTCACGCCGTTAACTAGAAGGAGGAGGTGGCAGTGCTGGTCGGACCATTGCAGGCTTCTGGAACAAATCAAAAACTCATTGGCATTTGCAGTGATCGATCTGATCGCCATCAATAGTATCGGTGTAGTTGCACCGATAGTAGGAGTGGTTTGGCCTCCCGCATTTGAAGTAGTTCCCGGTCTTATGGTAGCATCGCCCATATGGATGGGGATGAGTACAGCCTTTGAAGAGAATTGTTGATGAAGTTCCTATCTCAAGTTGATATACCCTAGCTCTCCTAGGGTTCTCGTGCTGAAAGGTTGTCGTCCCGTAGCTGCGCTTAGGTTCAGACCCCTCATCAAGTTCTATCATTTTGGCGGATTCCAGCAGTTCTGCGAAGTTGGTAGAGTAGTGGGAGATGACTAGCCTCTAGATGGAGGGTCATAGTCCGCTTCAAAAGCGATGGCATCTATTGGATTCTGTAAGGATGAGGTTTGAGGCGAACCTTGCTAGTCGCCGGAATTTAGACTCATATGCCAAAACTGAACGATTTCTCTACTGCAGTTTAAGAAATTGATCTGCCATCATATGCTTGGCAATAGTGGGGATGTACTGGACTTGAAATTCCTCAATGAATTCATCACAAGAGATGTCTTCAAGTTCCCAGTCTACAAACAACGTATGGCAAATGTTGTCCCACCAATATTTTGCCTCACCTTGGAGGAGATGAGTTGTCAGATAAATTACTTCAGAATCCGGGCACTTGATGCTGGTGATGTTCTTCTCTACCGTTCTTATCCAATTTGTCGTGTCAATGGCGGAGAGTCTCCCATTAAAGGTTGGAGGTCGAAGGCGCAGGAAGCTAGTAGCAGCTCATCAGCGGACTGAACATGAAGCTGGAATGAGTAGTGAGGGGCTATAGTTGTCTCAGTGTTGGAGCAATTCTAGCTCATTTGAGCTGTTAATAGTCGCTCCATTCGTTCTGCCTATCGGGCTTGTACCTTGGTCGCTCTCTTGGCCTATTTATTATAAGAGTTCACCATGATTTTGACTGCCTCTAACATGGCATTCACCTCACTAGAGGAACTGTCTGAGGTGGCGGGAGAAGGGCTCTATCCGAGATTCATGATTTCCTTTTGTACAATTATGAGTTAAAGACAAAACATTTTTAGAAAACTAGAAAATAAAAGAGTGCAATACTTCATTACTTTTATTAACTAGAGCAAACATGAGGTTACATCATCAAAAGACAATAGATAAAACATAAGATAGTAAATGTAAAACATAGAGTCTATCCTATGTATTCTTCGGTGAAAGCCTGGGTAAAGTTAGCATAAGTCATTTATCGACAGCGGCGAGCAGATCCATGCTCGAATACCCATACTTTGTGAGCCCATCACTCCTCCACGTAGTCTTGGAGGAGGATGTCAACGATGTCGAGTTGAATACAATCCGGGTATCCCAGATCATCAAACACTTTGGTTACTCTTTGTAACCACTCCCTGGCTAGGGTGGGGAAATCCAATCCCCAGTAGATAGCATCCTCCAACATCCTTTCCAACATGCTGGCTCCTACTGGGGAGGCTCCTTGGACATCTCTCCCATATTATTTTGCCATGTACACATTGAACTCCCACCTTTCTTAAGAGTGGGTGTAAAAGTTGTACATCAACATGATCATATAGTAATGCCCCTAGGTATCTATACTAAGCAATTTGTTTTAGTTAGATTAAGCATTTTATCTTACTTGTAATTGCATCTCCATTTCCATACTATTACTATTCAGAGCTCGCAAGTATGGTGCCTTAGATGTAACTCTAGTATTTAATTAGTGACTGATTGGCAGAAGAAAAATCCATTAGGTAAAGAGGAATACAATTTCTAATCTAACAACTTATGGAATTCTCTGATATCAACTGTGGCGCCCCGCCCCCTGATCCACAATCATTAGACAAAGGGGTGGTGTGCCACTTTGGCAAATCCCTCACTTATCATTGGATTAGGTAAGATCCGCAATCCACTAATAAAGGAAAGATGTTGCACAGAATGAATATAGTAGATCAGTCACTAAATCAACACAAATACAGAGTACAGAAGCATATGAAATAAGTAGTACATCCATTTCACCATACATCAGACATAAAATAAAATGAAATAAATAGCTTAAGAAATAATAATGTAGAAAAGTAATCAGAGTCACAGTGCCTATATTATTATAATATTTAATAAATAGTTAAAAAAAGACTAAAAATAAATCTAAGAGTCTCTCATCCTCATAATGAGTAGAAAGAAACTAGGCAACGTCTGGCTCTCCTGGCTGATGGTCCTCTTCTAAATAAGGCTCTTTCTCTTCAGCACCCAGCTCCACAAATCTATCTAAATCTGACATTATCAGTATCATAATGCCAGGACCCTAGCCAATAAAAAAAAAATCTTATTAGACAATTGTCTAAGTATATTTTAGGTTGAATATTTTATATAAATTATTAATATCACCATTTTATACTTAAATACAAATGAATAAACTATCTAGCATAGGAGAAGTTAGCGTACAAGGAACAGGATAAGTTATAAATATGACATTTATAACTAAGCAGGAAATTGAGGTAAAAAGACACACCTCAAGCAACTAAACAAGGAACGGGCATATACGTATATAATATAGTAAGTAAAAGTACTGAAAGAAAAGTCTAATCCTAAACATGCTGATAATCATATGACATATGCTAATTAAAGATAAAAATCTGAAAATGGTACATATAGTAAGCAGTAAAGTCTAGCATCTTATATATAGATATATATATATATATATATATATATATATATATATATATAAATGTACAGGTGAGTAGATAACTATGAAAATATAGCTGATAGAAATAACATGCATCAGTAAGACAATAAAATAGTAAACTGAAACTAAACAGGTATGTAAAACTTCCATATCAAAAAATTGGCTAATTGGGCCCACACAGAAATTCCCAAAGCCTTTCTAAGATAGGGCAGACAAAACAAAATAGCAAAATTGTGGAGGCAATAAATACAAATGCAGAAATATTTGAGGCAGTAAATATTTCTATGGACATATCCAAAAATAGTTGAGGAGTCAAGAATATCTGCAAGACTATACGGGTTCCAAGTTTAACACACACTCCTCAATGAGTAATGTTAAGTATCCTTTTTACTCCTTACCCCTGTCCATTAGAGTAAATGTGCACCAGAACCTACCAGAATATACTGAACCCAAGGCAACTGCTATCCTAGTTATTCTAATTTTTTATTTTATGCATAAGGTTTTCTTATATGACATGTCCTTGAAATTAAGCACAAAATACAAGAAATGCGTAGCACAATGGATCAAATAGTAAGCAAGGGACACTTCTATACATGGTGACACTATTGTTGTCTAATTAAACCATTCTAATTATTCTAAGTTACACAAGTTCAGGATCTCCAATTCCTACTATCGAGTGTAACTTAGAAATACGGCCTTATAGATTGCAAAATATTAGAACTAGCTAGGTCCTAATATGATAAATCAATGTCGATTACATAAGTTAAATGATAAATCAGTACATCCTAATTAATGAATTTAGATGTTCTTGACTAGAAGAAAGCTGGACAAAATTTACTAAGCCAAAGATTATGGATTAAACATCACGAGCTTGGGCTTAATCACATAATCCCAAAGGTAAGATTTTAGATCTGGGTTTCAATCTAAATGTGATCTAATGATTAAGGCAAATCATATTATGTAAAGTCAAACTTATTATAATGATTTTCCTATCCTGAATCTAAGATTGAAAGACAAAATAATCAAAATAAGTTGTAGAATCTAGAAACTAATAAAACTAAAGATTCATTCATTAAATAACCATATTATTCAATGAATAAAATATATCCTATGATCTAGCCCTAATATTAGAAATGATCCTAATGTGAAGTGTACAATCTTAAAGGAAAGCACTTAGAGAAATTTTCAGGATTTTAACAAATTAATTGAAATGCTGCTTTTATTCATTTAAGAGGTAATTTGAACTTCAATTGGTCAAGTAATTGCCTAACTAGGATTAGGGGTATTTTAGGTATTTTTAATTTTCTAGTATTTAGATTCTAAATACTATTTTAGATTATTGATGGACATAAAATTCTAATCTAGTTAGCACTTTGAATTTCTTGATTTGAAGCTGAATTAACCAAATTCTGGTCAATTAAAGACTATGGGCATTTTGATCATTTTTTTGTAGGGTCATAAATATTACCTTTCAACTAAGCTCCAAATGAGAAAACTAATACTTCTATAGTAATATGACTATTTTCTTAAGTATTTTAAAACCCATATTGCTTATATTTGGATGACTAGGTTAAAAGTTGTGAGGGTTTGTTTAGGATCTAAAATGTCTCTAGGTTAGATACACTCCAGATCGAATTTTTGATTAGTGCAATTTGATTCATTTTATTTTTTTTGAGTAAAATGGGACTTATATTTGATATATTTGGGTCATTATTTTAAAAGTTATAAGGCTTTTAGATTTTATCTAATTTAAATTAATTTTATTTAATTTAATATTCAAATATACAAATTAAATGAATTTACTATTCCAATTATTTAAATTAGATCACTATTTTTAATAACTAAGAAAAGTGTTAATTCTCTTAATTAATTAATTATTAATTACTATTAATTAAATTAATTTGAGAATTATAAATTAATTAATTAATTTATCCCACTCTTTAATTAAATCTATTAATGTAAATTAATTTTGACTCTAATTAATTCGTTGTTTATTATTAACTATATTAATTAATCATTAACTAATTAATTCAATTAATTATCTTAATCTAATTACTATAACATAGATTATACATACATTTATATATATATATATATATATATATAATTATCTACTAATTATACTATTTAAGCTTAACTAACAGATCTATACTAACATTCCTAATTATGAATATATAATTATATTAAGATTCTGATATTATACACATTTAATACAAATGTATATTATATTTTTTGCAGGATTTGATCTGCGGCGGCACCCTGCGCCACGTGGCATTCCCTGATTGAGCGCGGGAGAAGCAGTGCGTCCCACAGGCAGACTACGGACTTGACAAGGTGGGGCCTGCGTGACGCACGACATAATGGCAGCGGTCGCGGAATCGTGATGGACCCCACACGATTCGAACTCCTGCGGGATGTGGGACCCGCAGACATGAGCGCCGTGTGCAGCGCCCGACGTGAACGGTTCGGGCCTCGGGTCGACCCGGCTCGAACCTCCGCAGCTCATGCCCTCCTGAGGACCTAAGACTAGTGCACAGGAAACGGGTGCCACTCCGTCCCCGCTGAGGGTCGGCCCGCATGGACGGTGGGAAGGTCGGGAGGAGACCTTTCCAAAGAGGGCTGGACCGGCACCGGAGGTGGTCTAAAGAGCTCGCTAGGTCCGGCCCTAGGCTCGACCGTTCGGACACTCGGGCTCTAACGATTTGTACTGTAGACGCCCGATTGAATTAATCCGATCAGACCGATGGTTCACCGATCATGATCGATCAAGGTTTGATCAATCATACGGATTAATATTACGAGCAAAAATAATTATGATTGAAATGAAAGAGAGGGGGGAATTGGTACCCGATGATGGACGGCTCAAGGCGAAGGTGGTTTCTATTGGAATGTAGGGATGAGCTCCGGAACACAAATCACCAAAAAGTCCCAAGTCCTACGCGCAGCCTAGACTTTAGGAACCCTAGACGGAGGCGCCGGATTGGCGTGGCCAGTGGCCCGGGCGACGCGTGTCGCGGTCGATTCCCGCGAGGAGTGAGATAAGCGGGAGCCGTCTAATCAGACAGTGATCCCTAACGGCGCGCCCTATTAATTGGACAGCATCGGCTTATTTTAACAGCGCCGTGTTTTTTTTTTATTAATCTAAATAATTTAATTAATTCATTATTTAACTTCTAATATAAATAATTAATTATATTTAAATAATTAACTCCCAAAATTTTCCAAATACTCACCCCTAGCTAATTGAGGGGTGAGAAATGCAACGACGAGGTCGAATTTTAGATTCGACAAGAATTTTAATTTCCCAATTTTTGGGGTATTTAAATATTATTAAAATATTCGTCAAAATTTTGATGACTTCTGATTAACACGAAAACATCACCCCTAACTAATTTGGGGGCAATGAGCACAATGACGAAGTTCGATTTTTGATTTGAGATCTATTTATATGGGTCAAATTTTAGGGTTTCTGGATTTTCCAAAAATCAGGATTTAATCAATTTGACTCCTGATTTGGACTAGGTCGTAGTCGATGACTCCTAATGACTTGATTAACACTTAAGATCAAGATTATGACTGAGATTAATCCTAATTGACTAGGGTAACAACTTGGGTTGTTACACTAACAGAGTCTGAAGATCACTTGGAAGCAATCTTAAAATTATTGAAAGCTCATCAGCATTATGCTAAGTTTTCTAAGTGCAAATTTAGGTTGGAATCAGTAACATTCTTGGGTCATGTAGTTGATGCCCAAGGAATTCATGTAGATCAGCAAAAAGTTAGCGCAGTCCATGATTAGGGGCCCTTTAATAAGGGCAAAATGGTCAATTTGCCAAAAATTTAGATTAAGTGCCCTCAACCTCTAGAATATCAATTAAAACAATAGAACCAGTAATTAAACTAATTTATAATCAATTTAGGCTCTTAAACTCATAATTGAATTGAGAAAATCCTCAATTATGGCTTAAAAATTCTAAGTAAAATTAATACCTCTCTAGCTTAGTTCTTAACTCACTATCTATCTTCCTTAACTAAGTTAAGTCAGCATATACAGATAAAGTGCTCTAATTATCATCAATTCTTAAAGTTCCTAAGTTATCCATTAGGAGCTTCCTTAGGATTTGCACTTTGCTTTAGGATTCTTTCCTTAAGAATTCGAAATAGAAGTTAGGCTAGATTTCATTCAATAAGTAAATAGGTTATTCAATGAAAGAAATCTTGGTTTTATTAGTTTCTAGATTTTTATATTTTAACTATGATTATTTTATCTCCTAACTTTAGATTAAGATTAAGAGATCCATCCTATTAAGCTTTGATTTTTCTTAATAGAATTTGCCTTAATCATTAGTTCACAATTTAAACTTAAACTTTAGTCCTTAAGTATTACCTTTGGGATTATAAGGTTAAGCCCCAAAACTTAGTGTTTAATTCCTAATCCCTAGTTTTAGAAGATCTTGATCAGATCTTAGCTTAGGTCATCTAAATTCATCAAATAGGATGTACTGATTAATAATTTGACTTGAATGCATTATTGATTCAATTAAATTAAGACCTAATTAACTATAATTAATTTTAACTCATAAGGCTGTGGATCTAATTATACTTGATAGTATGAATTAGAGATCCTAAACTTTTATTACTTGGAATACAAAGAGTGGATTAAGTAGATAATAACAGATATCACCTATGTAGTAGAGTTCCTTACTTACTATTGAGTCTTTGTTGCTTTTGCATTCCTTGTACTTTGTGAATTTTTCTTTGAACATGTCATACATGATAACATTGTTGCATGAAATGAAAACATAGAATAATTAGGTTAACATTTGCATAGGGTTCAATTTCTGATTGAACTTGTGTATTTTACCTCCATTGGACAGGGGGCAAGAAGAAATAAGGATTACTTAACGCCTACTCATTGAGGAGAGATCTGTTAAGTTGGAACCTGAACAGTCTTGCAGACGCGCTTGACTCCTCAGTCACTTATGGATGTGTTTATAGAAATAAAGTAAAATAACTAAAATCTTACTGCATGTGTATTTACTGCCTCCTCAGTATAGTTATATTTCTTGCCCTAGCCCAGAAAGGCTATGGGTTCTTGCATATCCTGCCATAGCCCAGAAAGGCTATGAGAATCTTACGGTACAGTGGCTCGTTTGGCTAATCTTTCTGATATGGCAGTCTTTACATACTTTCTTTCTGCTTTATAGTTTACTGTTATTGTAGTTAGTCTTTACATTACTTACTTACTTGTATACTTATAGGATGCTAGTTTTCTTTTTTGCTTACTTATACAAATCACAGCTAGATTTCTTTCTTTTAAATCTGCATAATTCATATAATCATAGGCATGTTTATGATGAGTCTTTTCTTTTAAGTATTTTCATGACTTATTAAATATGCCTAACCTTGTTATAGCTTTGGTGCTGAGGTATGCTCCTTTACCTCACATATTATTTAGTTATAAATGCATAATTTATAACATCCTCATATTCTTTGTATGCTTGTTGCACCCTATTTATAAAACTCATGAACTTAAATAGCTTAAAATATACTTAGTCAATATGTCTAACCATATTTTCTTTTTTTTTGCTAGGGCCCTGTCATTGTGAAACCAACAATGGCAGGTTCTGAGAAATTTGAGGACCTTGTGCTTGGAGAGGAGCCATCCCAAGAGGAGCATCGGGTTAGAACTAAGCCACTGTAGTTTAATAGACTTTATTGCTTTAATGCGAATGAGTGATATTTATCTTTCCATTAAACTTATGTTAAAATTGATGTAACAATTTAGGTACCCATATATGTTATTTTACTGTACTATTTTATTTTGAGCTACATATGTATTCCTTATTATCTATGTCTGTGTTATTATGAATTGGATGTAACATTTTACTTTCCCTTGCTTCTGCGCTCTTTTAAAATGTATGTACTTAGTGAATGATTCCACTGCATTATTCAAGGCACGTCCTTCCCTTACTAGTGGATTGAGGATTTCACCTTAATCTAATGGTAAGTGAGGGATCTGCTAGCATGGCACACCGCTCCATGATCTATTCTTGATATGTTTAAGGGGCGGAGTGCCACAACAAATCCTTGCACAGCATGCATTGGACAAACTTTTAGATAAGTGTGCTCTCCAAATTGAAATTCAAATGAACGATTACGAGCATCATGATAATTCTTCTATCTATACTGAGCTACAAACATATTACGCTAGATCATTTTTCTATTAGTCTCCTCGATCAATTCTGTACCATAAAGCTGAGAATCTCCTACCTTAGTCTAAGTAACAAGAGTAGTACACCTCCTACCATAAAGTGCATCCATGCCAATACTAGACTGGTAACTGTTATTGTAGGAAAACTTAACTAAAGCAAGGTGATCTTTCCATGATACACTGAAATCAAGAACACTTAGATGTAGGAGATCTTCTAAGATATTTACTAAATTTCTTAAGTCATCATCACAAATTAACTCTAGCCATCTATGCTGACAACAGTTAAGTTTTTTCTGGGCAAAGATATACTTCAAGCTTTGGTGTTTAGTAAATATCTCACACTTAACTTCGCATAGGTAGTGTCTCCAAATCTTAAGAGTGAAAACTACCCCTACAAGTTCAAAATTATACACATAATATTTTCTTTCATTGGGTTTAAGTTATCTAGAGGCATAGGCTATCATTCAACAATCTTGCATCATAACCCAACCAAGCCCTACCTTGGAGGCATTAGTATAAACTTTAAAATCCTTACCCTCTTGAAGTAGTACTAAAATTGGCGCATAAGTCAACAACTGTTTTAACTTAAGAAAGGCTTCTTCAGAGAACTTTTTTTCTAGTTAACTGAGTTAACAATGCAATGATTTGAAACAATCATGGAACAAACATTCTGTAATATCCATCGAGTCCTAGAAAAGTATGAATTTCTATTATCGGCTTGGGTTGCACCCACTGTTGAACAGCTTGGATCTTTCTTTGGTCAATCCTAATGCCTTCAACATTAATCATGTGTCCTAGAAATGCCACATAACAAAGACAAAATTCACACTTCAAAAACTTGGCAAATAGCTTATGCTCTCTAAACAGCTCAAGAATGGTACGCAGATGCTTCTCATGCCCAGCAATTGACTTGGAATAGATCAGTATGTCATCAATGAAACTGATAATGAACTCATTGAGGTATGTCTTAAGAATTTGCAGGATTAGGTTCAAGAAAATTGGAGCATTCATCAATCCAAAAGACGTGACTAGGAACTCATAGTGTCCAAAGTGGGTCTTGAATATAGTCATTTCATCATTGACTCAAATCTGGTAATAACCTGATATCAAGTCGATCTTAGAGAATACTTTCACTTGGGCGAGCTGGTCAAGCAAATCATCTATTATAGGGAGAGGATACCTATTCTTCACTGTTGCCTTGTTAAGATCTCGATAATCAATACACATATGCATCAATGCATCCTTCGTTTTGACAAACAGAACGGGAGCTCCTCAAGGCGACATAGTAAGATGAACAAAATCTTTTTCAAACAATTGTTACAATTGTTTATGAAGCTCTTGCAATTCTTTGGGCGCCATTCTATAATGGAATTTGGATTTGGACTGAGTTCTAGGGATCAGATCTATAGAAAATCCTACCTCATGCAAAGGAGGTAGTCCAGATAAGTCTTCAGGGAACACATCCAGGAACTCTCTAACAACATTGGTATTTTCCAGGTTTCTATCTTCCTTATCCTCACCAATTAAGGTTACTGGAATCACATCGCAACTTGTACTAATGAGATGCTCAGCTTCAATCACATTAATAAAAGATGCAGTTAAGCCAAGTTTACCTATAAAGACTTTGGATTTCTTTCCTACCCTTAGCAAGGCTTTCTTTCGATGACAATCTATTACAGCATTGAATTTACTTAACCAATTCATGCCTAAAATTATGTTGAAGTTTGTAATCGGCATAAAAATTAGCTTAGATGGAAAGAATTTGTTACTAATTGGAATATCTACCAAACAAAACTTGTTTGCACATATTTTAGCTCCAGTTAGCATCTGCACTCGTAAGGTATTACCCAAACTAAAATGTTGGAGGTTGAGAGAGGCAGCACAACTCTCGGATATAAAAGTGTGATTAGCACTCGTATCAAAAAGTGTGTCGCAAAATTGGTTTTTAATGACAAGAGATCCTGTAGCATGAAAAATAAAAACCTTAAATACAACTAATGCAATTGAAAGCAGAAAGTGTGAAAAATAAATGCACGTGAAAGTAAAGACAGAATAATAAACTTTAAGCATAGGACGTAGCAGTGATGACATCATTGTCTTCCTGGGTGACAACGAAAGATAGTGTGCACACGTGGGGTATGGCAGGAGATTGGGCAACAGCCTTGCCCTTAGCAAAGCTTTTGGTCTGCACTTGCATCTGGGCAAGTGAAGGTGCTCCTTTCTAACCATGGGCACTTCCACTAGCTAGCGGAGGCATCAAAGCAAGCGTTGGCACTTGAAAGTTTACTGAAGTTTAATTTTGAGTAGTATACTAGTGGTTGATCTTTAATTTATCTATGGTCCAACTAGCCCTGTAGTCCAGTAATGGTGATTGACTTTGCCGCAGATGTAGCACCAATTATCATAATGGTAGAATTCATCATACTGATGCCGTCTTATACAATGAGTTGTAGGTCTTCCTTGCTGGTTCTAGCTTTGGGTTAGCTGGTAGGCTTTAGGTCCATGAGGATGGTTCCTCTTGAATAGTTCAGATCTAAAATTCAGAGGATGAGATTTTTTCTTGAGCTCCATCTGAGCCTGATGATGCTCAATCATTCTTTCTCCTTCTAGAAGCTTAGAGAAGTTGTCACAGTGTTGAGATATCAGGTGGCTCTTTATTAAGTCCTTCAGTCCTTTAAGAAATCTATTGCACCTAGACGTCTCAGTACGGACTAGATCGAGAGAAAACCGATACAACTTTCTAAACTCCTCATAAGCAAGGACAGTTTGATTCCCTTGAGCGAGTTGCATGAACTTGTCCTCAATTATAATCTGAGCAAAAGAAGGAATAAATTCTTCTCTGAAGACTTCCTCAAATTCATCCCAAAGAATATCATTAACACAGACTTCAGAAAAACATGCCTTGAGTTTACTATCCCACCAATACTTTTCTTCCTCCTGAAATAGATGGGTGGTGAGACAAATGCAATTGCACTCAGGACATTTAATACTAGCTAAAGTTTTATCAATTGTCCTTAACCAGTTGAAGTATTCTAAATGAGAAGCTGAGCCATTAAATGTCAACGGGTTTAAATGCAAGAAGGTAAGAAGGAAAGTGTCCACCAGTGGACTAGAAGCAGGTTGAGGAGTAACAATAATTCCTAGAGGTGTTGGGAAAAGAGCATGAGGAGGAGTAAGAGATGGTTGAGGTGGGGTATACACTGAATCCATCTTCTCAACAGTACACATCTACACTTTTGCCATCATCTTTTTCATCTCCATGAGAGTTTTTAGCTCGTCTGTTGGAGACAAAGTGGTGGAAGCGGCTTCTTTTATCACAGTTGGAGCAGAAGTATCAAATTCGGGGTTCATTCTATGTAGAGTAGGGAGATTCTCATTATAACTTGAAGATTTTAAAGGATACTATATAAATGATACTAGGAAAGCAATAATGATAAAAAAACTACTATAAAAGAAGCAACTACAACATAAGTTGATGCGATCACCTATAGAACTTCATACAAAGCATGATCTCAAAGTCTTGGCAATTTGGGGCACGATAGAAGCATTTGTTCTCTCAAATGACTCTATCAAAGGCATAATCCCACCACTCCTCAGCATATTTATCAAAGAGCTGGTTCATTACCCTAAAGCTGATGTGGTCGGGGCAACCGATTGCTTCAAACGTCTTCATGACGTGGGATAGCCATTCCGTTGCCAACTCGAGAATGCAGTCCCCATGGAACATTAAGGACTTTAGTGTCTTGTTTAGGACATCACCTCCAAGTTTCAACACTCCCACATAAAGTCTACTGTACTTCAACCCATTCTGATAATCCTTGTCCAGTATTGGAAGAACAATCTTGTTAAATATTTTAGTCTAACTCATAATCTGCCATCTAAGAGTTGATTTAAAGTTTAAGTTAAGTTAGATTAATTATTGGAGTAGTGAGGCATTTGCTAGCCTATTGTGATATTCTTAATTATTTTTGCTTTCTATATTGTTTTCTTTCGATAAGTGGATATTTTCTTAACTTAACTTTTTGAACCTTTGCTCAGATACCAATTGTAATGCCCCTAATATCAGATCATGAACCCAATCCAATACTTGGGTATTACCATAACACTTAACATTGTGTTAGAAGGAAACTAACACAATATTGAGTGATATGTGGCCAAGAATCTTTATGAGATTGTAAATTAAGCAATAAAAAATACAAGTAGAGGAATATGCAAGTAGTAAAACTATATTCAATCCACTATCCAAGCCAATAAGATAATAATGAAAGTAAATTGATGAGCCCCATATCTATAGTCTTTTTCATGTTAAAATGCATTATTTTTTTGCAACCAGTCATTATTTTAGTGTGCTTTTGTGCCATCGCAACTTGGAAGTGATTTGATTACAAAAAAATGGAAAATTTTGCGTGCTACAGCGCACCCCAGCGCGCTGCGGCAGATCTAGATAGAAAGCACAGTGCTACCGCATACCATAGCGCCTTCAAGACTAAAAGCCTGGTTCTACCATACGCCATAGCGCAATCATTATCAAAATCATGGCGCTACCGCGTGCCATAGCACTATCAAGACCGAAATCCTGGAGCTATCACGCGCCTTAGCACCCTTAACACCAAAAGCTCGGTGCTGCCGCGCACCATCGCGCCCGACGAACAGTAAGCTCGGCGCTACAGCGTGCCGTTGCACCCGCCGTAAATTTGCTCAGGAATAGGCATTCAATTAACATTGGGAAGAGGAGTAGACTTAATTTTTCCTCTTCCCACAACAAGAAATTATTACAAATACATTAAAGCTTCCTCATTTCCAAGAGATAACTTAATGAAACTTAATGAAAACTAATTTTCAAAGAATGGGAATGGGTGGCTGCTTAAATGATGAAGAGATAATAGGAGTATAAAAGCGTAGATTCAAGATAAATGAGGGGTTCCAATTTTCCAAACTCAAAGCATCTTGGAGATAAAGGCTGCTGCAAGAGAAAGAGGAGAGAGTTCCCCCTGCCGAAGGAAGGACAAGGCTGCACTTGTGAGGAAATAACAAGCATAGAAGATAGAGAAAGAGAAGATATCCAAGATAGAGGAAGAGGCAGGAGAATGCGATAGCAGTTCCCTAGTATCGTACCTTATCTCATACTTTTGATTTTCTCTATAAAACCATGCAAAGGCTTTCATCTTCTTGTGATCTTTCTATTATTTACTTTTTAATGGTAGCCTAAACCCCCCTTGTAGAGGGTTGGGCATATGCTTTTAATGTTTTAAGGAATGAAAGTGTTTGTACTCTTCAAATATTAATGAATATCTTTTGATCATTTCCTTATAATCAAATGTTGTGAACAATGAACTGGATAAATTACTTTTGTCATGAAGATATTAGAGCAAATGAATATTTTAAAACTAGGAAAACCAATAAGCTCTTTAATCTCTTAGATTTAAGGCTATGCATGTTGAGCATCCTCACCGCAAATGTCTGTGACAACATTTGCTATGCAAAAATGGTCAATGCAACTCCTTAGATTTAAGCTAATCAATAGAACCATGGGACAATTAAAAATCTCTGAGCACCACTGTTCACCATTAGCTTATGCTAGGAATTTGTGCATGGCATCCTAGAGCCTTATGACAAGCTCTATGAGGTTGTTGCATAATTTCTTTGCTAAGTTGAGAAGTTGATGCATGTGAGCCGAGAACCACCAATTGAGTTACATCCTAGGTTTATGCAAGGATTTTGATGCATTTTGTGCTATGGGTGATGTGATATAACCCACCTAGCCCAATGCATCATCTCCTTAGCTAAAGTTAAAATCAATGCATGTAAGTCATCTTTGGAATCAAGTTTATGCGATGCATAACTAAAACTCTAAGCACTAGGCAAGACATAGTACATTTGCGGGACATCCTATAGAAGACAACATTTCTTGATTGTAATTAAGTCATCCAATTTATTTGACACTAAGTTAATAAAGAATATTACTTACATGAGCCCTTAATGAATTGTATACTAAAACCCAACTCTCCCCATTTTCTCTAAAAGTAGTAAATCATCCAAGAAACTTTGATTTGATATATTAGGACCAAAAATTTCAACCAATATAATCATCATTCAAACATTAGTAAACTCAAGTAAACTTTATTAATGAAATAAACACCGTTCCCAGAGGATGACAAATCTCAGGATCTCACTATCCAAATATTACTTCAGACCACGTGCACTTGCGTGTAAGCGCAGACATACAATTTCAATCTGTCATAAATCCATCACAAAAATAAAGTAAGAACATCGTAGAAATTAAGTTATTACAAATTGAACTTAAATGAAAAGAAAGTAAATTCTCCCATCTCATAAATACAGTAAAAGAAAGTGCGGGAGCAGAAATCTCTAAGTCTACTAACGTATAGTGCTAGGTCCAGCTCCACTATCCAAAAAGTGCTTATGATCTATAATATTTTGGTTTTTAAATACAATAGGGCACAGCCAAAAAAAATAAAAGCAAGTTATTAAACTATAAAGTCTAAGTACTTTCTAAGATTAAGCAAAGTTTTAATTAAAGTTTAGTTGAAATCACATATGCAATTTTTGCAATTAAAGACTAGAAATGGAGCATTTTGGCATTAAAGTAAGGATAAAAACACTATAAGGAAAATAATAAATTAGTAAAGTGTAAGAACTCACAAGTAGATTTATTCTAGCTTGCAACAACAAGTAAGGGAAAAAGGCATCCTAATACGGCTAGAAACTACTATTGTTTATATGGAAAACATACAATGAATATATGAATATGTTCAACAAATAATACGCTAAGTAAAAGAAACTAAAGTAGTGATGCAAGAAATATAAGTAATGCAACATACATTGCATAAAAATGAGATTGTAAGTAAGTAAATTGCAGTACACTAAGTAAAATTGAATAGTAAAGTAATGTAGGCTAAGAAGGCATAGTCAAAGACAATTAAAAGTAAGAATAGCTCAAGGGCTATGACAAGTTCTCACAATCAATAAGATTGTGATAACCCAATAATTTAATTGTTCAAGTTATTTTAAGTTTGCCATTATGCGAGCAAAGTTACAGAATGAGCGAGGAGTTAAACACGTCTACTAACTAAGGAAAATAGGGTTTCGTAAAAAATAAACACTCACATTCCTCTTCTAAATACATGAGGTCTCTTTATTACCCCATAAGTCTACCCAAGCCAACACCAATGGAAACCACTATGTTTGTTATTTATGCACAATGTCTTAATGAATTTTCAAGGTTGTAATCTCAAAGCAAAGCAGCGCATAAAGAGTTCAAGTAATTGTAAATTATGTGATATCCAAAGTTGTTTAATATTTAGATTATCTAACTTAGTGATTGAAACTGATTAAGCTCCCAATTGGCTTAGAGAAATTAATCTTAAAATCAATTGAAAGTAATACTACAAGTGATCTAAGTCTAGAAAATAGTAAATTGATTTTAGTTTATGTAAGTGGAAAAACAATTTATATGAATAGTGATGCAAAATGAAGCCAATCTTACACTAATCCTATGCCACATAATCATTATTAGTTATTAGATTCAAGAATTAAGAAACTAATGGAGGAAGCCAAATGATAAGGATCTACTACACTTAAAGGGGTGAAAGTTGTAAGTTCTTTATTATAGTTATCTAAGGCAGCTTATAATTGAAGGATTCTAGTTTAATCAATCAATAGAATAGCTAAGTACATGATTAAAAATGTGCTAAGTGTATGGGAGAAGGAAAGTTACAAACTACAAGTTTTAAGTTGACTTAAGGTTGTAGGTTACTAAAGCTTAGTGGAAACTTAATTCACACTAATGAGCAAATACATGCTAACTTTCAATTATTAGAGGGCTTAAGGTAAAGTTGAGGAGCTAAGGGAAAGATTACTAGGTTCATTTCTTAGTGTTAGCAATTTATATAAAAAGGTTCATATTCTACAAGGAGAAGTGTGCTAAAGGCTAGATACACTCATTGGAATGGTTAGCTACCACTTAGGATGACAATAAATTCAAGGCTAGAGAATCACTTCTACATTTTCTCTCCTAATATTGAGGCTTAAAAATGTAACTTCCTAAGCTAAGCAAGCCGTCTAGCTACTCTAATCTAATCCTATTCTTACAAAATAAAGTAACATGAATGTTTAATTTAATGGAGATGCTTGCTTTCCAAGGAATAAAACACCTAAACATGCAAGCTATTACTTAAGTAAAATCACATTATGATAGAAATTGAAGAGCCAAAAGCACAAGTTGTTCAAATAGTGTCCAAATACAGTTATAATTAAAATCCTCATAACATAAGGAGGAGAATAATACTAAGTAGGTCAAAATTGGACAATGTTGGAAAATTAGGATTTTCGGGACTCATAATTTGGATTAAAAGTGATTATGAAACTTTGCATTCAAATCTTAAATTGAATTTTTCCAATATGTTTGTCTCATGTTTCTGAATAAACTGATATATATAATTTCATATAATTTGGACGTGTATAATTAAAGCTACGAGTGAAACAAGATTTGAATTAAATTATGATTAATTAAGTTTAATTAATACCATTTTAAATAAAATAGCTGCCGGCACTGATTAGAGGACAGTACGGAAAATGGTGCAGCTCAAAAAACTAAGAGACATGGAAAATAGCATGGGCGTAGATTCCCGAAGACAGCGGGGTCCACCTCCGATCGATTGGGCGACGCGTGTTGACAAGACATGTGCTCCGCAATTTGTGCTGAGAATGCAGTCCGTAAACTGGACCGGTTTGGTCCATCAGAAGTGCATTGACCAAAGCACAAATTGGCCAGAACTGCCTTGTGCCCAATAGAAGCCCAAATGGGGCAACCTAGGGTTAGCCTCCTGGTCGAACCCGGGGGTCTCACAGCGCTGCCCACATACTGGCGAGTTAATCTTGTCGAGGTCGACACGATGGACCCAAGATTGCCCAGTGGAGTCAACGGAGCTGTCGATAGGATGATTCCCTAGGTCCCAATGGGGCGAACCTGGGTGTCTCCTGTAGATGACTAGGATGAGTCGATGATAAGAGGCTAAATCGGGCTCAATTGAGCTCGATTGAGTTTTGAAACATCAATTAGGCTTGCGAAATAGGTTTAGTGAACAATAATTTATAGAGGGAATGAGAGGGAGAGTACTTGGAAGGTTCGAAAAATATGGTTTATGTCGGCCTTTTTAGGGTTAGCTCTATTTTGTTCTTCGCAGCTCCTCAGTGCTCCTTCAACTCACAGTAGGTCAGGAAGGATGAATGAGAGGTAAGGAGAGATATCGAAGAGAGACGGTGGCTTGGGGAGGTGCAGGGGTTCGACCATAGCACGACTTGTAGGCACACTACCCTCAGCTGGCAGGGACGTATAGTCCTTGATCCCTACCGACGGTATAATAGCAAGGTTGGAGTGGCTCCAATAGTAGTTAATATTAGAGAATGCCAACTTAGATGGCTTGAGTATATTAAGTGTAGACCGTGCAATGACCCTATTAGAACAATTGAGTTTTTGAATTTCTCCTTTATTAACAAAGGTATAGGAAAACCCAAAAATACATGGATCTTCTATATTTTGAACTTATGGTGGGGTTTCTATTTGATCGTGCACAATAGAAACAAAGGATTCATATACCCAACCCCACATAGTGATATTAAGGTTAGGTGGTGATGTTGTTGTTTGTCGAGATTATTTTCAACTAAGAAAAAAACTAAAAACATAAAACACACAAAGCATAGCACATAACACATGGATTTAAGTACATCGATGAGATTCACCTATGTTCATGGCAGGAGAAGAAAAATTTCACTAAATTGAAGAAAAATAGAAGCATACAATCACCCAAATACCCTTTGGTTAGCACTACTGTAAGAACTCACTTAAGTATTAATAAGTGAAACTCTTAAATATTAAGACGCCTTTTCAGATAATGGTAGAGTTCTTGATAAGAACTCGAAAATTAAGTGTGCTCATATGGGAGCACTCCCAAGATGGGTGACCTTCTAGGAAGTTATCTTCTGAGGGACCATGAGGCATTTTATGCCAAAGCAGACAATACATTGATACTTAAAAGCTTGGGTTATTATAGTTAGTATCAGAGCATACCATAGGGTGTCAGATAGAAGATAAGTACCATACAGGATAAAGTACCATTACATGTGAGTAGCCTCTTGAACCCATGATGGTTAAGGTGATACATGATTGTGGGTACCTCTTGAGCCAGTTGGGATCACCTCTAGTCTTATCTACCCAATGGATGGTTCTTGGATCTGTGTGGATACTGACGGGACATCAGTTACTTAAGCTGGAGAGATTGTAAGGACCCACATAAGTAGTAATAAGTGAAACTCTTAAACATTAAGGTACCTTTTCAGATAATGGTGGAGTTCCTGATAAGAACTCCAAAGTTAAGCATGCTCATATGAGAGCACTCCCAGTATGGGTGACTTGCTTGGAAGTTATCTTCTAAGGGCAAAAATTGGGATGCCTTTCAGGCCAAAGCGGATAATACTTTGGTGCTTAAGAGTTTGGGTTATTAGTATTACCTACAAAACTTCAAAATCCCTCTAAAAAACACTAGGGTTTTTCTTTTTGTAGTCCCCAAACTCCAAAATGAGCCCTCTATTAGCCCTAAACCGGATTGTGATGCTTTTATTTTTGCGTTCGGCACTTGTGTTTGCCAAAGTGCCGAGCGTATAAACGATTTTCTATTTTTCTCTTCTGAATTTTCTTATAAAAGTTCATTTGAATATAAAATTAAATCTTCAATATTGAAAACATGACTTATAAACATATTAAAATGCCAGTCTATCAAGTAAGCATTCATATCAATTTTTCTAAGGACATTTAAAGGTCCTGCTGCTCTAGTATGTTATTTTTTTTATTATTATGGAATACCTCTTGGGGCGAGTGCATTTGAGCACATAGTCACTTTCATTAAAACTCCTACTAAACATAGTAATGTTGGCCTTTTATGCAAAATCTTAATTAGGTTTCTAATTTGGGTTCTAACATCATGATAAGGCTTTTAATAATCTCTAGCAAAAGTAAATACATTATTAGAATTTGAATAGAGCAAACTAATTAGATCAACTAGTTTCCTAGGATTAAACCCATAAATAATGCTATTGTAGGCAAATTTGGTAGTAAGAAGATATAGATTCTAAGTGCCAAAGCTTTCTCCACTAGATTTCTTAATAAATTCCCTAAGGATGTATTAACCACTTCAGTTTGACCATCAATCTATGGGTGAAGGCTGGCAAAAACTTAAGCGTAATGCAAAATAACTGCCATAAGGTTTTCAAAAAATACGACACAAACTTTACATCTCTAGTTGAAATGTAGTGCTTGGTAATTGATGAAGTTTAACTATTTCCCTAAAGAAGAGCTTTGATATTTGAGATGTATCGTTTATTTTTTATATAAACTTTACATCCTTATCTCTTATTAACTAGAATAAATTGTTTTATTTGCCTTAATCTGATCGTAGGACCTCATATAACTACACAAATGATTCATAATGAATGATTTTTTTTCTGTAATTATATGTTGAGGACACATTGATAATTAGGAAAATTGTATAAATGATCAATGACCTCAATTGAGAGCTTGTTTAGTTTGATCTTCAAAATAAATCTTGGGCATAAAAATAACTTGAGATAAGGGCAATATAGGTTTATATTCAATGCAAGAAGATTATATGGAAAATGTACTTATCACATATAGCATTGGTGGGGCTAGGGCAATGGGCACACCACTTGTTGGACACATTAATCTTACAAACAACATGTATCCCTCATGTATAGATGATAAGGAAGAAATGTTGAAGGATCCTTATCCATCTACAGTAGGTATCTATCAGGTCTAGGAAAGCCTCCTTGATAGCAGTTAAGTGGCTCCTATGTTACATGAAGGGCACATCTAGCTTGGGGCTCTGCTACAAGGATTGTGAACCCATTCTATTTGGGTTTTCCATTTTAGATATTGTTGGAGAAGTCATCATAAGGAAGCCCATTTTAAACTTCTTAACAACATATGCAAGGAAGTAATATCAAGACAATCCAAGTTTCAAAGATGTATCACATTGTCATTAACTAAAGTAGAGTACATTGCCATCTTTGAACGCGATAATGAACTTCTTTAGATAAAGTTGTTTTTTTAGGAGTTTGGGCTAAGATAGAAATAGTTTATAATGTATTGTGATAGATAAAGTGTTACACACTTGATCAATAACACCTCATTCCACTCCAGATCAAAACACATTGATGTGTGGTATCATTGGATTCAAAATATATAATGGATAAGAAGTTTCTACTAAAGAAAAAACACATTGTCAAGTATGACTGTTATATGTTCACAGATGTGCTATCTAAGGAGAAGCTCGAGAAGTGCAAGAGGAAAACAAGTTTACAAATAATTATTTTCTATGTATCAGAGGGAGAGATTTATTGGACCCACCCACCCAAGTTTTGAAGATGTGTCTAGGCGTGAACTTGAGACCCACCCAGGCGTGTGATCTTTAGATGCATCCAAGTGCGCACGCATAATGTGTTCAGGCACAAGTGAATCCAAAACAAGGATCTTGACATTTATTGACTCATGTGCCCAGATGCACGATTAGGTGGCACTGGGATGCTGATGTAGAATGGGGGTGATGACATGTAACATAATCAAATCCGCCAATTAATTAATGAAATTAACCTTGCAAATTTAAGTTATTAGTAGATATGTGAGTCTCTTGTTGAGAATAAAGAGAAGTGTCGTAAGCGTTTACAAGTAATGAAAGATATGATTAAACGAGCACACTTGTAAGGTAGGAGGAAAGAAAAAAAAAATGGAGAAGATCTTACGGGAGCCTTATTACCAAATATGTCGCTTATGATAAAAAAGATTAACTTCTACGAGTAATCGTTCACCGCAGATCAAACCTTCTTTTTTTGGAAGTCCTTCTCCAAGAATAAAAATACCACACCTCAAGAAGTCATTCTCTCAAGATAAAGCTAATATAACACAAAGAAGAAAAGAGTATTTTTTTATCACTTGCAATGCCATAATACATGTGAGGGTGGCCAATTTATAGCTAAAAAATACATGCCAAATGGCCATAAAAACTATTAACCAACTTCTCATGAAGGACTAAAATGCCCTTTCCTTTAAAAGACTAAAAAACCTCATATATTTACTCTGTCATGAAGGACAAAAATATTCTTTCACACAAATGACCAAATAAACCATAAACCAACTCTCTCATAAAGGACTAAAGTGTCCATTCACATAAATAACTCATATGAAAATATATGGGCTAGGATGAGGGTCCATTTATGGAACAAATACAAAGTCCATAGGAATCAAAAATATGAAAAATAAAACATAGTACCATTAAACTAATTTATGATCTATAGTGAATGAAGCTCATTATATTCTTGAAGTAGATCTGAATCAAGGTGTTGTAGTTCTTCATGAGTCAACCAAGGGTCTTCCAAATGTGAACGGCCTTTCCATCAAATGAGATATCTTTGATCCCGACTATTAGTACTAGCAATTATTTGATAATCAAGTATTTGGGACAGATGATGAAAACAAAGGCGTCAAGTTGGTAGTGACAATGGTAACACTGGTTCTTGGGTTTGTGGTTCCTACAGGTTAGTAATCCAAGTAGAAGCATCCAATATATCAGAAGAAGCAAAATTATGGTACAATATATCAGATATTCCAGTATCATTCGAAAGATCAACTTCATAAGCATTTCATTGACTTTCCTTAATATCAAAAAAGGTCCTGCTCGCCTAGCATTCAACTTTTAGAATGTTCCTATAGGAAATCTCTTAGATCTCATCTTTATTAATACCTTGTCACCTTCTTGAAATTCAACAAATTTTCTTCAGTTATCTGCATTAATTTTATACTTATTGTAAGTAGTGGTTAATTTTTGTTCAATTTCTTGGTGGAGATCATGCACGCTTTGAGCAAATGATGATGCAAACTCACTAGCTCTATATGTTATGGGAAGATCAATTAAGTCGATTGGTTTTTGTGGCATAACCAGTTACAATTTGAAAAGGACTTTTACCAGTAGATCTATTAATAGAACTATTATAAGAAAACTCAGCAGTCGGTAATACAAGATCCTAGCTAGCAGAATGGTTTGAGATTAAGCATCTAATTAGATCTCTTAAGCATCTATTTACCACTTCTGTACGACCATCTGTCTGCAGATGATATGCTATCGAAAAGTGAAGTTTTGTGCCTAGTTTTTTCCAAAGAGTCTTCCAAAAATAACACATAAAGCGTACATCTCGATCTGACACAATTGTTTTAGGTAAACCATGTAACTTGACTACTTCACAAAAAATAATGTCACAATATGAGATGCATCAGAAGTTTTTTAGCATAGAATAAAGTGTGCCATCTGATAAATCTGAGATTTATATCAAATAAAGTGATAAAAACATCATAAAACACCACTCACAACAGCATACTTTGATGAAATTATGTGCATTTTCATGTAAATTTAAGAAACTCCAAAGTTTGGAGCAAATGAAGGAATTATGGGCGAAAACTGCTGCAGCGTGCCCCACGCCATAGCAGATTAAGGTTTACTAAAGTACCTAGAGCCATCTGCAAAGGCCTAAGACACAAATTGCTGTGGCACACCGCTATGAGCCGGAGCGCGCCAAGGCTGATCTAACCCAAGAGCTCGGCGCTATCGGGCGCCACGGCGGATCAATAAGGAAAATGAATTCAGCACAGAAGATACAAGGGTAATCTTCCGCAACGCACCTGAGCGCGCTGTAGTGCACCATAGCAGAGCAAACCTGAGAGCTCTACGCTATCGCGCGCAACAACGGGACCTTCCAAAACACCATGATTACATCATAAAATAAGCTCTCTCCATAACATGCGACAGCGCTCTCAACACGAGACACTAGCACTACCATGCGCTGTAGTGTACCAAACTCAAGAGCTCTGCACTATCGCGCGCCACAGCGGGACCTTCCAAAACACTAGGATTACATCATAAAAGAAGCCCTCATCACAGCGCACCACAGCGGTCTCAACCCAAAATACTGGCACTACCGCCCGCTCCTGCGGACCAAACCTGAGACTTTGTGCTATCGCGTGCCATGGCAGGACCTTCCAAAACACCATGATTACATCATAAAAGAAGCCCTCGCCATGGCACGCCACAACGGTCTCAACCCGAGACACTTGCGCTACCGTGTGCTGTAGCGAACCAAACCCGAGAGCTCGGTGCTATCGCGTACCACAACGGTTCTTTACAAATTATAAGCCTATAGCTCAAAACATTGTCGCGTGCTATAGCGCTTCAAGCAGAAATGCCCAAATTTGTACATTTATGGCAACCTGGGGATGACTAAAAATCCTGATCTTTGGCCTTCCCCATCCACTTGGAACCTGATAAATCCATAATTTATATTCTTAATAAAGGAAAATTTCATTCATTTCATATTGAAACTACTTCCTTAAACAAATTTTGCCCACTTTTCAAGAAAAAAATGCTTACCCAGCAAGGTATGGACAATTCTTCACAATTTCTAAATATTTTTGGAAGAAATCCGCTGCAGACCAACTTGCGGGATTCTGGTGCCATAGCACGCTACAGTAGACCAACTTGTAAAGCTCTGGCACTATAGTGTGCTACAACGAACCAACTTGCAGGATTCTAGCGCTATAGCATGCTGCAGCAGATCAACTAGTGAAGCTCTGGCACTATAGCGCGCTGTAGCGGATCAACTAGCAAAATTCTGGCGCTATAGTGCGCTGCAGCAGATTAACTAGTGAAATTATGGCGCTAGAGCGCGCTATAGCGCGCTGTAGCTATTCATCAATATACAAACCAGAATGCCGCAGCGCGCCACAGCGAACTATTTCACAAATTTCATCCGCTGCAGTGCGCCATAGTGCGCTGCAGCGGCGCGCCAAACTTTTGTCTGAACAGGTGCATTAAATGAGGCTAGGACAAGACCCCCAATATGCCCCTTGTTACCCAGCCATCATTCCTTCTGCAGCATAATTATTTTTAATAGAGAATTGATATTTTAAAGTGATGTAAAGCCTAAAGAATAGAAAAGTAGAGGTCACTTGACCCCTCAAGTTATATTTAAAATGATGACAGTAGAGTTTTTAAGAAGGAAATGTAGAATTTGAAAAGAAAGGAAGAGGAAGGCAACCCCTCTATAAATTCAACTCTTCTTGACTTAAGAGAGGTTCCCAACTTGGCTCACTAATATCCTAAGTAAGGAGAGGGCTACTTTAAAAGAGAATTAGAATTCTCCAAGGGAAGAAGGACTCCTATTGTTAAAGAGAAGAAGGAAGAAAGGCAGCACTACGGACCTAGGAGAAGTAACCAAGAACAAGAAGAGAAAATCCGGAGAACTCCATCAAGGAACATTCCTAGTACTCTCTAACTCTTGTATTTTTTGTCTTTCTTAGTTGATCATAAACTAATCTTTATCCATGTATGTGTTCTTCTTAATATCTTGTGTAATGGAGAGCTAAGCTTCCCTTGGGGAGGGTTGGGGCAATCTTACATGAATTGAAAGAGACTTTTGTATGAAATTTTCCTCCAGCCTTAATAAAATTTGTGAATTAAATGACTTGTTAAAGAAGTGTAAAGGATTATTGTGGATTTGAATGTGGACTAAATGACAATGGACTAAATGGCATCAAGATTAAAAACAAGTCTTGTGCTCCATAGCTCACCCTTAGTTTAGAGCTATAATCATGAGTGCATAAGAGCTTAGAACTATGAGAGAAAGTTCTTGAGCCTAATGCACCTCGATCTTTACTCAACTAAGGAGTTGAAGCATGTGATGCTAAGACCCACTAAATATGCTCCGCTGCTCAGCATACATGAAGGGATGGAGGGGATTATTTGAGTGCTCATGAACGAGGTGACATTGTCATTGAGCCTAAATGAAATCACTCCACTATCTAAACTACGCATGATGTGCGTAAAGCTCTTAGTGAAATTAATACTTGTAAAATATTAACTGAACAACCCTCATTTCTATGATCAAGAAATGAGATGAAAACTAATAATCTAAAAATCTTATAAGGGTCTTTGTGCTGAAATAGAACCGACTGTGTGTTCATTTCAAGCACGAGATTTGAACTTGTAAATCTTGGAGATAAACTCTAAGGAGGACAATGTGGACTTGGTTAAAAATTAAAGAAAAAAGGAAATCTTGAGTAATCATCATACATAATTCATCTAGCATATTATGTGGGAGAGACCCAACTTTCCTCTCCTTTTATCATAGTATTCTTCTACTAAGAATTGTTGTGCTTGTTTAGGAACCAATTCAACAAAATACACATAGCTTAACCATTTTTGAATGTAGATATACCTTAGTAATAGAACACCCAATTCCTTGAGGGCGATAAATCTCAGAACTCACATTCCAAATTATTACTTCAGACCACGCACACTTGCATGCAAGCGCATGCGTAATTAAAGTCTCTCAAGTTCTTGGCGCCGTTGCCAGGGAATTGGTGCTTGTTTCATATTAAGGAGAATCTATCAGTAAATAGTAATTTAAGCAAATCATCTGCATATAATTTTAATTTTTGCTTTTGTAATTATAAGTGCTAACCAATTACTTTTTTGTTTTTTTTTCTTGTATTTAATTTGCTGAATATTTGAGCATTATTGCTATATTTGTTCTTGATAGCTTATTTTTTGTCGTGCATGAATAGAAGAGTTTGCACCAAATATCTTTTTGATCCAGAAATTGAGAGAACCTATTTGCAGGCTAGAAGATAACAACACATTTTGTGAACTCAACAAGCAGCTATGGAAAATTTTAATGAAAATCTTGGAGAGCCTATAGGAGAGCCGAAGAAAAGAGCACTGAGAGACTATGCACTACCCACTGTTAGGGGAATCCCCCATGCTATTGTAAGGCCTAACATTGAAGCTAACAACTTTGAGATCAAACCTTCCACGCTGAGTATGGTTCAAAACAACTAGTTTGCGGGATTAGCCACTGAAGATCCTAACTCACACATATCAACCTTCCTTGAAATTTGTGACACCTTCAGATTTAACGGCATCTCTGAAGATGCGATTAAATTAAGGCTTTTTTCATTCTCATTAAGAGATAGATCCAAAAGTTAGCTCAGCTCTCTCTCGAGCGACTCAATCCAGACTTGGGACAATTTGGCTAAGAAATTCTTAGCTAAATATTTGCCTCTAGTGAAAACTGCTTAGCTAAGAATTGAGATAATAAACTTTACTCAATTAGAAGGTGAGACACTTTACGATGGATGGGATCATTTTAAGGAGTGCTTAAGGTGATGCCCACATCATGAGTTTCCTTTATGGATGCAAGTTCAAACCTTTTATAATGGGTTTGAACACTCCAACAAGGACTCTCATCACTGCGGCCACCGGAGGCTCTATTAGCAGTAAAACCCAAGAAGAGGCTTATGACCTCTTAGAAGAAATGGCGAACAATGCTTACCAATGGCCTTCCGAAAGGCTGAAAAAGGAATCTATTAAAATATATGAATCAAATCAAATAACAACACTGCGACAAGAAATCCACGCCTTAAATGAAAGAATTGAGAAAATGAATATTAACGTTGTTCAAGAAATACAATATGAGTTATGCAGGGGGAGACACAATAGCAAAAATGGTAACTTAAATAATCCTTTTGTGCAATCAAACACAGAACAAGTTAACTATTTAAGAAATAATAATCCTATGAACAACCCCTACTCCAATACTTACAACCTAGGGTGGAAAAATCACCCAAATTTCTTGTGGAGTAACAATAATAATAATGGAAATTATAATGGGGGGAGTTCATTGAATTAATAGAGCTTTTATAATGGAAACAATCATTACCATCACCCTTCAAATTTAGAAGGAGCCTTTAACTCCTTTAAATCTGAAACAATTCAATTTATACGCCGTACTGAAGCTATAATCACCTGCCTTGATGCCTACATCTAAGGAATAGAAGCATCCCTTAGAAACACTGAGACCCAACTGGGGTAGATCTCCAAAAAGCTGACCATTCGGCAACACGGAGCTCTACCCAATTCCACTGAAGTAAATCCAAGGGAGTTAGTAAGTGTGATTCATTCCGAAGGGGTGTATGGGGGAGATATAACTGAGAATTTTAATGTTGTAGAAGAAGAGCTAGATGCTAGAGAATGGGTGAGAGGAATTAAATGTGAGAAGCTCACAGCTTCAAAATGTGATGACCCCGGAAGGTTGTGTATTCCTTGTGTAATAAGAAATGAAGTACTTTTAGATCCCTTGTGTGATCTTGGTGCTTCAATCAATATTATTCCCTACCATATATATGAACATTTGAAGGTAGGAGGAATGGAGTACACCTCCATGATTTTAAAATTTTCAAATCTTGAATCCCTGACCCGCTCTAGGAATTATTATAGATGTTGCTGTAGGATTGAGGAATTTCATTGTTCCAACTGATTTTGTTGTGTGTGAATGGGACAGATGGAACAAAAACTCCACTATTATATTTGAGCAACCCTTTCTTATGAGTACCAAGGATATTATAGACATCAGCCGTGGGATGATGAGTGTTAAGATTAAAGGGAGATCGGAGCTCATTGATCTTAAACCCACCTATTTTAAACAAAGAAAGATGGAGGATGAGGTGAGGAGAAAAGTTAAAGAAGAAAGAATTAAGATTGATCATGTTTTTGAAAATCTAACTCTTGGAGAGAAGAATTTGGAAAATAGCTCCAACTCTTCCTCGGAGAAGGGGAGTAAGGAGGGTGTGAGAAGAATAAAAACTAGACGGGGAAAAAGGAAGAAGAAGATCCCCCATGAATTAGAGCTTGGAAGGGATGATTCCGTGAGGGAAAATAAAGAGGACAAAGGTTCGAGCACACTTAAGGGTTATGCTCACCTGAGTGCCTTAAGGTTATGGAAAGAAAACCTCCAGACCCCAATATCTGATCTTTTAACAAGTCTAGCTAAAGAAGTTAAACTAAGTGCTTTTTTGGAGGTAACCCAAGATAATATATATATTTCGCTACCGCGCTACAGTGCGCCCTAGCACGCTGCAGCGAATGAGTACATGAAACTCAATTACTACAACGCACTGCAACGGTTAAATGGCAAAACTCAAACTGCTATAGTGCGTTGCAGCGATAGAATTTCAGAAGCTCAACTGCTACAGCGTGCTGCAGCGATCTACTCCAGCTGTGGCAGTTTTAACCGCCTTGGATTCCATGCAGTCAAAAAAGGTAATATCCTTGGGATTCCCATGCAGTCAAAAAGGTGTATATTATAAAAGCTGCCCCCACTTCACTTGGATTATCACATTTATGGCATGGGAAAGACCCCTTGACCATGATTCTCATGCCTTTGATTGCTAAGGCTATTTAAGGAGAGGTATGGGGGGATGATTCTCTGCACCTCTTGATTTTCTTGCTTCAAAATTTCTGCTCTCTTTTCAAGCCTCCATCATGTCTTTCGGAAAGAAGTCTATCCCAAGGAGGGAGACTGAGGCATCCACATCTAGTGGAACCTTCAACAAAAAGAGGTTCTCCTCCGCTGAAGCCAATCACCATTTCTTCTCCACTACCTCTCAGCGGAAGTTAAACCCCGGAAAGAGCTTTGGGCATTACTTGCCCATCTCGGTTGAGCAAGTCAACCCTAGGGATGGAGGGAGATGGTAACAAAAAAATATCCCACCTCCCAGTTATTGTCCAGGAAGTGTACGCTAATGCCATAAATGCAGCCAGACGGATGGTCTTAGTTAGAAGTAAAGGAGTAACCCTTGGGATTGCTCAAATCGAGCAATTTTATGGGTTAGGCTAGGTAAATGCTTGCTCTTACTTAGAACTCATGGAATCTCATTATGATCCTTATGATCTTGTTACGGATCTTATCCATGAAAACACAAACTGGGCGAGAGGCCTAGCCAACATTCATCATTCCAAATTGACGGACATGAGTAGTGCATGGCTAGTTTTCATTTCTAGCTATGTCATGCCTTCGGGTCACTTGACTGAAGTGACCCATGCCAGAGCGCTCCTCATCTGCTCATTGGTCAGGCTGGGAGAGATTCGTATCTCGAGCATTATTTTTGAGCAACTCTGGAAGGCTCTCCATGGACCTTGTGCTACATTGGCCTTCGGGTCTTTGATCTCTGGGATATGCGAGGCCCAAGGGGTAAAAATCCTCTCCTCCGACTCCATCATTTCCCCCAGCGCCGCTCTTGCTCGTTCAAATCTGAACATCCGTTCTAGTGAGCGAAAGCCACCAAAGAAAGGGAGGGGAAAGCAAGGGGAAATGTCTGCTCCATCCGGCCATACTCTCACCGATAAGTTATTGCTATGGATTCATAAGCAACAAATTGATCTTGGCACGGTTTGGCAATCGACATGTGGTTCTTCAAAAAGGAACTCACCCAGCAGCTTGAATTCCAGTCCAAATTCCATGAAGCTCTAGTAATAATATTCGAGGACTAAAGCTTGTAAGGAGGACCGGATGCGTCCGTGCTGCCACGACCGCTTGTCGGTATGTAACAAACCAAGATTGTTACCCAGCTTAATTTTAGCCTAATTATATCTCAATTATCATTATGTTAAGTTCATCTAGTCATTTGAATCAATCACTAAAGATTTGGCGCGATTCAGAGCTAAATCCTACATTTTGGATTATTTTAATATTTAATTAATTAGAAAATTGAGGTATTTATTTTGATCTCAAAATCAAAATCCAACTTTGCCATTGCGATCGTCGCCCCAAATTAGCTAGGGGTGATGTTTTGGATGTGTTTGGAAGTCGTTGAATTTTCTTGAATAGTTTAATATAATTAAATGCGCCAAAAAATATGATAATTCAATAGTCATTGGAATCAAAATCTGACATCTCCGTTGAATTCCTCACCCCCAAATTAGCTAGGGGTGAATTTTTGGGAATTTTCGTAGCGCGTTTTAAAAATTTGAATTTTTAAACAATTTAAAGAAAATAAATAAATAATGAATGAGTCCCTAATTTGCAATTCTCCAGAATTTTTTTATTGCTTTGCTGACACCCCCCTCCCAATTTCGGCTCCCCCATAGGATCCTTAGGCTTATGATGGCCTAATTTCCCTACCTCATCATTTCCTCTCTTCCTTTAAGAAGAGGCTCAAAACTCCTTCTTCTTCCTTTTGCACAAAAAAAAAAATCTGCTGAACTCCCTCCTTCCTCCTTCCTCCTTCCTCCTCCCTTCCTCCCCCTTCCTTGGGTGCTTGCTGAGAAAGAAGAAGTGCAGCTATCCTCCTTCGAAGTTCTTGGAGAAATCAGAGTTTTCCCTTCATCCATTTCTTGTAAGAACTAAGGTACCCCTTTACCCCTCTTTTTTGTCTTTTTCATATAGCTAAAATGCTTGAATACATCTCTAGACATTTATGTTTAAGTATGCAAGCCATTATAGCTCTCCAATATATTAAATTTAATGCTCTTTTTATCTTGCATTCTGTATACCCTATCCTTTATCCACATTTTTCATATAGTTAAAATGCTTCTTTTGTGTCGAGTTTGGTGTCGATGGAAAGGTATCGGAAAGACCTTTCCATTGATATATGGCACCATATGTGAAGTGCTCTAGGTTGAGAGTAATCAAGCTCAAAAGTTGACCCATCACTGTTTACGCTCAGGCAAAATCACCGTCTGACACTACATCGCGTTGCAGCGCCCCAAGTTTCGAATCCGGGTCCGCTATAGCGCACAATAGCGCCGAATATTGCATTTTTGCTCACTACAGCGCGCTCAATGCGCTGCAGCGCGCTCCAGCACCCTCATTTCATATAGGGACCGCTATAGCGCCCCCTCGCACTTAAAAATGCAATTTTTGGCCGCTAAAACGCTCTACAGCGCGCCAAAGCGGCCAGAAAATTAAATTGATCATAACTTTGTCATCCGGACACCAAATTCAAAAATTTAAAGTGCTAGATAGCTTAGAATTTCAGTACCTACAATAATATTTTAGTTTTGAACACTAAAAAAATCAGAAATAACCAAAATAATCCTAATCATAATTAGATCATAACTTGGCCAATTGAGGTCCAATTTGGGTCTACTACCAGTCAAAATACTCAGTGTGATATCGGGAAGCTATAGCCACTGAGTTTGTTGAATTTGGATACTAAATAAAAAAGTTAGAGCTTCTTGACCCCTCTTAACTTAGAAAATTTCCAAATTTTCCCTTAGAAATTCAATTGGCTATAAATAATTTATTAGATCTCAAAATTTAGTGTTCTTAGACTCTATGGAGTCCTTGAACAATAACCAACAGTAAACTATATAAAAATTTTGATTCCATTAAGTGCAACTTATCAAAATACCCCTTAGGTCAAAAACCTTAGTTTGGATCTATATAACTCATTTCTTATCCAAATTGAGCGTACTTACTGTCTATCTTCATGTTAGACAATAAGGAATCATTTGGTACCAAGAAATCCCAATTTGGAGCCCAAAATCAAAAAGTAACTTTTTTGGACCCTTAAGTAGGGGCAAAATGATCATTTTGCCCAAAATTTAGGTTAAGTGCCCTTAATCTCTAATCTGTATTTTAAATCACTCAAACCAGTATTAGAACTATATCAGAATCATTTAAGTGAGAAAAATTAGCCATTAGGCCAACTTAGTAAAATTTCTCAAAATTCTCTAAGTCTTTTCCTTAGGATCTTTCACCTCACATTAGGACTACTCCTAAGACTAGGACTAGCTCATATATTAGATTTCATTTATTAGATAAGTGGGATATTCAATGAATGAATCCTTGGTTTTATTAGTTTCTAGAAATTTTAGAACTTATTTTGATTATTTTGTCTTTTAACCCTATATTTAGGATAAGGAGATTCATTATATTAAGTTTGATTTGCTTAACAGGATCTACCTTAATCAATAGATCACTTTTAGACTGAAACCTAGATCTTATGTCTTAACCTTTTTGGATTATGTGATTAAGCTCAATCTTGTGGTGTTTAATTCATAATCTATAGTCTAGTAAATTTTGATCAGATCTTAGATAGGACGTCTAAATTCATAAAATTAGGACGTATAATTTATTGATTGAACTTGTAGTCATGTTTGATTTAATTAGATTAGAACCTGACCACTTCTAATCCTTTTAATATATAAGGCCATGCTTTTAAGTTACACTCGATAGTAGGAATTGGAGATCCTGAACTTGTGTAACTTAGAATAGTTAGAATGGTTAAATTAGATAACAACAGTGTCACCAAGTATAGAAGAGTCCTTTGCTTACTTGATTAATCTTGTTGCTACGCATTCCTTGTATTTTGTGGTTAATTCCTTGTTCATATTATATAAAAGAACTTTGTGCATGAAATGAAAACTTAGAATAACTAGGATAATAGTTGCCTTTGGGTTCAGTATATTAGTAGATTTGGGTGCACATTTACCCTAATGGACAGGGGTAAGGAGTATAAGGATGCTTAACATTACTCATTGAGGAGTGTGTGTTGAGCTTGGAACCCATATAGTCTTGTAGACGTGCTTGACTCCTCAGCTATTTCTGAACGTGTCCATGAAACAAAGTAAAATAACTAAAAGATTCTACATTTGTATTTATTACCTCCTCAGTTCTGCTGCTAGATTTCGTCTGCCCTAGCCCAGAAAGGCTTTGGGGGTTTCTGTCTGCCCAAGCCTAGAAAGGCTTTGGGGATTTCACTGGCCCGATGGCTAATTTTCTGATATGGCAGTCTTTACATACCTGATTCAGTTTTCAGCTTACTGTCCTTATTTCTTATTATGCTTACTGCTCCCACTGCTTAGTTACTTTTTGTTGTGTTTAAGTATAAAAATAGTGACATTAATAACACATATAAATATTCAGCCTAAAATGTACTTAAACAATTATCTAACAAGAAATTTCTTTTATTGGCTGGGGCCTTGGCATTATGAAACCGATAATATCAGATTCAAATAGGTTTGAGGAGCTAGGTGCTGAAGCAGAGGTGCCTTAATTAGAGGAGGAGCTTCAGCCAGGAGAGTTGGATATTGCTTAGTTTTTTTGAGCCGCTTGTGAGGATGAGTAATTTATCTTTTAGTCTTTTAAACTATTTAAATGTTGTAATAATATAGGTACTGTGACTGTGATTTACTTTATGCACTTTATTATTTTCTGAGCTATCTTATTATTGTTTCTTATGTGATGCATGATGAATGGATGTATTATTTACTTCATTTAGCTTCTGCACTCTGTATGTATGTTAGATTTAGTGACTGATCCCCTCATAGATTCTGTGCATGTCCACGCCTTATTAGTGGATTGTGGATATTACCAAATCCAATGATAAGAGAAGGATTTGCATAAGTGACCCTCCGCTCCTTACCTTAATGATTATGGGCTTAGGGAGCGGGGCATCACAGTTGGTATCACAGAATTCCATTATGTGTTAGATTGGAAATTGTATTCCACTCTACCTAGTGGATGATTCTTCTGCCAATCAGTCACTAACTAAATACTAGAGTTACATTCAAGCACCATGATCATGAGCTCAGGATAATAAGAGTATAGAAATGCAAATTCATGCACAAGTAACATATTAGTAAGCTAATATGACTTAGAAAAAAAATACTAGACGTACAAGGATGACGCTTAGATGGCATCACCAATGATTTAAAGATAAGTAGAAATACATCATCTAACTCCATCGATAGCACGAAAAGTACATAGAAGGAGTGTCAGACCCTGACGTCCGAATGTTAGATATATCGGATAGACTCCATGTTTTCTCCAGTTGTTGTCTTTTATTTTCTTATGTTCTATCTGCTACTTCTGATGATATACTTTCATTTTTACTTTTGATTAAAAAGGGGATGGAGTGTTATGACCTTTTGCTTTCTAAAAATTTGAAAGTGTATTTCTCTTAAGTCAGATTCTAGCAGTCAAAATCATGAACCCAGAATAGAGCCCATCTCCTGCTCACTCTACCACCTCATCCAGTGAGGTGAGCGCCTTGCTGGAAGCAGTAAAGATGACGGTGGAATCCCACCAAATTCAGGCAGTGTTCCACCAAGAGCAAGCAAAGCAAGCTACAGAGGCTCAAGCCAAGCAAGCCAGGAGAGCGGCGAGAGTACAAGCCCGCCAGGCAGAACGCATAGAGCGACTACTTATGGCACAAATGAGCCAAAATCACACAATTCCTGAGACTGCCATAGCACCCCACCACTAGTGTCAGCACCCCACCACACCCAGTATGCTGATAGACTGCTCCACAGTTTTCTACACCTTAGACCCCCCGACATTTGATGGGAGTCTCTCTGCTATCGATACAACAAACTGGATAAAGGTGGTGGAGAAAAACCTAACCAGCATTAAGTGCCCGGATGCCGAGGTGATCCTTCTAACGACACATCTACTCCAAGGTGAGGCAGAATACTAGTGGGACAATATCCGCCATATGTTATTCGCAGATTGGGAACTTAAAGAAATATCATGGGATGAGTTCATAACAGCATTTCAGGCTTGATACATCCGTACCTCTGCCAGGCACACCATGGCAGATCAGTTCCTTAAACTGCAGCAGGGAAGTCAATTTGTTTCGGCTTATGAATATGAATTTTGGTGACTGGCAAGATTCACCTCCAACCTCATTCCCACAGAATCCGACAGATGCCATCGCTTTTGGAGTGGACTTCGGCCTTCCATCCAAAGGCTTGTTGTAATTCATTGCTCGACCAACTTCGCGGAACTACTAGAATCTGCCAAAATGATTGAATTAGATGAGGCATCTGAGCCCAAGTGCAATTATGGCATGACAACTGTTTAGCACGAGAACCCTAGGAGAGCTAGGGTATCTCAATTTGAGGCAGGAACTTCACCAACAGATCTTTTCGATGGCTGCACTCGCCCCCATCCTTATGGGCGATGTTACCATAAGACTAGGAACTGCTTCAACTGTGGGAGGCCAGGCCACTTCTACTATCGGTGCAACCACACTGACACTATTGATGGTGACTAGATCGATCTCTCTAAGCACCAACAAACTTTTGATTTATTCTAGAAGCTTGCTGCAGCTCGTCCAGCGTTACCACCTCCTCCTCCTACTCAGCGGTGTGAGGCAGCTATTGTCCCCTGCCCAAATGCTCCGAGGCCGCCCATCCAGTAGCCTTACAACATCCAGCAGACTGGTCCGGCATGAGTCTATGCTTTCACACCGGCAGCCTTACAATACCCAGCAGACAGGTCCGGCACGAGTCTATGCTTTCACCCCTACCGAAGCCCAGAAGATAATAATGTTGTATCAGGTACACACTTCTGAACCAATCTGCCATTTTATTATTACTTGTCTAAAAGTAACTTGTAGATTACTGCATCCATAATTTGGTACAATTTATATAAATAATAAGCCCTGCAATATCTTATTCGACACTGGAGCGAGTCACTCCTTTATTTCTGAAAGTTGGACAAGGTCTCTCAATGTGTCATTACACCATTTAGCAAAATCCTTAAACGTAGGACTACAATTTGGAGCTCAACTACAAGCTAGTCAATTCTGCAAGATACAAGTCCCCATTGGAGAAACAAAATTTGAAGCCAAGCTCGTAGTCTTGCCAATAGCCAACTTCGATGTCATTTTGGGCATGAACTGGCTAAGTCAGCTTGACGCCACCATCAACTGTTAAAATAAGAAGATCACCTTGGGTAACGGTAAACGAGAAGTTTTTTGTTGGGAACTTTAGTATAAGAGCTTCCTTAGTCAATGCTATCAAAGCCAAGAAGATAATAAGTAAAGGTTGCAGCACCTTCCTTGTGATAATACTAGGAGAGAAGAAGGAAGACATACCCCTATCCAAGAATCCTGTCATTTTTGAATTCACTGATATCTTTCCCAAAGACCTACTTGGTCTTCCACCTATACGAGAAGTAAAGTTTGCAATCGACATTGTCCTAGGAACCCAACCAATCTCAAAGGTACCCTATATAATGGCACCCAAAGAGTTGCAGGAGCTGAACAAGCAACTGCAGTAATTATTGGAGAAAGGTCTTATCAGGCCTAGTTCTTCCCCATGGGGAGTGCCAGTTTAATTCGTCAAAAAGAAGGATGGGTCAATGTAGATGTGTATCGATTACAGAGAGCTGAATAATGTAACCATAAAGAACAGGTACCCTTTGCCTCGTATCGATGACCTATTTGATCAGTTGGCAGGAGCAAAAGTGTTTTCAAAGATCGACCTGCGATCAGGGTACCACCAACTGCAAGTAAAAGATTCTGATATAGCAAAGATAGCTTTTAGAACTAGCTATGGCCACTATAAATTCCTAGTGATGTCATTTGGATTAACAAATGCATCTTCCATCTTTATGGACCTAATGCAACGTGTCTTGAATCCATACCTTGACAAATTTTTCATCGTGTTCGTAGATGATATTATAATATACTCCAAGATCAAGAAGGAACACGAAAGTCACCTCAGGACCGTGTTAGAAGAATTGAGAAGTCCCTAGTTGTATGTCAAATATTCAAAGTGCAAATTTTGTCTTGAATCTATTGCCTTCTTAAGCCACATGATAGATGCTCAAGGGATCAAAGTAGATCAAATCAAGGTCAGTGGAATCCAA
This sequence comes from Gastrodia elata, assembly GCA_016760335.1. Classification (NCBI taxonomy): domain Eukaryota; kingdom Viridiplantae; phylum Streptophyta; class Magnoliopsida; order Asparagales; family Orchidaceae; genus Gastrodia; species Gastrodia elata. Next base: position 17,239,418 of record CM028686.1, on the reverse strand, counting down.
GAATGGGTATAACCCAAGTCAGTGACATAAATTAGAAGCTTCTTGGGGTTTGCCGGTTATTACAGAAGGTTTGTGGAAGGCTTTTCTCAGATAGCCTCTCCACTCACCAAACTCGCCCAGAAGACTGTACCCTTTCAATGGTCACCAGCTTGTGAAGCAGCGTTCCAGGCAATGAAAGATGCACTTACCTCTACCCCCATTCTACTTCTTCCTAAGGAAGGATTGAACTATCAAGTCTATATTGACGACTCTGGTATAGGCTTAGGTGTTGTACTAATGCAAGAAGGGAAGGTTATAGCATATGCTTCCCGCCAACTGAAGACCCACGAAAGAAATTATGTCGTTCACGACCTCGAATTAGCTGCTATAGTGTTCGCCTTAAAGATTTGGCGTCACTATCTATATGGGATCCAGTGCTCAATTTTCACAGATCATCAGGGTCTGAAGTAAATATTCACTCAAAGAGAGTTAAACTGTCGGCAGAGAAGGTGGTTAAAATTAATCAGTGACTACGACCTTGATATCCAGTACCACCCTGGAAAGGTAAATGTGGTAGCTGATGTTCTAAGTCGTCATGCTACTCTTAATGCTCTTATCTCTAAGAGTCCTATGGAGGAAGAATTTCGTAAGTTGGATATCCGATCAACGCGTAGTGACTAGGTGAGTATAATGCTCTCAATAATTAATGTGGAGCCCACGTTCCACAGAGATGTATCTATTACTCAAACAAAAGATGACGAGTACCTAAATTTAAGCAAGCCATCGAGAGTGGCCATCGTACTGACATTCGATTCCATAAAGGTGTCGTCTATCAAGAAGATCGCATATGGATTCCCAAATCCATGCAACAAGAGATTCTAGTGGAAGGCCACAATTCTTGTTACCAAGTGCACCCTGGTAGTACAAAGATGTATCAAAATCTAAAGAAATCATTTTGGTGGCCTAGGATGAAGAAAAGTGTGGCTGAGTTTGTATGAAAGTGTCATGCCTGTAATTTAGTCTAGGATGAACATCAGAGGCCTGGAGGACTTCTCCATCCTCTAGAAATTCCTGAATGGAAATGGTTTGATATTTATATAGACTTCGTGATGGGTTTACCCAAATCAAGATCTGGTGCCAATTCAATTTGGGTCATTGTCGATCGACTGACTAAATCGGCACATTTCATTCCAATGCGTCAAACCGATTTAGTAGAAAAATTGGTGAAGTTGTATATCAAGGAAATCGTCAGACTTCATGGGATTCCGAGGTCTATTATATCTAATCGTGATAGTCGATTCACTTCTAAGTTCTGGCAAGCTGTGCATCAAGACTTGGGAACTACCCTAGCCATGAGCACCGCTTTTCACGCTCAAATAGATGGTAAAACTGAACAAATTCATCAAATTCTTAAAGACCTTCTGTGCCTATGTATTTTGGATTTCGGAGGTTTTTGGGAGGATCATATTCCTTTAGTTGAATTTGTGTATAATAACAGTTTCCAATCAAGTATTGGCATGGCTCCGTATGAAGCCTTGTACGGTAGAAAATGCAGTACGCCCTTAGCGTGGTTTGAAACAGGCAGTGTTCAGCTGTATGGTTCGGATTTAGTTAAAGAAACAAATAAGAAAGTGCAATTAATCCAGCAGAGAATTAAAGCAGCTCAAGATCGCCAGAGTAAATATCATGATGCCCATCCTCGTTCTCAGGAATTTAATGTTGGAGATTTTGCGTATCTCAAAGTGAGCCCAATGAAGGGTGTATTTTGTTTTGGTGTAGCTGGAAAGCTCAGTCCTCACTACGTCGGACCATTCAAAATAATAGAGAAATATGGTTCTGCAGTGTATAGATTAAAACTTCCTGAAAATTTCTCTGCAGTTCATAATATGTTCCATATCTCCTCGCTGCAGAGGTGTCTTCGTAATCCTTCGCATCTAATCCAACTTCCAACAGTATCCCTTATGTCGGATCTTTCTTATATGGAAGAGCCTATCAGAATCTTAACTCGTGATCAAAGGTAGCTAAGAAATCATTCTATCCCTATGGCAAAGGTTCAGTGGAGTAATCGCTCTATTGAAGAATCAACTTGAGAAAAGGAGGTCGAAATGCAACAAAAATATCCAAGTCTCTTTGATAATCCAGGTACCTTTAAAATTCTAAATTTCAATTCTTAATCATATGCATTTTCTTTTCCCTTCTTAGTGATGATGTCGAGGATGACATCATTTTTAAGTGGGGGAGTCTGTAACATCCCAAGGTTGTTACCCAGCTTAATTTTAGCCTAATTATATCTCAATTATCATTATGTTAATTTCACCTAGTCATTTGAATCAATTCCTAAAGATTTGGCACGATTCAGAGCTAAATCCAATATTTTGGATTATTTTAATATTTAATTAATTAGAAAATTGAGGTATTTATTTTGACCTCGAAATCAAAATCTGACTTCGCCGTTGCGATCGTCGCCCCCAAATTAGCTAGGGGTGATGTTTTGGAGGTGTCTGTAAATCGTCGAATTTTCGTGAATATTTTAATATAATTAAATGTGCCGAAAAATACGATAATTCAATAATCATCGGAATCAAAATCCGACTTTGTCGTTGAATTCCTCACTCCCAAATTAGCTAAGGGTGAATTTTTGAGAATTTTCGGAGTGCATTTCAAAATTTTGAATTTTTAAATAATTTAAGGAAAATAAATAAATAATGATTGAGTCCCTAATTTGCAATTCTCTGAAATTTTTTATTGCTTTCCTGACAGTCCCCTCCCAAATTTGGCTCCCCCATACCCTATCCTTAGGCTTATGATGGCCTAATTTCCCTACCTCATCATTTCCTCTCTTCCTTTAAAAAGAGGCTCAAAACTCTTTCTTCTTCCTTTTGCACAAAAAAAAAATTCTGCCGAACTCCCTCCTTCCTCCTTCCTCCTCCCTTCCTCCCCCCTTCCTTGGGTGCTTGCTGAGAAAGAAGAAGTGCAGCTATCCTCCTCCGAAGTTCTTGAAGAAATCAGAGTTTTCCCTTCCTCCTCTTCTTGCAAGGACTAAGGTACCACTTTACCCCTCTCTTTTGTCTTCTTCATATAGCTAAAATGCTTGAATACATCTCTAGATATCCATGTTTATGTATGCAAGCCATTACAGCTCTCTAATAGATTAAATTTAATGCTCTGTTTTTCTTACATTCAGTATACCTATCTTTTATTCACATTTTTCATATAGTTAAGATGCTCCATTTGTGCATATTTTGGTGTTGATGGAAAGGTATCGGAAAGACCTTTTCATCAATATATGGCACCATACATGAAGTGCTCTATTTTGAGAGTAATCAAGCCCGAAAGTTGACCCATCGCTGTTTACGCTCAGGCAAAATTACCGTCTGACGCTACAGCGCGCTGCAGTGCCCAGAGTTACAAATTTGGGTTCGCTACAGCGCGCTGCAACGCAAAATCCGCTCCAGCATGCTACAGCATGATGCAGTTCCCCAAGTTTTGAATCTGGGCCCGCTATAGCGCGTCATAGTGCCGAATATTGCATTTTTGCCCGCTACAGCGTGCTACAGTGCGCACCAGCACGCTGCAGTGTGCTCCAGTGCCCCCATTTTATATAAGGACAGCTATAGCGCACCCTAGTGCTTAAAAATGCAATTTTTGGCTGCTACAGCGTGCTCTAGCGCGCCACACCGGCCAGAAAATTAAATTGATTATAACTTTATCATCCGGACTCCAAATTCAATAATTTAAAGTGCTAGATAGCTTAAAATTTTAGTGCCTACAATATTAGAAATAACCAAAATTCCCCTAATCATAATTAGGTCATAACTTGGCCAATTGAGGTCCAATTTAGGTCTACTACCAATCAAAATACTTAGTATGATATAGGGAAGCTATAACTACTAAGTTTGCTGAATTTGGATACCAAATGAAAGAGTTAGAGCTTCTTGACCCATCTTTACTTAGAAAATTTCCAAATTTTCCCTTAGAAATTCAATTGGCTATAAATAATTCATTAGACCTCAGAATTTAATGTTCTTAGAGTCTATGGAGTCTTTGAACAACAACCAACATGTTTATGTATGCAAGCCATTACAGCTCTCTAATAGATTAAATTTAATGCTCTCTAATAGAACTTTGTGCATGAAATGAAAACTTATAATAATTAAGATAACAGTTGCCTTTGGGTTTAGTATATTAGTAGATTCGGGTGCACATTTACCCTAATGGATAGGGAAAAGGAGTAATAAGGATGCTTAACATTACTCATTGAGGAGTGTGCGTTAAGCTTGGAACATATATAGTCTTTCAAATGTGCTTGACTCCTCAGCTGTTTCTAGATGTGTCCACAGAAACAAAGTAAAATAACTAAAAGATTCTGCATTTATATTTATTGCCTCCTTAGTTCTGCTGCTAGATTCTGTCTGCCCTAGCCTAGAAAGGCTATGGGGGTTTTTGTTTGCCCAAGCCCGGAAAGGCTTTGGAGATTTCACCGGCCTGATGGCCAACTTTCTGATATGGCAGTCTTTACATACCTGTTTCAATTTTCAGCTAACTGTGTACTGTGTTCTGATGTATATTCAGTCAGTTGTTTTCTTTACTTATTTGCTCAGTTGTATGTATTTATAGGATGCTAGACATTACTACTTACTATATGTACTATATCTAGATTTTTGTCATTTAATTTGCATATGTCATATGATCATCAGTATGTTTAGGATTAGACTTTACTTTCAGTACTTTTACTTACTATATTATATATGTATATGCCCATTCCTTGCTTAGTTATTTAGGTGTGCTTTTGCCTCATCTGTTATTTAGTTATAAATGTTATATTTATAACTGTCCCCATTTCTTATTACGCTTACTACTCCCACTACTTAGTTATTTTTTGTTGTGTTTAACTATAAAAATGGTGATATTAATAACACATGTAAAATATTCAGCCTAAAATGTACTTAGACAATTATCTAACAAGAATTTTCTTTTATTGGCTGGGGCCCTGGCATTATGAAACTGATAATGTCAGATTCAGATAGGTTTGAGGAGCTAGGTGCTGAAGCAGAGGTGCCTTACTTAGAGGAGGAGCTTCAGCCAGGAGAGCTGGATATTGCTTAGTTTCTTTTAGCCGCTTGTGAAGATGAGTGATTTATCTTTCAGTCTTTTAAACTATTTAAATGTTGTAATAATATAGATATTGTGACTGTGATTTACTTTATGCACTGTATTATTTTTTAAGCTATCTTATTACTATTTCTTATGTGATGCATGATGAATGTATGTACTACTTACTTCATTTAGCTTCTGCACTCTGTATGTATGTCAGATTTAGTGACAGATTCTCTCAGATGTTCTGTGCATGTCCTCCCCTTATTAGTGGATTGTGGATCTTACCAAATCCAATGATAAGAGAAGGATTTGCACAAGTGACCCTCCGTTCCTTAGCTTAATGATTGTGGGCTTAGGGAGCGAGGCGCCACACGGTACCCCCATTCCGAACACTCGCTATCTATGCGACTTCGCCTACGATATGGGAGAAGAGGAGGATGATGAAGACCAAGAATAAATATGTTATATTTTGCACTGCTGTTTTGTGTGTTTTTCTTTTGTTGTTTTTATTTTTATTTTGAGGAATTAAATTATGGATTATCATAGTCCCAAAATCTTTTTATAATTTGCAAATGACAATTTATTTTGAATTTTTCAAGCTTATGGAAGTTACAAAAATATCAATGAAGAAATTGATAATCAACCAAAGGTTGCTTAACAAAAATTGACTAACTCATTGACACCATTAAATCATCTAAGCAAGGGAATGATTTCAGGTTGAGTCTAATCAATTTAAATCAATGCTAAGGACTAAGTGTGGGGAATGGCTTTGGAATTAAAAAAAAAACTAGTGATTAAGGTGAGTAATCTAAAAGAGTGTGCTAGGCTCTCGTAGGACTTCATGATCACAAAGATTGGAAATTGGGATGAAGAAAAATGTCTCTCCCTAAGAATGAAAAAATAATAATAATTATAATAATAAAAATAGGGATAAAGAAAAATATCTCTCCTAAAGAAAAGAATTGAAAAGGATGATGAAATATATAGCTCCTAAAAATTAAACATCTTTGTGATTCATAAAAAGGAGCACATATGGCACAAAACTCTTGATTACTCACTACCTCCCTAGTTCAGATAATCCAAGGAACCTTCCCCATTACTGAGCACCAAGCAAAACTATTTATGAATTGAAGATTAGTCTATTAACCTCTGTTCATAACCCAGCTTAGAAAAATTTAAATGATGCCAATTGCTCTTATAAATTTAGTTAAGCATGAGCTTTGAAATGCAAATTAAACTCTCATTGATATTACTTGTTGACACTCATACCTAAAGAAATAGAAAAATATCATTTTAAGCTTACTCTAGAATGAGCAAGAAATTAAGTGTGAGGGTGTGATAAATCCATAATTTATATCCTTAATAAGGGAAAATTTTATTCATTTTTATATAGAAATTGCTTCCTTAATCAAATTTTGCCTTCTTTTTAGGAAAAAATACTTACCCAACAAGGTTTGAAAAGTTCTAACCAATTTCTAAATATTTTTGGAAGAAAATAGCGCGCTGCAGCGAACCAACTTGCAGGATTCTGGCACCATAACACGCTGCAGCAGTCCAACTTGCAAAGCTCTGGCGCTATAACGCGCTGCAGCGGACCAGCTTGCGGGATTCTGGCGTTATAGCACGCTGCAGCTGATCAACTTGCGAAGCTCTAGCGCTATAGCGCGCTGCAGCGAATCAACTGGAGAAATTCTGGCACTAGAGCGCGCTACAACGCGCTGAAGCACTTCATCAATGTACAAACTAGAATGCCGCAGCATGCCACAATGGACCATTTCACAAATTTCATCCACTGTAGTGCACCGCAGTGCGCTGCAGCGATGCGCCAAAATTTTGTCTGAACAGGTTCATTAAATGAGGCTGGGACAAGACCCCCAACCTGCCCCTTATCTCCCAGCCATCATTCATTCTGTAGCAGAATTATTTTTTATGGAGAATTAATATTTTAAAGTGATGTAAAGACTAAAGAATGGAAAAGTAGGGGTCACTTCACCCCTCAAATTGCATTTGAAATGATGATAGCATATATTTTAAGAAGGAAATACAGAATTTGAAAAGAACAGAATAGGAAGGCACCCACTCTATAAATTTAACTCTTCTTAACTTAAGAGAGGTTCCCAACTTGGCTCACTAATATTTTAAGTACGGAGAGGGATGCTTTAAAGAGAAGGAGAACTCTCCAAGGGAAGAAAGACTCCTATTGTTAAAGAGAAGAAGGAAGAAAGGCAGCACTACGGACCTAGGAGAAGCAACCAAGAACAAGAAGAAGAGAAAATCTGGAGAACTCCATCAAGGAATGTTCCTAGTACTCTCTAACTCTTGTCTTTTTTGTCTTTCTTAGTTGATTATGAAATGGTATTTATCCATGTATGTATTCTTCTTAATATCTTGTGTAATGGAGAGCTAAACTTCCCTTGGGAGGGTTAGGGAAATCTCACATGAATTGAAAGAGACTTTTGTATGAAAATTTCCTCAAACTTTAATAAATTTTGTGAATTAAATGACTTATTAAAGAAGTGTAAAGGACTATTGTGGACTTGAATGTGGACCAAATGATAATGGACTAAATGAAATCAAGACTAAGAACAAGTCTTGTGCTCCATAGCTCACCCTTAGTTTAGAGTTATAATCATGAGTGCATAAGAGCTTAGAACTATATGAGAAAGTTCTTAAGCCTAGAGCACCTCGATCTTTGCTCAACTAGGGTGTTGAAGCATGTGATGCTAAGAACTACTAAATATGCTCCGCTGCTCAGCATACGTGAAGGGATGGAGGGGATTCTTTGAGTGCTCATGAACGAGGTGACATAGTCATTGAGCCCAAATGAAATCACTCCACTATCTAAACCGTGCATGATGCGTGTGAAGCTCTTAGTGGAATCAATGCTTGTAAGATATTAACTGAACAACCCTCATTTCTATGATCAAAAAATGAAAGGAAAACTAATAATCTAAAAATCTTATAAGGGTCTTTGTGCTGAATCGAACCGACTGTGTGTTCATTTCAAGCATGAGATTTGACTAGTAAATCTTGGAGTTCAACTCTAAGGAGAACAATCTGCACTTGGTTAAAGTTAAAGAAAAAAAGGAATGCTTGAGGAATCATCATACATACATTATCTAATATATTATGTGGGAGAGACCCAACTCTCCTCTCCTATTATCATAGTTTCTTCTACTAAGAATTATTGTACTTGTTTAGGAACTAATTCGACAAAATATGCATAGCTTAAATATTTTTGAATGTAGATATATGTAACAACCCTAGGTTGTTACCCTAATAATATATAACTTAATTACTCATTAATTTCAATATTATTGGTTTTAAAACATCAAGTTGAGCCTATTCTAAGAATTTGAAGTCAATTGGACTACCCCAAGTCTAGATTGTATTTTTGATCAGTATAGATACCCTAAATTATACCTAAAATATTTTGATCTCAAAATTAAAATATGATTGCATTTTTGAATTCTTCACCCCCAAATTAGCTAGGGGTGAAAGTTTGGTGCAATTTGGAGATTATTTAGGCCAATGAATCACATTTAATTAAATTGGTCTAATTGCATAATAGGGTTTCCAACAATATGATTTTGCAAATCTATCCTATACCGTTTAAACAGCCAGGATTTGTTGTGCAGACCACGGGCGATCCACTGTGGAGCCTGGGTTGCGGGACCGCGGAACCTCGTTCCGATCCGCCGTTCCTCCCGATAATCTGGCTGCTAGGATCAGATCCCGCGGAACCGCGGATCAACTATTGGATCTGCCCGACCGATCCTACGGCCCAGATCACTCCCGTGATTGACCATTAGGATCCAGGCAATCTAAGCCGTTCAGCCATCTGATCGATTGATCAGATGGCATCCGAAGGTCCCGCTACTGTGGACCTTCGTCTTCCTCTCGCCGCGCCTGACAAGAAGATCCTCCATGTACTGCCAGCTGCCCATCCTGTCCCCCACTCCTGCATCCACCTCAGCATGTCATTATGACCTCCCCCTTCTTGGCAAGAACCCTAGATCGGACCTCGTCCCCTAGCCGAGCTCGAATTGGAAATTCGAGAGCTCGGCCATGGCTCGGTTTCTTGGGCCTTTCCTGCCCTGTAACAACCCAAGTTGTTACCATAGTTGATTAGGACTAATCCTAAGTCTTAAACACACTTATAAGTGCTAATAAGGTTAATTGGAGTTAACCTCTGAAACCCAGTCCAAATTCAGGAGTCAAATGGATCGAATCCTGATTTCTGAAAATCTAGAAAACCCTAGAAATTGACCTATTTAAATTGACCTCCGATCGAAAAACGGACACCGCCATTGCGTTCCTTGACCCCAAGTTAGCTTGGGGTGAAGTTTTCGTGTCAATCGGAAGTCGTCGAAATTTCGACGAATATTTTAATAATAAAAACACTCCAGAAATCGAGGTATCAAAATACTCGTCGGATCGAAAATCGGATTTCTCCATTGAATTCTTTGACCCCAAATTAGCTAGGAAAAACATGTTCAAAATTTTCTGGAAATTTTTTTTTAAAAAAAAAAATACTAATAATAATATTTAATTAATTACTTAACGGCCGCCGTTAAGTAATTAACGGATCCGTCAACTATAGCTGACGGCGCCGTCTATCCAGACGGTGCCATCTCAGCTGTTGGATCGCGCCCGGATCCAACGGCTGCGGAGCCGTCGTCCTCGACAGCTCCGTCCCGCGTGCCACGCGGCGTCCCGCCGCCCCGCTCGGCCAACCGGAGCCCTCCCCGGCCTCGGCGAGGTCGCCGGCCTCCCTTTAAAGCCTCCGGTAGCTTCTGGGCTCCGGGTTTTGAAAACCCGAGCTCAGATCGAGCCCCGAAGCCCCGTCCGACCGCGAGCCGTCCGAATCCAGGTACTGGATCTCCCCCCTCTCGTATCCAAACATTGCAATTATTGATTTGAATTGCTCTCCCCTGAGCCCGATTGATGATCCATCGGCTCGGATTTAGTTTAGATCAACCGGATCGATCGGATTAACCGATCGATCAACAGTAGTTTCCGTTAAACTCGTAAACCGAAACCCTAGAAAATTAGAGTTCCGTTTTGCCGCCGATCCCGGCCACCTCCGGCGAAGGTCCACCCACTGGTGTGTAGCCCTCGTAGAGGGCGACCGTCAGCCGTGCGGGCCGAGGTGGTCCGGCGCCGGGAATGCCGGCAAAAGCCGTGCCCTAGCCCGGCGCCCTCGGGCCTTCTCCGCGAAGGAGGCGAAGTCCGGGTCGGGCCGGGTCGCCCGAGCCCGTCTCGCCCGAGCCGGGTCCGCGTCAGCCGGGTGGGACCCACCACGCCACATGGCGCCCTCTGGGCCTGCCACGTGTCCAGTGGGACCCATCAGCCGAAGCCGCGACCCTTCGGCTTCGGCCGTGGGGCCCACAGTGCCACGTGGCAGCCAGCCGGCACGCCACGTGGCAAGTGGGACCCACTGCCCGAGCCCGCGCGGTGGTTCGACTCCCCAGTGGGGCCCACAACGCCACGTGGCAGCCTCTGGGCCCGCCATGTGGCAAGTGGTACCCACTGCCCGGTCAACTATGGTGGTTCGGCTTCCCGTGGGGCCCACAGTGCCACGTGTCAGGTGGGGCCCACTGCCCAGTCACCTGAGCTGACTCAGCCCCTGTGGGGCCACAGTGCCACGTGGCAGCCTCTGGCAGTGCCACGTGTCTAGTCGGGCCCACTGTATGTTAATTAAATTATTAATTAAATTACTGTTAGTGTTAATTAATTACTGTTATGATTAATTAATTACAGTTAGTGGTTAATTAAATTAGAATTAGTGTTAATTATTTTTGAACAGTAACATTAATTAATTAAGTATAATTAGAGATTAATTGGGGTTAATTAAAGGTTAATTAAACCTTAAACAGTAATTAGGATAATTAATTATTATTAAACAGTAAAGTATAATTAATTAGATATTAATAAATAATTAAGACTAATTAAATAGTGATTAGCACTAATTACTTTGCTATAGTAAAATATTAATTAAATAATAGATTAATTAATATTAATTAATAATTAATCCTAATTAATCACAGATTAATTAAGGATTAATAATTTCAGAAATTTTATATAAAACTTTAGGAATGAACAGTAAAATCATTTAATTTGAATAAATGAATAGTAAAATAATTCAAATTGTATTTTTGAATAGTAAATCTTAAAAATTTAATAACTTTTTATAGGATGATCCAAATATAGCCAGTATAAATCTTAAAATACTCAAAAAAATGTAAGGAATCAAATAATGTAATGTAAAAATTTATTTCGGGGATGTATAACGAGGTAATATTATAGGACCTATCTAGAGCCTCATAACTTTTTACCCAGTTATCGAAACATAGTCAATATGGGTCTTAAAATGCTCAGGAGAGCGGCCCCATCACCGTAGTAGTATTAGTTTTCTCATTTGGACATCCAGATAAAAAGTCAACCCCAAAACTTAGAGTTGACTTTAGTGAAAAATGACCATAACGCCCTTGGAATTCAAATGGCCGTAACTTGGTCAAATCAACTCAAAATTCAAAAATTCAAGAAGCTATCTAACCTAGAATTCTAATGTCATTATTATACTGAAATAATATTTAGGATCTGAACCCTAAAAATTTAGGTAAATGACCAAATTACCCCAAGCCTTATTTTAGTCAAAACTTGACCGTTTCTCGCCCAATTTAGGCGTACTTATTGTCTATCTTCAAGTTAGACAGTAAGGAATCAATTGAAACTAAGAGAATTCAATTTTGACCCTTAAGTCAAAAGTTGACTTTTTGACCCTTAAAGCACGGGCAAAATGGTCATGTTGCCCTAAGATTGAGTTAAGTGCCCCTACCCTTTAGATAATATTCCATAACCCTAAAACTGATGTTATAATCTTCTTAGTACCAATCAAGTGAGTGAAATCAACCCTTAAGTTAGATTTCAATAATTTCTATTAAGTCTTAAGCACTACACTTTAAGGACCTTTCCTAAGACTAGGATTAGATCTTAGGTTAGAGTTCATTCATTGGATAAATTAGGTTACTCAATAGGTGAAACCTTAGTTTTATTAGTTTCTAGACTTTCTTTTATTTTACAACTCATTCTGATTATTTTGTCTTTTAACTTTAGATTTAGGATAGGAGATTCATCCTATTAAGTTTGATTACTTAATAGGATTTGCCTTACTAGTAGATCACTTATAGAATAAAACCTATAACCTAAGTCTTATCCTCTTTGGATTATGTGATTAAATCTAAATCTTATAGGTTTAATCCATAATCTATAGGTTTAGAAGATCTTAATCAGATCCTAGTTATAGCATCTAAATTCACAAAACTAGGACGTATGATTCATTTATTTAACTCATAGTCATCTATCTGATTGATCTAGATTAGAACCTGATCAGTTCTAATCCTTTTTAACTTATAAGGATGAATTTCTGAGTTACACTCGATAGTAGGAAAATGGTGATCTTGAACTTGTGTAACTTGGAATAATTAGAATGGTTAAGTAGAAAATAAATGACATCACCGTGTTTAGTAGAGTTCCTTGCTTACTTTGATACTTTGTTGCTACGCAATCCTTTTTTTTTTGTGCCATATTTCCTTGAGCATATCATATAAGACATTTGATGCATGAATAAAATGTTAAGAAAATATGGAGACTCTTTAGAATCCTTGTGAAAATATTAAAGTAATTAATGAGAAGATAATGATTTGATGTATTTGAGCTGCCTCTCAGTGTTCTTTTGATCATATCGATTGTTGCCTAGTCGTATCATGCTAAGAACCGTCCTAGCCGTACTGGTGCTAGGATCTTTCGGGTATGACTGTTGGTGACCTAACCATATCATGCTAGGAACCGCCTAGTCGTACTGTGTTAGGGCCTTCTATATTGACTGTTGTTGCATTAGTCGTATCGTGCTAGGAACCGCCCTAGCCGTACTGGTGCTAAGATATTCAGCCCTTTGGTGAGCTAATATAGCTCTCTTCTGTATGGCAGATTGTACACGTACAGTTTTATATGCAGTTGTTGTTGTTTACTTTTCAGTATTCTTATTCAGTCAGCTATTTCCTTGTACTGTTTCTATATATATTTAGGATGTTAGAACCTTGCTGCTATTTATATGTACCACTGCTGAGTTGTTTATTTTAATTAATATATTTTTTGTTGATCACCAGCATGTTTAGGATGTAGAACTTTTCTTACAGCACTTGATAGTTATGTCTATTTATACACCTTTCCTTGTTTAGTTTTTATGCGAGGCATGTCTCAGCCTCTTTCCTATTTCTTTGCTTAAGTTATAAATGATGGTTTATAGCTTCCATTTTTCTTTGGTACTGCTTGCTTCTCTTTTACATATATATATGTTGCTTAGATGTTGTAGAATGGTGATATTACTTAACACATACAATAATTCATCAGCTTAAAATGTACTTAGACAATTGTCTAACCAGATTTTTCTTTTCTTTGGCTGGGGCCATACCCAGAGGAGGAGCCCGTGGAAGAAGCCGCTGTTTAGTATTTATTTTATATGTGAGGATGAGAGTACTTGCACTTTCTTTATTTAAACTGTTAAATGTTGTAATAACACAGGTACATTGACTGCGTATTTGGATTGTATGCTTATATTATGGATTCTACTTTTGCTATTTATATTATGATGCTTTGATGATTTACATTTCCTTAAATCACTTCCGCATTCTGTACGTTTACTTATATAGTGACTGTTAGATTGATTATGTGTTAATCCTTCCCTAATCAGGTGGATTGTGAAGTCTATCCAAATCTAATGGTAAGTGAGGGGTTAGCCAAAGTGACACCCCACCCTTAACCTAATCCTTTGGCGGATTAAGGGTGCGGGGCGCCACACAACCCAAGATTGTTAATATCTGTTTATCACTCTAATCAATTATAACCTTTCCATTAGACTCCAAATGGTGTTTAGAGCAAATCTTGAGAATTTGAAGAGAACCTGAGCTCAATTAAATAATTGAATATTTTATTATATTTATCAAAATTAGAAATTCAAGGTTGACTTCTAAATCAAAATCGGACTTCGACATTGAGTTCCTCACCCCCAAATTAGCTAGGGGTGAAAATTTGGTAAGTTTTGAAGATCGTCAAAATTTTTCGATTATTTTATTATATTTTTGAATGCCTAAAAAATAAAATAATTAAGACAACCTCCGATTGAATTTCGACTGCATTTTTAAGTTCTAGTTGTTTAATTTTGATTAAATAGAATATTTTTAATCCATTAATTAATTTTATTTAAATGCAATTATTCAAGCATCTGATCAAATGGAACTGAACTATGACCATTCGATCAGATCCTCTTTTCTTTCGCTAGGGCATAAAAAGAACTGAGTCGGCTCCTCCCTCCCTCCTACACGCGTCACTCGCAAAGTTCACGATCGCAGCACCTGTCATGCGCCGCTGCGATCGCCAACGGCAGCATGCGAAGGGGATTGAACCGCCTCATGTCCTCGAGTCAAGCCCATCCCTTCCTTTCATTCTTATCAGGACGCAAAGGTACTCGCCTCTTATTCCTTATTCCATGCAAGCAAAGGGCTTGCTAATCTCTCCATCTCTCACTCACCAACGCTCTTTGTAGCGAACCGCCGATTTCATCTTCTTCTACGACGGTTGCCAGTAAGGATCTCGCCAATCCTTATTTTACTTCGTTCGCTGACCCTCTACTTGTCGGCAAGGTACTATCCTACAGTTTATAAAATTTAATCCATATATTTCTATTGATCAATTCAATTAAGTTAGGTTGGATTGAATTATTTAGTGAATAGAAATTCAGATGTGAAAATGAATTATATGTTGCATCTTCATATAATTCTGACCTTGCTGCCATTACTTTTAAGGAGCTATAAATTAGTTTAGATCTGATTCACCTAAAAGAGAGCTTAGTAGGGCATATTATCAAATTTTATTGCTTTGGTGTGGGTTTAATTTTACTCTAAATAATTAAGAATGTTATATTTTTGTTGCGAGCGCTATTCTATTAGTTGGTTATATTAAATATGCTTCCATGATTGGCCATCATACTTGGCTTATTTCAGTACGATTAATCTTAGAAAGATAATTGCAAGCTCTTATCTCATTACACTATTGGCTTACTTTTCAATTTGGCTTGTTTTAGGAGTTCTCTTTAACTTAGTAGTCATTGTTGCCAACCAGTATTTATTAATTTTGCTCACCACTATCATTGTCTTTGACCTACTTTTTGAAAGGGAAGATGATGGAATCATCGCCTTGGTTTTATCTACCAATGTATACTTTTTAGATTCTAATTAAATTGTGATCATGCTGAATTCATTTATGTAGTTAATCATTGATGCTCCTTCTCTCAATTTTAAATCAACTAAGTGGCGCATATGATATATCTTATTTGATGCCAGTAGCTTTTCATACATATTTGATAATACTCTCATCAAACACACAATCTTGAATGCCACATTTTGCGCTAAGGCTAAGCGCACAACTCCGAGTGCTTGTCGATTCAACAAATTTTAATTTTCATGTTTCATCTTTTCTGGTTGTATCCCAAATAAAATCAATATGTAAGCCTTTCAAATAGAGTTAATCTTTTTTACTTTTATTTTTCCATATTTCAATCTCTTTCCTATAGGAGTCAATCCTCAGCTATATGTAGATTTAAGAGAGATCATTTTTTTTATGATCTAAGAATGAGCAGAAATTTTAATATTTAATTAGGTGTGCAGCAAGCTAATCATTGATTCTATACAGCATCAAATTGAAAGCACAAAAAAAAAAAAAAATTCTAAATCTCTTCAAGCTTTTTATGTAAAGTTATTGCTCGTGTTCTTTTAATGTTCAAATATTTCTATTAAATTGTGATGTAATTTGACTATAAATTTATGCAAATTCACTAATATGTGAGAGATAATAGGTGATTCAGTGTTAAACAATGCACTAATACCGTTGGCAAATTTAGTTGACGACCTGATAAATTCAACTATGCATATCTCCTCTCCAAACCAATACTTCAATAGAGTAGGCGTTGAGGTGTTGTTACTGTTTGGCTGAAAATGAATCTTTTAATCATTTTTTTTATTGCCAAAGATGAGAAACTCAAGAAAAAGAAAAAGAAAAACAAAATTTGATAATCTTTTTATATCTATGTCTTTTTGAGCTTTACCGCTGTTCTTTACAACATTTAGTGAGTTAACTAATTGAAAATAATATATATATATATATATATATATATATTCTGATTGATTAAGATAAAATCTTATGTTTGAAAGCTTTTAGTTTTGAATTGGTTTCATACTTTATGACTCTGAATTAATATGATTTTGATACCTGTGATGATCCCACTTAAGTAGTAATAAGTGAAACTCTTAAATATCAAGGTGCCTTATCAGATAACGGTGGAGTTCTTGATAATAACTCTAAAATTAAGCATGCTCAGGTGGGAGCACTCCCAGGATGGGTGACCTGCTGGGAAGTTATCTTCTGTGGGCAAAACCGTGAGATTTTTCTGGCCAAAGCGGACAATACCTTGGTGCTTAAGAGTTTGGGCTATTACAAATGGTATCAGAGCAAACTATAGGGTGTCAAATAGGAGCTAAGTGTCATATAGGGCAAAGTACCACTTCATGTGAGCAGCCTCTTGAACCTATGATGGTTAAGATGCTACATGGTTGTGGGTACCTCTTGTGCCTGTAGGGGTCACCTCTAGTCTTATCTACCAAGTGGATAGTTTTTGGATCTGTGTGTGGATACTGACGAGGACGTCAGTTACTTAAGTTGGGGAGATTGTGATGACCCACTTAAGTAGTAATAAGTGAAACTCTTAAACATCGAGGTGCTTTTTTAGATAACGGTGGAGTTTCTGATAATAACTCTAAAGTTAAGCGTGTTCAGGTGGGAGCACTCCTAGGATGGGTGACCTGCTGGGAAGTTATCTTCTATGGGCAAAACCGTGAGGCATTTCTGGCCAAAGCGAACAATACCTTGGTGCTTAAGAGTTTGGGCTGTTACAATACCAATTACAAAATTAATTTTAAAATCAACTTGCAGAAAATAAAATTCACATTTTCTTTCATCCATTGACACGCATCAATACCTAAAGCCACACTATTGACACTATGTACACAATATAAGTTCTATGCATACAACATCACTATATTGTATCCTTATGATTCCTCATAACTCTCAGTAAAACATCTGATGATAACATCAATTATAAAATTGCACATAAAAATTTAATTTTATCTCATCTCGTCCACATGTCAATCCTTGTTTCAAGGTCAAGCAAGCCCTATAAGTTATATAGCATTCTCAAATTTACATTAAGCTTTATAACATGTAAAAGAATATAAACAAAAATTGAACAATTAAATGTTTTTAGAATTCATATTAGTGTTTTGCTGGGAAGTTATCTTCTGTGGGCAAAACCGTGAGGCCTTTCTGGCCAAAGCGAACAATACCTTGGTGCTTAAGAGTTTGGGTTGTTATAATACCAATTACAAAATTAATTTTAAAATCAACTTGCAGAAAATAAAATTCACATTTTCTTTCATCCATTGACACGCATCAATACCTAAAGCCACACTATTGACACTATGTACACAATATAAGTTCTATGCATATAACATCACTATATTGTATCCTTATGATTCCTCATAACTCTCAGTAAAACATCTGATGATAACATCAATTATAAAATTGCACATAAAAATTTAATTTTATCTCATCTCGTCCACATGTCAATCCTTGTTTCAAGGTCAAGCAAGCCCTATAAGTTATATAGCATTCTCAAATTTACATTAAGCTTTATAACATGTAAAAGAATATAAACAAAAATTGAACAATTAAATGTTTTTAGAATTCATATTAGTGTTTTGCTGTTTACTAATTTTAATAAAGTGAAAGCTAATTATTTGTTCTTAACTGAAGTTTTGGCATTGTTATATGGATTTTTCTTCACAAGGAGAGAAATAATAACACCTTGGATTGTATGTTACATTGTGAACCTTATTCAAGATTTATTGGGAGATTATTATAGTTGCTATGATATAAGAAAGATTCATATGCGACTTTAGGTTCTTATTAACTCATATTTATAAGGAATATAATTGTGTGGTTGATTGATTTATGAATAAAGGCATTTCTCCTAATGATTTAATATTGTTAAGGATTATATGAGAATTGTTAAAACCTAAGACACGTAATTCATTTAGATCTTCAACTACTAAAAACTATCATAAGCCTAATATAGTAGTATTAACAAAGTTGTCAAAGTAAAGCCATACTTAAGAATAGAATAGTTAAGGATTTATTTTCAACTATTGAGAATATTTTACTTAGAATAGATTCTTCCTTTAACCAACATAGCTTCTATCTCTCCTTAATACTTATAGCTATTAAATACTCTATTACTCCATAAAATTAGTTCAATCACTACTTTTAAATATTGAATTTATTATAAATAACTTAGAGATCCTTGATACCTAAATTAATTGAGGACTTAATTAGTCCTAATCATTAGAATAGAAAATTAAAATATAAAACAATGGATATCACATAGTTTACAATGATTTGATAATTCTTGAAACGCTGCAACGCATTTAGATAAAAACCTTGAATTCATTTCATTAAACATTATGCATAAATAATAATTAAACATTTAGATACGCTTCAGAGGGGTTTAATATGGTGGATTTTAGTACAACTGTCATTAAGCCTGGGTAGGCTATTAGTGTATCTGGAGATCACATAATTCTTTTGAGGGGGAATGTGTGTGTTTATTTTTTACCCCATTTACATATAAGTTGAGTAGACCTACTCAACTCCTCGTTTGTGCCCACAAAAAAAAAATACAAGATAATTAAATAACATTTACAGTTTACAATCTTTTATGATTGTATTTTCTTACATTCAGTCCTTGAGACTGAGATTGTTTACTTGCTTACTTTGTTGCGGCACTTTACTTTACAGTTTTGTATACTTACAATGTAGCTTTACTTGCCATTTTCATATTTTTCTACACTGTCTTTTACTATTACTTAACTTGCTTATTTTGGACATTTTCATGCTCCTCTTACTTATTTAAGTGCTTTTATGCCTTATTAGCATATTTAATGCAGGATTGATTAGCTTAAATAATTGAGCAAATTTACTTGCATTTCTTACAGTCTTTGATACTGTGCTTTTCCTTTCCGTTCAATCTTTTGCATTTTGCTCCGCATAAATAAATTGTAAATGGCTAATGTGATATTCATTTAATAATGTGTATAGCCTACTCTTAAAATGTACTTAGACTTTTAAAGTCTAACCACCATTTTTTTTTGCTGTTTCCTACCATATTTAAAAACCAAAATATGGTATATTCAGGAGATTGTTATGGACTTTGGACTCGAGATGGATCGTGTCCAAATATGGCAGTTCGAGCACCTTTCTTATTCTAAACTTTTACTATATTTATATTAGAGGACATACGTCCTTCATTAAAAGCTTGTATAAATATTTTTAATTGTTGTATGCTACTTTACAAATCTGTGATACATTTATTTGTTTATTATATGAATGACTGGAATGATATAAATATTTATTTTCATTAGTTATGCATCTAGTTTATCTCCTTAAGAGATCATAAATTCCTTATAATACTTAATAATGAGTTTAGTTTTACTAAATTAGTATTAAGAACTACAGTAACACTTATTATTAGATTAGATCACCTAATCTAATAGCGGGGTGCTACAAGCCCGGGCCAGTTCATCTAGAATCTTCCTCACTTCCCTCTGAGGCTATAAATAGCCTCAGATCTCCTGGGGGTGAAGCTTACTGATCAATTAGAGTCTCCTTCTCAAATCTCCATTACTGATTGTCTGAGCTCTCCCAGGCATTCCCGACGTGCGTACCGCTGATAGAAGAGTCTCCTGGTGTTCAAGAACTCTTAGAGAAATCTCAGGAAGCTCAGGCAGCTCGGCATTGCCCCTGCGACGTCTGTAAGTTCCTTGTCAAAACTAGGTACCCCCTCTTACTCAGTCTGAGCCAATTGGGCTCAGACTCCCTTTCCATTTGACTCGTATTGCTGCGTATTGTCAAATCAAACCTAATGCTATCATAATTGAGCCATGAGCTATCCCCGATTGATCGAATCAATCGATCGGGCTAAGTCCATAAAGGAGCCTCGGGATCGAATAAAGTCCCGGCATTCCAGACCACCTCAGACCCTCAGACCAGGGGGCTTTCATTCGTTCCACCTCCCTGAAGGTGTAGGGATCGAGCCCTAGGTCTAGCATGGCCTCTGTGGGGAGAATTGTCTCCCCACAGTAGCTCCATTAAAGGAGCTCTCAAGCGAGTAGGGTCTGGCTGATCCAGACCGCCTCACAGAGGGCTTCGGGTCCCGTTCGGTGCTCCTGACTACGGTGAATGTGTAGCGATCTTAGTTGGTCATGCCATGGTCGGGATGCACCGGAATTGGCCGATTAGGGTTCCCCTAATCGGGTCCTTCCGTCAGAACGAAGGCTCGGGGACGAAGTGTTGTGTGGGTTGGGCCGAGCCATGACCCGCACAGTGCGACTGTCCCGGGTTTTCGAACCCCAGTCAACCCGTGCAGTTCGGCTAATAGGCTGAGCCCGTTTAATAAATATTCGAATAATTAGAATTATTTTCCTTAAGAAAAATAATTCAATTATTCCAATCATAGGGATTTAATTAAATAAAAATACATAATGTATTAATGAAATAACTTTTGATCCACTGGTCCAAATCCTATGATAGTATATATCAAATTGATCAAAAAATCCTTAGAAATAAGAATATAAAATAATATTGAACATCCAATGGTCAGATTTTCTATTTTTGCCTAATTATTACAGATCTTGATTAGGGTTGATTAGCATGAATACTTATCAAATTTGCATGTTTATGGTGCCATTAGTTTCTTTATGCAGATTAGAATGAATGTGATATAGTTTACTTTTTTTATTTCAGTATTTCAACTTGTGCCCTGATTTTGTTAAACCATGATTATTAAAAATTAAGGTTTATAACTATTGGATCTTAGCAAACTTAGACTCTGATTAATTATATGGTAAATTAGAACTTGTGTGCCAAATTACATTAAATTTTGATGGTTAGATTTGTAGTTATGTGCTAACATTTTTGGATTGATTTAGGGTTTGATTAGCACTAATTACTTTTTGTTGTCTGAAATTTTTTTATTAATATGACTTATAATAGTAAGGGAGATGTATTTAAATCATATATGCAAATTATGATGTATAAATTGAATAAATAAAAAATAGAGAACTTAAACCTCTTAATTAACCTTAAGAAGTCTTAAGACTTTGATTAAGTTATTAAGACTTGATCTATGTCTAAGATTACCACCAATAATACATCCCAAATTCACTAATTTGATATTTGATTTATAAATAAACATTTGATCTTAATTAGGCATGAGTAAGGGGTTAAACCCAAATCTATTTGATTAAGATCCAAACTCTTAAATCCTTAATTAAATTGACTTGATTGTAAGATAATGAAATTAACATTATTCCAAAAATGCACCTTACTTGATCTTAATCATTTGAATTAGACATGTTAAGGTTATTGATAAATTTATGTGATTGATTAATCTGAATCTAAACTTTAAATCCTTGATTTTCTCTTAAATAAGACTACTAGCATAAAAAGATAATATGACTAAATTGATTTAACTCTAATAATATCCTTGATTTAAGTCCCATAATCTTAGATTAAGATATGATCAGATGACTTAATCATCTGATCTGATCACTCTAAACCTAATTATTAAATGG
This sequence comes from Gastrodia elata, assembly GCA_016760335.1. Lineage (NCBI taxonomy): Eukaryota > Viridiplantae > Streptophyta > Magnoliopsida > Asparagales > Orchidaceae > Gastrodia > Gastrodia elata. The sequence continues at coordinate 17,217,540 of CM028686.1, read as the reverse complement.
AACCTAATATATTAGCTTTAGAATTAAGGGTATGAAATCTTAAGTATCTCAGCATAAGATTGTCTCTAAAATATTTTAATGACCTAAATTTAAATATACATTGAGGTAAGAGAATTTTGCTTAACTCATTGAGGTAGAAGCTTAGATGATCCCTTAACCTTAGAAGTTGATCTTAACCCCTTGTGGTAGGAATCACTTAAGATATTAGAATGACACTTCTCCTTATGGTAGAATCTACATTTTGTGATCCGTGATCACCCTTTTTGGAGCCTTATATAGGACTTACCTATTTAGTATAGGAATTAATAGGCTTAATAAATCCTTATTGATTAGATAGAATTGTTTGAACCCAGGTCATTAATTGGTATAGTATGGTATACCCATAGAACTAGTTTGCTTTAGTAGTATTCAGGATTGGTTGATTCACTCTAATGTTGACTTATGAGCAGGTGTTATCCCGAGGGATTAGATGAATATAGTCCTGTTAGAGTAAATCTCCCAAGACTAAGAGTGTATTAATTAGGTACCCATTCCTTAATTTGATTGAAAAACAAATCGCCAATGGGTGATGCCTCTTAGCGAAGATCGCTTCAATAGGTGTGGCTCAAACAAACTAAGTAATTAGAGTCACTTTCTTTAAGAAACTAAGTGTGATTATGAGTAGGGCATCTTAACAACTTAGCTTGAGATACAAATCACCAACGGACGATGCCTCCTATCGAAGACCACATCGTTAGGGTGGCTTGATCAAACTAAGTGATAAGAATCACCTTTCTTGCAAACGTGTTAAATATATGTCTATAATCATCCCATCTAATGATCTTTAAGTAAATCTTCAACTTTAACCAATTTTTGTTATAGAAGCTTGGAGTTAAAATCCTTTTAGCAGGATTTTGCACAATGGAGACCTTGAATTCATCATCTGTACTTAAATCTATATGGATTTCCAGATTTTTCCTCATATAGAATAAAAGCATGGGCATAAATATGTGCATGAGCATGACGAATGATTCAGTGGTGACGTATGAGTATCAGTGATGAATTATGGGTTATGGAATGTTGCATACATTTATTGGGGAATTTCAGGATGCATCGGCATCATCGTACTGTCTTCCCAACTGGGTGTATGTATATATTGGACCGTATGACACATAGCTTTTCAGTATTAGTTCTATTATATACTGTGGCATACTGTATTGTGGTATATTTGGGTGCATCATTTTAGTGACATATAGTACAGCCTTGGACATTTCTCGTATTGATTTCTAAGTATTTGATATTTTTGTTTACTTTCAGTATTCAGTTTTGATGTAGTTTTACTTTGCTTAGTCTTTACAGTTTCAGTTGCATGATGTCTTTACTATTATGTTCTACAGTCGTGTTTACTTTATTGTTTATTGTATTTACTTTAGAACTACTTAGTTAGTTGCGATGTGTTAGACTTCTTGTCTAACATGGGGTACTTTTGGGATCCAGCAATTTGCTGGATCCCGAGCAGCTTGTGGAGACAGGGCAAGAGGACTTACAGGAGATCCAGGAGGAGTATGTGAAACCTTAGCGGATCAGTGTCCCACCTTTTACCTACTGTTTTATTTTTAGTACTTCAGATAGACTTTACTTTTCATCTTTTAAATCAATTTATAATAATTCTGGATGTATTTTATCTTTTCTTTTCTGAGATGAATGTTTACTACTGCTCTGTGATAAATGTATTCTGGATGTTTTGCTTCAGCTTCCACACTCTGTTATACTACTATACTTAGTATTATGATATGATCAGCATATTGGTAATGCTGATATATATTGATAACATACATTGGAATCATACTTACTTCTTTAAATCTAATGTACATGTTAGTCTAATACTTAAGACAAGTACTCTACTCATATCTTAAGTATTGACTCTCGAACCTACTCGAGTTTGAGTCAGCAACCTTCAGTGTGGCTCAGTCTTTTAGCCTATTCGGGAAGATGAGTTATGCTCATATCTGATTAAAACTGTAACCTTTGCGCACGGTGACGGGGAGGGGCGCAATAGTTGGTATCAGAGAAGTATCATAAAGTGTCAGATAAGGAGTTTGTTCCTATCTACTTTATGATCTATTCTCTACATCAGGTCAAAATCACAAGTTATTAAGTGTAATGAAAAGCAAAAATCCAAACGTTCATTAAGTTACCTTAGAAAGGAAAGGATTGACTATGTCTAGAATTGTGACACCCTAGGAATCTAACGCATATAATAACTTGATTGAAACTATGCATATTCTTAATATCAAAATTGATATCTTAGGATTTGAACAAACTTAAAAGTAATGATAAAATGTGAATGAAAAACTTATAAGTTGAGATATTTTAGGGATGGAATACTCGCAGTAAGCATTTTGGCTCTACCTTAGGATGTTTGACAACTGCTGGATAGATGACCTCCGAGACGACCAGATCTACGAAAGGGTCATCAATGGAGTGTCACCTCGAGGAGTTGAGGTGCTAGATAAAATCCTTATCAATTTATCCTTTGGAGGTACTAGTCTTTCAGCAATCGCCAGAGAATGGCTGGATCGCGTTACTACCGCACTTCGAGAGACAACTTGTCCGGAAGAGTGTCGTCTGGAGATCGTTGAGATCCTACTGAGGGGATCAGCGAGTCATTGGTAGTTTTGGGTTTATAGGAAATTAGTTCGGAGGAGCCACATAGTCACATATGATGACTTCTGTGCTGCCTTTTGGGTAGAATATTGTAACTAGTTTCAGAAATCTTATTATGTCATTTTCTTTATCGTAGTTATATGTTTTGAGGATCTATGTATCTTCTCATTTGAGAAAGAGATGAATGAATGAAATTATAGTAAAATTATATGTTTCTAAATTCATACTTGTATTTACAGTCATGAATCCTGGCTCTCCATCTATTCTTACTCCAATTAAGAATATGGTTACATCGTCAAGCAGACCTAAGGAGTCCAACCTATGGCTAGTTTAGTGAAGGCCCTAATAGATAGCAATGTGTAACTGGCGCAGGAGACACGTGCTCTTATCCTCTTGGTTAGACAGCAATCTACACCCCCATCAGGATTCTCAATGTCTTCACACTATACGGGCAACAGAATACTACATAGTTTCCTTCGTCTCTGAACGCCTACATTCAATGGAGCGCTGAATCCTATGGACACAGTGAACTGGCTTAAGATGGCCAAGAAGAATTTGGCCAGTATCAAGTGCCCGAACTGTGAAGCCATCTGCCTAGTAACTCATTTATTTTAAGAAGAAGCTGAATACTGGTGGGAGAACAAGCGAAACAACAAATTTGTGGATTATGAAGTTGAGGACATTCCTTGGGACCTGTTCTTGGAAGCGTTCCGTAAAGCGTTCATACTGGCATCAGCTTAAGAAATTCTAGAGGATGAACTCCTCCATCTCACACAAGGCAATAATTCAGTGTTCGACTACAAGCAAGAATTTTGGAGATTGTCATGTTCCGTTCTGGATCTAGTTAGAACGAAAGCATCTAGATGCCACAATTTCCTGAAGGGTCTAAGAGACTCTATTAAAGCCCACTTAGTATCTCGTTAGATCAAGGCTCTAACTAAATTGATCGAGGCTGCCCATCTACAAGAAGGATTCTAAGGTCAACTAGACCGAAAAGGAAAGGCGATAGTTATGCAGCCTATGAAGGAATGTTTTGGCCATAATAAGGTGGCAAAAGTCTATACAATGGAGACTACGCAAACCCAACCTCAGAAACTTCTAATGCAAAAAATTACATCTGTACGATAAATGCTACCACTTCAGTGGTGTATGTTTTACTTATGGTCGTAGGGGCCACCGCTATTACGAATGTAATGAGAAGAACACAATCAACGGAGTGCTCATCCATCACTCTCGTCATACGCAAGCATTTCGTGCACAACCAAGGAACAGCTGAGGGCCTGCTCTTGCCATAATACTGGCTACTATTTTGAACTCTAAGGAAATTGTACCTGCACAAAAACCAAACTATGATCATCAGGGTCAAAGGCCTTAAAACAAACAACCCTCTGCATTGGCAAGGGTATATATGTTAACTCCCGCCTCTGCTCCTGAGGACAACGATGTGGTTTCAGGTACGCCTTAAATTAATTTTATTCAGTTCTTAATGTTTTAGTAATCAGTCTTTACCATTTCAGTACTTTTAAATGTTTGAGTAGCCATTCTTATTAAGTCATCTTAATCATATGCACCTTATCAATAAATGATAAATCTTGTAACATCCTTTTCGATACGGAAGTGAGTCATTCCTTTGTATCCCAACAATTTTGCAAGATAGATATTCCTATTGGTGAACAAAATTATGGGGCTAAATTAATTGTATTGCCAATCGCAAACTTTGATATAATCCTAGGCATGAATTGGTTAAGTGAACATGGTGCTTCCATAAATTGCCAAAAGAAGAAAATAACTGTGGGCATTGGAAGTAATTCAAAATCATTTGTTGGGAGATTTAGCACCCAAGCATCGTTGATTAATGCAATAACAGCAGAAAGGCTAGTCAGGAAGGGATGCAATGCATATCTCGTAACAATGTTGGGAGAGAAGATAGAAGTCGTGCATATCTCCGAGAATCGTATAGTCTGTGAATTTTCTAATGTTTTTCTAGAAGACCTACATGGTCTTCCTCCAGTTAGAGAAGTAGAGTTCGCAATTGAATTATTTCTCGGAACTCAACCACTGTCAAAAGTTCTGTATCAGATGGCGCCAAAAGAACTTCAAGAATTGAACAAGCAACTTCAAGAACTGTTGGAGAAAGGTCTTATTCGTCCAAGTTCATCTCCTTGGGGAGCATCAGTTCTATTCATAAAGTAAAAAGATGGATCGATGAGAATATGCATTGATTATAGGGAATTAAATAAAGTAACTATCAATAATAAGTATCCTCTACCTCGTATCGATGACTTATTCGACCAATTATCTGGAGCTAAAGTATTCTCAAAGATAGACTTGCGATCTGGATATCACTAATTGCGAGTTAAAGATCCATATGTGGAGAAAACAACATTTAGAATCTTCTATGGACATTATGAATTTTTGGTAATGTCCTTCGGCATAACAAATGCACCACCCATTTTTATGGATTTAATGCAGCGCGTGTTGAAAGAATATTTAGATAACTTTGTCATCGTCTTCATCGATAATATTCTGATTTATTCTAAAAGTAAAATAGATCACAAGAACCATCTGCAATTAGTATTAGAATAGCTCCAAAGCCATGAGCTATATGGTAAGTATTATAAATGCGAATTTTGGCTTGACTCAGTCGCTTTTCTGGGTCATGTCATCGACTCTCAAGGAATCAAAGTCAATCAAAACAAAGTATGTGCAGTGCAAGATTGGTCACAACCATAATCCGTGACCGATATCAGGAATTTCTTAGGACTAACAGGTTACTATAAAAAATTTGTTAAGGGTTTCTCACAAATTACATCTCCTCTCACAAAGTTGATGCAGAAGGCTATACCATTTATCTGGAGTCTAGAGTGAGAGAAAGTGTTTCAATCATTAAAAGATGCTCTTTCCTCTGTACCAATTTTTGCCTTACCTAAAGAAGGCCTTAATTATCGAGTCTATACCGATGCATCTGGCATAGGTATGGGATGTGTGCTGATGCAGGAAGAAAAAGTTATAGCTTATGCATCTCATCAGTTAAAATCACATGAAAAGAACTATCCTGTCCATGATCTTGAATTAGCAGCTGTAGTTTTTGCTCTGAAAATCTGGCGTCATTATCTTTATGGCGTGCAGTGTTCCATATTTACCGATCATCAGAGCTTAAAGTTACATCTTCACCCAGTGTGAGCTAAACTGCCGACAGCGAAGATGGCTTGAGCTAATAAGTGATTACGATTTAAGTATCCAGTATCATCTAGGAAAAGCGAACGTCATAGTAGATGCACTCAGTCGTCATGCTACTCTATCTTCTATGATACTATCCAGCTCTCTAGAAGTAGAATTCTGAAAGCTCAAAATCAGGCCAATACGTGGTGCTATGCTAAGTACACTGATATCCATGAGTTCACTTGAACCCATATTTCATCGCGATGTCTCCATCTCCCAAACCAAGGATGAAGATTATCCGAAGTTTAAAGTGGACATCGAAAGTGGTTTTCACTTTGATCTTCAACTTCGAGTTAATGTAATATATCAGTGAGATCATCTATGGATTCCCAAATCCATGCATCAAGAGATTCTAGTAGAAGGTCATAATTCTGGTTACCAAGTACATCCTAGCAGTACCAAGATGTATCATGATCTAAAGAAATCATTCTGGTGGCCTAGAATGAAGAAATGTGTGGTTAAATTTGTAGTAAAGTGTCATGCTTGTAACTTAGTTAAAGCAGAACAGCAAAAGCTTGGAGGACTTCTTCATCCTTTGGCAATTCCTGAATGGAAGTGGTTCGATATTTCTATGGACTTTGTTATGGGTTTACCCAAATCAAGATCTGGTGCCGATTCAATCTGGGTCATTGTTGATCGGCTGAATAAATTAGCACATTTCATTCCTATGTGTGAAACCAATTCTATGGAGAAATTAGCAAAGTTGTATATCAAAAAAATTATCAGACTCCATGGAATTCCCAGATCTATCATATCTGATAGAGATAGCCATTTCGCTTCTAAATTCTGGCAAGCAGTGCATCAATATTTGGGAACTACTCTAGCCATGAGCACCACTTTTCATCCTCAAACAAATGGTCAAACAGAAAGAGTCAATCAAGTTTTGGAAGATCTTCTTCATCTTTGTATGCTGGATTTTGGTGGCTTCTAGGAAGATCATATTCCTCTCATAGAGTTCGCATACAACAATAGTTTTTAGGCAAGTATTGGCATGGCTCGATATAAAGCTCTGTATGGCAGGAAATGCAGTACTCCATTAGCATGGTCTAAAATAGACAGTGTTTAGCTATATGGTTCTAATTTAGTTGAAGAAACAAATCGTAAGATTCAACTTATCCAGCAAAAAATCAAAGCAGCTCAAGATTGCCAGAGTAAGTATCATGATGCTCATCATCGTACTCTAGAATTTGATGTTGGAAGTTTTGCATCTCTTAAAGTCAGTCCGATGAAAGGCGTGTATCGTTTTGGTGTAGCCGGGAAACTAAGTCCCTGCTACGTCGTACCATTTGAAATCTTAGAGAAGATTGGTTCTGTAGCTTATCGATTGCAACTTCCTAAATATTTCTCTGTAGTCCATAATGTATTCCACATCTCCTTTCTGCGGAGATGTCTTCACAACCCATCTCATCTTATTCAACTCCCAGCGGTATTTCTCTAGCCGGATTTCTCGTATACGGAGGAGCCAATTAAGATCTTAGCTCATGATCAAAAGCAGCTAAGGAATCACTCAATTCTAATGGTAAAGGTTCAGTGGAGGAATCGCTCTTTAGAAGAATCTACTTGGGAGAAAGAGGTGGATATGAAAAGAAAGTATCCCAGTCTCTTTAAAAATCCAAGTACCCATTAACTTTTTGAATTTTATTTTTATCCTTACAATTTCTACATGTCTATCTTCTCTCTTGAGATAATGTTGAGGACAACATCATTCTTAAGAGGGGGAGTCTGTAACAACTCTAGGTTATTACTCTGATAATATATAGCTTAATTACTCATTAATTTCAATATCATTACTTTTAAAACATCAAGTTGAGCCTATTCTGAAATTTTGAAGTCAATTGAACTACCCTAAGTCTAAATTGTATTTTTGATCAGTCTAGATACACTAAAATAGACCTAAAATATTTTGATCTCAGAATTAAAATTTGATTATATTTTTTAATTCCTCACCCACAAATTAGCTAGGGGTGAAAATTCTGTGTAATTTGGAGATCATTTAGGCCATGAATCATATTTAATTAAATTGGTCTAATTGCATAATAGAGTTTCCAACAATTTAATTTTGCAAATCTATCCTATACCCGTTTAAACAGCCGGGATTTGTTGTGCAGGACCATGGGCGATCCGCTATAGAGCCCCAGTCGCGCGACCGCGGAACCCCATTCCGATCCACCGTTCCTCCCGAGAATCTGGCGGCTAAGATCAGGTCCCACGGAATCGCGGATCAACCATTGGATCTGCCCGACCAATCCTATGGCCTGGATCACTCTTGCGATCGGTCGTTAGGATTCGAGCAATCTGAGCCGTTCTGCTATCAGATCGATTGATCAGACAGCATCCGAAGGTCCCGCTATTGTGGACCTTCATCTTCCTCTCGTTGCGCCCGACAAGAAGATCCTCTACGTACTGTCAGCTTCCCAGCCTGTCCCCCACTCCTGCATCCACCTCAGCATGTTGTTACAACCTCCCCCTTCTTGGCCAGGACCCTCGATCGGACCTCATCACCCAGCCGAGCTCGAATTGGAAAATTGAGAGCTCGGCCATGGCCCGGTCTCTCATGCCTGTCCAGTCCAGGCCAGTTCATCTAGAATCTTCCTCACTTCCCTCTGAGGCTATAAATAGCCTCAGATCTCCCGGGGATGAAGCCTGCTGATCAATTGGAGTCTCCTTCTCAAATCGCCATTATTGATCATCTGAGCTCTCCTAGGCATTCCCGACGTGCGTATCGCTGATAGAAGAATCTCCTGGCAGTCAGGAACTCTTAGAGAAATCTCAGGAAGCTCAGGTAGCTCGGCATTGACCCCAGTGACTTTTGCAAGTTCCCCGTCAAAACTAGGTACCCCCTCTTGCTCAGTCTTAGCCAATTGGGGTCAGCCTCCCTTTTCATTTGACTCATATTCCTGTGTATTATCGAATCAAACCTAATGCTATTGTAATTGAGCCATGAGCTAGCCCTGATATATCAAATCGATCGATCGGGCTAAGTCCATAAAGGAGCCTCGGGACCGAGTAAGGTCCCGGCATTCCAGACCACCTCAGGCCCTCAGACCAGGGGGCTTCGATTCGCCCCACCTCCCTGAAGGTGTAGCGATCGAGCCCTGGGTCTGGCATGGCCTCTGTGGGGAGAATTGTCTCCCCACTGTATCTTTATTAAAGGAGCTCTCGGGCGAGTAAGGTCTGGCTGATCCAGACCACGTCAGAGAGGGCTTCGGGTCCCGTTCGGTGCGCCTTATCACGGTGAATGTCTAACGATTGTTGGTTGGTCGTTCCATAGTCGGGATACGCCGAAATTGACTGATTAGGATTCCCCTAATAGGGTCCTTCCGTCAGGATGAAGGCTCGGGGACAAAGCGCGGTGCGGGTCGGGCTGACCCGTGACCCACGCAGTGCAATCGTCCCGGGTCTTTGGGCCCTAGTCGACCCGCGCGGTTTGGCTAACAGGCCGAGCCCGTTTAATAAATATTCGAATCATTGGAATTATTTTTCTTAAGAAAAATAATTCAATATTCCAATCATAGGGATTTAATTAAATAAAAATACATAATATATTAATGAAATAACTTTTAATCCACTAGTCCAAACCCTAAGATATTATAGATCAAATTGATCAAAAAATCCTCAAAAATAAGAATATAAAATAATATTGAACATCCAATGGTTAGATTTTACATTTTTTTCTAATTATTGCAGATCTTGATTAGAGTTGATTAGCATAAATACTTATCCAATTTGCATGTTTAGGGTGTCATTAGTTTCCTTATGCAGATTAGAATGAATGTACTACGTAGTTTATTTTTCTAATTTCTGTATTTCAACTTATGCCCTATTTTTGTTAAACCATGATTAGTAAAAATTAGGGTTTGTAACCATTGGATCTTAGCAAACTTAGTCTCTGATTAATTGTTTGGTAAATTAGTACTTGTGTGCCAAATTGCATAAAATTCTGATGGTTAGATTTGTAGTTATATGCTAACTCTTTTGGATTGATTTAGGATTTGATTAGCACTAATTACTTTTTGTTGTCTAAAATTTTTCTATTAATATGACTCATAACAGTAAGGGAGATGTATTGAAATTATATATGCAAATTTATGATGTATAAATTGAATAACTCAAAAATGGAGAACTTAAGCCTCTTAATTAACCTTAAGAAGTCGTATGACTTTAATCAAGCTATTAAGACTTGATCTAGGTCTATGATTGCCACCAATAATTCATCCCAAATCTACTAATTTGACATTTGATTTATAAATAAATATTTGATCTTAATTAGGCATGAGTAAGGGGTTAAACCATAATCTATTTGATTAAGATCCAAACTCTTAAATCCATAATTAAATTGACTTGATTATAAGATAATGAAATTGATGTTATTTCAATAATGCACCTGATTTGGTATTGATCTTAAGCATTTGAATTAGACATGTTAAGGTTATTGATAAATCTATGTGAATGATTAATCTGAATCTAAACTTTAGATCCTTGATTTTATCCTAAATAAAACAGCTATCATAAAAAGATAATAGAACTAAATTGATTTAATAATTGATTTGACTCTAATAATATCATTGATTTAAATCCTATAATTTTTGAATAAGATATGATCAGATGACTTAATTATCTGATCTGATCACTCTAAGCCAAACTATTAAATGGAACCTAATATGTTAGCTTTAGAATTAAGGGCATGAGATCTTAAGTATCTCAGCATAAGATTATCTCTAAAATATTTTATAGACCTAAATTTAAATATACATTAAGGTAGGAGAATTTTGTATAACTCATTAAGGTAGAAGCTTAGATGTTCCCTTAACCCTAGAAGTTGATCTTAACCCCTCATGGTAGGAATCACTTAAGATATTAGAATGATACTTCTCCTTGTGGTAGAATTTATATTTAGTGATCCATGATCACCCTTTTTTGAGCTTGTATAGGACTTACTTATTTAGTATAGGAATTAATAGTCTTAATAAATTCTTATTGATTAAATAAAATTGTTTGAACCCAGGTCATTGATTAGTGTAGTATGGTATACCCATAGTATTGGTTTTCTTCAGTAATATTCAAGATTGGTTAATTCACTCCAATTTGGCTTATGAGTAGGTGTTATCCCAAGGGATTAGATGAATATAGTTTCATTACAGTAAATCTCCCAAGACTAAGAGTGTATTAAATAGGTACTCATTTCTTAGTTTGATTGAAATACAAAATTGCCAACGGGTGATGCCTCCTAGCGAAGACTACTTCAATAGGTGTGGCTCAAACAAACTAAGTAATTAGAGTCACCTTCTTTAAGACACTAAGTGTGATTGTGAGTAGGGCATCTTAATAACTTAAGTTGAGATACAAATTGCCAATGGGCGATGCCTCCTATCGAAGACCGCTTCATTAGGATGGCTTAATCAAACGAAGTGATATGAATCACCTTTCTTGCAAACATGTTAAATATGTATATACAATCATCCCATCTAATAATCTTTAAGAAAATCTTTAACTTTAACCAATTTTTGTTCTAGAAGTTATATGAGTCAGAGTCAATTTAGCAGGATTTTGCACAATGGAGACCTTAAATTCATCATATGTACTTAAATCTCTATGGATTTTCATATTTTTCCTCATATAGAATAGAAGCATGAGCATAAACATAAGCATGAGCATAGTGAATGATTCAGTGGTGACGTATGAGTATCAGTGATGAATTATGGGTTACGGAATGTTGCATACATTGACTGGGGAATTTCAGGATGCATCGGCATCACCGTACTATCTTCCCAACTTGGTGTATGTATACATTGGACCGTACAACTCATAGCCTTTCAGCGATAGTTCTATTACATACCGTGGCATACCGTGTTGTGGCATATTTGAGTGCATCATTTCAGTGACATATAGTACAGCCTTGTGCATTTCTCGCATTGATTTATGAGCATTTTATATTTTCGTTTACTTTCAGTAATTAGTTTTAATGCAGTTTTACTTTGCTTAGTCTATACAGTTTCAGTTACATAATGCCTTTACTATTATGTTACACACTCATGTTTACTTTACTGTCTATTGTATTTAGTTTAGAACTGCTTAGTTTGTTGTGATGTGTTAGACTTCTTGTCTAACACGGGGCACTTTTGGGATCCAGCAATTTGCTAGATCCCGAGTAGCTTGTGGAGACAAGGTAGGAGGACTTATAGGAGATCCAGGAGGAGTATGTAGAACCTTAGTAGGTCAGTCTTCCACCTTTTAACTACTGCTTTATTTTCAGTACTTCATATAGGCCTTACTTTTCATCTTTTAAATCAGTTTGTAATAATTCTGGATGTATTTTATTTTTTCTTTTCTGAGATGAATGGTTACTACTGCTCTGTGATGAATGTATTCTAGATGTTTTGTTTCAGCTTTCGCACTCTATTATACTATTGTACTTAGTATTGTGATGTCCTCAGCATACTGGAAATGCTGATATATACTGATAATGTATATTGGATTCATACTTACTTCTTTAAATCTAATGTACATATTAGTCTAATACTTAAGATAAGTACTTTACTCTTATCTTAAATATTGACTCTCGATCCTACTCTTGAGTTCGAGTCAGTAGCCTTTAGTGTGGCTCAGTCTCTTAGCCTATTCAAAAAGATGAGTTATGCTTGTATCCCCGAGTGGCGCACCGCTCCATCGTCGATCTAATTATAATAGTAACCTTTGCGCGCGGTGACGGGGCGAGGTTCCATAATATACCTTAGTAACAGAACACCCAATTCCCTGAGGACGATAAATCTCGAAACTCACATTCCAAATTATTACTTCAGACCACGTACACTTGCGTGCAAGCGCAGACATAATTAAAGTCTATCAAAACCCCAAATAACATTTAATTCTATAGCATTCCAAGAGAATATTAGAATATTTCCTTATGGCTGACCCAAAATCCAAGGGAAAGAGAGGGTTAACAGAATTAATGCAAAGAGGCTGTGAAGAGGATTATAAATACTACCAAGGAAAACTGAGGCAGGGTTCCAAAATTTGGCATTCTTAAGACTTAAAAGGGGAGACTACTGGAGAAAAAAGAGGGGAACTCTCAAAGGGGCAAGAGGTGGACTGTGAAGAGTAAAGAGAAGACGTCGGCAAAGGAAAGGCAAAGAAGTCGACTAGAAGCAAAGGAGGAAGACCAAGAGAACCCTAGAAAACCTCTGGCTATTTCCTAATACTCTTCCTAAACTCTATTTAGTTTTTTTTTGCTGTAAATTGATGTCAATATTGACTTCCTTTTGCATGTATGCTTTTATTTATTTTATAATGGAAAGCTAAATCTCCTAGGAGAGGGTTGGGATGAGATTGTAGGAAAATATGAGGTTAAATTGGTGTTGTAATGGATTTGTTTGAATGAATAAAATTGATTACTGTTTTACTGTCTATTATTATTGAATGAATATCTGGATAAAATTCTATTTAAAATCTCTTTGTTAAAACAAAAACTAAAATGAAATATCAATAAGAAAGGAACTTGAGTTCCAAGCTCGTTAATTGGACTAGAGCAAGGAAATTAGTGCAAGTAGAGCTGAGAATTATATGACAAGTTTCAAGCTCACTTGCACATTTTCATAATGATTCTTCTAAAAGATTGATGCTTGTGAACCAAGTTATCATTAATTTATGCTCTACGATTCAGCAAAGTAGAAGGTATAAGAGGACATTAGAAACCCAATGAATGATGTGACATAGTACATTAAACCTAATGCATCCTCTCATTTAGAGCATGATGCAAATTGATGGAAATTAAGTTTGTGAGATCGAATAATTAAAAGATAATATTTTGGAGACCTAGATTTAGGACATAAAAAATTAAATACAAATCAAGATCTCAGGAAGGTTCACATGCCGAGGAAGAACTCCAAGAGGTGTTTCCCTTGCAGCACTAATATGAGCTTATTTTAATTGGAGGTTAATTCTAAATCAAATAATGTTCACTTGATTAAATTAGGCATAAAAATATTAGTTTATACATTTCAATGATGAAGAAACAACACTAAGTACTTGCAAGTCCTACAATAAAATTTCAACTCTCTCCTTTTGAACAAATCATATCTTACCTACAATAAATTATATTGCTAATTTAAGAACAATCTAAAACCAAGAAAATCAATATTTTAAACATTAATAAAAGGAAATATAACTTATTAACAAGACTCCATTCCTTGAGGATGATAAATTATCGGAAGTCACCTTCCACTTATTACATCAGACCAGGTACACTTGCGTGCAAGCGCAAACACAAAATTTAGGTCTGTCAAGTTTTTTGTGACGTTGACGGGGAACGATTCTGTCTTGTATTAAGTACAATTTATTAGTAATTAGTGATTTAGACCTTTTACTTTTTTGTGCATACAATTTTTAGTTGTAATTATATTCCACTTGACTTGTAGAACTAATTAGGTTGGAAATTTGTTGTTGTGATTTCTTAAAAAGTTAGAAAATATGATGCATGCTGAAAACTCTATAGTCCTAAGCTGAATTGTTCACTCCTTACTAAATTTGTGTTGATTAAAATTGTATTACTGCATTGAGAACTGTTGAACTGTGCTTGAACTGTGTGAAAACTTTAACTGCTGAACTATTGAACTAGTGTTGAATTAATTAATTACTAATTGAATTAATTTTTGCTAGTTGTAAATTTCTAAATTGCATGAATAGAAAGAGGTGTTGTTGATTTATTATTTGACCCTCAAATTGAGCGTAACTACTTAAGGGCTAGGAGAGAATGAGCAAATATTAACTAACTTCATTTAGAAATTGCTCCCCTAAAATCTATTCCCTTAGAGCCACCTATGATTGTAAGAGGTAGACCCTTAAAAGACTATGCCCTCCCTACTATAAGAAGAGTTCCTAATGCTATTGTTAGGCCCCCAATTCAAGCCATTAATTTTGAGATTAAACCTTCAAATTTGAACATGGTCCAGAATAGCCAATTTAGTGGGCTAGCCTCAGATGATCAAGACACTCATATCTCAAACTTCTCGAATAGTGTGATGCCTTCAGAATGAATGGCATTTCAGATGATGCGCTTAGATTAAGACTCTTTCTATTTTCACTGAGAGATAGAGCTAAAATGTGGCTAACCACTTTGTCTGGTGAGTACATTAGGACGTGGGATGATTTATCTAGGAAGTTCCTAGCTAAATACTTCCTACCCGCTAAAACTGCAAGGCTAAGGAATGAGATCTCAAATTTCTCACAGCAAAATGGTGAGAATTTATACGATGGGTGGGAGCATTATAAGAACTGTTTGTGATGCTACCCACATCACGGATTTCCCTTATGGCAGCAAGTGCAAATATTTTATAATGGATTAAATGCGCTTACTAGAACCTTAATAGATGCAGCCTTGGGGGTATCTTTGAGTAGCAAACACAAGAAAAGGCTTTGATGTAAGAAAAAAGGAAGCTAACCAGATGAATAAAGTAAACCTGATTTCTGAGTTAAAAAAAAAAATTTCCCAATTAAATCAAAGTATGCAACAAAATTCTTATCATGGGAATATTAGTGAAATGGAGGGAGTCAATGTTGTTTTAAACTATAAGAGTAACCAATGAGAGGATAGAAGGGGATTAGAACACTCCCTTGAAGAGATTAGAACCTCCACCATCGAATTTATGAATAAAATAGATGCAACATTAAATAGACATGAATACACCCTCTTGAGGCAAGAGGAAACTGTTAAGAGAATCAAAGTACATATAAAAGAAATCATGAACCAAGTTAGTCAACCAACCCTAGTTGGAGTTATAAGAGATTATGATAATGAATCAAGAAATTCAATCACATTGAGGAGTGGAAAAATTACTGAACTCGTGGTATTTATAAATTCTGAGGATAAATCTAAGGTTTTAAGAGAGAAATTAATGGAGGAAGAAAATTTTGATCAGGAAAGGGAGAAGGAAGTGAGGGAAGAAACTCAAACTCAATTGACTAAACAACCAAAGTGTATTCTTAATATTCCTTACCCTCAAAGAATAGCTAGAGAAAAATTAGACATCCAATTTAATAACTTTCTAAAAATATTCAAAACCCTCCACGTAAACATTCCTTTCGCTGAAGCATTGGAGCACATGCCTAGCTATTCCGAGATCATGATAGACATCCTCTCTAAGAAAATAAAGATAAATGAAAAAGAAATTGTAGCTTTAACTGAATAATGTAGTGCAATTCGTTAACTAAAAATTCCCATCAAAAGGAAGGATCCGAGGAGCTTCACTATCCTTGCACTATAAGAAACCATTCATTTAAAAAAGCTCTTTGTGACCCAGGGGCCTCCATTAATTTAATGCCCTTCTATATATTCAGGAAACTAGGAATTGATCAATTAAACCCACGTCAGTTCTCCTTCAACTAGCTGATGGATCTGTGAAAACCCCCATGGGAATCTTGAAAAATGTTCTTGTCAAGATTGATAGTTCATCTTCCCAACTGATTTCATAATTCTAGAAAAGGAGGATGAAAACTAAGAGATCCCTATAATTATTGGTAGACCTTTTCTTACAACTGACAAGATTATGATAGATGTGGATAAGGGGGAGTTGAGCCTTTGTTGTGAGGGAGAGGAGGTAAGGTTTAATATAAGAGATTCAATGAGGCACCTTATTAAGCCAAATGAAGAATGTTGGAAAGTGAATTTGATGGAGGAGGTGCTGATTTCAGGAGATGTTAGGGAATCTGATTTAGAGGAAGGAGAGGAAGCTGTAGATTTTGAGGTAGAAAACATGGTTGATGAATTCATTCAGGAAAGGAGGAAAATACAATTGTCTATTGATGAAACATTTAAATTAGAACTAAAACCTTTGCCCAATCACCTAAAATATGTTTATCTAGGGGAGGGAACATCGTTACCTATAATCATTTCTGCTTTATTAAGCCCGAGTCAGTAAATAAAATTGTGTGAGCTTGAGAGAACATAAGAGGGCGATTGGATGAAGCATTGCTGATTTAAAAGGAATTAGCCCCACTTTATTCATGCACCGCATTCTGTTGGAAGACAACTCTAAACTATTCATAGAACCTCAAAGGAGATTAAGCCCAAACATAAAGAAAGTGGTGCATAGCGAAGTTATTAAGCTCCTTGATGCTGGGATTATTTTTCTAATTTTTGACAGCCCTTGGGTAAGCCCAATTCATGTGGTACCCAAGAAGAGTGGGATAACTGTGATCCTTAATGAAAATAATGAATTGATACCAACTAGGAAAGTGACAGGGTGGAGAATCTATATTGACCATAGAAGACTAAACAACGCAACCCAGAAAAATCAATATCCTCTCCCATTTATTGATTAGATGCTAGATAGGTTGGCAAAAAATCCATACTTCTATTTTCTTGATGGTTATTCGGAGTACAATCAAATTTTGATAGTCCTAGAAGACCAAGAGAAAACAACATTTACTTGCCCCTATGGAACATTTGCATTTAGAAGGATGCCCTTTGGGTTATGCAATGCCCCCGCTACTTTTCAAAGGTGTATGATGGCCATCTTTTCAGATATGATAGAAGAATTTTTAGAAATCCTTATGAATGATTTTTTAGTATTGGGTAAATCTCTAGAGGATTGTTTAACCAAGGTATGTAAGGTTCTTAAAAAATATGAAGAAACTAGCCTTATCTTAAATTGGGAAAAATATCATTTTATGGTAGAAGAGGATATTGTATTGGGCCACCTTATATCCAGGAAGTGAATTGAGGTAGATAAAGCCAATATTGAGGTGATTGAAAAGGTGCCACCACCTACTAATGTGAAGGGAATTAGAAGTTTTCTTAGGCACATGGGGTTCTATAGAAGGTTCATCAAGAATTTCTCAAAAATTAGTTTACCGTTGTGCAGGCTTCTAAGAAAGGATGTAGAATTTGAATTTGATGAAAGCTGCATATAGGAATTCAATCCAAAAAAATCTGCTCTAATCTCAGCTCCTATAATTTCTACACCTAACTAGGATCATCCTTTTGAAATGATGTGTGACGCTAGTGATCTTGCTATGGGAGTAGTCTTAGAATAGGGAATGGAGAGAACTTTTTATTCCATATCTCAGTACTGTTCCATTATATTCTGCCCAAGCCCAGAAATGCTTTGGGAATATGCTGGGCCCGGTTGGCGAATTTTAGATATGACAATTTGTACATATATGTTTTCTATTTACTATTTTACTGATGCATGTTACTCAGTTTGCTTTACTTTACTTTACCTGCTTACTCGTATATTATATGATGCTAGATTTTATTGATGCTTACTATCATAATTAAATTGTTTATCATTAAATCTGCATATGTCATATGATCATCAGCTGTTTAAGTGTAATTTTTCCTTTTAGTACTTTTATTTACTTTATTTATACATGTATGCCTAGCCTTGTTTTAGTTTATTTTGAGGTATATTTTTTGCCTCATTCTTGCTTAGTTATAAATGTTTTATTTGTAACTTACCATCTTCATTGTATGCCTGTTGCTCCTATGATAGTTAGGTTTTGTATTATTAAGTAAATGGTAACATTAATAAATTCATAAAAAATTATCAGCTTAAAATGTACTTGGACAATTGTCTAATAAGATTTTTCTTTTTGGCTAGGGCCTAAGCATTGTGAAATTGATAATGTCAGAATTGAATAATTTTGAGGAGCTTGGACCTGAATTGGAGCCTTCATAGAGGAAGATTAGTTGGGTGAAGCAAAAGCTATTTAGTCCTTTTTATTGTATATTTGTGAGAATGAGATTTTCTTTATTTCCTTTCATAAACTTATTTTAAAATGCTGTAATAATATAGGCACCTTTAACTCTGTGTTTCTACTATACAATTTATTCTGAGCTATATATTGCTCTTTCCTTGTGTATTATTATAAATTGAATGTACTATTTACTTATCTTGCTTTCGCACTCTGAGTTGGTATTTACTTAGTGATTGATTCATGTTCTATGTATTCTGAGCATATCTCTCTCTTATTAGTGGATTGTGGATTATACCTAATAGAATGATAAGTGAGGGATTTGTAAGAGTGGCACACTTCCCTTTAAGTCAAATTTTGCGGATTAGGGGGTGTGGTGCCACAGTTGGTATCAGAGAATTCCATAAGGTATCATAATAGAATTTTCGTTCCTCTACCTAATAGGTGATTCTTCTAACAAATCAGTAACTAATTAAAGCATTTGAGTTACATCCAAGGTACTACAATATCAAGCTCAGAATAAAAAGCATAGATTTGAAATACAAATATAACTATACCCTAGACTCAACTTTAATTAAACTACTCAACTGTGGTGCCCCGCTCCTTAAGTCCACAATCATTAGACTAAGGAGTGGAGTGTCACTCTGACAAATCCCTCACTTATCATTGGGTTAGGTGAGATCCACAATCCACTAATAAGGGAAGGACATGCACAGAATGAATATAAGGATCAGTCACTAAGTTTAACATATATACAGAGTGCGAAAACAGTATAAAGTAAGGATTACATCCATTCACCATACATCAGACATGAAATAAAAAGATATAGCTCAAAAAATAATAATGTGTAGAAAGTAAACACAGCCACTGTACCTGTATTATAACAACACTTTAAGTAAAGTTTATGAAATAAAATAAATAACTCTCATCCTCACTATGGGATTAAAGGGAACTAAGTATCTTCTGCTCCAAGCTATTGTGCCTCCTCTAAGTAAGGCTCCTCCTCAGGCACAGGACCCTCAAATTGCTCAATATCTGACATTATCAGTTTCACAATGCCAAAGTTCCAGCCAATAAAGAAAAATCTTGTTAGACAAAATGTCTAAGTATATTTTAGGCAAGTAATTCATTAAGCATTTATTAATATCACCATTTTACTCTAAACCAAATGAAACATCTATCTAGCATGGGAGCAAATAAGCATACAAGGGTATGAGGATAAGTTATAAATGTAATATTTATAACTAAGCAAGAATTGAGGCAAAAGCATACCTCAAGTAAACTAAATAAAGTAGGGCATACATATTTAATATAGTAAGTGACAATATTGAAAAGAAAAATCTAAATCTAAACATGCTAATGATCATTGATATATGCTAATTTAAAACATTAATCTAAAAATGGCACATATAATAAGCTGTAAAGTCTAGCATCCTATGTATGTATCTATACAAGTGAGCAAGTAAAATAATATATCTACATCTGACTAAAATAATATGCATCAATATCATAATAAACAGTAAGCTAAAAAACTCTAAAGAAAGAACATATAATTACCATATCAAAAAGAATTGACCAATTTGGCCCAATATATTCCCATAGCCTCTATGGGCTAGGGCAGACATAATATATCAATATGGTACTTATAACTGAAGAGATAGATAATATTATGCAAATATCTTTTAGTTATTTTACTTTTATTTCTATGGACAATTTTAGAAATAACTGAGGAGTCAAACATGTCTACAAGACTGAACGGGTCCCAAGATTAACACACTCTCCTCAAGGAGTGATGCTAAGCATCCTAATCTCTGCTTACCCCTATCCATTAGAGTAATGTGCACCATAATCTACCATGAACAGAACCTAAATGTAAATTTTTTCCTAATATTCTAAGTTTCATTTTCATGTAATAACATTTTTCTTATATGACATTTTCAAGGAAAAATAATCACAAATTTTAAGGAATAGTAAGCATGGGACTATACAAAACATGGTGATATTATTTATTTTCTAATTTAACCATTCTAACTACTCCAAGTTACTCAAGTTTAGGATCTCTAATTCCTAATATAGAGTATAACTTAGAAGCACGGCCTTATAAGTTTTAAAAGAATTAGAACTGATCAGGTTATAATCTAATTCAATCAATTATGACTATGGGTTAAGAAATAAATCACAATGTCCTAATTAGATGGATTTAGACATTCTACCTAAGATCTACTAAACTATAGATTATGGATTAAACACTACGAGATTGAACTTAATCACATAATCCAAAAAGAATAAGACATAAGATCTAGGCTTCAGTCTAAGAGTGATCTATCGATTAAGGTAAACCTTATTAAGCAAATCAAACTTAATAGAATGAATCTCTTATCATAAATCTAGGGTTAAAAGACAAAATAAACAAAATAAGTTGTAAAATCTGGAAACTAATAAAACTAAGGATTCATTCATTGAATAACCCCATTATTTAATAAATAAAATCTAACCTAATATTTAATCTTATTCTTAAGTAATGAATCCTAAGGTGAAGTGAGGATTCCTAATGATAAGACTTAGAAAATTTCTAAGAAATGATTGAATTTCTTCAAACTTGCTGATTTTATTTAATTAGGGAGGTTAGAGATAGATTTTAACTAAGTAAGGCATATTAACCTTAGGGATTTTCAAACTTAAAATTGAGATGTTTTATAAATTATTCCAATTGAGTAATTTAAGACTTCAATTGATCCTAAATCAGTTCTATTACTGATTTTAATGATTTTAAAGGGTATTTTAAGGGTTAAAGATACTTAACCTAATTTTTTGGGCAAAATGACCATTTTGCCCCTACTTAAGGGTCCAAAAGCTATTTTTTGATTTAAAGCTCCAAATGAGGATTTCTCACTACCAAATGATTCCTTACTATCTAATATTAAGATAGATAGTAAGTACACTAAATTTGGATAAGAAATGGATCCAATATGTCCAAACTAAGGTTTTTAACTTAAGGGGCATTTTAGTAAATTGCACTTAATGAAATCTAAATTTTTATACAGTTTACTATTGGTTGCTGTTCAAGGATTCCATAGAGTCTAAGAATACTAAATTTTGAGGTCTAAATGAATTAGTTATGGCCATTTGAATTTCTAAGGGTAAATTGGTAATTTTCTAAGTTAAGAGGGGTCAAAAAGCTAACTCTTCCATTTGGTGTACAAATTCAGCAAACTTAGTGGCTATAGCTTCCCTATATCACACTAAGTACTTTAACTGGGAGTAGACCCAAATTGGACTTCAATTGGTCAAGTTATGATCTAATTATGATTAGGGGTATTTTGGTCATTTCTAATTTTTATAGGGTTCTAAACCTAAGAATTATTTTAGGTTATTATTGGCACTGAAATTTTAAACTATCTAGCACTTTAAATTTTTGAATTTGGAGTCCAAATGACCTAGTTATGATCATTTCAATATTTCTCGGTGCTACGGCGCGCTGTAGTGGACCCAAATTCGAAACTTAAGTGCTATGGCGCGCTATAGCGGACCCTAACATGAAACTTAGGTGCTGCAGCATGCTAGAGCAGACCCAAATTTAAAACTTAGGCACTATGCCGCGCTATAGTGGACCCTAATACGAAACTTGGGCGCTGCAGCGCGCTGCAACGCCAGACGGTGATTTCGCATGTGCGAAAACAGCAATGAGTCAACTTTCGGGCTCAATTACTCTCAACCTAGAGCACTTCACATGTGACTCCATATATCATTGGAAAGCTCTTTTTGAGAGCTTTCCATGGATGCCCAAATTAGTGCAAAAGATTAAGTTATCAATGCAAACCATGGGGTTAAACAACATGTTGTACAAAAATTCATATTAGTAGATTTACATATCATTCCCTATTGTTTACAGATTTTTATTTTTTAGAGTTCCTACATCTTAAACATAGCTTTATAGATGAACAACCAAGGTAACACGGAATCTTAAACATGCCAATGAGCATAAAAACTTAATGGAACAGCCATTGGATTAACCAATGGAGGGAAAGGGGGGTACCTTAGCTTTGACAATGGCAGAATTTCTAAGGGGGGCTTGAGAGCTTGAGAGGTTCTTCCTTTAGCAAACACAGCAATGGGAGGAGAGGAGCTCAGCTTGGCAAGGGAGATAGAGAAAATGAAGAGTTGAGAGCTAAGGGCTCTCTTAATGGGGAAGAGGCCTACCAATGGATGGGATGACTTGAGTTGACCCATCCCATTTGGTGGGGTGAGGAACAAAATGACGAAATCGAATTTTGATTTCAACGATGATTTATTTTTCTTATTTTCTAATTAATTTAAATATATTAAAACATTCAAGAAAATCCGACGACTTTTGAAAAATCTCAAAATTTCACCCTTGGCTAATTTGAGGGTGTTGTTTGCAACGGTGAAGTCGGATTTTAATTCCGACGAGTATTTAATTTTCCAATTTTTTGGGTATTAAATATTATTAAGATATTCATCAAAATTTTGACGACTTCCGATTGACTCGAAAACATCACCCCTAGCTAATTTAAGGGCAATGAGCATAATGGCAAAGTCTGATTTTTTATCTAAGGTCAATTTTAGGGTTTCTAGATTTTCCAGAAATCAAGATTCGATCTGTTTGACTCCTGATTTGGTCTAGGTCTTAGAATTTGACTCCTAATGACTTGATTAACACTTAGAATCAAGATTAGGACTTAGATTAGTCCTAATCAACAAGAGTAACAACTTGGGTTGTTATAGACTCCCCCACTTAAAAATGATGTCATCCTCGACATCACTCAAGTGGAAAGAAATGGCAAGAATAAAAACATGATTTAATTTGGAAGCTTATAATGCTAGGAAAGAGTACATGGATTCTCAAAATTCCTTCTTCCAAGTGGCTTCGTTGCAAGAACGATTCTTTCATTAAACTTTGATCATGTTGATAGCACGATTCCTAAGCTATTTGCGATCTCAGGCCAAAATTTGAATTGATTCCTCAGCCTATGACAGATGAGGCTGGATTTGAATTTTTGGGAACTGAGCTAGGTGAGATGGATCTCTGAGGCACTTTCTTAGTGATGATACATGGAATACATTGTGGACTGTTGCAAAGTCTTCTGGAAGATTTAGTCTATAGGCAGAAGCTCCTATTTTAGTTGCTACCTCGAATAGACCAACATAACGGGGGCTAAGTTTCTCAACTATGCCAAATCTTAAGACTCCTTTCATTGGACTGACCTTTAAGTAAGCAAAGTCACCAACTTTAAATTCCAGAGGATGATGGTGAATGTCGTGGTATTTACTCTGGCGGTCTTGTGCTGTACGAATTCGCTGTTGAATCAGCTGGATTTTCTTGTTTGTCTCTTCAACTAATTTGGATCCGTACAACTGTACGCTGCCTATTTCTGACCATGCCAATGAAGTGCTACATTCTCTGCCATACAGGGCTTCATATGGAGCCATTTTTATGTTGACTTGAAAGTTATAGTTATAAGTGAATTTTACTAATGAAAGATGATCTTCCCATGATCCAACAAAATCAAGTATACATAGCCTAAGCAGATCTTAAAGAACCTGATTTACTCGCTCTGTCTAACCATCTATTTGCGGATGAAAGGCTATACTCATTGCTAAGGTTGTGCCTAGATCTTGATGCACGGCTTGCCAGAATTTAGAAGTGAATCGATTGCCTCTGTTAGATACGATTGCTATGGGAATTCCATGCAACTTGATTTTCTCTTTGATATAAAGCTTGGCTAGTTTCTCAACCAAGTCTGTCTGCCTGATAGGGTTGAAGTGAGTGGATTTGGTCAATCGGTCAACTATGACCCAAATAGCGTCAGCTCCAAATTTTTCACGAGGTAGTCCCATAACAAAGTCCATCGATATATCTAGCCATTTCCATTCGAGAATCTCAAGCGGATGAAGCAGACCACCGGGTCTTTGATGCTCTACCTTGGCTAACCTGCAAGCATGGCACTTTGCAATAAACTTAGCTACACTTTTCTTCTTTCCTGGCCACCAAAAGGATTGTTTCAAGTCTTGATACATCTTTGAGCTTCCAGGATGGATTTGGTACCCGGAGTCATGGCCTTCAATTAGAACTTCTTGGTGCATGGATTTAGGAATCCATAGATGATCTCCTTGATATATAGCACCATTATGAAATTGAAGATTAGTACGGCGGCCAATCTCGATGGCTTGCTTAAAACTTAGGTACTCATTATCTTTCGTCTGAGTAATAGATACGTCTTTGTGGAATGTGGGCTCGACGTTATTCATTGAGAACATTGTACTTACTTGGTCACTGCATGCTGACTTGATGTCCAATTTATGAAAATCTTCCTCTAAAGTACTTTTAGAGATGAGAGCGTTTAGAGTAGCATGACAACTAAGCGCATCAGCTTCCACGTTCACCATTCTTGGATGGCACTGAATATCTAGGTCATAGTCACTGATTAGTTCTAACCACCTTCTCTATCGGTAGTTCAACTCCCTTTGAGTAAATATATACTTCAAACTTTGATGATCTGTGAATATTGAGCATTGAATTCCATATAAATAGTGACGCTAGATCTTTAAAGCGAACACTACAGCAGCTAGTTCGAGATCATGAACAGCGTAATTTCTTTTGTGAATCTTTAGCTGACGGGAAACATATGCTATGACCTTCCCTTCTTGCATTAGTATGGCACCTAAGCAAATAACAGAGGCATCAGTGTAGACTTGATAGTTCACTCCTTCTTTAGGAAGAACTAGAACTGGAGTGGTGGATAGTGCGTTCTTCAATACTCGGAATGCCTCTTCACATGCTGGAGACCATTCGAACGGCACTACTTTCTGGGTTAGCTTAGTCAGTGGAGAGGCTATCTAGGAGAATCCCTTTACAAATTTCCTATAATAACTGGCTAAGCCTAAGAAGCTTTTGATGTCGGCTACTGACTTGGGCTGAACCCATTCTTGGATTGTGCTGACCTTATTCTGATCTACTCTGATCCCTTGAGAATCTACTACGTGCCTAGGAAGGTGACAGATTCAAACTAAAATTCACACTTTGAATACTTGGCCTACAGATGGTGGCTTCTTAGTTCTCTCAATACTGCCCGGAGATGACCTTCGTGTTCCTTTTTCATCTTAGAATACATTAGAATATCATCTATAAACATGATGACGAATTCGTCCAGGTATGACTTTAATATACACTGCATTAGGTCCATAAAGATGGAAGGCACATTTGTCAATCTAAATGACATCACCAGAAACTCATAATAGCCATATTTGGTTCTGAAGGTAGTCTTTGCTATGTCTGAATCCTTTACTTGCAGTTGATGGTAGCCTGATCGCAGATCGATCTTCGAGAAAACCTTTGCTCCTTCTAATTGATCGAACTGATCGTCGATACGGGACAATGGGTACTTGTTCTTTACTGTTACATTATTTAGCTCTCAATAGTCGATACATATTTGCATTGATCCATCTTTCTTCTTCACAAACAAAACTGGCACTCCCCATGGGGATGAACTAGGTCTGATAAGACCTTTCTCTAATAATTCCTGCAATTGCTTATTCAGTTCTTGTAATTCCTTATGCGCCATTCGATAAGGAGCTTTAGAGATGGGCTATGTTCCTGGAACAATGTCGATTGCAAATTCCACTTCTCGTGTAGGAGGAAGACCGGGTAGATCTTCGGGAAAACTGTCGGCAAATTCACAAATGACGGGGTTCTTAGATAAGGAAACACCTTCTTTCCTTTCCCCTAGTATTGTTACTGGGAAGGCATCACAACCTTTCTGAACTAACCTTTTTACTTTTATAGTATTAATTAGTAAGGCTCGAGTACTAAGGTTACCAATGAAAGATCTGGCCTTACTACCACTACCCAAGGTAATCTTCTTCTTTGTGTAGTTGATAGTGGCATTATGTTGGCTTAGCCAATTCATGCCCAATATTACATCGAAATTGGATATTAGGAGAACTACTAACTTGGCTTCATACTTCTCATTTTCAATAAGGATTGGTACTTTGCAAAATTGGTGAGCTGACATTTGTCTCCAGAAGGAAACCCAACATTAAGAGGATTGGCTAGGCGATACAAGGGTAGGTTAAGTGCTTTTGCCCAACCTTCCGACACAAAGGAATGGCTAGCCCCAGTGTCAAATAAGATGTTATAGGGTTTGTGATTTATGCAAATTGATCCTAATTATAGATGTAATAATTACGAACTACGTTAAGCAAGTAATAACTGTAGAAACAAAAGGGGTTCGAGAGCCTGTACCTGATACCACGTGATTGTCTTCGGCAGCCTCAACTAGTGTGAGGGTGTATACATGCATGCCTGTTGTTATAGGTTTGCCATGGAGGTGGCTATGGTGCATTTGGGCGAGGGATGTTGGCTGTCTCATGTCTTGTAGCTAAAGTAGAAGATGGCGCAGGACGAGCTGCCGCAGGCTTCTGAAACAAGTCAAAGACTTGGCAGCGCTTAGAGCGATCGATCTGATCACCATCGATCATTTCCATAGCCGTACAGTGATAGAATCTATGGCTTGGATGTCCGCATGTGAAGCAGATATGATTCCTATAGTAACACCGACCATACGGGTGTGGTTTTGTGCAACCATTGAATAGATCAACAGAGGGGGCTTCGGCCTCGAGTTGATATACTCTGGCTCGTTTGGGAGGATTCTGCTGGAATGAAGTAGACCCGATATTTCTCTTAGGTCCTTCCCTATCTTGGTCTCGTTCTACTACTTTGGCAGTCTCCAATAGTTCAGCAAAGTCTGTTATGCGAAATAGGATTACCTGGCTCCTGATAAAGGGCCGCAGACCTCTCTGAAATCGATGACAATGGTCCGGCTCAGTGGGAACCAGACTGGTAGAGAACCTTGCGAGGCGACGGAATTCTTCCTCATATGCAGATACAGTTCGATCTCCTTGTTGCAGTTTCAGGAACATATCCCCCAAGCTATGTTTGGAAGATAGGGGGATGAATCAAGCCTGGAACGCCTCAATGAATTTGTCCCAGGTAATGTCCTCTAGTGGTACCTCGGCAAACTACGTGCTACGGGTGGTTTCCCACCAATATTCAGCCGCATCTTGCAGGAGATGAGTAGTTATACAGACTACCTCCGAGTCAGGGCACTTGATACTTGTCAGGTTCTTTTCCACCATTTTGACCTAGGTGGTGGTATTTACTGCGGAGAGACTCCCGTTGAAGGTAGGGGGTCTCAGGTGGAGGAAGTTACGTAATAGTCCAAATGTGGACTGTAAATGATGCTGGTGAGAGCATTGTAACATCGGGTCAACTTCGATTGTGTTACGGTTCTGGCTTATCTGAGCTACCAGCAACCGCTCCAATCTCTTGGCCTGCTTGGCCTGAGTATCGGCAACCTTCTTAGCCTATCTTTGGCTGGATTTCGCTTGTTTGTGGTGGGATTCCACCATAAGTTTGACCACCTCCAGAAAGGCACTTACTTCACTGGAAGAAGTGCTGGAGAGAGTAGAAGAGGGGCTCGGTCTAGGATTCATTGTCTTCTACTAGAGTCTGAAGTAAAAACAACACACTTTTAGAAATTCAAAAAATAGGGGATCATAGCATTTCACCTCTTTTATTAATTAGAAATAAAAATGAAACTACATCATTGGAAATAGTAGATAGAACATCAGATAATGAAAGACATCAACTGGGAAAATATAGAATCTATCCTATGTATTCTTCAGTGAAGGCCTGGGAAAAGTCAACATAGAAATGAAAGCTAAAAGATCTATCCGATATATCTAGTGGTAAACGCACGGTAGAAGTCTGCGTAGGTGACCTCCCTTTGCATTTCTTCACGCCGATAGGTGAGTGCTCGTAGGGTGACGTTCCACCAATCCTTGGCTTTGTCTTGTATGAGACGGGATAGAATGGGTATTCAAACATTAACTGGGCAGTTAATAGTTTCCAACACCAAATCTGCCTATTTCAGCCACTCCTTGGCCTCAATAGGGAGATCGTACCATTGAATACACATTGTTAGAGTAGTCAATCCAGCATTCGGATGTCGGGATCTGAAACTCCTTCTACATACCTATCGTGTTGGTGATGGAGTTGGACAATGTACTCCCACCTAACTTCAAATTATTGGTAATGCCACCTAAGCGTCATCCTTGCACATCTAATGATTTTCCAAGTTACATTAGTTTACTAATACTTTAATTGTGCATGCATTTACATTTCTATACTCTTATTATCCTGAGCTCATGATCATGGTGCTTGGATGTAACTCTGGTATTTAGTTAGTGACTGATTGGCAGAAGAATCATCCATTAGGTAGAGTGGAATACAGTTTCCAATCGGACACCTTATGGAATTCTCTGATACCAACCGTGGCGCCCTGCTCCTTAAGTCCACAATCATTAGACTAAGGAGTGGACTATCACTCTGGAAAATCCCTCACTTATTATTGGGTTAGGTGAGATCCACAATCCACTAATAAGGGAAGAATGTGCACAGAATGAATATAAAGATTAGTCACTAAGTCTAACATATATATAGAGTGCAGAAGCAATATGAAGTAAAGATTACATCCATTCACCATACATTAGACATGAAAAAAAATGAAATAGCTCAGAAAATAATAATGTGCAAAAAGTAAATACAGTCATAGTACCTATATTAGTATAACATTTTGAGTACAGTTTATGAAATGAAATAAATAACTCTCATCCTCACTATAGGATAAAAGGGAACTAAGTATCTTTTGGTCCAAGCTGCTGTGCCACCTTTAAGTAAGACTCTTCCTCAGGCACAGGATCCTCGAACTACTCAATATCTAAAAATGTGGGTTTCACAATGCCAGGGCCCCAACCAATAAAGAAAAATCTTATTATATAAAATGTCTAAGTTCATTTTAGGCAAGTAATTTATTAAGCATTTGTTAATATCACAATTTTACTCTAAACCAAATGAAACATTTATCTAGCATGGGAGCAAGTAAGCATACAAGGGGATGAGGATAAATTATAAATGTAATATTTTTAATTAAGCAAGAATTAAGGCAAAAGCACACCTCAAGTAAACTAAATAAAAAAGTTCATATATATGTATCATAGTTAGTGAAAATACTGAAAAGAAAAATCTAAACCTAAACATGCTGATGATCATTAATATATGTTAATTTAAATATTAATCTGAAAATGGTATATATAATAAGCAGTAAAGTCTAGCATTCTATACATGTATCTATACAAGTGAGCAGGTAAATCAATATATCTACAGCTGACTGAAATAATATGCATCAACATCATAATAAACAGTAAGCTAAAAAGTTGTATAGAAAGAATGTATAACTATCATATCAAAAAGAATTGGCCAATCTGGCCCAATATATTCTCATAACCTTTATGGGCTAGGGCAGATATAATATATCAATATGGTACTGTATGACTGAAGAGGCAGATAATACTATGTAAATATTTTTTAGTTATTTTATTTTTATTTCTGTGGACAATTTCAGGAACAACTAAGGAGTCAAGCACATCTGCAAGACTAAACAGGTCCCAAACCTAACACACTCTCCTCAATGAGTGATGTTAAGCATCTTGATCTCTCCTTACCCCTGTCTATTGGAGTAATGTGCACCGTAATCCACCATGAATTGAACCCAAATGTAAATGTTTCCTAATATTCTAAGTTTCATTTTTATGTAATAATATTTTCTTATATGACATGTTCAATAAAAAATAATCACAAAATTCAAGGAATGCATAGCACAAAGTCAAATAGTAAGCAAGGGACTCTACTAAATATGGTGACATTATTTATTTTCTAATTTAACCATTCTAACTACTCCATGTTACACAAGTTCAGGATCTCCAATTCTTACTATTGAGTGTAGCTTACAAGCACGACCTTATAAGTTTTAAAAGGATTAGAACTGATCAGGTTCTAATCTAATTTAATCAAGTACGACTATGGGTTAAGAAACGAATCACAACGTCCTAATTAGATGGATTAGACATTCTACCAAAGATCTAATCAAAAACTACTGAACTATATATTATGGATTAAACACCACAAAATTGGACTTAATCACATAATCCAAAAAGGATAAGATATAAAATCTAGGCTTCAGTCTAAGAGTGATCTATCAATTAAAGTAAACCTTATTAAGCAAATTAAACTTAATAGGATGAATCTCCTATCCTAAATCTAGGGTTAAAAGATAAAATAATCAAAATAAGTTATAAAATCTAGAAACTAATAAAACTAAGGATTCATTCATTAAATAACCCCATTATTTAATAATTGAAATCCAACCTAATATTTAATCTTATTCTTAAGGAATGGATCCTAAGGTGAAGTGAGGATTCCTAAAGATAAGATGAAAACTTCTAAGAATTGATTAAATTTCTTCACACTTGCTGATTTTATTTAATTAAGAAGGTTAGAGATGGATTTTAACTAAGTAAGGCATATTAACCTTACTTAGGGATTTTCAAACCTAAAATTAAGATGTTTTATAAATTATTCCAATTGAGGAATTTATGACTTCAATTAATCCAAAATCAGTTCTATTACTAATTTTAATGATTTTAAAGGGTATTTTAAGGGTTAAGGATACTTAACTTAAATTTTTGAGCAAAATGACCATTTTGCCCCTATTTAGGGATCTAAAAAGTTACTTTTTGATTTAAAGCTCCAAATGGGGATTTCTCATTGCTAAATGATTCCTTACTGTCTAACATGAAGATGAATAGTAAGTACACTAAATTTGGACAAGAAATTGGTCCTATAGGTCCAAATTAAGGTTTTTAACTTAAGAGGCATTTTAATAAATTGTACTAAATAAAATCTAAATTTTTATACAGTTTACTGTTGGTTGCTGTTCAAGGATTTCACAAAGTCTAACAACACTAAATTTTGAGGTCTAATAAATTAGTTATAGCCATTTGAATTTCTAAGGGTAAATTGGTAATTTTCTAAGTTAAGAGAGGTCAAAAAGCTAACTCTTTCATTTGGTATCTAAATTCAGCAAACATAGTGGCTATAACTTCCCTATATCACACTGAGTACTTTAACTAGGAGTAGACTCAAATTGGACTTCAATTGGTCAAGTTATGACCTAATTATAGTTAAAGTATTTTGTTCATTTTTTATTTTTTTAGGATTTAAAACCTAAATATTACTTCATATTAGTTTTGGCATTGAAATTTAAGCTATATAGAACTTTAAATTTCTGAATTTGTAGTCCAAGTGTCCAAATTATGGTCATTTCAATTTTTCTGGGCGTTGGCGCGCTGTTGCGCGCAAGTAGAGGACCCAAATTCGAAACTTAAGTGCTATGGTGCGCTATAGCGGACCCTAACACCAAACTTGGGCACTGTAGCGCACTGTAGCAAACTCAAATTTGAAACTTAGGTGCTATGGCATGCTATAGCGGACCCTAATACGAAACTTAGGCGCTGCAGCGCGCTGGAGCACCCGACGGTGATTTCGCCTGTGCAAAAATAGCAATGGGTCAATTTTTGGGCTCAATTACTCTCAACCTAGAGCACTTCACATACAATGCCATATACCATTGGAAAGCTCTTTCTAAGAGCTTTCCATTGATAGCTAAATCAACACAAAAATATTAAATTATCAATGCAAACCATGGGGTTAAATGACTAGGTGTACAAAAATTTATATTAGCAAATTTACATATCATTCCCTATTGTTTACAAATTTTTATTTTTTTGAGTTCTTACATCTTAAGCATAGCCTTATAGATGCATAACTAAGGTAACACAGAATCTTAAGCATACAAATGAGCATAAAATGGAAATGGAATACCCATTGGATTAACCAATGGATAAAAAGGGGGGTACCTTAGCTTTGACAGTGGCAGAATTTCTAAAGGGGGCTTGAGAGCTTGAGAGGTTCTTCCTTTAGCAAACATAGCAATGGGAGGAGAAGAGCTTAGCTTAGCAAGGGAGATAAGGTAAATGAAGAGCTGAGAGCTAAAGGCTCTCTTAATGGGGAAGAGGCCTACCAATGGATGGGATGGCTTGAGTTGACCCATCCCACTTGGTGAGGTAGGAGGGGGCTGGCAGGAGATAGGGAAGACAAGCTAGGCTGAGCATAATAGGTGGCTAAAGGGAAAGGAAGCTCAGCCAAAATTGGATGGTTGTGGGTCCCACCTAGCCAATGAAGAAGGAGAAGACAAAAAATGGAGTTTAATAAATTAACTTAATTAATCTCAAAAATCATATTTTAAAAATGATCTCTGAAAAATCTCAAAAATTCACCACAAACTAATTTGGGGGTGAGGAACAAAATGACGAAATCGGATTTTGATTTCGACGATGATTTATTTTTCTTATTTTCTAATTAATTTAAATGTATTAAAATATTCAAGAAAATTCGACGAGTTCTAAGAAATCCCAAAATTCCACCCTTGGCTAATTTGAGGGTCAGGATCGCAACGGCGAAGTCAGATTTTAATTCCGATGAGTATTTAATTTTCCAATTTTGGGGTATTAAATATTATTAAAATATTCGTCGAAATTTTGACGACTTCCGATTGACTTGAAAATATCACCACTAGCTAATTTAAGGGCAATGAGCGTAATGGAGAAGTCCGATTTTTGATTTGAGGTCAATTTAGATAGGACAATTTTCAAGGTTTCTGGATTTTCCAGAAATCAAGATTCGATCCATTTGACTCCTGATTTGAACTAGGTCTTAGAATTTGACTCCTAATGATTTGATTAACACTTAGGATCGAGATTAGGACTTAGATTAGTCATAATCGACAACGGTAACAACTTGGTTTACCCAACTATGTTCATTCTCTCCTTTGTTAAGCGCTTCGAGGAAGTGTGGGAATTCGACGTCCAGATAGTAATGCAACATGGAAGGGAAGTTGAAGGCATATCCGCAGCAGCCGTGAGAGTCTTGGAAAAGATGCTAGAGGATGCCTTCTTCCGGGGTCTAGACTTCCCCATCCTAGCAAGGGAGTGGTTACGACGTGTAACCAAGATGTTCGATGACCTGGAATACTCAGATGATATCAGCCTTAGCATTATCATCTGCCTACTCCAGGACTATGCTAAAGAGTGGTGGTCACACAAAGAATGGGTGTTTACATATAAATTTGAGAGGCTGAACCGAGAGATCACTTATGATGACTTTTAAAGGGCCTTCTCGGAGGAGTATATTAAATAATCTCTTGATGTTATATGTACCACATTTTCTATTTTATCAATGATGTATTTTCAATTTCAAATGAATAATAAACAAGGTGAATTATTCCAATTTCAAAATTTTGGTTTCTTGAGAACGTCCTATTTTAATTCAGACTAATACAAAGAGATGAATCTTGGACAAAGTTCCTCACCCGCTGCATCTGGCAGCTCGTCAAGAGAGCTTAACATGCTGCTAAAAGCAGTTAGGATTATGGTAGACTCACACAATAAATAAGCAGAGAGGATGGCAGAATCACATGCAAGCTAGGCAGAAAGAATGGAACTACTACTGACCACTCATCTGGGCTGAGATCGTCCAAATTTTAACGTTGCTCCTACCTCGCACTATTCTTTCCAACATCATATACAGTCAGCAGATGGATTGCTATATAGTTTTTTGGGTCTTAGGCCCCCTACTTTTAACGGTAGACTTTCTGTTGCTGATACTGTCAGCTGGATCAAGATGGTGGAGAAAAATCTCACTAGTATCAAATGCCCTGCACCAAGGTGATCCGTCCGTTTGACGACCCACCTCCTCCAGGATGAGGCAGAGTATAGGTGGGATAACATCCGCAACATGTTGTTCGCCGACCTAGAGCTTGAGGACATCACCTGGGATGAGTTCATTGAAGGCTCAGTACATCCCCACTTCTGCAAAGCATAATTTGGGGGATCAGTTCCTAAAACTACAACAAGGAAATCGTTCCGTCTCGGAACATGAATCCGAATTTCGGCAAATATCAAGGTTCGCTGCCAACCTCTTCCCTACCAAATCAGATTGATGCCACCGCTTCCGAAGTGGTTTGCGACCCTCCATTCGAAGGCACGTCATTTCCCTCCATCTGACCAACTTCGCACACCTCTTGGAATCTGCCAAAATGGTGGAGCAAGATCAAGCGTTAGAAGGACCCAAGAGGAGTTTTGGGTCGACCTCATTCAAGCATGAGCACCCTAAACGAGCTAGGGTGTATCAGCTTGAGGCAGAGGCTCCTTCCACCGACCTCTTCGATGATTGTACTCGACCCCATCCGTACAGGCGATATTACCACTGGACCGGGAACTGCTTCAATTCGGGAAGCCAGACCATTCTTATTACCGTTGTAGATCCACCGATACAATCGACGGCGATCAGATTGATCACTCCGAGCGTCGACAAATCATCGACATCTGCCAAGGGAACCCTCAACCAATAGCTGCATGGCCTGCTCCTGCTGTTCAATGGCGTGAGACGCCTATTGTCCCTCGCCCAAATGCTCTGAAACCACCACCTCGGCAGCCTTACAAGAACAAGCCTGCCGGTCTTGCCCGTGTGTATGCCCTCACCCAGATTGGCAGCTGAATACAACCACATGATGTCAGGTACACACTTCTGAACCAAGCTACTTTCCTCAGTATTACTTGCTTAATATAGATTAGAATCAGGCTCCTTCCACCGACCTCTTCGATCAGAATGATACTCTTAATTTCGTACATGAAAATAAGTACCGTTAAAACAATGCATGTCTCTATTCTTCTACTTTGGTGACATAGTTTTCAAATTAATAATAGTTATATTTGTATGTATATGGGTTTCTTTAATTAGAAGGCTTTTAATGAATGAAACAAGAACTCTGAACAAGTATAAAAATACTTAAAGGTTTAAAATTCGTTGAAAAGAAGAAAAAAATATTAAGGTAGGATTTAAATGAGAAGATTTTGGTAAGATTTAAAATATCAGATTAGAATGCAGTCTATAATAAAAAAATAAAGAGTTTCTGTAATTAGAAGGCTTCAAATGAATGAGTCCTGTTTCGCTCCACTATAATAATATTAAGAAAAAGTAAAGTCTTAACTAAATGAAATTCTCGCAATGCAATAAATTATAATAATTTTTTATTTCATTTAATTTATTTTTGATTTAAATGTTTTTGTGCTTTATGCAACTCTTTTATAAATAAAATAATTTTAATGTCAATATATGGATACTCTTTAGAGAAAAAAAGTTCAGTTGATTTAATAGAAAAAATAAAAGTGCAATATAAAACATTTGGTCAAAATGCCCAATGTGATTGGGCTATGATTTTGTTAAATAAAGGTATTTGTTGGTAGTATCCCTTTGTGCACAATCAACATTCAAAATACTATATAATCGTATCCAAAGGTTTCTTACAATATCCATCAAGAAGATGAACTTCGCACATTTTCCAGCGTATCATCCCAAAAAACTGGCGTGGCGATCACCCATGTTGAAGGAAATCTTGAAAACATACGAAAAGAAAATATTGTATACGAAAAGAAAATAAAAGTGCGACATAAAACGTGCAGTAGAAAGAGTAAATGCCCAATGTGATTGGGCTATGATTTTGTTAAATAAAGGTATTTGCTGATAGTCTCCCTTTGTGCACAATCAACATTCAAAATACTATATAACCGTATCCAAAGGTTTCTTACAATATCCATCAAGAAAATGAACTTCGCACATATTCCCGCATTAGTGATTCTCCTCTCTCTTTCATCTATGGTATCATCCCAAGAAACTGACGTGGCGGGCATCGATGCTGAAAAGAAATTCTATAGGCATATCTAAAGAAAAAAATGTATACTTTGATTCTAAATTCCTTGGAATATTTCAACTTGGTGATACTATTATTGTGAAGTGTATAGAAGGTTCTTCAAATATGGATATTGCATAGATTCTAGCAAAAGAAAGGTATATGGGTAGAAGTTACAGTTCGTGGTTATTATGAATCAACAGGTGAAGAAATCATGTTACTCAATTATCACGCCTATGAAACTATTGCAATTTATGAGAAAGGCAAAATAAATGTTTCTTTCGTGAAGAAATAAATCGCATTAGGTAATATGATTAATTGATTTTCTATATGTATTTCTTCTTAAATATTAATTGTGGTATTTCCAAAATTTATGAGAACAATTTTTCAGTTCTTAGAATATTTTGCCAAAGCCGATATCAAAGCATAGTTATATTTGGCCATCACTTGATTATTATTTCTTCATAATGAATGGGTGATTGTCACATTCTAAGGACTTGTAAGAATAGGCTGAGTGTTGCTTTTCTATTGAGAGATTAGTTTGCAATTAACATTCATAACTCTTTTGAGGCTGAAGATTGTTCTGTTAAATAATAAATTTGTAGCTTGTGTTAGTGCATAAAATATATAAATAATTATGAGTAAGCTAATGCTTGTTTTACTGAGGCCCCATTTATTATTTCAGAGGATCGTTTAAGGAATTATAGATGAGCGAAGACCAGAGGACTGCTTGCCGCTTATGTGCTACTTTCTTGTGTTTTGAATAAGTGCTTCATAAAGTTATGTTTTTATTACATGTTGTTCTAATTGCTTATCTCTTATGATGTATGTGTGTATGTTATTTATGAGCATTCCTATCAAGTATTTTAATAAATTGTTGTTCTAATGATTGTGCATTCCTATCAAGTATGTAATAATAGTTTTGTTATATATGTATTTGTGTATGATTCGCATTTACTCATATGGGATGCGCTTTTGCTTGTCACTTAAATGTTACTTTCTTTCACGTGTTTTGAATTAGTGGTTCATAAAGTTGTGCTTTGATTCATGTCGTTCTAATGCTTGTGTATTTTTTAAATTAAAAAATAGTCAAATTCGATATATACATACATACATACATATATATACATATATACATACATATATATACATATATATATATATACATACATACATATATATATATACATACATACATACATATATATATATATATATATATATATAAGGGGAGGAAGATGAAGAGGACCCTGAAGAGCATGATAATGATGACGATGACGATGATGATGCGGATGGCGGCAAGGAGGACAAGGAAGGAGAGGGTGTAGAGGAGGAGGACAAGGAGAATGATGCTGAAGACGAAGAGGAGGATGATGATGCTGAAGAAAGAAGGGGAGGATGCATTGTATTTTTCTAATGTTCTTCTTTTATCCTTTTTTTTTTTGCTTTTCTTATTGCCCGCATTGTATTTTTCTTTTTTATGTAGTGATAGTTGTTGTAGAACTTTCTCTAATCTATATTCTATCAATTAGAGCTTACTATTACAAAAAAAAAAAAAAAAAAAACAAATAAATAAATAAACAAATAAAATGATTTATTACTAATAAAGTTTCAAAATATATAAAGATAAATGATCCAATCTAAAAAAATAAGAAGTCAACTTATGGTCGAATAGAAAATAATTTAGCAATTTGAGAACACAAACCAACAATAGGGGTAACCCCTGACTACTTAATAAGTAAGAACATAATAATCAGGCTAATAAAATGCATGAGATGACTAACCATATTTTGAAGAAAATCATTGAATGTAAACTCCAATGATGCGAGTAAATTAATGGACGAATCCCAAAGGAACTATGCCACCACAAAAAAAGAACTATTAGCAATTGTTTTTACATTAAACAAATTCAGGCATTATCTTATTGGGTCAAAAATAATTGTGTACACAGATCATGCTGCAATCAAATATCTTCTTTAAAAGAAAGAAGCAAAACCATATCTCATATGTTGGGTTTTGCTTCTACAAAAATTTGATTTAGAGATCTGTGACAAGAAGGGATGTGATAATGTGGTGGCTGATCACCTCTTAAGATTGACCCATCTAACTCATAAAGAAGGTGAAGAAATTTGTGAGACTTTTCCCGGCGAGCAGCTTTATACAATTGCAGCAAGTAAGCCTCCTTAGTTTGCTGATTATGCTAACTATCTTTCAAGAAAGGTGATCCCAAAAAAGTTCAATTTTTAACAAAGAAAAAAATTCCTTGTTGACATTAAAAATTACTTTTGGTATGTCTCCTTCCTATACAAATGTTGTGCTAATCAACTCCTAAGGAGATGTGTGACTGAGTCTGAAGCAAACAACATCCTATACTGTTGCCATACCTCCCCTTATGGAGGGCATCATGGGATAGATCGCACAGCAGCAAAGGTGCTACAATCCTGGTCTTACTGGCCGTAATTATTTAGGGATGCTGCTAAATTTGTAAAAAACAGTGACAAATGTCAAAGAACAAGGAATTCAGAAAAGAGAGATGAGTTACCTATGAATGGAATTTTTGAAGTTGAGTTATTTGACGTTTGGGGCATTGACTTTATGAGACCATTCCCTGCCTCTAAATCAAACATTTACATTTTAGTGGGAGTTGAGTACGTTTCTAAATGGGTTGAAGCTTTGGTATGTGCGAATAACGATACAAAGACTGTAATTAAATTTCTAAAAGATCATGTCCTAGCTATGTTTGGTACACCCGTATCTTAATAAGTGATGGAAGAAAACACTTTTACAATAGATAGCTAGAAACCTTTCTAAAAGGCTATGGGGTAAAGCATAAGGTAGGCACGGCTTACCACCCTTAAACCAGCGATTAAGTAGAAGTATCAAGCTGTGAATTAAAGCAAATTCTTAAAAAAATAGTTAGTAAAAGTAGAAGGGACTAGTCAATGAAATTGAATGATATACTATGGGCTTATAGGACAGCTTTCAAAACCCCTTTAGGAATGTCTCCCTACAAGCTAATGTATGGGAAGTCATGTCAATTGCTGGTTGAGCTGGAACACCAGGCCTTTTGGGCAATTAAGAAGCTAAATTTTGATTTTAAGCAAATTGGAGGAAAAGGAATCAGCAACTGAATGAATTAGATGAATTTAGGCTGAATGCTTATGAGAGTGCCAAGCTGTACATGGAGAAAATAAAGAAATGGCATGATAAATTAATAAAACCTAAATACTTTGAACCTGGAATGAAAATGATGTTATTTAACTCTAGATTAAAGTTATTTCTAGGAAAGCTGAAGTTAAGGTAGATGGGCTCATTCATAATAGAGAAAGTATATCCCATGGGGGTGTTGATATCACTTCATCTAAGGGGACACTAAAGGTAAATGGGCAGTGTCTAAAACCTTATTTAGATGAACTTGACTTGCAGGAGAAAGAAGAATGGACATTGCATGACCTACCTAGGGAAGGAATCACTTAGTGGACTCCAATTACGTCGGGCTGAGACGTAAAAACAAGTGCTTAGTGGGAGGCAACTCATGCCAATAAGGTTGTAGTATTTGCTATTTTTCTATTTTTGGTTTTATTTTGCTTTCTGCAGTTGCAATTTGAAATTCAATAAAATAAATTTTGGATTTTCTGCACCCATATCTCTTGGCTATACATGTACGAAAAGTTAAATTTCTGAACAAATTAATTCCATGGATTCAATATTAAACTCAAATGTGTAAGCTCATGGACATTATCAAGCTTGCCAGATTTAGGTGATAGATCAACATTTCAATCCTTCACTTCCTCTAAGGAACAAGGCTCTTGCGAAGTTTAATTCTAATAATTTGAATTAACTATGTGTTGAAATCCAAGTGTGGGGGAGGAGAAAACCTAAGAAAATAAAAATCAGAAATTGGCAAGGTGTGAGTGAGCAATTGAGTGTGCTAGGCTCTTGTAGGACTTAATGACCACAAGGAACAAAATTAGAGATGAAGAAAAATATCTCTCCCTTAAGCTGAAAATTTCAAAACAAAATTGAATGGGGGTGATGAAAAATATATCTCCCAAGTGAAAGAAAATGAGAAAATTAGGATGAGAAATTGAATGGGGGTGAAGTACTTGGAGCCATCTGCAAAGGCCTGGGACAAAAACTGCTACAGCGCACTGCATCACGCCACAGCGGATTAAGGTTTACTAAAGTACATGGAGACATATGTAAAGCCCTGGGACACAAACTGCTGCAGCGCTCCACAGGGCGCCAAGGCGGGTCTAACCCGATAGCTCGATGCTATCGCGCGCCACGGCGAATCAATAAGGAAATTAAATTCAGCACATAAGTACAAGGCTAACGACCGCAATGCGCTCGTGCGCGCTGCAGTGTGCCTGAGCGCACTGTAGTGCGCCATAGTGGAGCAAACTCGAGAACTCTGTGCTATCTGTGCCGTAGCGGGACCTTCTAAAACACCAGGATTACATCATAAGAGAAGCCCTCGCAACAGCACGCCACAGCGATTTCAACCCGAGACACTGGCGCTACCGCACGCTATAGCGGACCAAACCCGAGACTTTGTGCTATTCAATGCCACAGCGGGACCTTCCAAAACACCAGGATTACATCATAAAAAAATCCCTAGCCACAGTGCACCACAGTGATCTCAACCCGAGACACTGGCGCTACCGCGTGTTGTAGCGGACCAAACCTGAGAACTCGACGCTATCGCGCGCCACAACGGTTCCTTACAAATTATAAGCCTGTAGCTCAAAACACTACAGCGCACCCTGGTGCGCTGTAGCGCACCCTCGTGTGCTATAGCACGCTCTATTGCTTCAAGCAGAAACACCCAAATTTGTGCATTTATGGCCACCTGAGGAAGACCAAAAATCCTGATCTTTGGCCTTCCCCAGCCACTTGGAACTCCAAATAACATTTAATTTTGCAGCATTCCAAGAGAATATTAGAATATTTCTTTATGGCTGTCCAAAAATCCAAGGGAAAGAGGGGGTTAACAGAATTAATGTAAGGAGGCTGTGAAGAGGATTATAAATACAGCCAAGAAAAACTGAGGCAGGGTTTCAAAATTTGACATTCTTAAGACTTAAAAGGGGAGACTGCAGAAGAAAAAAGAGGGGAACTCTCAAAGGGGCAAGAGGTGGACTGTGAAGAGTAGAGAGAAGACAGCAGCAAAGGAAAGGTGGAGAAGATGACTAGAAGCAAAGGAGGAAGACCAAGAGAACCCTAGAAAACTTTTGGCTGTTTCCTAGTGCTATTCCTAAACTCTATTTAATTATTTTTTTGCTATAAACCGATGTCAAGATTTACTTCCTTTTGCATGTATGCTTTTATTTATTTTGTAATGGAAAGTTAAAACTCCTTGGAGAGGGTTGGGATGAAATTTTAGGA
This sequence comes from Gastrodia elata, assembly GCA_016760335.1. NCBI lineage: Eukaryota > Viridiplantae > Streptophyta > Magnoliopsida > Asparagales > Orchidaceae > Gastrodia > Gastrodia elata. Next base: position 17,175,868 of record CM028686.1, on the reverse strand, counting down.
AAATATAAGGTTGAATTGGTGTTGTAATGGATTTGTTTGAATGAATAAAATTGATTATTATTTTACTGTCTATTATTATTAAATGAATGCCTGGATGAAATTTTGTTAAAAATCTCTTTGTTAAAACAAAAACTAAAATGAAATATCAATAAGAAAGGAACTTGAGTTCCAAGCTCATCAATTAGACTATAGCAAGGAAATTAGTGCAAGTAAAGCTGAGAATTATGTGAAAAGTTTTCAAGCTCATTTTCACATTTACTTAAGAACTTTTCCAAGATATTGATGCTTGTGAACCAAGTTGCCATCAATTTATGCTCTACAACTCATCTAAATAGAAGGGATTAGAGGATGTTGGAAACCCAACGAATGATGTGACATAATCCATTGGACCAAATGCATCCTCTCATCTAACTAAACCACGTGTGTTAGCGCATGATGCAAATTGATGGAAATCAAGTTTGTGAGATCAAATAATTAAAAGAATATTTTGAATACCTAGACGTAGGAAATTAAACATTAAATACAAATCATGATCTCATGAAGGTTCACATACTGAGGAAGAACTCCAAGAGGTGTTACCCTTGCAGCACTAATTTGAACTTGTTTTAATTGGAGGTTAACTCTAATTCAAATAGTGTTCACTTAATTAAATTAGGTATAAAATAATCAGTTTATACATTTCACTGATGAAGTAACAACACCAAGTCCTTACAAGTCCTACAATAAAACTCTAACTCTCTCCTTTTAAACAAGTCATATCTTACCCTAAAGTAATTGTATTGTTAATTTAGGAACCATCTAAAACTAAAAAAATTCATATTCTAAACATTAATAAAAGAAAACATAACTTAGTAACAAGATTGTGTTCCATGAGGATGATAAATTCTCGGAAGTCACCTTCCACTTATTACTTCAGACCACGTACACTTGCATGTAAGCGCAAACACAAAATTTAGGTCTGTCACTATCTTAGAAAATTGATCAACGACTACAAGAATAGAGTCATAGTTTCCTGTTGTGCGAGGTAATCCTAATATTAAATCCATACTTATGTTTTCCTAAGGTTTATGAGGAATAGGAAGAGGAGTATAGAGTGCAGAATTGTTCCGCTTTCCCTTTGCAAGTTGACATACACAATATCGTGAAACCATATAAGCAACCTCTCTCTTTAGATTATGCCAACAATTGAACTTGAATCATTGCAGTAGTTTTTTCAAGCCCGAAATGTCATGCAATTCCTCCTGCATATAGCTTGTCAATGAGAAAAATGCGAAGAGATGAATCAGGAATGCAATAACGAGTGCTATAAAAAAGATTTTCATCTTAAAATTGGTAATTTGAATCAATAACTCATCCCTTTTTAGATAATGAAGAATAAATTTGAATAAAATCTTTGTATGTAGAGTAATCAAAAATTATTTTATCAAACCCAATTACTTTTACATTCATTGTATGTAAAAGGAGAAGCATATGACTACAGGCCTTATACTTTAAAATAAAAGTGTGTTCTTGTAAATATTGAACCCATTTAGCATGACGAGCACTTAACTTTTTCTGAGAGCTTAAGTATTTAAGGGCTTCATGATCAGAGTAGAGAACAAATTCACGAGATAAAAGATAATTTTGCTAGTACCGTAGAGTTTGAACAACTGCATAAAACTCGCAATCATATGTGGAATATTTTTGGCGGGCATCATTTAACTTCTCACTAAAAAAGGTTATCGAATGACCTTCTTGCTTAAGCACTCCACCTATTCCTACCTGAGAAGCATCACATGAAACTTCAAAAACTTTATCAAAGTCTGGAAACTTCAATATTGGTGGACTAGTTAGATGCTCTTTTATTTCAGTAAAAGCCTTAGTGCAGCAGGAGTCCATTTAAAATCACATTTTTCTAGGCATTATATGATAGGTGCCATGATGGTTCTAAATCCACGAATGAACCTTCTATAAAATGTGGCCAACCCATGAAAACTCCTAATATCATGAATGGATCTTGGTGTAAGCCATTCTTTAGTTACTTTTATCTTTTCAGGATGAAGTCATGAAAGAGCATTTCTTCATATGAAAATAAAATTTATCTTGATGAACTGTTTCAAATACTTTTCTTAAATAACTTAGATGCTCTTCTAAGGTCTTACTAAATTTTAAAATATCATCAGAATACACAACTAAAAAGACCCCAATATAAGGTTGAAGTATATGTGTCATGATGCGCATAAATATACTAGGAGCATTAGTTAAACCAAAAGGCATAACTAACCATTCATAAAGGACATTTTGTATTTTAAAGGTAGTCTTCCATTCATCACCATCACGCATTCTAATTTGATGATATCCACTTTGAAGTTCAATCTTTGAAAATATTATAGATCCAGCCATCATATCAAGCATGTCATCCAACCTTGGAATAGGAAATTGATACTTGATGGTGATCTTATTAATTGCCCTACTATCAATACACATGCACCAAGTTCTATCTTTCTTCGGTGTGTAAGAAGTGCTGGAACAGCATAAGGGGACAAGCTCTCACGAATGAATCCTTTGTGTAATAAATCATCAACTTGGTGCTTAAGTTCAGCATGCTTAGTTGGATTCATTCGATAGTGTGGCAAGTTGGGCAAGGTAGAGCCAGGAACCAAATTGATAGCATGTTGTATGTTTCTCAATGGGGGTAGTTCACTAGGAAGTTCTTTAGGATTGAAGTCTTGAAATTCAGTCAAGAGTTGAGTGACTTCATAGGATTGGGTAGAATTTGCATTCCCTTTTAAAGACTCCATAACAACAAGATCATAGACAATATTATTTTCACTAGAATGCTCAAACTCTTGCCTACTAATAATAATAAAAGGTCGCTTCTCTATTGGTGTAGAAGATTCATTTGAATTCTCATTCAAAAGTTCCTTTGCCTTTGTCGGGTTTAAGATAATTTTCTTTCCCACAAACATAAATACGTAAGTAGTAGACCACCCAAAGTGAGTAACGTCTAAGTCATATAGCCAAGGTCTCCTTAAAAGTACATGCGCAACATTCATAGGGAGAACATCATACCAAATGGGATCAGAATAGGTTGTTAATTTGAGAAGAATAAGACAACTTTGGGTAATATATATACTAGTCCTATCTACCCTTGCAACCTTATATGGCTGTGGATGAGGCTCTGGGCTTAGTTTCATTCTTACTATTGCACTAGCTGAGATAACATTCATGCATCTACAACTATCAATTATTAGTTTACAATACTTATCTCTACTTTTAAAGTAAGTGTGAATAATATTTGTTTGTTTCCAATCAAGATTGGTTTGTGGGATAGTTAAGACACAATGAACTACTATTAAATATGGATTAATTAAAGCTTCATTAGTGTCACTAGCATATTCACATGGATCACACTCAACATCATTACCTTGATGATCGTTGTGTAATTATGGATCGATGGAATCTACATGAAGATTCCTATGTGGACAATTATTTGCATAATGTCCCTTCTTTCCACACGTAAAGCATGTGATATTTAATTTAGCATTTGAACTTCCAGATATGAGTTTTACTCTTTGATCATTTGGTACTTTAGGAACAGATAGAGATGGTTGATTTGGCTTAAGAGGTGACCTTGCACATTGTTAAATTTATGTTGAGAAATTAGCCTTTAGTATTATTTTATTTGGAGGGCTCTTTAAAATGCTTCTTCAAGTGTATACACCTCTCGATTCAACATCTCTCAATGAATGTCAGGTCTTAATCCAGCTCGAAACCTAGCTATAGTAGCTCTAGAATCTTCAATAATATCACATCGAATTAATAACTCTTCAAGGCAAGTCATATAATCTGAAATACTCATAGATCCTTGCCTAAGTGTTATGAGTTCATCTAAAAGCTGGTCTTGAAATGTTGAAGGAAGATATCTTTTCTTGAGCATCTCTTTCATTTCTTCTCAAGATTCTACAAATAATTGGCCTGATCATTATTGTTGTCATTCTAGATTTACCCAGTAAATTTTAGCATAACCAACAAGTTTCATACTAGCAAATCTAACGTGACGATTTCTAGACATTGCCATCTAATCAAAATACTGATCCATTTCTACGAGCCAATAAAAAAAAATTTAGGATCAAGGCGCCCATCAAAAGTTGGAGGGTCTACTCTAACCTTCCTAGTAATGTCTATATCTTGGTCATGTTCAATGCGCCTTGTGGTGACATAAAGTTGATCATAACCTCGATAAGGTTCTCCAAAGCGTTGATGATTTTGGTTTTATTTAAAACCTCTTAGTCGACCCAAAGGTGCATTAGCTCTACGATAAGTTTGAAATGGAACATCTTCTGCCTCAGGATATTTAAATAAATTATTTTGTGGAAATGTCCTATTTATTTATATTCTAAACGTAAGTGGAGAAGAATTTGTGTGCGGGTCATAAGGTGTATTTCGCTCACTATTTTCTGGTTGGGCATCTGGTGTCGGGTTAGGTTCTTGAATTGTGTTGTTGTTATTTTTGTTTTTTAGGGCCTCCAATCTTACTCTAAATTCTCTACAAGTTTGTTGATAGAGAAAAGTAAAATCATCAAACTGCTATTGTAGATTAAGAATAACATTCTCACATCTATGATCGAGCATTTGATTTTGATATGGGTGGCCACTGCGAGTAGTCGTAGCTATCCGAGTAGATGATGAAACCCTTTGAAAGCTTGAAAGATTGAAAAAATCAACTACAAAATTGTAAATCTCTTGTCAATTACCTAAAAATTAAATTTATAATGATAAATATAGATAATATTTTTTTTGAATGATTATAATGAGGTGGATGTGAATAAATTCAACGTAAGAATTTTTATTATTATTATTATTATTATTATTATTTTGTTTCTTTGTTTTTTCCTTAAGGGGTGGCAAAGTATGATATAAATTATAATCCTACTAAATTTTAATCAAACTAAGCGAACTTTTAATATTTATTAAAATAAAAAATATTATGAATTAATATAGAAATGTAGGATTATATATGAGGATAAATTTCTCTGATACCAATAGGATGGGGTGATAGCATGTAACCTAATCAAATCCAACAATTAATTAACAAAATTAACCTTGCATATTTAATTTACTAGTAGATATGCGAGTCGCTTGTTGAGAATAAAGAGAGGTGTCGTAAGTGCTTACAAGTAATGAAAGCTAGGATTAAATGGGCCCACTTGTAAGGTAAGAGGAAAAAAAATAAAAATAAATGGAACAGATCTTGCGGGAGCCTTATTACCGAATTTGCCGCTTACGATAAAAAAGATTAACTTCTACGAGCATTCCTTCGCCGCAGATCAAAACTTTTTTCTTGGAAGTCCATCTCCAAGAATTACAAACTCACCTCACGAAGTCCTTCTCTCAAGAATGAAGCTCACAAAACACAAAGAAGAAGAGGGTTTTTTTTTTTATCACTTGCAATGTCATAATACATGTGAGGGTGGCCAATTTATAGCCATAAAATACATATCAAATTATCATAAAAAGTATTAACCAACCTCTCATGAAGGACTAAAGTGTCATTTTTTCTACAAGATCATAAAATCCATATACGTACTCTCACATGAAGGACTAAAGTGTCATTTCTCTAAATAATAAAAAAAAAGTATACACTTACTCTCTCATGAACGACTAAAATGTTCTTTCACACAAATGACCAAATAAATCATAAATCAACTCTCTCATGAAGGACTAAAGTGTCCTTTCACATAAATAACTCACATGATAATATATGGGCTAAGATGAAAGTCAATTTATGGAACAAATACAAAAGCTCATAGGACTCAAAAATATGAAAAATAGAACATAGTACCATTAAACTAATTTATGAGATGGCACGTCGATGATAATTTCATTGATGCCCTGCATCAGACGTGTAACAACTTGAATTTGGGTGAATGCCACCCCCATTTAAATGAACATGACATGTTTCAGTCAAATCGTTGGTTTATTAATTAAAGCCAGTTAACCATCTGGCGGTTCACAGCTTAAATCGTAGTCAGCAGTAACATGCACCTAAATGTGCAATATGACGCTCTTGGATGCGCAGGGGGCACTTCAACTCAAGTGTTGGATCTTAGTTACTGAGGTTGTGATTCCATCTCTAAAATGTTTATACTTTCTTAGTTGTCAAGTATGGAGCTTCTGAGAAGAAAGGAGATTATGCAACCGACCATCAAGATTCATTTGTCACCAATTTAGAAGAGCTTTTCTTCTTGATTTTTTTTTGCACCTTTTCTCTGTATTTGTTTTATAAAATACTTGTAATATATTTCAGAGTTATCATATAAAGAAAGAAATTTTCTTATAATTTGTATGTCAAATTTGTTGTGTTGTTTGAAATTTTGTTGCCATTATTAATTAAAATGCGCTGTTGAGGAACTAGGGTTCCTTGTTCCTTCGGTTCAGCTTTAGTCACACTATCTTCAACTTAACTATTATTTGAAGTATTAAATGGAAACTAGTGTACATCAGGCATTTATAGACATGGCAAAGTGGAACAAAAGATCTTCTAACAGCAAAGAGCCTACAGAAGAAATCAAGAAAATGCATGGTGTTGGAAAATGTTAGTGTTGCTAAGGGAGGGGCTAAAATGGTAGTGTTGCTAAGAGAGGCTTCCAGAATTAAAGCGCAGAAGTGCATCACAGTCATTCAAACTTTTTTTATCAGAGGTGCTACAATGCTAGGCATCTTGGTTTCTGAGTTAAGCACAATAGCAGCTCCTTTATTATTGTTATCATCATTATTCTCACAATTTTTAAACCTTGAGAATGAGAACTAAAACATTTTGTTTTTTCTGTCTTTAAATAATATTATAATTTATAATGTTTGAATTAAATCAGCTTGATTATATTTAAGAATATATTTAAGAATGTGTGCTTTTTATTATATAAATTTGTATTTATTTTGTAAACTTTAACTTTTTAGTTATACTATATGTACTTCCATGATATAAAATGTGATGACTAATCTTGTGACATTCGAAATATATAATTTTTGTTGTTTAACAATAAAAACTTATTAAAAGGTAGCAATCTAAATCTTATTCTAATAAATATGTTGAGAGTCATTTTGAAATTTAAAGTACATAATTTAAAAAAGGTCATCTCACTGTGATATATAATTGCACAATGATGTTTGTGAATGAATTGCAATCCACATTTAAGATTATTGAAGTGAAGGTTCAGACAACTAAAAAATACAATCCAATGTGGAGGATGGAATCACAATTGAAGCTTTCTACTAACATTATAAGATATGCTAAATTAAATACAATATAGCTCAAGGAAGAAAAGCAATGTAGCTTTAAAAACTACAAGTAAACTTTAGGTATCACTATTGTAATTTGCACTTCTAATTAATGAGGTTAACATCCCATGTTACTTAATAGAAACAATGCTGAGCTTGGAGAAAATTGCTAAAAGTAGAATAGTGATAAAGAGATAGTCTCTTTATAAAAATATTACAATGAGACTTTTGGAGTAACCTATAGAAGGAAAGTTAAAGGGTGCAAATGGGTATATGCTACAAATAAAAAATCTCAAGAAGGAGACAATGTATGCTACAAGGCAAGAGTCACTACAAAGAAACTTGCACAAAGAGAAGGGCTAGATTATGATGAATTTCTAGTTATGAAATGTCTTATGATCCATGTGTCCTTTGTGCTTATTATAGTATGATCTTATAATAGCTCAAATGTCAACCCTTATTGGTTGAGGTGGAGAATTGAGAAATAATTGATCATAGGAGATGATATTTCTTATTCATTCTTGATGTTTAGAAAAGCTTTAAGAGCTTAATAATAACTTTGGATTTGTTACAGACCAACTGTAAGAGAATCAAATATAAATCGAGTTCTAGAACAAAAGCTTTTTTTTTTTTTTTGCGCTCACGCCCAAGTGTCAGGCTCTTTAATTTTGGTCATTTTGCCCAAAAAGCGGGTGTTTGAGTGTGGTGATATGTATTTTGTGGTAAGATGATTGTAACAGTTTCTGTGTGTTCACTAGTGGATTTTGCAACAGCCTTCCAAAGCCTATATTAGTGGTGTGGCTATTTAGATCGAAAACCCTAATTTATATTTTGTTCCCCTTCTATCAATACTGAAATTTTGTCATCTTCTCTCCGTGAAGATTGGTTAATTTTTCCGAACTATGTAAGGTGTTATTTTTTCAACACTTAGTTCCTCCTACAAATCATTCAATAAATTCAACACATTTATATTTATATTTCTAGCACAAAACACTTGTCTAACATTCACATACATTGAATATGATCACTTTAAACTATTTTACACATTTAAAGAACATAAAAAATTAAGAACATCATAGTTATTTCTTCCCCATTTTTATAATAAACAAAACATCAAATCTAACTTCTAATAATTATTAATAAATATTAATAAAGCACTAATAATAATTTAATTATAAGACTTATTTTCCAAGAAACCGAAACATCTTGTTAGTTTAACATAACGTAGTTTAGTCTAAGAAACAAAATTATAACACTTATTTTTTTAATATTTAGAAGCATTTTTGGATTTGAGCTAAAAGCAATGCTAAGTAAAAGTTTTTTAGTTAAACTGAAATTACTAGCATTTTTCATAAAACTTTTACACTGTAATTTAATTTTCCATTAATATATATATAAATGAGGTTAAAGAATTACTCATGAATCCGGCGTATTAGAAGAATATATATGCCGAGCAGCAGAGCGAGCGAGCGAACACAAATATCTTCTTCGGCAAACAAATGATTCTGATGAATTTTCTGTTCTTACGAATAATTCGTCTGTTCGTTTCTTTCAAATGAATCTTAAAAAAATATCAAATCCATTTGAACAATTCCTTCGAACTAACGACTCGTTCATTGAACGAAAGAACGACTCGTTGGAATGAAACTAATATAGGAATAATTTCATTAATATTTATTTATTTATATTAAAATAATATAAATATTATTTTTAAAATTTATATTAAAATAATATTTAAATTTTATTAAATAAATTTTTTTAAATACGAAATTTAAATAGTATTTCTTTCTTATGCATGTATAAAGCACTCAGAATTTGAATGCTGCGGAGAGATCATGCATAGCATTTCGCTCGAAACCGTTTAGATCCCAAATATTCTCGGAGCTCAGATCGGTTAACCCATCCATCATTCATCATTCATTCGTATAAATAAATAAATAAATAAATAAATAAGAAAAAAAATGAGAAGAGAATGGACGTAGTGTTCGAGACGATCGACGGGCGGCTGCTGGATCTGGAGATATGGTACTTCGCGAAGGTGGCGGAGATGAAAGAAGGGCTCCGCAGAAAGTACGGATTCCCTGCGTCCCAGCAGAGGATCTTCTTCAAGGGCAGGGTGCTGGAGGAGAACGACAGGGACACGGAGCACTACGGCGTCCTCCAGGGCTCTCGCCTTTTGCTCCACGTCAACCCCGCCCCCCTATTCATCCCCGATCCCCACGCCTGCGTGCCACTCCTCGTCACACTCCCCCTCTACTACGCGGAGTTCTTCCTCGTCGTCAGCACCGTCTGCGACTCCGTCTACCGGCTCAGACGGCTCGTCCAGGAGTGCGTCTTTCTGGAAACCGGGAAGCGGATACCGGATGACCGCTTCTCCCTCCTCCTCCAAGGCGGGGCCGAGCTGACGGAGTATCATATGAGGCTGGCCGACTGCGGGATCGGCCATGGTTGCCAAGTTGAGGTCCTTGTCAGGCCTATGGGTTAAGTTTTTTAAGGGAAATGTTTATTTCTTCTAATTAATATTATCATTATTATATTTAATATAAAACATTTCATCACTTTTTATTTATAATCACCATCTTGATAATCACCGGTTTCTTCCTCTTCATCATCATTCTCTCTATCTACATCATATTTCAAATATATATATATATATATATATATATATATTGATAAGATTAGAAATGCAACTAATGCAAACTTAAGCTGATGAGGATTACATTTAGAATCAAAAATTTATAATTTAATATAAATTGAATAAAGTGTAATTTTCATAATATTAGAAGATTTGAAGAGCATAATTACTAAAGACAACATTATTAAAAATGAGTAAGAGTTCTAAACACCTTAAGTTAGAGAGGGAGCAAATGATCACACCACTTTTTTAGGAGAAACCTATAAATTTTATTGAATCAAAAATAAGAATACAAAGTAGGGTTGGGTGGTTATAGTTAGAATCTAAATTTAAAAATCCAAAAATCAACCCTAAAAGAGATAGATCATGGGAGTATCCTAACAAGTCTATCCAAAAAAAAATAAAGAAAGCAAAGCCTAACATTTAAAAGTAACCAATCACAATAGTCATCCAAAGCCAGACAAAGTGCAGATCCTGCAAAAGGGGTATACAGAGAAATTCTAACATTTGAATTGAAAACTTACCCAATGGTCGCACAAGGGATCCCATAGCTTCATCCCAAACAGGTGGGACATTCCACCTGGAAAAACAAAAGATTGCGGAAATAGACAGGAGGAGGTTCCATCTGGCATCGATCAATTGGTTTCAGTGCATGTATATGAATTTAAGAAAAAACTTCAATTATTGATTAATAATGAAGAACATGAGAACTTTTTATGGCTTTAAGAAAATTAAAATGAATTATTCAAATTTTTAATAGCTCACAAGTTTAAGAGTCGAGTGGGAGGCTAATTCAAATTTGGCTCATGAGCTTACGAGGCGAGCCAGAGGCTAAATCAATTTTGGCTCACGAGTCGAGCCGGAGGCTAATTCAAATTTGACACGACTCAACTCTGTCAAGCTAATGTTAAATAACTTGGTTTTGAGTGTTTAGTTTTAATTGGAGTGCTGATTAAGAGAAAATTTCCTACTGATCATAAATACTTTTTGTTTACTATTCTTTTGGAGGTTTAGGTTTTTATTTAATTCATGAGCACTATTACCAAATTTATTTTTCAGTATCAAATAATTACTTAAATGATAGTGTTTTCCTTTGAAATAATGGATAGTTTTATAGAAATTTGATAATGTATTGTTAGAAAATATTGAATTAGATTATATTGAGGGAGATAATGATCGGTTGCATAATTACAACTTTTATAAGTTTTAAGCAAAATTAAAAATATATATAAAAATAAAATGTAATACATATGTGCTTTTAATTCATAAATAATTCTCTATTTTATTTTTTTAAATATATATATGTTTTTTTTGTTCCTCTTACAGTTTTATTACATGATTATGCATTTAAAATATATAAATTTATGTGGCATACATATTCTTTCCCATTTTTCTAATGTTGATGAGTTTGTCGCCAAAATGTGAGAAAGGAAAACAACAAGAGAATTAATGGAAGATAATATAAGAAATTATGTATATTCTTTTGTATATCAGTTGAGCATATATATATATATATATATGCCTCCATACGGTTTCCATATATGGGTACTTATATTGGCAGTTTTATGAGTAGTAGTTATATGGGTGGTTATATATGTTGTTATATGAGTACTTACTTATATGCTATTATACCCCCGTGAGTTGACGGTGAGTTCTTGAACCGTCAAACTTATCTCTAAGGATACAAAATTGTATTGCAAGTAGGGGTTTTGTAAGAATGCTCGTGATTTGTTACTTTGATGGTATGTATTGAATGACGAGTTCTTCGTTTTTGACTGCCTCTCAAATGAAGTGACAACCGACCTTAACATGCTTGGTTCTTGCGTGAAATAATGGGTTGTCAGCAAGAGATATTGTTGCAGTAGATAGTTGTGGTTCAATTGGGTTGTAGGTTAAATTCTTTTAATAGTTTTTGAAGCCATAGTATTTCAATGTCGGTTGAGGCGAGTGCTCTGTACTTTGCATCTATTGAGGATCTGGCCACTGTGTGCTATTTTTTTGAACTTCAATTAATGAGAGTGTTGCCGAGGAACATACAAAATGTGGTGACTCACAGCTAGGTCAGTGGGATAAACATAATGTTAGGTGCTCACATCTCATAATCCTATTGGGTCTTAGTATAATAGCATATGAAACACATCATTTTAACATTCAGATTATATCAGAATAATAGATGAGTGACATTCATTTCAAAAATACTAATAATTTTATAAAATTCATTACAAGGTAAGAAAATAAGTTAAGATGGATTGCAATAAATGAATCTAAGTTCTTGCATATAAAATTACTTGCTCCTGCGCATGCTCTTCTTCAAATACCAAACCTTAGACAACTCTTGATATGCCACTCACACACACACAAATATATATATATATATATATATATATATATATATATATATATATATGACATGGTGAACCAAAAATGAAAATGAAAGACAAAGAAAATGCAATTAGGCACATTAAGTCTAAGTAAGATTTGTAAAATATCACAATGTGCATGTAATATTAAGCGCTATGCATCTGAATGACATAATGATATAAATGTAGGGGAAAAGATATAAAAGGCATAGACAGTGAAAATATTGTGCAATATTGAAGAAAGAAGATCCTTATAAAAATTTCCAAAATTGAATAAAATGCAATATATATGCAACTATCAAAAAGTGTGCTTATTTTGAAAGAAAATGTGAGTACATATAATATTTATTATGTTTGACAAAGTCATAAAACATACGAGAATTCAACCACGTATATCTGACTATAGGAGATGCTGGGATTCAGATTAACTACATATTCCCCCACAAAAACTATATGTAGTCTTTTTATTCCTCCAGGTATCAACCAGACCTGGCCTAATATGTTGTCTGTACAAACTTGAGATGTACATACATAAGCCCTCTGATATTGAATTCTATATATTTTATTTCAATATTTGAGCACAAAATCTCATTTGTTTATCAAAATAAAATATAGCTCAATAATGATGAAGAGAAATGACTAACAAAATAACTAGATGTTAAATGAATATCCTTCATATTTATTTTTATTATAAGATTATAAGAAAATAAAAATTATATTGATACTAACATTCATAACATTGATAATAATAACAATAATAATGATGATAATGATAATAATAATAATAATAACATTAATATTAATGACAGTAATAATAATATTAATAAGATAAATAATAGCATTAGTAATTATGAAAATAATAATAATAATACCATTACTAATAATAATTATCATATTAATAACATTAGTAATTATAGTAAATAATAATGCTAATAATAATAATAATAATATTGATAATATTATTTATAATATAAGAATAATAATAATAATAAAGGTAATAATAATAATACAAGTAATAATAATAATAAATGCAATACTAATAATAATAATTATAATAATAACATGATATTAAGGAAATTAATAATACTAGTAAAATTTTAAGAAAATAATCTTAATAACATAAATATACTAATTAATAGTAAAATAATAATAATAATAATAATAATAATAATAATAATAATAATATTAATAATAACAATGATAATAAAGAATAAAATAAATGCAAAATGACATACTTATTATTTTGACATTATGATAATAGTAATAATAATAATAACATTATTATTATTACTGAAATTCGGTGTAACGGAATGGGCGCCACACGTCATTCCGTCCCTCTAAGATGATACTCGCGTAAGGGAGGGAAGGGACCGATCAGAGTTGCGTTCATGAGGGATGGAAGGGTTGGAGTTCTTAGCCTTAGGTTGATTAAATTAATAATTTTATAAAAATAATATTATTTAAATTTTACACATCTTTTAGTCGTGGCTTTCAAAATTAACGAAACTTGACCTATAGATATCTTAACAAGAAAAATACACTCTCACTAAAATTTATCAGTTTGAAGCTATATTTATTTTATATAAACTTTTGACGATCAAAATTTCAAAAATTAATTATGGTAAATTTGGAGGTCTAGATTTGACGAAACCTTTTGCATTGACTTTTTTTAATATTCTCAACCCAACGACACCAAAATTATTAAATTTAGACATGTATTTAATTTTTTGATTTTTAGAGTTTTAAATATTCAGAAATTATTTCAAGAGCATCTATTATCTAGATTGCTCCCAAACATGGGCATTATAATCATAAAAAGATGCTCTATTCAATGGTATTTTTGATTTGACCTAATTTTGAATGAGCTTGGGATCATGAATTTTGAGCTGGGTTTAGTTTTAATTAGCATAGCAATAATAACTTGGGCATAACACAAAATCCCGTGATAAATTTTATACTGCTTGAGTCTATAGCCCAGTTTAGGCCTGAATATGCACATGTGTGAGATTGATGGAATTGATAGTATGACCATAATTTATATTGTCTTTGATGTAACATATGATCAATTTTAATTAGGAGAAGTGACATTGGAATGATTGGTGTATGTGTTGTCATAGGTAATTCATGATGAGGCTTATTAGGGTTCGAAAAGAGATGGTTTACAATTTGTAAGAAATTGTAATAATCATGCAAGCTTGCAATATATTTTGGGTCCAAAAATGGGGTGATAGATTCGTGAGGCATTGTTGGTGTGGCCGAAGTAAGAGATGGTTATAATTTGTCATACCTATAACCTCAAGAATCTACTCAGCATAAGTAGCTTGAGAAACTGTGAGGCTTATCGAGCTCAGTTTGATGATCATGTCAAAACATTGAGAGGTGAGCTAAGTACTTTTAGCTGAAATATTTTCTTCATGGTTCAGATTATAGAGTGGAGGAAGTTTACGAATATAACAACCCAAGGTTGTTACCCTAAATTATATGGACTAAACTAAGTCCCAATTCTTGTTCCATTAGACTATAATAGTCATTAGAGCTTAACCCTCGATTGAGTCATTTAACTGTTTCACCAATTATTTGACCCTTAATTTTTATAATTAAATTGACATCCAAATCAAAATTGTAGTTCACTATCGAATTCCTCATCCCCAAATTAACTAGAGGTGAAATTTTGGAAATTTTGAAGTCATCAAATTTTCTTGAATATTTTAATATATTAAATAATGAGAAAAATTAAAATAATTAATTTGATCACAAAATTAAAATCCAACACCATTTTTGAGTTCCTCGCTCACAACTTAGCTAGGGATAAAATTTTGGGATTTTTCGGAACTCATTTGATTAATAAATTTTGGATAATTAAATTGTATTTAATTATTATTATTAATTAATTAATTAAAAAAACAATTGCTTCCACGTGTGCCGTACGGACTCACACACAGCTGCTTGTCCTACGTTTGTGTGGGGGCTCGTTCACCACTTTAGAGCCCTCAAAATACCCATTTTAAACCACATTTCGATCTTAAGCCTTGTTTATAGTGTTTGGACCTATCATAGAGCAAGAGTAACCATATTCATCACCTTCCTGAAGCTCAAACGGTTGAACAAAGGTACCCCTTTTCCCTTAAAATCCAAATTAGGGCATCATAATTTCTTGAGTTAGAGACAAAATTAGGAGGTGTATTTGGTACCAATCGAAAGGTCTAGAAGAGAACTTTCAATCGGTATATGGCATGCCTCGTGACAAGCTTTGTTTAGGGAGAATTTTGATACCATAGGTGGACCCTCTCGATTTCACCGCGCCTTCTGTTCGGGTCAGGCTAGACCCACGTGACCCGCACATGGCCCGCGTGAGCGCTGTTTAGCCTGAATGCGTGTCGTCGAATGCTAGCCGCACGCAGCGTTAGCGTGCGCCATTACTATTTATATGAACACTAATGTACTGTTCATATGAACAGTAATTTTTGAAATTTCAATTTAATTAATTTAATTGTAATCTTTAATGCTTCATATTTTGTTAATTATAACTCCAAATGTATTGATATTATATCTCCAAATGTTTAGAAAATTGAAAGAATTAATATTAGATTGGTAGTTTCTTTATTTGGTGATTAGTTTCACTAATCATTCTTTTTGTCAATTAATCACTTAAACATCAAAGACTTATAACTTTACAACAACAAATCCAAACATATTGATGATATATCTCAAAGAATTTAGAAAATTGTAAGGATAATATTATGCCATTAGATTCTCTGTTCGGTGATTGTTTCACCAATCACTTTTTTGATTAATTAAACACTTAACCCTAAATTTTAATATTTGCATAACTTAGTTAAATCATATCCAAATATAGTGATACAATATGCTATTTTAATCAAAAAAATACAAGGAACACTAATCTGTAAAAATATTTAGGTTTCTGCCATTAATTTCCTTAATCATGCTTAATCACTTAAAAAATAGATTAGTGAATATTAAGCTCAATAATTTGCCAAATTATAGATTTTATGTCTCTGATTCTGAGTATATATATAGGATAGTACAATGTTGGAGATTCTAAGCTTGTATAATATCATAATAGTTAGAATGAATGAATTAGAAAATAAATGATAGCACAAATTTTTGTTTAGTACTATTTTACTTACTTGATTTGTATGCACTGCCTTCTTGTTATTTGAGCCCTTACTATTTTTACACATTAATTAAAATATATAATATTTGATGAATATTTAATATAAGTTTAGAAATGCATAGGACATTGGCATTAATAATTAATAAATTTAGTAAATTTAAATAATAATTTAGTTGAGTGTATCCTAATTAATTTGCCTCTACAGTTTAATTTTTAAGATATAATCAACTCGGATCCAACCATAAGAGGGTTTGGATGATACATGTTTGATTCTATATTCTAGTTTGGATCTAGCTATTAGTGGTCTAGATGTACATGTGAGACTTCCTGTTATGTGGCTATGTTTAGCCATTTTATGTTATGGCATGGCTAATTTAGGCACATGTCCAATTAAAAATGGAATACTTTGGGTTCAATTACTTATAATTCAGTTCAGTTTGTAGTATTTACAATATTTTTAATATTTTCAGTATTTATGCATTTTTCAATAATTTTTGGTTTTATACAGCATTTTTTATAAAAGCATTCTACTTATTATGTAATTTTGTAAAAAAATTTGGCATGTATAATTGATCATACTTGTTTATGATTTTTTGCTTGTACTTTAGTAGTTTACATTTTTAATTGCTTAAGCTTTTTTACAGCTATTTGGTGGAGGTATATTTATTTTACTCATAGTTTACTTAAGTTATAAATGTATAGTTTATAGCTTTTCTAATTTTTTTATATTTTGTAGCACCTTATTGCTTAGGATAATTTGTGATATAATAAAACTTAAAAATTTATTAGCCTAAATTCTCTTAGATAATTTGTCTAACAAAGAATTTATTTTCTTGGCTGGTGTCCTGACATGTAAAAACCAATATGTTAGTCATAGACCAGTTTAAAGAGCCATGTTTAGATGAGGAGCAGGAGTATGAAGATGATCCTTCTATAGTTGAATAGTTTTTATTTTATTGTTAGAAGAGAGAGTCTTTTTCTTTTTAGCCTTTCTTTATTTTGAACTATTATTAATGGCTTTTATTAATAATTTTTGAAAGTATATTTTATTTCAGTATTATGTTTTTTGGGAAGTAATATTTATGCTATTTTTTGTTTACTTCTTGAATATGATGAATGGATATATTTTAATTATATGCTTCCGCACTCTGTTTGTTTATTGCACCTGTCCATTTGTACTCTAAATTATGATTATCATAATACAATAATTTGAGGCATAATTGTATGTATAAGTAGTTAGTTACTTAGACATCTTAATAGTATTAGTATTATTGAAGTAAATGGCCTCCTAGTAGATATTTACTTTGCTAATTTTAATTTAGGGTTATCTTCGAGTGATTACCCATCTCACCATTAATTTATACTCATTTGCGCAAGGTGGCAAGGCGGGGCACCACAGTTGGTATCAGATAGTACCATAAGGTGTCTGATGGGAGTGATACTTCTATCTAGCTAATGGACTATTCTCTAAAGGATGCAATTATATCAGGTGCAATTATTTACATCCATAATATCACATTCTTATCATCCCAAGATATAAACTAGAAAGCAAAATGTATAGTATTTGACAGACCTAAAATATGCAGTTTGCATTTGTACGCAACGTGGTCCAAAGTAATATAGGATGGTAAGATCTCGAGATTTATCATGCTCTAGGTGTGTTATTTAGATTCCAAGGTTTCTTTGGTTTTGAAATAGCTTTTGGAAAATTATAGAGAGTTGGGGTTAAATATGCAAAGTATATTGTGTTCATGTAAGTACTATTCTTCTCAACTTGATATCAAACCATTTGGTTTTATTTTCATTTCTTAATCAAGAGATTTAGTTTTCTCTAGTGAACTTACTAAATGTACTAAATCTTACCTCGTGCTATGAGATGAATACTAAAAAGGTTCAATCTCGACACATAGATAATCATGTGATCGTTTAGCTTATGAATTTATCTCTTACGTCTAAGTGATAAAATCTATATTTTAGGTTGAATCTTACATGTACTTGATTTCACCAATGGCTCGCATACATCTACTCTTTATTTAGCTAAGGAAATGAGATGCTAAGCTAAATGAGCTTGTCATATCACTCATAACTCATAGCGCTCTAGATCCTCGCATTAACCAAGGGTGAGCTATGGAGCTCAAAAGGTGGTTCTCAACTTATATGTATATACTCTTAATTTTTCCAAGGTAATGTGTTGCGAAGCTAAATGAGCTTGTCACATAGCTCATAGCTTAATGCGCTCAATTACCTCGCATAAATCAAGAGTGAGCTATAGAGCTCAGAGAATGTTAACGATCCTTATGGCTCAAATGATCAAGCCCTTGTCCAAAGTTGTGCATAAGCTGTTTACACATGTTGAATATTGTCACGATCATTCGCGGCGTTAACACTCATGCATGCACAACTATGTCAAAAATAAAATAGGCAATGAGAAATTTTTCTCTTTATTTTGGAGGTTTAGGTTTTCATTTAATTCATGCACTACTACTACTAAATTTATTTTCCAATCACAAATAGTTACTTAAATGATAGTGCTTTCCTTTGAAATAATGCATAGTTATATAAAAATTTGATAATGGTGTTTTAGGAAATATTGGATTAGATAATACCGAGGGAGATAATGATTGGTTGCACAAGCACAAACTTTTCTAAGTTTTTAAGAAAAATTAAAAAAATATAAAAATAAAATTTAATAAATATTTGCTCTTAAGTCGAAAATAATTCTCTCTTTTGTTTTTTAATAATAACTCCCTGAATTTTAATTCGTTTTTATTTATTTCTTAAGTTATGTAGCATTTCTTAAACATTTATAAGTAAAGTTGCTATATTACATGATTATGTATTTAAAATATATAAATTTAGGCGGTATATATACACTTTTCCATTTTTCTAATGATGATGAGTTTAACGCCAACATGTGAGAAAGGAAGAAAACAAGAGAATTAAGAGAAGATAAGATAAGAAATTGTGTATATTAATTTGTATAAAGGTTGAGCATATATGTATATATTTTTTCAAAAACAGAAATTCTATTACTCAAAAAAAATATTTTACAGTTACAGTCATCTTTCGGAACAGCCACAACTCCCTTGGCTTCAGGAAAATCAAAAATACTAAAAAATTAACAAACAAACAAAAGGGATGCTAAAGAAAGCAATCCGACCAAAATAAAGATCACCAACGAGACAAATACTGCTTACCCGCACAAAATATTAAAAGCCAAAACTAAAATTAACGTTAACAGCACTGTCCAAATCACCCTTAAAACGAGATCCAACGTCTTCGAAATTAGGAGCAACAGATCACTTGAAGCTGGATCCAGACACTGAAGGTATAACTTGCAACCTGAAACAGCTACCGATTCCACCGAATTTGCTAGCTAAAAACCATAACATGCTCCCAGAGGTCGCACCTGACAGCACCCAATTCTTCTGAAGCCAGGAAAGAGACCAACCTGAGATCTTACAAAATAAAATCAAAAAGTTGACAAGGCAGAGACATAAGACCAGAGCAAACCAAAGCAAGAGAATCCAAAACACCAGAAGGAGAAGTTCCGGCTTTTTCGAAAGAACAGAGTAAACACCATCGGAGACTGTTAAGACCACCGCCCATCTTTCTAAGAAACAAGAAGACATCCCTACTCCCATTCTGAAGGGAAGCATCACGCAGCACCTTTATATCAAGCACTCCGGATGAAGAAGATCAAACGCCAGAAATTAATAAAATAGAATACCACAAATACCCCTCTGAACCTTCCAGAAAAAACAAAATAAACTGGATAACCAAAAAGCAGACAGAATCTGAAAGCATCACATATGCGAGCAGTTGCAAATGGTACATTTGGGTACTTGCCATCCAGCTCAGCATAGGCACTCAAGAGAGCAAACACCAGATCAAGGCAGCCACACAATTACAACCACCCGAAATTAATCAAAAAATGCTTAATCCAAAATTGATAAAAGCTTGAAATAATATTCTTCATATTATATAACTCCTTCTTATAAACCAAGAAAAACTACTCAAATCCAGATAAATACACATTTTCAATACTGCCACCTGACAACAGAATGCAGAAAATAAAAACCCACAGAATCAACCACAGGCGAATACCTTCCAAAGCCATATCCCAGCTAAAACAGATAGACGAATTCATACTACTACTGAGCCAGACAACTTTAAAACTACAAGCATACGTACTAAGTTCCACTTTAAAAAAAAGATCATAACAAATATTCGAAAAAGAGGACCCAGCCTTCCAGGGGCCAATGACATACTCTTGAGCTTTCTTAAAATAGAGAGGAATATAGCAGTCTTGCAGAAAGAAATTTGTTTCGATAGCTAACATTAAACACTTATCAATCACAAAAATACTTTTCTTGGAAGATATAAATTGAAATTTCCACTTCATCACATTTCTGACCTTCCAAATTTGCCAACAAATTTGACAAGCAAGAGTAAAACCAAACTTACCTGCTACCTTCTTCCACATAATGAGCATCTCAAGGGACAGATAATGATATACTTTGGCTGTTAATATGCCAAAGATAATCATAATTACCCCACAGACTCGTAGTATAATGGCAAGAGAAAAAAAGATGATGAATGGACTCCACATTGTTACAAAAAATGCATTTTGAAGCCAAGGAAACCCCTCTTTTTTTCAGGACATCATCAGTAGAAATAAAATTTTTCTAAAATCTCCAAATAAGAAAAGAAAACGCTACAGTTGGCAATTTAAACCAGACACATTGGGGAGCCGAAAAAGACATGGGAAGCGTGTTCCTTGCGGATTTCAGGCAAGGCTTCACCTTCTTCCCAACAATAATGTTCATAACATCTTTACCTATACCAATATGAACCCCACAAATCATATCCACAATATTATCTTCAGTAATAACTTCTCTAATCTTCTGAATGTCCCAGTTTCCCTCATCCCAGAAGTCCATAACCTTAGCATCAGAATCACCAATCACTGGGACAATAGAACACAGAGAACCTACATCCATCCAGTAATCATACCAAAAGGAAATGTAACCTTCAGTAATATCCCAAAAAATACATTTTTCTACAATGTTACAGAATCTAGGAAGATTCCTCCAAACAGTTGAATCATTTTGTTTCAGCCCCCTTACAGCCACATGATCAAATTTACCATATCTTTCCTTTATGAAAGAAGCCCATAAACCCTCACCTTTCCTCAGCCTCCACCAATACTTCACACAAAAAGCATCCGCAGTATTCTGAAAAAGGAGGAAACCCAAACCACCATATTTTTTTGGAATAGCAATATCGTTCCAGCCAGCCCAGTGAACAGACTTTCTGGTTCCATAGCTACCCCACAAAAAGCTGTTACACACTTTATTCAGCAACTTAATAAATTTCTTTAGGGGATTCAACACCGCCAAATGATGGTTAGGCATAGAATTAATAATAGCCTGCAGCAAAATAATCTTACCACCAAAAGAGAGACATTTTGCAGCCCAACTATTAATCTTTTCTGTTATAGACTGCAAAAATTTCTGGAAATGGGACCAAGATGCCACCCCTTTCATTAACGGCAGTCCCAAGTAGTTAATAGGAAGGGATTCATGCGTTAAATTTGTCATGTTAACAAGATCATCTCTTCTACTGCTTGGGACAGACTTCCCAAATATTACATTGGACTTGCTCATATTAACTTTCATCCCCGAGACCTTTTCCATATGTCTCAGAGTGCTCAGAATAGAATTGAAAGCTTTAGATGAAGCCTTACAGAAAATAAGCGTATCATCAGCAAATGAAAGATGGGAGATAATTCTTCTAGCTGAATTGTGAAATGCAATACCTTTACTCATATTAAAGGAATGGGTTAGGATTCTGGAAAAATAATCCATTGTAATTATAAACAGGGATGGAGACAAGGGGTCACACTGCCTGAGACCTCTCAAAGACTTAAAGAAATTGTGACTAGAACTGTTGATAATAATAGAAAACTAGATATTAGAGATGGATTTGTAAATAAACTGAATGAAACTCTCAAAAAAACCAAATTTCCTCAGGATAGCAAGAAGAAAGCTCCATTCAATCCTATCATAAGCCTTCATAATGTCCAATTTGATAATGGCATTTCCCCTAAGACATTTCTTATCAATATCATGCACAAGTTCTTTGGCAAGAAGAAAATTATCGGACAAAAGTCTACCCTTAACAAAAGCATTTTGATTTGGAGAAATAAATATAATATTTATTTCTATTTTATATATATATATATATATATATATATATGCCTCCATATGGTTACCTAGTTTTGAAATATGTGTACTTATATGGGTAGTTATATGAGTAGTTATATGAGTGGTTATATATGTTGTTATGTAAGTACTTGTATGCTATTAACCCCCTCGTAAGTTGACGGTGAGTTCTTGAATCGTCAACTTATCTTTAAGGCCACAAAATTGAGTTGTATGCAGGGCTTTTGTAATAATGTTCAATATATATATATATATATATATATATATATATATATGTATGACATGGTGAATCAAAAATGAAAAAGAAAGATAAAGAAAATGTAATTAGGCACAAATGTCCAAATAAGATTTGTAAGATATCACAATATTGAAGTAAGGACAATGCTTCAAAATGTTGTACGATATTGAAGTAAAGAAGATCCTTGTAAAAATTACCATAACTTAATAAAATGCAATATATATGCAACTATCAAAATGTGTGCTCAGTTTGAAAGAAAATGCTAATAAATATAATATTTATCATGTTGAATAAAGTCATAAAATATATGAGAAGTCAGATATGTATATCTAACTATCTGAGATGCTGAGTTCCTGATTGACTACACATTCCTCCTCAAAAACTATGTGTAGTCTCTTTATTCCTCTAGATATCAACTAAACCTAGCCTAACATGTTGTCAGTACAAACTTGAGATATATCGTAACAACCAGGTTATTACTTAACCCAATCTTTGCTTGATCGCATCCTAATTATCATTCCATTAAGTTCATCTACCTATTAGAACCAAATCCTGAAATTTTAGAGCGATTCAGAGCTCAATCGAATATTTAAAATATTTAATTAATTAGAAAATTAAGACATATAATTTGTCCTTAAAATTGAAATCCAACTTTGCTATTGCGCTCATCACCCCAAATTAATTAGGGGTGATGTTTTGGAAGTATTTGGAAGTCATCGGTTTTTCTCCGAATATTTTAGTATATTAAAATACCCCAACAAATATAATAATTATTTAACCGTCGAAATTAAAATCCGACTTCGCCGTTGAGTTCCTCAACCTCAAATTAGCTAGGGATGAATTTTTGAGATTTTTTGGAGCACATTTATAAAATTTAACTTGTAAAGCATTAATTAATTAAGAATTTAAAATTATCAAAAATTCATCTTTCGCTCTTCTTTTCCTGAACTGAGCCCCACTCTGGCTCCTTCCCTCATTTCCCTGCACCTTCCTCCCCATACCCTACAAAGGATGTAACTATTGTTACCCATCAATTGGTGATCTAATTGACTATAATCTTTTTCATTAGCCTTATAATAGTATTAGGAGCCTCCATTTCAATTTTCAGTGCGATTTGGAGATCGTTTAGCAATTTCCAACATTTCCTGATTTTCTGATAATTTTGAGAATACCTAATTTATTTAGACTCAGAATCAAAAACAGAGTCCACCATTGGACTCACCACACCCAAATTAGATATGAGTGGTATTTTGGAAGTATTTGGATGTCATCGAATTTTCCCCGAATATTTTAATAATATTTAAATACCCAAGAAAGTAAGATAATTAAATTGACCTCCGATCAAAAATCCAATGTTATTTTTGAGTTTCCCACACCTCAATTAGGTAAGGATGAATTTTTGAGATTTTTTAGAGTGCGTTTGGTTATTTAATTTTGATTTATAAGTTGTGTTTAATAAACTAAATTAAATGAAATTAAAATAAATTAATTATTTTTTTTAATATTCCTTCCAACGGCTTTATAGAATTTTTGGCGAAAATCCCGTGTGGCGGGCTTTGCACGGGACAGCCATCCGGATCGATCCTGGCCGTTGTGCATATTCTTGATCAAATCAAGCGGCCTAGGACCAATACGGGGTTTAGAAGAATATTAACCGTCGGATCGTTGCATGGAATGGAGGGCTGAGATCTTCTCCCTGTACGTCTTCCCTACGGCTCCATCATGAGCGCAGAGGACCAGGCGCTGTATGCCACGATCTCCTCCCATGGCCTTTAGACCTTCCCTTAGTATTATTTTTGGGTTTTTGGATTGATTGAGTGACCTAGGGCGTTTCCTGGGAGTTCCTACTGAAGCTTTAGAGGAAAATGAAGGATATCCTATGGCAAACCCTAATCTCATTTCTCCCTTCAAGTAACAACCATTAATCTTCTCCTCTTTCAAGTTATTGAATTTATTTTGTTCAACTACAATTTTCCTAAACCCTAAAGAGCCTGCCGAGTATAGTATGAGATTAAATCGAGTTCGACTTTGAAGCAATCTTCCCTACTTGCGTCAGTCGAAAATACCAAATCCCTAATGGATTTGTTGCACCTAGGGCATCATCACTTCTTCTTCCCCTTCAATGACAGAGCTCAATCTTTAGTCCATTACGTCGGTCGTGAAGCTGACTCCACGTCAACGTGCGGTTTAATCTGAGTCAAGGTCGAAATCAAGCCAAAAAACTAAACCATAATTCCTTTGCTTTTGGTTACGACGGAGATGATGGTTCGATTTTGAACTGGCTCGGTCTGCTGCATTATCTCGAACTGGACCGGTTTAGCATTTTAAAACCTTATCGTTTCTTCTTGACGTGTGGCGATCCGTGGGGTTTCTACGTCATCGTTAGGAATTCTGTGCAGCGCTGGAATCAGCGCTGTCCAGCTTTCTGTGCCCGTCATCCATATTCTCATTACATTTTCGTGCCACTTTAAATATTTTTGTGCCATGATTTATTCTGTGCATCAATTAGCAATGATTGAATGGATTGTTTAATAATGAGTTTTTCTACAATATTAATTAATATTCAATTAATGCAAATTTTAATTTCTTTGATAACTTCATTAATATACATCCAAATAATACAATATTATATTTCATTTTGTCACAAAAATATTTAGATTAATAATATGCAATTAAATTTCTGTTTTGATAAATATTTTAATTAGTCAATATTTAAGATTAATTAATTAATTATAAATTAATTTCATCATTTCATGTGACATTATTTGATCATTTAATATCCAAATTAAATGATCAAATAGTCTATTTCACTCACAAAAATATGAGGAATATTAATATGAAATCAAAATTTACATTTGAATCCTAATTTTTTTAATCACTTCTTAACCCTAATTAGGAATTTTAGAAACCCTAAATTTCAAATATTGTCCAAATTTGACATACTTAGTGTCATTTTTCTCCTTATATTATAAGGATTTCAATTATATGTGTATTATTTCCATTCGACAATAATTTGTTATTATAGGTTGTTAACTCTTAATTAGTGTCATTGTGATAAATTTTAATTTCTTAAAGTGCATGCTTTAGGTATTTTAAAACATTAGGATAGGTAACATGTCACATTTATTATTCCCCAAGTCTATTCATATTACTTATGTTTGAGCATAGTTCTCATTATTCTAGATACTTGGATCAATTGCAAAGTGCTTGATTCATCATTTCAACCCTATGATTGATTTAAACATGAATTACAGTTGATCCATAGATCTAATTGTTACATCTATTAAGAGTAGTTAGCCTAAATACTTTTGTAATTGTAGATTATTAAATCAACTAGGACTAGCCTTTAGTGATTAGACTAAAGTTTAGTTTATTTATCCTAATCCTTAAAGTCTTCACTTGAATTCTTTAAGAGCTAGTAATAGGAGTTCAAATTTATTTAGGATAGTTTAGGAATCTTATTGATTTTTCTTAACCTCTAACTATTAAAAGAACATAGAACTTGTTGTTCTTAATCCCTTCATTTATTTACTTTAAGCCTTTCAGTTTCTTATAACCTAGCTAGATTAGTATTTGATTTGGGTAGATTCTCTAAACTTCAACCAAGCTAGAGAACATTAGTGAATTGAACCTACACTTTCAATTCCTTAAGGTATGATGATTTCATAACCTCAATCTTTCCCTACTGGTCACCTAAACCCTGATTTAGTTAACCTATTTAAATTATTTAATTTAAGAATTAGAATAGAACTAGTTTTTATTTGTATGGTTATAATTATAAATTATTTTGTCATCTCATAAAAATAAAGTGAAACTATTAATTTCAAAACCCCAACTACTACTATTATTTTTAATTTACTTGAGATAAATATCTCAAAGTCAATTGGGAGCTCAATTAGCTCTAATCATTAAGTAGATCCTTAAAATTATATAACTTTGGATATCACTTAGTTGCAATTATTGAATTTTCCTTGAATACTTGCTTAGCTTTGAGCTTTATCCATTTGAATAATTCATAAAAGACATTGTGTATGAATAAAACTTTCACATTAAGAATTATAGGGGTTTACATATGATGGTTAAGCCAAGGGCAGGCTAATACGGAGTAATAAGGAGACCTTACATTCTCAGATGTTAAATGTGAGCGTTATTTTATTTGACCCCGCTTTCCTTTACTTATTAAACAGACGTGTTTAACTCCTCGCTTCATTCTGTATTTATGCACATAATGAATATTTTCTTAAAACAACTTTAATCATTAAAAATATGAGATCTTCTTCAATCTTATAGATTGTTAAGACTCATCATAGCTTTTAGCTATGTTACTTTCCATAATTCTAGACTATGTGAATCTTAGACTAATAGTCTAAGATCTTCCTCCAATTTCTATACTATGCATTTTCTATGTTTTAGTATTGTACTTTACTTGTTTACAGTTTACTTAGATTACAGTGAATGTTGTTATAATTACATTTAAATGCTTTACTGTCTCTTTTCTTTACTTAGCATAAGTTCATTGAACATATACATGCTTTACTTCATTTACTTTTATATGCACTTTAGTTCTTTTTTAGCCTATTTAGGATGCTTTTACCCCTATTTCACTTGCAGGCTATGATGTATATTTATGTGAGTATTCATACTCACTTTACCTTTTACTTCCCTTTTCCATATTTTTATGTTTATAATTTGCACCTTGCTTATGCTTAGGTTGTAACTAATAGTGATATTCAATTAAATAATAAAATGCTTAGCCTAATCTTAAATTATACTTAGACTGTTTAGTCTAACCATATTTTCTATTTCTTGGCTTTGCCTATCACATTTAAATGCCAAAATATGATAGATTATGTGCATTTGGAGGCTAGTGGAGATGGACCAAGTGCATAAGTTACCTACTTCCACTTTAAAATATTATAAAAATTTAGCTTATTATTTTTGCAAGTGAGCTATTACTTTCTTTACTTTTTTTAATTACTATTAGCTTGTAATAATTAAAGTCATTTACTTTGCTTTTACTATGCTTGTGTTGGAGTTTAATTTTATATTTAAATGCTTAGCTTGGGATGAATGTTAAATAAATTTTTAGTTGCATATTTACTTTGCATATTAACCTAGTGTGGCGCCCCACCCCTTAATCCACAAGATTAAGCAAGGGGTGGCGTGTCACTCTGGCTAACCCTTCACTTATCATCGGATTAGGATGAAATCCATAATCCACCAAATAAAGGAAGGATTAAGCATATGATCAAATATCAATCACAATCTAATAACAACATACAGAGTGCGGAAGCGATTTAAAAATGAGAAACACCCAAGCATCATAGTATAAATAGAAAGAAATATAACTCAGAATATAAGCATAGAAATCGAAATACACAGTCAAGAGTACCTATATTATTACATTAATTTAAAGTTTTAGTAATAAGAGAATGAAAAGACTCTCATCCTCACTTATAATAACTCTAAGCAACTTCTTCTAAAGGCTCCTCCTCTAGATAAGGCTCCACTCCTAGTTCCTGGTTATATAATTGAAGAAGATCTGCCATTGTCAGTTTCACAATGTAGGGCCCCAGCCAAAAAAAAAAATCTCGTGTTAGATAATTGTCTAAATATATTTTAAGCTGATGAGTTTTATGTGTTTTATAATATCATCATTTTACTTTTTAAAAAATAATTATATCAAAAATGGGAGCAACTAGTAATACCATAAGAAAGGGAAAAGCTATAAATAGCATTTATAACTTTAAGAAAAAAAGAGGCTAAGATATGCCTCAAATATAAGCTAAACAAGGCAGGGCAAATATAAATAACTAAACAAGTGCTGAAAGAAAATACTATATCCTAAATATGTTGGTGATCAAAAAGAAATATGCAAAATAAATAACTTAACTCAGCAATGATACATATAATAATAGCAAAATTTTAGCATACTAATATATATAAGCTGAACAAAGGAATAGCTGACTGAATAAAAATACTGAAAAGTAAGCCAAGTATCAAAATTGTATATAAATCTCTGTGTACTAACTGCCATATCAGAAGAATTAGCCATCGAGCCAGTGAAATTCCCAACATATATATATATATATATATATATATATATATATATTTATATATCTTTCCATCCTCATACCACAAAAATATTGTACGACTGAAGAGGCAGAATACACTATGCAAACATCTTTTAGTTATTTTACTTTTGTTTCTATGGATAATTTTAGAAATAGCTGAGGATTCAAGCATGTCTGCAAGACTATACGGGTCCCAAGCTTAACACACTCTCCTCAATGAGTGATGTAAGCATCCTGATCTCACCTTACCCCTGTCTATTGGAGTAAATATGCACCATAAACCACCGTAAACTGAACCCAAATGCAAATGTTTTTCTAATATTCTAAATTTTCATTTTCCTGCAACAATATTTTCTTATATGACATGTCCAAGGAAATGGCTCAAATATACAAGGAACGCGTATCATTAAAATATCAAAAGTAAGCAAGAAACTATCATTTGTTTTCTAATTAGGTTACACAAGTTCAGGATCTTTATTTTCCTACTATCAAGTGTAACTTAGAAACTCGTCCTTATAAGTTACAAAATATTAGGACTAGCTAGGTCCTTATATACTTAATCAAAGTCGACTATAAGAGTTAAATAATAAATCATCACGACCTAATTAATAATTTTTGACGTTCTATCTAAGATCTGATCAAGATCTTCTAAACTATAGATTCTAGATTAAACATCATGCGATTGGGCTTAATCACATAATCCAAAAAGATTAAGACCTAAGATCTAGGTTTCATTCTAAAAGTGGTCTACTAGTTAAGGCTAATCCTATTAAATAATCAAACTTAATAGGATGAATCTCCTATCTTAAATCTAAGGTTAAAAGATAAGATAAATCAAAATAAGTTGTAAGATTCTAGAAACTAATAAAAACCAAGATTTTATCCATTGAATAACTTATTTACCCAATGAATGAACTCTAATCTATGATCTAATTATAGTCTTAGGAATAGTCCTTATGTGAGGTGTAAGATCCTAACAGACATAAAAGGATTTTCAAGTATTTGACGAATTGACCTAATAGTTGATTTCACTCACTTGGATGATTCTAATATAGTTATAATGTAGGTTTTAGTGTTTTAAAAGACTAACTAAAGGTTAAGGGTGTTTAACCTAAATTTTGGGCAAAATAACCATTTTGCCCCTACTTAAGGGTTTAAAAAGTCAACTCTTGATTTAAGGGTCAAATTGAAGTTTTTTGATTCCAAATGATTTCTTACTGTCTAACTTGAAGAAAGAGAGTAAGTATGTCCAATTTGAACTTCAAACGGTCAAGTTATGACCAAAATGCGGCCAAGGATATTTGTTCATTTTCTAAGTTTCTAGGGTTCAGATCTTAAATATTATTTTAGTTTATTAATGATATTAAAATTCTAAACTAGTTAGCATCTTGAATTTTTAAATTCGGAGTTGAATTGACCAAATTATGATCAATTGAATTCTAAGGGCATTTATTAGACTTAGGATTAATATTAATTAATCCTAATTAACTAGTATTCATACATTGCTAATTTATACTAATTAATTATTAATCAATTAACTAATCCTTATTGTTTTAATTAACTAAATAATTAATTAAGATAATATTTATTTGCTATTTTTGTTAATTATGCTAATTAACTTATTAATCAATTAGTTAAATGGTTCTTAATGATTGAATTAATTAATATATTAATTAAATTGACTAATGACATTCATTATTTATTCCTCATTAACTTAATATTTTATTTTATATTTCTATTTATATATACATAATTGTTTACTGTTTATAAATAATTGTATATATATATACATATATATATATATATATATATATATATATATATATAAAATTTATTTGTCAATAATTAGTTAAATTAAATCAACTTAATTCAATACTCACTCAAGATTAATTATTTCATTATAATTCATTAAATATTGAATTCATATAAAAAATCCTAAACTTTAAGCTAATGACAAATAATGGTTAATTAAATTTGTTGTTTATTAGATTTAATTATTAATTTAATAATTATCAAATGCTTGATTTGACAAGTTGCATCAATTAAACATAATTATATCAATATATATATATATATATATATATATACATATTTAATGCATGCCAATATATATAATTATTCCTGTAGGATTATTATTTAGTTAATTTCTGCTAACAGTACTTGACATTAACGTACATACACTTATATATATATATATATATATATATATATATATATATATATATTTATTTATATTTGTATATAAATTTTATTCTAATATTTTTCTACAGGTAATTATGGTATATTATATAGTATGATTCAGCTAAGTATTTTTTTTAAGTTATTATCAAATGAAAATTTTAACAATTAAAGATAGTATTTTTAATTCATTAAATTTTATTAATGGCCATTTTTCATAATTATTAGGTATCATTTTTAATACAGAATTTAATGCGGCTCTGATAAGAAAATTTCATAAATTAAGGACATAGTTATGAGTTATTAATCCCTAATACACCTAGAATGTAGAGTCGAATATGACTTAATCCTCTACGTGCGGCTCATAGTTAAATCGTGTAAAAGAACTTAGAAATATTATTTATATATGATCTTAATTTCATAAAGATTGAAGTCCTAAATCTCCATTTAAAAGTAACGGCCAAAAGGAGTTACGAATATTAGGGAGAAAAGAATATATATAAATATATATAAATGAAATCGACTCAATTAATAATTTATAATGGTGACTCTATTGATAGGGATTACTTAAAAAGAATCGATTATGGGGTACTTAAGCATGCTAGAGATATTATATTAAGTTGAAATAAGAAGAAGGTGGAAAGTGGAGTACCTTGCCGACGATGTTCATGGAAGAAGATGCTTGGAGGGAGGTTCGGCCGGGATGAGAAGAAGGAGAGCTGCCCGCCTCGATCGAGAGAGCCGGCTCGATGGCGTTAGAAGGAGCTCTCGGCTAAGCCGAAAGGGAAAGAGATGGCTGCTCTCGGGGTTCGGCCTAGAAGGTGGAGAGGTGGAAAGATGGAAAGATGGAGAGGTGGAGATATGGAGAGGAGCAGATTTCGACTGGGAGGAAAAGGAGTAGGTTTAGGTTTCGATATTTAGGGATCGATTTAAGGCAACTCTAATCAAAATTAGGCATTGGATTTAAATAGGGTGGCTGAAAATTCTTGAGCCATGATCAATGGCCAAATGAACTCAAAAATTACAAACTTGGTGCTGAAACGAGTGTCTCAATGAGACGAACACAAGCATCTAGAATTTTTTAATTTGGAGAAGTATCTTATTTTATATTAATTTTTAAAGAGAAAACTAAAAAAAATTTGCTACGATTAATCCGGAGCTCAAAAATTTGCAAAACTCAAAACATAGCATCCTTATATGATGCTTAACTTATATATAAAAAAAAATTTTAATTCTGACTTATGTTTTATCAATTATCAATTTTGGAAGTTTAAACTTCCCGAATTTATTTAAGACAATTCGGGATCCCGATTACGCTCAAATTTTGGTAGAAGGATCCCCTCAATATGCTTTACTTGAATATATTTTAATTTAATTTTTATTTGACTCAAATTAAGATCTACATTTCAACTTAATTTGATCAAATTCATGTTAAATTGACAGGATAATAACCTTGAGTTGTTACACCTAAAGAGTAGTTGCATACTATTTTGTATATTGAATTGAATAGTAGTTGTATGTTAAAGTTGAGAATTATTGTTAATTCCTCATTCTCTTATATGTATTAAGTGATGTGGAATGTGCATATCTTAGGATAGATAATTGCTACATATATGTTTTTTCACTTCAAATTATTAGAATTAGAAATAAGCAATCCCATGTAACGGACTGACTTTATATTAAAATTGTAAATTAACAATCCCATATAACAGATTGACTTTATATTAGAATTGTAGCAATCCCATGTAATGGATTGACTTTATATTAGAACTGAAACTAAGCAATCCTATGTAATGTATTGATTTCATATTTATTTTAGGTTGCTATCTTTTTAATTTAATCTTCTATTAGAATGGAAGACTTGTATGTTGAAATTGTAAGTGTACTTTTAACTAAATACAGTAAAAGTCATGCCAAAATTCTTAAGATTCAATTGACTTATATTGCATATTGTACACTCTTATCTCATATGCTAATCTTTAGTATCTTCACATCTAAACTTGCAAGTACTCATATCATATGTCTTTACATTTATATTTCTTACAAATATTATATATAATATTTTTCATAAAATTCCTTTTATCTTAACTTAAGATTCTCTTCTAAATCCTTGGCCAAACACAGTATCTAATGATTTGGATTAGTTTTCTTCTAATCTAGTATTAGATATTGTGGTGACTTATCAATGTTGAATTTAGTGATTCTTAATATTGGGGTCGTCACAGTTGGTATTAGAGTCAAGTTGAGAACTTTAAGTTAAGATAAATATATCCATTCATCCAAAAGCAAACAACACAATATAGTTAAAACAAGTGAATGACATCTTAGGATAGTAAATGCATTTCCAATTAAATAAATGATTTAAATTTCTAACTTAAACCTTAATCAAACTTTCAGATGGTAGACTCTAGGACTGAACTGAAACCTTTTACTAGATTGTTCTTTTGTTACTGGGAGTATAATCATTGGTATGGTTTGACATTTGGTCGCATTTACTATGGATTATCCGCTGCTAGAGGATATGTTGTGAATAAAATTTTGAGCTTTTGTGTGTTTTGAGGCGACCGTTTCCCTCAGTTAGCTAGGGAATGGCTCTTCCGTGTCCCAACGGAATTTGAAGCCATAGAACGCCCCGATCACCTGCGCCTCCAAATTTTGGATGAATTCTTTGTTGAATATGCCATTGATTGGTGGAGTCATGCTCATGAAGTTATAATTCATGGGTGTAGGCATCTTCATCGTGCCCCCACTTATGAAGACTTAAAATTTATATTTCATGCAAAATTCTGTAACTAGTAGTATTAGTTTCTTTTTACTCTAGCTTCTTTTTCTTTAGTAGATTTTGTAAATAATTTCCACTTTTCTTATGCTTTTTCCCTTTTCCTCCAAAGTTGTAATCTCTTAAATGTTTCAAGTTTAAAGAGAATTTTTTTTTCCTATGTTCTTCAATTTTTGAATAGTGTTTTCTTTCCCTTTCTTTAGAATGGATCCCAATTCTATTATTCCTATTGAGCCTGTAGTGGAGGAACCTACTTCCACTATAACTTCCCACATAGATCAGATTCATAATTTGCTTGAGCTAATGAGGGTTATGATTAAAGCACAGACTCATGCAGCAGAAAGGATGCCCTCATCCTGCAACCCTTCCCAACATTATGTTGCTCCATCCCAATGTTGTCCAACTCTTCCCCATGCCTCTTCTCCAATTATCCCTAAACTCTATTTGGCTCCATAAGCATCTACTAGTCTTGTGGTGGATGCCTATCTCCTAACCTTTCTTCATCTGAACCCTTCGATATTCAATGGTTTTGTTTCTCATTTTGAAGCCATTGACTGGTTAAAGGCAATAGAAAAGACCTTAGATAGTATAAAGTGTCCTGAGAGCGAGTGCCTTCATCTTGTAACTTATCTATTCCATGGAGAGGCAGAGTACTGGTGGGATAGTGAGTTGAAGACTCATTTTTCTGAAGTTCAGTTGGAAGACATCCCGTGGGATGAGTTTGAGCAAGAGTTCCGTGAGGAGTTTATTCCTCTTCTGCCCAGACCATAATAAAAAATGACTTCATGCAACTCATGCAAGGAAGTCGTTTTGTGCATGATTATGAAATGGAATTCCGCAAACTTTCCCGCTTTGCTCCTAATCTAGTCCGCACTGAGGTGGTGAGGTGCACTAAATTTATTTTTGGTTTGAAAGATTTTGTTAAAATTCATATGATGTCTCATCATCATGATGATTTTCCCAAGCTTCTTGAAGGTGCTCGCATGGCTGAGTACCATCGAGCCCAAATGGATTTGAATAAGCGTTCCCATCCCCAACCTTCTAGATTTGAACATTTTAAGAGGAACCATTCCCCTGGTCCTAACATCTTCCAGCTTACCTCTGGGAAAAGTCCTAATTAAAATCCTAACCAGAATCCAAGGCATAATCAACAAGGAAGACCAAGAGCAAGATGTAATAGACCCCATCCTTATGGGAAGTGCTACCACACTAGTGGTAGGTCTTACATTTGCGACAAAACCAATCATTGCCATTAGGACTGTCGTGCTAACTGGACCGTGGACAAAATGAAGATCAATCGCCAAGCTTCTATGCAAAACTCAGTTCCTATAAACTCTCAAGCGCCAGCACTTGCCTTAATGCCTCCTCATGCTAGTGAAAATGCTCAATATCAAAAGGGTGTACCCCTATCTTCCTCCAAGCATGGCCGCTTCAGTAGAAAAGATAAGGGCAAGTCAGTTACTCAACCCCCTGTGATACCAAGAGTCTATGCTTTATCTTCTTCAGCTACCTCGGATGACAACAGCGTTGTTACCGGTATGTTCTATGTTTAATTTCCTATTTTTTGTCTTTCATTTTCTTCCATATTTTATTTTTAACATTTTTTATTTTTGTTTTCATTAGTTATAATTTGAGTTTATTTTCCATGCTATAGAAACTCTAGTTATTAAGAATAATTTTTGTGACACTCTCTTTGACACAGGTGCTAGTTACTCTTTTATGTCTGTGAGTTGTGCCTCTTCTCTAAATCTTCAACATTTCAGCCTAGGCAATCCCTTGATAGTTCAAATGACATATGGTGCTGAAATGTGTGCTAGTGAGTTATGTTTGGTAGACATCCCAATCAGTAACCAATTCTTTCAATCCTAACTTATTGTTATGTCCATTACAAACTTCGGCATAATTTTAGGAATGGATTGGCTAAGTTTAATGCCATAATAGATTGCTTTCGTAAGCGAGTTTCACTTAAGGTTAGAAAGAAACCTGAAGTGTTTGTAGGAAAACTTAGCTTGACTGCATCCTTAATCAATGCAATTGAAGCCAAGCGCCTCGTTAGTAAAGGTTGTTATGTAATCTTAGTAACTTTAATCGGCGAAGAGAAGCATGTTAGTAGTTCAGAAGAGACTATCGTCATTAGAGAGTTCCTGGATGTGTTCCCTGAAGACTTGCCTGGACTACCTCCTTTGCTTGAGGTAGGGATTTCTATTGAACTTATTTTTGGGACTCAACCTAAATCTAAGGCTTTGTATATAATGGATCTTAAAGAACTGCAAGAGCTTAGAGAGCAGTTGCAGGAGTTATTAGAGAAAGGATTTATTCACCCTAGTATGTCACCTTGGGGAGCTCCTGTCCTATTCGTCAAGAGGAAGGATGGTTCAATACGGATGTGTATAGACTACCGTGAGATTATAAAGTGATTGTGAAGAATAAGTATTATTTCCCTAGGATCGATGATTTGTTTGATCAGCTCACCAAAGCGAAGATCTTCTCCAAGATTGACATAAGATCAGGTTACTACTAGATTTGAGTCAAGGATGAAGATGTTTCCAAAACTTTATTCAGGACCTGCTATGGGCATTTTGAGTTTTTAGTCATGTCTTCTAGACTGACAAATGCTCATTCCATCTTCATGAACCTGATGCAGCACATCCTTAAGCCGTATCTCAACAAGTTTGACATCATTTTTATCGATGACATCCTAATATATTTGAAGTCAGTTGATGAGCATGAAGAGCATCTGCATGCCATTCTAAAATTATTAAGAGAGAATAAACTTTTCGCTAAGTTTTCTAAGTGCGAGTTTTGGCTCAAGTTTGTGGAATTTCTGGGTCACGTGATTGATGCTGAAGGCATTAGAGTAGATCAAAAAAAAATCCAAGCTGTTCAACAGTGGGTCCAACCTAAATATGTAATAGAGATTCATAGTTTCTTAGGACTCACTGGCTATTACAGAAGGTTTGTTCTTGGATTCTCTCTAATTGATTTGTTGTTAAGTCAGTTAATTAGAAAAGAGGTTTTGTTCATTTGGAGCACAGTCTATGAAGAATCTTTTCAGAAGTTGAAATAGTTATTGACTTCTACTCCTATTCTAGTACTTCCTCATGAGGGTGAAGATTTTCAAGTTTATACTGATGCCTCTAAGGCAGGGCTTGGTTGTGTTTTGATGCAAGATCGTCGTGTAATAGCCTATGCCTCTAGACAGCTTAAGCCTAATGAGAATAATTATCTTGTGCATGATCTTAAACTTTCAGGGGTAGTTTTTGCTCTTAAGATCTGGAGACACTACCTGTATAGAGTTAAGTGAGAGATGTTTACTCATCATCAAAGTTTAAAGTACATCTTCACTCAGAAGGAACTTAACTGCCATCAGCGTAGGTGGCTAGAGTTACTTTGTGACTATGATTAGGAAATCCAAAACCATTCGGGTAAAGCTAATGTTTTAGCTGACGCCCTGGGTCGTAAAGCGACTTTATCTTCCCTTTGTTGCAACGAATCTTTGATCGAAGATTTTGTCAGATTGAATCTCAAGCTAATTAATTCAGCTGATTTAGGCACTATACTATTTGTTATTCAGTTAGATGATTCCCTAAGGTCTAAGATTGTCAAAGCTCTAAAGGAAGATTCGACTTATCCTATGTTAGTTTCTGAAATTATTAGTGGTAAGAGATTAGAATTACGTCTTGATGACGAAGGTGTGATATTTCAGAAGTCTAGGTTATGGATTCCTAAAAGCTTGTAGTTACAAATATTGTCTGAAGCTCATAACTCTGGCTATGCAGTGCACCCTGATAGTTGTAAGATGTATCAAGATCTCAAGCAATCATTTTGGAGGTCTGGCATGAAGCGGGATATAGCCTTTTTTATTTCCAAGTACCATTCATATTCCTTGGTCAAGGTCGAACACCAGAAGCCTGATGGACATCTTAAACCCTTAAACATTCCTAAATGGAAGTGGTCCGATATTTCCATGGACTTTATTGTAGGTTTGCCTAAGAGTAGATCTGGTTCTAACTCTATTTGGGTGATAGTTGATAGATTCACTAAGTTATCTCATTTCCTAGCTATTCATCATACAAATCCTATTGAAAATTTAGCCAAGCTTTACCTTAAGGAGATCATTCATTTGCATGGTACACCAAGCTGTATAGTTTCTGACTGAGACAGTAGATTCACTTCCAAATTTTGGTTAGCTGTTCAGAAAGACTTGGGATAAGTTTAGCATTGAGTATTGCTTTTCATCCCTAGATAGATGGATAAATTGAGCATGTTAATCATATTTTGGAAGCTCTCTTGTATCTTTGTGTTCTAGACTTCGGTGAATCATGGGAAGATCATTTAGCATTAATTGAGTTTGCCTACAATAACAGTTATCAGTCTAGTATTGGTATGCCTCCTTACAAAGCTCTTTATGGAAGGAGATGTACAACTCTAATTACTTGGACTGAAGTAGGAGACTTTCAGCTTTATGATTCTGAGTTAATAGAAGAGACCATTAAGAAAGTTCAACTAATCAAGCGCAATATGATCACAACTCAGGATAGATAGAAGAAATATCATGATACTTGTCATCATCAGTTGGAGTTCCAAGTGGGCATTAGGGCTTATCTTAAAGTTAGTCCGATGTGTGGTGTGCAGTAATTCAGTGTTTCTGGAAAGCTAAGTTCAAGGTATTTAGGACCCTTTGATGTGATTGAGAGGCTTGTAATATTTGCTTACAGATTAGAGTTGCTATAAGACTTCTTGGCTGTGCATAATGTGTTTCATGTATCATCACTAAAAAGGTGTTTGCTAGATCCTAACCGGCATGTTCAGATACCTATAATGGAACTGCAACCTAATTTAACATTCATTGTTAAACCTGCTACGATTATGGGGCGGGATCTTAAGCAGTTAAGAAACCGCAGCATTCCTATGATCAAAGTCCATTGGCAGAATCATCCAGCTGGTGAAGCCACGTGGGAGAAAGTAGAGGATATGTGAAAGAAGTTCATAGAATTCTTTTCTTAATTAGGTAGTTTTAGCTCTTTCATTTTCATTATTGTTTCTTTAGACTTCCTTTTGCATTTTCAATCTTCTTATTTTTATTTATTGTGTATCGTGGGCAACACTCTTTTTAAGGAGGGAAGTCTGTAACAACCCTAGTGTTGTTACTTGTCAATTTGTGACTTAATTGACTCTAATCCTTTTTCATTAGTCTTATAATAGTATTAGGAGCCTCCATTTCAATTTTTATGCGATTTAGAAATAGTATGGCAATTTCCAACTTTTTCTGTTTTTTTGATAATTCTGAAAATGCCTAATTTATATAGACCTCAGAATCGAAAACGGAGTCCACCATTGGACTCACCACACCCAAATTAACTAGGGGTGGTAATTTGGAAGTGTTCAGAAATTGTCAAATTTTCCCCAAATATTTTAATAATATTTAAATACTCAGAAAATTAAGATAATTAAATTGACATCTGATCAAAAATCCTATTATATTTTTTAGTTCCCCCACACCTCAATTAGGTAAAGGTGAAATTTTGGGATTTTTAAGAGTGTGTTTGGTTATTTATTTTGAGTAATAAATTGTGTTTAATTAAATAATTAAATAAAGTATGTAAAATAAATAATTATACAAATTATTTTTTTTTTCGGAATCGAGCGCTGAGCACGGGACATCTGAATCTGTAAATCTGGGCTGTTCCATTTTTTCCTAAGGTTAATCCTACGGCTGAGGATCCTTACTTTAAGATCTGAGCATCCCGACCGTTAGATCGCATAGACGGACTAATGGCCAAGATCTTCTCCCTATGCGCCTTCGTCCTTCTCACGGTCGTGGCTTGAGGCACAGCATACGATGGTCCTCAACTCCAATTGGCCTCCCCTTTTCACGTTTTAGCCTCATAGAATCCTCATTCTAAGCATTACACCTCTAGAAACCTTAAGCAGAACTCCAATGCTGCGACAACCTTCGAAAATTTCTTGACATAACCCTAGCGGGTGGGAGCTAAGTTCTTCCTTAGGAGCAAGGTACTCTATGTAACAACCAAAATTGTTACCCAAATCCTTTAGGACTAATCCAGGCCCTAATCTCAGTCTTAGTACTCTAATTAGGTCATTAGGAGTTCACCACCAGGACCAAGTCCAAATCAGGAGTCAAATGGATCAAATCGTGATTTTGGAAAAGCTAGAAACCCTGGAAATTGACCTATCTAAATTAACCTCGAATCAAAAATTGAACTTCTCTATTGCGCTCATTGCCCCCAAATTAGCTATGGGTGATGTTTTGGAGGCAATCGGAAGTCATCGAAAATTCGCCGAATATTTTATTAATATTTAAATACCCCGAAAATTGGAAAAATAAAATACTCGTCAAAACCAAAATCCGACCTTGCCGTTGCATTCTGCACCCCTTAATAAGCTAGGAGTGAATATTTGGAAAATTTTGTGAGTTATTAAATTAATTAATTTTAATTAATAAAATCAGAATCCAAATTAAATAATTAATTATATTATTATTTTATTTGTTATTTAAAATCCTGCGGTGCCATTAGAAATCAAACATCTTCTTCCTTAATCGCACTCGCCGTCTTCCCTTCCCGTCTGATCAAACGCAATTTCGGGCCGTCTGATCTTCGATCAGACGGCCACGATGTGTCTTCTCCATCGTGCGTATCGCCAGGGTTCCAAGCGGCGTCCCTGCCCTCGTTCGCTCCGTCACCACCCCTACTTCTACCCATTAGCAACCTAAGGTGGCATTTTTCACAAGCAGTAAGCCCAAAGCAAGGATTGAGCCTCTGCAGCCCTCGCACCCTCGTATCCGTCAATCCAGGCACCCCCTAAACTTGCGATCTACCTTATGCAATCACTGATTATCATTATGCATGCTTATTCTACTCAATGGATTGACAATCCACGGTATCTAATTGAACTGACATCGGTTTGATCATATGAATTTAACATGGATTCCACGGTAATACTGTTAGGCTCGGCCGTCCGAGGGGCCGAGCTTATGGTTTGACCTAGCAGGGGGCATGAGCCTCCTCCGGCGATGGTTCAACCACCATTAGGAAGGTCTCCTCACGACCTTCCTGTTGCCGTGCAGGCCGGACTCTGGGTCTGCCGGGAAGGCCCTCAAACCCCATGCCCTAGCCGCGAGTGTGCAGGTGAGGGCGAGGTATGGCAGATCAAGTTGGGTTGACCCGAAGCCCGGCCCGTGTCCCTTCGGGTCTCGGGCACAGATGGTTGTGCTCGCATTCGTGTCGCTCACATGTCGTTGCGCGATGCATGGCCTGTGGGGCCCACACCTGAGAGGCCGTATCAGCTCGATCTCACCTGAGCCAGCTATGGGGCCCACGCGTATCCCGCTGCCTATCCTCTAGTGTCGCGTGTTACGTGAGGCCCGCCGCTACCTCCTCTGTCCGAGACAGAGGGGACCCGCCATGCCACATGGCATGCCCTGATTGCGCGCCGTCCGAGCTCATGGGTCCCACTGCCATTTTAAATTATTTTATTTATTATATTTAATTAATGTTATTATATAATGCAAACAGTAGATTAAATTCCAACTTAGTTAAATTAATTACAGAACCTTAAATCCCTCATAACTCCTAAGCCATAACTCCAAACATACTCAAGTTATATCTCATTTTATATAGAAAAATGAGAGGAATATTCTTGTAGTTTTAGATTTCCCATAGGATGCCTAGATAATATAATGACATTTTAGTACATCCTCTCACTTAAACCAAAACTTTGAACTCTCATAACTTTGTACCTAGTGACCTAAACATAGTTAAAATAGGTCTTAAGGTGATTAGGAGAATGCTAGAAACACCCTGATAGTATTAGTTTTGCCATTGGATAATTGGTTTGCTAAATGACTTTTAGGACCTATCCTAATTACCCCTAAAACCCTAGTTTTACTTTTAACCATATCTTAGTCAATTAGACTCCAAAGCAAAAAATTTAAAGTACTAGATAGCTTATAATTTCTGTGCTAACAATAATATAAAATAATATTTAAGTTTTGAACCTTAGAAAAATCAGAAATAACCAAAATACCTTAATCATAATTAGGTCATAATTAGATCAATTGAGGTCCAATTTGGGTCTACTCCCTATTAAAGTACTCAGTATGTTATAGGAAAGCTATAGACACCGAGTTTGCTGAATTTGGATACTAAATGGAAAAGTTATGATTTTGACCCTTATTTTCCTTAGAAAATTACCAAATAGCTATAACTAATTCATTAGACCTCAAAATTTAGTGTTCTTAGGCTCTATGGAATTTTTGAATAACAACCAATAATAAATTGCATAAAACTTTATACTCTATGAGATAAAAATTACTAAAATGCCCCTTAGGTAAAAAAACTCATAGTTTGGACCTGTAGGACCTATTTCTTATCCAAATTTGGTGTACTTACTATCTATCTTCATATTAGATAATAAGGAATCATTTGGCAGTAAGAAATTCTAAATTGGAGCCTTGATTTAAAAAGTAGATTTTTAGACCCTTAAGTAGGGGCAAAATGATCATTTTGCCTAAAATTAGATTAATTACCCTTAACCCTTAAAATACCTTCTAAATCAGCAAAATCAGTAATAAAACTGATTAAGGATCAATTTAAATCATAAATCCCTCAATTGGAATAATTTGTAAAATATTTCAACTTTAAACTTAAAAATCTCTAAGGAAAATAATCCTTAGCTAAAATCAATCCATAACTTCCCTAATTAAATAAAATCAGCAAGTGTAAGGAATTCAATCAATTCTTAGAAATTCTCTAAGTCTTATCATTAGCAATCCTCACTTCACCTTAGGATCTATTCCTTAAGATTAAGGATAGATATTAGGTTATATTTCATTCATTGAATAACAAGGTTATTCAATGAATGAATCCTCGATTTTATTAGTTTCTAAATTTTTCATAATTTCATTTTGATTATTTTATCTTTCAATTTTAAATTTAAGAATAGGAGAATTATCCTATTAAGCTTGGCTTTGCTTAGTAAGATTTACCTCAATCATTAGTTCACTTAGAATTAAAACTTTAGACTCTTAGACTTTACCTTTTGGGATTATGTGATTAAGCCCAAGCTCATGGTGTTTAATCCATAATCTCTAGCTTAGTAGATTTTGGTCAGCTTTTAGTCTATAATGACTAAAGATATTAATTAGGTTATTTTGATTT
Organism: Gastrodia elata; assembly: GCA_016760335.1. NCBI lineage: Eukaryota > Viridiplantae > Streptophyta > Magnoliopsida > Asparagales > Orchidaceae > Gastrodia > Gastrodia elata. Next base: position 17,132,800 of record CM028686.1, on the reverse strand, counting down.
ATTATTTAACTCACATAGTCAACATTGATTTAATCATATTAGGACCTAGCTAATCCTAATATTTTGTAATTTATAAGAACATATTCCTAAGTTACACTCATTAGCAAGAATTGAGATCATGAACTTGTGTAACTTAGAATAGTTAGAATAGTTTAATTAGATAACAACAATGTCACCATGTATAGAAGAGTCCCTTGCTTACTTGATTTCTTTGTACTACGCATTCCTTGTATTTTGAGCTTAATTCCTTGGATATATCATGTAAGAATAGTTTATGCATGAAATGAAAACATAGAAGAATTAGGATAACAGTTGCCTTGGGTTTAATATATTTTGGTAAGTTCTGGTGCTCATTTACCTTAATGGACAGGGGTAAGGAGTAATAAGGATGCTTAACATTACTCATTGAGGAGTGTGTGTTAAGCTTTGAACCTGTATTATCTTGCAGACGTGCTTGACTCCTCAGCTATTTTTGGATGTGTCCACAGAAACAAAAGTAAAATAACTAAAAGATTATGTATTTGTATTTATTGCCTCTTCAATTATGCTGTTCTGTTCTGTTCGCCCTAGCCCAGAAAGGCTTTGGGAATTTTTATTTGGGCCCGATTGGCCAATTTTCTGATATGGCAATTTGACATACCTGTTTCAGTTTCATTTTTTGTTTACTGTGTTATTGATGTATGTTATTTCAATCAGCTGTATTTTGCTTACCTGCTCACTTGTACATATTTATAGAATGCTAGGTTTTACTGCTTACTATATGTACCACTTTCAAACTTACTATTTTTAATTAGCATATGTCATGTGATCATAAGCATGTTTAGGATTAGACTTTTCTTTTAGTACTTTTACTTATTACATTATAGATGTATGCCTATTGCTTAGTTTGATTAAGGTGTGCCTCTTGCCTCATTTCTTGCTAAGTTAGAAATGTTGTATTTATAATGTGGCGGCCCTGCCCCGCCGTGGTCCTGTTAACTCTTAAGTTAACATGATTACGGTGGAGGGGTCACCAAATGATAAGGTCCCCACTTAGAATTGGATTAGACATACATTCTATTCCAACTTAACTAAGGACTTTGCCATTCATAAGGTAAATATCTCACTAAATGAACATACAAGAAAATGCAGAGAGCGCGGAAGCATAAAATACAACATCCATCCATACTATACAATAATCCAGAATAAGTAAAGTGCTAAAAAGAAATGTTAACCCTGAATTATTACAGCATTTAAAATAGTTTTAAGAACTAAAAATAAACTCTCATCCTCACAAGGCAGAAAAATAAAACTAATGGTCTTCAGGAACAAGCTCTTCCTCTAACAGTAAGGCCTCCACTGGATCTACAGCACCAAGAAACTCAGAGCCTACCATTATCAGTTTCATAATGGTAGGGCCCCAGCCAACAAAAGAAAAATTGGTTAGACTATTGTCTAAGTACATTTTAGGGTAATCAATTGATTATCTTAATTAGATATCACCATAAACAACTAAGTACAAAAGCATAATAGGAGCAGAACGCGTAAGAAAAGAACAGGATAAAGTTATAAATAAATAGATTATAACTTAAACAACTATGAAGTAAGTACATACCTCCTCCAAGCAACTGCAACAAAGTCAAGTGAGTATAAAACGAGTGACTAGAAATAAAATACATCCTAAGCATGCTTATGATCAATACCATAATATGCTAAGCGACATAAAGTAAGAAAACATGTGAACAAGACTAGCATCCTATATAAATAACAACAAGTAAATCTAGCACCTTATAAATAAACAAGGCTAGAGAATGTAGTAATGACTAGAAGTAAAGTAGTACATACATGCAGGAAAGTAAATTAAAAGCAGTAAACTGAAACTATACTGGCTACTTAAGCTAACCAGCTGAAAGAAAATATCAACTCTCTTAGCCTAATGGGCTAAGGCAGAAGGATAAAAGTAAATGTATACCTAAAATTAGTACTGCCATATCAGAACAAATGACTCCTCAAGTCACAACAAATTCAATATATTCTATTTATTCAATAGCTAGTAAATGAAATGCTAGGTTGCTTCACCTACAAACTATTTTTCATTCTACTAGGTTGAATCAAAACTGTTATCTCTCTCTGACAAATTAATAAGTGAAACACTAGGTGGCTTCACCAACAAACTAGTGTTTCCACTGCTAGGTCGAACCAACTGAAGAGGCAGACTAATTAGGTCACAAAACAACAATGAAATGAAAATGATATTTATGTAGGTTCAAAGTTGACACAAGATACTCATCAAATATCCAATGTACTCAATATATGTTCAAGGTATAAAGCTTAATTACAAGGTATGCGAAGCATCAAATCAAAGTGAGCAAAAGACACTATTAGGACACATGTGATATCCATTATTGTCTACTTTATTAGTTCTATCTACACTAAGTTACATAAGTTTCAGAATCATTAATTCTTACACAATCTGTAACTTAGAATCACGTACCTATAAGTTGAAGATAATTAGGACTGGCCAAGTCCTAACTATATATAATCAAAAGACGACTACTTGATTTAAATAAATAAATCATCGACCTAATTTGATAATTTAAACCATCCCAAGCCATCTTGATTAGCCAAATCAAGATGAAATGATTAAGAATTAAACTCCAAATGATGGGATCTAATTGCTCAATCCAAAGGTATATCTAAAGGTCTAAAGTTTAGAACCCAAATCTCATTAATTAAGTTAAGGCAAATCCTAATGATTAATCAACTCATTAGGATAGATCTCTATTCTTAGTTCTAAAGTCTAAATATTAAATAATCATTAAATAAACTAAGAAAAATCTATAAACTAGTAAACTTAAGGTTTCACCTATTCAGTAACCCAACTTACTCAACAGATGAATTCTAACCTAAGATCTATTCCTAATCTTAGGAATTTATGCTCTTCATTACTAAGAGTGTTTCTCATGACACACATCCTAACTAATGTTATAAGATCTATGGGAAGATCTAAGAAGAATTTTAGGAAGGAATGAACACTCATATTTTACTTAGGATTTTCCTTAAGGGTTTAAGATTGAAGTTTTAATAAAAAAAAATCTAATTAAGACTCTTAAGCTTACTTAATTTCTATTATAAATCACTTTATTTACTGTTTATAGTGTTTAGAATGTGATTTTAGGGTTTTAAGATGCTAAACCCTAATTTTGGGCAAAATGACCATTTTGCCCCTACTTAAGGGTTCAAAAGATCAAATTTTGATCAAGGGTTCTAAATCTAAAATTTTCTATTGGAATAAGTTTCTTACTATCTAATGTAAGATTAGACAGTAACTACACTAAATTAGGGTGATTAATAAGCCTTATGAGGTCAAATTAGTAAATTTGACTCATAGGGGCAATTTAGTAATTTGGCTAAATGAAACTTAAATTTTCTTTTAGATTACTATTATTTATTGCCTAAGCTTTTCATAGAACCTAAATTTGCTAAATTCTGATAAGTATTGGCCAAGTTATGGCCAATACAAGATCTAGGGCTTAATAGGTTAATTAAGGGATCCTTAATTAAGGTCAAAATCCTAACTTTGTAAATTAGTGTCCAAATTGAGTAAAATTAGTGGCTATGGTTTACAAATAGTCCATTGATCATAATGACATGTGGTAGGCTCAATTTGGACCTAATTTGGTTAAGTTATGACTTAATTAAGGTTTAATGTGATTAGTGAGTGATTAGTAAAATTAATCACTCAAACACTAATCCAACCTTACAAATAGATTCTAAATGACTCTTTGAGTCCTCTAAAACTTAAATCACTCAATTTGAATTACTAGATTTGCTAATATTTACTAATCAAGTTTTAGGATAATTAGGGGTGATTAGCAAATCTAACAGTTAGATCTAAAATATTTTTACAGATTACTGTTAATTAGGTTTTTCTAATCTAAATTGATATTTGGATTATTAAATTTGGAGCTCAATTGACCAAGTTATGGTCAATTGAAATTCTAGGTCTAATTAGGGTAATTAGGGTTAGGTTCTAAAAGTGATTAGTCAAATACTAATCCAAACAGCAAAATTAACCCTACTAAAATGATCCTTAGGGTTTTGTTAGTATTTTAAGACCCATATTGGGTATGTTTGGATGAACATACACAAAGTTATGAGCTAATGAAGTTTTGTAACATTATTTAAATTTAATTAATACCCCTAAATATTACTATGCTAAATATAGGTCCAATTATAAAATTGACAGCACCAAAATATTCCTCTATTTTTGCTGATCAAAATGATATATTTATTTGCTATGATTGGACTTATATTTTGCAAGATATTATGGTTTAAATATTTGCATTTAATTAATTAAATAATTCTGTTTAATTATTTTAATTAATCTGATTTTATTAATATATATAATTTCGTTTATATTAATTAAAACATTATATATATATATATTGATATTTTATTTTTTTCTGCAGGTACACGTGGCGAGCCGTGATTGGCTGGGACAGACAAGTGGGCCCCACTGCTGTCTCAAACAAGACAGATGGCACGGAGGCATAGGCGCAGGCCCCACCTCTGCCGCCGAGCTGTGTGATGGCGACACATGTCCCTTGGGTGACAGGCGGCGCAATCTGCAGAGCGCGATCTGCGTTGCGGGCCCCACTGTTGTGCTGCCAAACGACTGGACCACGGGTCGGGCCCGGGTCGACCCGACCTGACCCATTACCTTCTTCCATCCCTGCAAGCTGAGAATTAGGGCACCCCTTTTGGCGCCGCTTTCGCCGGAGGAAGGACTCGACCCTCATATAAACAAATAGAGAATGATTAGAGCTGTCGAATGGTACACGAATCAATGGCATAGGTGGTCTAGCTTAGCAGTAAGATCAAACCCTAGGTTCCTATGTCCGACGAAAGGCTATAACGGTTTCCACTGTAGTTAAGAATCAAAATTCGTTCGATTTGTAATGAATTATCATGATCTAACTGCATATAATGCAATCAAGAATATGGAATAACGATAGGAAAATTGTGATTTAAATATCGATGAGTATCGATTAGGTTTGAGGCGTACCTTAGATGAACGGTGGTCGAGCACTGGGTTCGATCTAGACGGGCTGAGCACTTTCGAAGACGAAGATTGCGCAAAGGATTGAATCAAGCCGAACACAGAGTCTTGTCTGCGTGCGAGAGCGGCGGATCGACGCCTGACGAGCTTGGGAGCGACGCGTGCGAAACCTGCTGCCACGTGTAGGATTTCGGGGAAGAAGGTGCGTGGGCCGTTCGATCAATTGATCGAACGGTCCACAGATGTCGTCACTTTTGACGGTGCAGGCTGAAAATAGGCGGACGGCAGGTAACGCCGTTTCGCTTAAATAAATAATTTTATAAATATATAAATATATATATATTAAATTTTATATTAACTTAAACTCTTTATTAATCAAATTTTAATTAATTCAGAGTATTCCAAAAATTTCCAATAAATCACCCCTAGCTATTTGAGGGGTGAGAAATGCAACGACGCACTCGGATTTTAATTTCGACGAGTATTTATTTATGTGAATTTTTAGGTATTTAAATATTATTTGACAAAAATCCAACGACTTCCAAATGCCTCCAAAATTTCACCCCTAACTAATTTGAGGGTTCTGAACGCAATGGTGAAGTCAGATTTTCAATTTGAGGTCTAAATAAAAAGTCAATTTCTAGGGTTTGGAATTTTCCAGAATTTCTGATTTGACTGATTTGACTTCTGATTTGACCTAGGTTTTTGAGATTAGTTCTAAATTATTTAATTAGTGACTTAGAACCTTAATTAAGACTTAGATTAGTCTTAATTAATTTAAGTGACAACCTAGGTTGTTACATATAACTTACCCTGTTTCTTCTATACTTACTGCTCATATGCTATGTAGTTCATATGTTTGTCTTTAAGTATAAATGGTGACATTAATAATTTATGTAAAATATTCAGCTAAATATACTTAGATAATCATCTAATAAGATTTCTTTTTAGTGGCTGGGGGCCCTAGCATTATGAAATTGACTATGTTAGATTCAGATAGATTTGAGGAACTGGTTGCTGAAGAGGAGGAGTCATTTATTAAAGAGGAGCATCAGCTAGGAGTGCCAGACATTGCTTAGTTCCTTTTTTAGCTTTCGATAAGGATGAGAGATTTTAAACTATTCATTTAATGCTGTAATAATACAGGTACCTTGACTATGTTTTTCTTTACTATACTTTATACTCTGAGTTGTATGTTGTCCTTTCCTTATTTATTGTGATGATATGGATGTATACCTATTTTACTTTGCTTCTGCACTCTGATCTGTATTTGCTTAGTGACAGAGTTTAAGGCATGTATGCAGTGGCTTATCTCTTCCTTACTAGTGGATTAGGGTCAGTACCTAATCCAATCTTAAGTAAGGGATTTGCCAAAGTGACACTTCACTCCTTAGTCTAATGATTATGGGTTAACGAGCGGAGCACCACAGGTTGGTATTAGAGAATTCCATAAGGTGTCAAATTTGAATTTGTATTCCTCTTTACCTAATGGATGATTTGTCTGATAAGCAGTCACAAAACAAAAAATTTAGAGTTTACATCCAAGTTACCATAATATCCTGCTAGAATAAAGAGGTATCAGAATGAGAATACATATATATGTTAGATAAAATGCTCAAAGAACATAGATTAAGATATAAGTAAGCTAATTTAACTCATGAAATTGTTAGATGCTCAAAGATGACATTTTGGTGGTATCACCGGTGATATGAGGCTATGTGGGAGTATGTCTCCCAATTTCATCAGTGATACGGAAGGTACGTAGAGGGAGTATTAGAGCCCAGAGTCTGAGTGCTAGATAGACTACTTCAGCACGGCGCTTTCAAGGGGTTTGTCCTCCCAATTTTAGCCAAGGAGTGACTGAAACGGGCAAGCTTCGTGTTTGAAGCTATTGATTGCCCAGATGACATTAGGGTCTCCATTGTATCTCTCCTCCTACAAGACAAAGCCGAGGACTGGTGGAATGTCACCTTATGGGCACTCACCAATAGGCATGAAGGAATGCGATGGGAGGCCACCTATGAAGACTTTCGCTGTGCATTTACCACTAAATATATTAGATATATGTCTTAGCCTTCATTTCTTTGTTATCTATTTTATCTTCCTGCGTCATGTATGTTAATTTTAATGAATAATAGAGTTATCATATTTATCTAATCAAAAATCTGAATTGGGCTATTATTTTTATAAAATTCAGATTTATACGATAATGAATACTGGATAGAGCCCTTCTCCCACCACCTCTGCCAGTTCCTCTAGTGAGGTAAATGCCTTGCTAGAGGTGGTCAAGATCATGGTGGACTCTAAAATAATAAATAGGCCAAGAAAGCGGCCAAGGTATAAGCCTGATAGGCAGAGTGTATGGAACGACTATTAACAGCTCAAATGAGTCAGAGCCGCTCAAACATTGAAATAACCATGGACCCTCACTACTCATTCCAGCATCAAGTTCAGTTCGCTGATGGACAGCTACAAAGATTTCTGCGCCTCAGACCTCCCACCTTTGATGGAAGTCTCTCCGCCATCGACACAACAAATTGGATAAAAATGGTGGAGAAAAATTTCACTAGCATCAAGTGCCCGGATTCTAAAGTAATCTGTTTGACGACTCATCTCCTCTAAGATAAGGCAGAATATTGGTGGGATAATATATGCTATACACTATTTGAGAGCTAAGAGCTGGAAGACATATCGTGGGATGAATTCATAGAGGCATTCCAAACCCAGTACATCCCCACCTTTGCCAGGCATACAACGGCATATCAATTCCTTATGTTGCAGCAAGGAAGCCGTTTAGTTTCCGCATATGAGTCTAAATTCTGGTGACTATCAAGGTTCACTTCTAACCTCATCCCTACAGAATCTGATCAATTCCATCGCTTTTGGAGAGGACTACGGCCCTCCATCCGGAGGCAGGTCATCTCCCACTTCTCTACCAACTTCACAGAACTCCTGGAATCCGCCAAAATAGTAGAACTCGATGAGGCATCTAAACCTAAGTGCAGCTATGGAATGACCATATCTCAGCACGAGAACCCTAAAAGGGCTAGGGTATATCAAATTGAAGCAAGAAACTTGTCGATAGATCTCTTCGATGGTTTCACTCATCCCCATCCATATGGACGATGCTACCATAGGACTAGAAAGTGCTTTAATTATGGGAGGCCGGGTCACTCCTGTTATCGGTGCAACTACATCGATACTATCGACGATGACCAGATCGACCACTCCAAACATCAACAAGTCTTCAATTTGTTCCAAAAGCCTACGACAGTCCGCTCAGCACTGCCACCTCCTCCTTCTAGACAATGGCGTGAGACAGCAATTGTCCCTCGCCCAAATGCTCCAAGATCACCTATCTGGCAACCTTACCACAAACAGCCAGCTGGTCCCGCACGTTCTTATGCTCTTACCCCTACTAAGGTAGCAGAAGATAACAATGTGGTGTCAGGTACATACTTCTGAACCAATCTACATTTTTGGTATTACTTGCTTAAAGTAGCTAGTAAATTACTGCATCTATAATTAGGTATGATCTATGTAAATAATAAGCCTTGTAACATCTTATTTGACACTGGAGCTAGTCACTCCTTTATTTTTTCTGAGAGTTGGACAAAATCTTTCAACTTAACACTATAGCGTCTAGTGAGTCCTCTAAGCATAGGACTGCCATCCGAAGCCCAATTACAAGCCCGTCAAATATGCAAGAAATAAATCCCTATTGTAGAAACAGAATTCGGATCTAAGCTTGTAGTTTTGCCAATATCAAATTTTGACATTATCCTGGGAATGAATTGGCTAAGTCAGCATGACGCCACCATCAATTGCTAGAAGAAAAATATCACCTTGGGTGATGGTAGACAAGCAAAGTCATTTGTTGGGAACTTCAGTACAAGGGCTTCTTTGACCAATACTATCAAAGCCAAGAGGTTTATAAGTATAGGTTGCAGTGCATTCCTTGTGACAATACTAGGGGAAAAGAATGAAGACATTCCCTTATCCAAGAATCTTATTATTTGCGAATTCACTGATGTTTTTCCTGATGATCTACATGGGAAGTAGAGTTTGCAATCGACATTGTCCCAGTAACCCAGCCAATCTCTAAAGCTCCCTATCGAATGGCACCTAAGGAACTATAAGAACTAAACAAACAACTACAGGAGCTATTGGAGAAAGGTCTTATTAAGCCTAGTTCATCCCCATGGGGAGCCCCAGTATTGTTTATTAAGAAGAAGGATGGGTCAATGCAGATGTGCATCAATTACATAGAGTTAAATAAAGTGAGCATAATGAATAAAAACCCACTGCCCCGCATTAATGATTCATTCAATCAATTGGCCGGAGCGAAAGTGTTCTCAAAGATCGATCTGCGATCAGGATACCACCAGCTGCAGGTGAAAGATTTTGACATAGTAAAGACTACCTTTAGGACTAGATATGGCCATTATGAGTTTATAATGATGTCATTCAGATTTACAAATGCGCCTTCAATCTTCATGGATTTAATGCAATATATTTTGAAGCCCTGCCTCGACAAATTTTTCAACATCTTCAAAGATGACATTCTTATGTACTCTAAGATGAAGAAGGAACACAATTATCATCTTAGGGCAGTATTGGAAGAACTGAGAAGCCACCAGTTGTATGCCAAGTGCTCAAAGTGTGAGTTTTGGCTTGAATCTATCACTTTCTTAAGCTACGTAGTAGATGCTCAAAGGATCAAAGTAGATCAGAACAAGGTCAATGTTATCTAAGAATGGGTGCAACTTAAGTCAGTGACAGAAATCAAAAGCTTCCTAGGTTTGGTTGGTTATTATAGATGATTTGTGAAAGGATTTTCTCAAATAGCCTCTCTACTCACCAAGCTCACCCAAAAGGCTGTACCATTTGAATGGTCGCCAGCTTGTGAAGAAGTGTTCCAAGCCCTGAAATATGCGCTTACCTCTGCCCTAATCCTAGTTCTTCTTAAAGGAGGAATGAACAACTAAATATATACCGATGCCTCTGGCATAGGTTTGGGAGCTGTGTTAATGCAGGAAGGGAAGGTTATCGCCTATGCTTCCCGCCAATTGAAGACCCACAAACGGAACTATGTCATCAATGACCTCGAATTAGCTGCTGTAGTATTTGCTCTAAAGATTTGGCATCACTACCTATATGGAATTCAATGCTCAATCTTCATTGATCACTAGAGCATCAAGTATATATTCACTCAGAGAAAGTTGAATTATAGATAGAGAAGGTGGTTAGAACTAATCAGTGACTATTACCTTAACATTCAATATCATCCTGGAAAGGCTAATGTTTTGGCTGATGCTCTGAACCATCATGCTACTCTTAATGTCCTTATCTTTGAAAGTCCCTTGGAAGAAGAGTTCTGTAAAATGGACATTAAATAAGTGCGTGGTGACTTGTTGAGTACAATGATCTCAATGAGTAATGTGGAGCCCACTTTTCACCGAGATGTATCCATTTTACAAACCAAAGATGATGAGTATCTAAACTTTAAACAAGCCATTGAGAGTAGTCATCGTACTGATCTTTGCTTTCATAAGGGAGCTATCTATCCAGGGGATCATTTATGGATCCCTAAATCTATGCATTGTGAGGTGCTAATCGAAGGCCATGATTCAGGATATCAAGTGCACCCAGGAAGTTTGAAAATGTTTCAGGATATGATGTTGTCATTCTAGTGGCCAAGAATGAAGAAGAGTATAGCAAAATATGTTGCCAAATGCCACGTGTGCTATCTAGTTAAGGCAGAACATCAGAAGCCTGGTGGTTTGCTGCACCCATTAGAAATTCTAGAATGAAAATGGTCAGATATCTCCATGAACTTTGTCATGGGTTTGCCCCGTGCAAGGTTAGGAGCAGATGCAATATGGGTGATAGTAGATCAATTGACTAAGTCTATGTATTTCATTCTAATTTGTCAAACAGACTCCATTGAGAAGCTAGCAAATCTGTATATCAAGGAGATAGTTAGGTTGCACGGAATTCCCAAAACTATCGTATCTAATAGAAATAGTCATTTCACCTCCAAATTCTAGCAAGTTGTGCATCAGGATTTAGGCACTACCTTAGCAATGAGCTCAGCCTTTCATCCACAAATAGATAGTCAAATAGAGACAGTTAATCAAGTCTTGGAAGATCTACTTTGTCTCTACTTGTTAGATTTCTCAAGATCTTGGGAAGACCACATTCCTTTAGTTGAATTTGCCTATAACATTAGCTTCCAGGCGAGCATCAAAATGGCTCCATATGAATCCCTATATGGTATAAAGTGTTATACTCCTATAGCATGGTCTGAAATAGGAGATATTCAGCTTTATGGCTCTGAGTTGGTGGAAGAAACAAATAATAAGGTAAGGCTCATCCATCAGAGAATCAAAATAACTCAAGATAAGCAGAGCAAGTACCGCGATGCCCATCATTGTCCCCACGAATTCCAAGAAGGAGATCTAGTATACTTAAAAGTTAGTCCTATGAAGGGCATCTACCATTTTAGAGTTGCTAGAAAGCTTAGCCCAAGGTATGTAGGACCATTCAAGATCTTAAAGTGAATTGGGTCAACAGCATATAGCTTAGAACTGCCCAAAGATTTTGCTGCTGTACATAATGTATTCTATATATCATCTCTCAAAAAATGTCTTAGAGAACCTCACCACCTAATCTCTATTCCTCCAATAGAGATCCAGCTAAATTTATCATTCATTGAAGAACCTATCAAAATTCTTGATAAAGACCAAAAGAAGCTAAGGAGCCATTCCATCCCAATGGTCAAAGTGTAGTAGAAGAATTGCCAATCTGTTGAAGCCACTTGGGAGAAAGAATCAGATATGAGAGCCAAGTATCTTGGTTTATTTGAACATCCAGGTACCTTTCTTAATTCCTTAATCTTTCAATTTAATTAATTTTCTTTTACCTTGCCTTTTTCTTTCCACTCGAGTGATGTCGAGGATGACATCATTCTTAAGTGGGGAGCCTACAATAACCCAAGTTGTTACCCAAGTTATTAGGACTAATCCAGGTCCTAATCTTAGTCTTAGTACTCTAATTAGGTCATTAAGAGTTCACCACTAGGACCTAGTCCAAATCAGGAGTCAAATGGATCAAATTTTAATTTTGGAAAATACAGAAATCCTAGAAATTAACCAATCTAAATTGACCTCAAATAAAAAATCAGACTTCGCCATTGCTCTCATTGCTCCCAAATTAGCTAGGGGTGATGTTATAGAGGCAATCGAAAGTCGTCGAAAATTTGTCAAATATTTTATTAATATTTAAATATCCCAAAATTGGGAAAATAAAATACTCGTCGAAACCAAAATCTGACCTCGCCATTGCGTTCCTCGCCCCTTAATTATCTAGGGGTGAATATTTGGAAATTTTTGTGAGCCATTAAATTAATTAATTTTAATTAATAAAATCAAAATTGAAATTAATTAATTAATTAAATTATTATTTAATTTATTATTTATAATCCCACGGCGCCATTAGAATCAAACGCCGTCTACCTAAATCGCACTCGCCGTCTTCCCTTCCCGTCTGATCAGACGGCAATTTCGGGCCATCTGATCTTCGATCAGACGGCCACGATGTGTCTTCTCCTTCGTGCATCTCGACAGGGTTCCACGCGGCGTCGCGCCGCAACCGAGCCCCATCCACAGCCTCCCTGCCCTCGTCCGCTCTGTCACTGCCCCTACTTCTACCCATTAGGAACATAGGGTGGCATTTTTCTCAAGCAGTAAGCCCAAAGTAAGGATCAAGCCTCTACAACCCTCGCACCCTTGTACCCGTCAATCCAGCCCCCCCCTAAACCCGCGATCTACCTTATGCAATCATTGATTATCATTATGCATGCTTATTATACTCAATGGATTGACAATCCACGGTAGCTGATCGCACAGACATTGGTTCGATTGTATGAATTTCACATGGATTCCACAGTAGATAATGTTAGGCTCGACCGCCCGAGGGGCCGAGCCTAGGGTTTAACCTAAACAGGGGCATTAGCCTCCTCCGGCAATGGTTCGACCACCATTGGGAAGGTCTCCTCACGACCTTCCCGTTGCCGTGTGGGCCGGAGCCTGGGTCTGCTGGGAAGGCCCTCAAACTTCATGCCCTAGCCGCGGGTGTGCGAGTGAGGGCGAGGTAATGCAGATCGGGTTGGGTCGACCCAAAACCAGGCTCGTGTCCCTTCAGGTCTCGGGCACAGCTGGTGGGGCCCGCATTCGCGTTGGTCGCATGTCGTTGTGCGACGCATGGCCTGCGAGGCCCGCACCTGAGCGGTTGCGTCAGCTCGGTCTCATCTGAGCCAGCCGTGGGGCCCAGGAGTATCCCGCGGCTTGTCCTCTAGTGCTGCGTGTTGCGTGTGGCCCACCGCATCCGAGCTCGTGGGTCCCACTGCCATTTTAAATTATTTTATTTATTCTGTTTAATTAATGTAATTATATAATGCAAATAGTAGGTTAAATTCAAGCTTAATTAAATTAATTACAGTACCTTAAATCCCTCATAACTCCTAAGCCATAAGTCCAAATATACTCAAGTTATATCTCATTTTATACAGAAAAATGAGAAGAATATTATGGTAGTTTTAGATTTCCCATAGGATGCCTAGATAATATAGTGACATTTTAGGACATCCTCTCACTTAAACCAAAATATTGAACCCTCATAACTTTGTACTTAGTGACCCAAACATAGTCAATATGGGCCTTAAAGTGATCAAGAGAATATTAGGAACACCCTGATAGTATGGTTTTGCCATTGGATAATTTGTTTGCTTAATGACTTTTAAGACATATCCTAATTACCCTTAAAACCCTAGATTTCGTTTTGACCATCACTTTGTCAATTAGGCTCCAAATCAAAAAATTCAACGTGCTAGATAGCTTAGAATTTCAGTATTAAGAATAATATGAAAAAATATTTAAGTTTTGAACCTTCAAAAATCAGAAATGACCAAAATATCATAACCCTGATTAGGTCATAACTTTACCAATTGAAGTCCAATTTAGGTCTACTCCCTGTTAAAGTACTCAGTGTGTTATAGGAAAGCTATAGACATTAGGTTTGTTGAATTTAGACACCAAATGGAAAAGTTAGGATTTTGACCCCTATTTGCCTAGAAAATTACCAAAATACCCTTAGAAATTGAAATAGTTATAACCAATTCATTATACCTCAAAATTTAGTGTTATTGTGCTCTATAAAATCCTTGAATAGCAACCAACAGTAAACTGCATAAAAATTTATATTCCACTGGATAAAAATTACTAAAATGCCTCTTAGGTCAAAAAACTCTAGTTTGGACCTGTAGGACCCATTTTTATTCAAATTTGGTGTACTTACTGTCTATCTTCATGTTAGATAGTAAGGAATCATTTAGCAGTAAGAAATTATAAATTAGAGCCTTAATTCAAAAAGTAGCTTTTTGGATCCTTAAGTAAGGGCAAAATGGTCAATTAGCCCAAAATTTAGGTAATTACCCTTAACCCTTAAAATACCTTCTAAATCAGTAAAATTAGTAATAAAATTGATTTAGGATCAATTTAAATCATAAATCCCTCAATTGGAATAATTTGTAAAATATCTCAATTTTACGCTTGAAAATCTCTAAGGAAAATGATCCTTACTTAGCTAAAATCAATCCCTAACTTCCCTAATTAAATAAAATCAGTAAGTATAAGGAAATTTAATCAATTCCTATAAATTCTTTAAGTTTTATCATTAGGAATCCTCACTTCACCTTAGGATCTGTTCCTTAAGATTAAGGATAGATATTATGTTAGATTTCATTCATTGAATAATGAGGTTATTCAATGAATGAATCCTTGATTTTATTAGTTTCTAGATTTTTCATAATTTTTTTGATTATTTTATCTTTCAATTTTAGATTTAAGAATAGGAGAATCATCTTATTAAACTTGACTTTGCTTAATAGGATTTACCTCAATCATTAGTTCACTTAGAACTAAAATCTTAGACCCTTAGACTTTACCTTTTATGATTATGTGATTAAGCCCAAGCTCATGGCATTTATTCCATAACCTATAGTTTAGTAGATTTTGGTCAGCTTTTAGTCTATAACAACTAAATATATTAATTAGGTTGTACTAATTTATTATTTAACTTACATAGTCGACATTGATTTAATCATATTAGGACATAGCTAGTCCTAATATTTTGTAATCTATAAGGTCATATTTCTAAGTTACACTCGATAACAAGAATTAGAGATCCTAAACTTATGTAACTTACAATAGTTAGAATTATTTAATTAGACAACAACAGTTTCACTATCTATAGAAGAGTCCCTTGCTTCCTTGATTCATTTGTGCTACGCATTCTTTGTATTTTGTGCTTAATTCCTTGGACATGTCATGTATGAAAACTTTGTTCATGAAATGAAAACAAAGAATAATTAGGATAACAGTTGCCTTGGGTTCAGATTATTCTGGTAGGTTCTGGTGCACATTTACCCTATTGGATAGGGGTAAGGAGTAGTAAGATTCTTAATATTACTCATTAAGGAGTGTGTGTTAAGCTTGGAACCCATATAGTCTTACAGACAAGTTTGACTCCTTAGCTATTTCTAGATGTGTCAACAAAAACAAAAGTAAGATAATTAAGAGATTTTGTATTTGTATTTACTACCTCCTCAGTTTTGCTATTCTGTTCTATCTGCCTTAGCCCAGAAAGACGTTGGGAAATTTTGTCTGGGCCTGATTAGCTAATTTTCTAATATGATAGTTTTACATACCTATTTTAGTTTCAGTTTACTATTTACTGTGTTATTGAAGCATATTATTTCAGTCAGCTGCATTTTGCTTACCAGCTCACTTGTACAGATTTATAGGATTCTAGATTTATTGCTTACTAAATATACCACTTTCAGGCTTACTATTTTTAATCAGCATATGTCATGTGATTATAAACATGTTTAGGATTAGACTTTTCTTTTAGTACTCATACTTACTGCATTTTATATGTATGCATATTCCTTGCTTAGTTTGATTGAGGTGTGCCTCTTGCCTCAATTCCTGCTTAATTATAAATGTTGTATTTATAACTTACCATGTTCCTTGTATGCTTACTGATCCTATGCTATATAGTTCATTTGTTTGTGTTTAAGTATAAATGGTGACATAATAATTCATGTAAAATTATTCAGCCTAAAATATATTTAGACAATTGTCTAATAAGATTTTCTCTTATTGGCTGGGGCCCTGGCATTGTGAAACCGACAATGTTAGATTTAGGTAGATTTGAAGAGCTGGTTGCTGAAGAGGAGGATCCATTTATTGAAGAGGAGCATTATCCAGGAGAGCCAAATGTTGCTTAGTTCATTTTTTAGCTTTCTGTGAGGATGAGAGATTTTATTTCAGTTCTTTTAAACTATTCATTTAATGCTGTAATAATAAGGTACCATGACTGTGTTTTTTTTACTGTACTTTATACTATGAGCTGTATATTATCCTTTCCTTATTTATTGTGATTATTTGGATGTATACCTATTTTACTTTTCTTCTGCACTCTAATCTATATTCACTTAGTGACTGAGTTTAAGGCATATATACAGTGGCTTATCTCTTCCTTACTAGTGGATTAGGGTGAGTACCTAATCTAATCTTAAGTAAGGGATTTGCTAAAGTGATACTCCACTCCTTAGTCTAATGATTATGGGTTAAGGAGCAGGGAACCATACTATATCCCTCAATTCTTCTTAATTATTATTTCATTGTATTGCTATTATATTTAGCAATCTTTCTTTTTGACCAATTCGAATCGTGCTGATTTGGGTAGTATAATTATTATCGTTATTTCATTTTTTTTTCCAAATCCCATTTTTCTCTGTCGAGTAATTAGGGCACCGCTTCGTGAACCCTTGAGTTATCATCGAAGTTTAAACTTGGTTCCTACGAGTCAACCTCGGTAAGAGCTTCCCTTGGGCGTGCAAGGAGCATCTTGGGTCCCCTGGATTCGACCGGAGGTTCAAACCCTAACCGCCCTTTTTTCAGATTGCAGCGGGGATGACGCGAGTTAGCCGGTGCTACCGCGATTCAGGGTTGCCTATCGGACCGGTCCGACCCATTAAATAAAAACTATGCCGCCTCTCGTAATGAGGGTATGCACGTGTCGACCCCTCTAGTTGCCACGTCATTGCTCAATTAATTACGCAGCACTGATCTCAACGCTGCTTAATTAATTGTGCTGGCTCTAATTTCCTCGCTAACAGTTATTTTTCAATCATTTGATCTTGTTTATTTCTGTGCCTTATTGATTTGCTGAAGGAATTAGAATAAGAAAATCTCTTATAAATTAAAATTAGATAATAAAGTAATATTTAATTTACTTGATTTTATTTAATAATAACTTTAATTATACTTGTCCAAATGGTACAAAATTATATACCATTTTGATCACAAAACTATGTAAATTAATAATATGCAATTTAATTTTTATTTTGATAAATTTTTTTAATTAATAAATATTTAAGATTAATTAATTAATTATAAATTAATTTCATCATTTCATGTGACCTAATTTGATCATTTAATGTCCAAATTAAATGATCAAATAGTTAATTTCACTCACAAAAATATGAGGAATAATAATATATAATCAAATTTAATATTTGGACTCTAATTTTTTTAATCACATTTTAACCCTAAATAGGAGTCTCAGAAACTCTAATTTTCTAATATTGTCCAAATTTGACCTACTTAGTGTTATTTTTCTTCTTATAATCCAAATATATGTATATTATTTCCTTTGAATAATAATTAGTGATTTTAGGTTTTGGGTTTCCTATATAATGTTATTATGATGAATCCTAATTTCTTAAATTGCATGCTTTAGGTATTTTAAAATATTGGATAACTAACATATCACATTATTATTATTCCCCATATCAATTTCAATTGTATGTTATGAACTTAGATTTCTTAAATTACTTACTTAAATTAATTGCAAAGTACTTGATCACCTTTTCAAACTAAGATAGAAACTATAGGATTGATTGTGAATTGAATTGTAGATCATCTTAGAGCTAATTATTGTACCCATTAAGTGTAGTTAACCTTAATGCTTATATAGTTGTAGGATATGAAATTATTAAGACTAGCCTTAAGTAATTAGATTAGACCCTAGCTCACTTAATATTAGTTCTTAAGTCCCTTAAAGATTAATAATATGAGTCCTAAATTCTTGAGTATAGTTTAGGAAACCTATTAATTTCTTAAACCTTCAACTTATAGGAAACATAGAGTTTCTAAATCTTACATTCTTTTCCCCAAATTCCTTAAACCTTTCCTTTTATGTTAAACTAGTTAAATTAGTAGTTAATTTTAAATAGATTTTTCTAATTCAACCTAGCTAGAGAGCTTTAGTGGATTGAACCTTAACTTTCATTTCCTTTAAGTATAATAATTTCATAATCTCAATCCTCCTCTACTAGTTGCCCAAGCCTTGATTTAATTATTATATTTAAATCTTATGGTTTTGGACTAGTATAGAACTAGTTTCTATTTGTATTGTTATACTTATAAACTATCTTGTCATCTCACAAAAATGAAATGAAATCACTATTTTCAAAATCCCAATTACTACAATTATTTACAATTAACATGAGATCAATATCTCAAAGTTAATTGGGAGCTCAATTAGCTCCAATTATTAAGTAAATCATTAAAATTAGATAACTTTGGATATCACTTAATTACAATTATTGAATTTTCCTTGAATGCTTGCTTAGCTTTGAGCCTTATTCAATTAAGTCATTCATATAATACATTGAGCATGAATAAAACTTTCACATTAAATTATTTAGGGGTTGATAATTGTTGTAGCCTACCCATTGGAGAGCTAAGGAAACCTCATATTCTGAGAGGGTGAATATGAGTGTTTGTTGATGAATCCATAATTTATATCCTAATTAAAGGAAAAATTCATTCATTTCTCATATTAAAACTGCTTCCTTAATCCAATTTTGTTTATTTTCCAAGAAAAATGCCTATCCATTAAAATTTGAACAAATTTGGACGAATTTTCCAAGTTCTGGAAAAATCTGCTGCAGCGCGCTATAGCGGGCTGCAACGGGCCAAATTACGGATCACTGGCGCTATAGCGCGCTGCAGCGGGCCATTTTGCAAGGCGCTGGCGCTATAGTGCGCTGCAGTGGATCATTCGCGAAATGCTGGCGCTACAGCGTGCTGCAGCGGAGCAATTTGCGAATTGCTGGTGCTACAGCGTGCTATAGCGGCCCTTCACTGAATGAACCAAATCGTCACAGCGTGCCACAATGGCCCAATTTGCGAAAACTGCCCGCTATAGCGTGCTGCAGTGGCCCGCCAAAATTTCTTCTGAGCAAAGCATTAAATGTGGCTGGGATAAGACCTTCAACCAGCCCCTTGTCTCCAGCCATCATTCTTTCTGCAGCAGATTAATTTTTAAAGGGAAAATGGTCAATTTTGAGGTGATGTGAAGGCTAAACAAGGGAAAAGAAACGGTCACCTCATCCCTCAAGCAGAATTAGCCATCTTTGCACGAGAATTTTTAAAGGCAAATATAGGTTTTGTAATGTGAGGATGATGAAGCAGCCCACCTCTATAAATACCACCCCTATTAACTCAAGAAGGGTTCCCAACTTGGCTCACTACAACCTAAGTAAAGAGAGGCTTCATAGTGGAGAAAGGGGAACTCTCTAAGGGTGGAAGAGTTCATCTTGCTAAGGAGAAAGAGAAGAAAGGCAACACTACGGACCTAAGAGAAACAACTTCAAGCAAGAAGAAGAGGAGTCTAGAGAACTTCCCAAATGAACATTCCTAGTATTTTCTAAGCTCTTGCTTTATATTTTTCTTAGTTGATCATGAAAGGGTCTTTATCTATATATGTATTCTTTTTCATCTCTTTTGTAATTGAGAGCTAAGCCTCCCTTGGGGAGGGTTGGGGCAATCCCACATGTATTGATAGATACTATAATTGTATGATGTTTTCCTCAAGTCTTAATAAAAATTATGAACTCAATGCCTTGTTAAGGAAATTTAAAGGACTATTGTGGACTTGAATATGGACCAAAGGACAAAGGACTAATTAAACTCAAGGACTAAAATGTCTTGGGCTTCATAACTCACCTTAGTTTTGAGGATAGATTCATGAGTGCATGATAGCTTAGAACTATGTGAGAAAGTTCTTGAGTTTAGTGCACCTTGATCTATGCTCAACTAAAGAGTTAAAGCGTGTGATAATAAGACCCACTAATTGAGCTCCGTTGCTCAGCATACTTGAGAGAGGGAATGGATTCATTGAGTGCTCATGAACGAGGTGACATAGTCATTGAGCACAATGAAATCACTCCCTCATCTAAACTATTCTTGAGGCACGTGTCACTCTTAGTGGAATCAAGGCTTGTAAGATCTTAACTTAATAACCCTCATCTCCATGATCAAGAGATGTGAGAAAAACTACAAATCTAAAATATTATAAGGGTCTTTATACTGAAATAGAACTGACTGTGTGTTCAATTCATGCACGAGATTTGAACTTGTTAATCTTTGAATTAAAACTCTAAGAAGAATAATGTGCACTTGATTAAGGAACTAAGTAAAGAAAAAATGAATGCTTGAGGAATCATCATATATAAGTTATCTATCATATCATATGGGAGAAACCCAACTCTCCTCTTCCTTTTATCAGAAGTATTTTTCTACTAAGAGTTGTCATACTTGTTCAGGAACCAACACCAATCAATACACATATAGCTTAAACATTAGTGATCATAGATATATCTTAGTAACAAAACATCCAATTCTCTGTGGTTTGTTAAATCCCAAAAATTCAAACTTTCCACTTATTACTTCAGACCACGTACAGTTGCGTGTAAGCGTAGACATATTTTAGGTCTGTTAAGTTTTTGGCGCCATTGCCGAGGAATTAGAATTTGTTTCATATTAAGGATAATCTATCAGTAATTAGTGATTTAAGCAATTTCTTGCATATACGCTTAAATTTTGATTTTCTTAATTATAGGAATTAACAATTTACTTTTTTGTTTTTTATTATTATTATTATTACTGAATCTTTGAATGTTATTGCTATATTTGTTCTTGATAGCCTAATTGTTATTCTGTATGAATAGAAGAGTTTACACGAAATAACTTTTTGACCTTGAAATTGAGAGAACCTACTTGCTGGCTAGGAGAGAACAAAACATTTTGCTAAGCCAACAAGCCATTATGGAAAATTATAATTAAAATCTTGGAGAGCCATTATGAGAGCCAAGGGGAAGTGCACTAAGAGACTACGCACTACCCACTATTAGGGGAATCTCCCATGCTATTGTAAGGCCTAATATAGAAGCCAATAACTTTGAGATTAAACCTTCTACTCTGAGCATGGTTCAAAATAACCCGTTTGGAGGTTTGGCCACTGAAGATTCTAATTCACACATTTCAACTTTCCTTGAAATATGTAACACCTTCAGATTTAATGGCGTCTCTGAAGACGCTGTTAAATTAAGGCTTTTCCCTTTCTCTTTAAGAGATAGAGCCAAAAGTTGGCTCAGCTCCCTCCCAAGTGATTCAATCCGAACTTGGGACGATTTGGCTAAGAAATTCTTAGCAAAGTATTTCCCTACAGTGAAAACCGCTCAGCTGAGAATTGAGATAAGCAACTTCACTCAGTTGGAAGGTGAGATACTGTATAACAGATGGGATTAATTTAAGGAGTGCTTAAGGCAATGCCCACATCATGGGTTTCCCTTGTGGATGCAAGTTCAAACCTCTTAGAATGTTTTGAATGCTCCTACAAGGACCCTCATCACCTAAGAAGAGGCTTACGACCTTTTAGAAGAAATGGCAAACAATGCATACGAATGGCCTTCTAAAAGGCTTAAAAAAGAATCTATGAAGGTGAATGAATCCAACCAAATAACGGCACTGCAGTAAGAAATCCATGCCCTAAATAAAAAAATTGAGAGAATGAATGTTAACATTATTCTTGAGATATAATGTGAGTTGTGCAAAGGGAGACATAACAATGAGAGCTGTAATTTGAATAACCCCTTTGTACAAACGAACACCGAACAAGTTAATTATTTAAGAAACAACAACACCATGAACAACCCTTACTCCAATACCTATAAACCACCCTAATTTCTTGTGGAGTAACAATAATTACAACGAAAATCAATATGGAGGGAGTTCACCAAATCAGCAGGGCATTAATAATGAAAATAATCATAACAATCACCATCAAAATTTAGAAGGAACTTTCAACTCCTTTAAGGCTGAAACCATCCAATTCATGCGCTGCACTGAAGCCATTATCACCCGCCATAATGCCTCTATCAAAGGAATAAAAGCATCCCTTAGGAACATTGAGACCCAACTGGGGCAGATCTCCAAGCAGTTGACCTTTCGGTAGTATGGAGCTCTACCCAATTCCACTAAAATGAATCCGAGGGAGTTGGTTAGTGTGATTCATTCTGAAGAGGAGTATAGGGAAAATACTACTGATAAGTTGAGTGCTATAGAAATAGAGCTAGAGGATCGGGAAGGAGTGAGAGGGACAGAATGTGAGAAGCTCACAGCTTCGAAATGTGATGATCTCGGGAGGCTGAGTATTCCTTGCATAATTAGAAATGAAGTACTTTTAGATCTCTTGTGTGATCATGGTGCTTCTGTCAATATTATGCCCTACCACATTTATGAACATCTGAAGGTAGGAGGAATGGAGTACACATCCATGATTTTAGAATTTTTAAATCTGGAATCCCTTACCCCTCTAGAAATAGTAAGGAATGTTGATGTTAGATTGGGGAGCTTCATTGTTCCAACTGATTTTGTGGTATGTGAATGGGATAGATGGAACAAGACCTCCACAATTATTTTCGGCCAACCTTTTCTTATGAGCACAAAAGCTATTATGGACGTAAGCCACGGGGTGATGAGTTTAAAAATTAAAGGGAATTCTGAGTTAATTGATCTTAAACCCACCTTTTTAAACAAAGAGAGTTGGAAGAAGAGGTGGAAAAAAAATTTAGGGAAGAAAGAATTAGGATGGATAATGTTTTTGAGAATCTAACGTTGGGAGAAAAGAATTCGGATAATAGCTCAACTTCTTCCTCAGAGAAGGGGAGTAAGGAAGGAGTGAGAAAAAGCAAAATGAGGAGTAAGAGAAAAAAGAAGATACTCCATAAGTTAGAACTTGAAAGAGATGATCCCATGAGGGAAGGTAGAGAGGACAACAGTTTGAGCACCCTTGAGGGTTGTGCTCACCCTAGTACCTTGAGGTTGTGGAAAGAGAAACCTCTGAATCCAATTATCAGATCGTTAATGAGTCTAGCTAAAGACGTTAAACTAAGCGCTTCTTGGGAGGCAACCCAAGAGTTATAAAAAAAAATAAAAATAAAAAAATAATGAATTTTTTTTGGAATATAGCGCTACAGCGCGCTACAGTGGTTAACCCGCTATAGTGTGCTGCAGCAGTTAAATTGCTATAGCGCGCTGCAACGGTCTGCTCCAGCTGTACCAAATTTTGACCGCCTTGGATTCCCTACAGTCAAAAAGTAATATATTTGGGTTTCTCATGCAGTCAAAAAGGTGTGTGCTGAAAAAGCTGCCCCCCCCCCCTTCACTTGGATCATCACATTTATGTTATGGGGAAGAACTATTGACCATATCTTTCTTGCCTTTGATTGTCTTGGCTATTTAAGGGGAGGCAAGGGGGGGTTAATCCTTGCACCTTCTAAATTTTCTTGCTTCTTCATCAACTTTTGCTCTCCTCTCATTTCTTCATCATGTCTTCGGGCAAGAAGTTGATTCCAAGGAGGGAGACCGAAGCTTTCTCATCCGGGGGAACTTTAATAAGAAAAGGTTCTCTTTCGCTAAAGCCAAACACTAGTTTTTTTCCATGACTTCTCAGACGAAGTTAATCCCAGAGAAGAGCTTTTGCCACTACTTGTCTGTGCCGGTGGAGCAAGTCGACCCTCGGGGATGGAGGGAGATGGTGACAAAGGAATCTCCCACGTACCCATCCATAGTCGAGGAGGTGTATGCTAATGCAATCAATGCGGCCGGACGAACGATCTTCATGAGAGGTAAGGGAGTCGCATTTGGAATTGCTCAAATCGAGCAATTTTATGGGTTAGGGGAGGTAAGTACTTGCTCTTACCTTGAACTCTTGGAGTCTCACTTTGACCCCCATGATCTCGTAGCAGAACTCATCCATGAAAATATAGACTGGGAGGAAGGCCTAGCCAACATTCCTCATTTCGAATTGACAAATATGAGTAGTGCATGGCTGATTTTCATTTCCATCTATGTCATGCCTTTGAGTCACTTGACCGAAATGACCCATGCCAGAGTACTACTCTTGCGCTCATTGGTTAGGCTGGGTGAGATCCGCATTGCAAGCATCATTTATGAGCAGCTCTGGAAGGTTCTCAAGGAACCCTGTGCTACATTGGCCTTCAGATCTTTGATCTCAGTGATATGCGAGGCCCAAGGGGTCAAGATCCTCTCCTCCGACTCCATCGTTTCCCCCAGCTCCGCTCTTGCTCACTCAAATCTGAACGCTCGCGCTAGTAAACGAAAACTACCCAAGAAAAAGAGGGGCGAGCAAGGGGAAACGTCTACTCCGTCTGACCAAACTCTCACCAATAAGATGTTGCTACGACTCCACATGCAACAAGCTGATCTTAGCAAGGCCTTGGCCACCGACATGTGGTTCCTTAAAAAGGAACTCGTCCAGCAATGCAAATTTCAGTTCGAATTCCATGAAGCCCTTGGACTAATGTTCAAGGACTGGAGCTTGCAAGGAGGACCGGACACCTCCATGTTGTCGTGACCACCTGTCGGTGCCCCCATTCTGGCCACGCGCTACCCATGCGACTTCGCCTACGACATGGGAGAAGAGGAGGAGGATGAAACCCAAGAATAAATAGGTTGTGTCTTTCTTTTCTTTTTGGCATTATTTGTTTTTTGTAATTTTCTTTTTGTGTATTTTATTTTGATGACTTAATTTATGGATTCTCATATTCCCAAAATCTTTCTAACATTTGAAAATGATAAATTTTTCTGAATTTTTCAAGAAATGAAAGTCACAAAAATATCAATAAAGAAAATGATATGAAATAAAAGGGTACTTAACAAAAAGTGATCAATGCATTGACAACATTTAAACTCTTAACTAAGGAATAAATTAAGGTTAATTTAATCTCCAAAAATTTAAATCAATGCTAAGGACTAAGTGTGGGAGAAGTATTTGACTAAAAAACTAGTGATTATGGTAAGTAATCTAAAAAGGAACTCGTCTAGCAGCGTGAATTTTAGTTTGAATTCCATGAAGCCCTTGGACTAATGTTCAAGGACTGGAGCTTGCAAGGAGGACCGGACACCTTCGTGTTGCCGCGACCACCTGTCAGTGCCCCCATTCCGGACACGCGCTACCCATGCGACTTCGCCTACGACATGGGAGAAGAGGAGGAGGATGAAACCCAAGAATAAATAGGTTGTCTCTATCTTTTCTTTTTGGCATTATTTGTTTTTTGTATTTTTCTTTTTGTGTGTTTTATTTTGAGGACTTAATTTATGAATTCTCATATTCCCAAAATCTTTCTAGCATTTGAAAATGACAAATTTTTTTGAATTTTTCAAGAAATGAAAGTCACAAAAATATCAATAAAGAAAATGATATGAAATAAAAGGGTGCTTAACGAAAAGTGATCAATGCATTGACAGCATTAAAACTCTTAAATAAGGAATGAATTAAGGTTAATTTAATCTCCAAAAATTTAAATCAATGCTAAGGACTAAATGTGGGGGAAAGCATTGGACTAAAAAACTAGTGATTATGGTAAGTAATCTAAAAGAGTGTGCTAGGCTCCCATAGGACTTCATGATCACAAAGATTTGAATTGGGGATTAAGAAAAATATCTCTCCTTAAGAATGAAAAGAGA
This sequence comes from Gastrodia elata, assembly GCA_016760335.1. Classification (NCBI taxonomy): domain Eukaryota; kingdom Viridiplantae; phylum Streptophyta; class Magnoliopsida; order Asparagales; family Orchidaceae; genus Gastrodia; species Gastrodia elata. The sequence goes on along the minus strand of CM028686.1, from coordinate 17,106,793 downwards.
AAAACATAAAAACAGGGATGATGAAAAATATCTCTCCCAAATGAAAGAAATGAAAAAGGATGATGAAAAATATCTCTCCTTTAATCTAATCATCTTTATGATTCATAAGAAGGAGCACATATAGCACAAAACTCTTGATTATTCACTACCTCTCTAGTCTAGTATTCCAAGGAACCTCCCCTATTATCTAGTAATAAGCATAAATATAAATACTTGGAGATTAATTTATTAACCTTAGTTCATATCCAAAATTAGATAATTTAATGAAATGTTAAATGATTTTGGTCATTTTAGTTAAGCACATGCCTTGAATTACACATCAAAATCTAATTGATATCTTTTGTTGACTTTCATACTTAAGAAACAGAAAAATACAATTTTAAGCTTACTCGAGGACGAGCAAGAATTTAAGTGTGGGGGTATGATGAATGCATAATTTATATCCTAATTAAAGAAAAATTTCATTCATTTCCAATATTAAAACTGCTTCCTTAATCCAATTTTGTATATTTTTCTGGAAAAATGCCTATCCATCAAAATCTGAATAAATTTGGACAAATTTTCCAAGTTCTGGAAAAAACTGCTGCCGCGCGCTGTAGCGGGCCAAATTGCGAATCAATGGTGCTATAGCGCATTGCAGCGGGCCATTTTGCAAGGAACTAGTGCTATAGCGCGCTGCAGCGAAGCATTCACAAAATGCTAGCGCTCCAGCGCGCAGCAGCGGAGCAATTTGCGAATTGCTGGCGCTATAGCGGCCCTTCACTAAATGAACCAAATCGCCACAGTGCGCCACAGTGGCCCAGTTTGTGAAAGCTTCCCGCTATAGCACGCTGCAGTGCGCTACAGTGGCCTGGCAAAATTTCTTTTGAGCAGAGCATTAAATGCGGCTAGGACAAGACCCTCAACCAGCCCCTTGTCTCCAGCCATCATTCCTTCTACAGCAGATCGATTCTTAAAGGGAAAATGGTTAATTTTGAGGTGATGTGAAGGTTAAACAAGGGAAAAGAAATGGTCACCTTATCCCTCAAGTGGAATTAGCCATCATTGCACCAGAATTTTTAAAGGCAAATACAGGTTTTGTAATGTGAGGATGATGAAGCAGCCCACCTCTATAAATACCACCCCTCTAGACTCAAGAAGGGTTCCCAACTTGGCTCACTACAACCTAAGTAAAGAGAGGACTGTACAGAGGAGAAGGAGAACTCTCCAAGGGTGGAAGAGCTCATCTTGCTAAGGAGAAGGAGAAGAAAGACAGCACTAGGAACCTAAGAGAAATAACTTCAAGCAAGAAAAAGAGGAGTCCAGAGAACTTCCCACTGGAACATTCCTAGTATTTTCAAAATTATTGCCTTGTATTTTTCTTAGTTAATCATGAAAGGGTCTTTATCCATGTATGTATTTTTTTTCATCTCTTTTGTAATGGAGAGCTAAATCTCCCTTGGGGAGGGTTGGGGCAATCCCACATGTATTAATAGATACTATAATTATATGAAGTTTTCCTCAAGTTTTAATAAAAATTATGAACTCAATGCCTTGTTAAAGAAATTTAAAGGACTATTGTGGACATGAATGTGGACCAAATGATGAAAAACTAATTGAACTCAAGGACTAAAATGTCTTGAGCTCCATAGCTCACCTTAGTTTTGAGGCTAGATTCATGAGTGCATGAGAGCTTAGAACTATGTGAAAAAGTTCTTGAGCTTAGTGCACCTTGATCTATGCTCAACTAAAAAGTTAAAGTGTGTGATGCTAAGACTCACTAATTGAACTCTGTTACTTAGCATACTTGATAAAGGGAATAGATTCATTGAGTGCTCATGAACGAGGTGACATAGTCATTGAGCCCAATAAAATCACTCCCTAATCTAAACTATGCTTGAGGCGCGTGACACTCTTAGTGGAATCAAGGCTTGTAAGATCTTAACTTAATAACCCTCATCTTCATGATTAAGAGATGAGAGGAAAACTACAAATCTAAAAGCTTATAAGGTTATTTGTGCTGAAATAGAACCGAATGTGTGTTCATTTCATGCACAAGATTTGAACTTTTTAATCTTTGAATTAAAACTTTAAGAAGAACAATGTGCACTTGATTAAAGAACTAAGGAAAAAATGAATGCTTGAGGAATCATCATATATAAGTTATCTATCATATCATGTGGGATAAACCCAACTCTCCTCTTCCTTTTATCAAAAGAATTTTTCTACTAAGAGTTATCGAGCTTATTCAGGAACCAACACCAATCAATACACATATAACTTAAACATTAGTGATTATAGATATACCTTAGTAACAAACCATCCAATTCTCTATGGTTCAATAAATCCCAAAAATTCAAACTTTCCACTTATTAGTTCAGACCACGTAAACTTGCGTGTAAGCGCAGACGTATTTTAGGTCTGTCATTTGCTATATTTGAAACCCCGCTTTCCTTTACTAGTTAAACAGACGTGTTTAACTCCTCGCTTTATTTTGTTAGTCCATACAAAATGAGTAATTTCCTAAAGTAACTTCAACTAAATATATTATGAGTTCTCCTACAATCTTATTGATTGTGAAGACTCATCATAGCTTTTTGGCTATGTTACTTTACATAGTTCTAGGGTATGTGTATCTTAGACCAAAAGACTAAGATCATCCTTCAATTACTAGTATAAATTCATTGAACATATACATGCTATGTTTCATTTACCTTTAAATGCACATTAGTTATCTTCTAGCCTACCTAGGATACTCTTACCCTTATTTAACTTGTAGGTTAGAATATATTTCAAGTGAATAATCTTACTCATTTATCCTTCCTTTTCTTACTTTCCTTCTCTTACTTACATGCTTTAGTTGTTCACCCTAGCTTATGCTTATATTGTAATTAATAGTGATATTCAATTATAAATGTAAATTGCTTAGCCTAATCTTAAAATATACTTAGACTGTTTAGTATAACCATATTTTCTTCTTTTTGTCTTTGTCCTATCACATTTAAATGCCAAAATGTGAAAGATCAGGTGCATTTGGAGGCTAGTGGAGCTGGACCAAGTGCTTAAGCTATTGCTGCTTCTGCTTATAAAAACTTAATTTTTGCTTAGTATTATTGCAAGTGTGAGCTTTACTTTCTTCAATTACTTTTTCTTACAGTTGGCTTGTAATAATTAAAGTCATTTATTTTGTATTTACTATGCTTGTGTTGGAGTTTAAATCTAATACTTAAATTCTTGGTTTATGATGAATGGATATATGTGAATGAATGTTAAATAAATCCTTAGTTGCATATTTAGTTTGTGATTAAATTGGAATGTAGTTACATATTTAATGTGAGAATTATTGTCAATTCCTTATTTCTTTTATATGTATGTAAATGATATAGGATGTGTGTACCCTAGGTTAGAAAATTATCACATATGCCTTTATCCCTTCTAATTTTGAATAGGATGTGTAATTTTATCTATCTCAAATTATTAGAATTAAAAATAAATAATCCCATGTAACAGATTGACTTTATTTTTTTTTAGGTTGTTAATCATTTTAATTAATCTTCCATTGGAATGGAAGATTTATATGTTGATGCTCTAAGTGTTATTTTGATCAAATACAATAGAAGTCATGCCAAAATTTTTAAGATTGTTTAGGAGAGATCATAAGATTGAATTGATTTATGCACATATCTCATATGTTTATCATTTATATTCTCATATCTAAATTTTTTAAGTATTAAATCATATGCTTTTGAATTCATATTTTTATATGTATTTCATATAATATTTTTCATAAGATTTCTTCCATCTTAACTTAAGACACTCTTCTAAATCCTTGGCCAAATACAATATCTAATGATTTAGATTAGTTTCATTCTAATCTAATATTAGATATTATGGTGACATATCAATGTTGAGTTTAGTTGTTACTCAATATTAGGGTTATCACACTTCTGTCCCTCTCCTTCCCCTCCATGCTGATGGGAAGACTCATTGATGAGCCATTTACCATCTCCTCCATAAAGACTATCCCCAGCTCTCTTTCCTCTAAATTTGCTATGTTGAAGTTCCTTCCTCTCTTTCCCTCTTCCCTTCATTTCTATACTTGCTACTAGAAGAATCCTCAGCCTCTTCCTCCTCTTGCTAGCAATTGAAGAAGAAGAAGAAGTTTCTCCTCTCAGGCCCTCAAGCTCCCAAGTTCATGCAAATATCAAAGTCCTCTTCCTCCATTTACTTCAAGGCCAAGGTACCTCTTTGGTACCTCTTCTCTTTATCAAATGGTTGCTACATTTACCTCACATGTCTGTTTCATGTTGATAAGAACTTATATTTGAGATGTAAAGATCATTAGAGCTCATTAAGATTGTAAATTTTAGGGTAGATGAACCACTCCAATTTTCCATCTTCCTGTATACCTAGACCCTTAGCTTCATTATTTGCATTATTAAGATGATCATTTTGTGTCAATTTTGGTATCAATGGAAAGGCCTTTCCATCAGTATATGACACGCTCATGAAGTGCTCTAAATCAAGAGTATTTGGATGCCAAGGGTACACGTTTCAGTTTTCGCACAGGAAAAATTACCGCCAAGAGCTAAAGCGCGCCATAGCGAACAATTCCTCGGATGAAATCTTCCGTAGCGCGCTGTAGCGAGTAATTCCTCATATAAAATATGTCGTAGCATGGCACAGCGTACCCCAATGCCTGAAAGTGCTGCAGTGCGTCGTCACTCTCAGCTCTAGGGAGATCTGGCGTCATAGCGCAGAAATCCACTGTAGGGTGCCATAGTGCCGAAATCTGCCATAGCATGCTATAGCACCTGGCTCTCGGCTAGAAAGCGCAACAGCCGCACTGTAGCGCCCAAAACTGTCCAAAATTACCCATAATTGTCCGAAATTGCCTAAACTTCACATGTTTCGCATTTTAATGACTCTAGAACCTTAATGGACCAAAAGATATCAGAATTAAGCAGTGGGTGAATTTGGAGGTGATTTTTAATAAGGAAATTTACCATTTATCCTAAAGGGCAAGTTCTAAATCCCAAAATTTTGCTTTTAGACCATAGAACAATTTTGGTCATAACGTAATCAGTAGACATCGATATTCAGTGTTCTTAGGCTCTATGGAACCCTTGGACAGTAAAGAACAATAAACTAATTAAAATTTTAGACATCACTAGACAAAATTTTCAATTTGCCCTTATAGGACAAAATTATTAATTTAAACCCATAGGACTTAATACTTGTCCAAATTTGATGTACATACTATATATCTTTATGTTAGATAGTAAGAAATCATTAGGCACCATGAAAATCCAATTTGGAGCCCTTAATCAAAAAGTAGCATTTTAGACCCTTAAGTAGGGGCAAAATGACCATTTTCCCAAAATTTGGTTAAGTGCCCTTAACTTCCAAAATATCAATCAAATAACTAAAATCAGTAATATGAATAATTTGGAATCAATCTAGCCCATCTAGACTCATTAATTTGATATACTAAGAAAATCCTTAATTCTCACTTTAGGATTCCTCCCTCCCTTAAGGTTAAGGACTAGAAAATTAGGTTAGACTTCACTCATTGGGTAGATGAGTTATCTAATGAGTGAAACCTTAATTTTTTTTAGCTGCTAGATTTCACCTTTTAGGGAGGTTAGTTTGTATTTAAATTCTAATTTAGACCATCTAAATTTATTAATTGGGACAATTGATAATCTATTTGACCTAAGAAAGCATTATTGGTTTAATTTGCTTTTACCTTATAGGACCGTGGTTCTAAGGTTATAGTGGATAGTAAGATATTGGATATCCTGAGCTTATATAATTTCAAATATTTAGAATGAATTAAATTAAAAAATAAATGATATCACATAGTCTGTATAATGTTATTTATACTATGTTTCGCATACTTTATTTTCCTTGCTGTTGAACTCAACTTACTTTGCCACATTAGATGATATATGATAACTTTACTGACTTTGCCACATTAGATGATGTAGGATAACCTTATTGACTTTACCACATTAGATGATGTAGAATAATCGTACTGACTTTGCCATATTAGATAATGTAGGATAGCCTTATTGACTTTGCTATATTAGATGAAGTAGGACAACTTTACTGACCTTGCCACATTCGATGATGTAGGATAACCTTACTGACTTTGCCACATAAGATGATGTAGAATAAATTTACTGACTCTTCCATATTAGAAGATGTAGGATAACTTTATTTACTTTGCCATGTTAATTAATGTAGGATAACTTTATTCACTTTGCCTCATTTTATGATGTGTCTTACTTATTCTACTGTCACAGTGTTACTGCTTATATTTTGTATTCCTCATAATTTGGGGAATGTCCCCTAGATGACTTATATTCTGTTAATCTAGGAAATGTCTCCTAGATGCAAGAAGTCTGCATTCATGATACTATAGGAAATGTCTCATAGGTAATATTCTTCATGTATTCCTGTAGCACTATAAAATATCTCCTGGATGCTTCCGTACTTGATTTTGGATTGTACTTTCTATATTACTTCAATATTTTACATAGCATTTTTTTTGCATTTATTTTATTTCAGCCTTCACTCTATATGTTTTAGTAGTACTTCTATACTTTAGTTTTGTATTCTTTCTGTGTTTATGCAGTATTTATTTACTTTTCATGTTTCAACAGTTCTTATTCACACACACACACTATATATCTATATATATATATATATATATATATATATAATTATATTAGGGTGCTAGAATTTCTTCTGTTCTGTTCTTTTATATTTTATTTATAAAATCAATATGAGTAAGTTTGATTAGACTTGCTTAGAGTGTTGTGATATCATTAAATACATGAACTTAATCAGCCTAAAATGTATTTAGACAATATGTTTAACTAAAATTTTCTTTTTTTGGCTAGGGCCTTGGCATTGTGAAATCGACAATATCAATTTCTGAGCAACTTAAGGAGGAGCCACTTCAAGAGGAGCATCATTTCATAGTTAAAGAGTTTTAGTATAGTTTGTCTTTTACTTTACTGAGATTGAGTGATTTTTTTTTTCATATAACCTTATTTAAAAATTGATGTAATAATACCGGTACTTCCATGTATTTTCTTTGACTACACTGTTTTATTCTAAGCTATATGTTTATCATTATATCTGTGTTATGGAGGGACTGGATGTAATATTTTTCCATTTTATTGCTTCAGCACTCTGCTTAATTGTATGTACTTAGTGAATGGCTCCGTTGCATTCCTCAGGGCACATACTTCATTTATTAGTGGATTAGGGATTTAACCTAATCTAATAATAAGTGAGGACTTTGCCAGCGTGACACATCGCCCCTTAATCTAATTCTGTGGTTTGGGGGCGGGGTGCCACATATACCTATATGAACCCCTAATACTGAATTCTGTTTATATTATTTTAATATTTGAGCACAAAATCTCATTTGATTATCAAAAAAATATATGGCTCAATAATGATGCAGAGAAATGACTAACAAAATAACTAGATGTTAAATGAGTATCCTACATATATTTTTTTTGTTAAATGATTATAAGAAAAAACATTAATATTGATAATAACATTAATAACATCGATAATAATAACAATAATAATGATGATGATTATAATAATAATATTAATATTATTGACAGTAATAATAATAATAATCTTATTAATAAGATACAAAATATTATTAGTAATAATGAAAGTTATAATAATAATAATAATAATAATAATACCATTACTGATAATCATTAGGATATTAATAACATTAGTAATTATATTAAATACCAATGCTAATAACAATAATAATAATAACATTGATGATATTATTTATAACATAACAATAATAATAATAATAATAAAATAACAATAATAATAATAATCCTAATAATAACTTGATTTTAAGGAAAATAATTCTAATAATTATAATAGTAAAATTAATTAAAATAATCTTTAAACATTAATAATAATAATAATAATAATAATAATAATAATAATAAAATAATATGATAATAAAATGTTAATACTAGTAACATTTTTAAAAATAATATTAATAACATAAATATACTAGTTAATAATAAAATAATAATAATAATTATAATAATAATAACAGTGATAATAAAGAATAAAATAAATGCAAAATAACATACTGATAATTCTGTCATAAATATACTGTCTGTTTTTTTTCATTAGAGGCCGTCCAGCGGAAAGAGAAGGCCAGGGGTTTGGCGGGCTCACTGGTACGTATTTTATGATGTCCAACCAACTGCCGGGCAGGTCGTGGTCAGGGATTCAGTGTGCATCATATTGAAAGATTGCCTATGGAACCCTTACCTTCTGTCAGTTCCGATCTCTTTCATGTGGTCATGGTATCCTAGGATTATTCCGTCCTTTCACGGAATAGATATATATATAAAGAATAGGGAAAGTGAATTCTTTCATGATTTATATTATATAATATAAGAATCCTGAGGAAAGAAATCCTTCTTATGCCTTTGCTTCCGACGATTCCCCTGAACCAAGGATCCAACCTAAATTGCCTACCGACCAGATCACTCAGCTAATTCTTAATTATAGAGTATACGATGGGGTAAAGTTTATTATGGTTGGGCAAGGAAAAGTATCTCCCCCGTTAATTCCCCCGGTACCTTCCCCATTAGATTAGATTCAGCCTATTTGGTTTTTCCTTCAATGACACAGGAATATAGCTGAACGGGCAAGGGGACCTTACAATTTGAGTAGTCGCTTTAGATTTGGAGAGGGAGAAAATGGCTCAACCGGTATGAAATAGAGAGTACCAATATCCTTGTGGTTAGTGGAGAACAGCCATCAGACCAAATTTGTCATTCAAGATTCAAGTTGGAATGAACTGCTTCCTTATCAGAGAGGGGCCCGTAGCTTAGGCTGAAAAACCAAAATCAAAAAATATTTCATGAACTATCCGTGGTCACTCGGATTCCTATAGCTCAAGTTATTCTTTTTTCAGTATAAATATATAGAAGAAGGCTCTGAAAGAGGTGAGGCTGGGTAGGCCACCCGGAGGGTAGGATGAGACGCTAGTCCAAACACGAGTAGTATCTAGATTCTGACTACTAGCAATCACCTCCGGTGGCCTCTGGGTAGGCCACACAGCGGTTCTATCTTAGAAGGTGGGAAGTATAAATCTTTTAGAGAAGACTCGAGTCGGCTAGAAAGAACGAGCTCACTTTGTTCAATTTCATTGATTGCGCGGGGGGCCTGGCGGCTTTGCTCGGACTTCTTGTCTTGAGTGGGGCAGTCTCTGGAATACCAGTTCTCCCCCTGGGGTCTTCCTTCAGATCATTAGATGATTTGTATTTTGCTATCGGGATTAAAAAGATTGAACTGAACTCTATTTTGTATTTGTAGGAAAACTTTAAAGCTTTACAATTTGCTACAACATCAACTTGAAAGTCAACCCTAATCATTCACCACAACATCTTCTTTAAAGAAGGCTCTAAAGGAGCAGAATATTGAAACTGAAAATACAACATTAACAAAGCCCGTCAAAATACTCTTTGAAGATAGACATCGTCTTGATGAACTGATTTGAGATTAATCGTGTTTTATTCTCGTAAAAGAAAAAGGGATCTCTTATATGAGATTTATCGTATAAATAGAAATCTATATTTGAGTTGACATTGATAGCAGAGCCAACTGAGACTTCATTCTTTTGTCACAACTGACACTTAGATTATTCACCTGGTAGTTTAGATCCAATTCTTTTCATCAGACATCAGAAAGATTTTTTAGATCTTTTTCTTTTCATAACAGAAAGCCCGCACTGGCGACTTGGTAAATGTTGACTGAGTCCCTACCTCACAAAGAGAGACTACTCTAAAGTCGAGCTAAGCTCTGAGATTTCTCGTTCGTATTCTTAAAAAAGAAATTTAATATTTATCAAAGAAAAAGAAGAAGGCTGCGTAGCAGATAACGTCACCCAGTCTCTTAAGCTATTCTCCTCCTATCTAAACACTACCTAGCAGTAGCCCTTTGCCTAACGGTTCACTCTTACATATCCTTCCGGGTAGGATCTAGAGGTCAGCTTGCTAAAGTAGAGCGCAGAAGCATACGAAGTGTACGTATACGAGCTAGCTTTCATAACAAAGAAAAAAGTAGAAATAGCATTTTAAGGAGGATACTAATATGCCATAAAATCTGCTGTTATGACAAAAACAGTGAAAGAATCCCCTATTTATAGAATTAGAGCTGTGAAAGAAGAAGAATGCGCCTGACCTTGACTTTCTGCTTCACAGCTTTCTAACCTTTAGTTATATTGACTACTATCCTGTTGATGTAGTTGGATCCATTACTCTTTGAAAGAAAAGAAGTAGCTCTTTGAGAATGACTAGAAATAACTTTTCAGAAGCTAGTAAGGTGCTGAGGACACTAGTAGACGCCCAGAAGGAATTGTAGTGTAGGGTGGGTGGTACTGCTCATATTTAACATGATTTTGAAATAGACAAGATCAGATCGTAGAATAGAGAAGGAGATTTCTTTTAGCTTCTACTCATTCTATTTGCTTCTTTGCTTTCACTTACGTAGCGGGAATAAGTTTTGGTTTTGTTGAGGAATGAATTCTTAGTGGACACTATTTTTGAAGAAAATTAAAGAGATGAGCGGCCGAGAACGACTTTGCGAAAGTGATACTAACATCGTTATTATATTATCACTAGTATATACTTTTTTATTTTTTCATGTTCATTAGTGGACAGTTTCTCTACTGTGCTTTCTAGGTTAGTTCACTATGAGACTCTGTAAGCTAATCCTCCAATCCAAGGCTTCTAGTCTCACGAGCTCGAAAATATCTCTGTCTCTTGCTCTGCCATCGAAGCACTGACTTAGGCTGCGCAGTAGAAGAAAAAGGCTCTTGGAGATCACTAAGGGACCAATTCCTTATAAGGAAGAGAGGTCAGGGGACCCATGCTTGATCCTGAGCTTGGCTTGGCCGTAGACAACGATCTCTCTTTATATATTCTCCCTTTTACTTCTACTTCCAAACTTCTGAATCCATGGGATAATGCTCTTTCTTGCTCTCTCAATAGGCAAATTCTAGAGTACTTTTGTGAATGTGAGTCACTACGTGCCCATTAATATCTAGATAGGCTAGAACTAGAGGATGCCCTGCCGGTAGGGAGTTGTGTTTTCTAATTATATAAACTTATAGGATCTGAAACTTAGAGAAGTAGAGCCAATAAGCAATTTTCTAATTATATAAACTTATAGGATCTGAAACTTAGAGAAGTAGAGCCGATAGGCGATGCTAAGGAGGCAATGAAGCAAATCAGTTTAGGCTACCTATAGGGTACCGGTAAGTAGAGGTGCGTTTCTTAGAGAGTCAAGTGAATTGCCGTAGATACCGGTAGGTATATATACTAAAAAAACTTTGATGGCTACGAAGGCCACGCAGTGGATAGATCAATAAAAAAAAATTAGAATTAATCTAGAGCGATAGCAAATAGGGGTGAGGTTGTGAAGCAAATGGTAGCGCAGCGATGCGGGAAAAGAGAAAGACGCCTATTTAGTTGAGGTAATTTGAGGCCAATAAGAAGACATCCCTATCTAAGTTAAGTCTGAATCTTTCTATATTAAATTAAGGGCTATGGGCTGGAAAGGAATAGCATTAGGTAGATTTCCGTTCCCTAAACTAATTGGGGGTAAGGGGTAAAAATGCTAAACGCTTTTCAAATGAGAAACTCATAAAAAAGTCTAAAGGTAACGTCAACTAGCTAACGTCAACTTATCGCTCACACTCTATCTCGGATGAGCCTGGGAGGTTAAGCACATCGTATATCTAGCCGAGAAAATCTAGATTTAGATTTAAATTAAAGAGTAAACCTTAGGTAATTTTCTGCTCCAAGCTTGAGGTGATATAGTTTCACCTCTTTTTTGCTCCAAGCTTCTTCAAATATCCCTTGATTCAAGGGTACGGAAGGTCCCTTATTGATTAAGTATACAGCCGTGTTAACGGCTTCAGCCCAGAACTGCTTCGGGAGACTTGCATGAATTTCATGCTCCTGGGTCTCTCTGTGATTTTTATGTTCATCCGTTCCGCAACACCATTTTTATGTAGTTTTATAGGGATTGTAAGCTCCCTCTTGATTCCTCTCAAGGCACAAAACTCATTGAACTCTCCATCACCATATTCACCACCATTATTAGACCTTCAGCATTTTAGCTTTAATCCGGTCTCATTCTCCACCAAAGCTAACCACTTTCCAAACACATCAAATATGTCAGATTTGTGCTTTAAAAAGTAAACCCATACCTTTCATGTATGATCACCAATAAAGGTGACAAAGTATGTTGCTCCACTTATGGAAGATGTAGAAGCTAGTCCCCATATATCTGTATGCACCAATTCCAATTTCTTAGTTTTCAACCCCTTCCAACTATGGAGAAAGAAACTTTCTTCAGTTTGCCAGCACACAATCTTCACAAAAGTTCAAGTCCACTAACTTTAAACCTTGGATCTTAAATTTTGACTGTAGGAAATTCAGCCCCCTTTCACGCATATGACCTTCCATGAGTCTCCCGTGAAATAAGAGTTGTAGCCTTATCTATCTAATTGGCTTATTGATATCAAGTTCCTTTTTAAACATGGCACATGTCTAACATCCTTCAACTTCCAAATTGCACCACTTGGTAGCTTGACATCCACATTACCTCTGCCTATGATGTCACATGATTTATCATCTCCAATATACACTTTCCCCAAGTCACCCTTGGTGTAACTCTTGAAGGCACTCCTCAGCAGAGTGGCATAGAACGATGCACCTAAGTCCACAACCCATGACTTCGTATTGACAAGAGAGAAGATCAATGCATTTTGATCCTCCTCAGCTAAAACATTCACAGTGGGGTTCATCATTTTACCACCACTTAGCTTCTTCAAGGTAGGGTAGTCCTTCTTGAAGTGACCTGTCTTTCCACAATTCCAGTATCCAACTTGGCTTTTCTGAGCCTTGATTTACCTTACTGAGACATCAACTAATTTTTGGTATGTCTCCTCTCAGCATTTCTCCCTCTAATTTCAGCATCCAGTGCTGAGGTAGATACCTCGCCATAAGATTTCTTCTGCACCTCCTCATTCAGCACTATCCCAATAATGTTTTCGAACTTCAACGATGCATTTCCAGATGAATTGTTGATGGATGTAACCAGCCCATCCCAACAATCTGACAATGAAGAGTGGAACAATAGAGCTCAAACCCCATCATCAAAACTGATGCCCACTTAACTCAACTGACTCATCATAGTGTTGAACCCATTTAGGTGTTTATTCGCTGAATACCCATCCATCATCTTCATTTTAAACAGTCTCTTCATCAAGAAATCCTTATTCAAAGTTGAAGGCCTCTAATACATCCTCATTAGGGCATTCATAAAATCTACAATAGTTTTTTAATTCATAATATTAGATACAATAGAAGAAGACAATAATAAGCAAATCAAACCCAAAGTGGTTCTATAAAGAACCTCCCATTCTTCAATAGTCATAGTTGTAAGTTTCATGTCGGCTCCTTTCAATGGTTGATACAGCTTCTTCTAGTAGAGCAGATCCTCCATCTGCATTTTCTAGAACACAAAGTTTATTCCGCTAAACTTCTCAATATTGTGTCTCATTTCTTTAGCAATTGCTCCCACTCAAACAAGCAAACCCTTCTTAGTAAGAAAGAAAATAACACACTCTTTAATACCACTTGTTGTGAACAATATCACCTTGAAAATTTTGAGCATTTGAGGATCGTGGAATGCGTTGACAGTTACCAATCAAGCCTAGAAAACACAAAATCACAAGACAAAGATTGCAGCACATACAAACATCTAAACACAAAGATATATGTGGAAAACCCAAGAATGGGAAAACCCACAGGGCCACACCAATGAGAAAATTCACTGTAAAATGACTTGAAGATTACAGAGTTACAAGAGCTATTTCACCTCAGCACAACAGCAGTAGCTCTACTCTTGGAATGGAGAAAGAAAAAAGTAGCTTCCTCCTAGAGTTTCTTCTCCAAACAACAAGCTCTTTCTTACTTAGCAGCTCCCTGGGGTTTAGCTTAGGGATCTTTTCCTCTCAAGCAGCCTTAGCCTCCAAAATTAGCCAACACTTCTTTAGTTTTCCTGCACTACTTAGGCTTATGTAGTCAGCTTCATTTCTGACTCCAAAATGTACAAAATACCCCCCAAATTTCTTTTGAACAAAACTTTGAATGAAGCAGAAGTTCGTTGGGTGCTTCGGCGTGCAGTAGCACCTGAGTTTCAAATCAAGATCGTTGTAGCATACTACGGTGTGTGGTAGCGCCGAGATTTCAATTTTAGACACGCTGCAGCTCGCAGAACACCCACATTTGATTCTACTGCGGCACGCTACAACATCTGCTTCTTGGTTGCTAACTACTGAGGGGCGCTACATCATCTGTGCTGTTTCTAGACACTAATGTCTCAAAAACACAACAATACCACTTTTTGTGAACAATATCACCTTAAAACTTTTGAGCCTTTGAGGATCGGGGAATGCATTGACAATTACCAAGCAAGACTAGAAAACACAAAATCACAAGACAAAGATCGCAGCACATACAAACATCCAAACATAAATATATACATGGAAAACCCAAGAATGGAGAAAACTACGGAACCACACCAATATGAAAATCCACTAGAAAATGACTTGAAGATTATAAAGTTTTAAGAGCTATTTTACCTCAGCATAATAGCTATAGCTCTACTCTTGGAATGAAGAAAGGAAGAAGAAGCTATCTTCTAGAGATTCTTCTCCAAATAACAAGCTCTTTCTTGCTCAGCAGCACCCTAGGGTTTAGCTTAGCATTCTTCTCCTCTCAAGCAGCCTTAGCCTCAAAAATCTACCAACACCTCTTAGGTTTTCCTCCACTACTTAGGCTTAAGTAGTCAGCTTCATTTTAGACTCTAAAATGTCCAAAATACCCCCTATATTTCTTTAGAACAAAACCTAGAATGAAGAAGAAGTTCATCAGGCACTACGGTGTGCGGTAGCATCCGAGTTTCAAATCGAGATCATTGTAGCGCACTATAGTGCGCAAGCACCGAGGTTTCAATTTTAGACCTGCTGCGGTGTGCGGTTGTGCCTGCATTTGATTTCACTGCGTCACACTGTAGCGCCACATTCTGCTGTGGCGTGCAGTAGCATCTGTTTCTCAGTTGCTGATCACTGAGGCGCGCTGTGACATGCTGCAGCATCTGTGCTATTTCTGGATACTAATGTATCCACAACATAGCATTATTCAGGATCTATAAAAGCTGAGAGAAAGGATTGAGAAAGGGTTTCCCATTTTGACATTCAAGGTGAAAAATATTTAAAGCTGCAAAAGCTGAAGGAAAGAGAGAAGCCCTGGCCAATGAAGGAATAAGCTACAACCAAAGTAAGGAGAAATCAAGCTCAAGAAATAGAGAAGGGAAAGAGATCTATGATTGAGAGATGATTCGGTGAATGCGACAACAATTCCTAGTATTGTATCTCTATCCTTATTTTAATTTCTTTTCTACAAAGAACCATGCAAGGGTTCAGTATCGTGAATTTCTTTTCTTATACTTCTTCTATAATGGATGCCTAAACCCTCCTTAGGGGAGGGTTGGGCATAAGCATGTAATTATTTGAGGGATTTAAAAGTGTTTGTACTCAATTTTGTCTATGAATAAATTTCTGTAGTTATTTCTTGATTATTGATATGAAGAAATGCTTGGATGAATGATGTGTCACGAATGTATCTATTTAAGTTAATGCTTTTAAGACTAGGAAAACTATCAAGATAGTTTATCTTTTTAGAATAAGAGCATGCACATAGAGCATCATCACTATGGTTACCTGTGAAAATATTTGTTGTGTGAGGAGGATCAATGTAATTCCTTAGGGTTTGAAATGATGAGTAGAGTGATAGAAAATTAAATGTTCTTAAAGCTCCACCGCTCACCATTAGCTTAAGCTAAGAACATGTGCACAACTGCTGAGAGCAAAGTGACAATATTTTGAGCATTGTAGCATTGTTCCTCTAGCTAAACTGAGAAGTTTATGCCTGTGAGCCAAGAGCCACCAAGTGTGCTCCATAGCATGTTCCAATTAATGGAGGAAGATAAAGTGTTGAGTGCGTGTGGGTGATGTGACATAACCCACTTAGCTCAATGACTCTCTTCCTTAGCTAACCTGAGAATCGACGCATGTGACGCTATTGGGTGGAATCAAGCTAACGTGATCACACAATCAAAATAATAGATTTGAAAACTTAGACGTATGTATCAGATTAAACTAATATTAATCACATGAGGATCTATGTGCTGGCATTGAACCTTCATGAGTTCATCTCTGAACACTTGGCATAACTTAGACCAATTTATGGGACACTCAAAGGAAGATTATTGTTGCTTGATTATAATTAAATCATTTAAGTAATTTGACATTTAAAATTGACAAAGAAGAATACTTACACAAAACCCTTCAATGAATTGCATGTTAAACCAACTCTCCCCACTTTCTCAACTTGTAGTTTCTAATAAACAAAATCTTGATTGCTAAATTAGAATCAATAACTCAAACTAAACTATAGTTTGAACATCAGTAAAAACAAATATACTTTAGTAATGAAACACTCTATTCTCAGTGGATGATAAATCTCAGGACTTCCAATCCCTTATTACTTTAGACCGCGTGCACTTGCGTGTGAGCACCGGCCCGTAAATAAAAAGTCTGTTAAGTTCTTGGCGCTGTTGCCGAGGAATGGTGAATTGTTTCATATTAAAGAGAATTTGTTAGTAATTGGTGATTTGGAATTTTTATTACTGCACAAACTTTTGTTGTTTTGTAATTACACTTGTTATTTTTATTTAGCTTAGTTCTTGTTAAACTAGATTTTCTTCATCTTTATCTGATTACTGTGAATTGTGCTCTTACTAGTAGAAACTTGAATTGCATGAGTAGAAGAGATAACTCAAATATTCTCTTTGACACTAAAATAGAAACAACATATTTACGAGCTATGACAGAACATTTGATTTTAAATCATGCTTAATTAGAAATGGACAATTTAGATGGAAGTCTGGTAGGAGAACAATGGGGTAGAGCTCTAAGAGATCATGTATTACCAATTGTGAGGGGAAACCCACACGCCATAGTGAGACCAAATATAGAGGCCAATAACTTTGAGATTAAGCCGTCAGCCCTAAGTATGGTTCAAAATAGTCAGTTTAGAAGGTTATACACCGAGAATCTGAACTCACACATCTCCAAATTTTTGGAGATATATGACACAATTAGGTATAATGGTGTTACTGATGATACCATTAGACTTAGGCTATTCCCATTCTCACCGAGAGATAGAGCTGAAACTTGGCTCAGTTCCTTACCTAGTGACTTTATTTGCACCTAGGATGATTTAGCTAAGAAATTCCTAGCCAAATATTTCCCACCTGTGAAGACCACTAGGTTGAGAATTGAAATAACTAAATTTTTCTAGTATGAGGGGGAGACACTTTATGATAGCTGAGAATAGTTTAAGGAGTGCCTGAGGCCCTATCCTCATCATGGGTTCCTGTAGTGGATGCAAGTTCAGACAATCTATAATGGACTGAATGCACCCACTAGAACTCTAATTGATGTAGATGCTAGAGGGTCTCTAAGTAGCAAAACCTAGAAAGAGGCTTATGACTTATTAGAAGAGATGGCCGAAAATACGTACCAATGGCATACTGAGAGGCTTAGCACAACTAAAAATGAATGCAATTTTCTATCTGATTTATAGAAAATTGTTGAGATCCAAAGCAAAATCTCTCAACTTAATAGAATAGTAGAGAGTATGCAAGCCAGTACAATCCAAGAGGATGAGTACAAAATAGGGAATGTAAATGCAATTGGTAACTCTAGAAATAATCTCAATGGGAATAGTGGAAACTTTGAGCATTCTTTGAGAGAGCTCAAAACTTCTACAATTGAATTCATGAATAAAACTGATGCAACACTTAACAAATATGAAAATACCCTATTAAGATAAGAAGAAATTGTGATACTAATCGAGCAGCAATTAAAAGATATCATGAACCAATTGATGAAACATGTACTAGTGGGATCGAGAAAAGGATGTGATACTGAGATAGGAAACCCTATAACTCAGATAAGCAAGAAGATCACTAAACCTATAGAACCTAAGAAAATTGAAACTACTTCCCACACCATAAGGGATGAACAAAAAGGGGAAACAAACAACAATAGGGATAAGGAAAGGGAAGTAGAATTGTCAGGACAAAAACCCCAAATTTGTAGCGCCCTGTCCCATCATCGTGCGCAAAATACGAGTATAATCCATAGTTTGGCGGCGGAACAATGCGCTACTCGGGAACTGTGGGTCATACAAGTAAAACCCATCATCCCGAATAGGCTAAGGAGACAGAGCCATACTGAAGGCCGCTGACTCGAGCCCTAAGAGTAGGCTCGAGAGCCAATATCTAAGATAAGAATGGAATACTTATCTTAGATATTAGACTTTGTACATACATAAGGTGCAAGGGAGTAAAGAAGAACCCATGTACGTTATAAAACATTTCAGCATTTCCAGTACACTGATCGCATCACAATACTATGTATAGCATAATAACAGAGTGCGGAAGCTAAAAGCCAAAAATCCAGAATACATTCGTCTCAAGCAGTAGTAAATATCCATCTCATAAAAGAAAGTAAAAATACATCCAGAGTTTTATTACAAACCATAAAAATGCAGAAATAAAAAAAGTCTAGCCAGAATACTGGAAGGAACTAGAAAGTAAAAGTAAGTGCTCAATCCCCTACAGCTCCAAGAGCTCCTCCTGAGTCCCTAGGACGTCTTCCTGACCTGTCTCCAATAACTGCTCGGGATCTAGCAAATTGCCGGATCCCAAAAGTACCCCGTGTTAGATAAGAAGTCTAACACAACGAAACTAGTTGTATAAGCTAATCTAAACATAACAAATATGCAGGGACATGAAGTAAAAGTGCAGGGAAAACTGTAAAGCATCAAATAAATGAACTGTAGGAACTAAGCAAGAAAAAACTGCATCAAAACCAAATACTGAAAGTATATGAAAATGTCAGATGCTGAGAAGGATGCTATAAGCTACATTATATGCTATGGAAGCAATGCCCATAGATATGCTATATCACGATATATCACAGAACTATCACTGAAGGTTTATGAGTCGTACTGTCCAATGTAAGCACAACAGTTAGGAATTTAGTATGGTGACGCAGATGCACCCTAAAATTCCCCAGTCTGTGTATCTAACATTCTGTATCTCATACTGTATCACTGATAACCATGTGTCACAACAGAAGGAATAAGGTCAACTCATGTTTATGCTTATGCTTATACTATTATATGGTATGAATGGAAAATCCCAAAATCCATGAAGAATATAGTAAGAAACAAAAATGAATCCTGCTAAAAGGATTCTAACTTCAAATCTCTAGATTATTATTTAGTTAAAGTTGCTTATTTACTCAAGAATCACTGGGCAGGGTGATTGTACACACATATTAAATATGCTGCAAAGATAGGACACAACATTTAGTTTGATTACGCCACCCTAATAAAGCGATCTTCATTAGGAGGCACCATACGATGATGATTTTGTATCTCAAACTAAGCATTTAGTCACTAAACACACAATCATACTTAGCATCTTAAGGAAGGTAATTCCCCCTTTACTTAGTTTTATTTAAGCCATACCTATTGAAGCGATCTTCGCCAAGAGGCATTGCCCGATGGCATCTGTCCTTCAATAAAACTAAGGAATGGGTACCCATTTTATAAACTCTTAGGATTGATTGATTTATTCTAAGCGAGGTTATGTCCGCCTTAGCCTACCCACCGCCTACATTCTCCTAGCGTTAGCCCGCAGGATAGCAACAAAGACAAAACTTACTTAGAGTGACTCAACCAATCCAAATTATTACTGGGGACTAGTAATTTGGGTAAACTATACTACACTTACCCAACAATTGTGGTTCAATCAATTCTATTTAATAGAGCAAGGATTTATCAAGACTACAAGCCCTAGACTAGTAAGTAAGTCCTATACAAGGTTTCACAAATCTAATGTTATCAGGGATCACTTAATATGGATTCTACCACAAGGAGATGTATCTCTTCTAATGTCTTAAGTGATTACTACCACAAGGAGAATAGATCAATCTCTAAGGTGAAGGGATCTTTTATACTTCTACCTCAAGGATTCATACAAGGCGTCCTACCTCATGATATATAAATTTAGGTCTTTTAGATAATTTAAGATGATTTTATGAAGAGAGCATCAAGATCTCTTCTTTAGATGTTGATATTAATCTATTCGGTTTTGGATAATAATTAGATTTAGGATGGTTAGATCAGACGATTAAGTCATATGATCACACTTAGACTAAGATTATGGGAACTAAATCAAGCATATTGTTAAGGATTAGATCTCTTGTTTAATCAATATGATTTTAATTGTCTTCTTATGCTAGTCTTCTTTCTTAAGAGAAAATCAGGGATCTAAAGTTTAGATTCAGATCAAGCAATCACATAGATTTATTATTAACCTTAACATGTCTAATTCAAATGTTTAGGATCAATAGTAAATCAGATGTATTATTGGAAAATGTTCAATTCACAATCTTGTAATCAATATAGTTGAGTTAGGGTTGTTATGGTTTTAGATTTGCCTTAAGTAGACTAGGGCTTGACTCCTTCTCAAATCTTAAGTCAAATCAAGTGTATATTTAAAGATCAATGTCAAATCAGTAGATTAATTTTGTATTATTAGTGGCAATTCTAGATCTAGATCAAGTCTTAAAAGCTTGATCCAATCTTAGGATTTCTTAAGTTAATTAAGATGTTTAAGATTCCATAGTTTTAACTTGATTCAAGTATACTCAATAAGTTTATAAAAGGTGACTTTATTTCATTTAGTTTACTGTTATAAGCCAAAATAATGATTAAAGTTTAACTTTCAGTGTTTACTTAATGTTAACCAACCCTAATTCCAAGCAAAAAGGATAAGTACATAAATAAAAATCCAACCATTCAGATTATATGAAATTTGTCATGCAAGTCATAATTAATCATACAGGTAATTAGAGACTGAGTTTGCTATGATCCAAGGTGTATAAACCCTAAAGTTCACTAATTATGATTTGACAAGATTAGGGCATAACTACATTTACAGGACTCAGAAAAATGTTACACTTGGCGATGTAATTTACTTAACATCAGTGAACTAATGGCACCCTAAACATGCAATTTGGATAAGTAATTTTACTAATCTACCCTAATTAAGATTCACTGTAATTAGGCAATAATTAAAGATCTAATCATCAGATGTGTGATTTTATTTTATATTTAAGTTCCTGAGATTTTTCTGGGGTGGCCTGGATTAAAAGTTATTAAGAAAATACATTCTGTATTTTTATTTAATCAAATTCCTATGATTTGATTAATCGAATTATTTTCCTTAAGGAAAATAATTCCATTAATTCGATTTAATTAAACAGCTTGGCCCGAAATCGAAAATGCGCGGGTCGACCAGGGCCAGGGAGACCCGGCACTATCGCACCGCGCGGGTCATGGGTTGACCCGGCCCGCACAGTGTCGTCGTCCCTAATTTTTCATCATGCGGAAGAGGCCGATTAGGAAAAACCTAATTGCCAAATTCCAGCGCATCTGGTTCACGGATCGACCAGCATTCGATTGCTACACCATCACCACGTCCAGGCGCGTCGATTGGGACCGGAAGCCCCTTGGGAGACAATCTGGATCAGCCAGACCTTACTCACCCGAGGCGTTCGCCATTTATGTTACTGTGGGGAGATAGGGGAGATAATTCTCCCCACAGAGGCCATGCCAGACCCTAGGCTCGATCCCTACACCATCAGGGAGGTGAGGCGGATCGAAGCCCTCTGGTCTGGGGGTCTGGGGTGGCCTGGATCGCCTGGTCTTTACTCGGCCGAGGCGATCCAGAAGAAAACTAGCCCGATCGATCGTTTCGATCGATCAGGGCTAGCTTAGGCCCTAAATACAATACGGTTGAGTTTGTATTGACAATAAGCACAGAAATGCATCAAATGGATTAGGATTCGAGCCATATTGACTCGATTCCTGCAACTGGGATACCTAATTTTTGACGGATTGGAAGACGGATTGTGGCTCGCTGCTGCAGGGACTCTGGAAGCTCTTAGGGGTCCTGAACTCCAGGAGTAACCCTTTATCAGCGGTTCAGAAGCACGGGAGCGCCTGGGTGAAGCTCTGGGACTTCGACAATGGTGACAAATTTAGAAGCTACAATTTATCAGCAAGCAGCAATTGAAGCGGATCTGGGGCTATTTATAGGCTTGGCTGAGCTTAGAGAAGCTTCTGGAGCCACTGGCTCGGGCTGGGGAGGCCCAAGAGGGCGGGCCATGGCCGAGCTCTCAAAATTCCATTTCGAGCTCGGCCGGGCCACTAGGCCCGATTGGGGTCTCATGGCATTTGGGGGAAGACCAGCAATGGTTTGCTGAGCTGGAGGCGCGCGTGGGGGACAAGGGAGGCCACTGGCAGTACGGGGAATCTTCCCTGTCGGGCGCGTCTTAGCGGGGACGAAGATCCATAGTGTGGGTGCGCTGTGGACCGTCTGATGCATTGATCGAGAAGGCACGACGGTCCTGATCCTCTGGATCCTAACGGCCGAACCAGATTAAATCTGCGCCGTAGGATCATTAGGGTTGATCTAACGGTGGACCCGCGATTCTAATCCTAACTGTCAGATGGAAAGGTGCGACGGCTAGATTTGAGGGATCCCGCTGTCGCGTGACCCGGGCTCCGTAGCAGATCGCCCGCGGTCCGCACAGCGGATCCCGGCTATTATATTAGGTATTAGGGTAAAAATGCAATTATGGAAAGTTATAAGCCCTTAGTGCAATTAAACCATTCTAAATTAAATTGAATAATTGCCCAAATGAATTCCAAATTGCACCAAATTTTCACCCTAGCTAATTTGGGGGTGAGGAATTCAAAAATGCAATCAGATTTTCATTCTGAGATCAAAATATTTTGGATCTAGACTAGGGCATTTAGACTGATCAAATTGCAATTTTTTGACTTAGAGAAGTCCAATGGACTTTAAATTTTCCAAATAGGCTTATCTTAATGTTCTAAAAGCAATGATGCTAAAAAAAATGAATCAATCCACATTCATTTTGCATGGTAACAACCTAGGGTTGTTACAGACTCCCCTACTTAAGAACGATGTCGTCCTCGACATCATTTTGAGAGAATATACGAACGTGAATAATGCTTTTGAATTTAAAGAGTACCTGGAGTTTCAAAGAGATTGGGGTACTTCTTCCTCATATATGTCTCTTTTTCCCAAGTAGATTCTTCTAAAGAGCGATTCCTCCATTGAACCTTTACCATTAGGATGGAGCGATTTCTTAGCTATTTTTGATCATGAGCTAAGATCTTAATCGGCTCTTCTACATAAGAGAGATCTGGCTGTAGTGATACAGCTGGAAGTTGAATTAAGTGGGATGGATCATGGAGACATCTTCACAGAGAGGAGATGTGGAAAACATTATGAACTGCAGAGAAATCTTCAGGAAGCTTTAGTCGATATGCTGCAGAACCAATCTTTTCTAGTATCTCGAAAGGTCTGACATAGCGAGGACTTAATTTTCTGGCTACACCAAAATGATAAACACCTTTCATTGGGCCGACCTTTAGATATACAAACTTTACCACATCAAGATCCAGAGCATGATGATGAGCATCGTGATATTTACTCTGCCGATCCTGAGCAGCTTTGTTTCTTTGCTGGACTAGCTGAATTTTATGATTTGTTTCTTCAACTAATTCTGACCCGTAAAGCTGAACATTTCCAGTTTCAGACCATGCTAATGGCATACTGCATTTTCTACCGTACAAAGCTTCATATGGTGCCATACCGATACTTGCTTGAAAACTATTATTGTATGCGAATTCCACAAGAGGAAGGTGATCCTCCCAAAAACCTCCAAAGTCCAGAATACAGGGACGAAGGAGATCTTCCATAACTTGGTTGACTCTTTCAGTTTGTCCATCTGTCTGAGGATGAAAGGCAATACTCATAGCTAGAGTAGTCCCCAAGTCTTGATGCACCGCTTGCTAAAACTTAGAGGTGAAACGGCTATCTCGATCAGATACGATATATCTCGGGATTCCATGGAGCCTGATAATTTCCTTGATATAAAGTTTTGCCAATTTTTCCACGGAATCAGTTTGACGCATGGGAATGAAGTGAGCTGACTTGGTCAATCGATCAATAATGACCTAGATTGAATTCGCACCAGATCTTGCTTTAGGTAAACCCATAACAAAATTCATAGAAATGTCAAACCATTTCCATTCAGGAATTGCTAGAGGGTGAAGGAGTCCTCCAAGCTTTTGATGCTCGGCATTGACTAGACTGCAAGCGTGACATTTTGCCACAAATTCTGCCACACTCTTGTTTATACCGGGCCACCAGAATGACTTATTCAGATCTTGGTACATTTTGGTACTACCTGGATGTACTTGGTAGCCAGAATTATGGCCTTTGACCAAAATCTCTTGATGCATGGATTTGGGAATCCATAGACGTTCACCTTGGTAAATTACATTACCACGAAGCTGTAGCCCACTCTCGATATCGACCTTGAACTTCAAATAATCCTCATCCTTGGTTTGAGAGATGAAGACATCCTAATGAAAGGTTGGTTCAATTGAGCTCATAGATATTAGTGTGCTTAACATATCTCCATGCATTGGCCTGATTTCAAATTTTTGGAATTCTTCCTCCAATGTACTAGTGCAAATTATAGAAGATAGCATAGCATGACGGCTGAGTGCATCTGCTACGACATTCGCTTTTCCTGGGTGATATTGAATGCTTAAGTCGTAGTCGCTTATTAACTCAAGCCACCTTCGCTGTTGACAATTCAACTCGCATTGGGTGAAAATATATTTTAAGCTCTGATGATTGGTGAATATGGAACACTGGACGCCATACAGATAATGATGCTAAATCTTTAGAGCGAAGACTACTGATGCTAGTTCAAGATCGTGAACAGGATAGTCATTTTCATGTGGTTTCAATTGTCGAGACGCGTAGGCTATAACTCTTCCTTCCTGCATCAAAACACATCCCAAACCTATGCCGGATGCGTCAGTATAGACCTAGTAATTCAATCCCTCCTTGGGTAAGGCGAGAACTGGGGCAGAGGAAAGAGCATCTTTCAAGGTTTGAAATGCTTCCTCACATTCCGGACTCCAAATGAAAGGCACTGCTTTTTGAGTCAGTTTGGTGAGAAGAGACGCAATTTGTGAGAAACCTTTGACGAATTTCTATAGTATCCTGCCAATCCTAAGAAGCTTCTGATATCCGTCATGGATTTTGGTTGTGACCAGTCCCGGACTATGCATACTTTGTTTTGATCCACTCTGATCCTTTGGGAGTCGATGATATGACCCAGAAAGGTGATAGAATCAAGCCATAATTCACACTTAGAATACTTAGCATAGAGTTCGTGGTTCCTGAGTTCTTCAAGTACTATACGAAGGTGTTTCTCATGATCGGTCTTATTCTTGGAATAAATCAGTATGTCGTCAATGAAGACGATGACAAATTTATCCAGATATGCTTTCAACATATGCTGCATTAAGTCCATAAAGATGGATGGTGCATTCGTCAATCCGAAAGACATCACCAAGAATTTATAATGTCCATAACGGGTTCGAAACGCTATTTTCTCAATATCAGAATCCTTAACTCGCAATTGATGATACCCAGATCGCAAGTCTATCTTGGAGAAGACCCTTGCTCCAGATAACTGATCAAACAGATCGTCAATTCGCGGTAAAGGGTATTTGTTTTTAATAGTTACTTTGTTTAACTTCCTATAATCGATGCACATTCTCATTGATCCATCTTTCTTTATAATGAACAGCACCGGCGCTCCCCAAGGGGATGAACTTGGATGGATGAGACCCTTCTCTAATAATTCTTGAAGTTGGTTGTTCAGCTCTTGGAGTTCCTTTGGCGCCATGCGGTACAAAACTTTGGACAGTAGTTGAGTTCTGGGAATTACTTCTATGGTGAACTCTACTTCTCTGTTCAGAGGAAGGCCAGGCAGGTCTTCAGGGAAAACATCAGGAAATTCACAAACTACAGGGTTCTCTGAAAGAGGTATCACTTCTTTCCTTTCTCCCAACATTGTTACAAGGTACGCATTGCATCCCTTCTTTACTAACCTTTCTGCCACCATAGCGTTGATTAACGATGATTGGGTGCTAAGTTTTCCCATGAAAGATGTGGAGTTTCTTCCGCTATCCAAAGTTATTTTCTTCTTTTGGCAGTTAATGGATGCACCATGTTGGCTTAACCAATTCATACCTAGGATTATGTCGAAGTTGGTGATTGGCAGTAGAATTAGCTTAGCTTCGAAGTTTTGACCCTCAATAGGAATATCTAGATTGTAGTATTGTTGAGACTGCATACAAGCCCCCGAAGGTAGCCCAATACTTAATGAACTAACTAGTTGGTGTGTCTGTAGTTTAAGTGTTTTAGCCCACTCTTTCGATACGAAAGAATGACTTGCTCCAGTATCGAATATAATATTACAAATTGTGTCGTTTATGGTTAATGTGCCTATAATTGCGATAATTTACATAAGAATAGTTCATTTGATAATTGAAATATGAGAATAATGAAGGACATATATTTAGTACAGCAAGAAAAGAGAATTGATTTAAGGCGTACCTGACACCATGTCATTATTTTCAGGAGCAGAAGCTGGAGTTAGCATATACACTCGGGCAGGTGCCGAGGGTTGCTTGTTATGGGTTTCTGAATCTTGGCGGTTGTATGATGACCTTTACATCGGTACACTTGCCCTTGAGTTCATCGTAGGGGCTGGCATTATGGCAGGAGCAGGCTCCCGCTGGTTCATGGGTTGAGCACGAAAGATTTGCTTATGGCGGGAGTGATCGATGGACACACCATCGATAGTCTTTTTCTCCCTACACTCATAGTAGCGGTGACTCTTACAGCCACAAGTGAAACATACACCACCAAAGTGGTAGCACTTCCCATACAGATGCTTCTTCTTACATTCAGAATTCTGAGGCTGAGATTGTGTAGTTTCCATGTTGTAGACTCTGGACGTTTTGCGATGGCCAAAGCGCTCGTCTCGTGGGTGCGTGACTATGGTCTTTCTCTTCCGGTCCAGCTGACTCTGGAATCCTTCTTGCAGATGGGCAGCCTCGAGCAACTCTATTAGGGTTTTGAATTGTCATGAGACTAGGTGTGCTCTAATAAAATCTCTCAGACCTTTCATGAAGCGGTGGCACTTGGATGCTTCCGATCTTACTAAATCTGGAACGAACCTTGACAGTCTCCTAAATTCTTGTTCGTAATCAGATACTGACCTACTCCCTTGCGTGAGGTGAAGAAGTTCGTCTTCTAGAATTGCTTGTACTGAGGCTGGAATGAAAGCTTCGCGGAATGCTTCCATAAACATATCCCATGGTATGTCCTCTATCTCAAAGTTCACAAACCTGTTATTCCGTTCATTTTCCCACCAATATTCCTCTTCTTCTTGGAACAGATAGGTCACCAGATGAATTGCCTCAGAATTAGGGCATTTAAACAAGGCCAAATTCTTCTCCACTAACTTTTTATAGTATCCATGGGGTTCAAGGCCCCATTGAATGTGGGGGTGCGAAAATGAAGGAAATTGTGTAGAACTGCGTCACATGAGTTGTAAGAGGAAGGTCCGGAGGATTGTTGTTTGACGGAGAGGATGAGAGATCGTGTCTCCTGTGCTTGTTGTGCGTTACTATCAATTAAGGCCTTTATTAAATTGGCCATAAGACTCGATTCTTCAGATCCGTTTGACGATGGGATCGTCTTCTTAATAGGAGTGGGAGCAGAGGGGGAATCAGGATTCATAGCTACAGTTATGATGCAAATTTTAGAAGGTTTCATTCATTTTCAAGTTCTTTCTCATAAGAGAAGATATATGGATACATCAAAATATGAAAACAATATAATAAGAAATAGCATGAGGAAATTCCTAGGGTCTAGTTACAATACTCTTCCCAAAAGGCAGCACAAAAGTCATCATATGTGACTATGTAGCCTTTCCGAGCTAATCTCCTATTGACCCAATACCACCAACGACTCGCTGATCCCCTCAGTAGGATCTCTACAATCTCTAAATGGTACTTCTCTAGGCAGGCTGTCTCTCTAAGTGCCGTGGTGGCGCGATTCAGCCACTCTTTGGCGAGTGCCGAAAGACTGGTGCCTCGGAATGATAAATGAAGAAGAATCTTCTCCAATACTGCGACTCCTTGGGGTGATACTCCATCCACCGTCCTCTCGTAGATTTGACCATCTTGAAGGTCATCTATCCAATAATCATCAAACCTCCTAAGGTAGAACAGAAATGCTGACGGCGAATATTCCATTCCCTAAAATAGTTCAACCCATAAATATTTCATTCATTTTTCTTTCAAAATTCGTTCAAATCCTAAGGTGTCGTTTTATGTTATCTTTTTAGGTGCGTTTAATTCCTAGGGTGTCAGTATCGTAGACATAATTTTCCTTTCTTTTTCTGAGACAGCTTAATGAATCTTTTGGATGTTTGCTTCGCACTACACTTAGAAATTGTGATCTTGTCCTAACACAGAGAACAGATTATAAAGTAGATAGGAACAAGCTCCTTATCTGACACTTTATAATACTTCTCTGATACCAACTATAGCGCCTCATCCCGTCGCCGTGCGCAAAATATGAGTATAATCCATAGTTTGGCGGCAGAACGGTGCGCTACTCGGGAACTGTGGGTCATACAAGTAAAACCCACCGTCCCGAATAGGCTAAGAAGACAGAGCCATACTGAAGGCCGCTGACTCGAGCCTTAAGAGTAGGCTCGAGAGCCATTATCTAAGATAAGAATGAAATACTTATCTTAGATATTAGACTTAGTACGTACATAAGGTGCAAGGGAGTGAAGAAGAACCCATGTACGTTATAAAACATTTTAGCATTTCCAGTACGCTGATCGCATCACAATACTATGTATAGCATAATAACAGAGTGAGGAAGCTAAAAGCCAAAAATCCAGAATACATTCGTCTCAAGCAGTAGTAAATATCCATCTCAGAAAAGAAAGTAAATATACATCCAGAGTTTTATTACAAACCATAAAAATGCAGAAATAAAAAGAGTCTAGCCAGAATACTGGAAGGAACTAGAAAGTAAAAGTAGGTGCTCAATCCCCTACATCTCCAAGTGTTCCTCCTGAGTCCCTGGGATGTCTTCCTGACCTGTCTCCAATAACTGCTCGGGATCTAGCAAATTGCCGGATCCCAAAAGTACCCCGTGTTAGACAAGAAGTCTAACACAATGAAACTAGCTGTATAAGCTAATCTAAACATAACAAATATGCAAGGACATGAAGTAAAAGTGCAGGGAAAATAGTAAAGCATCAAATAAATGAACTGTAGGAACTAAGCAAAGAAAAACTGCATCAAAACCAAATACTTAAAGTATATAAAAATGTCAGATGCTGAGAATGATGTTATAAGCTGCACTATATGCTACTAAAGCAATGCCCACAGATATGCTATATCACGATATATCACACAACTATCACTGAAGATTTATGAGTCCTACGGTCCAATGTAAGCACAACAGTTAGGAAGTCAGTTTGGTGACGCAGATGCACCCTAAAATTTCCCAGTCTGTGTATACAACATTCCGTATCTCATACTGTATCACTGATAACCATGTGTCACAACAGAAGGAATAAGGTCAACTCATGTTTATGCTTATGCTTATGCCATTATATGGTATGAATGGAAAATCTCGAAATCCATGAAGAATATAGTAAGAAACAAAAACGAATCCTAAGTCTACACTGTGCTGAATTCTGCTAAAAGGATTCTGACTCCAAATCTCTAGATCAATATTTAGTTAGAGTTGCTTATTTACTCAAGAATCACTGGGCAGGGTGATTGTATACACATATTAAATATGCTGCAAAGATAGGACATAACATTTAGTTTGATTATGCCACCCTAATAAAGCGATCTTCATTAGGAGGCACCACATGATGATGATTTTGTATCTCAAACTAAGCATTTAGTCACTAAACTCACAATCATACTTAGCGTCTTAAGGAAGGTAATTCCCCATTTACTTAGTTTTTATTAAGCCATACCTATTGAAGCGATCTTCGCCAGGAGGCATTGCCCGATGGCAACTGTCCTTCAATAAAACTAAGGAATGGGTACCCATTTAATACACTCTTAGGATTGATTGATTTATTCTAAGCGAGGTTATGTCCGCCTAAGCCCGCAGGATAGGAACAAAGACAAATCTTACTTAGAGTGACTCAACCAATCCAGATTATTACTGGGGACCAATAATATGGGTATACTATACTACACTTTCCCAACAATCATGGTTCAATCAAATCTATTTAATAGAGCAAGGATTTATCAAGACTACAAGTCTTAGACTAGTAGGTAAGTCCTATACAAGGTATCACAAATCTAATGTGATCAGGGATCACTTAATATGGATTCTACCACAAGGAGATGTATCTCGTCTAATGTCTTAAGTGATTACTACCACAAGGAGAATAGATCAATTTCTAAGGTGAAGGGATCTTCTATACTTCTACCTCAAGGATTCATACAAGGCCTCCTACCTCATGATATATAAATTTAGGTCTTTTAGATAATTTAAGATGATCTTATGAAGAGAGCATCAAGATCGCTTCTTTAGATGTTGATATTAATTTATTAGGTTTTGGTTCATAATTAGATTTAGGATGATTAGATCAGACGATTAAGTCATCTGATCACACTGAGACTAAGATTATGGGAAGTAAATCAAGCATATTATTATGGATTATATCACTTGTTTAATCAATATGATTTTAATTGTCTTCTTATGCTAGTCTTCTTTCTTAAGAGAAAATCAGGGATCTAAAGTTTAGATTCAGATCAAGCAATCACATAGATTTATTATTAACCTTAACATGTCTAATTCAAATGTTTAGGATCAATAGTAAATTAGATGTATTATTGGAAAATGTTCAATTCATAGTCTTGTAATCAATATAATTGAGTTAGGGTTGTTATGGTTTTAGATTTGCCTTAATTAGATTAGGGCTTGACTCCTTCTCAAATCTTAAGTCAAATCAAGTGTATATTTAAAGATCAATATCAAATTAGTAGATTAATTTTGTATTATTGGTGGCAATCTTAGATCTAGATCAAGTCTTAAAAGCTTGATCCAAATCTTAGG
This sequence comes from Gastrodia elata, assembly GCA_016760335.1. Classification (NCBI taxonomy): domain Eukaryota; kingdom Viridiplantae; phylum Streptophyta; class Magnoliopsida; order Asparagales; family Orchidaceae; genus Gastrodia; species Gastrodia elata. Next base: position 17,075,446 of record CM028686.1, on the reverse strand, counting down.
ATTTCTTAAGTTAATTAAGATGTTTAAGATTCTATAGTCTTAAATTGATTCAAGTATACTTAATAAGTTTATAAAAGGTGACTTTATTTCATTTAGTTTATTGTTATAAGCTAAAATAATTATTAAAGTTTAACAATCAGTGTTTACTTAATGTTAACCAACCCTAATTCCTAACAAAAAGGATAAGTACTTAAATAAAAATCCAACCATTCAGATTATATAAAATTTGGCATGCAAGTCCTAATTAATTATACAAGTAATCAGAGACTGAGTTTGCTATGATCCTAGGTGTATAAACCCTAAAGTTCACTAATTATAATTTGACAAGATTATGGCATAACTACATTTATAGGACTCAGAAAAATGTTACACTTGGCACATGCAATCTACTAAACATCAGTGAACTAATGGCACCCTAAACATGCAATTTGGATAAGTAATTTTACTAATCTACCCTAATTAAGATTTACTATAAATAGGCAATAATTAAAGATCTAACCATCAGATGTGTGATTTTATTTTATATTTAAGTTCCTGAGAATTTTCTGAACATTTTCATATATGATATCATAATATTTTAATCAGTGGATTAAAAGTTATTAAGAAAATACATTCTATATTTTTATTTAATCAAATTCCTATTATTTGATTAATCGAATTATTTTCCTTAAGGAAAATAATTCCATTAATTCGATTTAATTAAACGGCTCGGCCCGAAATCGAAAATGCGCGGGTCGACCGGGCCCTGGGAGACCCGGCACTGTCGCACCTCGCGGGTCATGGGTTGACCCGGCCCTGCACAGTGTTGTCATCCTCGATTCTTCGTTCTGCAGAAGAGGCCGATTAGGAAAAATCTAATCGCCAAATTCCAGCGCATCCGGTTCACGGATCGACCAGCATTCGATTGCTACACCATCACCACGTCCAGGCACGTCGATTGGGACCAGAAGCCCCTTGGGAGACGGTCTGGATCAGCCAGACCTTACTCACCCAAGGCGTTCCCATTTGTGTTACTATGGGGAGATTATTCTCCCCACAAAGGCCATGCCAGACCCCGGGCTCGATCCCTACACCATCAGGGAGGTGAGGTGGATCGAAGCCCTCTGGTCTGGGGGTCTGGGGTGGCCTGGATCGCCAAGTCCTTACTCAGCCGAGGCAATCCAGAAGAAAACTAGCCCGATCGATCAGGGCTAGCTTAGGCCCTAAATATGATACGGTTGAGTTCGTATTGACAATAAGCATAGAATCGCATCAAATGGAATATGATTCGAGCCTTATTGACTCGATTCCTGCAACTGGGATACCTGATTTTTGATGGATTGGAAGACGGATCGTGGCTCGCTGCTGCAGGGACTCTGGAAGCTCTTAGGGGTCCTGAACTCCAGGAGTAACCCTCTATCAGCGGTTCAAGAGCACGGGAGCGCCTAGGTGAAGCTCCTAGACTTCGGTAATGGCGATGAATTTCAGAAGCTACAATTTATCAGCAAGCAGCAATTGAAGTGAATCTAGGGCTATTTATAGGCTTGGCTGAGCTTAGGGAAGCTTTTGAAGCCACTGGCTCGAGCTGGGGAGGCCCGAGAGGGCGGGCCATGGCCGAGCTCTCGAAATTCCATTTCAAGCTTGGTCGGGCCATAAGGCCTGATTGGGGTCTCATGGCATTTGGGGGAAGACTAGCAACGGTTTGCTGAGCTGGAGGCGCGCGTGGGGGACAGGGGAGGCCACTGGCAGTACGTGGAATCTTCCCTGTCGGACGCGACTTGGCGAGGACGAAGATCCACAGTGCGGGTACGCTGTGGACCGTCTGATGCATCGATCGGGAAGGCGTGACGGTCCTGATCCTCTAGATCCTAACAGCCGAACCAGATTAAATCTGCACCGTAGGATCATTAGGGTTGATCTAACGGCGGACCCGCGATTTTAATCCTAACCGTTAAATGGAAAGGTTCGATGGCTAGATTTGAGGGATCCCGCTGTCGCGTGACCCGGGCTCCGCAGCGGATCGCCCGCGGTCCGCACAGCGGATCCCGGCTATTATATTAGGTATTAGGGTAAAAATGAAATTATGGAAAGTTATAAGCCCTTAAGTGCAATTAAACCATTCTAAATTAAATTGATTTATTGCTCAAATGAATTCCAAATTGCACCAAATTTTCACCCTTAGCTAATTTGGGGGTGAGGAATTCAAAAATGCAATCAGATTTTAATTATGAGATCAAAATATTTTGGGTCTAGACTAGGGCATCTAGACTGATCAAATTGCAATTTTTTGACTTAGAGAAGTCCAATGGACTTTAAATTTTCCAGATAGGCTTATCTTAATGTTCTAAAAGCAATGATGCTAAAAAAAATGAATCAATCCATATTCATTTTGCATGGTAACAACCTAGGGTTGTTACAAAATTGAACAACCAATATTAGTCAGTATATACCTTGCACTCAATGCATGACCAGAGAAAATTTGGATGTCCAATTTTATAAATTTCTAGATACTTTCAAAACCTTTACATAAACATCCCCTTTATCGAAGCACTAGAGTATATGCTTAGTTATGCTACGTTCATGAAGAACATATTATCTAAGAAAAGGAGGATAGATGAAAAGAAAATTGTTGCTTTAATTGAAGAATGTAGTGCCATTTTACAATAGAAAATCCCCTTAAAAAGAAAAGACCCTGGAAGTTTTATAATTCCCTGCACTATTGGAAACCACTCTTTCCAAAGGGCTTTTTGTGATCTTGGGGCTTCCATAAAGAAAATGCCTTCTTAAGAAATTGGGGATTGAAAAATTAAAACATACCTCTATCCTTCTACAACTTGCTGATTGATCAGTTCAAACTCCTATGGGAATTCTTGAAAATATTTTAGTCAAGATCGATAAATTCATCTTTTCAATCGATTTCATTATCTTAGTCATGGAGGACAAACACCAAGAAATATCCATAGTTCTTGGTAGACCTTTTTTATCCATTGGAAAAATAATGATTGATGTGGATAAGGGAGAGTTGAGTTTGCATTGTGAAGGGGAAGAAGTGAAATTTAACATTCACGGTACCATGAAGCACCTGGGAGAGTCTAATGATGTATGTTGGAGATTAGACTTAATTGAAGAATTAATGATGCCAAGAGATGTGAAGGAACAAGAGTTTGACATAAACAAAAGGTTTGAGGAATTTGAAGGAGAAATGAGAGTGAGGAATATATTTAAGAAAATAAGAAAATTTAATAATTAATCAATGAACCTCCTGAATTATAATTAAAACTTCTTCCAGCCCATTTGAAATATGTGTATTTAGGGGAAGGAACCTCATTACCTGTGATAATTTTTGCCTTACTTAACTGAAAATAAGAAAATCAACTGTGTAGTGTTTTAAAAGATCACAAAAGAGCAATTGGTTGGAGCATAGCTGACTTGAAGAGAATCAGCCCAAACCTATGTATGCATAGAATTTTAATGGAAGATAATTCCAAACCATCTATTGAACCTCAAAAGCATTTGAACCCAAACATTAAGGAGGTAGTGCATAAGGAAATTATTAAACTTCTTGATGCTGGAATTATTTTCCCAGTTTTGGATAGTCCTTGGGTAAGTCCTATACATATTATGCCAAAAAAAAGTGGGATGGTTGTGGTCTTAAATGCCAACAATGAATTAATTCCAACTAGAAAAGTAAATGGGTGGAGAGTGTGCATAAATTATAGGAAACTAAATAAAGCCACTAGGAAGGATCATTACCCATTACCATTCATAGATCAAATGCTAGATAGGTTAGTAGGAAACCCTTCTTTTATTTTTTGGATGGATACTTCGTGCACAGTCAGATTTTAATAGCCTTAGAAGACCAAGAGAAGATGACTTATACTTTCCCTTATGGAACTTTTTCCTTTTGAAGAATGCTTTTTAGACTATGTAATGCCCCAACTACTTTTCATGGATGCATGATGGCAATTTTCATTGACATGATATGAGATTTCTTGGAAAAAATCATGAATGATTTTTCTGTAGTTGGAAGATCCTTTTACCATTGGTTAGCAAATGTGTGCAAGGTTTTAAGGAAATGTGAAGATACAAATCTTATTTTAATTTGGGAGAAATTTCATTTCATGGTAGAAGAAGTAATCGTCCTTGGGCATCTAATTTCTAAAAAGGGGATTGAGGTTGATAAGGCTAAAATTGAGGTGATTAAATGACTCCCTCCACCCACTAATTTAAAAGGCATAATAAGCTTTATGGGACATGCTAGATTTTATAGGAGATTTATCAAGGATTTCTCTAAAATAAGTTTACCTCTTTGCTGGCTCCTAGGAAAAGATGTTGAGTTCAATTTTGATAATAATTGGTTAAAAGGATTTAGCACCATTAAAATTGCATTGATTACTGCTCTTGTAATATCTGCTCCAAATTAGGATCTCCCATTTGAGGTATGTGTGATGTGAGCAACCTTGCAGTAGGGGTAGTACTAGGACAAAGAAAAGAAAATATCTTTTATTCAATTTGTTATGCTAGCAAGCTCATGGATAATGCTCAAAAGAGCTATGCCACTACATAAAAGGAATTATTGGCATTGTTTTTGCATTTGATAGATTTTGTTCCTATTTAATTAGTTTGAAAACCATTGTTTATACCGACCATGCTGCTATAGAATATCTCCTTCAAAAGAAGGAAGCAAAGCTGCACCTCATACGATGGGTATTGCTTCTCCAAGAATTTGATCTTGAGATCAGGGATAAAAAGGGTAGTCATAATGTAGTGGCCGACCACTTATCCAGATTAACTCATCTAACACCTGATAAATTTAATGAAATCAGTGAAACCTTCCTGGATAAAAAGCATTATGCTATTGCCTCCTCAAAACCACCTTAGTTTACTGATTTTGCTAATTATCTTGCGGGAGGTGTCATACCAAATGATTTTACTGACCAACAAAAGAAAAAAATTCTCTCTGATGTAAAATATATTTTTGGTATGATTCCTTTTTCTATAAATGTTGTGTATATCAGCTCTTGAGAAAGTGCATTCCTGAATGAAATGTCAATAATATCCTATTTTATTGCCACACCTCTCCTTATGGAGGTCATCATGGGATTTATCGAACTACTACTAAGGTACTTCAGTCAGAATTATTTTGGCCCAATGTATTTAAAAATGTGCTAATTAAGTTAAGAGCTGTGATAAATGCCAAAGAACAGGAAATATTAGTAAAAGAGATGAACTACATTAAATGGTATCTTTGAAGTAGAGTTGTTTAATGTTTGGGGAATTGTTTCATGAGCCCTTTCCCTATGTCTCAAACAAACAACTATATCTTATTGGCAGTTGAATATGTATCAAAATGGGTAGAGGTTGTTTCCTATGTCAACAATGATTCTAAAACTGTAATAAAATTTTTTAAGGAAAATGTGTTGGCAATATTTGGCACCCATAAAGTTTTGATAAGCGATGGTGGAAAGCATTTTTGCAATAAACATCTTGCAACGATAAAACATAAAATGGGAACTGCTTATCATCTACAAACAAGCGATCAAGTTGAGGTTTCCAACAAAGAGCTTAAACAATTTGTAGAGAAAATTGTGAGCCATAATAGAAAATATTGGACATCTAAATTACAAGATTCTCTATGGGCTTATAGAATTGCATTTAAAACCTCCATAGGAATGTCCCCGTACAAAATTTTGTACGGAAAATCATGCCATTTATCGGTCAAACTAGAACACCGTGCATTTTGGGCATTTAAAAAATTGAATTTTGATTTGAAACAAGCTAGAGAACGAAGGATTCTGCAATTAAGTAAACTTGATGAAATACGGCTTAATGCATAAGAAAGTGCCAGAGTCTATATGGACAAAACTAAAAAAATGCCATGACAAGCTAATTAAACTGAAAAATTTTCAACCGGTGATGAAAGTCCTCTTATTTAATTCAATGATAAAATTGTTTCCAGGAAAATTAAAATCAAGGTGGTCCAAACCTATTACAATAGTAAGAGTTCATCCCCATTGAGCAATAGACCTTGTATAAAAAGATGGTACATTTCAATTGAATGGCTAGCATTTGAAACCGTACTTTGAGGAAGAGATTTGGCTGGAAAAAGAAGAATGAAAATTGCAAGACCTTCCTATGGAAGGAATCACACAGAAGGTGTCATAAGTGTCAAGCTGGTGACATTAAAATGAGCGCTTTGTGGGGGGCAACCCACGATAAACTGGTTTTTCGTTCCTTTTCTTTTTGTTAATTTTCTTTTGTTTCATTTTGTGCTTTTGTTTTTTTTTTGTTTAATAAATCTTAGTGCAATACATTATCTCCAATTTAGTGCCAATTGAATATTATTATTTCAGCATTTTTTTGAAGTTTTTAATGGGTTAAATTCAATGGGTGATGGAACATATGAAGGATTTCAGTATTTTAATTTACTCAATAAAATGTGATAATTTAAAATGAAACAGCTCTAAAAATTTACAAGTTAAATTGATTTAATCTCAAATCATTATAGTCTCCATAAATCAAAAATGTATGATGTTACAAATTTAAGTGTGGGGTGGGGTTAAGGAACTTGATTTAGAGAAGAAATTGTGAAATAAAGTATGTGCTAGGCTTCTGTAGGACTTACTGAATGCAATGAATAATAGATGGGGATAAAGAAAAATGTTCCTCCCTTGAACTGTATGCAAAAAGAAAATTCAGGGATGATAAAAAATATCTCTCCCAAAATGAAAAAAATTGAGAAAAATAGGATAAAGAAAAATATCCCATGAAAAATTCATTGCTGTTAATAAAAAGAAGCACAAATAATACAAGAAAATTCTAACACAATGAATCAAGATTTGTCTTAGCTAAGCAATCCTAAGAACTCCCCCCAAAAATTAAGAGTCAAGCATCGTAAGGAAACTAAAATAGTAAAAAAAGAGGGAAACATTAGCATGATACTTGTTAGAATTTGAGTTTCTCATGTCACATTGTTAATTAAAATATTAAATGATGAAAAACACTTCACACATATACTGTTGAATTATGCAATCTAAAAAAATCAGAAAAATTCCTTTTTTGTGCTTACTCGAGAACGAGTAAGAATTTAAGTGTGGGGGTGTGATAAATCTAAGATTTATAGTAAAATAAGATAATAAAAATAAATACTGTTTTGTTCAAAATGTATACTTTGATATATTTTCACTACTTTTTTAGGATAAAAGATGAGAAAAATCTGGCCTTAAAATAAATTCTAAAAGAAAACTGCTACGCCACACCCCAGCAAGTCACAGCGCTCCAAAGCGGGCACTAAACAAAGAGCTTCAAACTATCACACGCTGCAGCGGACCAACATAGAGAGATCCATGCTATCCCATGCTGCAGCGGACACCAGACAGAGAGCTCCGCGCTATCACGTTCTATAGCAGACATAAGACAGAGAGCTCGGTGCTATCACGCGCCAAAGCAGATCAAGATAGAGAGCTCGGTGCTATCGTGCGCCGCAGTAGACACTAGCCAGAGAGTTAGGTGCTATCGCACGCCAAAGAGGATCAAGCTAGAGAGCTCGATGCTATCACACGCCATAGTGGACACAAGACAGAGAGCTTGACGCTATCGCGTGCTAAGGCGAAAATTCACTTAGCAAAAATTCTAAAGGAACTCAATGTCGCGCACTGTAACCATCTCACAGTATAGACTCTGGCACTACCACGCGTCGCAGCACTATAGAAATTAAGCTAATACACTACAGCATGCTGCAACGGTCTCCAAATAAAGAAATAGGTGCTTTAGCATGTCGTAGAGCCCGTCAAAATTTCTGCCAAGAAAGAGCATTAAAAGAAGTATAAGGAAGGCCATATCTCAAATTATATATCTTTCCACTGCAGCCATTAAACTTAAATGCATTTAATTATCCTCCTTCTTAAGAGAACAAAACAATATTCAATTAAAGTCATTTAACTCCTGAGGAGATGAAAGGGTGTGTGCACTAATGCTAAAGGAATTTTTTAAGATCTATACAAGCTGAGAGAAAAAACTAAGAAAGGGTTCCCCATTATGACATTCAAGGTGAAAAATATATGAAGCTACAAAAACTGAAGAAAGGAGAGAAGCCCTGCCCAAGGAAGAAATAGGCTACAACCAAGGGAAGGAGATCTGTGATTGAGAGAAAATACGGTGAATATGATAGCAGTTCCTGGTATTGTATCTCTATCTCTATCTCTATCTTAATTTCATTTATGCAAAGAACCATGCAAGGGTTCAATGTCCTTAATTTCTTTTCTTGTACTTCTTTTGTAATAGAAGACTAAACCCTCTTTGGGGAGGATTGGGCATAAGCGTATAATGATTTGAGGGATTTAAAAGTGTTTGTACTCAATTTTGTTAATGAATAAATTTCTTTAATCAATTCTTGATTATTGATATAAATAATTGTTTGGATGAATGATGTATCATGAATGTATCTATTAAGTTAATATTTTTTAAACTAGAAAAACTATCAAGCTAGTTTATCAATTTAGACTTAAGGACTGCACATAGAGTGTCCTTGCCACAGATATCTATGACAATATTCATAGTGCAAGGATGATCAATGCAAATCCTTAGAGTTTGAAATGATGAGCAGAGCGATGGAAAATTAAATGATCTTAGAGCTCCACTGCTCACCATTAGCTTAAGCTAGGAATATGTGCATAACTATCAAGAGACCAATGATAAGTTTTTGAGCATTGTAGCATTGTTCCTATAGCTAATCTGGGAAATTGATGCTTGTGAGCCAAGAGCCACCAAGTATGCTCCATAGCTCATTCTAGTTAATGGAGGAAAATAAAGTGTTGAGTGCTTGTGGGTGATGTGACATAACCCGCTTAACTCAATGACTCTCTTCCTTAGCTAAACTGAGAATTGATGTATGTGATACTTTTTGGTGGAATCAAGCTTATGTGAGCGCACATTTAAATCAATAAATTTGTAAACTTAGATGTAAGTATTAGATTTAACTAATATTGATCACATGAGGGTCTATGTGTTAGCATTGAACCTTCTTGAGTTCATCTCTGAGCACTAGGCATAACTTAATCTAATTTAGGGGACACTCGAAGGAAGACTATTGTTGATTAATTATAATTACAATATTTAAGTAATTTGACATTTAAAATTGACAAATAAGAGTACTTATACGAAACCCTTAAATGAATTGCATGTTAAACCCAATTCTCCCTACTTTCTCAACTTGTAGTTTCTAATCAACAAAACTCTGATTACTAAATTGGAACCAGCAACACAAACTAAATCATAGTTCAAACTTCAGTAAAAACAAATATACTTTAGTAACAAAACACTTTGTTCTAAGTGGAAGAAAAATCTCGTGACTTCCAATCCCTTATTACTTCAGACTACGTGCACTTGCGTGTGAGTGTAGACACGTATATAAAAAGTCTGTCATTGCCCAACCCTCCCTAAAGGGAGTTTTAGGCAACCATCAAAATACAAGTACAAGGAAAGTAATAAATAATGTTGATCCTTTGCGTGGTTGTTATAAGAAAATACAATAGATTAAGTAGGAATACAATACTAGGGAATAGCTATCGCATTCTCCTTGTCTTCTTCTTCCTTTACTCTCCTTAAATCCTTGCTCTCTGTGCTTCTCCTTCTCCTATAGTTTCAGTGTTCTCCTCCTTTGCAATGGGGAACTCTCCTCAATACTTTCCATTTCTTACAGCAATTAGAGCCTAAGTGCTAAACGTAAATATTTGAATATTTTTAAGTCTTTAATTCTCCCTTTTATAAGCATTTCTTTAGCCTCCTTTTAAATAAAACACTTTCTCCTTAAGATTTGGATTATCATTTATGTTTTATTTCTTTATTCTCTTGGTAATGAAAGAGTTTTGTTGCATGCTATCAATTTATGCTATCAAAAAATAGAGAGAATTAAGTTTGTTGATTTTCCCAATGCTAACTAAGGGCTCTTTCTAAGAAAAACATATGACGGGCTCTATGGCATGCTGTAGTGCCAAGATTCTGGTCAGCATGCTCTGCGGCACATTCTAGCACGTAGATCTTGGGTTAGCATCTGCTACGACATGCTGTAGCACCTAGCTCTCTAGAAATTGTCCGCTGCAGTGCGCTGTAGCGCCTGACTCTTTAGACTTTGTTTTCTATGGCGCGCTGTAGAGCCTTGTTCTTTGGAAATTGTCCACTATGGTGCACTGTAGCACCTGGTTCTTAGAAAAATTGTCAACCATGGTGTGTTGTAGAGCCTGGCTTTTGGGAAATTTTTTGCCATTGTGCGTTGTACTCTTGGCTCTAGGGAATTTGGCTGTTGTGGCATCTTGCTCTTGAGAACAAGGGCACCATGACTCATTGTAGCGCACTATGGTGCACTGTAGCGCCATCTTTATCCAACTTTCTCTTTTATTTTGAATTTGAACTCTTCTTCCTGAAATGCCACAAAATCATACATCATAGTTCAACTAATCCACAACGAAATATAAATTCTAACACTAAATTCTCTATAGTTATAGGGTTCATCATTAAGTATCTCTCAACAAGTCTTTTTAGTGTTGGCACTAATCCAGAAATTCAGGGTTAGTAGTGACCCATGTCATCGCTAATAATATTTTGTTCTGCAGGCAGCAGGGTGGGGCACCAAAGTTGGTATTAGAGAGTACCATAAGGTGTTTGATGGGGGTTATACACCTTCCTACCTAATAGGATATTTGATGACAAAGCAAAGATACTAAGTGCAAGCTTCTTAAAACATCCATAACTGCATGTTCTTGTCATATCATAATAGAAACACAAATGAGAAATGTATAATAAATGACACCCTAGAATCATAATGAGCACTTAGAGAAAATCTTATGGATTTACACACTTGATAATAAACTTAGAGCAAGTTAAATTTATTAAATGATAAGAGAACTTATAGAATTGTATACTTGTGTAAAATGGCATTCAACCTTTCACCATCTGAGTACTACCTAAGGAGGTTCGATGTCATTTGGGAAGAGGATTTTCGGCATGGATAGAATCATGGGGGTGTATCACCTACTTGAGTTTTGGTTTTGGACAAGTTGTTGAGATACCCAATCTTCAAAGGGTCATATTTTTCTATTTTAGCTCCAGAGTGGTTTCATCACATGACTTCAGCTTTTAGCATCATTCATTGTCCCGATGACATCCATCTTCAGATTTGGCCTCATCTTCTTCAAGATGGAGTGGGATGTTAATGGGATGATGCCAACTGGAAGATAGTGAAGAAGTGTCAAAGAGAACATCGTGCGATTACTTACAACGACATCTGTGTCGCCTTCACTACCAAGTACTTTGGATGATCATGCTTGAACTTCCATAACTTCCTATAACATTTTTCTTAACAACTTGTACTCCTCATTTACATGATTTTCATCTTTTGCCTTTTTATGTTCATTGAGCTTTCTGCATTGATTGTACCCAAAGTAGTTTAAATGAATAATCCTTTGTACTAGATCTCCAAATGTTTTTCTTCTATTTTTGAATGATTAATTATTATGACTTGATAGAATGAATCTGTAAAAGCTAAAACTCTTAAGTACCAAGGTATTGTCCACTTTAGCCGGAAAGGCCTCATGGTTTTGCCCTCAGAAGCTAACTTTCCAGTAGGTCACCCATCTGAGAGTACTCCCACCTAAGCAAGCTTAACTTTGGAGTTCTTATTAGGAACTCCACCGTTATCTGAAAAGGTGCCTCGATGTTTAAGAGTTTCACTTATTACTACTTAAGTAGGTCTTTACAATCTCTCCAACTTAAGTAACTGACGTCCTCATCAGTATCTACACATAAATAAGAATCATCTATTGGGTAGATAGGACTAGAGGTGACCCCTACAGGCTCAAGAGGTACCCACAATCATGTAGCACCTTAACCATCATAGGTTCAATAAGCTGCTCACATGAAAATGTACTTTGGCCTGTATGACACATAGATCCTATCTAACACACTATGGCATGCTCTGATACCATTTGAAATAGCCCAAACTCTTAATTACTAAGACATTGTCTGCTTTGCCCGGAAAAGCCTCACAATTTTGCCCTCAGAAGATAACTTCCAGTAGGTCACCAATCTGAGAGTACTCCCACCTGAGCACGCTTAACTTTGGAGTTCTTATTAGGAACTCCACCATTATCTAAAAAGGTGCCTCGATGTTTAAGAGTTTCACTTATTACTACTTAAGTAGGTTTTTACAATCTCTCCAACTTAAGTAACTGACGTCCTCGTCAGTATCTACACATAAATAAGAACCATCTATTGGGTAGATAGGACTAGAGGCAACCCCTATAGGCTCAAGAGGTACCCACAACTATGTAGCACCTTAACCATTATGGGTTCAAGAGGCTTCTCACATGAAAATGTACTTTGCCCTGTATGACACATAGATCCTATTTGACACACTATGACCTGCTCTGATACCATTTGAAATAGCCCAAACTCTTAAGTACTAAGATATTATTTTGATTTGGCCAGAAAAGCCTCACGGTTTTGCCCTCAGAAGATAACTTCCCAGTAGATCACCCATCTTGGGAGCGCTCCCACCTGAGCACGCTTAACTTTGGAGTTCTTATCAGGACCTCCACCGTTATTAGAAAAGGTGCCTTGATACTTAAGAGTTTCACTTATTACTACTTAAGTGAGTCTTTACAGAATCCCTATTATTCTTTATTGACCACACCCATCAAGATGATAGTAGCATCTGGCAATATTTCTAATGAACTCACTGGATTGGTGGATACTGTTAAGATATTAGTCGATACTCATATCAAGCAAGCTAAAAGTATAGAAAGGTTGATGGTGGCTCAAGGCTATCAAAATCCATCAGGTGTTCCCATAGCTCTAACTCACTTATTTCCTCCTCAGCCCTACCATCAGCCTTCCAATGGAATAATGCACAGCTTTTTGCATCCAAAGACTCTAGCATTTAGTGGCAACTTATCTTCCATGGACACCATTAGTTGGCTAAAGTTAATAGAGAAGAACCTTACTAGCATCAAGTGCCAAAATTCAAAATTTATTTGTCTCACTACACATCTATTCTAAGAAGAAACAGAGTTTTGGTGGGATAATGAGAAGAATTCCTGCTTTGCTGATTATGATCTTAAAGATATCTCATGAGAATCTTTCGTTGAAGTGTTCAGAGTTGAGTTCAATTCCCCTTCAACTCAGAATATCTTGGAGGATATTCTGCTATGTATGAAATAGGGTGGCAGACCCATTTCATAGTATGAAATGGAGTTTAGACTACTCACACGTTTTCCTCCAAATTTGGTAAGAGCCGAGGCAGCTCACTGTTGAGATATGGAGACCATCATATCATCTAGGAGATGCTAATAAAGCTCCGATGGACTTCCAAGAGGTTCCAAGGTGATACGGGACAAGTTGGAGAAGTCCAGGTGTTGAAGCATACCACAAAGCTAGCCAGTCAGAGTTAGGGGAACTACAGTGCGTTTTGGCATCTAAGAATTAGTGATTGATGCACTGTGGCATGCTGCAGTGCGCCATGGCGCCCGGTAGTTTGAGACGGGGGCACTATAGCACGCCCTGACACCAATGCTACAGTGCCCTAGCTCTAGTCTACCTGAGTCGAGGGAACTATAGAGCGCCATGGTGCAGCCTACTCGAGACGGAGTTGCTTTGGTGCGCCAAGCGCCTGGTAGAATTCTGCTCTAGTTTAGGCACTGCCCTAAGTAATTTATGGGGTATTTTGAACCATTTGGGGTTCGAATCTTGCCTGAATATATAAGGAAATATTATAGAGATATTTCTTATGTGAGTTAGCAGTTGTGTAAAGGCTTTTGCATGTTGGAGAGAACCTTAATCATGTGGTGGCTGATGCTCCTCTCCTTTAACCTAGGGTGAGAACTGATGTTTCTTGTATAAGAAGAAATTGATCGGGAGGTTGTGTAAGCAGTATATCTTTCTTATTCATGTGAACATGAAGCTCTCTAAAACATTGTAATATTCTTGATTCATAGTGGAAATCTCTGTGTCGTGTGGCTTTGTAATTTTTTCCATCTTTGGGTTTTCCACATAAGAATACTTGCATTTGAATGCTTGTGGTTTGATGCATATGATTGTACTATGATTTATTTTTGTGCTGAGATTATTTTGTCTTTATCACGGTAACTATCAACATAAACCCTAATTTGAGCTCAAAAATACTTCAATCGCGTGCCCTCAACAATTGGTATCAGAAAGATTGTTTCTTGTTGTTCTAGGGTTTGTAGTTTAAGTGGGAGCAATGGCCAATGAAATAAGCACAAAATTAAAAAATTTAATGGCACTAATTTTTCCTTTTGGAAGATGCAAATGGCAAATTTGCTCTACCAAAAGAAGTTGTGTCTACCATTAAGTGGAGCCGATAGGAAATCGGCTACTATGACCGATGAAGATTGGGAGATTCTTGATAAAACTTCATTGGGTTTGATTCATCTATAATTATCTTCTTCTGTTTCATTTAATAATATTAATGTAAAAACTAATATAGATTTCATAGATGCTCTGACAATGATGCATGAAAAGTCTTCCACTTCTAACAAAGTTTTCTGATGAAAATATTATTTAACATGAAGATGATGGATGGATACTCAGTGATTGAACATCTTAATGGGTTCAACACTGTGACAAGTCAGTTGAGTTTAGTGAGCATCAAGTTTGATGATAAGGTTCAAGCTTTATTTTTCCTCTCTTCATTGCTAAACAATTGGGATGGGCTAGTGACAACAATCAATAGCTCATCAAGAAATGCATCATTGAAGTTCAATAACACTGTCGGACTAGTGCTGAATGAAGAGGTGCATAAAATATCCCATAGGGAGGCATCTAATTCATCATTAAATGCTGAAAGCTGAGGAAAAAGTGTAGACTGGAGGCATAATAGAAATATCTCCATGTTGAGACAAAGAAAATCAAGATCCAAAAATGCAAATCCTAATTGTTGGAACTGTGGATAGGCAGGTCACTTCAAGAAGGACTACCCTATCATGAAGGACACAAGTGGTGGGAGCAAAGATATGAGCCCCACATTAAATGTTTTTGTAGTATATGAATAGGATACATTGATCATATCACTTATCAACATGTATTCTTGGGTGGTGAACTCAGGCACATCTTTCATACAACTCTTATGAGTGGTGCCTTCAAGAATTACACCAAGGGTAACTTGGGGAAGGTGTATCTAAGAGATGAAAAGGCATGCGATATCATAGGTAAATGTGATGTGGATGTCCATCTTCTAAGTGGTGCAATTTGGAAGCTAAGATAAGTTAAGCATGTGTCGTATCTAAGGAGAAACCTAATTTCAGTTAGCCAGCTATCCAGGAAAGGCTATAACACAACCTTTATATGAGACTCATGGAAGATTGTCAAGGATGCACTTGTTGTTGCATGGGGTAACATGGAAGGTATACTTTACCTAATTAATAAAGTGTCTAATTCCATTGTAGCTATATAATAGATAAACATGGGTCTATGGCACTAAAGGCTTCACCTTATAAGTGAAAGGGGTTTGAAATCCCTACACTCAAGGGGAAGTTTTTCATAACTAAAGTTAGTGGACTTAGATTTGTATTAAGACTGTGTACAGGGAAAATAAAAAATGTTACATTCTCTAAGGGTTGTAGAGAGCTAAAAGGTAGGAAACTTAAGCTGGTGCACACAGATGTATGGGGGTAAGCTCCTACTTCTTCCATATGTGGAGCACGTATTTTGTCACCTTCATTGATGACCATACAAGGAATGTATGGGTTTATTTTTTAAAATATAAATATGATGTATTTGATGTATTTGGGAAATGGTTAGAATTGGTTGAGAATAAGATAGTGTTAAGGTTTAAGTGCTTAGGATTTGACAATGGAGGCGAGTATATGACAAATAGATCAAGAAGTTCTGTGCCCTAAGAGGAATCAAGAGAGAATTCACAATTCCAAAAATACCATAGCAAAATGGTATTGCAGACCAAATGAGCATGATAATAATAGAACACTCCAAAAGCATGAGGTTGCAAGCAAGTCTCGTAAAGAAGTTCTGGGTCAAGGTTTGTAATACCGTGGTTTACTCGATAAATAAGGGACCTTCCATACCCCTAAATGAAAGGATTCCCGAGTAGGCTTGGAATGGAAAGGAGGTGAAATTGAACCACCTCAAGGTATGTAGTTGTTTATCCTATGTGTATATTAATGTAGGATCCAGAAGCAACCTTGATGCAAAGGAAATCAAGTGCACATTTATTGGATATGGCACGGGCGAGTTTGGCTACAAATTCTAGGAAATTCATAATTGGAAAGTTATCAAAATCATATATGTCAACTTCAATGAAAGCGAGATGTATAAGAATTATTTTCGAGTCATGACTGATTCTAATGTTGCTTCAGATAATGAGACCCTACACATAAAAGTTGATAATTGTGTTGATCCAGAGGAGCATGTACAAAAAGATGCTCAGAAGGGTGCTGAACATATTAAACCATAAACATTTATGTTATGGAGATCCACAAGAGCCACTAGACTGCCATAAAGGTACCCTTTTTTTTTATATTATCTATTGCTAACTGATATATTAGGAATTTATAGCAAAAATGTAGTGTTTAAGCATTCAAATTGTCATATATATATCCATATACTTTGAGTGGAAAATGGTACTTTTGCAGGAAAATAAAGAAAAGGAATGCATTGACTGAATGACCAAATTCAGGGTCAAAACAGCCACAGCGCGCCATGGTGGCTTATGAAAAATTATGAACCTAGAAGCAAACTGCAGACCTAGAAGAAAACCACTGCAGCGTGCCACAGCATCATTTCGCTAAAGTTAAATTAAAATTATATAGAAGAGTAATTGTAGTGTTTTCGAAAGTTAGTACGCTGCAGCGCACCGCAACGCACCATAGCGTCATTTCTCAAGGAAAT
The DNA here is from genome assembly GCA_016760335.1 of Gastrodia elata. Classification (NCBI taxonomy): domain Eukaryota; kingdom Viridiplantae; phylum Streptophyta; class Magnoliopsida; order Asparagales; family Orchidaceae; genus Gastrodia; species Gastrodia elata. The sequence goes on along the minus strand of CM028686.1, from coordinate 17,058,550 downwards.
ATTTAAACTATACAAAAGAGAAATTGAACAGTGCTTTTGAAAATACTTCCACTGCAGCGCGCCGCAACGGGTAAATTATCATTTTATAAAACTATAGGTTAACTAATGATCTGCGTCTTTAAAGAATTTTCTGCTGCGACGTGCCACAGCATCTTGAAAACCTGAAGAACATTATTACTGCTGAATCTCAACATAATAAATGAAGGAAACTTTAAAAGGGATTGGATTAAAGCTAAGGAAGAGGAAAATACACATCATTAATACTCTAAGGCTAAGTGCATCCTTATTAAAGGACCAATCTCAGATCTTAAGAGGGTTCCAACTTTTGATATTCAAGGACCCTAAGGAAAACGCTGCAGCAAGAGGAGAAAGGAGAACTTTCCAAGAGAAGAAGGCTGACCAAGAACAAGAAGACGAAGAAGACAGCAAGGGAAAAGAGGTAAAGCTTCAAGAGGAAGGGCAGGAAGAGTTCAAGAGAACCCCAGAAAACTCTTGGGTGATTCCTAGTATTTCTTCATAAACTCCCTTGATTTATTTTTGCTGGGAACTGATGGTGAGGTTCACTTTTCCTTGTATGTATCCTTATGTTTACTTAGTAATGGAAAGCTAAAACCCCTTTGGAGAGGGTTGGGATGTAGTTGTAAGAATATGTAAGGATATGATGGTGTATGATGAATTTGTTTGAATGTATAATAAAAATGTTTTCTATCATTTTATATTTTATGTTGAAATGAATGCTTGGATGAACTAAAATCTAAATTATTTTATTTAAGAGAACTTGTGTTCCAAGCTCATCAATTGGGTAAGAGCAAGGAAGGTAGTGCAAGTAGAGCTGAGAATTATGTGACAAAATTCTCAAGCTCATTTGCACCCTTCCTTAACAACGCTACCAAGAGATTGATGCTTGTGAACCAAATTCTCCATTAACCTTGCTCTACTACATAGTAAAGTAGAAGGGATGAGAGGACGTTGGAAAAACTCAATGGATGATGTGACATAATCCATTGACCCAACGCATTCTCCCATCTAGCTAAACTGCATGTGACGCAAATGATGCATGGTCAACGGAAGTCTTGTTTGTGAGATTATCAGAAATAAAAGATATCCTTAGGTAACCTAGACATAGGGGATCAAAATCTAATTAATGAATCATGATCTCATGAGAGTTTATGTGCTAAGGAAGAACCCAAAAGTTGTTCTCTTTGTGCACTAAACTTGAACCTAATGTAATTAGAGGGTACACTGATTCCAATGGTGTTCACTTGGTTTAATAAGGCAAGTAACTGAAAGTATACATTCAACAATAAAGTTATATCACCAACCCTTCAACTATTACAATGAAATCTCAACTCTCTCCTTTTTAATCAAATCGTATATTAACTTACGGTCATTTGTATCGTTAAACTAGGAACCAAAAATAAACCAAAATTTGACATCTAAACATTTGTAAAAGAAAATATAACTTGGTATCAGAACTACCATTCCCCGAGGATCGATAAATCCTGAAAATTAAACTTTTCACTTATTACTTCAGACCGCGTACACTTACGTGCAAATGCAGACGTGTATTTCGATCTGTCAAGTTTTTAGCGCCGTTGTCGGGGAACGGTTTCATTTTGTATCAAGTACAATTTTCTAGTTACTAGTGATTTGGAACTAATTAATTTGTGCATATTTTCATATATAAATGCATTTAATTTCTTTATTTACTTGCTTTTGAGAAAAATTTAAAAAATTTCTAAGAAGATCTAGTGCTGAATGTTATTGCTCATTGCTTATTATCATTGCTAAAAAATTTTATTTGCTGGGCATTTGTGGGTGAATTTATATTGTTGTAACTTTCTCTAGCTAGTTAATCTTTAACTGTATGAGTAGGAGAAACCTTGCTGAATTCTTGTATGATCTTGATATTGATAGGACTATTCTAAGAGCTAGGAGAGAACAAGTACTGTTTAATCAACAAAACACACAAATGGAAGATTTTGAAGTAAACCCAGTAGAACCAATAGTAAATGCTAGGAGGAGACTTCTTTGAGAATATGCACTTCCCACAATAAAAAGAGTTCCCAATGCCATTGTTAGACCTCCTATTTAGGCTAATAATTTTGAAATAAAACTATCCACATTCAACATGATTCAAAACAATCAATTTAGTGGGCCAGCATCAGATGACCCGAACGCGCATATTTCAAACTTTTTTGAAAATATGTAACACTTTCTGATTTAATGGGGTATCTGATAATGCCTTAAGATTGAGGTTATTCCCTGATTTGCTGAGAGATAAAGCTAAAGTTTGGCTCAGTTCTCTACTCAGTTAGTCTATTACGACTTGGGATGACTTGGAAAGGAAATTCCTAGCCAAGTATTTCCCACCTGCCAAGACAGCCAGGTTGAGGAATGAAATCTCAAACTTCTCTCAGCAGCATGGTGAGAATTTGTATGATGGCTGGGAACGCTTTAAGGACTGCTTAAGGTGTTGCCCGCATCATGGGTTCCCTTTGTTGATGCAGGTGCAAATTTTTTATAATGGATTAAATGCATCCACAAGGACCCTTATTGATGCAACCACCGCAGGAGGGTCGTTAAGTAGAAAAACTCTTGAGGAGACTTTTGATCTCCTTGAGGAAATGGCTAACAATGCATACTAATGGCCGACTGAGTGGCCGAACTCAAACAAAAAGGAGGTAAATAATCTGAATGAATCAACCCAATTGGCCTCCTTGCAAAGGGAAGTGGAAATTCTAACCAATAAAATTGAGAACTTAAATGTAATTGCTGTTCACGAAGTTAGTTGTGAGTTGTGTGGAGGGAGTCATAGTAGTGAATACTGTAATTTAAGCAATCCATTTGCCCCTTCACAAACTGAACAAATTAACTTCATAAGAAACAACAACATGAACAACAACTCCCATAACAACCCCTACTCCAACTCTTATAATCCGGGATGGAGAAACCATCCAAACTTCTCTTGGAGTGAGGGAAATGCTCAAAGAAACTTCAATGCCCAACAATAAAACTGACCAATTCAAAATGGCAATAATTCTTATAAGCAAAATCAAAATACTAAACAATAATCCAATTTAGAAGAATCATTTTGAGCTTTTAAAATAGAAACAATACAATTCATGAAGAGAACAGAAATGACCATGAACCATCATGAAGCCTCCATTCAGGGAATTGAGGTATCTTTAAGAAATATTGAAGTTCAATTAGGACAGATTTCCAAATAGCTGTCTACTAGATTGCAAGGTATGCTCCCTAGCTCAACTGAATTAAATCCTAGAGAAACGGTAAGCATAATTGATGTAGACACTAAGAAATTGAATTGCATTGATCTTAACAATGAGGAAATAAGAAAATAACAAAAAATCCTAATATGAATAAGGAAAATGCTAGAGTGGCAACTAAGAAGGGGACCCAGGTAGATTGAACATCACGAAGTTCTTTTAGATCCCTTTGTGTGATCTAGAGGCTTTGATGTTTGTTATGCCATGGCATATTTACACTAAATTAGGAATAAGGGGGATGGAGAAGACACCACTAATTTTAGAATTTGCAAATCTAGTGTCTGAAACTACCTTATGAATTGTGAAGGATGTCCCCGTAGGTATAGGGAGTTTTGTGATCCCCACTAATTTTGTGGTGTGTGCATGGGACAGTTGAAGTGAAAACTCTACTGTAATTTTTGGGAGACTATTATTTATTAGCTCTCGAGCTATCATTGATGTGGAAAGGGGATTCATGACGGTAAGAGTTAAAGGTCTAGAAGAAGTTATAGACTTAATGCCTTCGTTATTTAAAGAAAAGATAAAAAAGGAAAAAATGGGAAAAAGATAATAGGGAGTTGGAAGATAAAAAGGAGATTGGGAGTGCTATAGAATTTGCTGGTCACTATGATACCTCATCTAGAGGAAGTGACCCAAAGGGAGAGAAGAAGAAGAAAAAGACTATAAGAGGAAAAAAGAAGAAAAAGGGAGCTCCCTTTCTTAACAAAGAAACTAAGGTGGAAAAGAAATCCAACAATGAACTAATGAGTTTGAGCCAAATTTTAGTTGGTGCTCACTCATTTCATTCTAAAAAATGGGTGAAGAAACCACGAAGGGATTTGAATCCAATTTGATATTTAACGTGTCGGGCTGATGACATTAAACCAAGCACTTTTTGGAAGGCAACCCAACTCTTTTTATTGTTTTGTTTGAAGTTCTTACTTCTAGGAGTAGTACTAAATAAATAAACAACCAAAAATCTTCTGTGAAAAGAATTCTGGAACTGAAATTAAATTTTGAAAATTTCTGCTTAAGAACCGCCATAGCGTGCCGTAGCGGGCAGTAGCGGATTTATTTGCTACTGCGCGCTGCAGCGGATTCATACGCTTCAGCGCGCTGCAGCCGATTTTGTTACTACAGTGCGCTATAGCAAATATCTTGGCATAAATATTTTAAGGCGCCACAGTGCGCCGTGGCGTGCCGCGGCGGAAAATTCTCAGCTAAAGCAAAAATTGACTGCCTTGGATTCCTAATGCAGTCAGAGACGCTGCAGCGGGCCTTGGAACTCCCAAATCGCAAATTGCGCTGAAAAAGTTAAAATTTTTCATTTATTTTTGAATAGAAATCAAGTCACACTTATGGCATGAATTAAATCTATCTTTGACCAAGAATTGATGTGCCATAATAAGTGTGACTTACTCTAACACATTCCAGAATTTTTTTTTTTAACACCTATAAAGAGGCTGAGAGGGGGGAGTTGAAGGCTGCACCTCATTGAAAACTTAAGCTCCTTAGCTCTAGCATCTTCCAACTGTTCTGAAGCATAATTTCTCTCAACCCGTTCCTTTTATCATTAAGAGAGACCAATGTCTTCAAGGAAGAAAACAATTGCAAGCAAAGGAGCTTCGACCTCCACAGCTGGTGGAGTGTTCAATAAGAAACGATTCTCTTCGATTGAAGTAGAATAACGCTTCAACCAAGTTATCATAAAAAGGAAACTAATCCTTGAGCGAGGATTTGGGCTTCCATACCCAGTAAACCCGGATCAAATTTTGAACCGGGGATGGGTTAACTTAGTGAGTCCCACAGGCTCTACTTACCTCTCCATAGTGTAGAAAGTTTATTCCAATGCGATCAATGCGATGGGGCATAATTGTGAGGGGTAAGGCTGTGGAGTTTGGGCTCAAGGAAATCGAAAGGTTTTATAGATTGGGTGAGGTAGAGAGCTATATTTATTTCAACCTGCTGAGCTCCCAATACGACCCAGCAAAAATAGAAAGTGAGATTACCCATTCTGAGTAAGGATGGAGAGGGAACTTAACCAACATTCCTTGAGCACTCCTCACAGAGTCGAGCAATGCTTAGCATGTGTTTTTCTCCAATTTTATTATGCCATCTGGGCATCTCAACGAGGTAACCCAGTCACGGGCGCTGCTCCTTTGTGCACTACAAAGGGAGGGAGATATTCTATCCAGCATTATAAAGGAGCAGCTCTGGAACGCCTTGACCAGGCCATGTGCTGCTATTGCTTTTGGGTCACTAATTTCAGGTATTTGCGAGGCCCAAGGAGTGAAACTCCTCCTTTCTGATATTGCAATTCTACCTCATGCTCCTCTAGAACTAACAAACTTGAGTGCTCGCACCCAAGTGGCGCTGCGAGCTAAGAAGAGGAGGGGAGAAGAAGACAAAGCTTCAACATCAGCTGGCCGGATGTCGACCGACAGAATGATGCCGCGCATGTACACGCATCAGCGGGATTTGGGCATCTCCTTAGCGCGTGACTTGTGCTTCATCAAAGGAGAAGTGGCTCGACAACGTGAATTCCAAATGGAATTCTACGAAGCTCTCGGAACAATGTTCCAAGAGTGGAGTTTGCGTGGAGGATCGGATGGGTCAAGGTTGTCGCGCCCTCTTGCAGGAGAACCATTTCAGAACGATGACTGGCCAGCAGATTATACCTATCGCTGCGCGGGGGAGGAAGATGATCCTAATGTGTAATAAGGTTGTGCTATTTCTTGCTTTATGTTTTCAATTTTTCTAATTTTGTAATTTTGATTTCAGTTAATAAAGTAAATTTCATATCTAGCGCACCCTCATTTTTGCTAAAATTAAACTTGAAAGATAATTTTCTGAATGAGATAAATTTCTGGGTTCAATGTCAAAAATCAATGGTGTGGAACTTAGGATTCAAGTATACTTAAATTTAAGAGGAAAATGAACTTCAATCATACACCCCTTATTCATTCTTAAGGCTCTACTAAGCTTGGTTTCTAGAACTTAAAATGAAATGAGCTGAAGTTTAAGTGTGGAGGGGGAGAGAATCTGAGAACTAAAACCAAAATGGCAAGAGATGAGTGAGAAATTGAGGTGCTAGGCTCCTGTAGGATTTAATGACAATAAGGAACTAAATTAAGGGATGAAGAAAAATGGCTCTCCCTTAAAATTGAAATTCCAAAAGAAAAAAATATATATATGATGATGAATAATATCTCTCCCAACCTAAAAAATTGAACATTTAGGATGAACAAAAATATATATCCTAAAATGTTAAAATGTTCCTTATGAATCATAAGAAGGGACACACAAAGCACTCACCAATTGCATCATTAAGGTTTGAATTTTAGAATCATCTCTCCCATATTAAAACATTGAGTATAATATCTTGATGTGAAACCAAATAAGAGTAGAAATATGAACTTGATGAGAGAGGTAGTAGAAATTATAAGGCATAAAGTAATCTTAACTAGAGCATACTTGGTAACTACATTCATTTCACATTGGCATATTACATTGAATCCCAAGACAAAACAAAATTCAGAAAATCATATTTTGAGCTTACTCGAGGATGGGTAAGAAATTAAGTGTGGGGGTGTGATATATTAGGAATTTATAGCGAAAATGTAGTGATTAGGCATTCAAATCATCATATATATCCATATACTTTGAGTGGATAATGGTACTTTTGTAGGAAAATAAAGAAAATGGAATGCACGGACTAAATGACCAAATTCTGGGTCAAAACTGCCACAGTGTGCCATGGCGGCTTATGAAAAAGTCTGAACCTGGAAGCAAACTGCAGACCTAGAAGAAAGACCGTTGTAGCCCACTTCAGCGCGCAACAGCGCGCCACAACGTCATTTCACTGAAGTTAAATTAAAATCATATAGAAGAGTAATTGTAGTGTTTTCAAAAGTCAGTCCGCTGCGCCGCGTCCCAACGCATCGCCGCGCGCCACAACGTCATTTTGTGAGGAAATATTTAAGTTATACAAAAGAGAAATTGAACAGTGCTTTCGAAAATACTTCTACTGTAGCGCGTTGCCACGGGTAAATTATCATTTTATAGAACTATAGGTTAACTAATGATCCGCATTTTTAAAGAATTTTCCGCTGCAACGCGCCACAGCGGAATATTTTTATAATCATTTAAACTATATGTGAACTAATTGAATAGTGATTTCGAAGAATTATCCGCTACAGTGCGTCACAACAAAATATTTTGTTTATCATTTAAACTATAAGTGAACTATTTGAATAGTGATTATGAAGGTTTATCCGATATAGCGCGCCACAGCGGACTCTGCAGCGACCTAAGGAAAAATACTAATCTTTATGCAGGAAATAGTGTTTGGACGGCAGCTGCCACAACGCGCGGAAGCAAAACAGTGTTTGGAACACTACTGCCGCAGCGTGCCGCAGTGAATGATCCAGAAATTTCCAAAATAGCAATAATTGCAACATAGGGAAGGCCACAAAATGCAACCTTTGGCCTTCCCCAGCGTCTTGAAAACCTGAAGAGCATTATTACTGTTGAATCCCAACAGAATAAATGAATGAAACATTAAAAACGATTGGATTAAAGCCAAGGAAGAGGAAAAACCACATTATTAATACTCTAAGGCTGAGTACATCCTTATTTAAGGACCAATCTCAGACCTTATGAGGTTTCCAACTTTTGATATTCAAGGACCCTAAAGAAAAAAGTTGTAGAAAGAGGAGAAAGGAGAACTCTCCAAATGGAAGAAGGCCAACTAAGAACAAGAAGATGAAGAAAACAGTAAGGGAAAAATGGTGGAGCTTCAAGAGGAAGGGCAGGAAGAGTCCAAGAGAACCCCATAAAACCTCCGGGTGGTTCCTAATATTTCTTCCTAAACTCCCTTGATTTATTCCTGCTGTAAACTGATGGCGAGGTTCACTTTTCCTTGTATGTTTGCTTATGTTCACTTTGTAATGGAAAGCTAAAACCCCTTTAGAGAGGGTTGAGATGTAGTTGTAAGAATATGTAAGGGTTTGATGGTGTATGATGAATTTGTTTGAATGTATAATAAATATGTTTTCTATCATTTTATATTTTATGTCAAAATAAATTCTTGGATGAACTTAAATCTAAAATAATTTTTTTAAAAGAACTTGTGTTCCAAGATCATCAATTGGGTAAGAGCACGGAAGGTAGTGCAAGTATAGTTGAGAATAATGTGACAAATTTCTCAAGCTCATTCGCACCCTTCATTAACATCTCTACCAAGAGATTGATGCTTGTGAACCAAGTTCTCCATTAACCTTGCTCTGCTTCTCAGCAAAGTAGAAGGGATGAGAGGATATTAGGAAAACTCAATGGATGATGTGACATAATCCATTGACCCAACACATTCTCTCATCTAGCTAAACTGCGTGTGACACACATGATGCATAGTTAATGGAAGAATTGTTTGTGAGATCATCAGAAATAAAAGATATCCTTTGGTAACCTAGACGTAGGGGATCAAAATCTAATTAATGGATCATGATCTCATGAGAGTTTATGTGCTAAGGAAGAACCCAAAAGGAGTTCTCTTTGTGCACTAAACTTGAACCTAATATAATTGGAGGGTACTCTGATTCTAATGGTGTTCACTTGATTTAATTAGGTAAGTAACTGAAAGTATACATTCAACAATGAAGTTACATCACCAACCCTTCAACTATTATAGTGAAATCTCAACTCTCTCCTTTTTAATCAAATAATATATTAACTTAAGGTCATTTGTATAGCTAAACTAGGAACCAAAATCAACCAAAATTTGACATCTAAACATTAGTAAAAGAAAATATAACTTGATATCAGAACTACCATTCCCTAAGGATCGAAAAATCCCTGAAATTAAACTTTCCACTTATTACTTCAAACCGTGTACACTTGGTGCAAACGTAGATGTGTATTTTCGTCTATCACTAACGAATAATAGTGAACCAAAAAGCTTTGAGGAGGTACTTCAAGTAGATAATTCATTCAAGTGGGAGGTTATGATGAATGATGAAATGGCATCACTCATGTCAAATGGACATGGGAGTTGGCAGCACTACTAGCTAGAAATAAGGCACTTCAAAATAAGTGGGTTTACTAGCTAAAAAAACTAAATGGGAGCAAATGCAACAAGGAAAGGCTTGTAGTAAAGGGCTTTTAGTAGAGGCATGGAGTTGACTATAGTGAGAACTTTGCTCTAGTTATGAAGATGACTACCATTAGGGTAGTGCTAAACATTGTTGCAATTGAAGATTTGTATTTGGAGCAAATGGATGTTAAAACTGCATTTCTTCATGGAGAGTTAGGAGAAGAGTTATACATGCAACAACCAGAGGGGTACAAGGCTCAAGATAATGGAAAAACTAAGCTAGTGTGCAACCTCAAGAAGTGCCTTTATGGTTTGAAATAACTGCCTAGGTGGTATAAGATATTCTACTGGTTCATATCAAAAACTTGGTACAAGAGATGCTAAGCAGATCACTATTATTATATGAAATAGTGTAAGTCCTCATATATCATTCATTTACTGTATGTGGATGATATGTTGATTGTAGGATCGAATATAAAGGAGATAAAGATACTAAAGAAGCAGATGTCAACAGAATTTGACATGAAGGAGTTGGGGCTAGTCAAGTAGATTCTTAGAATGTGAATCAACATGAAGACAAGTGCAGAAAATTTGAAGTTGTCTCAGAAGGAATATATTGAAAAAGTGCTAAACAGATTCAATAAGAGTGAGTCTAACTAATGGCACTCCCCTAGCAAGTCACTTTTGTTTATCAAAGGCTTAAATACATTGGACATGCAGTGGAAGTCATTAGCAAATTCATGGGAAATCTAAGGATGCACCGTTGGGACACTTTTAAGTGGATTTTGATGTATCTAAAAGGTACAGTGGAAAAAGTACTTTGCATTGGTAGGTCTGACGTTACTCTTAAGGATTTGTAGATTCAGAACTTACAGATAATGTTAATAGTCAAAGGAGCATTACCAGATATCTGATCACATTTGAAAGTGCAGTGGTGAGCTCTATCTCCAAGCTACAAAACATTATTGCTCTATCCATCATGAAGGCAGAGTACATTGCCATCACTGAGATGAGTAAGGCAATGCTCTCTATAACCCTCTAATATTCTTAATTCATAGTGGAAATTTTTGTGTGGTGTGGCTCTGTAATTTTTCACATCTTAGGGTTTTCCACATAATAATCCTTGTATTTACATTCTTATAGTTTGATGCATGTGATTGTGCTATGCTTTATTTTTGTGCTAAGCTAATTTTGCCTTTTTCTTTGTAACAGTTAAAGTAAACCCAAATCCGAGCTCAAAAATGTTTTTGTCATGTACTCACAACACTCACTGACATCATTTTCAAAGTGGCCTCCGTGACTTCATAAAATATCACGTAGTGCCTCTGCGACTCATCAACTTCACTAAACTCATAGAGATATCAAGGGTGGTTAACTACCACCAATCTCAAAATGATCTTAAGAAGAACTTTCATGCTGCTCTGAACTGTAATGACACATTAAAGAAACTAAGACCCTTGATAGGTAAGGTTTATTAGATTGAGGCAATAGCAATTTTGTCAGAGTTATGGGTTGTACATGACCTCATCCTTATGAAAAGTGCTATCACAATGCCCATTTATGTTATACTTATGACAAGCCAGGACACTAGCATGATGTCGAGGACGACATCATTCTTAAGTGTCAGAGTCTGTAAAAACCCTTGGTTGTTACTAGCTTAAACTTAAGCTTAATCACATTCTAATTTTGATTCTATTACATTAACATAGTCATTAGGATCTAACCCTAAAACTTTGGGGTCAATCAGACCTCATAGGTCAAATGGGCAATTTTACCATATTAGGAACCCTTTTGATCTCCAGTCCAATATATGATTGCATTTTTTGAATTTTTCACCCCAAATTAGTTATGGGTGCAAGTTTGGGAATTTTTGGAGTTCATCTAAGCCATAACTAGATTTAATTTAAATTGGAAAAATTGCATAAAGGGGTGTGAAATTTTTAATTTGCAAATATATCTATAACGAGATTACCTGTCTAGGATCCATTGAGCAGACTGTGGGCGATCCACTGCAATACCTAGGTCCTGCGACATCGGATCCACCCGAATCTGCTATCGCTCATGATCACTGGATGGCCAAGCTTCAATCTAGCGAGAAAGTCAATCTGGCATTAGATCTTTCTCACTGATCCCATGGTCCAGATCATTTCAAATCCGACCATTAGGATCTTGAAGATCAGAGCAGTTCTGTGGCTCTAATTGATAGATCAGACAACTTCCAAAGGCCTTATAACTGTGGATCTTCATCCTAGATTTGCCCCACTCTCGACAGAGATTATTTCCCGTACGCCAACTGTCAGCCTTGTCCCCCACTCCTCCATCCACCTCAGCAGAGCTGTTAGGCCCTTCCCAAATTGGCTAAAAGTCGTGGATGGGCTCCGAAGCCTGGCTATCCCCAAATTATAATTCAAGAGCTTGGCTTTGGCCCAAGTTCTCAGGTCAATCCAGCTTGATCAGCCTCGCCCAAACTTTTCCCTGATGCTATAAATAGCTATATCAATTATCCAGAGAGTTGTTTGCTCTCTGTTAATCCCCAATTAGAGCTCTCCACAAATCCTTTCCCTCTTGTCTAGCTCTGCAATTCCGAGCTATCCCGGCATCTTTAGCTCCTCACAGAAATAATCAGAGGGCATGACTTGGAGATCAAGTCCCCTAGCTATTTTTTGAAGCTCAGCTAGTCCCTGGAGTTGCTCTGTCTCTCGAACCAGTTCTAATAATCAAACCAGATACCTGCTCTTCTATGTTGAGTCGAGTAGACTCAGCATTTGTGTGCATTCCATTCATGTCAAATAATTCCCTATTAGGTTGATTATTGTTATTGATCGGTTTTGCTCAAACTCGATTGAGCAACAATCGGCTTAGGCCTATACAGTGGAGCATATTGCATGAGCCATAGTAAGCATCCACTAATCTGGCAAGTCTCAGATTAAGCCAGATTAGGGCTTCACTTCATCTTAAGACACAGATCATTTCAAGACGAAATAAGGGGCATGTAACAACCAAAGTTATTACCATAGTAAATTAGGACTAATCTCAGTCTTAATCTTGATCCTAAGTACTAATTAAGTCATTAGGAGTCAACCTCTATGACCCAATCCAAACTAGGAGTCAAATGGATCGAATCCTAATTTCTAGAAAATCCAGAAACCCTAAAATTTGATCTACTTAAATAGACCTCAGATCAAAAAATGGACTTTGCCATTGCACTCATTTCTCCCAAATTAGCTAGGGGTGATGTTTTCATGTCCATCGGAAGTTGTCAAAATTTCGACGAATATTTTAAAAATATTTAAATACTCCGAAAATTGGGAAATTAAAATACTCGTCAAATCGAAAATCCGACATCACCGTTGCGTTCCTCACCCCTCAATTAGTTAGGGGTGAATATTTGAAAAAATTTTCGGGACTAAATTATTAATCATATTTAATTAAAATTTAATTAAATTAAATACATTATTTAAATTAATTATATTATTTTATATTCGCAAACGGCGCCGTCTGCCTCCGTTACCCATGCCTGATGCCGTCTCAGTTTCCCCGTTAGCTCGATCGCGCGATCCGAGATGTTCGATCGCGCGATCTGAGCCGTTCAATCGCGCGATCCAAGCCGTTTGATCGGGACGATTGAACGGCTCCCGTGACTCCCCCTTCTCTCATCTTCTTCGTCGACTCCACACTGCTCACCGGCGCTGGCCCGCCAATCCGGCACTTTCGTAGCCTCGAGGCCTCATTCGGGGGACTGTTAAGGCCTAGCCAGCGTCTGGACTCGCGCAATTAGCGATCGAGAGCTTGGACCACTGACAGAAGAGCAAACTCCCCCTATGCTTCCCGTAGTCATTCGTCAATCAAGTACCCCCGCTTCCAATTCTCGTTTTGTTCATAGCCAATCAAAGGATCCATTATTATTGCATGAGGTAAATCGTCGATTGACCGGGTCCGATTGGTCGATCGACGATCGGATCAAACCAATTTCACGCACGATCTGCAGCACAAACCGTTACTGCCCCCTTCGCCGAGCCCTAGGATATTAAGTTTAGCCCCTACCGGTGATATCGGCCGTCCTAGCCATCGGGGAGACCGCCGACAGATAGCCCTCGCCGAGCCCTTGCCAGCATCGTGCGGGCCCGAACCTGGAGCTGCCGAAATCGCCGGAACTTTCGTACCCTAATTCCTTCGGCTTGGGTAGCGCGGGACGAAGGCAGAGGCCTTCGGGACGGCCGGGTCGACCCGGGCCCGGCCCGCGTCCCTTCGGGAGTGACGAGCAAGGGGGGGGCCCATGGCCAGATGTCGCGCGCCGGTTCGCCCCCGCGCTGCGCAAGTGGGACCCGGGCCTGCGCTGTGCTGACGTCGCGTGGGGGCCGCCGCGTCTGCCCCGACCTCTCAAATTTTGTCATGTGTCCCGTGGGCCCGCCGTCTCTGTCGTGGCCAACCGTGGCTTGCCACGTGTTGGTGGCGGGTCACGCCGTCCTTTCCCAGCAGTAAACGTGTATATATATATATATATTTATTTATTTATTTATGATTATATATATGTATAATGTTATATATATATAAAACTTATAGTTATAAAGAATCATATATATATAATTATGTAGTTATATTATTATGATTAGATGTAATTAAATTAATTAATTAAGCTTAATAGTGATTAATAATACATTAATATATAATTAGGAAATATAATAATGAGTAATTAAACTAATTAAACCTAATTTAATTAAAAAAAATTAAACAGTAAATAAGAAATTAATTAGATTAATTAAATATAAATTAATTAGTACTGTAATTAGAATTAATATAATTAAATAATTATTAAATAGTAGATATATTATTTAAAGTAATTAAGTTTATCTAATTAAATAGTTAAAGCAGTAATAATTAAATAATATATTAATTAATAATTAATGACAATTAATTACTGATTAGTGACGATTAATTGATTAATTAATAAATATAGAAAAATCATTTTAACTATAGGTATAAACAGTAAATTAATTCAATTTGAATAAATGAATAGTAATTTTATTTATTTAAATTATTTAATTCATAATTCTTAAATATTTAATAACTTTTTGTACAATGATCCAAACATATCAAATATAGGTCTCATTTTACTCAGAAAAATAAAATTAATCAAATGATGTAATTCAAAAATTTGTTTCGGGGTACATATAATATAGTGACATTTTATGACCTAAATAAAACTCCCAACTTTTAACCTAGTTGTCCAAATATAGGCAATATGAGTCTCAAAATACTCAGGAGAATATTCTCAACATCATAGAAGTATTAGTTTCCTCATTTGAAGCTTAGTTTAAAAAGTAACATTTAGGACCCTACCCTAAAAATGACCAAAATGCCCCTAAGACTTCAATTGATCATAACTAGGTCTATTCAACTCCAAATTCAAAAATTCAAAGTGCTAACTAGCTTATAATTTCAATGTCATTAATAAACTGAAATAAAATATAGGATTTGAAACCTAGAATATCAAAAAATAACCAAAATACCCCTAGGCTTAGTTAGGCCATAACTTGACCATTTGAAGTCCAAATTGGTTTTACTCCCTGTCAACACATTCAATATTTAGGGAAGCTAGAGAAACTGAGTTTGCTGAAATTAGACTTCAAACAAAAATGTTTGATTTTTGTCACCCGTTGACCCACCAAAATCACTGAATTGCCCTTAGAAATGGAAATAGCCATAACTCCATCGTTTGACCTTAGAATGTAGTGTTCTTGGACTCTATGAAATTCTTGAGCAATAACCAATAGTAAACTCCACAAAAATTTAGATCCCATTAGGTGTAAATTACAAGATTACCCTTAGGTCAAAAACCTTAGTTTGGACCTGTAGGATCCGTTTCTTGTCCAAATTGAGCATACTTACTGTCTATCTTTATATTAGAGAGTAAGTTATCATTTGGCAGTAAGAAATTCTAATTTGGAGCTCTAAATAAAAAAGTGGATTTTTGGACCCTTAAGTAAGGGCAAAATGGTCATTTTCCCAAAATTTAGGTTAAGTATTCTTAACCTCTAAATTGTCTTTTAAATCACCAAAACTAGTATTAGAGCTCTAATGGAATTATTTAAGTGATCATATTGGTAATTCAATCAACTTAGTAAAATTCCCTAATCTCCTCTTATCTTTTCTTTAAGATCTTACACCTCACATTGGGACTATTCCTAAGACTTGGGTTAAATCATAGGTTAGATTTCATTCATTCAAAAATGGGGTTTTCAATAAATGAATCTTTAGTTTTATTAGTTTTTTAGATTCTTACAACTTATTTTGATTATTTTGTCTCTTAACCTTGGATTCATAATAGGAGATTCATCCTATTAAGTTTGATTTACTTAATAGGATTTGTCTTAATCAATAGATCACTTTTAGAATAAAGCCTAGATCTGTTGTATTATCCTTTTGGATTATGTGATTAAGCCCAAACTTGTGGCATTTAATCCATTATCTATAGCTTAGTAGATCTTGATCAAATCTTAGATAGCACGTCTAAATTCATAAAACTAGGACATATGATTTATTGATTTAACTTGTAGTCATATTTGATTAAATTCGATTAGAACCTGATCAATTCTAATCCTTTTTAACTTATAATGTCGAGCTTTTAAATTACACTCGATTATAGGAATTAGATCCTGAACTGGTGTAACTTGGAATAGTTAGAATGGTTAAATTAGAAAGTAAATGATATCACCATGCTTAGTAGAGTCCCTTGCTTACTATTTAACTTTGTGCTACACATTCCTTGAGTTTTATGCTTATTTTCTTTGGAATGTCATATAAAAAAAATGTTATTGCATGAAAATAAAAACATAGAATATTTGGAAAACATTGCATTTGGGTTCAGTCTTTGGTTGATTATGGTGCACATTACCCTAATAGACAGGGGTAAGGAGAAATAAGGATGCTTAACATTACTCATTGAGGACTGTGTGTTAAGCTGGGAACCCGACTAGTCTTGCAGACGTGCTTGACTCCTCAGCTATTTTCGGATGTGTCCATGGAAATAAAAGTAAAATAACTAAAAGATTATGCATAGTATTATCTGCCTCTTCAGCCTTACTTAACTTATGTTCTGTTCTTTATGCCCAAAAAGGCTATGGGAATCTTTGTCTGCCCTAGCCCAAAAAGGCTATGAGAATATACTGGGCCAGTTTGGCCAATTCTTTCTGATATAGTAGTTATACATTCTTTTCAATTTTTTAGCTTATTGTATATTATGATGTTGATGCATGTTATTTCAGTCAGCTGTGTTTCCTATTTTACCTGTGTACTTATATATTTATATAGGATACTAGACTTTACTGCTTATATTATATGTACCATTCTCAAATTTATCTTTTAAATTAGCATGTGTCATATGATTATTAGCATATTTTGGCTTAGACTTTTCTTTCAGTATGTTTACTTACTATATTATATATGTATGCCATGTCTTATTTAGTTACTTGAGGTATGCTTTTGCCCCAATCCTTGCTTAGTTATAAAGATTGCATTTATAACTTATTCACATTTCTTTGTATGCTTACTTGCTCCCATGCTAGATAGATGCTGATTTATTTAGAGTAAAATGTTGATATTATTAAATGCTTAATAAAAATTATTTGCCTAAAATATACTTAGATATTTTGTCTAACAAGATTTTTCTTTTTTGGTTGGGGCCCTGGCATTGTGAACTAACAATATCAAAACTTAAGCAGTTTGAGGAGCCTTTCATAGATGAGGTGCAGCAGTTTGGGCTAGAGGATATTTAGTTGTTTTTCCTTTACTGTGAGGATGAGAGTATTATTTATTTTATTTTATAAACTTTACCTAAAATGTTGTAATAATATAAGTATTGTGACTGTGATTTACTTTCTACACTTTTTTATTTTCTAAGCTATCTTATTTTAATTCTGTATGATGTATGGTGAATGGATGTAGCCTTTACTTCTTACTTGCTTCCGCACTCTGTATGTATGTTAGATATAGTGACTGATTCTCTTATTTATACTGAGCATATCCTTCCCTCAATAGTGGATTGTGGATCTCACCTAATCTAATATTAAGTGAGGGATTTTCCAGAGTGACACTTTGCTCCTTAGCCTAATCATTGCGGGCTTGTGGACTTGGGGAGTGGGGCGCCACAGTTGGTATCAGAGAATCCCATAAGGTTTCAGACTGGAAAGTGTATTCCACTCTACCTATTGGATGATTATTCTGCCAATCAGTCATTAGCTAAATACATGAGTTACATCCAAGCACCATAATCATAAGCTCAAAATAATAATAGTATGAAAATAGAAATGCATGCACAAGTAGCATATCGGTAAACTAATGTAACTTGAAAATTTCTAGACGTATAAGGATAACACTTAGGTGGAGACACCAACAATTTAAAGTTAGGTGGGATTACATCATCCAACTTCATCAGTAGCACAAGAGATATATAGGAGGAGTGTCTGACCCCAAAGTCTGAATACTAAATCGATTAATCCAACAAAGTGTGTTCAGGGGATACGATCATCCCGTTGCAACCAAGGAGTGGCTGAAGTGGCAAGATTTTGTGTTTGGAATTATTGACTGCCCAGACAATATTAGGATCCCCATTGTATCCCACCTCCTGCATGATAGAGCCAAGGATTGGTGGAAGTCACCTATGTGGACTTTCCCCATGCCTTTATCGCCAGATATATTAGATAGATATTTTAGCTCTTATTCACATGCTACTTGTTTCACATTCTATATCTTGTACCTTAAATTTTGAAATACATGTTAGAATTAGAGTTGAACTATTATTCTTATGTCATTTGATCTGAATATCTAGGAATACTACTATACGAGCATGTCAGGATACGACTTTTTCGCCCACTTTGAAGATAGGTGTAAATTTGACGTTTACTTGGAAAAAAGATACGGGAGAGAAGTCCAAGGGGTCTCCCCGGCAGGAGCCAGTGTTTTGGAAAGAATGCTAGAAGATGCTGTGTACTAGGGACTGGACTTCCCCATCCTAGCTAAGGAGTGATTACGTAGAGTGACCAAAGTGTTCGACGATCTGGAATGCCCATATTGCATATGACTAGACATCATCGACATTCTCCTCCAAGATTACGCTGAGGAGTGGTGGGCTCATAAAGTGTGGATATTTGTAGCACCCCACCCCATCGCCGCACGCAAAGGGTTAAAAATCAAGATTCGGCGGTGGAGCGGTGCGCCACTCGGGGAGGAATAACCCGACTCCCCAAAATAGCTGAAAACTAAGCCCTTCTAGAGGGCTACTGACTCAACCTCAAGTAGGGTTGAGAGCTAATACTTAAGATAAGAGTAGTATCCTTATCATAAGTATTAGGCAAATACATATATTAGATTTAGAATACAATAGGAATCCAATATATGTATAATATATCAGCATTTCTAGTATACTGATCACAACACAATACTAAGTATATGTGGTATAAAAATAGAGTGTGGAAGCTTAAAGAAAACATCCAGAAATATTCATCATAGAAGCTGTATAAAACATTCGTCTCAGAAAAGAAAAGAAAATATATCCAGAATTATTACAAACAATTTACTGAAATACTGAAATAAAACTAAGTACTAAACTGAAGATACTAAGCAGAAAGTGAAACTGAAGAAGAGTCCACTAGTGCTCCATGGGCTCCTCCTGAATCTCCTGGGTATCCTCCTGACCTGGTCATAAGTCCGCATTGGAGTGAATCAACCAATCCTAAATATTACTGAAATAATCCAGTAATATGGGTATACCCTACTATACCCAACCAATAATCTGAGTTCAGAAGATTCTATTTAATCGACAAGGATTTATCAAATCTAGTAATCCTTACTCTAAGTGGGTGAGTCCTACATAAGGTTCCAAGGATGTGATCAAAGGATCACTCAATATAGGTTGCTACCACAAGGAATAAGTCACATTCTAACTACTTTAGGTGATTCCTACTACAAGGTATCAAGTTCAACTTCTAAAGTCTTGAAGGATTATCTTAGCTTCTACCTCATTAAAATATAAAAGTTCTTCCTACCTCAAGGTATCAATATTTAAGGTCCTTAAGCATTTCAAGAACAATCCTAAAATAAGACCCTCAATATCTCACTTTTCTACTTCTTAAACGACCATTCAAGGTTTATTTACTAGTTTAGGTTAAAGTGATCAGATCAGATGAATAAGATCCATCTAATCCTTTCCTACTCTACAATCATGGGATGAAATTAAAGATCTTATTAGAGTTAAATCATTTCATAAATCATTGTAATTTTATTATCCGTCTTATGCTAGTAATCTGATATAAGAGAAAATCAAAGATCTAAAGTTTAGATTCAGATGATTCAATCACACATATTCAATATTATCCTTAGCACTTCTAATTTGATGATTTAAAATCAATATCAAATCATATGCATTATTGGAATAATATCAATTGAATTATCTTAAAATTAAGTTGATTAATTAAGTGATTAAGATTGAGATCTCAATCAAAGACAAGTTAGGGTTTAACCCCTAACCTTCCTATCATTAAGACCAAAGGTTAATTTAAAGGTCAATTACAAATCAATGTATTATTAATATATTATTGATGTCAAACTTAGGTTTAGATTAAGTATCATCTACTTAATCAAGATTCTTATGTTCAAGTAAGCACATTTCAGTTTTCAAATAAATGTTAAGGTTTTCTAACATACATCCTAAAATCATAAAGCGTATAAATGAATAGATGATATAAAAGGTAATTAACGCTAATCAAATTCTAAATCACAATAAAGGGATTAGCAATTAATTATAAATTAAAAAGACTTAGGTTTTATGCCATTTGATTGTTAAGATTAAACCTATTTAATTCAAGCATTCAAAGGATTCCATTATCTAGCAATTGGCATGAAATATATTTGAGTTACATAGTGGGTTGTGAGCGCTTATTGAAAATGACAAGTTCAAACTTAATTCATATATAGAAATTAATGCAATGTTCAATTTTAACTAAAATAGGCTCACATTTGATATAACTTAGCCCCACTTGGGTCCTATAGGTCTTAAAATATCAAAACAGTGAAGTTTTGACCATTTCAGCCAAAACTGGGTAGTTTTACAAAATCTGGGCAGTTGTTCTGAAATTCTGGAAACTTTTGCAAATTCGAGCACTGTAGCGCACTGGAGTGCGCTGTAGCACTTTCTGTGCGGCAGCGCAAGGTAGCGCCTTTCGCACAGTAGCGCCTTTCGCGCGGTAGCGCGCTGTAGTGCTTTTAGCACGGCAGTGCACTGTAGCGCTTTTAGCGCGACAGCGCTGCGACCCGCTGCAGCCCGCTATGGTACGCTGCAGTCGTTTACTTTGCAAAATCACTATTCAATTAATTTATTTTTACATTGTCTAAAGTTCCAAAAACAATTCCGCTGTAGCTCGCTGCAGTGCGCTACAGCATGCTGTAGCGGTCTATTTTACGAGTTTACTGTTCAATTACTCTATTATATGTTTGTATAAGTTTCTATCGAAATGCCACTGCAGCCCGCTGCAGCACGCAGTAGCGCACTGCAGCGGCCTAGCTCTGTAACTTCGGGGGCTGCAGCGCGCTGCAGCGCCAGACAGCATTTTTCGCCTGGACGAAAACTTAAGGCCTATTTTCAAGCTTAAATGCTCCCAATCCAAAGCATTCCATGAGCGGTGTCATATATCAATGGAAAGGTCTTTCTGATACCTTCTCATTAACATCAAAATTGGCACAAATAGAGCATTCTAGCTATGCTAAAAATGTAGATGAATGACAAGGTGTGCAAAGTAAATGAAAATCAGAGGAGCGCATTTTATATCTTGGAGAGTTGTAATGGCTTGCATACTTAAACATGGCTTAATTAGGTTAAAATTAAGCTGGGTAACAACCTTGGGTTGTTATAATATTCGAGCATGGATCTACTCGCCGTCGACGAGAAATGACTTACACTAACTTTTCCTAGACTTTCACTGAAAAATATATAAGATAGACTCTATGTTTTTCCAGTTGTTGTCTTTTATTACCTGATGTTCTATCTTTTATTTCCAATGATGTATTTTCCATCTTTCATCTATGATTAATAAAAGAAATAAAATTTTATGATCTCCTATTTCTGAAATGTGCATTGTTCTTAATTCAGATTTTAGTGAATTACAATGAATCCCGGACAGAGCCCATCTCCTGCTCCTTCTAGTTCCTCATCTAGTGAGGTGAATGCCTTGTTGGAAGCCGTCAGAGTAATGGTGGAATATCACCAGAAATAGGCAAAATCCAGTAAAAAGCAGGCCAAGAAGACTGTAGACGCTTAGGCCAAGCAGGTCGAGCGGATGGAACGGTTGCTGGTAGCTCAAATAAGCCAGAACTGTACTGCGGCAGAAATTACACCAGCATTACAGTACTCCCATCAATATCACATTTACTCCGTAGATGGGCTGCTGCACAGTTTCCTCCGATTGAGACCCCCCACCTTTAATGGGAGTCTCTCTGCAGTCGACACAGCCACCTGGATAAAAATGGTGGAGAAGAACATGACAAGCATAAAGTGCCCTAACTCAAAGGTGGTCCGTCTCACTACCCACCTCCTACAAGATGAGGCCAAGTACTGGTGGGACACCACCCGTAGCACGTAATTTGTCGAGATACCGTTAGAGGACATCACATGGGATGAATTCATTGAGGCCTTCCAGTCCCGCTTCATCCCTCTATCTGCCAAACATCGCCTGGGAGACATGTTTCTGAAGTTACAACAGGATGACTGGTCTGTAGCTGCATACGAGGCAGAGCTTTGTCGCCTTGCTAGGTTTTCCAATAGCTTGATTCATACTGAGCCAGACAACTACTACCATTTTTAGAGCGGCTAATGACCCTCCATCAGAAGCCAAGTAATCCCTTTTCGCATAATAAACTTTGTAGAGCTACTTGAAACTGCCAAAGTAATAGAACAGGACTAGGCTAGTGAAGGACCCAAGAGGATCATCAGGTCCACGTCATTTCAGCAGATTCCCCCCAAACGAGCTAGGGTATACCAGCTCAAGGCTGAAGTTCCCCCTACTGATCCATTCAATGGTTGCATAAAACCACACCAGTATGGTCGGTGTTACCACGGGAAGCAGGTGTGCTTCTCCCGTGGATGGCCAGGCCATGGTTATTATAAATGTGCGACTGCAGAGATGATTGACGGCGATCAGATCGACTGCTCCAAATGCCGCCAAGCCTTCGACCTATTTTAGAAGCTTGTTGTAGCTCGTCCAGCACCACCATCTACTTCAGCTGTGAGGCGTGAGGCAGCTAATGGCCCTCGCCCGAATGCACCATGACTACCTCGACGACAGACCTATAACAACAGGCCTGCCGGTCCTGCATGGGTATACACCCTCACACTAGTTGAGGCTTGCAGAAGACAACCACGTGGTATCAGGTACATGCTCTTGAACCTCTTTATCTTTACAGTTATTACTTACTTTACATAGTTAGCAATTAATTACCTCTATAATTAGATTCGATTTGCATAAATAACAAACCCTGTAACATTCTGTTTGACACTGGAGCTAGTCATTCCTTTATGTCTGATGGCTGGGCAAAATCACTTAACTTACCCTTGTATCGCTTAGCCAATCATTTTAGCGTTGGGTTACCTTCTGGAGCCCAATTACCAGCTCACCAGTTCTGCAATTTACAAATTCCAATTGAAAATGAGAAGTATGAAGCCAAGTTAGTAGTTCTCCTAATAGCCAACTTTAATGTAATATTGGGCATGAATTGGCTAAGCTAGCATAACGCCACTATCAACTGTACAAGGAAGAAGATTGCCTTAGAATGTGGTGGCAAGGCCAGATCCTTTATTGGTAACCTTAGCACTCGAGCCTAGCTCATCAATGCTATACAGGCAAAAAGGTTAATTCAGAAAGGTTGTGATGCCTTCCTAGTAACAATACTAGGAGAAAAGAAAGAAGGTATTTCCTTATCTAAGAACCCCGTCATCTACAAATTTGTCGATGTTTTCTCAGAAGACTTACCCGACCTTCCTCCTATACGAGAAGTGGAATTTATAATTGACACTATTCCAGGAACGCAACCCATCTCTAAATCTCCTTATCATATGGCGCCCAAGGAATTGCAGGAGTTGAATAAACAGTTCCAAGAACTGCTAGAGAAAGGTCTCATTAGGCCAAGCTCGTCGCCTTGGGGAGCACCGGTACTATTCGTAAAGAAGAAAGATTGTTCTATGCGAATGTGTATTGACTACCGTGAACTGAATAAAGTCGTGATCAAGAACAAGTATCCATTGCTGTGCATAGATGACTTATTCGATCAGTTGGTAGGAGCTAATGTATTTTCTAAAATTGATCTGCGATCAGGCTATCATCAACTACAAGTCAAAGACTTAGATGTTGAGAAGATAGCCTTCAGGACTTGTTATGGACACTACGAGTTTTTAGTGATATCATTTGGGTTGACAAATGCACCTTCAATAATCATGGACCTGATGCAGCGCATCCTTAAACCATACATTGATAAATTCATAATCATTTTCATTGACAACATCCTAATCTACTCCAAAAACTGGAAAGAGCACGAAGAGCACTTAAGAATAGTGCTAGAAGAACTACGTGACCATAAACTTTATGCTAAATATTCTAAATGCGAGTTTTGGCTCGATTCAGTAACTTTTCTGGGGAATATGGTAGATGCCCAAGGTATTAGAGTCAATCAAAACAAAGTCAGCGCTATCCAGGAATGGGTTCAGCCTAACACAGTTACCGACATTAGGAGCTTCTTAGGCTTAGCAGGCTACTACTAGAAATTTGCAAAGGGCTTCTCCGGATAGCCTCACCATTCACCAAGCTCACTCAGAAGGTCGTACCATTTGAATGGTCGCCAGCTGGTGAGGCAGCCATCCAAGCATTGAAAGATGCACTTTCATCTGCACCAGTTCTAGTTCTTCCTAAAGAATGGGTGAACTATCAAGTTTATACTGACGCCTCAGGTATAGGCTTAGGTGCCATATTAATGCAAGAAGGAAGAGTCATCGCGTATGCTTCTCATCAGTTGAAGCCCCATGAAAGGACCTATGCAGTTCATGATCTCAAGTTAGCCGCTGTAGTGTTCACCCTAAAAATCTGGCGTCACTACCTCTATGGGATTCAGTGCTTAATATTTATAGATCACCAAAGTCTGAAATACATATTCACTCAATGAGAGCTAAACTACAGACAGAGAAGCTGGCTAAAAATAATCAGTGACTACAACCTTGATATCGAGTATCACCCTGGAAAGGTAAACGTTGTAGTTGACGCTCTGAGCCATCATGCCGCTCTCAATACTCTTATCTCCAAGAGTCCTCTAGAAGAAAGATTCCATAAATTAGACATCCAATCAGCACATAGTGACCAAGTGAGTACAATGCTCTCGATGATTAATATGGAGCCCACATTCCACAGGGACATATCTATCACTCAAACTAAAGATGATGAGTAACTAAATTTCAAACAAGCCATCGAAAGTAGTCATTGTACTGATATTCGATTTCATAAAGGTGCCATCTATCAAGGAGATCGCTTATGGATCCCTAAGTCCATGCATCAGGAAGTACTAGTTGATGGTCATAATTCTGGATACCAAGTTCATCCGGGGGGTTCAAAAATGTACCAAGACCTGAAACAATCTTTTTGGTGGCCAGGGATGAAGAAAAGTGTAGCTGAGTTCATCATGAAGTGCCATGCTTAAAATTTAGTCAAAGCAGAGCATCAGAGACCCGGTTGTCTGCTTCACCCACTTGAAATTTTTGAATGGAAATGGCTAGATATATCGATGGATTTCGTTATGGGCTTGTCTCGGGCAAGATCTAGAGCCGACGCTATTTGGGTCATAGTTGACCGATTGACTAAGTCTGCTCATTTCATTCTAGTTCGGCAGACAGATTCAGTTGAGGAACTTGCAAAACTCTACATTAAAGAGATAATCAGGCTCCATGGGATTCCCAAGACAATCATATCTGACAGAGATAGTCAATTCACCTCCAAGTTCTGGCAAGCCATGCATCAGGATCGAAGCACAACTCTATCAATGAGTATAACCTTTCATCCACAGATAGATGGTCAGACAGAACGAGTAAATCAAGTTCTCGAAGACCAACTCAGATTATGTATTCTTGATTTTGTTGGATCTTGGGAAGATCACCTCCAACTAGTGGAGTTCGCCTACAATAATAGTTTTTAAGATAGCATCAAGATGGCTCCATATGAAGCCTTGTATGGCAGGAAGTGTAGTACTCCGTTGGCATGGTCAGAAACAGGCAGTGTTCAGCTGTATGGATCTGAATTAGTAGAAGAGACAAACAAGAAAGTCAAATTGATTCAATAGCAAATTTGTACAGCCCAAGACCGCCAGAGTAAATACCACGACCTTCATCATCATCCTCCAGAGTTTAACATTGGAGACTTTGCATACCTAAGAGTTAGTCCAATGAAAAGAGTCTCCCAATTCGCCATAGTTGGGAAGCTTAGTCCCCGCTATGTTGGTCCTTTCGAAGAAGCAGCTAAAATAGGTTCTTCTGCCTACAAGTTCAACCTTCCAGATGACTTTGCAGCGGTTCACAATATATTCGTGGTGCCCCACCCCTTAATCCACAAGATTAAGCTAAGGGGTGGTGTGTCACTCTGACTAACCCTTCACTTATTATTGAATTAGAATGAAATTCACAATCAACCTAATAGGGAAAGGAGTAAGCACATAATCAAATAACCAGTCATTATATAAGAAATTCATACTGAGTGCGGAAGCGATTTAAATAAGAAATATCCAAGTATCACAATATGAATAGCATAAAATATGACTCAAAATAAATAGCATAGTAATCCAAAATACACAACCATGAGTACCTGTATTATTACATCATATAAAAGTTTAAATAATTAAAAGCAGAATTTCTCTCATCCTCACTTGTAAGAAACCTAAGCAGCAGCTCCTTATAAAGGCTCCTCCTCTAGATAAGGCTCCACCTCTAGCACCTGAACGTCTAATTGATGGGAATCTTCCATTATCGGTTTTACAATGTAGGGCCCCATCCAAAAAAAGAAAATCTTGTTAGACAAATTGTCGAAGTACATTTTAAGCTGGTAAATTTTATGTGTTTTGTAATATTACCATTCAACATACTCTAAGCAACAACTAAATAAGTAAGGGAGCATCTAGCATAAACAATATAGAGGAAAAAAGCCATAGATAACATTTATAACTTAAGCAAAAAGGAAGCTAAGACATGCCTTAATATAAGCTAAATAAGATAGGGCATATAAGTATAAGTAACTGAACAAGTACTGAAAGAAAACATTATATCCTAAACATACTCGTGATCATAAGAATTATGCAAGTTAAATAAATAAACTCAACCATGGTACATATAAATAGCAGCAATAATTCTAACATCCTAAAATATATAAGCAAAATAAAGAAATAGCTAACTGAATGAGAATACTGAAGTGTATACAAATTAACAATACTATATATGAACATCTATGTACTAACTGCCATACAAAAAAGTGCTAAACTAACCCACTGAATATCAAAAGGATCCTAGCATCAACAAGGAGGCTAAGGCACAAAACTATATTTTCCTAGCATCATTAAGGAGGTATAGGCAGAATATAGGGTTTTCTCCTAGCGTCATCAAGGAGGCATAGGCAGAAAACGCATAATAGATTTTTCTTCTAGCTTCAACAATGAGGCATAAGCAGAAAATATAAGCAAAGTCTTCTCCTAGAATCAACAAGGAGGCATAGGTAGAATACATAATTGAGAGGCAGCTCTAATACATGCAATTATTATCTTTAATCATTTATCTTAATGTTTTCATAAGGAATCTAAGGAGTCTCCATAATTACCTAAAATCTTATTTATGCATCAAAGTCTTATATGATAGGTTCAAGGAAATATGGCACAAATATCAAGGAATGTGTAGCACAAAAATCAAATAGGCAATGGACTCTACTAAGCATGGTGATATCATTTATTTTCTAATTTTAACTATTCTAACTATTCTAAGTTACACAAGTTCAGGATCTTCAATTCCTACTATCGAGTGTAATTTAGAATCTCAGTCTTATAAGTTAAAAAGGATTCAAACTGATCAGGTTCTAATCTAATTCAATCAAATGCGACTACAAGTTAAATTAATAAATCAAATGTCCTAGTTTTGTAAATTTAGATGTTCTATCTAAGATCTGATCAAGATCTTCTAAGCTATAGATTATGGATTAAATACCACGAGATTGGGCTTAATCACATAATCCAAAAGGATAAGACCTAAGATCTAGATATTATTCTAAAAGTAATCTATTGATTAAAGTAAATCCTATTAAGCAAATTAAATTTAATAGGACAAATCTCCTATCCAAAATCTAGGGTTGGAAGAAAAAATAATCAAACTTTTACCCAGAAACTAATAAAAATTAAGGATTCATTCATTGAATAACCTTGTTATTTAATGAATGAAATCTAACGTAAGATCTAGCTTTAATCTTAGGAATAACCCTAATGTGAGGTGTTGAATTTCCTAAGGAAAAGACTTAGAGGAATTTTAGGGATTTTAACAAATTTGACCTAATAGCTGATTTTACTCACTTAAATGACTCTAATGTAGTTATAATACTTGTTTTATTGACTTAGAAGATATTCTAGGAGTTAAAGATACTTAACCTAAATTTTAGGTAAAATGACTATTTTGCCCCTACTTAAGGGTCCAAAAAGCTACTTTTTGATTTAGGGCTTCAAATTAGGATTTCTCACTGCCAAACGATTCCTTACTATCTAACATGAAGGTAGATTATAAGTATACCTAATTTGGATATGAAATGGATTCTATAGGTCCAAACTAAGGATTTTGACCTAAGGGATATTTTAGTAAGTTGCACTTAATGAAATCTAAATTCTTATACAGTTTATTGTTAGTTGCTATTCAAGGATTCTATTAAGTCTAAGAACACTAATTTTTGAGGTATAATGAATTAGTTATAACTATTTGAATTTCAAAAGGTAAATTGGTAATTTTCTAAATTAAGAGGGGTCAAAAAGCTAACTCTTTCATTTGGTATCCAAATTTAGCAAACTCAGTGGCTATAGCTTCCCTATATTATATTAAGTACTTTAAGTGGGAGTAGACCCAAATTGGACTTCAATTGGTCAAGTTATGACCTAATTATGATTATGGGTATTTTGGTCATTTTTTATTTTTCTAGGGTTCAAAACCTAAATGTTGTTTTAGATTATTGTAATCACTAAAATTCTAAGTTATCTAGCACTTTAAATTTTTGAATTTGGAGTCCGAATGACCAAGTTATGGTCAAATGAATTTTCTAGGCGCCATAGCGCGCCTTAGTGCGCTGAAGTGACCCAAATTGCAATTTTGAGTGCTATGGCGCGCTATAGCGGTCCCTACACAAAACTGGGGCACTGCAGCGTGCTGTAGCGCATTGTAGCAGACCAAAAATGCAACTTAGGCACTATGGGGCACTATAGTGAACCCTAATTCGAAACTGAGGCGCTGTAGTGCGCTGTAGCGGACCCAAATTCGCAACTTTGGGCGTTGCAGCGCCAGACTGTGGTTTCGCCTATGCGTAAACAACGATGGGTCAACTTTCGGGCTCAATTACTCTCAACCTAAAGCACTTCACGTGCGGTGCCATATACCATTGGAAAGCTCTTTCCGAGACCTTTCCATTAGTACCCAAAACAGCCCCAAAAGATTAAGTTATCATTACAAATAGTGGGGTTAAAGGAATAGGTATGCATAAATGAAAAAAAATAGGACAGATTTATCTTCCTAAAATCACAACCTTAATGAGCTCTAATGAACTCTATACCTTAAACACAAATTTTTAAGGATGAAAACTAAGCATAAGAGTGAAATGGAGTAGCCATCAAATACATTCAATATGGGAAAGGAAGTACCTTGGTGTTGACAATGGCAGATTTCCTAGGAGAGGCTTGAGAGCTTGAGAGGTCCTTTCTTCTTCTTCTTCAACTGCTAGCAAGAAGAGGAAGGGGCTAAGGTTTATTCTAGTAGCAAGTATTGCAAGGAAGGGAAGAAGGGAAGAGAGGAATGAGTTTAGCTAGGCAATAATGAGGGGGTGGAGAGTTGAGAGCCAAAGGCTCTCTTAATGGGGGAGAGGACAGCCAATGGATGGGATATGGGAGAGGCTGGCAGGAGATAGGGGGACAACTATGATGAGCACAGCAGGAGGTTGAAGGGAAAGGGGGCTCAGCCAGGTTTGGGTGGCTGTGGGTCCCACCCAGCCAATGAAGAAGGAAGAAGACAAAGATTGGAGTTTAAGAAATTAATTTAATTAATTTCAAAAATCATATTTTAAGAACGTTCTCCGAAAAATCTCAAAAATTTACCCCAAACTAATTTGGGGGTGAGGATCGCAATGGAGAAGTTGGATTTTAATTCTGACGAGTATTTAATTTTCTTATTTTTCAGGGTATTTAAATATTATTAAAATATTCATCGAAATTTTGATGACTTCCGATTGACTCGAATACATCACCCCTAGCTAATATTGGGGCAATGAGCACAATGGCGAAGTTCGATTTTTGATCTGAGGTCAATTTAGATAGGTCAATTTTTAGGATTTCTGGATTTTCCAAAAATCAGGATTTGATCCATTTGACTCCTAATTTGGACTGGGCCTTAGAGGTTGACTCCTAATGACCTGATTAACACTTAAGACCAAGATTAGGACTGAGATTAGTCTTAATTGACTAAGGTAACAACTTGGGTTATTACAGACTCCCGCACTCAAAAATGATGTCGTCCTCGACATCACTCAAGTGGAAAGAATAAAGCGGGAGTAGTTTGGGATAACGAGAAAGATAAAAAAGTGCTGGGATTTATCCTTTAAAATTATTGTACTTAAGATTTAAGGTTGATCCTTCAAAATCTAACCTTACTGGTAACATTAGGGAGAACTAACTAATTTATATGATAACTATCACTTAAGTGAGAATGGCAATAAAGAGAGGCAAGTTGACATTCAACTGGGTTGAATGTGACTTCCTGGGATTAAGGATTAAATACTCAATCATAATATATGACTCAACACTATGGGATAGGGCTATCACTTAACGGGTGATATCATATGCTAAGCACTAATGGTTTAAGGACCCTTGTGGTTCTATATTTAAGTGACATTCATCACTTAATAGCTTTAGGCAAAAATAGCTAAGTCATTAAGGGGTACTAATGATTCTATTCCCATGAATTAGAATCTAAGGAATTGGGCATCAAAGAACTAGAGTTCTTTGACTACTTATCCTAATACGAGCTAGGATGAGAAACTAGCTAAGGGACCACTTATTAGACTATATCTAATGATGGAGGCCCTAGGGTTTTCTATTAATTCCTACTTAAGAAATAGGATTGAGATGAGCTAATCATATGAATTAGCCCATACTGGATTTGAACTAGTGAGAGGCATTCACCTCTTGCTAAGGGTTTTACTAAGGCCAATAGGATCAATATCCAATTATGATACTTAGCCTTAAGGTCAGGAAGGATTAGGACATTAAGTCACTTATGATGACTTAACATCAAGGATTCAAGAGTTATAAAAAGGCCATTAACATAAGTCATGAACCATGGCTTGGTTAAGGCGAGGAGCTCATTCATCCATAAGTATAAGTACTAGGAAAATTAATAGGGACCTATGCTACAACCATAAGTCATAAGGCTTCAGGATAAGTGTTAATATCTAAGTCACATATGTGGCTCAGATCATTAAGGATTTACAGGTTAAAATTATCCTAGCCTGAAGGAGAGCTCATTCCAAGGGAATGAACAATAAATGCTTGCGTCACATCATAACCTAGGCATTAAGGGTTGGCCTTAAGCTGCTTGGGAAGGTGAATTTCTCATTCCATGGGAATAAGATCTTCCACAACTCAAATACTACAATTAAGTGACAGTTATTATTTAAGGAAGGCCATGCTAAAGAGAGAATTACCATCTCATTGAGATGGATCAGGAAAGATTCAAGGCTATCTCATTAAGCCACCATAAGTGACTCAATTAAGAAGGGTTCCTAAGGATATTTAAGAATTCTAATCCCAAAATTAGAATTCAAGTGCTCGACTACTAAAAGGGAGGTTAGATTTTCAAAGAACAAAGGTTATTTGATTTAAGAGAGTTCTATAGATAAGGCTAGCTAAATACTATCATCAGACTAGGTCAAAGAAGGTAGATTTTACTATACTTGTGAGCTTACAACATAGGTTAGAATAATCTAGCCATGAAGTAAGCTCACCCTAGGAAGGGCTAGGACAAACCAATCATAAGGTCAATCTAGGCCAAGGCTCCTACTGTTGGCAAGGTAATCCACCTTACTAGGGAGAATAATGCTAAGTTAGAGAGTGGTTGAAAACTTGGAGATTAACCTCAAGGGAGAGAGGATTCCAATACATCGAGTCACAAAATATGATTTGATATCAAAAGGATGAAAGGATTCACAATGAATCAAGATGATGGGTTTCTCATCCAATTAGGATGATGTACTAGAATGGAATTTATAAGGCTACTATCAAGTCATAAATTATGACTTGAATAATTATGGTTCTATGGTGATGACTTTTCATTTCAACATTATATGGAAGGTACTCACTCCAACAAACTAGGGTGTTGGAGATCTAATGCTAAGCTAGTATTCTAAGTCATAGTTGTGACTTGCCTATCACTAATTCAGTTAACCTAAGGAGTGAGAGGTCATTTACCCAACTGGGTAAGTTACTACTCAATAAAGGAACTATTATTACAAGTCACAAAAGCATGACTTAGAACATAAGGTTTGATTAGCAAAGCTAGGAATAAGAAATTGTCCAATCAACAATATGACATCCTAATATGGTATTAGATTCATAGGTAAGATTAAAGGATGATTAAGAATAAGAATTTATAATGAAGTGGTGATAAAACTTAAATGATGAAAATAATTAGGTGATTGGATATATGTATCTAAAACAACAGCATTATCCCTGGCCACACCTATTGGTGCAAGGATGTAGGCTCTTGCAGGCCTGTTGTGGTATCTCTGTCTTTGTGGAGACCTAGCCGAAATAGGTCGAGGTGTGTTGGCTAGTTTCCTCTTTTGATTCGATGCTGCAGCCTGAGGGTGCTTAGAACGGTCAATGCGAGCACCATCAATGGTCCTATTGCATATGCAGCGTTGAAAGTAATGACCATGTTAGCCACAAGTATAGCAGCATCCCATGCCATGGTAGCACCTTCCATTAAGATGGGGCTTTGTACAGCTGTTATATGGATCATTAGGTGGGACTGCTAATGATAGGAGCGGATTCTGATTGGAGAGTGCAATTATTATTCTCTCCATCTCCTTGAATAGCTTAGCCTAGGTGTTGACCAAGACCTTTATTATCTCCAGCAGTGTGGTGGCCTCAGTTGAGGAGCTGTTAGAGACCGCAGAAGAAGGAAATGATCCAAGATCCATAGCTTAATTTGAGTTGTAGAAGAGACAAGGTATCAGAATTATATAAGATTGATTTCACCTTATTGATCATAAAGTGGTTGGCGTAAGAGGTACAGTAGGTAGCCATTCAATATAGTCTGTCCATAGTGCGATGAAAGTTAATGTATGTATTATCACATGATTCTCTTCCTCATAATACATTATGTCGAGTTTCTACCTCGACTCGTGGGAGGGAAAGCATTAGTGTACTAGAAGTCATAGATGCTAGTAGTGACTTGATACAATGGATGGTCTCCCAATCTAGTGCTTTCACTTCAGCCTACTATCTACTAATACTCTAATATTTTAACCAGTTTTGAACTCTTTAGAGAAATATTATTAGCCTTAATGATTCTTAAAATTAGGTTGTGCTGTTATTATTCTTTTTAAGGAGACAAAATTTAGAAAGTGGAAGGTAACTACTTAAAAGTGTTTTAAGACCTGTTTGTTGATTTAAAGCCTTATAGGGATTCATATGTCTTAGTATGAAAGTTAAGTCCTAACATCTTAAGTTCTTGATCTTGTAAACCTTATTGAAGGTTTTAATTTGAATTAGTTAGTTACATATTATACTTAGGTTTCATCCTATAATATTTATAATTGTTTCATTCAGGCTACTTAGTTACTCAGTTATCCTAAGTTCCTACTTATTTCAGTTCTAGTACTATGATAGCATTTTCTATTTCTATACTCTTATTATTCTAAGTTTGATATTATGGTGTCTTGGATGTGACTCCAATGTTTCTGATCTAGTGACTGAATTGTCAGAAGAATCTTCCATTAGATAGATAAGAATGCAAATTCTAATCTACACTTTATGGCATTCTCTGATACCAACTGTGGCGCCCCACCCCTTAATCCACAAGATTAAGCTAAGGGGTGGTGTGTCACTCTGACTAACCCTTCACTTATTATTGAATTATGATGAAATTCACAATCCACCTAATATAGGAAGGAGTAAGCACATAATCAAATAACCAGTCACTATATAAGAATTCATACAGAGTATGGAAGCGATTTAAATAAGAAATATCCAAGTATCACAATATGAAGAGCATGAGATATGACTCAGAATAAATAGCATAGTAATCCAAAATATATAGTCATGAGTACCTGTATTATTACATCATATTAAAGTTTAAACAATTAAAAGCAGAATTTCTCTCATCCTCACTTGTAAGAAACCTAAGCAATAGCTCCTTTTAAAGGCTCCTCCTCTAGATAAGGCTCTACCTCTAGCACCTGAATTTCTAACTGATGGGAATCTACCATTGTCGGTTTCACAATGTAGGGCCCCATCCAAAAAAAAAAAATCTTGTTAGACAAATTGTCGAAGTACATTTTAAGCTGGTAAATTTTATATGTTTTGTAATATCACCATTCAACATACTCTAAGCAACAACTAAATCAGTAAGGGAGCATCTAGCATAAATAATATAGAGGAAAAAAGCCATAGATAACATTTATAACTTAAGCAAAAAGGAATCTAAGACATGCCTCAATGTAAGCTAAACAAGATAGGGCATATAAGTATAAGTAACTGAACAAGTACTGAAAGAAAACACTATATCCTAAACATGCTGGTAATCATAAGAATTATGCAAGTTAAATAAATAAACTCAACCATAGTACATATAAAAATAGCAGCAATAATTCTAACATCCTAAAATATATAAGCAAAATAAAGAAATAGCTGACTGAATGAGAATACTGAAGCGTATACAAATCAACAATACTATATATGAACATCCGTATACTAACTGCCATACAGAAAAGAGCTAAACTAGCCCACTAAATATCAAAAGGATCCTAATATCAACAAGGAGGCTAAGGCACAAAACTATATTCTCCTAGCGTCATCAAGGAGGCATAGGCAGAATATAAGGTTTTCTCCTAGCGTCATCAAGGAGGCATAGGCAGAAAACACAACAAATTTTTCTTCTAGCGTCAACAAGGATGCATAGGCAAAAAATATAAGCAAAGTCTTCTCCTAGCATCAACAAGGAGGTAGAGGCTGAAGATATAACTGAGAGGCAGCTCTAACACATGCAATTATTATCTTTAATCATTTATCTTAATATTTTCATAAGGAAACTAAGGAGTCTCCATAATTTCCTAAAATTTTATTTATGTATCAAAGTCTTATATGATATATTCAAGGAAATATGGCACAAATATCAAGGAATACGTAACACAAAAATCAAATAGTAAGCAAGGGACTCTACTAAGCATGGTGATGTTATTTGTTTTCTAGTTTTAACCATTCTAGCTATTCTAAGTTACACAAGTTCAGGATCTCTAATTCCTATTATTGAGTGTAACTTAGAAGCTCGGCCTTATAAGTTAAAAAGGATTAGAACTGATCAGGTTCTAATCTAAATCAATCAAATGTGACTACAAGTTAAATCAATAAATTATACGTCCTAATTTTGTGAATTTAGACATTGTATATAAGATCTGATCAAGATCTTCTAAGCTATAAATTATGGATTAAATACCACGAGATTAGGCTTAATCATATAATCCAAAAGGATAAGACCTAAGATCTAAGTTTTATTCTAAAAGTGATATATTGATTAAGGCAGATCCTATTAAGCAAATTAAATTTAATAAGATGAATCTCCTATCCTAAATCTAGGGTTGGAAGATAAAATAATCAAACATGAAATTATGAAAATCTAGAAACTAATAAAATCAAGGATTCATTCATTGAATAACCCCATTATTTAATGCATGAAATCTAACCTAAGATCTAGTGTTAATCTTGGAATAACCCTAATGTAAGGTGTTGAATTTTCTAAGGAAAATACTTAGAGGAATTTTAGGAATTTTAACAAATTTGACCTGATAGCTGATTTTACTCACTTAAATGATTCTAATGTAGTTATAATACTTATTTTATTGACTTAGAAGATAATTTAGGAGTTAAAGATACATAACCTAAATTTTGGGCAAAATGACCATTTTGCCTATACTTAAGGGTCCAAAAAGCTACTTTTTGATTTAGGGCTTTAAATTAAGATTTCTCACTGCCAAATGATTCCTTACTATCGCAACTTTGGGCGCTGCAGCGCCAGACTGTGATTTCGCCTATGCATAAACAGCGATGGGTCAACTTTCGAGCTCAATTACTCTCAACCTAGAGCATTTCACGTGCGGTGCCATATACCGTTGGAAAGCTCTTTCCGAGACCTTTCCATTAGTGCCCAAAACAGCCCCAAAAGATTAAGTTATCATTACAAACAGTGGGGTTAAAGGAATAGGTATGCAAAAATGAAAAAAAAAAAGGACAGATTTATCTTCCTAAAATCACAATATTAATGAGCTCTAATGAACTCCATACCTTAAATACAGATTTCTAATGATGCAAACTAAGCATAAGAGTGAAATGGAGTAGCCATTGAATACATTCAATGGGGGAAAGGAAGTACCTTGGTGTTGACAATGGCAGATTTCCTAGGAGAGCCTTGAGAGCTTGAGAGGTCCTTTCTTCTTCTTCTTCAACTGCTATCAAGAAGAGGAAGGGGCTAAAGTTTATTCCAGCAATAGGTATAGTAAGGACGGGAAGAAGGGAAGAGAGGAATGAGTTTAGTTAGGCAATAATGAGGGGGTGGAGAGTTGAGAGCCAAAGGCTCTCTTAATGGGGGAGAGGACATCCAATGGATGGGATAGGGGAGGGGCTAGCAGGAAATAGGGGGATAACTAGGCTGAGCATAGTAGGGGGCTAAAGGGAAAGGGGGCTCAACCAGGTTTGGGTGGTTGTGGGTCCCACCCAGCCAGGGAAGAAGGAAGAAGACAAAGATTGGAGTTTAAGAAATTAATTTAATAATCTCAAAAATCATATTTTAAGAACGTTCTCTAAAAAACCTCAAAAATTCAGCCCAAACTAATTTGGGGGTAAGGATCGCAACAGCAAAGTCGGATTTTAATTCTGACGAGTATTTAATTTTCCTATTTTTCAGGGTATTTAAATATTATTAAAATATTCATCAAAATTTCGACGTCTTCCGATTGACTCGAGAATATCACCCCTAGCTAATTTTGGGGCAATGAGTGCAATGGTGTAACAGCCCAAACTCTTAACACCAAGGTATTGTCCGCTTTGGCAATGGCAGATTTCCTAGGAGAGCCTTGAGAGCTTGAGAGGTCATTTCTTCTTCTTCTTCAACTGCTATCAAGAAGAGGAAGGGGCTAAGGTTTATTCCAGCAATATGTATAGTAAGGACGGGAAGAAGGGAAGAGAGGAATGAGTTTAGTTATGCAATAATGAGGGGGTGGAGAGTTGAGAGCCAAAGGCTCTCTTAATGGGGGAGAGGACATCCAATGGATGGGATAGGGGAGGGGCTGGCAGGAGATAAGGGGACAACTAGGCTGAGCACAGTAGGGGGCTGAAGGGAAAGGGGGCTCAACTAGGTTTGGGTGGCTGTGGGTCCCACCCATCCAGGGAAGAAGCAAGAAGACAAAGATTGGAGTTTAAGAAATTAATTTAATTAATCTCAAAAATCATATTTTAAGAACATTCTCTAAAAAACCTTAAAAATTCAGCCCAAACTAATTTGGGGGTAAGGATCGCAACAGCAAAGTCGGATTTTAATTCTGACGAGTATTTAATTTTCCTATTTTTCAGGGTATTTAAATATTATTAAAATATTCATCAAAATTTCGACGTCTTCCGATTGACTCGAGAATATCACCCCTAGCTAATTTTGGGGCAATGAGTGCAATGGTATAACAGCCAAAACTCTTAACACCAAGGTATTGTCCGCTTTGGCAATGGCAGATTTCCTAGGAGAGCCTTGAGAGCTTGAGTGACCCTTTCTTCTTCTTCTTCAACTGCTATCAAGAAGAGGAATGGCCTAAGGTTTATTCCAGCAATAGGTATAGTAAGGACGGGAAGAAGGGAAGAGAGGAATGAGTTTAGTTATGCAATAATGAGGGGGTGGAGAGTTGAGAGCCAAAGGCTCTCATTATGGGGGAGAGGACATCCAATGGATGGGATAGGGGAGGGGCTGGTAGGAGATAGGGGGACAACTAGGCTGAGCACAGTAGGGGGCTGAAGGGAAAGGGGGCTCAACCAGGTTTGGGTGGCTATGGGTCCCACCCAGCCAGGGAAGAAGGAAGAAGACAAAGATTGGAGTTTAAAAAATTAATTTAATTAATCTCAAAAATTATATTTTAAGAACGTTCTCTAAAAAACCTCAAAAATTCAGCCCAAACTAATTTGGGGGTAAGGATCGCAACAGCAAAATCGGATTTTAATTCTGACGAGTATTTAATTTTCTTATTTTTCAGGGTATTTAAATATTATTAAAATATTCGTCAAAATTTTGACGTCTTCCGATTGACTCGAGAATATCACCCCTTAACACCAAGGTATTGTCCGCTTTGGCCTAAAAAGCCTCACGGTTTTGCCCTCAGAAGATAACTTCCCAGCAGGTCACCCATCCTGAGAGTGCTCCCACCTGAGCACGCTTAACTTTGGAGTTCTTATCAGGAACTTCATCGTTATCTGAAAAGGGGCCTTGATACTTAAGAGTTTCACTTATTACTACTTAAGTGGGTCTTCACAATCTCCCCAACTTAAGTAACTGACATCATCATCAGTATCCACACACAGATCCAAGAACCATCCATTGGGTAGATAGGACTAGAGGTGACCCCTACAGGCACAAGAGGTACCCACAACCATGTAGCACCTTAACCATAATGGGTTCAAGAGGCTGCTCACATGAAGTGGTACTTTGCCCTATATGGTACTTAGCTCCTATTTGACACCCTATGGCCTGCTCTGATACCATTTGTAACAGCCCAAACTCTTAACACCAAGGTATTGTCCACTTTGGCCTGAAAGACCTCACAATTTTGCCCACAGAAGATAACTTCCCAGTAGGTCACCCATCCTGAGAGTGCTCCCACCTGAGCTTGCTTAAATTTGGAGTTCTTATCAGGAACTCTACTATTATCTGAAAATGCGTCTTGATACTTAAGAGTTTCACTTATTACTATTTAAGTGGGTCTTCACAATTTTGTAACAGCCCAAACTCTTAAGCACCAAGGTATTATCCGCTTTGGCCTGAAATGCCTCACGATTTTACCCTCAAAAAATAACTTCCCAGTAGGTCACCCATCCTGAGAGTGCTCCCACCTGAGCACGCTTAACTTTGGAGTTCTTATCAGGAACTCCACCGTTATCTAAAAAGGCGTCTCAATATTTAAGAGTTTTACTTATTACTACTTAAGTGGGTTTTCACAATCTCCCAAACTTAAGTAACTGACGTCCTCATCAGTATCCACACACAGATCCAAGAACCATCCATTGGGTAGATAGGACTAGAGGTGACCCCTACAAGCGCAAGAGGTACCCACAACTATGTAGCACCTTAACCATTATGGGTTCAAGAGGCTGCTCACATGAAGTGGTACTTTGCCCTGTATGGCACTTAGCTCCTATCTGACACCCTATGGTTTGCTCTGATACCATTTGTAATAGCCTAAACTCTTAAGCACCAAGGTATTGTCCGCTTTGGCCTGAAAGGCTTCACGGTTTTGCCCTCAAAAAACAACTTCCCAGCAGGTCACCCATCCTGGGAGTTCTTATCAGGAACTCCACCGTTATCTAAAAAGGCGTCTCGATATTTAAGAGTTTTACTTATTACTACTTAAGTGGGTTTTCACAATCTCCCAAACTTAAGTAACTGACGTCCTCATCAGTATCCACACACAAATCCAAGAACCATCCATTGGGTAGATAGGACTAGAGGTGACCCCTACAAGCGCAAGAGGTACCCACAACTATGTAGCACTTTAACCATTATGGGTTCAAGAGGCTGCTCACATGAAGTGGTACTTTTCCCTGTATGGCACTTAGCTCATATCTGACACCCTATGGTTTGCTCTGATACCATTTGTAATAGCCTAAACTCTTAAGCACCAAGGTATTGTCCGCTTTGGCCTGAAAGGCTTCACGATTTTGCCCTCAAAAAACAACTTCCCAGCAGGTCACCCATCCTGGGAGTGCTCCCACCTGAGCACGCTTAACTTTGAAGTTTTTATCAGGAACTCCACCGTTATCTAAAAAGGCACCTCGATGTTTAAGAGTTTCACTTATTACTACTTAAGTGGGTCATCACAAATGGCAAAGTCCGATTTTTGATCTGAGGTTGATTTAGATAGGTCAATTTTCAGGGTTTCTAGATTTTCCAAAAATCAAAATTTGATTCATTTGAATCTTGATTTGGACTAGGCCTTAGAGGTTGACTGCTTATGACCTGATTAACACTTAAGACCAAGACTAGGACTGAGATTAGTCTTAATTGACTAAGGTAACAACTTGGGTTGTTACAATATTTCATGTGTCATCCCTAAGGAAGTGCCTCAGAGATCCGTCTCACCTCGTGCAGTTCCCAAAAATTCAGATCCAACATGATCTGTCAAATGCTGAGGAGCTAATTCGAATTTTAGCCCGTGAACGCAAGCAACTTAGGAACCATGCCATCGATATGATCAAAGTTTAGTGAAAGAATCGTACTTGCAATGAAGCCACTTGGGAGAAGGAATCCGATATGTGAGCTAAATATCCTAGACTCTTCGAGAATCCAGGTATTCTTCTATGCATTCCAAGCTTACAAATTCAAGTCATGATTCATTCTTGCCTTCTTATTTCCACTAGAGTAATGTCGAGGATGACATCGATCTTAAGTGGGGGAGCCTATAACAACTCAAGTTGTTACCTTAGTAAATTAAGACTAATCTCAGTCTTAATCTTGATTCTAAGTGCTAATTAAGTCATTAAGAGTCAACCTCTAAGACCCAGTCCAAGCTAGGAGCCAAATGAATCGAATCTGATTTCTGGAAAATCTAGAAATCCTAAAATTTGACCTACTCAAAATATACCTCAGATCAAAAAATGGGTTTCGCCATTGCGCTCATTGCCCCCAAATTAGATAGGGGTGATGTTTTCGTGTCCATCGGAAGTCATCAAAATTTCGACGAATATTTTAATAATATTTAAATACCCCAAAAATTGGGAAATTTAAATACTCGTCAAATCAAAAATCCGACATCGCCATTGCGTTCCTCACCTCTCAATTAGTTAGGGGCGAATATTTGGAAAATCTTTCGGGACTAAATAATTAATCAGATTTAATTAAAGTTTAATTAAATTAAATACATTATTTAAATTAATTATATAATTTAATATTCGCAAACGGCGCCGTCCGCCTCCGTTCCCCGCGCTTGACACCGTCTCAGTTTCCTCGTTAGCTCGATCGCGCAATCTGAGCCGTTCGATCGTGCGATCCGAGACGATCGAACGGCTCCTGTGACTCCCTCTTCCCTCGCCTTCTCCGTCGACTCCACGCGGCTCACCGCCACTGGCAGCACCAATCCGGTGCATTTGTAGCCTTGAGGCCTCTGTCGGGGGACTGTTAAGGCCTAGCCAGCATCTGGACTCGCGCAATTAGCGATCGAGAGCTTGGACCACCGACAAACGAGCGAACTCCCCCTCTGCTTCCCGTAATCGTTCGTCAATCAAGTACCCCCGCTTTCAATTCTTGTTTTATTTATAGCCAATCAAAGGATGTATTGTTAATTCATGAGGTAGATCATTGATTGACCGGGTTCGATCGGTCGATCGACGATCGGATCGAACCAATTTCACGCACGATCTGCAGTACATACCGTTACTGCCCCCTTCGCCGAGCCCTAGGCTATTATTAGGTTTAGCACCTACCAGCAATACTGGCTGTCCTAGCCGTTGTTGAGACCGCCGACAGATAGCCCTCGTTGAGCCCTTGCAGGCACCGTGCGGGCCCGGCCCTGAAGCCGCCGGAATCGCCGGAACTTCCGTGCCCTAATTCCCTCGGCTCGGGTAGCGCGAGACGAAGGTAGAGGCCTTCGGGACGAGCCGGGCCGGGCCCGCGTTCCTTTGGGTGCGACGAGCGAGGGTGGGCCCCGCGGCCAGATGTCGCGCGCCGGTTCGCCCCGTGCAGCGCAAGTGGGGCCTGCGCTTGTGCTGTGCTGACATCGCGTGGGGGCCGCAACGTCTGCCCCGACCTCTCAAATTTTGTCGCGTGTCCCGTGGGCCCGCCGCCGTCTCTGTCGTGGCCAACCGTGGCTGCCACATGTCGACGGCGGGTCTCGCCATATATATATAAAATATATATATATATATATATATATATATATATATATATATATATATATATATATATATATATATATATATATATATATATAATTTTGTAGTTTATCCCTAATTCTTCAAGCTTTAGCAAGGAAGGTTAAGGAAAGCGATAAAGCTCAGCTGGGTTCACTGGACCCTGACTTATCTTTGGATACCCAAGAAAATTGGGTATCTCAAAAGAAAAAGTCAAGGGCTACCAGGAGAACTAAAGCGGCTATCCTACTTATCAAATACCAATCCAGAAAATCTAGTAGAGTTAATTCATGTTTGACAAATCAGTTTTATTTTGGAATGTGCGTGGTATTGCTGACATAAAAACCAGGAAAAGGCTGAAATCTATTTGTAAGAGAAATAATGTTCTTTTCTTATGTATTTTTGAACCGCTTATTAATGGTGGGGCTGTTAGCAGATTAGCAAATTTTCTGGGTTTCTCCAATTTTCTAGTTAATGTTTGCAATAAAATTTGGCTTTTCTGGAAATCCCCCTTTCTTTTTGATGTGGTGGCGAATGAGGATCAATATATTCATGGTATTTGTTCCTGGCAGAGTTTGTGTTGGAAACTCTCTGCGGTGTATGCTAACTGTTCCTATACTTTGAGACGTCAGCTGTGGGTATCTATTGAGAATTGGTGTAACATGGATGATTTGCCTTATATTGTGGGTGGGGATTTTAATGTTATAAGGAAGGAATTGAAAAGAATTGGTAGAGGAAAGTTTTCTGGCATTGCTTCAAGAGAATTTAATGATATGATATGTAAAGCTGGCCTCATTTATCTTAATTTTTTGGGCTCAAACTTTACCTGGTCCAATAACCTAACGGTTTCCAGGATTGACAGAATTATGGTTAATCCAAATTGTTTAAGTTTATTTAACAATCTTCATATTAATCATCTTAGTAAGCTGGGGTCGGATCATGCTCCTCTTATTCTCCCCCTAACTTCTTCTTCCACCACTAAAGGAAGATTCAGATTTCAGAATATGTGGGTTCAACATTCAGATTTCTTGGAGTTTATTAAGTTTGTTTGGCATTCTCCCCTTGATCATGTGACCTCCCATATGATTCATCTTCATCTACAGCTGAAAAGGCTCAGGAAATCTCTATCCTTGTGGAATAAAACTGTTTTTG
Organism: Gastrodia elata; assembly: GCA_016760335.1. NCBI lineage: Eukaryota > Viridiplantae > Streptophyta > Magnoliopsida > Asparagales > Orchidaceae > Gastrodia > Gastrodia elata. The sequence continues at coordinate 17,015,365 of CM028686.1, read as the reverse complement.
GTAATATTTTTGATAATGTCAGATTGGCTGAAGCTAAGGTTGCTAAGCTGGAAGTGGCTGTTGATGTTTCTGGTTCCTGGGATCTAAAAGGTAAGTTGTCTAAAGCTCTTGATCATCTGGAAAATGTTCTGAATATGGAACAAGCCTTCTAGATTCAAAAACGTACACTTAAGAAGTTCAAAGATGGGGAGAGAAACACTAAATTTTTTCATTCCTGGGTGAAAGTCAAGCAGGCTTCTAATTCTTTTGTCTGCTTAAAATCTGATGATGGGAGCTGTATTCCCCAACAGATGTTGGGAAGTTCTGCTTGTGAGTTTTTTCCTAATCTTTGGTCTAGTGAGGGTTGTGATCTCAGTTTCTTAATGAAGTCCAGTTTCCTAGAATTTCTGACGAAGAGAATGCGAGGCTTATTTCTTCTCCCTCGGAAAAGGAGATTGAGGATGATATTACTCCATGAATGAAGACTCAGCTGCAGGCCCGAATGGTTTTTCTCCTCTTTTCTTTAAACACTGTTGGGAAATTATAAAAAAGGATGTTGTGGAGGAAGTTTTAGATTATTTCAGATTCAACTATATTCCAAAATTTGTCACTTCTATAGTTGTTGCCCTTATTCCTAAAGTTTCTTCTCCTAAGTCTTGGTCGGACTTTAGACCTATCAGTCTTTGTAATGTTTTCAATAAAATTTGCACTAAAATAGTGGCCAAAAGATTATGTTCTATTCTTCCTAAAATCATTTCCCCTTATCAAAATGCCTTTGTCAAGGGTAGGCTACTCTCGGACAATTTCCTCCTGGCTAAGGAACTTGTCCATGATATTGAAAAAACCTGCTTTGGGGGGAATGCTCTAATTAAATTGGATATGATGAAAGCTTATGATAGAATTGAGTGGAGTTTCTTATTTTCAATTCTTAGAAGATTTGGATTCTCAGAATTTTTTATTCAATTTGTTTATAAGTCTATTTCAAATGTGTGGTTCTCTATCCTTCTAAATGGTACTTGCGCTGGTTTTTTTAAATCTACGAGGGGAATTAGACAAGGGGATCCACTATCTCCTGCCCTTTTCATTATTTCTAATGACTTTTTTTTAAGAATAGTCTCTCATCATTTCTCAATTTTTTTTAAGAATAGTCTCTCATCATTTCTCATCATTTCTCAATTAGACAAGGGGAATGCTCTAATGCATTTTTGGTTCAAAATGCCCACTAACACTCTTTCTTTCTTTATTTGGAGAATGTTTAATAACTTCATTTTAGTGGAAGATATTCTGAAGCTTAGAGGATTTTCTTTAGCCTCTAAATGTGCTCACTACCAGTCGGAAGAATCTGTCTCATCTTTTTTTAAAGTGCTCTTATGCTGTAAGTATTTGGAGAGAGTTGAATCAATTTTTGAAGGTGAATGATATCTTGAATAAGGCCAACATAGTGGAGGTGCTGACTCTCTTTTGTAATGCTGACCCTTTTGTTTTCACTCTAATCTGTCGTGTTTGCTGGCAGATTTGGCAAGTCAGAAATCATTTAAGATGGAACAACCGCTCTATGTTCGTTTCTAAGTCCTTGTTTTATATTGGTAATTATATTCAGCTGGCTATTAATTCAGGCAAACAAGCTCCAAATGAAAGGTTTTCTAATTTTTTTACTCATAATTCTGCTTGTGTTACTCCTTTGGAGCCCAGAGGAATTATCTGTAGCATTTGGAAGAGTAGACATTCACTTTTTTGTCACATTTCTAGGATAAATTCTGGATTGATTTGGTTCACTAGAATGCATTGGCTTGGTTTCTCTGGTTGGGGCCTTAATTTTGTCACATGGCTTGTTAATCTTGAGGGGGTCAAAATCTGGTTAATCCCCTGGCTATTTCTTAATTATGTTTATTTAAATTGTGATGATTTGAACAATTTGTTTCTAGTTGGCAACAAGGAGTCATTCAATTTCTTTATAGAGTTTGTAAGGAAAAACAAAGGTATTTCTTCTATGTTGGAGAAGTGGGATCAGTTCAAGCGAGTTCCTATCTGGTGGATAATGGAAAGGTAATTGTGTTTATTTCCATCTATTTTTCTTCATGGACCGGATCGGATTTTCTTTCTGAATTTACTGCTGGATGGCCTTTTAGCAACCGCAGTTTTTTGGGAGATATTGGTTTGTGGGTCTTATCCGATTGGATGTCAGTAGTCATGTCTGCTGCTGCGATGTTCAGTGTCTCAGTTCTGGAATAGTTATTTTCATAATTACTTGTCGGTTGGGCTTCTGATTTCTGTTGTTTCTCTGCGGCTTCTTAAGTATGTTCTCAGCTTTTTGCTGGCATCTTGGCTATCTTCTTATCCGAAAGTACCATGTACGGTGGTGCTTTTTCTCATGGAATGCTGGCTGCTCTATAAGGTTTGGTTCTCTTCCCCATTTTTATCGGAAGCAGGATGACTTTGTCTGCACTTCTTTTTCAAAAAAATGGCGAGGGGAGTCCAGATTGCTTTTTTGTGGCAACTGCTAATTCAGTTCTGCGAGTCTACGCTCTCTGCTCAGCTAGGTCCGCTGTTCTTCGGCATTCCCAAAACCTTTTGGCTTAGTGCTATATGCTGGTGGTGCTGATCTTCCTGTTGGACGAGTCTGCATGCTGCTGCCTCCCCTTTCTGTCTACTGTTCGATTGGTGTGGTTCAGCTTTTGGATTTTCGCAGTAATGATTTTTTGTGACTTTTGATTGGTCTTAAGAGGTTTTTGTTTTTTATTTATTCTTTTGCTGGATTTACCCTGTTTTGTTCTAGATGGGTATTTTTTGTATGTTGATAAGGTTTTTGTGCCTGAAGGGCGGCTTGCTGTCTATGTGTTTAAGCTGCCCGACATGTTTGTATTAGTCCTGTTTGGAAAGTCAATGAAGTGGATGGTTCTATTAAATATATATAAATATATATATATATATATATATATATAATTTTGTAGTTATAATTACTATGATTATATGTAATTAGATTAATTAATTAAGTTTAATAATGATTAATAATATATTAATATATAATTAGGAAATATAATAATGAGTAATTAAACTAAATAAACCTAATTTAATTAAGAGATATTAAACAGTAAATAAGAAATTATTTAGATTAATTAGTATTGTAATTACGATTAATATAATTAAATAATTATTAATTAGTAGATATATTATTTAAAGTAATTATGTTTATCTAATTAAATAGTTAAGATAGTAATAATTAAATAATAGATTAATTAATAATTAATAATAATTAATTATAAATTAATGACGATTAATTGATTAATTAGCAAATACAGAAAAATCATTTTAACTATAAGTAAGAATAGTAAATTAATTCAATTTGAATAAATGAATAATAATTTTATTTATTTAAATTATTTTATTTAAAATTCTTAAGAGTTTAATAATTTTTTGTACAATGATCTAAACATAGCAAATATATGTCTCACTTTACTCAAAAAAATAAAATGAATCAAATGACGTAATTTAAAAATTCATTTTGGGGTACTATAATATAGTGACATTTTATGACATAAATAAATCATCCCAACTTTTAACCTAATTGTCCAAATATATGTAATATGGGTCTCAAATTACTCAGGAGAACAGCCTCAACACCATAGAAGTATTAGTTTTCTCATTTGGAGCTTAGTTTGAAAAGTAACATTTAGAACCCTACCCTAAAAATGACCAAAATGCCCCTAAGACTTCAATTGACCATAACTTGGTCAGTTCAGCTCCAAATTCAAAAATTCAAACTATCTTAGAATTTTAATGTCATCAATAAACTGAAATAAAATATAAGATTTGAAACCTAGAAAATTAGAAAATGATCAAAATACCCCTAACCTTAGTTAGGCCATAACATGACCATTTGAAGTTCAAATTGGGTTTACTCCCTGTCAACACACTCAGTATATTATAGGAAAGCTATAAAAATTGACTTTTCTGAAATTAGATCTTCAAACAGAAAAATTTGATTTTTGCCACCCGTTGATCGACCAAAATTATAGAATTACCCTTAGAAATGGAAATAACCATAACTCTGTCGTTTGACCTTAGAATGCAGTGTTCTTGGACTCTATGAAATCCTTGAATAGTAACCAATAGTAAAATGCACAAAAATTTAGATCCTGTTAGGTGTAAATTACAAGATTGCCCTTAGGTCAAAAATCTTAGTTTGGATCTGTATGATCCGTTTCTTGTCCAAATTGAGCGTATTTACTGTCTATCTTCATGTTAGAGAGTAAGGAATCATTTGGCAATAAGAAATTCCAATTTGGAGCCCTAAATCAAAATGTATATTTTTGGACCCTTAAGTAGGGGCAAAATGGTCATTTTGCCCAAAATTTAGGTTAAGTGTCCTTAACCTCTAAATTGTCTTTTAAATCACTAATATCAGTATTAGAGCTCTAATGGAATCATTTAAGTGATTAAATCAGTAATTCAATCAACTTATTAAAATCCTTAATCTCCTCTAAGTTTTTTTTTAGGATCTTACACCTCATATTGGAACTACTCCTAAGACTAAGGTTAGATCATAGGTTAGATTTCATTCATTCAAAAATAGGGTTTTTCAATGAATAAATCCTTTATTTTATTAGTTCTTTAGATTTTTATAACTTAATTTGATTATTTTGTCTTTTAACCTTAGATTCATGATAGGGGATTCATCCTATTAAGTTTGATTTACTTAATAGGATTTGCCTTAATCAATAGATCACTTTTAGAATAAAACCTAGATCTATTGTATTATTCTTTTGGATTTTGTGATTAAGCCCAAATTTGTGGTGTTAAATACATAATCTATAGCTTAGTAGATCTTGATCATATCTTAGATGGCATGTCTAAATTCATAAAACTAGAACATATGATTTATTGATTTAACTTGTAGTCGTATTTGATTGAATTAGATTAGAACCTGCTCAGTTCTAATCCTTTTTAACTTATAAGGCTGAGCTTCGAAGTTACACTCGGTAGTAGGAATTGAGATACTGAATTGGTGTAACTTGGAATAGTTAGAATGGTTAAATAAGAAAAAAATGATATCATCATGCTTAGTAGAGTCCCTTGCTTACTATTTGACTTTGTGCTACGCATTCCTTGAGTTTTGTGCTTATTTTCCTTGGACATGTCATATAAGAAAAATGTTGTTGCATGAAAATGAAAACTTAAAATATTAGGAAAATATTTGCATTTGGGTTCAGTCTTTAGTTGATTATAGTGCACATTACCCTAATTGACAGGGGTAAAGAGAAATAAGGATGCTTAACATTACTCATTGAGGAGTGTGTGTTAAGCTGGGAACCATCATAGCCTTGTAGACATGCTTGACTCCTCAGTTATTTCTAGATGTGTCCACGAAAACAAAAGTAAAATAATTAAAAGATTTTGTATAATATTATCTGCCTCTTCAGCTTTGCCTTACTTTTATTCTATTCTTTATACCATAGCCCAGAAAGGCTATGGGAATCTCTGTCTGCCCTAGCCTAGAAAGGCTATGGGAATATACTGGGCTTAGTTAACCAATTCTTTCTAATATGGCAGTTATACATTTTTTTCAGTTTGTCAGCTTACTCTATATTATGATGCTGATGCATGTTATTTCAGTCAGATGTGTTTCCTATTTTGACCACTAAAATGAGTAGAATCTTAACCAACAATAAAATTCTAGTTTCTATAATTAGATTTTTTAACTTTTTCTTAATCATACAAAAACATATTAGTGAATATTTTGCTTAATCCTTAACCAAATTTCATGAGTAATATCTCATCTTTTCATTTATTAGAGGAGAGCCTGATTATGGAGTCATAAATATTTTCCTATGCTTAATTTGGCTAATTACCCACTAATTACTCTAAAACCTTAATTAGTGAATAATTTAATCATTTGAGCTCTAATTTTAGTGATTATGGTGTCTAATAATTTCTTAGCCAGTGTAGAACTTAAGGATAACCTAAGACTTTATTTTTTAGATTTTATTTTATTTATCATTTATTAATGAGCCTAAGCCCTAATTTGTGCTCATTAAGCTCAATTCTTAATCAAATTCAGAGTTTAAGGTGTTAATATTTTCCTTAAATAGTAAAGAATTATTTGGCCTTAAGTAAATTTAATTTGGAACCCTATAACATAAAGTCAACTTTGGAACCTTAATGAAGGGCATTTTTGGTAAATTTGAGTATATCTTGATTTAAGTGCAAATATAACTTCCCTTGCTATCAATTACCCTTAAAATTAGTAAGCAAAGTGTTTAGAATTTAGTTTAAGCTAGATTAAATCATATTTATTCCTATTGGCCTAAATGTTAATTTTTGCCCTAATTAGGCTGAGTTAATCTTAAGGTGAGTAAATGTGAATTTAGAATCCACATTTCCTTTCTTAATGCTTAAATAAAAGTTAATAAAGCATCTATAACTAGCTTAGACTTGTTTTGGTCTTGTAAAATCATCTTAAAGTAAAACCTTAGTAATGACTTAAGAGTTTCATAAGGGTTCTAGTAAAGATAATTCACCTTTTCCTTCTTAGATCTATATTCAATGATCATATAATTTTGTTCTATTAAGTAATGAATTTACTCAATAAATTGTGTATTAAATCTATAAGTTAGAGGTTTTACCTAGAAAGGCTATGGGAATATACTAGGCTAGATTAGCCAATTCTTTCTAATATGGCAGTTATATATTTTTTTTAGTTTGTCAGCTTACTGTATATTATGATGCTAATGCATGTTATTTCAGTCAGATGTGTTTCCTATTTTACCTGCATACTTATAATTTTATATAGGATGCTATACTTTACTGCTTATATTATATGTACCATTTTCAAATTTATCTTTTAAATTAGCATGTGTCATATGATCATTAGCATGTTTAGGTTTAGACTTTTGTTTCAGTACCTTTACTTATTGTATTATATATGTATGCCCCGTCTTGTTTAGTTACTTGAGGTATGCTTTTTTCTCAATCCTTGCTTAGTTATAAAGATTGCATTTATAACTTATTCACATTTCTTTGTATGCTTACTTGCTCCCATTCTTGATAAAAGTTGATTTATTTAGAGTAAAATGGTGATATTAATAAATGCTTAATAAAATTTATTTGCCTAAAATGTACTTAGACATTTTGTCTAACAAGATTTTTTTTTATTGGCTGGGGCCCTGCTTCCGCACTCTATATGTATGCTTGATATAGTGACTGATTCTCTTATTTATACTGAGCATATCCTTCTCTCAACAGTGGATTGTGAATTTTACCTAATCCAATGTAGTGAGGGATTTGCCAGAGTGACACTCCACTCCTTAGCCTAATCATTGCTGGCTTGGAGAGTGGGGCGCCACAGGCCATGTCGTCATCTCTATGGCGAGAATTATCTCCCTATAGTAAACTCTATAATAGCAATTAGGGAAGATAAGACCCCAATGATCCCGACAATGTCACGAAGGGCTTCTAGGTGCGTTCGATGCACCATGGTCCAAGGATCATGTAGTGATCAAGATTGAGTCATGGAGTGGCCAAAGCATTTGCAATTTTGAAGAAAACCCCAACTTTAATTCAGCCAAGTGTTGGGGTCTTCGTGAAAATGATGCAGAATAGTGCGGGTCGAGCGCCCACGACCTAAGCTATTCGACAGTAGAGGGTTGCCAGGTCTCGACCGACTTATGTTGTCCAGCTGAAGGTAGACCATTCAAATACTAGTCGACCCGACAGAGCCCACAAAAAGAAAATAGAACAATGCTATCTGATTTTTATTAAACCTAAAGTTTAAGCCTTAGTAAAAGATATGGAATCTAGGATTTCATTTATTTTAGTCAATTTGCATCCAAATCATATGATCTTATATACAATTTTGATCAAAAAATTATGTAGATTAATAAAATGCAATAATATTTTACTTTATGTAGATAATTTTCTTAATTATACCATAATCATCCAAATGCCTGATTAGTGATTATTAACTTAATTGCTAAGCCAAATTACATGTTTAGGGTCTCCATTTCTTCATTATACATATTAGAATTTAATTATAAGAATAAATCTGGTAGACATTAATTATATATACTTTTGCATGAATTAAGACTTAGCTTGATTATCTTCTTTACCTTAACAACTTGCCTTTAGTAATTAGAAGGATTAATTGGTTGTTGATATCCTTATGAGATAATGTTAAATTTAGTCAAGCTAAATTATTGAAATAGGATGTCTTACTTGTGATATTTTGATGTAAAATCCTAGATTTACTATGCAAACCCTAAGAATTGAACTTATTCTTATGGTTGATTAATCCAATGAAAACTAAACTTGTACTTACATTTTTATGGTAGTAGGACCAATTAAAGAATTTAGATATCATCACTTTGGAGTCTACTGTTAAACTATTTATATTTAAGTTTATCTCTTATAGCTTTGAAAATCCTTGGATATTAAAGTTTGTTAGAACTATACCCAATAATATGATTAGTATTATAGTATGGTAATACAATACACATCTATAACTTAACTATGATCTTTAGTTGATTTGAGAAATTGGTTATTTTGCCTTGTAAGGAACTGTAGAGTTATTATCTTATCTTAAATATTTAGATAAGTATAGTTCCTATAAGGACAAACATCCCAAACCTATTGTGTGCTATGAATTACAGTTTGAACATCTTAGTTTGGGAAAATAAATTATGTCTTCTATCCCTATGTGTAGGGATAAGTATAATTAAACAACCTAAAGATTCAATTCACCTTACTTAGAACATACCAGTTATATGTATGTACTTATAACATATGATAAATTAGGTTAATGCCACCTTTTATATATATATATATATATATATATATATATATATATATATATATATATTTCAAAACATCACTTTTCAATACTCAAAAGAATTTTACAGACGACTGACTTGTATAGGAATCATGTTTAGAAAATCAAACCAAAAATTGGATTGATTTTAACAAGGATAAACAAAAGCCAAAAGAATATCATTTTGGAGGGCTACAAACATTTGGCCCAAACCAACAAAAGATCAAAAAATCTCTGATAAGCTCCTCCTGATTAGACGCACATAATACAGATAGACAAAAACAGAATTAAGAACAAAAAAATAAACCATAACACATTCAGACTGAAGTCAAAAGCCTTCATGAGCAGTAGCAGAAGATCAACAATCGCCAAGTCCAAGCACTGAAAAAAGGCTTGACACCAAGTGGAGCCAAACGAACCTACTGAATTCATCATCGACGACTAAATCAAGCTGCCAGCAGTAGCACCAGACAAAGCCCGGACATTGCGAATCCAATTAAGAAAACCAACTTGAGAACTTGCAACATAGAATCATAGTTCTGAAAAACTAGAGAATTAAAAATAGAAGAAGCCAAAGAGAGATAAGCCAGAACACAGGGATAAACAGTTCAGGTTTCCACGATAGGAGGGAATAAATTCCCGAAGATACTAACAAAACCACTGCATAACTATCCAAGATATGGAAGATCAGACCTGGGCCCATCCTGAAAAATAAAGGAAAGCTGCACCTAAAAATCGAGAAAAAACCAACCCAACTGAGAGTCGACCACAGCCACAGACAGAAAAGAAAAAAACTGAACAGCTATTAAGAAAGTTCAACACTATATATAGGCCTCCAATAGAAGAATCTCAAATGCCAGATCTCAGCCACACTTAGAATACCACAAATACCCCTCAAAACTTGCGAAAGAAAACCGAAGACAGTCCAGAAGTACAAAAAAGATACTACAAGCAGACAAGATCTGGATAATCAAACGTCATACAGCAAACCAAAACTGCAGAAAAACCATCGGTGCCCTTTCAAAAAAGAAATTAAAAAGAAAATCAACCAGAGACCAGTTGAACACTATAAAAGGACCAAGCCAATCAAAACCACAATTCTGCAGCCACAGCTTTCTGTTTCAGAACCACAACAAAACAAAAAAATCTATAGCCACCAGCAATTAGAGCAGTTGCAAAGAGTATCCTTAGGTATCCTGCCATCTAGCTCTAATAAAACCAAAACTTTCAAAGCAAAGAGTGCTAAAATTTCTGCAGCTACCAAAATTTTACCTTAAATTCCTTAATCCAAAATTGATAAAGATCAGAAATCTCAGAATTCTTACTTCTTAACTTCTTCTTACAAGCCAAGATATTCTCCTTTGAACCAGAAAAATAAACGTGATCAACAAAACCATTTGACAAAAAAAAGCAATATATAAATAATTAAGGAATCACCCACAGGCAAAAACCATTAATAAAAACTACATTCTCCCAACCAATACAATCGATATAATCCATAAAACTTCTCACCCAATAAACCTTTAAGATAAAATAACCATAACCATTCCTTTGCACTATAAACAACAAATTTGAATAAAGGGCTCTTCCAGAATGCGAAAACGCATGATTCCAGGGGCAAATAGCAAAATTACAGGAGGAATCAAAGTACAAAGGAAAAATGACATTTTGGAAAAGAATCCCGTAGCAATAGCTAATTTCATAAGCTTATCGATAGCAAAAATAAATCTCCAAATAGAAATAAATAAAGAATTCCACCTAACCGAATTTCTAACCTTCCAAATTTGCCAACAAATCTGACAAGCAAGAGTAAAGCCAAACTTACTTGCCACTTTTTTCCAATTTAATAACACTTCAGTTACTGTAAAAGAGCTGCTAAGACCATTAAAATGCCAAAGATGGTCATAACACTTCCATAAACTACTTGCATAAGAGCAAAATTAAAAAATATGAGATAAAGATTCTTCATTATTGCAAAAAATGCATTTAGAAGCCAACAAAATTCATCTATCTTTTAGCACTTCATCTGTAGAAATAAAATTTTTCAAAATTCTCTAAATAAAAAAAGAAAGAGCTGAAGAAGGAAGCTTAAATCAAACCCAAGGAGATAAAGGAAAGAAAAGGAGAGAGTTTTCCTTGCCAATTTTAGACAGGGTTTTAATTTTCTCCCCATAACTATATTCATGACATCATCTCCGATGCAAATCCGAACTTCACAAATGATTTTAATGATATTGTTGTCAGTTAGCACTTCCTTCAGATTTTGAACATTCTAAGGACCCTCACTCCAAAAATCCAAGACCTTAGCAAAAGAATTACCAGGAACAGGGTGAAGAGAAAATAAAGGCCCCTCCTGTAACCAACTATCGAACCAGAAAGAAATCTTTCCCTCAGCAAGATCCCAAGAGATACACTATTCCGCTACACTTCTGAACCTCAAAAGATTTCTCCAAAAGGCTGAATCATTTTGTTTAGGACCTCTTACAACCACATGATTAGTTTTACCATACCTTTTATTCATATAAGAAGCCCATAAACCTTCATCCCTTCTAAGACGCCACAAGTATTTAACACAAAAAGCATCTGTTGTGTTACTGAAAGGAAGAAAACCAACTCACCATTTTTTCTGTGAATCGCAAGATCATCCCAACAAGACCAATGGATAACTTTCCTAGTCCCTTAGCTTCCCCAAAGAAAACCATTACAAACTTTAGTTATCATATTGATAAACTTTTTTGGAGGCTTCAGAACAGCTAGAAAATGATTAGGCATAGAATTAATCACAGCTTGTAAAAGGATAATTCTACCCCCAAAAGAGAGACATTTAGAAGTCCACCCATTAATTTTACCAGTTATAGCCTACAAGATCTGACGAAAATGGGACGAATATGCAATACCTTTCATCAAAGGAAGACCTAAATACTTTAACAGAAGTGTAACTTGCGAAAGATTAGACATATTTAAGAGATTTGCACTTCTACTACTAGGAACAACTTTTCCAAAAACTACATTAGACTTGCCCATGTTGACTTTCATACCTGAGACCTTCTCCATATGGCACAAAATGTTTAGCATGGTTTTAAGAGCCTTAGAAGAAGCTTTACAGAAAGTAAGAGTATCATCTGCAAACGAAAGGTGAGATATAATGCTTCTAGCAGAATTATGAAATGAACTCCCTTTAGTTACACTAAAAGAATGAGATAAAATTCTTGAAAAATAATTATTTGCAATGATGAATAGAGAGGGAGACAAAGGGTCACCCTACCTAAGTCATCTTGAAGACTTAAAGAATCCATGACTAGACCCATTTAGAAGAATAGAAAACTAGATATTAGAAATATATTTATAAATAAATTGAATGAAAGCCTCAGAAAAACCAAAATTTCTAAGAATGTTAAGAAGAAAGCTCCATTCAATCTTATCATAAGCCATCATAATATCCAATTTAATTATAGTATTTCCACCCAGACATTTTTTATCAATATCATGCACAAACTCTTTAGCAAGAAGAAAATTATCTGAAAGAAGCCTTCCTTTGACAAAAGCATTTTGATTAGGAGAATTGATTCTATTAAGAATAGAACTAAGTCTATTAGCCATAACATTAGTGGCAATTTTATTGAAAATGTTACAAAGACTAATTGATCTAAAATCTGCCCAAAATTTTGGTCTTTCCACTTTGGGAATCAAAGCAATAGAGGTAGAGGTCACAAACTTTGGAATATAATTAGACTGAAAAATGTCTAACTCCGCTTCCCAAACATCATTCTTAATAATCTCCCAACATAATTTGAAGAATAAAGGGGAGAAACCATCTGAACCTGCCACAATATCCTCCTTGAAAACATGAATAACCTTCCACCTCTTTCAAAGAAGGAGGAGACAGCAGCCACAGATTTTCTTCCTCAAAAATTTTTGGAAATGTTAAATCATTCCTTAACATAGAGAGATCACAGCCCTCTCCTTGCCAAAGGGAGTTAAAAAAATTACACGCTGAAATCCCCAGAGAATCAAAAGGAATGCAATTATCACCAGCATCCTTAAAGTGAGAATAAGCATTAGTAGAATGCTTAATATTAACCCAAGAATGAAAAAAATTTGTATTTTTTTCACGATCTTTGAATCTTTTGAGCGTCAATTTTTGAATCCAAAACGCTTCTTCCATACTCAAAACTGAATCTAAGTGTCTATAAGCTTTATCAAGATGTTCTTTCTCTAAGAGAGATTTAGAGACATCCACTAAAGCTTCAAGATCTGCCACTTTCGATTTCGCTTTACTAACATTTTCAAAGATATTACCAAAATGATCTTTATTCCAGAAAATAAGAGATTTCTTTAACCTTTTCAATTTTATATGAAGTCTAATCATGGGAGAAACATTCAACTCCACTGGATCAGACCAGTTCAAATTAACTAGCTCAAGAAAATTTGGATGCTGGACCCACATGTTTTGAAAACAAAAACCACTTTTACCTATAGAATAAGAGACAAGAGGCAACAGGAGAGAAGCATGGTCAGAACCAAATCTTCCAAGATGAGCAACTTGGAGATTATTGAACAAACTGGCAAAAGTTAGATTAACTAAAAATCTATCAATTCTTGAAACAGTAGAGCCGTTGGACCAAGTAAAAGGAAATCCAGAAAAGTCAAGATCCATTAAACCTGAATTACTGATCATAGTATTGAAATCTCTCATGCAGAATTACAGGTTTGACTCTTTCCAATACATTCAGACTCTTTACTAACTACATTAAAATCTCCCCCAATCAAATAGGGAGAATCATCTAGATTACACCAATTTTCCATGGAATACCATAAATTTCTCCTCAAAATATAAGAACAATTAGCATAAGCAATAGATAATTTTCAGCTCTGGTTTTTCCAGACACAATTCCCATTAATACATTGGTCCTCATTTTCCACAACATCAAAAAGAAAAGGAGGATTCCAAAAGATCCAAATCTTACCATTGATATTATTAAAAATTTTGAAAAATTAAGAAAATTTTCAATCCTTTTCAAAGAAGAATGCTTGATTAAAGGTTCCAAAATAAAAAATTCCCTTCCATCAAAGAGTGATTCTAAATGATTTCCTGAACTAGGGTCTTCTAGAAGCATTCAGCCTTAGACCTACAAACCAACCATTTTTTTTAGAGAAACCCACTCCTTACCATCATAGTCTAGAAGCAATAGATCAGATTCTGATTACTTCTGACTCCCAACCTCAGACGAAGAATCAATTTCCTTTTTCTGTATGGCTTCTAATATTAAGGAAATAATATTATTTTTAACAGCAAGATTTTCTGTAGACTCAAATGGAACAGAGCAATCCTTAATCACTGCTTGAATTTTCAACGAGGACTTACCTACATAGGGGATAATAGCCTGATCAGAATTCTTAACAAACACAATATTATGAACAACAAAAACCATATTTCTTTTATTCCTCCATTGAGGCTTTGAAAAAACTTTACATTCTGACTTAATGTGACCACATCTTTTACAGGCCAAACATTTAACATATTCTTTTTCCACCTTAACTTCCTGAAAATGTTTAAAAAGGTTACCAAAAATTAAAATGAACTTAGGGCTTCTCTTAGTGATATCAAGATCAACCAAAACGTTTGTACGGGGAGCATGCCAAAAACCAGACAATTTATCAATCGCAATCGGAGCACCTATTTTACTAGCTAAGGCCCATAAATGATGAGGATTGTTTAATTTCAGGCGAAGTGACGGAAAATTAATCCAATGGGGTTCAAAACAAGAATTCATCACATTATCCAAATCTTAGTCAACAAGAACCTTGATTGTTCCTCTTGAAAGTTTAATAAAGCGAATTGAAAGAAAATCAATAAAATCTTCAAAGAAAACCAGAGAAATTGAAAAATTATTCTTTGGTAAAGAACGGATCCAAAAACCTCATTTACAAAACGAGTTCAAGAAAGAGTTTAAAACCTTTATTGAGATCCAGCCCTTCAAACACATACCGATCATGGAAAAACCACCTCCTTTGCATGGCAGATAGATCGAAGGTGTAGAAAGATTAGAGTTAAGGAAATCTTTACCAGATTCCAAAGAGGGTTTGGGGAGGAGAGGGGGAAACTCATCTTCATCAAGCTTCTAGATTCCGAGATCGCGCTTAATGAAGACGACCGAAAACCTAGAAACGCCCGATCCACTTATGGATCAAGACATTTTTCAATATATATATATATATAGCATTCATATATATATATATGACATTCTGCAACATTATCAGATGCATATTCAATTGGTATATATTACAGTTCAATTTCATATTTTCATTCAGTTTATAATTTTATTTTTTGTACCTTATTTTCAGTACATTTATTCTTAGTTCTAGTATCACTCAGTTTCTATTTTAGTAATTGAATTTACCATACAGCTTTATTTTCAATTTATACACTTTGATTTCTATTTTATTGCTTATTTATTGTTGATGAATAATATCCCTAAAATGTAAGAAAAATATTGTAAGCAGCCTAAAATGTACTTAAACTCATTATCTAACATAAGATTTTCTCTTTTTATGACTGGAGACTTGACATGTAAAACCAACATGTCAGGCTTAGGGTAGTTTGATGAACCCACTTTTGAGGAGATTCAAGAGATCCAGGATGAGATGGAGGAGCAATAGCCATCGAATTGATGATTTTAGTGCTTAGGTTTACTTATTTTGTTGGTGAGATGAGAGAGTTTATCTTATTGAATATTTAAACTTGGTCTATAATAATTCTTAACTCTAAATGCGTTATTTACTTTTCTTTTCTGAGATGAATGGTTTACTTAGCTCTATGATGAATGATATGAATAAATATTTAAAGATTTTGTATTTTGATGTTATTTATATTATCTTATACTCAGTCCTGTAATATGATCACTTCTTAAGGCTTACTTCATATATATTGGCTATTTTTGTAAAGTTTCATTCTGCCAATGTATAAGGGTAAGTTAACTAACGCTTAAGGTAAAAGTACTATACTTATCTTAAGGATTAGGCTCAACCACATCGACCTTTGTTGCAACATTCATGGGAAGTGAGATAATTCATGTGGTCCTAATCGACCTAACAAGATGCGTTAAGTAAAATGGCTCATCGCTTCGCTTTTGTTGATGTCCCGGTTTAACTAAATTTAACCTTCTAGCCTGAGCTCAATCGCTTCCTCAGGGCTATAAATAGCCCTAAACTTTCCACTGTGAGCTATTTGCTCACTATGTCGCACTAGGACCTCCAATTGCAAGCTTCTTCGCTGCACTTTTTGCAAGTTGGTTCCTATCATCCCGTTGATCCTCCCGCAGCTACTAGAAATCCTTCCATGTGTGTTAGTGTGTGAGACTTGATGTTCAAGCCCCCAACAGGTCATTGGCAGCTTAAGAAAGCTCTAAAGAGTGAGCTCAAACCCTAAAGTGCCCTCAAGCTTCCTGCATTCAGCTCTAAAATTCAAATCCAAATACATTCCTCCCCCATTGAGCTAAACTAGATCAATGATGCAAATCCTTGTTGATTCTTTGGCATGTTGATCTAGAAGCATTCTAGGATTAGTTGTTAAAGTTCATGGTAGCAGCCATACAGTGGTGACCACTATTTGGAGAAGGGCTGATATACCCTGCATTTTCTCTGATCTCCAGCTAGCAATTGAACTCCCATTGGGAATCCAGTTTCCATGAATTGTTATTTTGCACCAGAGCCTATTGATCGACAAACCTCTGAGCGATTAGGCGCACCCAACTGGATATCTTCTGCTCGATGCTTCAATATTACTATACTATACTAAGCTTGAGAAGGACTCCACTGATTTAGCCACATCTGCACCAATCTAGGTTAGGACTTCTCTTCGCCTTGACATGTTGAACAGTCAGGAGGAAGAGGCAGCATGGCATAGCCTCTATAGGGAGAATTTACTCTTCATAACAAACCCAAGAAGAAGAATATGGTGTCCTACGTTTTAACATCTACGGCGCTCCCGCAAGGGGCTTCATGGTGCAATCGGCGCATCCGGATGCAAATAGCATTTTGCGATTGAAATCATTCCATGAGGTAGCCTGGGTGCACTGAATTCATCGTTTCTCCCTAACCCTAGTGACCCGCCATCAGGCTTCCTTCGCACATTTAAGGTCTCAATGTTTCATTCGTGCAGACTCGTCGTCGTTTCTCCTTAATTCATATGGTTTGTCATTTAAAAAATTTCATTTAAATTAATGAAATAAATTAGTCAATTCAAATCTCATTTTAATGAAGCTCTATACTATTTTGACCACTAAAATAAGTAGAATCTTAACCAATAATAAAATTCTACTTTCTGTAATTAGATTTTTTAACTTTTTCTTAATCATAAAAAAACATATTAGTGAATATTTTGCTTAATCCTTAACCAAATTTCATGAGTAATATCTCATCTTTTCATTTATTAGAGGAGAGCCTAATTATGGAGTCATAAATATTTTCCTATGCTTAATTTGGCTAATTACCTACTAATTACTCTAAACCTTAATTAGTGAATAATTTAATCATTTGAGCTCTAATTTTAGTGATTATGATGTCTAATAATTTCTTAGCCAGTGTAGAACTTAAGGATAACCTAAGACTTTATTTTTTAGATTTTATTTTATTTATCATTTATTAATGAGCCTAAGCCCTAATTTGTGCTCATTAAGCTCAATTCTTAATCAAATTCAGAGTTTAAGGTGTTAATATTTTCCTTAAATAGTAAAGAATTGTTTGACCTTAAGTAAATTTAATTTGGAACCCTATAACATAAAGTCGACTTTGGAACCTTAATGAAGGGCATTTTTGGTAAATTTGAGTATATCTTGATTTAAGTGCAAATATAACTTCCCTTGCTATCAATTACCCTTAAAATTAGTAAGCAAAGTGTTTAGAATTTAGTTTAAGCTAGATTAAATCATATTTATTCCTATTGGCCTAAATGCTAATTTTTGCCCTAATTAGGCTGAGTTAATCTTAAGGTGAGTAAATGTGAATTTAGAATCCACATTTCCTTTCTTAATGCTTAAATAAAAGTTAATAAAGCATCTATAACTAGTTTAGACTTGTTTTGGTCTTGTAAAATCATCTTAAATTAAAACCTTAGTAATGACTTAAGAGTTTCATAAGGGTTATAGTAAAGAGAATTCACCTTTTCCTTCTTAGATCTATATTCAATGATCATATAATTTTATTCTATTAAGTAATGAATTTACTCAATAAATTGTGTATTAAATCTATAAGTTAGAGGTTTTACCTGAAACTATAGCTTTAGACTTGAAGTCATATTATTTTACCTTTTGATTTTTTATTAGCTGTCTTTATTATTTACTTTAATAATTCCTATCTATTGAATCAGATTATCCTCAATTTAGTTTTGGAGAGTGCAGTTTGAGTCAAAATATACCTTAGATGTTTAGAACATTGGGTTAAGAGGCCAAAACCCCATATGTTGGAGCTTTAACTCTTAATCCTCTGAATTTATGTAATACTTATCAAGATTAGTTTGGGATAATAAATATATTAACTAGGACGATTGATTATTTAACTTTTGTAGGTAATATTATCTAATTTTGGATTAGAACTTGATTAGTTCTAATATTTGAGCTTATAGAGCTGTGTTTTTGAGATTATACTGGATAGTAAAATATTGGAGATCCAGAACTTGTATATTCTTAGAATAGTTAGAACGAATAATTAAAAAATAAAAGATATTGCAAATTTTGATTAGTTACTCCTTAAATCCTTAATTTGAATGCTATGTTTTACTTTGTTTTTGAGATTGTTACCTTGTGCATATATAGATAAGATATATAATATTTGATGAATATTTCATTAAAGATTTGTAAAACAAGCCATTCTTTTTTCATCAGTTAACTTAAACCTCAGTAAATCATCTAACAGTACAGTCAAGTGTGCCCTAGGTAGTCTGTCTCCTCAGTTCTTATTATGATAGAGTTGACTTAAATTCAGTCATAAGTGGTTTAGATGATACATGTTTGATTATATAGTCTAGCTCGAATTTAGCCATGAGTGATCTAGATGATACATGTGGGACTTTCTGTTAAGTGGCTATATTTATCTAGTTATTGTTATGGCAAGCTAGTCTCGACATACATCCACTTAAATGAGGATTTCAGTTCTATTTACGTACAGTTCAACTTAGGTTAGTTTACAATTTTGTAGTTCTTTCTGTGCTTTTATGTTTTTCAACATATTTTCTAGCATTATTTATATCTATGCTTGATAGGATGTTAGATTTTCAGTTCTTTTTTATTCAGTATGTTCAATTTTGACCATATTTGCTTAGAGATGTTCTCTTATGCTTATAGTAGCTAATATATATGTGCTTAACCTTATTTGTAGCAACTAGATTTGAGGTATGTTACTTTACTTGCTTCGTTTTTGTTAAGTTTAGAAATATTGTATTTATAGCTTCCTTATTCAATTGAATGCTTGTTGTACCTAAATTACTTCGGTTAATTTGTGATATCTTGAATGTTATTAATAAATTTATCATCCTAAAATATACTCAGGTAATTTGTCTAACACAAGATCTTTTTTTTTTTCTTGATTGGGGCCCTGACATGTAATAACCTACATATCAGATCTAGAGTTATTTGAAGATTCTTCCCCAGGTAGGAGCAAGAGAATGATCCTTCTGTGTCTGCTTAGCTATACTTTCTATTTTGTTTGGAAGAGAGTGTTATTTAACTTTTCATTCTTTTTATTTTTGCTATATTTTGCTTTGTAAAAATTAAATTCAGTACTTGCATGCTTCTTATTCCAACACTTTATTATCTGAGATGTTTATTTTAAATTGTTCATTTTCATATCATATAAATGTGTGAATGAATTTATCCCTTCCGCACTTTGTGATGAATGTTTGCTTATTCAATAATATACTTTGAATTATCATAATTATTACTTAATAATTCGAGACACAATTACTCCCATTCCAAGTATCTAAGCACTTAGCTACTAAGATATTCCAGCAAGATTAGTGTGGGTAACATAAGTGTCTCTTAGCAGGAATTTATAGTGTTGGCACTAATCTAGGAATTAGGGGTTAGTAGTGACCTATCCCATCGCTAATAATATTTCATTACGCAGGTGGCGGGGTGAGGCACCACATGTGTCCAGAGCGCCTAAGGTGCAAATACTACAACCAAAGGCCACAATGGAGGTCGTAGCCAAGCGCAGCAACGGGAGGCTACAGATGGGGTTGCACCAGTAAGTCGTTGATGGAGACCTTCACCGGAGATTTGCACGTGTGGGCTGTAGCAGCGTGCTGCAGTAGGTGACCACACTGGGCTGCGTCGGTGGCCGTAATTGTGTGTTGTAGTGGTGGCCGCAGTGGTGTGATGTGGTGGTGTCCATAGCGGAGTGCTGCAGCAATGCCTACAGTGGAGGGTTGAAGCAGGAGCTATTGTATGTTCAAGAGCTGAGTTAGAGAAATAAGAGAATGGCATAGAGAGAAGGATGCAAGGCGTTGTGTGATCCCCCAAGGGAGGCAATCTTCATCCTCTTCCGGGTTCGAATTTCTAGGGAATAATTCTATAAGCTCTTGATAGTTTTTCATAGTAGATCTTCTTGGTGATGTACCTTCGTAGTTTTTACAGTTATCAAGTTTTCCACATATATCATAATGTTGGACGATTATTTATCTATGATTGTAATGAGATTTGTATAATTTTATATTTTGCAAATTTTACTTTGGAGTCACTCTAGAATTGGTGGTTAGAAATCCTAACATAACCATGCACCATTATTTAAATATTATGGTCGGATATTCTTCCATATTGAACTGAGCTACGTTAAGCTTAGGCTGGGACAACCCATCTCTATCGGGTCATCCGTATCCTTGCAACAAAGCCAAGTGTAGCTAAAATCATAGAAATAGGGCTAACCCAAATCTACAACAAAGTGAATACATTTTGATCCCAATCTCCTCATCCACTCCACCTGCACCTCTGAACCAATCCTAGCCTACAATTCACCGTTTAACAATGAGATTTTGAGAATATGAAGATGAAATCTCAATGCGTTGACTAGACGAAGTCACCAAAAGTCATACTAATTGTTCCAAATCATTCACCATGACAAAGAGTAGTGTTAAACCATCTATTGGCCATCTCAACAACATTGGCTTCATTAATGGCAAATCTATAAATTAATCAATTTGAGACCACGAAACCATTATGATCTATATTAACTCTTAAATCATCCTTAAACCATCTACTTCTTTGTGCAAACCTCCTGAAGATGCTACATTACCCAACTAGAGCCTCAAGCCATCCCAAGGAGAAATCAAATACTCACCTCCTTCCCCCTTTTCCCAATATTGGTGTTCATTTGAGCCCACTAGAGTAACTTGAATCCCTTGGCAACCTATGGCAAGCCTTATTGGATGAAAGCAAGATTGGTTCAAGCTCTAATAATTAGCTTGGACCCCCTTCCTTGAGTTACTACTCTCGGGTCAGAGCTAACCCAAGTTTGATATTTGGAGGCCCATGCGAAAATTACATGTGACATTGAATAATGATAATTCATGCAATAAAGCTACCATCTTGCTTTTTAAATGATAATCAACGCAAAAGCCTTTCAAAGTAGTATTTTTATCATTTAAAAATCCTTCTTATGAATGTTCACGATTTAATCTTTCTACATATGACAACGTTCACTTACGTATCATTCTGCATAAATCATAAGTTAAAACAAAATTCATAAATTTAATATTTTCACAATTTAATAAGAAAATTGTATTTTAACATGTGATTATGATTAGCTTGTGCTAACATATATATAAAATAGTTGTAGCATTTTCAGTAAACCTGTTTCACATTTCTTTTTATTTTTCAATTTTTTATAATGAAAAAACTTCTCTACCTCTCGCATGCTCCACAGTATGTTTTCTTAATGATTGGCTGTTCTTAAATAATCTATAATCACAATTTTGACTATTAAACCTCAATTATTATTAGTTAAACACTAAATTTAAATACATTAATGATACTAAGATACCAAACAAAACATTGAAAAGCCTAACAAATTCCTTTTGTAATACAACACTGCTCATTTTTAAATAAGAAATATTACATCATAAAAAAAAAAATTATCTAAACAGCAACATTTTTAATACAAATAACAATTTTATTTTATTATTATAAGATCAACTTTCAATAAAGATGGTGCTGCATACATAATGGACTCAAATTTCAGGCATAGCATATATTTACTGGACAAGTGCAAAGTATACAAGAGCAAGTTGAAGTACTTTTGAAACAATTATCAATATATATATATAAGGTATTAAACAAATAGGAAGAAAAGAAAGAAGAATGCATCAGAATGATTTTATTTTGGGACGAAATCATCTGCTTTTGCATGAGCGATTGATGGATGATTCAAGAAGTGCGAGTTTGTTCTTTGCAATGGTTATCTTCTCCACAGCCTCTGCTGCTTTTTCCCGTACTTTAACAATATGCTCCGGTGCCTTCTCCGCAAACTGCACCATCATTATATTAAATTGATGATGATGACGATCAGGCTTTAGGGTTTCAATGGTTTTAAAAGGAGAAACAAACACTACGAGGATTAATTAGTACTAATCGAGACTTATTCCTATTTAGCTACGTTTGAAGACATGAAGCTATTCTCTGATTTCAGTATTGGAGAATCGTAATGATCTATAAAGAAGTTTTATAAAACACATCTAATGAAATAGTTATGATTTCAATAAACTGTTATAGTATATGTAAAGGGTTGAAGAAAGGTACAGATGGGGAGGCAAGCTGAGCAAGGAGGGCATCATATTCCGATTGCGTCTTGGAAAGGTGCTTTGTGAGACGCCGAGTTTCTGCAAACACATCCACCATATCAGCAAGGGGAAGGTAAGCCTCCAAGCCGTCTCCAACCACAAGGTGTACCGAATGCTTTGCACAATCTGAAAACAATGGAAAGAGTAAGCATAAACATCTGTTCCATAATATAACCATGGAAACAAAATAAATATGAAAGAAAATTGCACACCGGGAGGAGATTCCATGAAATGAACATTTTGGATATCCAGTCTTGACAAATGTGCCAACACTTGCTTCTCACTCTGAATGCAGAAATGTATATATATATATATATATGTATATATATATGACAAAATAGAACATATAAGAGATATCATACAAGAGGAAGATGTACAAACAAGTGTGAATCTTTTCATATACATAGCAGGACAGTGTCAAAATGTGGAAATATTATAAAATCTAGAAGTGATACTCACAGATACATAACCAATCACTTCAGAATTTCCAACTATAGAAGCAGAGATGTGTTTTGCAGGCTCAACTGAGTATTCAGCTCTTGCATTCCTAATAGCTATTATCTGCAACACAAAATCCATTTAAATATTCTGGCATCAGCACGGACAAGAGAAGAAACAATTTTAGGAGACAAGAACAACGATCGCAGTAAACAAAAACTGGCAGCATTTGCATCTGTAACACTTACCAGTGATTGTACTTTTGCAAATCTTATGATAGATTTTTCATCTATCGGAAGTGAACTATGAGGCCATTGAGATACTATAAGATCAGTTTTTCGAAATGGTAAAGCCTGAGCAAAAAATAAGAAAAACATGTTGATACTAAAGAAAAGCAAAGCACAGTTAACAGAAAAAGCCTAGTACAGATAGCATGATGATTACAATCAACTCAAATAATAAACAAAGTGAAAACAAATGAAGACTGTTTACGTAGTTATTTTACTAAGGGTAAAATTAGAATGGTTTTTGCATTTCATGAAGCTTTGAAGTTTAATAAATGACTCGCTGATGTTAAAACATAATTGAAAACTCGAGCACCCAAGTTAAATTGCAAACCAGAAGAAACTCAGATTTTACAACTTTCAAACTTCAACGCGTAATTTGATATAATACAGTAACTATCATTGTGTCACAACAATACAAAACAAAAATGATGTTAGAATGGAGCAAAACCAGTTTTTGAGAAAGAACTATAAAATGTGGCACTAAATAGAAAAGGAGAGTTAGGCAACAGAAATTCACCAAAAGATCTTGAAGTGTTGGACTGACCAAAATACTCACATACAAGGTGAACTATTAAGATAGTACATTACCTGCCATATTTCCTCCGTGACAAAAGGCATGAAAGGATGAAGCAGCTTCAGTATGTTTTCAAAGACATATAGCAAAACAGCCTGTGCTATAGAAGCATCTGAATAATTTCCAGAGTGATGTAGACAAGTTTTGCTAGATTCAATGTACCTAGAGCATCAGGAACAGAAAATATAATAAAGCTGGGAACACAGACATGCTACACAAACATGTACACAAAATAGAGTAATCACTGCGTGCACAACTTTGAGAAAAAAAGAATAATTATTGGCATACCGTCCAAATTCTCGATATTACACCAATCCTTGAACTTCAATATTATCTACACTAACAGCTAAGATTACCTTACATATAAAGTCGCACCCATACCTAAATATTAAAAGTTGCTAATTGGGGGGTTTTTGTTTATAAATATAGCAATGTATAAGTTAGATATGCAAACAAGATTTGAAAGGAATGTGTGAATTCTAGTTTAAAATATAAGAAGGAGACACCTTTTTCTCACAAATTTAGAGATTGCAATCCAAAAAGCTGTATCATAGTAAAATAACAAGTAATAGAAAAGTTTATACCAAAAGTTTACAGAATACCACAACAGTAAGAAGCAAGAAAAATAAAACATTTACAAAAGGGATTAGAATAAGATCAATTAACGAATATGTTCACAGGATACTACCCCAAGAAGGATAACAGATGGCATATGTATAGCGGCACTTGAAAAATTGCAACATCTGATTAAAACCACAAGCAAAAAAAGCAAAGGTAACTAGGCCAAACAATCTTCGATAATTTGCAAAGTCCAAGGCTTTAATCCTCATCCATGGCCACAGATTCAAGAAAAAAATTTAGCTGTTACAAATAAATCTACCAGGTTACCTCAGCCACACTTATAATCCTTTCATATTTCCTAATTCTCTTCCTCTACTATTGGTTTTCAATTGCAATAGCACTTAATGATGGCAACTACTTAACACCCAATTGTGGCAATTAGGCTGACTATGTTGAGAGATCTAGGCCTATTAAGGATCATATTTAGATAATAAAAATGGCAAAAAATTGTCACCGAGTGTTGTGAAAGAAGGGGAATGATGCAGCGAAATTATCTCACCCGAGAGCATATACGAAAAGGACAATTGCAGAAAACAAGCACGGAACCAATAACAAGCAAAACAAGAAAACTTTACACGAAATCCCTTTGCAGCGAAAACCATGTCACCTTATACAAATGTTCCACTAAAAATTAGGAAGAAGATTATAAGCTTTTACAAGCCTCACAGCCCTCATAAAAAGAATAGAAATCATCTTTAGAACTAACAAATGTAAATTATTAGAATACATTTTTGAATACAAAATAAACAATAAATGCATGGCATAATTTAAACCAAATAAAAGAAAAGAATTCATCATTAGAACTAACAAATGCAAAAAATGGTTGACAACCCTCACAGAAATAAAAATGAGAATAGTGTCTATAGCAATAACCTGCTTAAAGATTAAGGAAATCTATCATTTAGAAATTAACAAAATGATATTTAAAAAGCAGCTTAAATGTGTGTACTGATATTTTTACAGTTTTTAAGGGAATTATAATGAATTTTCATATCTTCATTACCCTCTTCTTCCAATAACATGAAAAATCTAGTATAAAAGCATGAAAAGCATGAATAAGTATAATGAAACTATATACCTTTATTTGCTATTAAATTCATAATGAACAATAAAACTCATTTGGTCCACAAATAAGTGCTTGAACGATTTTAACTCCTAATGATGATAAATATTGAAAACTCCTTGTTGGTGTTAAGAATTTTGTAATAATCAGAATAGATCATCTCATTTGCCAGCATAGAGAAAAAACAATACTTTGTTTGATTGCTTTTCAACCAAGAACTGGAAACAAAACTAGTACTTTCAATAACAATCTAAAACCCATCTTCAAAAAGCATGCCCAAAATAGATTTTTCAGGCTTCTTATTAGTATTTTCCGAGACAAATGTAGCACAGTTATGCCACCCACTACATTGTCTTGAAAGAAAACCTTCATTAGAACTACATGCATTTTGGGAAGCAACATCTATACCTGCATATTCATGCTCCAATTTCAAACAACATACAAGATAGTGTTAACAAGATTTACTTAATTGAAGTAAAATAACTAAATACTGGACATAAATTTTCACATATACAAATGATTCAAAAGCTCTACTTTGTTTCATCAATTTAAGAAGAAAAACAGTCAAAACTATAACTTTTTGTTTAAAAGTAAAGATTATCATTAAAGTTGAAAATCTAAAACATATTATATTTATGTTAAAAATCTAAAATAGAATACAAGTCGACATAATATCATAATTTAATTGAATGATATATTGACTACTAATAACATTTACATATATATATATATATATATATCAAATCCTAAATAAATTGTTAATTTTAATATTCAGCATTATTTTAGAAAAGACAAATGTTATGCCAGGCATTGTGGCATGAAAATACCCTTGCATTATATTGTACTATGTGTAATTTACAAAGATGGCAAAATCATCCCCTCAACATGGAAGCAAGATTTCTAAGAACCTTAACATGGCAAATGACAACGATTTTGAGGATGAAGCATAAAAGAATAAATCTTAGTAATTAAATAAAATGATAAGACTAACAGTATAATCCATATCTAAAAACAAGAGACTCACAAGAAATATCCATGAAAGGCAGTCATATAAGCACTTCACAACATCACTTTAGTGAGATAGTTTTCAAGAGAAAATATTTAAATATTCCTTAATCGTTTGAAAGATAAATATGTTGAAAATATTATAGTATATTAAACCAGCTCAAGAGACCCAAACATTAAAAGTATCTCATAAAAGTTGACATTGAAAAAAATTATCAACAAGGGAATGTAAGAAATATTCGCCATTTCCAAAAGCTTCAATTTCAAAAAGCAAAACTGCAAGCATCATTTCTGTAAATGCAAGCTTGACAACGAAGGAAAGAACGAAAAAAAAAAATACGGATTTAATCATCATCCTCTGCTGAAGTATGTTTACGCTTATCTTACTATTTTAATTTATCATATAAAACTATGTAATTGTTTTAATGCCAAGACAATCTTGCTTTGAAAAAAATCTCTTTAGTGTTACTAAACAGCCTGCTCACACCTCATTTACTATATAATCTGTTTCAAAATAACAACAAAAATTCCAATAAGGGCACAATGGTGCACAAAATTCCTGCCTCTTCAAGGCAGAATATACAAAGTCTCAACATTTCAAGTTTTTTATGTGGATTCAAGAGAAATACCAAAATCACTAGATTATAAAAGTGAAAATTAGATTACAAAGCTCAACCATCTCTTCAATTTCCAAAAATGAATAAAAACGCTGCATGTAGTTCAAATAAGTACTATGAGAATGCTTAACAAGACAAATTTTCGTCCTCAATTACACTGTCCGTACATTATTTAAGCAAAAAATCAAGAGTGCATTTAAATAACAGCGTTGAACATTCTGTTTCATTTCAACATATAGAACATTGTTAAGAAACCTCCCATGCAGTCAATATAAAACGAGAGAACCAGCCGCCTAAGAGCAAGAAATATACTCTATATTTTTTTTGTCCATGTAGTTCCCTAAGTCGTTGAAGTTGTTCAAATAGAGTGCACAAAATAATCACCAAGTTTAATTTATTTCAAAATAGCTCGAAGCATCTTTTTGGCTGAAAACAATGCAAATACCTTCCTCAACTAGATTGTTTATGTGACAATTTATTCGTTAAGTTGAAGAATAGTAGGTATAATTTAGCCAAGAAGTAATATTAGGATTATTTGAAATAAATCAAAGATGTTGGAGTATTTTGAGTACTTAAGAAGCGTGGAGCTAAACTAGATAATTTCAAAAATTGGGGGCTATTTTAAAAAAAAATCAATAAATTTTAAAAAAACTATAAATAGAGAAAAAACACAAACAAATTAGTAAGCATCAAGTCACAGCTATAAAATCAAGAGCTTAAGAAAAATTAGAATAAAAAATTTAGTAATACCAGTCAACAAAATCATCCCAAAAATAATCATATATTGCTCTACCAGCATCACTAAAAAAATATTTATCAATGCTAGAAGTCACACTCCCAATGAGACGATGCAGTTTTGAAACCTGAAGAAAGAATCCAGCATTAGAGAATTAATTACATTAAAGCATTAACAAAATAAATAATAAAAAGGAATTACCACCCATGATTCTGGTAAAGGTAGTTTCATAACAGATTCCTGTGTGTCAAACTGAATAAAAAAACATTAGAAAATAGATAACAAAACAGTCATATAATCAAATAAATTATCCAATGCAGAAGGAAAAAGATGTAAACATCCAACTTAAAGTTGCAAAATTCAATTTATATTGTAAGCACTCAAGAAATTAAGAAAACACTTACCATCTTCAACAAGCACAAAGTAATTCTTCAATGCGCTTTATTCAAATTGCATGACATAATAATTGATGAAAGCAATTTGACAAAAAAGAGCAGCAACAAGGTAGTTCAAATTGACATAAAAAAGGCTCAAGTAGCTGATCGGTCAGAGTAAAGATTCTGGAGATAGACAACTCAGAATCTTGGCTAAGAAATGCTTGCATGTCAAATGCATGCCCAAGTTTAATGTTTGGCATCAATCAAGCAAAAAAAAAAAACCAAATAATGCAGTTTTTACGAAATGTGCTCCCAATACGACCATTCAAAAAGCCACTTACGGATAAAACACAAGATATCCGTGAGGTCAATATAAAGTTCACATATAAGATAAATGGGAATTCCATAGCCTTACTCAACAATCTCATATGCAAGATAAATAATTATATAGAAAGTTAATAACCCTATGAGCACGTTTATCATTTATCATGTGAAACCCTGTACTATTCACAAAATAATATATCTTAAACCACTACTCTAACGGTACGTCGCGCGGGTCCCTGGTTGGGCCCGTACGCGCTTAAGCGTGCCTGTCCGGGCAATAACAATATTTCTTTTATGACTTATTAGGCTGAATGAGAAATGCTTAAGCAATGGCATTTAAATTTTGTTTTGTATTTCAATAACACAATTGGATTAACTTAATAAAGTATGCATGAAATTGTTAACAAATAATTCAATGCATTAAATTTCAATTTTATAACATTGATGAATAATTGTAGATTTAATTTATTATTCCTTAAATACAAAACAATTATTCAATACAGAATGATATAGATAATGATGATGTAGCCTATGTTATGGTTCCTAATTTGCACTCCCAGTGGCCGCATCATTGCTCCGCAATGAGACTCAACTTCCTTAAGTAAAGAATGAGATAATCTTTCATATTGAAAATACAAAAACCTTACCAAAGTTATCTTAAACATGGAAACATGAATGCACAACAAACCAGCTAGTTCACAAACATGAATTTCACATGCATACAACATTCAGGGTGTTTGGATCAAGGAAAAATCAGTATAAAGTAAATCTTTTTTGGATAAACTAAGATTATCAGCGTTTGGCATGAAATAAACGGATGAAAACTTTTACACTAATTCAATTTTGCATTTAACATATAGAAAACGGGTAATGGAGTTGCGCCAAAATCGGGAGTAATTGGAGATTACGCGGAGCAATCGAGCGAACGAACGATTCCAGCCAAGCAAACGAAGGAATCCAGCCATGCAAACGAACAATCTCCTTTGAATCCTTCGTAAGAACGAAACCCTAAAAAAATTTCAAATTGATTCAAAGGGATCATTCGTTCGAACGGATTGTTCGTTTCGTTCGAACAAAAATCCTAAAAATATTAAGAAAAAAATTTGAACAGGTAAGTTTACCTCAAATTTACTCAAAATATCATACTCACAGATTAATTTATTTCAAATGAAAAAAGTATTAATTTTTTTGTAAAACTACCAAACAATAGTAAAATAACTTGATTATATTATAATATGATTTCACTGTAATCAAATTAGTTTATACTCAAATTTCTCAGATTTTCTTATTCCAAACAGCCCCTCAATGATTCTAAATATTACATAATATGAACAAATAGAATGCAAGTTTATTAAGATGGGATAACTAACCTTACAAGCCACCAAGTTTTCAAGCTTAGAGCAATCACATTCATGTGGCAAATTCTGCAAAATAAACTTTCCAACATTCCAAAGCTTATTGGTGAAAGCTTTGTAAGAAGTTAATCTCTTGGTGGAAAAATTAAGGTCCTGAAAGTAACAATCAAAATATGGAGAATAATATTTAAGTCATACTGAGTAGAAATTATAATAAGGAGATTACCTGACCAGGAGTTCCAAGAGAAAGTGTAAAACGCAAGGCATCTGTGCCGTATTCCTTTATGGTATCTAAAGGATCTATAGCATTTCCCAACGTCTTGGACATTTTTCTTCCCTGAAAAAATGGATGGCAACATTTAAATATTGATAGAAGTTATAGATATTCAAAGTAAATTAAGAGAACATCTCATAAGAGTGTTCAGTATTTTCTTTGCAAAATGATGGCAGGCTAAAAATGTAATTATAACAAAAAAACTAGAAAATTTCACTCTTATATTAAGAATTATTGTCAACAACGCAACACTATTAGTTATAAATTAGTTAGAACGATGCTCATCTGAAATACCTACTTCATACCTAGCCACTGGAAATTCAAAAAACCCTGTAGTTATAAAATAAATTAAAACAGTTGCTAACTTTAAAAATTTATGGTAATCATCCAATTAACTGAAGTAAGCTTTACTAATGATTATGTCTTAAGAATCCTGAAATTATGTTGTAACAAAAAGAAATTGTAAATTTAATTAGTATTTAAACTATTAACTTAGTATAACAGGTTCAATTACTACTTATTTCATATGCCCCAATTGGTTTTACTTGAAGAAAAATGACTGACCGAAACAACAAAAACAAAAGTTTCAGGGTAATACATATGTACAGCTTCCATCCCATATGTCTAAACGCTAGGTGATCTTAATAGTGAAGTTACAATGCATAGACAAAAAATTCTAAAGGGAAGCCAGTCACAAAAAAATTGACTGCTAATTGTATCCATAAAAAAACTATGCATACATTTAATGAAATGAAAAGAAAAACATCCAGCAATAAAAATGCTTGATAGTGAAAACAAAATGTTCAATATAATATTAAATTAAAAGGTGTGTTTTAAAGAGTGCTTTGAATGTAAGAATGATAAAAAATGATGAAATATAAATTAGTTTGTCATGAATAAAAATATTATTTTGTGTGCTATTATTGCGGCAATCGATGAGTTGTATGAAAAGTTAGCTACTGTTTAGAGAAACATAAT
This sequence comes from Gastrodia elata, assembly GCA_016760335.1. NCBI lineage: Eukaryota > Viridiplantae > Streptophyta > Magnoliopsida > Asparagales > Orchidaceae > Gastrodia > Gastrodia elata. The sequence goes on along the minus strand of CM028686.1, from coordinate 16,984,106 downwards.
ATATAAGCTAACCAAATTATTAGATAAATGGATTATATATTTGTGAAATAAATAATAAATAAAGATCAACAAAATTCTTTTATAGTATGAAGATATTTCAATATAGGTGGATTATTTCACAAAGTTTTAATAAAAATAATACAGATATTTTAGATGAGTGAGTTTAGCAATATGAATATGCAATCAAATGCACTTTCATGAGACGAATTAGTAAAAATGAGGTTCATAATGGTTAAAAGATGATGAGTCAAAAGCTTTCGGATCAGATGATATCCTATTAATGTGTGGATGAAAAAAATCTCTTGATTCACCAAGTTATTTAAAATATTAAGAAAAACAAAAAAAAAGTAAAATAAGAGGAGAAATAATTTTATGTCCATTTACAAAAATAAAGATTTTGTGCATGATTGTGCAAATTATACAAGAATCAAGTTAATGAGTGAACTTTGAAACTTTGTAAGAGAGTGATTGAATACAAGCTACGAAGAGATATTTAAACTTCACAAAAACATTTGTTTTAATGCTTGATAGATCTATGATAGAGGTTATACATTCATAAAAATACTTGAAGAAATTTAGAGAAAGAAAAAAAAATACATTATCTTTTATTGATCTAAAAGAGCTTGATAAAGAACCGAGAAAAACTCATTTAAGAGTATTGGAAAGAAAATGGATATGAGTGTTTCATATCAATGTTACTAAATATATGTTTGATGGAATTGTTATATGTGTTTGATCGCAAGGTAGTTTATCAACAGTTTTCTAGTTACTTTTAGATTGCATCAAAGTTATGCACATTGCCCATAGTGTATGTCTTTGGATGTCCTTATTTACCATATTCAAGAGGAGGTTCCTTAAGAGTGAGAGGTTCAAACACATTAATTTTATTATACATAATAACAACAAAATAAAATGTGATTAAGAAGATCAAGCTAGCCTAGACGAAATTGAAGAGTTTGTCTAGAGTGTCAAGTGATTGAAAACTTTCCTAAGAATTAAGAAAAACATTTTCAGTCAAGCTAAGAGACAACAATTTTATATGGGTCAATATGTTGGTTTACAAATAAGACAATAAAAAAATAACTATCATAGATATGAAAATGCCATGGTGTATGGGTAGGTATACTCAAAATGATTGAATAAGAAATGAGTTCATTAGTAGCAATGACGGAATGGCCACAATGAGGAAGATGATTAGATAGTTGTTTAAGCATATTAAGTACAAACCATTTGACACCCTTATAAAAAAAACTTAAGCTCAATTTTGCTCATGTTAAAGACAAAGAGGAAGAACAAAAAGCACTAAAAAAACTATTAAAAATATTTTTTTTAACTGAAACTCCCAAAGAGGCTTCCATTTACTTTTGCAATAGAAACAAAAGAATCAATCAGCTGACACCCTAAGTGGAATTAAGGCTTGGTGTTGTTGTATTAAATAGTAAAATTAATTCAAATTCTTACATGTTCAACAAATCCATCAATCAACTTCTTTAATAATGTTAATCACTAATACATCTGACTACAACAAAATCAAACATCCATTAAATTACCCTAAGAATATATGAAAACCACAATATAAGCAATTTACATTCATAAATATATAGTAGAATCATCAACTAGTAAATTATAGATTTAAAATCTATCCAAAAGTTACAATCTTTAATAAAGGCAAAGTTAAAGACTGAGATGATGATATCCCAAATTCTTTTAACAAGAGGGCTTGTCGGAAAAGGTGGGCAAAGGATGGGCAAGAGTCTGGGGAACTTGAGTATTGTGAGAAGGACCGAGTAGACAAGGGCTCGAGTTATCTTTTTAATTGTAAGATGAGATATCAAAAGTCAAATCATTGATATTCAAATTAATAAATATCAAAAAACACAAACCGTTATAATTTTTAATATAAAGGGCCATACCGTCAATATTCCCTCTCTAAGTAGATTCCAAGAGTACGAGAATAATGATCACTCTATTGAGACAAGGAGATAGCATAAAGTATTGCTAGCTCATACAAATATTTTTGGTTTGATAACAGTAGGAACAAAGTGATTTTGATAAAAATAATAATAGTAAAACAAAGTGAAGATGATAAATTACTAATGTTAACCTAAGTGTTAAAAATGTTACTTAGAATGTTAAATTAGTAATAAAGCTTAACTAAATTAGCTCAGAAACACTAACTTTCTTAGATCATCAAATGGAGACAATCAACGATGAAGGCAACTTGATAAAGCTACAACTTATCTATTATTGAAAGAGCTAATAGATAATCACTTACCTATATTAGCTTGACATCATGTAGGTTATAAGAAAAGAGTCCCAAATGAATAAAGAGCGTGTCAACAAAAACTTTAGTGCATAGACTACAAGAATTTAGGTTTTCTCAAATTTTATTTTAATAAATCAATCAAATAAAGCACTTAAAGATGATTCTAAATAATCCAGACCTACTTACAAACATGTTAAATTCGTTCTATGATTTTAAGATATCACTAGATGATTGAAGTTTTACTCAATGAAAACTACAATAATTTAACAATTATCATATGATACAATCTATCAAAAATTCTACTTTGCCCCATTAAACTATTCAACTGAATTAATATAATCATTGGAGACATTAAAGTTTCACTCAATAATCCACATCAGTTTGCTAGGCAATCCACATTGAAAAGTTAAACTTTCCTGATATATCCTAGCCATTGAATTTGAATTCACTCGATGATGTTGAATTCCCAGAGATGTTGGCCAACTAGTCTTGAAATTAATATATACCACCTCACTTGGCTCACTATTATCTTTTGAATGTTTTCTCTCCCAAAATACTTTACACTTTATTATTATATTCTAACCATTTATGAAAGAGCCAAAGTACTTGAAGTGATTGAAAGGTATTTGAGCAAATAACATATGACCTTCCCATATTTAATTGCATATTTTGGCATTTTTTTCTCTTTTTCTTTGTGTAAAAATATTTCATTGAAAATGTTTTGAAAATTCTTTAATCAAATTCAACTTTAGTTATAGACATAAATTGAGGCTGAGCAATCAATTAAGAACTTTGAATTTGATTTTTTAGCTAGTGAGTTTTGATGGACATTCCATAAATTAGAAGTGGCCTAGGTGGTAGGCATAAAAAAGATCGATTCACCAAGAATTTCATTTTACTTGTAATTGCCTTGAATCAATCATATTTACTTATAATTTGCATGCATTTTAATACACGCTATTCATGTTTCTACATGCCAACAAAATACCAATAAATATTCCTTTAAAGTCTTTGATGCTTATCAAGTATTCATTAGTCATCAATAATTAGCCTTTTTCTAATAGTGTAAGCCCATCATTGTAGCAAAACTCGTTTCTGGTATAGAATCTAAAGACCCATCTTTAGTCAATGAATCACCACTGCAATGGTCACCCCATAAACAATATTAGCCTTGACTCTCTATCCACTTATTGAGGTGCCAAGCCTATGAAAGTTCAGAACAATAGCTCACTTATTGAGACAAAAATGAGCAAGCTGAACCTTTTTGTGTTTGGCTAATTAACTATTAAATTAATTACAAATAAGCTCACTTTTTTCTTAAAAAGTTAAGAATTAATGTTTACACAAGGCTTGTAAAATATCAAGTTAAGCAGTGTGAGGACCTGGTGCTAGGTCAGCGGGGGCAGATCCATCACCGGTTGTTGGGAGCGATAACAACAACAACAACAACAACAACAAGTCCTCAAACCGCAAGATTATATTGAGTAATTTAAGAGACAAATATATAGACATCAAACATAACTCATTTATTCATTAATTCACAAGTCTTTGATACAAATATTAAAATGAATGAAAAGTTACAAACTTTTAAGAATATAGAGTCAAAAAGAAAATGTCAGGTTAGCAAGAAGCAGTATCAGCACTGTTTGGTTCTTAGCACCTTTCTTCAAGGATGAACTTCTGATCTGGGCATGTTTCAAAAGTGCGGGCATTCGAATACCAGTTAGTTGTGAAACTAAGTACTTATAGATGTCATATTTACAAATGTTAAATAATAAACAAAATAATCAATATTTGATATGAAATAAAAGTTGTACGAACTTATCCCTGCAAACCTGTTTCAATTGCACTTGAAACTTAGCATAAAAATAATTGCAGTCACTAAAATAAATACAAAATTTTAGCAAAAATATGATTTTGTTGGGCAAGTACAAAATCGAGAAAAAGGGGGGTTCATTTTTGTGTTACATATCTCAACTTCCCTCTATACATGCCCCCTCAAAGGCTTATCCGTATAGGCTCCTTATGACTCCCGATGCCAAATAGCCCAGTCCTAGTAGTTGTTTGATCAGACAAAAAGTATAAATCAACATAGAACCCTTGCTTCTCACTTATCCGAACTTGTTCATATATCATTTTATATGACTTTAAAAATCACTTTTATCAAATTTGTGCGATGCTGAGCAGAAAAAATATATCTGAACAAAGTAATAAAAGACATCTGGTACCTTGTTCTATAAGTTCAAAAGTTCAACAACTCGAATGAGTGACAGTTCACTCAATCTACATTTAAGTTTTTGATATTTTAAATTAGCCTTTTTAGCCAGTATTATTATTTTTGTTACTATTCTATTTCTCTTTCGTTTTCTCAATTTGATAGAAGTCCGCATTTTTAAGTTACTGATGTGGCAATAATATTTATAATAGCATTATTATTATCATTTTAATAATGATAATAATAATGTATAAAAGAAAAGATAGAATGAAAATAATTGTATAAATTGCAGAAAGTAATAATAAGGAAAAGGAAAATAACAGAATAAATTGCTTGAATTGAAATTGACAATATGGAAGTAATAATCATTTAATAATATTTGTATTGTTCTCATTATTAATTAATGAGAATAATAATAATGTGAATGGTTAATATGAAAATTAAGTATAGTAAGAAAAATGATAAAATCTCTCCTCAATTTCCTCCTCTTTTCCTTTCTCTTATACTTCCCTTCCTACCTTTAGGATTAGGATTTTCGGAAAATGGAGGGAGGCCGGAGAGGGGTGGTCGAAGGCTGGCAAGTGGCTGGAGAAGGGCTGGCTGGGCTGCTGTTGGCCGGCCGGAGGGAGATGGCTAGCCGGGCTGTTGGGAGAGGGAGGAGAGGGCTGCTGGTCTTTGGGAGGAGGCGATGGGAAGGCTGAGGGAGGAGAGTGGTTGCTGCCGAGGGCTGAGGGTGGCTGCCGGTTGCTGTGAGGGAGAGAGGGATGTTGATTTTGGGGAGAAAGGGAGAGGGCTGGGGGGTTTTATAGAGAAGAGAGGGGAAGAGGGAGAGGGTCAGGAGGGGGAGAGGGGGAGCTGATCGGCCAATATGGCTGACCATTCCTGCGCCAAAACGGCGCAGGAACGGTTGCTTGCGCAGAACCTTCCGCTCAGAGGCGGAAAGATTCCTTAGGGGGGGTCGCATAAGGGAAAAAGGAAAATGGAAATTTTCCTTTAAAGGAAAATTTAAATAATACTTAAAGTTAAATTTTTCGCATTTTCCGCCATTTGGTGTCTAAAAATAACGAAACTTGATACCGAGGTGTGTTACGATGGAACGAACACCCTCGTGCCAAAAAATTTTGATTCGGACAAATATTATATTTTATATTAATTTTTGAGGTTTAAAACTTCAAAATTTTACCACGATCAAACCGGCGCTCAGAATTTTATGAAACTTTTCAATCAGCCTTTAAATAATATGTTTAACACGACACTGAAATCGATGAATTCTGACATGTATTTCAATGTCTTGATTTATTATATTTAATTAATTCAAAAAAACTAAAGTGGAAGTTTTCGTTATCTGCATTCTCCCAAACTAGGGAACTTTGATCTAAAAATTAATTTTATCTAATGGAAATTTTGTTTGCCCTAATTTGAAATTTCTCGGGGTCTTGTTGTCCGAGGCGGGTTTTGACCTAATTCGAACAGTAACGACATTGAGTCGTTACAAACTCTCTTACTTAAAAATGATGTCGTCCTCGACATCAAGAATAAAAATAATGACTTAAAGGAAGTCTTAAGGGATACATTAATTCAGAAATAGTTATGGATACTTTCTTCACATATCATCTTCTCTTTCCCACATGGCTTCCTTCGCAGTATGGTTATGCCATTGAATTTTGATCATCGGGATCGTTCTGTTTCTTAATTTTTGGCGGTCTTTCTAATGATTTTAAGAGGTTTTTCAATATAAGTTAATCCAGGCTGAATTTGTGCAGTTGAGTCGTAAATTTGCTGAGTGGATTCTTAGAGGCATCTGCAGAGTGTTGAAACGTGGAATATGTTGTGCACGGCTGTGAATCTTTCAGGAAATTTAAGTCTATAAGCCGAGCTTCTAATTTTTGCAATTACTTCGAAGGGTCCAACATATCTGGGACTCAACTTTCCAGTCACTCCAAAGCGATGAATTCCTTTCATAGGGCAAACTTTTAGATAAGCGCGACGAGCAATGTGAAATTCTTGCCTCCAGTGTTTTGCGTCGAACTATTTCTTTTGTTGGTCCTGGGCTGCTGCAATTCTGCTCTTAATTAGCTTTATCTTTTTATTTATCTCTTCAATTAATTCATATCCATATATCTATACATCTCCAACTTGTGTCCAAGCTAAAGGAGTACTGCACTTTCTCCCATATAAAGCTTCATAAGGGGTCATTCTAATACTTGATTGATGCTATTATTATAAGCAAATTCTACAAGTGGGAGGTGTTTCTCCCAATTTCCACCAAAGTCTAACAAGCATAAACATAAGAGATCCTCAAGTACTTGGTTGACTCTCTCAGTTTGTCCGTCTGTTTGAGGGTGGAAGGCCGTGCTCATGGCTAAGATGGTTTCCATATCTTTGTGTACTGCTTGCCAAAATCGATAAGTAAACCTACCATCTCTATCTGAAATTATAATTTTAGGAATTTCATACAGTTTGACGATCTCCTTGATATGTGATCTTGTTAGTTTCTCCACTGAGTTTATTTGCTTCATAGGGGTAAAGTGGGTTGACTTTGTTAATATATATAAACTATGACCCAAATGACATCTGCTCCTTATTTTCCTTTTTTTGGCAAACCCATTACGAAATTCATGGAGATATCTGACCATTTCTACTATGGGATTTCTAGTGGGTGTAAAAGTCCGCCCGATCGTTGGTGCTCTGCTTTGACTAGGCTACAAACATGGCACTTATCCACAAATTCAGCAATCTCTCTTTTGAGTTCCAGCCACCAGAAGACAATCTTTAGATCTTGATACATTTTATTATTTCCGGGGTGTACTGTATATTAAGCTGAGTTGTGGGCTACCTGAATACATTTTAGGCCTGAGTTGTGGGCTTCATTTAATATCTGATTTCGAATGTGCGAATTATTCGGGACCCAGATTCTATTACCATTATAAATATGAATTCCTTTTCGCAGCTGCAACTCTGTTCTGCGACCATCTTCTATTTCTGCTTTCAGCTTGGGGTATTCCTCGCTGACTTTTTGAGCGTCCAATATGCTTTGTACAAAGGTAGGTCCTGCAGTATTTACATTAAGCAATTCATTCAACTGAACTTTAATAATGGGTCTTATATTAAGCTTCTAGAATTCATCTTCAAATGGACTTGCTGAGATTAAAATATTCAATATTTCCTTTCTACTCAAAGCATCTGCGACCAAGTTAGCTTTGCCAAGATGATATTGAATATCCATGTCATAGTCGCTGAGTAGTTCCAACAATCTTCTTTGGCGACAGTTTAATTCTTTTTGCGTGAAGATGTATTTTAAACTCTGATGGTCTGTAAAGATCTCACACTTCACTCCATAAAGATAGTGCCTCCAAATCTTGAAGGCAAATATGACTGCGGCTAGCTCTAAATAATGAATAGGGTAGCTCTTTTCACGAGTTTTCAATTGCCAAGAAGTATAAGCAATGACGTGCTTGTCATGCATGAGGACACACCCTAGTCCTGTTTATGAAGCATTCGTGTATACCTTGTAGTTTTTCCCTTCTTGAGATAGGATCAAGGCAGATGCAGTGGTGAGGGCTTGCTTTATTTTTAGAAATGATTCTTCGCAGTCCTGACTCTATACAAATGGTGTTGCCTTTTGAGTTAGCTGAGTTAATGGCTTGGCCAGATTTGAGAATCATTTGGCAAACTTTCGGTAATATCTTGCCAATCCTAAGAAACTGTGAATCTCAAACACGGATAATGGTTGGGGGCCATTCTTGTATGGTACCGATCTTTCTTTGGTCTATCTTGATTCTTTCAGCATTTACTATATGCCCTAAAAATGCTATTGAGTCCAACCAAAACTCACATTTTGAGTATTTAGCAAACAATTGATGTTCTTTAAGAGTTCCCAATACTGCTTTCAAATGAATCGCGTGATACTCCATAGACTTAGAATAAATTAAGATATTATAGATGAAGACTATCACAAATTTATCAAGGAAGGGCCGGAGTATTCTTTGCATTAAATCCATGAAGATAGAAGGTGTGTTTGTGAATCCAAATAACATAACTAAGAACTCATAGTGTCCGAAGGGAGTTCTAAATGAAGTCTTGGGGACGTCTTCTTCATTGACTCTCATCTGTTGGTATCCAGACATTAAATTGATCTTGGAGAATATTTTGGCTCCAGCCAGTTGATCAAAGAGGTCATCGATGCGAGGTAGAGGATATTTATTCTTCACTGTTACCTTGTTGAGTTCTCTATAATCTTTGCACATATGCAAAGATTCATCCTTCTTTTTCACGAAGAGTACTGGGGCTCCCCAGGGGGACATGCTTTGTCGGATCAATCATTTGTTGGTTAGCTCTTGAAGTTGTTGGTCTAATTCCTGGAGCTCTTTTGGTGCCATATAGTATGGTGATTCTGACTTGGGTTGGGTTCCTAGAACTAGTTTTATTGAGAACCCGATTTCTCTTATGAGTGGTAGCCCGAGTAAATCTTCTAGGAATACATCTTCAATATCTCGAACAATGTGCATTTCTGATAAAGGCACAATTTCATTTTTTTCCCATCATTGTTACTAAGTATGCACTGCATCCTTTCTTAATTAGCTTTCTAGCTTTTTATCGGGTTAATTAAGGAAGCTAACAGGCTCTGCCTTTCTGTAAATACCGTTAATGTTTTACCATTTTTGATTGTAACCTTTTTCTTCTGGCAATTGATTACAGCATCATGCTTGCTTAACTAATCCATCCCTAGAATAATGTCAAAATTGGTGATGGGTAGAATTACTAACGTGACTTTGAATATTTCACCTTTAATGGGGATATTAAAAATACAAAATTTCTGAGCCTCCATGCTAGCTCCAAAAGGTAACATAAAATTTAGTGTTGTTGCCAAATAGGAGGATGGTAGTTCTAGTGTGGCTACAAGTTTTTCTGATATGGAGTGGCTTGCCACCGTATCAAATAAGGTGTCACATGATACGTTATTAATGAATAGTGTGCCTAAATATGAACTATAAGCATTTTGTACTGATATAAGTGCAAAATAGAAAGGAGAACGAGAATAATGAATTACCTGATACGACATCATTGTCTCCAGGTGCTAAGACTGGAGTGAGTGTGTAAATTCTCGCAGAAGCAGGGTTACGAGGTGCGGGTCCTTTCCTCTGGTTGGATGCTAGTGCAATTGGTGGCCTTGGGGCATTGATTGGTTCTGGAGCGGCTCTTCTTGTTTGGGCATGAAACGGGGTTACAGCGGGTGTGGTGTTGTGGTTCTTATAATGGTTATCATATCTATCGTCCTCAAGGATTGACAATCCTGAATTTGGTGGCCGAGCTTGCCGCACTAATAACACCTGCCGTCATGGTAGCACTTGCCATAGGGATGATGTCTCCGATAATCTCCTCTCATTCCTTGTCCAAAATTCTCGGAAGTTAGCTGAAATATTTTGTGGGTTGTGTTGTTATCTTTTGAAAATCCCTTGGTCCTTTGTAGGATGTTCCTGCCTTTTCCCTTGACCTGTGTTGATAGAGGGCTTGTTATTCTCTTTGTGCTCCATGATTAAAGTGCATTCTAAAATTTCGGAGAAATGAGCATATCTAAATGAATGCAGGCTCCAACGAAGGGTGTCTTTCATCCCTGATAGAAAATGGTTGCACCTTATTTTTTCTGTAATTATCAGGATTAGAGCATACCTTGACAATCTTGTGAACTCGGCCTCATAGTTGGCCACGGAGTTGTTACCCGGAACCAATTTCATGAATTGGTTCTCCATGATGCTTTGGGCAGCTTGCGGGACATATTTGGCTCGGAACGCTTCTAAAAATACTTCCCAACTTATATTCTCTAATTCTACGTCAGTGAAATCAGTACTGGCAACGAATTCCCACCAACAGTCAGCTTCGCCATTAAATAGGTAGCAAGTCACATGCACTGCTTTTTCACTTGGACACTCCATACTTTCTAGTGTTTTCTCTATCTCTCAGCCAGTCTTCTGCTTCCATAGGACAAGTAGTCCCATATAATGCTGGCAGATTTAATTTGAGGAAAGATTGGAGGTTTCCCTCAGAACGATGCTTTTGGATTGTTTAAACAGAATTTGATAAAGTTGCTTTCTTTTGGTTCGCAAAGTGTTATAGGACGGCTTCCATGAAACGATCGTTGGTACTTCTCGAAACCTCCATTGATATAGGTGCCTTAATTGGGGTTTCTAATGGGGTGCTTAAAGATCCTTCATCCGAATCCATCTTTTTGCCTAAAGGTTGAAAGCTTAAATTACATAAGTTTATGTTATCCTTCTCTCTTCTCAAAATGAATTATATTTTGACATTTATACATTCTCTTAATTTTACACTCAATCCTGCTCTGAATCTAACTGTGAGGACCCGATGCTGGGTCAACAGGAGTTAATCCAGCACCGGTTTCTTGTGGCATAGCAACAACAACAATAAGTCCTCTAGCCACAAGATCATATTGAGTAATTTAAGAGATAAATATATAGACATCAAACATAACTCATTTATTCATTAATTCACAAATCTTGGATACAAATATTAAAATGAAAGAAAAGTTACAAACTTTTAAAAATATAGTCAAAAAGAAAGTAGAAGATCAGCAGGAAGCAGTATCAACACTATTCGGTTAATAGCACCTTTCTTCAAGGACGAACTCCTGATCTAGCACATTTCAAAATTACGGGCATTCGAATACCAGTTAGTTGTGAAACTAAGTACGAATAGATGTCATCTTTACAAATGTTAAATAACAAGCAAAATAATCAATGTTTGACAGGAAATAAAAGCTGTACGAACTTGTTCATGCAAACCAGTTTCAATTAAACTTGAAATTTAACATAAAAATAATTGCAGTCACAAAAATAAATACAAAATTTTAGCATTTGATATCTGAGGCAAAATATGATTTTGTTGGACAAGTACAAAATCGAGGAAAATGGAGGTTCATTTTTGTGTTACATATCCTAACTTTCCTCTATACATGCCCCCTCAAAGGCTTATCCGTATAGGCTCCTTAGGACTCCGATACCGAATAGCCACATCCTAATAGTTGTCTGATCAGACAAAAAGTATAAATCAACATGGAACCCTTGCTTCTCACTTATCCGAACTTGTTCATATATCATTTTATGTGACTTTAAAAAACACTTTTATCAAATTTGTGCGATGTTGAGCAGAAAAAACATATTTAAACAAAAGTAATAAAAGACATCTGATATCTTGTTCTATAAGTTCAAAAGTTCAATAGTTCGGATGAGTCACAAATCACTCAATTTACATTTAGGTTTTTGATATTTTAAATTAGCCTTTTTAGCCAATATTATTATTTTTATTTCTATTCTATTTCTCTTTATTTTTCTCAATTTGATAGAAGTCCGTATTTTTAAATTACTGATGTGGCAATAATATTTATAATAACATTATTATTATCATTTTAATAATGATAATAATAATGTATAAAAAAAAAGATAGAATGAAAATGATTGTATAAATTGCAGAAACTAATAATAAAGAAAAGGGAAATGACAGAATAAATTGTTTGAATTGAAATTGACAGTATGAAAGTAATAATCATTTAATAATATTTGTATTGTTCTCATTATTAATTAATTAGAACAATAATAATGTGAATGACTAATATGAAAATTAAATATAATAAGAAAAATGGTAAAATATCTCAATTTCCTCCTCTTTTCCTTTCTCTTATACTTCTCTTCCTTCCTTTAGGATTAGGATTTCCGAAAAATGGAGGGAGGCCGGAGGCTGGCAAGTGGCTGGAGGAGGGCTGGCTGGGCTGCTGTTGGCCGGCCGGAGGAGGGAGATGGCTAGCCGAGCTGTTAAGAGAGGGAGGAGGGGCTGAGGGAGGAGAGGGCTGCTGGTCTTTGGGAGAAGGAGGGGATGGGAAGGCTGAGGGAGGAGAGTAGTTGTTGTCGAGGGCTAAGGGTGGCTGGGAAGGTGGCTGCCGGCTGCTGTGAGGGAGAGGGATCCTAATTATGGGGAGAACGGGAGAGGGCTGGGGGATTTTACAGAGAAGAGAGGGAAAAAGGAAAATGCAAATTTTCTAAAGGAAAATTTAAATAATAATTAAAGTTAAATTTTTTGCATTTTTCTGCCGTTTGGCGTTCAAAAATAACGAAGCTTGACACCGAGGTGTGTTACGATGTAACAAACACCGTTGCACCAAAATTTTTTGATTCGGACAAATATTTTATTTTATAATAATTTTTGAGGTTTAATATTTCAAAAATTTACCACGATCAAACCGATGCTCAGAATTTGATGAAACTTTTCGAGCGGCCTTTAAATAATATACTTAACACAATGACACTGAAATCGATGAATTTGGACACATATTTCAATGTCTTGATTTATTGGATTTAATTAATTCAAAAAAACTAAAGTGGGAGTTTTTGTTATCCGAATTCTCTCAAATTAAGGCACTTTGATCTAAAAATTAATTCTATCTAATATAAATTTTGTTTGCCCTAATTTGAAATTCCTCGAGGTCCTTTTGTCTGAGGCGGGTTTTGACCTAATTGGAATAGTAACGACATTGGGTAATTACAAGCAGTCTAAACAAAGACAAGATAGAACAAAACACCGATAGGGTAGTACATTTGGTGCTAATTGTAAATGGTGTAAATTGAGTTTTACCATATTATGTGATGATGGAGATATAGAACGTACACAAGTAAATAAAAATAAATTGTGCTAGATAGGCACTTAAAAAAGATTAAGAGTAAGAAAATGCCTAAGAATATAAATATTAATAAAATTTGCTCAAACTTTATCAAGCTAAACAAAATCAAATGAGCATATTTGTGCTTGCCGACTAAGTCTTGGAGGCTGGATTGTTTGGATAATTCATTTTAATTCAGCTTGTATTGTTTTCACAGTATTGTTCAAATCTGCAGCTGGCTTGTATTGGCTTACTTTTGCTGTATTTTAATTAAATTGTAATGGGTTATACTGTAAGAAATGATAGCTGTTGAGTCTGAGAAATAAAATTGAGTATTGATCGCAAATTTTTGTTGTTTAAATGGTTGTTCCAATGGTTGTTTAAATGATTTTTGAATTCTTTGATTGTTGTTGCTGTTGTTTAAATGACAAGTTCTATAGATGGTTGTTCTGACAGCTTATTTTTCGCTGGATATTTTTTTAATTTAAGATCTGGTTTCTAGAATTATGGTACTTTATTTTCTGCATCCTGTAGGTGGAAAAGGCGAATAGCTCATCACTTTCATAGTTTGTTGTTGTCTCTTTTGTCTATAAGTAAATTGAGATTGACTAGCTGCTCCCGTTTAAAATTTTACTTTGATATAGTTTGGAATGATTTAATCTCTGAGAAATACATGCCTTGAATATATATATATATATATATATATATATATATATATAGGATCACCTTAAAATCAAGCTCAATACAATTCGCGATATCCTTAAGATGCGAGTCAAAATCAAAAGGTACCCAAGTGAGATGGGGTATCCCAGCCGTGGGATGATGAACGGGTCAAGATATTGGATTCAAAGTTGATGAAGGTATAAACAGATTTGCTTCATATTATGGTTACTGAAATAACGGGAGTTTTGAGGGAGCGAGCTTCCTTGAATAAAGAGAATTTGAGCCTTAATCCTTTCGTTGAGGAATTTACTCCATGTAAAATGGCAGTCGATGACTACAAGCATATGTCTGACTTAGAAAAGGAGAGGGATTCTGGAACATCGTATTATGATTGCAGTAGAATTGAGGATATCATGTTAAAGAAAAATGCAAAAATTAAAGAAGTCAAAGAAATGATCAACATCCAGATTTAACTTCAGGAGAATGAAATACCGTTGAAAACTTCAAAAGGTGACAACAAATCACGTGTATTTTAGCATAGATTGATATGTTCACAATTCAAGCTCTTTTACTGAAATCTCCTTGGTGAGATTTTTTGGGGGGGTTTGGTAGCAATTTTACATTTTTTTTTTCTAATTTTATTTTGCTGGAGGCCACCAACCACGTTTGTTGTACTTCTTTAAATTCATATATAAAATCCAGCTGATGTTTTTATAATATATATATATATATATATGTCGATGATGTATCTAGATTTCATAAACAAGTTTGTCTAAGGGACTTTAATACAGAGGAAATTTGTTTTAGTAAACTAATATGTTTTGTTGCTGGCAAATATCCGATTTATGAGTTTTTAGCAGTGAAGCAAGCTTTCTAATAAACTCACATAGATTTTAACACCATATTTCTGATTTCATTACAAATGACAATAAAATTATACATATGCTGAAACTAATATTTTTTCCTTGGGAGCTAGACGACTTAAAGATAGGTGAAAAGACATCACCTGGACTTTATGAAGATGGAAAATAGAAAACTTTTTTTTTTATTTTCCCATTTTTGTATTTTCCATATTTTTAATTTTTCCTTTGCTTATTCTTCTTTACAATTTGAGGCCAACCCCTTCTAGCTCCATCTATTTTTCTCTTTTTAGAACTACACATGATTTGATCACCTTTGATTGGGTGTATGTAGGCCCTACCTTGAATGAGCGATTTGAATCTTTTTCATTATGACAACTTTTTCGAAGCTAAGAAAATGGCTTTAGATTAAAAGATTTTGTCGGTATTAGTACAAGCACTTTCTGGGTCTATGTTATCACTTAGGAACTTTCCTAATGATATAATGGCTCACATATCCTATACTTTATGCTTACACCTTGACTTAAGCTTACAATCCAAGCAATCTTCTCCAAATTTTGGAGATTTAGTTTAGTTACAATAAAAATAGTTCTCTCTCCGAATGGCAAATTATTTAAGGTAGAAAATAATGCTCAACACATTTCCATAATGATTGAATTAAACATGAGCTTGTTATAAAGCCAAACAAGCTCTCCACAAATGACAAACCTTTTCAACACCATCATATAAGCCCTAACCTAATAAACAAAAACAACATAATTTTAACAAATTTCTCAAACAACTTATTTAATCAAGATACCTCCTTAAAGCAAGGTCAAAAGACCAATTAATAGACTTCTTGAATCAAGATTGTATGTCCCACATATGGTTTTCAAATGAATGCAAGCATCATTCCAAATAATGTATGCTTATGCAAAGAAAATAGGCCCATCAAAGAACTTAATTTCCAAGCATCTATAAGCATGTGAACTCCCGCATTAGAAAATATATCCTTAAAAGGAAAGAAACATATAAAATATTATATTGCAATTACAATTGCATCTCAAAACAAGAATAAAGATCCCCTATACATAAACACAAGGAATATTACAATAAAGGTTAGCACATTAAGGAATCATTATCAACAACAAGGATATATTAAAATACATAACAAATAAAAATTAATGTGATTTGGGAAACTCCTTGAGCATCTCTCTCCATTGTTGATACCTCCCTTAATCAATAACAAAGCTATTATGCATACACCTTGTATCGTATTTCATCAATGAAGACAACCCTGACCATTATGACCATCCGCATACTACCATCATGCCAACATCATCCACATGCTACAAATGTAGCTAACAACAGCTCAGCTCTACATGTTGAGAAAGTATGGGTGCTATTGGCATATGTAAGGCTTTTTCCTTAAATTAAGCATAGAATTCAACACCATATGCATTAAAAAAAACATGTATGTACTTTTAACGTCCTCTACTAATATATCTATATGCATATAGGCTTAAAAAGATAAGAGTTTAAATTTACGAATAATTTATATAATAAATCAATCATAATTGCTTCGTCATATCACTTCATTCTCTCAATTAACAATAATTAATAAAAAATAATAACAATAGTTTTTGAACTATCTATTGGGATGCCTTCTTCCACTAAAGCTTTTGTTCCCCAATCATATCACATGATCAGGTCTAACCAAATGACCCAGCCTAAGACTTTACCAAGTACTTTTGTCGAAGAGAAGTTCTACTTGCTACTTGGGCCCCTGAGATGATACATCTTTTATGCTAATTAAGCAGACTATCAGGATGATAGTCATAGGATACTGCTTAAATCTATTTCCATCCCACATATCATTTCCCATTAAATTAATCTCAAGCATTTAACTATCAAAACCAAGATATTATAAATCTAAAATATGATATATAATTGATGAATGCTCTTCATGAACAGGAGGGGTAAATAACAATTAAAAACCCTATATGAAGCATTGATCTCAGATTTTAATAAACTCTAATTAAATGTCAAAGAAAATAGACTAAAGAAAAATAACTCCCTAGTTCTTTTGCACATTGAGGAAAATGATCTAAGAGGTACATTTTCCTAAGCAAAATTATACTTTGCTTGTTTACATGTGAAAAATGTGAAAAATGTTGAGCAGAATTCAACTTGACAAAAATTTGAGCAGAGTTCAACTTGACAAACTAGGCATTATCAAATCCCATTTGCAGCATGTTTAATGATGATCCTAAAAATGAATTTCACATCCACCTAAATTGTTATATACTAGCCTATATGAAAAGATTAATTATGTTTTAACAGCAAAGGGCCAAGCATATCACCAATGTGTTTATCAACATCTGGCTCTTTTCTTTTCAGCAACTATTAGAATTATCTAGAATAATATATATATATATATATTATATATATATATATATATGATTTGCAGAAAGAAAAAATTAAAATATCTATTGCTTTGACAACTTTGCCTTGATTTATTTATAGACTAATCACCATATAAGAAAGAGCTCAACCAGCTTGAATTTCACTTTGAATATTTTCATGAAGGCTAATAACTCACCTAAGAAGTTTTAATAACATTTGTAAATTTGATTTTCTTGAATTTTTACTTTTAATTAACCTTTTTGCATTCACTTGTACTAGCTCATCTTTCATAGACATGCATAATTTAGTTATTAAGGCAACAATCATTAAGTTGACTAAACTAATCATAATATAAGTTTGAAAGGACAAACATTACCTCTCACAAGAAAAAAAATATTTTAAAGATTTTTTTCATACATTTTACCTAAGAGATGCCTCTTATCAAAGTTTCTGTATCATTTCAAATCTATTACCTTGGATTCATATTACTAATGCTAATGAAGTTATCTCCGTTTTAACAAAAAATAATATTGCATACTTTCAAAAGCTTACAAGTATGCCAATCAAGTAACAAAACCCCAACTCCGCAACAAATATTAAATCTAAAAACACTTGGATTTATTGATAGTTTTAAATAAAAAAGTATACGACATTTGGTAGTAAGTGAAAAAGGCTGCATTATTAAAAATGCATAGCTATATATAATTTATGTTAGGTTGTTCCTATACTCACTTGAGTGTCCCTGATAAGTCCATGCAAATAAATATGAGAAAATGGAATAGTTCCTGTAAGTTCTATTCCCAACATTACCATTCTAGCAACCCAAGAGAATAGAATATCATGTCTGCCAATAAAAATAAGATAAAAGAAATTTACTTAAAATTGCAATAATGTAAAACTTGTATAAATTACACACAACCAAGAAAAAAACATTTGTATGCTTCAAAAAAGAAAAAAATCCATAAACTCTAAGAGTTGTATATAAAATTGCACATAAAGCATAAGTTTTGGTATATGAATAAATAAATTAACAACCTTATAAGTTATGATTCAAACCTAAGAAGTTAATAGAAGTGTCAAGAAACAAATATGGCACATTTAAGAATTTCAACGCCTATTTTCTTGCTCAAGAACATTGCACATCAAAATTTTCAAAATATATTAAATAACATTAAACAGTTCTTTCTTAAGAAAGTAAAATTCTATCTCTTGCAACATTATTGAGACACTTAATAAACCAAAAGATCACCGGGTTCAATAATAAAAAGAAAATATTTTCTTCTTAATGTTGGCACATCAAACAATATTCCTCATTTCAAAATCTTATAAATCACTTCATTTAAGGATCTATCTATAACAAAATGAAAATCCAGATCAAGTAATCACAATGTCAAAGTATGACCACATACTAAGATCACCATTTTCATCTAATAGTCTTTAAGTTCTTTTATTAAACACCACCATTGTTGGGTTCCACATTCCTTATGAGAAAGGAAGAGAGTTGCATAGGTTTTCTGGAGCCAACATAAAACTTTTGATCTCCATCTTTTGGATTAGGTTCCAAAAGTAAATCTTTCAAGAGGTGAATTTGAGTTTTAACTAGACTTTCCCCTCATGAATGGTTCAAAGTTTAGGATTTTTAAAAGGCGCAAGCCCCTATAGTTTCTTACCCTTCTTGATTGCTTAAAAGAAAACTCTCAATTAATGAGATTCATAATTCTTAAGCAAAAAGCGAAATGGAGTAAATGAAAGTAGACCGAATCAAGATCTCACGATTCCGTGATAATAAAGCAACTAATGATTTAATCATCTAACATTGAAGGGAATTTATCCAAGGCGTCCAAATATTTTAATAAGCAGCAATGGCTACCTCATATTAGAAATCTCGAGTAGGCTAAGTCTTAGGTTTTAGTGTTTAAAAGTTTGGGATTACATTGGAATACTTGACTTTGATATAGAACTAGATTGCATATGATTGAATGCCTAAGCTTGTGTTTAGGATGGGTCTTCTATCCATTAAAATGCATGCTTTTGTATTAGGATAAGGCTTACATCTATTAAGAAGATCCATATTTGTATTTTAAGGGACTTACATCTGTTTGAAAGCTCAAATTTGATTTATAGCAAGCTCACATCTATTTAGAAGGCTCAATTTTGTATTTAGAATAAGACTTGTATTCATTGGAAAGCTCAGATTTAGTTTCAAGATAGGGCTTATATACTTTGAAATTTTCGATCTTATGTTTGGGATGGGGCTTATATCCATCGGAATGCCCAAATTTAGTTTTAGATGGGGCTTACATCTATTTAGAATACTCAAATCTGGCTATAGGGTGGAGCTTACGTCTATTTAATATGCTCAATCTTGGGTTTAGGATTGGGCCTACATCTATTTAGAATGCCCAAGATAACAAAGCTTATTCTCTTATCATTTAGACATTGTGTATCACAAATCTAGATATTCAAATAGATTTGATCACATGCTCCAGCAATATCAAGTGTGATTAAATTGATCAGATATTAAATCGTTTCACCTTGACTTTATATAAGTGATTTGGTTAGACACAACTTAACAAGGACCATTTAGATCGCCTATAAATTGTGTTCTTTAGGCATAGGGTGGTTTAATTAATTTAGTCAGATGTTTAATATATCAAAATTTTGGCCCACTATCTTATCTAGGTTAACTAGATCCTATGACTCAGATTAGTTAAAATTTCTAAGCAAAATATTTTAGCTAGACTTAGAAAAAATTTTGTATAACAAGAGGTGTTATTTATCATGGAGTAATTCAACAAAAGTCATGTGTCTAAGCCTACAAATTCAACTTTGGATCATACAGATCCATTGAATCTATGCTAAAATAAAAACCTTCAATGGATTTGTATGGTAATTATAGATTTGGATCATGGAGCTTTCAGAGTTGTGTCAGAGCATGTGTCAGCAGATATTGCTTTAGGCATACGGTGTTATAGAAGTTATAGATTTGGATGTCTTCACTTAAACATATGTTCAGCTTTTTGGACAAATTAGATTTAGCAATATCATGCTGACACAGCTCTGAAAGCTCAATGAGTCGTTGAATATTTTTCAACAATTTAGGTTTGTGAGCTGATGTTTGCTTGGTGTTTAGGTTTATTGAGAACCTAAGAGATACTTTCAAGTATGGTAGTTTATAATTATTATATTTGATCTAACTCTAACTCCATCATTTAGACTTATTGAGCTAATTATAATTTTTAGCCTATTTAGGTTTGGGAGTTATTCCTCAATTTTTAAACTTATTGAGTAGGTTGCAACTCTTTGTTAACTTCAACCTTTTAAACTTATAAACCTTGTAGACTATATTGCCTCAAATCAGTTAAACTAGTAAACTTAGCCTACTTAAGACTTATGAGCTTAAATGCAAATATAATGTCACTTGTATTGCGAAGACCATAAGATTACATGCATTATAGTAAATATAAGTTGACACTTATATTACATTAGATGTAAAATTGCCTCCTGTATTATAGGAGACAGTTATATTAAAACTACCACAAAACTCTTTCCTAAAATTTAAGAGATATAAAATTATCTCATATATCACAAAGATTATAAAAACATCTCTAATAATATGTGAAATAAAAAATTGCCCCTGCATTAGAATGATATAGCAATACATTGAGATTTAATCGCATTTCACCTTTTAGGCCATTTTGGATGATAAAACAACATTTGATCACAATATCCAAATGTCACAAGATCAATAATCCAATTAAATTGTCTTAATGACATGTTTTACAAATTTTATCTTTTGGCTTATATATATATATAGAGAGAGAGAGAGAGAAATAACTGGGAGAATGAACAATGCGATGCGAATGACACGAACTGTGTGAAAATCTAGTTTCTTCAGGATTGAGTTGTCGATGGGAGGTGCGAACGGCCCCGTCAACATGGCTGGCCACCTCATCGCGAAAAGGAGCGCAGCTCCCTACTCCCCTCCACTCATTGCTAGTTCTGAATGTATCGGTTTCAAAATCCCTTCCTGATGTCTAGACGAACAACTCATCCTCAAGAGATGTTGTGGGATCAACCTATCGTATCTTTTCAGAGGAAACCTGTGTTACTTTTCGCATAATAAAAATGTAAGCCCTAGCCAAACCTTTC
This sequence comes from Gastrodia elata, assembly GCA_016760335.1. Taxonomy (NCBI): domain Eukaryota; kingdom Viridiplantae; phylum Streptophyta; class Magnoliopsida; order Asparagales; family Orchidaceae; genus Gastrodia; species Gastrodia elata. The sequence goes on along the minus strand of CM028686.1, from coordinate 16,962,897 downwards.
AAATGTGCTCTTTTGGGGAAATTTTCAAATGGGAAACCATCTAAGGATGCCATTAAGAGATTATCAATGATTTAGACACATTAGGTGAATACATGCTGGATTAATTGATGTGCATCACAGTTTCATCAAACTTTTGAATGAAAAGTAGGATTACTATAGAATTTTTCCTAGAGGATTTTACTTCATCAAAAACTGTCAAATAAAAATGCTTAAATGGCCAACAACAATTGATGCGGGATGTGACCACCCCATCATCTTGGCATGGATTAATTCTCCTCTCCTTAAGATTCACTTGATTATACATTCCATTCTCTTTGCATTGGAATTGTATTACTGAAAACCATGAAAAATAAACTATGCAATGACCAATTTGCTTAGACCTTCTGTGGCTTGGGTATTAATTCAAATGGATTTAACTAAACATTTTGAACCCAAGATTTAAATTGGATATGAAGAAAAAAGAAATTTCCAGGAGTACAACTTTGAAAGCTTTTTGGGTAATTGTTCGCACTACTTGACAATTGGCAATGATGAAATGCTCTGTTTCATATTACACCCTCAACTTAGAAACAAAGTGGTGCCGCTATAGGGTAACATTAAGAAAGTTGACAAAAGGAAAACCAAGCATAAACTCATGTATGTGCCAAATAGAAATCAATCATCCTCCGTGGAAAGACCAGACACTTTGCTTGTTGGGAAGACGATCTCATTGACAGTTGGTTTGGCCCCATCTAGATAGTTTGAAAGCTTAAATGGCCTAACGGGTGTTGAAATATCAAAAGGATTAGTTCCACCTCGTCCCTTGGAAGGTTCTGCTGATTTGGACATTACCATTGGAGATTTTTTTGGGGACTGGAATTCCATTCCGTCCATTTAACGAAATTGTGGCAAACTGTAGGATGTCCTAGCTGAGTTGGATTACCCAATGGACATCGACACTCTTGAGATGGACGAGGTGGAAGGCTCATATAGAGCAGACTTGAATAAAGAGACAAAGGTAATTATTGGTGATATAATAAATGGGTTGGTCGAGTATCCGTTGGCTGAGTCTTATGAGGCTATTGTAGATGGCAAGATGATGGTCGAGGTGTCTGAAGATATCGCATTGCCGGTGGATCACTTTGGTGTCGATGGGTATCTAGCAAGTTGCGAGATAAGTTCCTCATCAAAGCTTTAGATAGTGCTTTTGGAGGCTGTCAACATATTGAGAAGAAGCGAGGGGGCGACTGATGTGATCCCTGGTAACGAAGGTTTGATGGGAGCCCCTTTAAAATGGATACAAGGATATGTTGATGAAATTACTATTGTTCTGCACAGGCAAGAAATAATGGATAACACCACTTCTTATGATACTCCTATTGCAAAGACTTCTATCTTGGAGGTACCAAATGATGAGGTTCAAACAAACCTTAATCCACATGCAAAGGAGTTTCATTTGGTCGTGCTGAGAAAATCTTAATCGATTTCTTTACCGACTGACGAAAGTGAATCAGATAAAACCTCTGAGGTGGATTCATTTGAGTTAAATGATATTATATCTAATTCAGAAATATTGATTAATTTTCTTGCTATGAATAATATAAAAAAAAAAAAACAAAAAAAGCTAAAAGTTTCAAATCCAATAGAAAATCAAGTTATACCTTGAGAAAGAGGTGTGATTGCTAACTAGGAGAATTGGTTTCTCTAACACTGAAATATTTAGCTATTGCTGAGGCTTCTTTTATGAAATCCCTTTTGGATTTGGGTGATCGTTTTGTATTTTTTTTTTTTGGTTTGTTTTTGTTTCTTTTTTATTGTTTCTTGTTTCAGGTCACCAACTCTTTATCTGTTGTACACTTTTTATTCTAGATTTATAAAATTCAACAACTTATATACATATATATATATATAACTCAAATGGAAATAAATTCCAATTAAGCATAATAATTTTTCAAATATTAACCATTTATGAGCGCCATGAGCCTTAAAACTTTAGCATTGATAAGTTGATACAACCCTCCTTCATATGCATTTCCTTCACAACTACATATTTATTTCCAATCCATCGTTTAAGACTATCAAAGTATGAATCAATTATAGTTTCCATATATTATTGCTTATTGCTTATTGCTTATTGGCTTCACTTAGATGAGAATGATTATTTTATGGAGAACAACTCTTTTATCTTTGATATAATGTCATTCACAAATAAATTTAATAGTATATACACTATGATATCTGTAAAGTGATTGATTTGTTATTAAAACATGATTATCATTTGAAGGGATAGCTTGCTTGTTTAAGCATATTTCGTATATGAATTTTTTACTAAAGTTTATAATAAAAGAAAGATAATGAGAAGTTGGTAAGGATCTCAATAAATTATTAATGCAAGCGGGGTAGATAAGATTGATAATCTCAACCATAATGAACCAAAAGTTGAAATTTTCATGGACAATAGATAAAATATGGAATTCTATAAATAAGATGAAAGGTAGCTCCAAACAAATTTTTAAAGATGACGTTTATTGATATGAATCCGATATAAATTTTAAATCCATGAATAAAAGTTAATACAATCAAAACACAGAAAAGAATTACAATGTAATTAGTTTACTAGAAATTGAATTATACAATAAGTCAACTATCCTAGTAATTCAATTCCAACAATCCAAACAGCCTGTTAATAAATTCCAAATACATGTATTGACCCTTGACTTTGAGATAGCAATGGGAAGCTGTCAAAGAATCAAGATTCTTATGCTTTCCTAATTTGACTATTATATTGTATATAGCAATTTTCATCATTTTTTATATAGGCTTATATAAGAAAGTTGCAAGTAAACCTTCATGTATTAGTTCTATATAAAACTGAGATTTTATTCTTTGATTCTCATTCATTTTTGTAATAGCCTTCTGCATGTACTCATTTGAATATATGTGCATATAATATTTTTTGTTTAATGCAATTTTGAATTTAAAGGCACTGATGTAAGTAGTAAGAGTTTATTTAAAGTAGTTAAAATGGTCTTTGATTGCATGTTACATTTGAACTTTTCATCCCGACCATCTGTTCCTGTCTTGGTTTTAAAAGCACTCAAGGTTATCACACTACTCACAATTGATGTCATTCTTTTTTAAAAACAAGAAATAAAATCAAATTTAAGGAAAATTAAAAATACCAAAGGTTCATCATCAAATTGGTAGTGAAATCCTTTAATATTATATATCACTTATTGTCCTAGTCAATAGATTGGAATGATGTGGCCTATTTACTACATCTACCAAGTCATTAACAAGTTTATGGTCATGTGCATAAAGCATGTTGCAGATGCAATACCTAGTAAGAACATGAGGAAGTAAGCAAATCTATTTATAAAGAGCAAACAACACCATTCATAGAAATAGTAAGCCAAAATATGCTGCAGTTAACAAGATAGGGTCTTGACCAACAAGACTCATTCTTATCACTCAAAGTAGGGTTAAAAATCATTGACAAAATCTGTAACTTAACAATTTTTGCATATAGCAGTAATAATTTCTGATAGCACACAAGTTAATGATCCCCTTTAGAAGGTCCCATGAAGATTGGTGATGATCAGTAAGCAAGTAAAGAACCAACAAGTGCTGAGGTAGAACAGCAAGAAGTTGGATAGACTGGCATAGCTGAATGGGTTAACTTGAGAAATTTTGGCTCAACTAAGCCTTTAAATTCTCTTTATTTTTGCCTAAATGGAAACTTTAACAGAAACAACACTTAAATACAAGTTAGTAGTCATGTTTCAATCACAATAAATGGATATTTTTAAAAATTTGATAAAAAAAAACTAATAAGGCATATTGCAAATGCAATAATTAGAGAGAACTTGAGGAAGTAAGCAAATCTATTTACAAAATCAAATAAAACCTTTCATGGAAATGGTAAGCCAAAAATGGTGCATCTAACAAGAGAGTCTTGACCAACAAGATTTTTTCTTAAACCTCAATTAAATTAGGATTGAAGCAATGACAAAGTCAGCAACCTAGCAGTTTATGCCTATAACATTAATAATTTCTGATAGCACCCAAGTCAATGGTCCCCCTAAGAAGTTCCCTTTAAGATAAGTGATAGTCAGTAAGCCATTAGAAGAACGAACAAGTGCTGAGGTAGAGCAGTGCTAGAATGTGGCATAGCTGAATCAGTTAACTTGAAAAAATTTGGCTCAATTACACTTTTAAATTCTCTTAATTTTAGCCTTAATGGAAATTTTGATAGAAACAACACTTAAATACACAAGACAGTACTAGGAATATCTTAATCACAATGAATGGATATTTATAAAAATTGAGAAAAAATTTATATAGTTTTACTAGGCTGCTTTAAACACCGAGATAAAAATTACTGTGATTCTCAAGGACAAAAAGCACATTCACAAAAGTAGAGAAATAAATGCTTTAAGAATAAAATCTTCTACGTAATAATTTATCTTGCTTTATCAACAAAATCAAAGAAGATCAACAAGAAAGCTAAATAAAAAACAAACCCAGTCTCAAGAACTGTTGTTGGATAGAATTTTCTGAAATCCTCAGATGATAAATCAGGCCAGCCAAGAGTACTAAAGGGCCACAGTGAACTGACATAAAAATAATATATTAGTAACTAAAGCTTTCATTATTTCTTTTTCTTAAAAACTACATTAAGTTTAACATTACGTGAACTTCTGTTGACAAGAAATATTTAAGTACAGAAAAATTAAAGATATCTTACACACCACTTCTTCGCAAATTTACTTTCAATGGTTTTCTAGGAATTAACCCTTGATGAGTAACACAACCAAAATACACAATTGTTTAAGACAAAATTTGAACCATAGGATCGCACATATTGACAATGCTTGCTTATACGTGTGCGACAGAAAGCACGTTTGTGAACCAACAGCACATGATCTACCAGCAGTTCACAATGAATAAAAAGTGATGCATAGCAAACAAAAACTCACGTACAGATTTTTATATATAAATTCAAAGGCAATAGTAGCATACTACCTAATCATGACTGCATAATTTTCCAACTGGAAAAAGAATCAACAAAACAATTTAATGATACAGAGTATATGCAAGAAAAATATGTAATGCAAAATCACTAAAAAGTATCTTAAACTTTCACAAATCTAGGTTAGCATATGAAAAAAAGAAAAGGTTTTCCTTGCACTACACAAGTTAACATGAGAAAGAGAGTGAAAGAAAGAAAATGATTGTACACGATCACAAATATAGAATTACATAGCTCAATTATTATTCACCTACACCCACAAGCCACACCAAAGTATTCATAGTTTATTACTATAAAAAAAAAAGATATTACAAGGGCAAGAGATCGTATGAACAAGAAATATTTAATATGTATTTTTCACAACCAATTCAACCCCTATTTATAATCTCCCTAACGTCATCTAACATTAATAAGAGAAATGCATTCAAGTTTTTTTGGTCAAAAGAATAACTTTTATGAAACTTCATTCTAATCAAATTCTATTTTAACATCCATAGGAGAAATTCCATAAAGCTTTCAAAAGTAAGAAAACGAAAAGCTTCATGAAAGTTTCAACAATCAAGTACACAAGAATTTCAAGGAAGAAATTTCTATGAAGCATTCTTCTTGTCTGAACTTAGCAATTTTCAGTCACTTTGTTGACTATATCTTAGATCCAATATGAAAATTTTGATCATCTTCATCTGGACTGGTGCCTCAAATCAACAATATTCTAGAGGCCAACTAAGGTTAAGCACATCTCAGCTTCTAAATGGTATCTGCCTTAGTTAGCAAATCTGCAAAATTCTTAACACTAAGTATCTACTTCAATAAATTGTTTGACCATAGATCAGCCCATAAATAAGTTGGCACCTTGATATTAGATGATTGTCCTTGCATAAAATATTATTCAACAAATGAGCAGCACTTTGGCTATTAAAATAAGTAATGTCACCTTGCATCTCAATTTCATAAAGGAATTCTTCAAAAAACATTATGTATTCCCATGCTTATGGCAGTATGAAGTACTTAAAAGACACTCTTCAGATGTTGTGGCATTCATCTAATGGCAATACCTTCAAGCACAAGCACAAATCTACAATTGCTTTTTAAAATTTTCCAGGTAATCACACAAATCAACATCTTAAACCATAAACCGTCAACACTATATATCTTTCAAATCCAACTTGAGGTAACTCACAAATCATTTAACAGCATCCCAACGTTCACACCTAAATCTACCATGAAATGTCCCCAGTGCATAATTTATGTTAGGCTAAGTACACACCATAATATACAGCCGATTAACAACAATGAAAATTATGGCATTTTAAGAATTCACTTCTTTTCAATTTCAATTTTCAGCATTTGCTACTTGGATAATTTGAAAAGTGCTGCTAGAAGAATCTATTGAGGTTTTAGGTCTTTGTAATTCAACCTACTTAATACATTGTTAACATATTTCTATTGGGATAATGCCAAGATCTCTTCAAATACTTATCAATATATATCATCATATCACAGATCAGCATTGTAACTCTCAAATTATTCATCGTAAATTATTTAAATAGCTAGTATTCTCTTACATGCAAAATCCTACACATAGCATGCTATTAACACAGATGTAAGTTAAACAGAAATTACAAACCTTTTGATGTAGCAATAGACAACAATCTTAAATCATATAAACTAACTCTTTGACACGAATTCATTAAACAACATGTACATTTGCCTTAGTACTTTATCTATACCGTACAAGTTCTATAGCTTAAGCAATAAACCTAGGATCAATTTTCTTTAAGCAATAAACCTTCTTATTATATCATGTATGTCTCCTTGTTCAAATTTCCATGTAGAATAATAGTTTTTACGTTAGTTATTTGAAATGTAAATCTTCAATGGCAGCAATTCCAACCCCCTATTTGATTTTCACTTAGCTTTACTTAGCTTAAGCCTCAAATAATTTTTTATAGCTTACCTTAATTAAACTTAAACCTACCTAAGCTTTAATAAAAGCAGCTCTAAGATTCTGTAAGCTGAGCTAAATAAGCATAAGTTTACTATTTATAAATTATTTAACTATTTATTATAACTGACTAAAATTTATTAATAAATATTAAATGGAAAATATTATTTATATTATCCATTTGACTATTACAGATTGATATTATTAATATTAATTATAAAGTATTGCTTGTAAAATAATTATAAATAAATATAAGTTAATAATTTTAAATGTGATTATCACTAACAGTTAAATATTATTTAACTTTTAGAGATTTTATTTATTATTATCACTTATTAATTGTTACTTATAACTTTTAGCAGTTATCTAGACTTATTACTCACATTTCACTCATATATTTAAATCACATAAAACACCAAAACTTTAAATTTAGTCACATAACACCAAAATCTTCAAAATACAACAATATTACTACCATTTTAACACTGTTAAGTTTGGTCAGACGGTCGTGCTCAGTGGCTTTGACGATGGCGATGGACAGAATGTTGTCCATTCCAGTTAAAACCCAAAGGGTCCATGATGTCCAACCGGCGAGCAAAGAGGAAGGCAGCTTTGAAAATATTTGTGTCATCTCCTTTGTCACTCAGCACAGCCTGATGTGATCGTTGATGTGACTGCTGTTACTACAATTTGAATGGAAGCAGCAGTGTTGGGCCTTAGGATTTTTTGCTGAACATTTCACCGTCAGTGACAACCTCAACGTGAAAAAGTTGGAACGTTGAATGTGGAGGGGAGACTGACTGCCACTTTTCTTCTTTGCTTCATAGCAAGTGCCAAATGGAAGTAGCATAAAGGTGACGAATGAATGTTGCCGGCGTCGTCGATGTCAACGCTACTCAGCAAACCTGCTGAATTTCCAGCCAAACCTAACTATGTTAGAATATAAAGTAATTTTGGTGTATTTTGAACATATGAATGCTATGGGGTACATTAAAAGTTTAAGTGTTTTATAAATAATATTTAAAGATATGAGTGGAATGTGATTAAGAATCTCTATTTATTTATTCTTTATTATTAACATATTTATAATTAAAATTTAATATTCATTAATTATAAATTATTAATTATTATATCTTTTAAATTATATATGTTTTAGTTATTATTTATCAGCAATTAAATAAATAATCTTATATACTTGAGAATGCCAACTAAAAAAAGAAACAAATAACTTTCACCGTGATCAACTTCAGTCACCTTAAATAGCTTAAACGAGAAACGAGTTATTATGCGTATTAGCTTCAGCTAAGCAAGCTTAAGCATGCCTATGGTGGAAAAAATAGGTGTAAGTATTATCCTAATAGAAGTTATATTTATCACATATGATAATTCATTTAGATAGACAACCCATGCATGTATTGGAAGCCTTTAACCACCAATCAACCTTTTTAACTTCTCTTGCCATTTACTCTTTTTTTGCATAGTTCACCCACTTGTTATACCTAACCTTTTACCATATCCCAATTTAAGCCAATACCCCATTTCAAGTTCTTAAAAAAAATTCATTTCTTCTTTAATGGATTCCTTCGGGACTAAAAGTTCGCTTAAATACCTGCAATTATAGTGAGTCTTGACTCGATCCGATTTAATTCCAAACAATTTAAATAGTTAAATAAAATAATTATTCAGCCCTACTAAATAGATATGTTTAGTAACCCAGTCCATGTATTTTAAAATGAGCCAAAAACTAGTTTGGCCCAACCCAATCCATTTAGCACTTGGCCTGAAATATATTACAAATGCAATTATTGTAATCCACTGTCTACATGAGTCATGTCCATTATTATGCATATTACATGTGCTAAACAGACTACACAAGCTATTGATTCTCCATTTTATAAATTTCAAGAAACTTGAGATAGAAATAAATAAGTGGAATTTATAATTATCTTAAATATCATTTATACCAAATCTAATACTTATAACAAAAAAATCTTAGAAAATAAATTAGATATATTAGTATATACTCATTTGAATGTAGTGTCCATATAAAAGCTTGGTGTATCATACCTATCACATCCTACAAAATTATTTTATTTTCTAAGCTTATATCAAGATTCAAATAGGTCATAGATTAGATCCTGATTAATTTCAACCCAATAGATGAGATAACTCGATCAAGAAAGGATAAAAATCTACTCTAGGTCAGCAACACCCAATCCAAACGCAACCTAGATTATTTGTTTGCCTATAAAGCATAGCATTATGACTCTCCATTATCTATTAAAATAGTTAATAATACAATAATGAAGAGTATCATTGTATGGTTAGAATTGTTTGGATGATCGTAATTACTTTAATGCTTGGCTCCAAACCTTCAACTATTGAAGCACTATTCTTGAGACATACATATCTTAAACTCATTATATTTCAATGAGATATCTTCATTGATGATATATCAGTCTTTCTTACACTTGTTTGTACATTATTCCTCCAAGATGCTTATGTTTATGCAACTTAATTTCAATAAGCAGTGCATCTTTAAACTTCTTTTAAATGGCAAAAATAAATATAAAGTGATTGGATCCCTAACCAATAAGATATCATTCTCTTAAAGTTGCATCAAGCTTATTTCTTCCATCAAAATTAGTATTTATAAAAAAAATTAATTGAATAAAATTGAAAGCATTCAAATGAAAATTATACCTTTTTCCTGACCATTTTTTTCAAGAATCTTAAAGCCCAAAAGAATTAGAAGTTCTCTATTATTATATAAGCTACAATATTGATTGTGCTAACCCATAATATATTGGAAAACCCAATATACAATGACATGCTCCTAGCTCACACAATTAGTCTATGTTCATCCTCTCAACAATGTTGCTTTGCTCTGGTCTTCGATAACAATTTCCAACATGTGATTCTTATGCTTTGAGTAAAATTTGTTAAGAATCTTTGCTTTGTATTCTCCACCAATATTAGGATTCAGCCATTTAAATTTCAACTCTATGCGATTATCCACTTCAGCATTTTAAGAAATTTAAAATTGTAATCACATTATTTTTTTCTTGAAAAAACAATCAATATCATTCATATAGAATAATGTAAAAAAGTGGCACAAGAGCACGAGCCTCCAAGAGAATGTATTGGGGCCAAATCCCCAAACATTTTAAGGAATCAATAACAACTTTGATTTGAAGGTTATTCAACTTTTCAAGAAAATTTCTTTTTAGTTACTAAAGATACAATCCTTACAAATTCAAATTTCACAAGCTTAAGATCTTAAAGCTTTCTTGCTGATGTCATTATCTTCCCTTTTTCAGTCATTAAGTCCTATCTTTAATGTCGCAACTTCGAAATTCCACGGTTTGTAACTACGACACTTTTTTACAATCAACAATCATATAAATATTTCCACTTTCTTTACCCTAGCCTTAATCACAGCTATCTTGAATCTTTTCTACCATTCACCACCAAAAATGGTAGTGCAGCCAAATTAATCAATCTAAATCATAAGAAAAGAAAAGTTTATTATTGAAGCCTGGGCCATTTAACCTAGCAAAACTCACTATCATATTTTCGATTTTGATTCGAGCCTCACCTTTTCCAAAATTTCCAATAGCTCATCATTTGTTAACTAGACTTAGCTAAATTTCAATATAGTGTACTTATGTAATAACTATTTGCAAAACGTGGAATGAAAAGGCACAAATAAGTCTAAGGTTCATGGCTCCATAAGACTTTTAGTGCAACACATCAAAGCATCTATGGCTCTTTGTTAAGTGAATGCATTGAATTACCGCCCTTTTGATCATTTTATGTTCTTTTTATATGCATTGCACTAACTTTGAAATGCCTTTTTTGGATTATAGTTCCAGCACACAGAATTTATCGAATTGTTTTCCCCTCACTTGGAACTATGATTGCCTAACCCCAGACATCTTGTATTGATTTCTGCTCTGCTCTCAATTCTTAAAGCAAAACTAAAAATTTTCATGATTCTCACTTCATTAAAAATTATATTTTTAGTCATATTGTTAACTTGGCACTCTCAGATGATCTGCTTGTCGCGTGCATTTATACTTGCCAATACCCCATTAGAGAAAATGATAGAATTAGTGCATCGACCTCATCAATAAATGTAATCCTAGTAAATGCTAACGAATTCATTATCACATCGAACGTGCAATTGATCACAAACGCTCATTTAATATGCTTGATAAGTTACACCAAGCTTTTATATAAACGCTCAATTGATATTTTATTTTATTTTCTAAATTAGCAACACCAAAATTATACATTTTTTGATGTTGATAAGTTTTAGTACATATCAGCAGTAATACCATCAAATTGTCATCACCCTCCTGTTTACCAAGTTGAAGGACATGTTTCGCATCAAGGTTCAATGTACAACTCCGAATGCTTATCAAATTATCATATTGTAATATGCTTGCTCCATCTTTTCAAGTTTTGCCCAAATTAAGAGTGGATATAACTTTTTCAAATAGAGATAATTTCCTATTTGTATTCTTCAATATCCAAAATTCTTCCCAAACGTATCAATCTTCACCATCTCAAACTCAAAAAATCTCACAAATGCTTTTTCAAACCCAAGCTTTGATACCAGTAATTGGAATATGAAGAAAAGAAAAAGTTGTGCTTTCACCACACATGATCGTACAAGAAAGATAGTGTGTTCTCGTGACAAACATATGTTTATGTGACTCTGAATTTTTTATCTACGCCCATATGTAGCGCTAGAGCATACTATTTATCATTTAAGAGATATAATTGGTTTAGTGTGGCAAATATTTTATGAGGAAAACAAATAATTTGAGGAATCTTTAATAGTTCAATTCAATTGTTATTCACAATATCCAAACTTCAACTAACATCCATACAAGAAATTTCACAAAACTTTTCAGCCAAATAAAAAAGTTTTATGGAAGCTTCATTCTGAATGAATTTAATTTAATATCTATAAGAAAAATTTCATGAAATTTTTCAACATTGAAAAGTGTAGCTTCATTCTACATAGTTCTCATGAGAGAATCTTCATGGAAGTTTCCTATAAGAGTTTTTAGAAAGCTTTCTTCTGGTTTAAATATAATTCAAACAATCCCCACATCCTTGACAATGATAAATAAATTTGACCAAACAAGGGAAGAACTCATTATTCTTTTTGTAGCATACTAAATAATATATACAGAAAACAAAAGTCTATCATTTAAAGGGAGACCAAACCTTGAAAACCTAATATATATAGCAAGCAAAAGTTTATCATTTACAGGAAAACCAAACCTTGAAAACCAATTGTCAAGAACATCAGGATCTTGGTATATTTCAGCAGATTTTCCATATTTTTCAAAAGCTTTTGCTAGAGCTTCTTCAGCATTTCTTGCGACAATATACTCTTCCTCACAATCTTTTCCGACAATGTACCAAACTGGTATCCGATGACCCCACCATAATTGTCTACTTATACACCAATCCTTGATGTTGGTTAACCAGTATGTACAAAACTGCAGTCAAGTATCCATACAAACAGATCATGTTAGAGTATTTGCAAAGCAAAAAAAAAATGCAACACAACAAACGTAAAAAAATAGAATATCAAGACAAGAATATAATTCATTCAGCTAATGACGGCTGAATGAATTAAAGTTTGCTGCTTCAGAATTCATCATGCTTCAAAAATGATTCATGACTAACCAAACATAGAGAAAAACAGAGTACCTTATCATATCTTTCAGGGAGTAAACTTAGCTCACCCTTGGCAATCTCATGAAGCGCCTTTTCAGCTAATGGTTCCATAGTAATAAACCACTGTCTGCTCACCAATGGTTCTAATACCTAAGATATTAGAATGATTTTAAGCATTAGCAAGTTCTAAAAGAAGCACAAGCAAGCAAAAAGCGATGGCAAAAACTATCAAGTTGCATGGCTGTTTGCTGTCATACTTCTCCACCACACTGAGATCTTGGAACTCGTAATGTATGTGGCTCCTTTTTAACTGCCAAGCCATTTTCTTCAAGATCTGACCACAGTTTCTTCCGAGCTTCAAACCGATCTAATCCACTGAAAAAATACTCAAAAAATGAACTTAAATGAAAGCAGGATATCTTATTACAGTTTTATTTTACCATTTGAAACTAGATTATACCTGTACATTCCAGCAATTTCATTAAGAGTGCCATCATCGTTCATCACATTCAGAATAGGAAGACCAAGCTTTCTAGCAAAATGGTAATCATTGTGATCATGTCCAGGGCTTATCTTCAAAACTCCACTTCCAAATTCTTTATCTACATGCTGCTTTCATAAGAACAATACAAATTACGGAAAATATTGGAAAGTGGAAATAAAAACTATGAAGTAAATTTCATCATAAACAATGTTAACCAAGAAAATCATAGCTCATTTAATAAGAAACGGCTGATTCAATATACTTTTATGCCACAAAACTAATGGACTGTTTGTATTAACTTATTAGAATTAGTATCTCCATCCAGAAAATGTGGTACAAAAATCACATATGAAAGAATATTCACAGAACGTGCAGATGCGCTAAGGCAATGGATGTCTTACTCAGGAACTTAAGCATATATACATCGACAGAATTAAAATTATGTAAGAATTATGCATTCTTAACAGTTGAAGACAAAAGCATCAAAAAAAAATTTAAATCATATTCCCTCTTCATATTAAGATTGAAAAGGTTAATTTCTACTTACGCATAGATTTCCTAATTTGATGTTTCACCTTACCATTCATCTTTCTTCCAGCATTACATTATAGTGCACACTTCCCAGGTACTCAAGCACATCGCAACTTCCCATTCATTTTTAATATTTCTCTCACAAACTAATGAAGGTTTAAATAACTTTAAGTGGAATACTGAATCACAAAGTCAGAGGACTTTTAAGATGCTGTTGAATGTTACTGAGTATAACCACCAAGCCATTTATAGAATAAGACGCCATGAAGTGCAATTACCTAATCAGAGAAAGAAAAAGCGCTTGAGTGCTGCAAAACAAAATACCAGATTCAATTTTATAAGATAGTTGCCTTTAGCATTTTTCATTTTGCCCGGTTTAACGTTTCAATGTTGTAAATGAAAATTGCAAGAAGTTGGCATTAGTATCACATAATAGAAAAATTCAAAAGAATAACTAGGGACAAAGTGAAAGGTGATTAAATCTTAACATAGAAATTCATACCTTGTGTGCAATAATTGGAATATGCCTGCCAAATGTAAAAGGTACAATTGCAAGCCTCCCAATGTACTTAGAATAGCGTTCATCCTGCAAAAAACTTCCAGTTATTTTCAACAAAATATAAACCTCGTCTACACAAAATTTAAGTCATACATGATTAAATCAAATAGAATGAAAGTTGAAGCTTAAATAGTGTATCAGTATACATTTTAAATATAAAACCTCTTGGCATTGAAATTGACAGAGTATAATTATTTTAAAATATTTAAAAAGAAAACAATTTTAAGCTTTTTTTATGTTTTATAACGAATAATTTAAGCTTAATTTTGCATATGCATAATTAAAAAAAAAAAGGCATTCCAACACAAAAGATATAATTATTAAATAATCATATAAAATAATTTCAATGATAACTTTATAATAATTATAATTAAGTATTAGATATATAAATATTTAATGAAATTTTATTGTATTTCAACCATATCTTTAAAATTTACAAATTTGAAACCTATACTTGAAAATGTTACACAAAAGAGTTCAACAACATCAAATTTAAAACCTAAACTTTCATCTCCATCGGTTCCTCCACATCTCAAGCAGTGGCTCCAACAAGCATCCAACTCCTGACAACTTGGTTGCTCTCTCACTAGCAATTCCTAAACCATTAACCCTTTTAGTGATCCCTCAGATCCATTACCTAACAGATATCAAAAATAATTGAGATCAAAACAAAGATTTCCAAATTTATTATGCTGAAGAAAATGATTAATGTAGAGTAGCAAAGATATTAATGCATTGAAGCTCTGGCAATCTCTAAGCAGTAAAAGTTGAAGAAGCCTTGAACATAATAGCAGGAATACGTTCAAGTCGAACAGTTCTTCCCTCTCGAAAGCTTAAATGGATTGTAACTTTTTTCACCATCTTAATAGCAGATTTGGAAAATGTGAAAGATATTGCCAGATGATGTAACCTATGATGACAGAGACCAATGAGAAAAACTAGTTGGCAAATAAACAAGGGAGCTAGAGCAAGATACTCACTTGAATGTAGGGATTGAAGAAAGGTGAGGAAGCATAAAACTGAGGTTCACAGGGTTTGAACGCTTGTCAAATTGAAATATAGTTAAAACCACCACCGATGACAAGGGTGCAAACGAGGCTTTTGGTTCCTTTAAGATAATGTTTAATTTTGTGTTTCAATTTTTTTATTTTTAAAGAATAAAGTTGCATGCAATCAAAATACTAAATATCAAATATTTAAAATTCAAATCTACAACTTCTACATGTTACACACAAATCTAAGTAATTATATAAGGAACTCAAACTACAATTGTTATAAATTTATTACCCATACTAATCAAGCAATCCATAAAATAATTATATATTGCAACCAAAATAGCAAGGATTATAATTTTGTATTACATTAATTTGGTAAAGAAAAATAACTATCTAATTTTTGACAATCTAAAGTTACATATTTACATATTTAATATTGATAAATAAGACATGTTATGATATGGAGACCAATTGCACCATCAAAGATGGTGCAAATGGAGTCCAGGTGGGCTCTAGGGCAAGGCTGCACTAGCAAACAACAGCTGGTCGAGAGTCAAGCGCCCAAGCGCGCGCCCTTGGGCACCTAGCAGAATCAAACATAAGTAACGTAATCAGATCACACTGTAATCAAATTCAATTACACCAAAAATCATGCATTCCAAACAGCCCATTAAATAAATGTATTCATTCATTATTTTAACTTTTGCATTTTTTAAGCAAGTCCACAGGATAAGAAACAAAAGAACATTGAATTATCTCGATGAATAGTTGATTGATAGTATTATGGCAATAACTACTTTGATAGTTTTGAATCATATTTAGGTGCTTATAATATATGCTATAAAATTAATGCAGATTTTCACTTTTACATTTTAGTGTGAAATATTTTAGATTAAAAGGTGTTGAACTTCATTTTGTGAGCACCTAGCTATTTATATTTTGCGTAAAATGCTATTGAAATAATTTTTTGTGCATATTTCATTTATTTGTATATGTAAAATAAAATTTTTTTGAATTTGACATTGTAAAAACTCTTTTTTATTAAAGAGTTTTATAAAGGCTATCAAGTATATTCAAAGAGAAAATACTTCTTTTGTTTAATTGATGTAATTGAATTTGTGAAAAATCATTAAAGAATAATTTTGTATATGCTATATATAAAAATCTATCAACGAGTTATTAAAAATAAACACTACTTTATTCTACATAAAATAAAATTTAATTAAAAAATAAATAGTCTTTTATTAGGTTTCTTCTTAAAATATTATTTACCAAAAAAACTATTAATCCATATTAAAAATCTTCAAAGAATTTTCAGTAAAAATATTTTTGCATCAAATTAATTTAAATATTTTTTCATGCAATTAAAAAATTAGATAATTATTAACTTTTCTCTTATCATATTATGCAAATTTATGTGAGCTATTTTTTTAAGAATAACTTAGATTTTAAGATAATGCAATTAACCTTTTGTATTTAACAATTTCTTCACAAATTAACTGCCTATGACCCAAAAAATGCAAAGATAATATTAAGAGACCAAATAAATCATATACAAGAGTCAACAATTAAAATAAATAAATTGCTTGAGCCAGGGGATTATTGATAATTTTGTCATTATGAATATGGCACATGAATCCGTTTACTTCGAAGAGATTTTCTAATTTATTCAAATCAATACTATTTTCTCCCTCCCATTTACTATATGGCATTGCACAATAAGCTCAATTGAACCATTGAAATTGAGACTAAAATTTTAAAGTGTGAAAAATGAGAAAAACAATTTTAAGAATTTTAAGAATAAAAATAAATTCTTGTTTATGTCATTTTAAAACATCACACAGCTAGCTACCATCTATATTCTAAAGACTATTTTAAATGAAAAGCTCTCATAGTCAAGGCGTTTTTAGGGTTATGTGAGAATATATGGAAATCATAAGTTTGATTAACTCAACTCTTGAAAAGTCATTTTGAAATGTAATATCTTTATACAGAGATGAATGGAAAATCTCAGAGCCTCAAAGTAGGCTTGTAGGAAAATTCTGATTGGGATTTCATCAAGCCACCAAAAATAGTTAAGCTAAGAATAAACTAAAAGGATACCCAATAGAGCTTAAAAGCATAAACACAGAATCGGAATAGATTCTGAAATTAACTCTTCATTTTTGCAATGCTGTAAATATGGCCAGATGCTAGATGGAAGACAAAATTTAGTAGAGAACAGAAGAGTGATAGATACCACATCCAAAACCTAGAAGAACCCTTACCTTGTATATAAGAGGAGCAACTGCATCGCAAGTGAAGAGACTTAAGATAGGATTGAGAACAGAGTTGAATATTAAAGAAAAAAAAGGCATAAAAGAACCGTGGAAATTTTGCAACAAAAGGAATGGGGTGTACCCTATCTCTTCCATTGCACATACCGTTAGGCAAGTAACTCCCATAAACAAATGAAGAAAATAAGTATTGATATTCAATATAATTTTCATGACAATTCGAACAGAACTAAATTCATGTTCAATTTTCTGTCCCTGAAGCTATCCTAGACATTTTTCCTTTTTTTGACTACCATAATATTAAAAGCAGAACTTCAAAACTGATACAATGCCTGAACTAATTTTCACAAAATTTGGAAAACAATAAGGAGAATCAATGAATCAATCTTCGAAGATAGGGAAATGAACCATAACCATTGACGGCAATTAGAATTGGAAACTGATGTTACAAGCACCTTTAGGTCAACAAAAAAAGATAAGAAACACAGTGATAATAAATGTATTATAGCTTTTCATAGGATTGACCAAGAAAAGATTCGACAGAATTTGGAAGATTGCTCTATTTCTTTTGTAAATGCAACAGAAATACTACTTACAAATAATTAAGAAATTGAACAAGTAATATATAAAAAGTGATAAGCTATGAATAAGGAGAATTCAAATTACATCACAGACAAGTTTGCAAGCCATTTAGTTGATAACTATAACAAGACCAAAAGCTAACCTCAGGATGCACAGCTACAGCTGTATCCCCAAAAATTGTCTCAGGCCTAGTGGTAGCAATAGTCAAATAGTCACTTCTGCAAGAGAAAACAAGACGGCACAAATAACAATTTCAAAGAGACACAAACAATGCTAAAATAAGTGGCTTGGAACTTGGGCTCAAGAGAAATATTAGAAAATTTTATTTGAAATTCGGAATAGTTTAGAACTAAATTGACCAAACTGTAATAATCAAAGAAGCGTTGTGACATTTTCTCAAAAAGGAAAAATAAATGATGTAAATAACCATAACCAAGGTATGAACGTTTAGTCCCCTCAGTGGAGGATGAGAATAAGAAATCAGAGTGTGTCGCCCACTTACCCCCTCAGTGGAGGATGAGAATAAATTGTTTCTTGATATTTGAGGACTTATTTGAAATAGAAAAAAAAAAATATGAACTAAATTGACACAAGTAAAACAATTTAGGGACTAAAAAAATATTTTCCCTAAACAAAATTATCCAATGCACCCACAAACACAAGTGAACAACATCAGACCACATCAATTATGTGTTTATGCTTATTTTATTTTTTATTCACTCTTCGCTTGTCTAACAACTCAACCACTTAACCATATTTTCTTTTTATTGAAGCTCAATCTTTTACAATAATTAAGAAATTCAAATTTAAGGGCAAATTAAATCAATGAGAACGATGTGTTATAATTTATTTTTATTAATTATTGGAAATAGGCAACACTCCATATAAGATATCAATTTTAAAATTCAAAGAATTATATCTTGAAAAAGAGACATTTTATCCTTTGCCTATGTATATATTAAAAAATGAGTGAATAAAAAGCACATTAAATGCTAAGAGAATTCAACTTCATATAACATAAGTTAGCATCTTTGTCTCCTTTGGGATTCTCTTCTTGCAAAATTGCTTCATCCTTCACCTCCTTTGAATAGTTTTTGGCTTGATTGTGTTTTGAAAAATTTAAATTTCAGAACTTTTAATGTACTAGTTAAGATTTTTTTTTATATGCAAAATTATAGCGAGCTAATATTTTTATTCAAAATTCTGTACTTTTAAAAATATTATGTACTCTTAAAAATATTATTGTAAGAAATATGACAATGTTAATTCCCATCACATATTTAAATAACAATTGACTTGTTAAATAGCAATAAGGAGACTTGTAATAAATATAGATGCTTTTTTTCTTATTTTTTATTTGAATAGATACTTAAATTATCATTGTATAATTGAGAAAGACGGTCGTAGCCTAAGCAAAAATACGTAAAAGCATTTGTACATCATCAATCGGGACCAAACTCCACGGTGTCCTCAACGAGGAGGTCTAAGAGCCTCCCGGGGAACACACCTCCCCTAACAAAAGACAAATTGCCCTGTCGGGCTAACAAAGAACAAAAGCCAGCCACGGGATTCGTATCATGTGAACGGTGAACAAAAATCACACGAGAAAAGTTCAGCAAGAAACCAAGATGATCAGCGTGGCGCTCTCTGCCTCGTGAACGGAGAGTCCACTCTTAGTGACGTTGGAGCCTCCGGATCACTCCAAGACAGTCGCCTTCTATGATGATTCCCTCAGTGTCAGCGTCTCTGGGCAGGAGGGCCTATCGCAGAATAGTAACCGCCTGCATCTCAGCCTGGAGAGAAGATAGGGCCTGTAAACGGGCTCTAGCAGCAACGAGCAAGTGGCCTCCTGAGTCACGGACCACAACACCAAAATAGCAGGCCTACATTCAAGGAGATGGAGGCGCCCTGGCGAACTGTGAAACCCCAGAACTCAGATCCATCATGCAGACCAGCACTAACCATCGATGAGAGAATCGAACCCGCACAACCAGCGGAGTAGGGTACGGACTACCGTGAGAACGCTTAGTCCTACTCCACCAAGCCTGGTAGAGGGAGTAGGCCTCAACCTAACAGCTAAAACGGAGGTTGCGAGATGCAGTAGTAGTCAAATACAAAACAGTAAACTAGTCCCAGAAGGTCAGAGTGGCTAGCAGCAAACCCCAATACACAAAAGTCTCTATAATAACCCTCATATAACTGCAGTGGGCCACGAAATGCTCCCTGTCCTCATCAGTATCACAACCCCAGACACAAGCCATTGATTGAGTCCCCTCTTGAACAGCCAACACTCTGTCGGGATGGCATCACTAAGTAATAGCCACAGAAAACACTCTGGAGCCCAAAGTCATCACCCACATAGCCGCAAACTGCCAAGGCCAGTCGTCCACCTCCGCTCTGTAAATATGGCTAGCTTGGCTCTCCGTAAAAGCGTCGACCTGCCACTGCAAGCTCTCCTCTACTGACCGAGTGTGGCGCTGGACGATCAGCCACCCATACCCGAGTATCCTCCAAACTACAAAATCAAAATGCCGAACAGTAAAGTTCTCACCCCGATGGCGATAGCGGAACTCCATGGCTCTCACCCATAAGAGATCCTCCCTGCTGACGTAGCTGAAAGTGTGGCGCGCTACAAGAACAGTCCTCCACAACCTCAAGTCTCTGATCCAGAGACTACCAACCTCAAGCGATCGACAGACCTCCTGCCACCTCATGTAGTGCATACCACAATCCTCCGCTCCTTCCCAAATAATAAACTTACGGAGAATAGCCTCAATGTCCGAGAGGCAGAAGTCCGGAATCGGGGCAACCAACATCAGATAATTGGGGATCATGGAGAGAACAGATCTGATCAAGCATAACCTGCTAGCAAGAGAAAGGTGGCGACTGCCCCATGAGCCGATACTAACTCGGACCTGCTTAATAATTGCTGCAAAATCTGCTCTCCGCGGAGGTCGGCCAGTGACCGTGACTCCCAAGTAACAGAGTGACGTCCCTCTCCGGAAACCCAGCCGAATCGCAATCCTACGCTGGCGATATTCAGGGATCTGTTGACTAAAGACAACCTGTGAGTTGTGCGAGTTCACAAATTGTCCAGTCCAGCTACCACAATCTACTAAAACCTGTTACACCTCTCTTCCTGCTGCCTCAGAAACTGAGGCAAATAATATCATAGTATAAGTGTTGGGTAGTACTGGAATTGTTTATAGCAGTTCCAAGAAGATCAAATGAATAACTTTTCATTATCTTATTTCTTTGAAGACTTTTTTTTGCAGGAACTATAACTGGATAAAATGCAAATACTTGTGGGCTCATAAAATTTGTTTATTCACTCTTTAAAATATTATTGAATAAATTTGAACATTATAAAAAATTAATTTTATGAATCATATTTTATAAGCAAAATTTTTTTTCATAAAATTTACAAGCATAAATTGCTCATTCTTCGGTTCAATAATATTTTAATTTTATGAATCATATTTTATAAGAAAAATTGTAATTTTTTTCATAAAATTTACAAGCATAAATTGTTCATAAAATTAATTAAAAAAAAAAGTTATTTGACCCCAAATAATTTCAAAATAAATTTTTTATGGGAATTTGGGAGCTTTGTATCAAAATCCATTGAAAAAAAAGTTGACATAAAATAAATTTTTCATATTCCCCATTTTACCCTCTCATTTAACATATGAAATGAATGTTAAAGTATATTTTAAGTGATATGGACCAAAAGTAGCAATTGAGCAAGACTCAAGAGATCAAAAATATCATTTTCAAGAGCTAAGGACCATTTTGAACATTTTCCAACAGTCAAGGGACCATTTTGATAAATAACTCTTTATTAAAACTATTCCAAACCATAATTTACTCGCCCATCCATTGAAAGAGATATGTATATCATCATTAGAGCAATTAAACCCACTAACAATAATCATAATATTATACTCTTCATCAAAACAATTATGAAAATATTCAACAATTTACATTAATTATCCTCATCTTAGAACATCATTTTCTTATCAACATCTTTAATAGACTTTGCTTGAGTCAATTTTATTTTCTTGCATCCTAATTTAGCTAGACCCCATCAACAATATCTAATTTCTCATATATATATCTCAAGAGCTCTAATTTTAGACAAACTGCTTTCTATAATTTATAACAAGCCAATTTAACTTTTTTCATTTCTTATTAAAATTGCAATTAAATCTTAGTTAAAGAAAAATATTTCTCTTAAGAATTTTTGTAGGATCATGTTTTCATTACCAAGCATCTTTATTACTAGAAACTCTTCTTGATTTTTTGTATCTTTAGCAATATTGCGAAAATAGCAAGATATAATTTGCAATATAAGGTTTTCACTTTAAAACCCCATTATTCACATTCTAAAATTATGCTCATTAATATTTCTCTCCTTATATTCTTAATATCCTAATTGTAAACTCACTTTATAAAGCTGCTGAAAATTAAATTTTAAAGAGTCCTATAAATTTTGTATCAATTCCAACAACTTTAGAAAATTGACATTTTTACCCCTTATAAGCTAGTTTTAAAATCTATAATTTATGGATCAAAAATGTAATTTTATATTTTATTACATTCATCACAAAATTTTTAAAAATTTGGCATCAATTTTATCTAAATTGAAGTTCAATGGATTATTAATGATTTTCTAAAGAAAATATTGATCGACCTAAAAATGAAGTGATCTCCACAATTTGAATTAGATTTCAAAAGTAGACTTTTCATATATTAGATTTTATTTCTAACCAATTTTTTTCCTGGCAAATAGTTTAAAGTTTAATAAGATGTGATCAAGAATTTTCTATAGTTGCAAGTCACCAGAAGTAACTACTCCAAGTCATTTAGATAACAACTCTAAATTAAGAAGTACTAGTATACTTAAGCAATAAAATGGGGCTAAATGGATGTAAACCCGATAAAGATCCCATGGTTCCATCATCCTAAGTAGGCTTATGACTTAATCTGCCAATATTAGACAAAATATTTAAAGATTCTGATTAGAAACTATATATTACCTCATCTAAGAGATCTTGAGCAAACTAAGTGGCATTTATTAAAGACCTTATTTTTAAGTTTTAAGTGTAGCAAATTTACGCTCGAATTATAGTCTTAGCTTGGGCTACATTTGTTGGACACCCAAGTTTAGATTAATAATGAGACTTATACCCATTGGTATCCTTCAAAAGGCCCAATATAATGAATTGTACAACTTAATCATTTAGATAAGTTGCCCAATTTTATATCTAGAATGGGGCATATATCTATTTAGAATGTCCGAGTCTATATTTGAAATGGCCTTGCATCCATTGTAGAATGTGTGTGATAGTAAATCTTAAGCCCTTGTTATTTAAACATGATGTCCCAAATCATATGTATTTTAGATCTTGGTAATCTTTTCATAGGTTAGATCATGCTCCAGCATTGCCTCAGTTGTGATAAAATTAGGTCTACTAATGATCATTTATTTGGTTAGACATATTTTAACTAGGATCATTTTATCAGCTGAAATTGTGTGCTTTAGGCATGCGGTGGTCCGAACAATTTGATCAAATCTTCAGTATATCAAATTTTCAATGTTCTTGGTCAACTAGATCCTATGACAAATTGGCTACACGATCCCATAAGAATAATTTAGCCATTGCCTAATTAAGTTTTGTGTATAATAAGAGGGGATTGATCACTTGGTTTTACTCAACTAGAAGTCTAGTGCCTAGACCTAAATTCAAACTAGGATCATACAAATAAAATTAAAGTTTATTATTAAACATAAATTGATTCATTTATGATCGTTAAGATCTTAGTAGGAATCTAAGGTAATAAAAGTTTATTATCTAAGTTTGTTGTTGTGGGGTTCCGAGTCCTAAATGAAAAAATCAGTGGCTTACATTAGATAGTCGACAACCAACGTAAACCTTTGTCATAATTATTATGTCATGATTCCTGCAAATAATTGTGTTAAAGCCAGAGTGTTCTCTAGAAGCGATGTATTGCATTGTTGAATGAAGTGATAAGTGAGCAAAGGCAGCTACAACAATGCCTGGGTGTATAGCCAGGGTTCCGCATTATAGATTAATGCGAGTAAAAAAGCTAATCTATAATTCTAAATTAAGATTAAATAGTTGCTCTCAATGAAAAAATTTTTGAGTTAGTTGATATTATGTTAAATAGCATGATTAATTTATTAAAGCCTTCAAAAAACTAAGGGGGGTCAGAGATAAGGAAAAGAAATTGTTTGTTTAGACTTTTAACCCCAATACTAAGGTAAGAATTTGGCACCAATTTTATCCAATTTGATGTTCAATGGATATAAACAGAAATATTCATCACCGTGAAACATGCAATGATCTTTTGAATTAGATTTCAAAAGTAGAGTTTCAAAGAATAAATTTCAATTTCTAACCTTTTTTTTTTTCCTGGCAGATCGTTTAAGGTTTAATAAGATATGTGATTGAGAATTTTCTATAGGTGCAAGTCACAATAAGTAATTACTCCTAGTCATTTAAAAAAAGAACTCTAAATTAAGGAATGTTATTATACTTAAGAAATAAAATGGGGCTAAATGGATGTAGACCTGATTAAGATCCCATGGTTCCATCATTAATAGTTTGTCTATAATATCCAAAGATTTTGATTAGCAACTATAGGTTACCTCATCTAAGAGATCATGAGCAAACAAAGTGGCATTTATTAAAGACCTTATTTTTATGTTTTGTGTCCAAATGATGTCTCTAAATATAGTCTTAGCTAGGGCTATATTTGTTGGAACACCCAAGCTTAGATTAATAATGAGACTTATACCCATTGGAAAGCTTGAATCTAATTTTAAATTTAGAGCTTTTGTCAAAAGGCCTAAGATAATGGATTGTAGAACCTGATCATTTAGATAAATGGCCCAATTTTATATCTAGAATGGGGCTTAAATCTTTTTAGAATGCCCGAGTCTATATTTAAAATGGGCTTACATTTATTATAGAGTGTGTATGACAGTAAGTCTTATGACCTTGTAATTTAAACATGATGACTCGAATCATATGTATTTTAGATCATTTTAATGTTTCATAGATTAGATCATGCTCCATTATTACTTCAGTTGTGATCAAATTAGTTGAATATTAAATGATTCCAGCATGATTTAGCTTTTAACTAGGACCTATTAGGCTACTAATGATCAATTATTTGGTTAGACATAATATAACTAGGATCATTTAATCAATTGAAATTGTGTGCTTTAAGCATGCAATGATCTAATCAATTTGATCAGATCTTTAGTATATCAGATTTTTGATGATCTAGGTCAACAAAATCTTATGACAGATTAGTTAAGATCCCTTAAATAAAAAAACTAGTCATTGGCTAATGAATATTAAATGATTTCAGCATGATTTAATTAGCTAGGACCTATTAGGTCTACTAATAATCAATTATTTTGTTAGCATAATTTAACCAGGATCATTTTATCAACTAAAAGTGTGCTTTAGGCATGCAGTGGCCTGATCAATTTGAATAGATATTTAGTATTTTTTTATCATCTAGGTAAACTAGATCTTAAGACAGATTGGTTAAGATCTCTTAAGAAAAATTTAGTCATTGACTAAAGAAGTTTTAGTAAAATAAGAGGGGATTATTTACTTGGTTTTACACAACTAGAAGTCTAGTGCCTAGACCTAAATTCAATCTAGGATCATACAGATAAAATTAGAGTTTATTATTAAGCCTAAATTGATTCATATAGGATCATTAAGATCCAGAATCAAAGCTGATAGAGTTTATTATTTAATTTGGTTGTTGTCAGGTAACAAATCTTAAATGAGAAAATAGGTGATTTGCATTAGATAGTCGACATCCAACGTAAAACTTTGTCAAAATTTAATATGTCATGATTCCTTCAAATGATTGTGCTAAAGCTAGGGCATCTTCTAGAAGCCACGTATTGCATTGTCTAAATAAGTGTGCCAAGGTCACTACATCAATGCCTTAGTGTAAAGCAAGGGCTCCGCATTATAGATGAATGCGGGTAAAGAAGCTAATCTATGATTTTAAATTAAGATTAAATAGTTGCACTCTCAAAGTAAAGCTTTTTGAGTTAGTTGATTTTATTATAAATAGTACGATTAATTTATTCAGCCTTCAAAAAACTAAGGGGGTGGGATCAAGGAAAAAGCAAATGTATTGATTATTTATACTTTTAACCCAAGTACTCAGGTAAAAATCATCATAATGTGGGTATAATTTAAGGCATAATATAGTGAAAGTTAAGAGGTTGGGAGATAAAATTATATCTTTAAACTTATAATTGATAAAATAATATTTAAGATTGCACGTGTTTATGCTCCTCTAATATGATTGGATGTGTGTATATGAAAAACATTTTGGCATGTTGAGTGAGTTGGTCAACTTCAATACACAACACCAATCTACAAACAGACTGTAACATTATCACAACTTCCCCACTCCCTCCAAGATCTCTTTTGACATTCCAATCAATTCAAACCCTCCCTGAACCAACATACCGCAACCCATAGTTAAAATTTGAGGAGAACGATTGTTCATAAGAATGACACATTTAAACCTCTAGATTTCAATTTAAAATGAGCAATTACAAACTTTATTTTACAAATAATTTATCTCACTTTTTAATTAATTAGAATAGTACAACTCTTTAAGCTAAAAATTTTAGTTATAGCCTAGAATCCAATATATTTAAACATATGACTCTACTTACATGTTGTTAAATCATACATGAGTTAATGTTTTTATTTCTACATACAGGACAAGATTAAATAAAATTAATTTATTACTTAGCCATAAAATAATCACTAGCATAAAACAAATGTTTTTATCACATGATATTATAGATGATCTTGCTTAATTATTAATCTTATTTCAAATTAAAGCATGTTAAAATAAAGAAAATTCTAATGCAAAAGTCAATGTTTAAGAATAAATTAAAATAAAGATGCCTAATTACAAGAGGCACAAGTACAATATATTTTATATGAGATTTGGAGGATTAGTTATCTCTTCTCTTTGTTATTTAGATAATATGTTATATATGGTTTTTTAATATTTATTTGTAAAGTTTATGTGCGACCTACATTTTTTTACACTTATCTAGCCAAGACATCACAATAATCAAGTTTCAAGCATAACGAAGGTTACTATTAATTTTCAAACTGAATATTTTCACTTTTAAAACTAATAATCGATAAGGTTTCAATTTTCCCTTTGAAAAAGCCCCACAATTCTTAAATTGCAATTGCCATTCCTTTTGCGAAAATAATCAACCTAAGTTTTTATTACTGTTTTCACTTGCTTTTCAAAAATAATATATTTGAAAGAAAACTTAAGAACTAAGAAAATTCAAATCATTTGTTTGCCAAAAAAGTACAATATATGATATTAAATTTTATTTAGAAACTAATTTAAATGTTAACTTAAAATTACATTTAGTTAAGTTTGAATATGGTCCAAGAAATTAAAATATACAACAACACCAAACCTGAGTCCCATTAAGGGGGTGAGTTAGTGGCATTGACTGTTTGTCTCATTTTGCACAATCAAATAATTCAACAGCATTGGTCCTTTGGTTTATTGTACATTATCATATAACAACCCCCTTGATCTTCAAGTATTTGGGATTGTGCGTTATAGCTACTTACCATTTATATTTTGGTATTTTTCTTTTTACATAAGCAAAATTCTTAAACTAAACTTTTCCAATAGGGCGTCTATTGATCTACAAATAATACACCCAAAACATCTATAAAGACTTTGTATATGTATCCTCAACTGAAGCCACTCCAACCTTCTCATTATATCCTACAAATAAATTTACTCATCCACCTTAACATCCTCATTTTCAAAATACTTAATTTATCACTTTTTATACTTTGGAACTTAAACTATGCCCATATAACAAAATGATCATAAATGTGTTCTATAGAACTTTGCACAAAAGCCTACATGTGCTCCTACATTTCATCAAGCCAACTTAGATCCTATCAATCACATCATCCTCAATTTCCTTGTTATATTTAATGATTTTATCCAGATATTTAAGCATCTCACCTTTTTCATAACATTATCATCAATTTTAATATCTTCATTAAAAGCTTCTATTATTAAAATAACACTCAATATATTTTGTTATAGTAGATCAAATCCATTAAATTTTAAAGTAGTTCTCCATAAGTCAAGTTATATTTAACCACATCTTTAATTTTATTGATAAGAAGAATATCATCAGCAAATAACATTCATAGAAATGTCTTCTATAAAATATCTTTTGTAAAAAAGTCCATAATTAACAAAAAGAGACAATCTAACAAGAGAACCATGATGCAATCCAATTGAACAAGAAGATAACTATACAGACCCCATTACATTATATGTATATAATAGCTCCATTGTACATGTATTTAATAGCTTCAATATAAGCCACACAATTTTTTTATTTATAATACTCTCCAAAATTCTCATGAAACATTATCATGTGTTATAAAATTAATAAATAAAAATTAGAGACCTTTCTTTCTCTCTAAATTTTTCCATAAATCTCCAAGTAAATGAGTGGCCTCATTGTTGATCTACTTAGGATAAAATCATATTTGTTTTATGAATACTATAATCTAATTGTACTCTCTGCTCAAATACTCTCTCTCTCAAGGTTTCAAAAATAGCTCGTTAACTTAATTCATCTATAATTTAAGCACTATCACATTGCTTTTATTCCTCTATAAGTATCACAAAATTCCTCCATTCATATATCTTTTAAATCTTCAAATTATATAAATATCTTGGTGTGCAAAGAGATTTCCTTCATCGCCCAAATATATTCACATTAATATGAATATCATCCATTCCCGCAACTTAATATTCTTCATTTTATTTAAAATAATTCAAATCTCAATTTTGTTTACTCATCAAATGAAATAAAAATGATATTATCTTTAGAACTAAACTAATGCTAATCATATTTTTATACCTTAATTAAAAAACTAATCAAAATATTTCTTTTCATCATATATGTCCATGTTCTTGAAATTTTTTCTAATCAACAACTTAAACATACTCCACTTTAGATCAAATCATAAGCCTTCATATTTATTTATTTGACTAACTTATAATTATATCTCTCAATAAAAAGTATATTATTTATATATAAATTTCAAAATTTATGGTTTTAGCATCACAAACTTATTTTTAAATTTCCCAAAGGACAATTTGTATTTATTAAATTTCTCAACTTTCTTACACTTAAGACTCCTTGGAGCAAATTTTCTTACTTTTAATTTTTTGAGCATCTTACTTTCACCACCAAATATCTTAATATTAAAACCACCCCCTTTGATTCTTGAGGTACATTATCTTCCACCTTATGAGTAAAACTAGCAATTAGTTGCCACATTAAATTAGAATTCCTTATAAAATCCCACTTTGCTTTTGAAAATATCATTATTTTTATCCTTAAGATTACAACATTTAGTCTTTCAATTATTTTCCAATTCACTATTTTCAAATCAAAGATGAATAATCGATTATGGGTTATTACACTTTTTTCTAGAGTAGCTTAGAATCCTTGCAATATAATTGACCTCCATTTTAGTGAGAAAACAATCACTATGTATTTTAGAAAATCATTCTAAAATATAAGTGTTCTTTATTAAAATAATTTTTGAAAATCATAAGATTATAGACAAAAAAAATCCCTACGATCATTTCCCTTTATCATTAGTCTTGCCAAAGCCAAAACTGCCATGTACATTATTAAAATTTTCAATTATTCTTCCAACATGTCTATTTAAAACCCCTCCAATAAATAGAATCTCCTTATGAGGAATATATTGAACCAATTCCAACTCATGCCAAATTTTTCTTTAAGATTCAATTTAAATCTTATATAAGGGGCATAAATGATTGCAATATTTAATTAAAGCTCTATTAAGAATATTTTTTAAAGCCATAATTCTATCTCTTAATTTCTTCCACTACACTATCTTTTAATTTCTTATCCAAAATTAATATCCAATTCATTTATATATTAATCCTTACCTAAGTATCAAAACTTTAAATCCTAAGCTATCAAACTCTTTTGCTTCCTACACTTAATTTATTTTCTGAACCTATTGAATGTTTATCATAAGTTAATCATAATATCCACTGACTTCATAAATAAGTTTGCCAAAGTACTACTATTCCAATGGCTAATTATATCTAAACTTCGGCAGGAATACAATCTTCAGTTTTTCATTCTTTACCTTCTAAGAAAATTGTGTTTATTTATTCATTGGTATTACAGTAATTAATTACTCTCTTATACAGTAACGAATAGCAAATTCATAAATTGCAGTTTTTGTTTAATCTAACTCTTCATCAGATAAACTAAATATTTATTTAACGTTATTTCATTTACTTTACAAGGTTAAAGATAACAATAGAATATTTTGTGTAAATATTTTGCTTGACGCTTATTCCTTTTCTAAAGTTTCCCGTAGTTTCTACTGCTAGGATTTTTAATGCATTTATTATTATGTAACTTTGGAATGTTATAGCCTTATTAACTAAGATGTTACTTATTAATTATATACATAGTATCAACTAGTTTAGTTTCAGTTTCACATCTGTTTGGGTTTCACATAGAATCAAATTTATGAGGCATCTACTTATAGTGTTATTAAGTATTTTTCTTATTATAATAAAATTAAGTGCTCGTGCACATTGATAAAAAGAGATTGTATGATACAGTTTTTCTTATGTGTTATTATACAAAAAAGACTTAAAAAGAAAAGGCATGCATTTATGTAGTGTAGAATAATTAGAACCTCTAAATATTGTTTTTATTACATTAATTAGCATTTTATTTTGTTATCCTAATCAGTTAATTATTTAGTTAATGAGTCATGGCTTCAGGCGATTCTTCTAAGAATATAAATCTCAAGCTTCAAATCAATATCATGCCTAAAAATACGTTTAAATTAATATGTGCTTTTGTAACATGAATTATATAAGACAACATTAGTAGAATGAACACCTAACATGCACAAAAGAAAATGTTTCTTCTAGTGAAAAAACTCCTCCAAAAGTTCATATTGAGATTCATGCTTCTTTAAAGATAATGCTATCAATACTAAATGACAATAAAACACAAGAATGTAAAGATGGTATGATATCATGAGTGCTAATTAAGAAGACACAAAAACTCACTGAAAGCCATCTGTAAATAAGAATGAAGGCACAAAAAAGTCAGAAGGGTAAGAGAGGCATGACAAGTTTAGAGAATAATTTAGAGAACGTTTAAGAAAGTCAGCTTATGTAACAACTCAAAGTCGTTACTTTGCGAAATAGATCAAATCCCGCCTCGGAAATCAGGACCCCGAAAAATTTCAAATTAGGGCAAACAAAAATACCCATAGATAAGAATAATTTTTAGATCAAAGTGCCCTAGTTTGGGAGAAATCCGAATAACGTAAGCACCCACTTTATTTTCTGAGCCTGTTAAATTTTTTAAATCAAGACGCTGAAATACGTGTCTGAATTCATCGTTTTCAATATCATTGTATTAAGTCTATTATTTAAAAGTTGCTCGAAAAAATTCCATCACATTTTGAGCGTCAGTTTGATCGTTGTTAATTTTTGAAGTTTTAAACCTCAAAAAATAAAAAAAAACGCTTGAGCCTACGCTTTTTTATGCTAGAAATCCACCGGTACTAAAACCGTCCTCTGAAGCTTTTCACTATCCTTAGGAAGTTCAAAGTTCAAGGTTGCGCGGCTAGGTTCGATCGCGAATCAAACAAATGATTGAAAAGACTGAATCGAAAATTTTCGGCACTAGGTTGTTCATTATGTCATAACACACCTTCGTGTCAAATTTAGTTATTTTTTGACGCCAAACGCCAAAAAAAATGCAAAAAATTTAAATTTAAGTATTTTTTCTCAAAATTTCCTCTGTCCCCCTGATTCGCCCGATCAGGTGATCCCCGCGATTGCAGCGGAACCTTCCACCTGCCAGGAAGCCGCCTACGCCATTTTTGGAGCAGGCTGGTCTGCACTTAGCCAACTCACTCCCCTCCCTCTGTCTTCCCATTCCCTACTTATGCCCCTCAGCCCTCCCCTTCCTCACCCACAGCAACCTCCCCTCTTCTCCCTCATAGCAGCAGCTCCTCCACCTCATCTCCCTGCCCCCAGCTAGCCCCTCCTCTGCCCTGCCAACCAGCCGCCCTGCCAGCTACCTTCTCCGGCCAGCCAGCAGCCGCCAAACCAGTCCTCCTCCAGCCGGCCAACCATTTGCCAGCCTCCAGCCACCCCACTCCGGCCTCCCTCCGTCTTTCGGCGATCCTATCCTAAAGGTGAGAGGAGACGAAGAGGAAAATGAGGGTAAAATTTTGATAATCTTGTTACTCTATACTCAATAAACCATAGTTATAAAATTAATAATTAGTCATTTATATTTTTATTATTCTCATTAATTAATAATGGGAACAATACAAATATTATAAAATGACTATTATTTCCAATTTTGTTAATTTCAATTTAGTCATTTCCATTCTGAATTTATTATCATAATCATAACATTATAATAAATATTACTGCTATCATAGCAGCATAAAAATCGGACTTCAATCTTAATAGAAAAATGAAAGAATATAATTGAAGTAAAGATGAAAAATTACTCCTAAAATATTGGATTAAAAAACTAATTTAAGATATCCAAATCTAAATGCAGATCAAAAAGTCGAACTGTCAAACTTAGATCTTAAAGAACAAAAGTACCCAGTACATGATATGTATTACATTTTGTACTTTTACTACTGCTTAGCTTTACTTTTAAGTCAAATTCATATTGCTTAGTTGGTTGTTCAGAACCAACATCCGTGGCTAATTACTGAAAAAAATGACATCAGTAATAGCATTCGTGACCAGTTACTGGAAAAATGGTATCAGTAACGGCATTCTAGTTAGTTACTGGAAAAATGACATCAGTAACGGCATTCATGGCTAATTAGTGGAAAAATGACATCAGTGATAGTATTCGTGGGTTGTTACTAGAAAAATGACAACAGTAATAATATTCGTGGTGGGTTACTGGAAAAACGACATCAGTAACCTACATTTTTGAGCTAATATCTTTTGCAGGAAGTTAATTATTTTGTTTGCGCTTTTACCTTGTTATTTTTTCTGCATCTTTATTTTCGCAAATCGCATCTCTGCTATTATAAAATATAAAACATCATTGCTTACTGTGATACTTAGAGTATTCTCTAATTACTGGGAATTTCAATCCCGATATTATTTTATATATAATACCAGGTCAGGTACTTTTGGGAGAGCTTAAACAAGAACCTTAAAATTTTTCACTGGCGAAAGAATCTACGACACAACTTTTACTATTGTTTTATTTACTTTTCAAAGTTCATCTTGTGTTCTAGAAGATGAACTTTGTCAGAAATTTGTGGGCTACATTGTAAAATTGAAATTATTACTAAATGAGAAATATCTTTTGGTATTTGTGTTCTTTTTTTTCTCAAATTGCCCAATATGATCCTGCGGTATATGAGCACCCGATGTCGGGGCAGTTCTCGCTGAACCGGCGTCGGGCCTTCATAACTTAATCATCCATTAAATCTTGCATGCAATGCAAGAAGAGAGGGCATCACATTGAACTTGCAAATGCAACATGAATGTGTGATGCATGTATTCTTATAAATATAAGTAACATGCCATTCAATAACATACTTCAATGGATTATGAATATGAAACCCATTTTAAAATACACTGCAATTTTATTGATGTTAAAAATCAAGTTCAGTTGATTGTTGATACATTTCATAATATATATGAGTAAAAACTAAAAGTAGCACGTATAGGATACAGGCTTAGGATATTATTAATTTTTTTTATTTAGTATCAAATATGTTGATACCTTTAATGTTGAAACAATCCTGTAACTATGCAACCATGATTCTGAAATTATCACCATAGATATACTATTTAATGTGATTCATTTGCTTACTAAGAATAAAGCTACTTATACAGCAACAAGCAGGTTTTTAAGATTGAGAAATCCTACCATATGCTGATCATTTAGTGCATCCCTTTGAATTAATCTTATCATGAATTAATTGACAGTTCTCGGCACAAGAATAACAATTTTTATTTGTAAGCAAGGCTAATCAAGAAATTACTTTCCCGGGTGATGCTAAACTTATTACAACCTTTATTGCATAGAAGAGTTAAAAATGATCACAATGAATATGTACAAGCATCAGTATTATTCCTTGAATATTAACAATGAACAAAAAAATGGCAGCAAATATGAAGCAGAATTTTAGTATAAAAACTTCAAAAATACTCCAACACATTTGTCACAAACTTGTGATTCTAATTAGAAGCCAGTTTGTGTTATATGTATGAATGAATGTATATGGCTAAGAGAAGCATCAATATCTTAAGAAAGAAAAAGAGGCTATACGAGTCATACACTAAATTTATTGATGGAATAGGATGCCACGCAAAAAGCATCTACTCTTTTGCATATTGGTTAAATCCAACATTTTGAGAAGAGCAAGAGATTTTTGTCAAAACCAGAAATTATGAAAGAGCAACTGATATTGGTAAGAAAAGTTGAAAAAGGAAGATCAAAGATCTATGAAGAAATGGGTACTACAAAGACCACCTCAATTGCTTTAAAAGACATGTTGCTTTAACTAATAGTCGCACAATAATATGAGATTCCTTTTTTATGTTCTCATCTACTTCATTAAATTCTTCTCATCCTATATTTCTATAGTTATCTTTTTGTAAATTAATCATTGAAAATAATTGGAACTGTAAGAGATAGTAGTTATTCCCATAATATTTTAACACATTAGGCACATTATAAGTGACACGTAATGATCACGATAAGTTGCAATAAAATTCCACTATTTGAAAGTTCTATCATGGCAATGCAAGCAGTTTTTATATAATTACCTATTTTTACATTCATTTACTCTTTTTAAAATGAATCTACAACTTCGCTTGTATTGATGAAAAATTCTAGTTTAGCAACTTGTTAAACTCTCTCTTTGGCTGCTATTTAAATAGCCTTCAAATTAGATTGTTAAAATTTTAAATTATTACGACATCAATAACTTCTTTAAATATCTCAATTCGGACTTCAAAAATTTTCCAGTAGCTTCAAAATTAAATTTAACAGCTTCTTTATACCATCAATAGCTTCAAAATATGTTTATCGGGCTACCAAATCAAGTTGTTCACAAATTCAGCCTGTCAAACAAGCATACCCATGACCCGACAGTCTAATCTAGTCAATGACAGTTTAATATGTTCACTTGAGCTTGTGAGAACTTGAAAGATATGAATATCAATGAAACAAGAGTATCACTTGTGATTATATGCAAATAAATGATAAAACATGATTGCAAAATGAAATAAAGAGACCAGAAAATAATACCTTGAACCTCCAGCAACACGATATCGAAGGTAAAACAAAGTACCAGGCTCTTCAGAATACTCTACTTCCTATAACAAATCAAATAATCACCATGTAATGTTTAAGACAATTTTTGAAATCCCAAAGTGGACAGAAACAAGTGCTTTAGTAAGTCCTACATTTTTTAACTTTTGATTTGGTAAATCAATAAACATGAAAAGCTATCACCAAACATTAGGCTCACAAAAAATTGAAGTCAGGATGACAAAATATGGAAATTGTCATTAGAAGCAAGTATAGGACTGAACAAAATATGGAAATTGTCATTAGAAGCTAGCATACTAAAGAAAGTGCAGAGTGACATCTCACAAAGAGAAAATGGTTGTTAAAAAAATTAAAAAGGTGCGAAAATGAACTTGAGAGATGAATGCATTAATTGGGGAAAGATAGATTTGTTGACATGCTATTAACAAGAAAACATATTCAAAATAACATTCTTGTAAAATATCCAAATAGAAAATTGCTAGTACAAGATTAACTATTGTTTGTCAAAATACCACAATACAGATGCAGAATATAAGTTGGATCCTCTATAGTAGACAAGTTGAAAATAAAAAAAGCCATAAAAAAATTTAAAGATTAAGCTAATAAATTTACAATATCAGGATACAAAAATTAAAACTTGTATACCAAGTCAGATACTGCAGTCTGAAGGGTAGGAGACCAGTTAACCATATAAGACCCTTGAGAAGAAAAAAAAAAAAAAACAGAAAAACATAAGCTTTAGTAACATAAGGATTAATGATAGAAAAAAGGACGTCTATCATTGTCTGAAAAATAATAAGAGACGCATATCAGTTCTACATTAAAAATTATTAATTCGAAGCCATCACTCATGAAAATCAACAAATTGAAAGACAGCATTTAACAATATAAAGTATACAAAAAAGGATTTGATTAAATTATGGCCTGATCATTAAAATAAATTTTTAAAGAATATCAAAACAATTCAAAAAAAAGTGAGTTATTTGATAAAAGAATCTGACTCTTTTATATTATCCAAAATATTCTCTTGACTTCTGCAAATCAAAAATCAATCCCTCAACCCTTAAAATCGATGTAAATTTAATCACATTATTAAATTTCAACAATTTTACACCAATTGGCACCGCCAATTAGAGGTAAATTAGAAATAAAAAATATGGTCAAAATAAAAAAAGAAGTTACATTTCTTTTTTCTTTACCACAATCTCTTTAATTAGTAACTTCAACCATTGTATTGAAATAGGATTTACAGTAAGAATATATAATAAAAATAATAATTATCAACTTCAATCTCATTTTTTCTTTCCAAAATATCACCTATTCACAATAAAAATTAACGCAACATTATTGAAACTAAGCTATGAGACTAATATTCTATTATTTTACAAGTTGAAGAACTAATTTGAGATTTATCTAGATATTTTATGAAGAAATTTTAAAATAACTAAAGAACAGAATCAATGAGAATTTTTTATTATATTATCTTTAATCATATCCATCTAAAATTTGAGATGAAATGTGAGAGATCTGCAATGAAAAGATCTAATCCATTTAAAAGGATATTAGCGCTCATGTATTATTTTTATATTGTTACTAGTGTTCTAATTATATAGATAAAATATATAAATATATATTCGCACACACAATATATACACACTTAGATACATCACCTCAGTCTCCTTAATCCTAACCGAAATGGCTAGGACATCGCCTTTGTCCGGTGATCTTCCTCATTTATGTGCCTCTATCATTTTATATGTTGTGTTTGTGGATCATCCATCCAAGAATCCACGTCCTCGCCATTTGGAGTTGCCCAATTATTGCTTATGTTATGGGCCATTGCTCTACTCATGTCCATCATCCCCTCATCCAGACTACACCTTTGTGTCGGCGTCTCCTGGAGAAGTCTCTACATATTGGCCTTGTTTTGGCTCCAATCCTACTTAGCCTTACCATCGCTCTTCAACTGTAATGCATCTATGGTAGTTGTTGCTTGGACCATTGTTTTGGTATTTCAGTGACCCATCTTCATTATGCGCTCGTTGACCCCCCACAATGAGGGGAAACCAAATTTTTTCTCAAAGGAAGAAATTCACAAGATGGCTCGGTCCCTCTATTTGATTTTTCCTAAATGGAAGATTCTTGATGTGTCGCCCATTCAAGGAAAGTATTCAGAACCATCTAGCTATTTGAAATTCGACTGGCATCAAATCGGCTAATTTGATCGACTAGAAGCATACTTTCTTAAGTTGTCCAACCACATAATATATACTCACAAATTCTCCCTCGATCCCTAAGTGTGACAACCCAGTGTTCGGGTTAGCTATCTTGCCCTAACACTGAATGCCTCTGTAGTACTTAATAATGAATCAATATATACTAATCCACTATTAAATATTACTACAGGCAAAAGATCTATAAGTAAGAGAAAACATAGATGCATTTCTAAGTAATGTTAATAAAGCATTCATTCCATTACAATCATCTAGAATAAAATAAAAGGAAATATTTATTTCAGAGTCTAATAAATGTTATAAACTTAAACTATTACATTAAATATTTATAAATAGATAAAAAAATCACTCTCTGTCTCACATGATAATAAATGGAGTAAAAAGGGTCTCGATAGGTCTTCAAATTTGTCCCTGGAAATCCAGCTCCTCTCCATGTTGGTCTGTCAGCTCTACTCCAAGCTCCTAATCGGTAGTGTTTGGTTTTTAACATGATAGGGCACAGCCAATAAAATAAAAATCTGATTAGACTAATAAAGTCTAAGTACATTTTATAGTTTCTACCCTATTTAGTTTAAGGATAATCGGGAGCTTCGCCATCCTCTTCCAATTCGACGATCCTAGTCGACGCGTACGCAGGTAGGCGTAACTCCATCATGATGCCCTAAGTTCCTTCGATGGCGCCGATTTCTCCCTAATTGGCTCGACTGAGGCCGATCAAGGTACGATACTCACACGCAAGCATAGAAATAGCAATTCGCAGAGCATGGAAGGTAAACGATTGTAAGGGAACGAGGTACCTGTTGAGCACCGTATGAAAGTCCTTCCTTCGCTCTAGAAACTCTTACGCTCGAACCGTTCGCCTACGGTACCTTCTTCATTCGGCAGCGCCGGGGTTCGTTCTTCAGGTAAGCAAACGTATGCGTAGGAGGGGTACGATCCTTATTTGATCGATTGAATCGACGGCATGGCCATCGATTCAGAGGGACGCATGCGTGAAATGACGGTCCAGATTAAATATGGACCGCCCGATTCTTTTCTGAGGTTCAACGGCTGATCTCTTAACGATATAAGCACTTAGTTAATTATTTAATTAGCTAGTTAAGTATACTCTTTAAGTGAAAAGAAATGTATCAACCAAACCTCATCCAAATCTTCTCAAACTAATTTTGGCGATTAAATTTTTTTTGTAACTACTCTGCGTTGTTACACTAAGTTGGTAAACTTCTTGATGCAACTTCTCAAACAATCGCTATCATTTAATCCAGATGTTGATTCCTTGATCAAACTAATTGGGTGGCTTTTCCTAAGTTGTGAATCCATTTCTACAATGAACCTACCATGTGATCCATCATCAACTTAATCTTTGTAAACTACTGAAAATCAACGTGGCAACAATGAACTTGATTTTCTTCGGTTGCATGCAATTTGGTGAAACTGGATATCAGAAAGGCTTTCAAATGCCAAGATTGGATTAATATGGGTGCCTCCAACTTTGGCAAGTGATTATTTTGAAAGTCTACCAAAGTATTGTTAGCATTGTCATATTGTTAACCATGCTTTAGAAACCAGCTTCAAGCTTTATCATTTGATTGATCATGGTGAATATTCAGTAACTTCATCGTATTGGTGGTCTTGAGTCATAGGACCAAGCACAAGAACTTGGAGCTCATTATTTACAAAACCAACACATCTTTGTATGATCTAGATGAAAGTGACTATTGATCAAGAGGTATGAATCTAACTACGGGACTGTAGCCCCTGCCATCAAAAAAAATAGCATATAATATATCTATCATAAGGAGAATTGCAACCAAAAAAATGTTAGATATACAAAATTCAAAACCTCATTGTATCTTGAAAAGTGAGGATTATCAAAATATAAGTAAAATGTTATGTTTTCGACTCGTATCAATCTCATTGAGACTCTTACTCTTTTAATTAATATTATCTTTATATTGTAATAATTTTATTTTAAGAAATAAATTTATATATATATATATATACACACACATATATGAATATGTATATATGCATATATGTATATATGTATACATGTATACATGTATATATGCATATACTAATATATTTATATATGTATATAGGTATATATGTAAATACGTATGTGTATATATGTATATGTGTATATATGTATACATGTATATATGTATATATGTATATATATATAAATGTATGCATAAATTTAAATATGTATATATGCATAAATTTAAATATGTATATATGTATATATGTATATATGTATATTTGCATATCTGTATATTCGTATATATGTATATTCGTATATGTATATATGTATATGTGTATATATGTATATATGTATATATGTATACATGTATATGTATATATATGTATATATGTATATATGTATATATGTATATATGTATATATGTATATATGTATATATGTATATATGTATATGTATAAATGTATAAATGTATATATATATGTATATATATGTATATATGTATATAAATAATTATTATATGGCAAGGAAATTGTAGTGAACTTTTTCTCATCAATTAATGAGAGGGCTTCATATTAAAAAGGAGGCTTCTCAAAGTTTTTACATTTTTATATGAAAAAATTACATAAGAAATAAAAAATAATTTAAATAAGAATACAATATATAAGATACTTATACTTACATTTTACACAAATATTTACATAGCTCCATTAGAAAATAGATTTTTTTATATCTTTTGTGGTAGAGAATAAAAGAGCAATTTTTTTTCACTTAAAAAAGAAAAAATTTATGTTAATAAAAATGAAATATTTACTAAAAAACATCCCTCAACTATTTTAGTTTTGTCAATTTAGTCACAGAAATTAAATAATCGTCCCTCAACTATTAAAATGTCTAATTAAGTCCTTAAACTACTCTTTTAAAGACAGATTTAGTTCCTAAATTTTTTTTATTTGGGATTAAAATGAATAGTTGAGCGACTAAATTAAACAAATTAAAATAGTTGACGGAAAATTTGAATATTCTAGAACTAAATTGGAATTTTAAATAGTATAGGAACTATTTAGGCAAATTCCCCTTATAAGAACACATGATATAAAACATCAAAAGTTTTATTTCCCTCACATATTTATATTGAACACCCAATAGATATTTCACTCGAATTTTTAAAACACAATATGAATAGGGTGTATGCTAACGAGGGGGGAGGGGTCGCGGCAAGGCCAGTCATCAACAAGCAAATTGTTTGCAAGGGATAAGGTGGGCAAGCACAGTCGGGGCGGATCAACCCAAGGCAAGAGGAGGATGCACGCCAACATGGAGCTTTATTTAATGTTATTGGAATTTAGAGAGATTGAATCAACGAGGTTTATTCAAAATTATTCTTTCTTTAATTTTGGATATTAATAAAGTTTATAACACAAAAGTTGCTTATTTAAAAAAAAAAAGATAATTATAATATAATATACTATTTTTAATAATTTTTACATTTTATCCCAAGATGGAATCAATTTGAAAATTGTGTCACTACATTTACATTATTCAAATATTTGTAATTTACATTATAAACACTAACATTTAAAATATTTACATGCTTAAGGGGTGTCATAGCGCAGTGCACCATGGCATATGGCGAGCAATGAATAATTAGAGATGCAAGACCGACAAGACAATGTCTGAGTGTTATACACATGATATTTAATATTAACAAAAATCTTTCGAATTTCAAATTTTCGCAGAATTAGCAATGCAAACTTTGCGCTATGTAGCAGGTAGAGATGGGAAAGTGCTTCTTTTTAGTTTATTTTCTGCTCACTTGTATAGGGCTCGTGATTTGTGCGTGTGTACACACAACACCACCACCACTAGCCTCAGTCCCACGATCACTTGCATGAAGTAAACTAAGAAAAAAAGAATCCATTTACACATGATATTTTATATAGAATGCAGCATCTTAGATATAAATAATAAAGTGTCATGATTCAATTTTATGCCAGTGTATAAATAATAATTAGACAAGAGGAACATGTACTTGCATTTTAAATTAATTTACACCAAAATATACAAAATGTCATTTTTAATGCTAGGGTTAGCAATTTTAAAATGCTTCCAAGAAATCAAAATAGAACAAATATGCAATTATGCATAGCAATGTTTATATTGGCATTACCATGATATATCAGGCCCTTTTCATGAAGTCTAACAAATGCCTCAATCACAGCCCCTGCAACAATTTTAAATTCAAAAAATGATTCATCTAAGTTTATTGAAAATGTAAAAGAACAGAAGAAAAAGGTAAAATAGAGGCACTAAAGCAAAAGTACTATAGCTGAAAAAGAAAGTAAACAACCTATCTCTAACCATATTTTAGGGATTGCATCATTATAAAAACTTTTACATGTTGAGAATATTCCTACTGCAATACATCATACTGACATGTAAAAAAAGCCAAATTTCTTACAACTTAGCTGTTCATCGAGAGTAAAATGTTCCCTAGTCCAATCACAAGATGCACCCAATCTCCTTATTTGTTTTGTAATCGTTCTACCATACCTAAGACCAAATAGCACAAAAACAGGATGAAAATGATAACAGATAATATTTAAAAGCTAACTATACATATGCAAAATAGAGTGTGTTCAGAACAAAAATACACATCTTCCATTCATTCATGTTGAAGACTGCTCAAAGGATTAAACTTGTTAAAGTATATGAGTTTCCATTCCTAAATTTTGGGTCTAAAATTATATTCCAACCAAATACCAACACTGATAATGTCAACATTTTCAAAATATAGAATTTCTACCCTTTGTGCTTATCCAAAGTTCAAAACACCTTAATCTATCTACCATCACCCTTCCCTTCGGTACACGTCACTCCAATATTTTCTGTAATATAAAGTATCTACATTAAAAAAATTTAAGTCTTTATTATTGATCATAACTTTCTTGTTGTTTAATTTAAATTTAAGTATCAATAACCTCATTAGAAGTCAAATTTGAATCTATACAACTCCATCTTAATTTCCTGTCTATAAATTTTATCTTTAATCTTCACTCGTATTTTTGTCCCAGTATTTCTGTATAAAAGATAATTTTCACTCGTATACTTATCCCCTCTTGAATTTCTTTCTCTTTTCTCAATCAAAAGAAACAGCCTTACATTAACTTCGATTCCACCAACTCCAGCTACATCAACTAAAAATGGCTTCAACTAACACGAACTACCAATACAGCACCAATTCCAGATATCAATACAACTACACTGTCTACAATCCAAAGTTCAAGGATCTCAAATTTCTACTCTCCAACTTCAAGAACTTGGTCAACAATTCATTAACAACTGAAAACTACCCTATATGGCGAGATCAAATAACAAAACTATTCAAAGCCAACAACTTATAACTAGAAGACAGCCACCATTCCCTCCATCGATACAACAAACCACACACAATAGTTGCTAGATGATAGCATTCAAACTACTACTCTCTATTCTAGAATATCATCGTCCAACCTCCCATATATCATGGAAGCTAATTCCTGTGCCAAAGCCTGGCTCATCCTCGAAAAATGTTTACAATCCTCAAATTGATCCCAAGTTATTCAACTCAAGAATGAACTTCATCATGTATCCCTCAAGAATCGGCCAATGGAAGAATACCTATCAAAAATCAAATCACTAGTGGATAATATTGTTGCCGCAGGATCCAAGATTGATAATGAAGATATTATTCTTCACACCAACAGCCTCCCATCTATATATATCAAGCCTTTAAAACTATCATTCGAAACAAACTCACACCTATCAGTCTTGACCTATACTCTATCCTCTGCAGTGAGAATATTAATATCCACCAAGATCTCCATAGAGAAATTCAGTTGTCCAACACGTCCCAAATCAGCAGCACCCCTCTATCCTTGTTCTCTAACCTATTCTGCAGCAGGGAATGGTTGCATAGACATTACCGCTGACCACCTCCAAACCGAGGAGCTCCATTTACACAGAGAACTACTATGTCATCCTATATCAAATGTCGGAACTATTGTAAACCGAGCCATTCAGCAAAAGATTAATGGCACGGAATGAGCTCCAACTACCGGGGCCACTCCAACTAACAACTGCAGTACCTCGTAGACCTGCGCATAGAAAGAATGACAGATCCCAACTGGTACCTGGACTTAGGAGCATCCAACCATGTCACCAATGACCTCAACAACCTATCTATTTCTGAAAACTATCAAAGGCAATGATTGAGTAACAATCGATAATGGTCAATCCCTCCAAATCTCCAACATTGGCTGGAAAACTCACAACAAACAACCATAATTTTCATCTAAACCAACTTCATCAGGTTCCCCAATGCCAATATAACCTTCTATCTATTCACAACTAACATCCAATAACTTTTTCTCTACCCTATTTGATCCACATGACTTTACAATAAAAAGCCTCCGAACGAGTGCTCTCATTAAAGGCCACTGCGTCAGCGAGCACTACATTATCACTCCAAATCTTCTACAACTACTCCATCCAAAAAAAGTCTGCGGTCCACCCCAACTCCTATTGTTCCACAGCACCACTAACTAGAACATCCCTGCCATGATAATCATCAGCTTCTTCTCAAGCACCTTCCCAGCCTCAACAGCAGCAACCCGCCATTACCATGCATCCCTTGTATCACTACAAAGCACCATCAACTGTTGTTTC
The DNA here is from genome assembly GCA_016760335.1 of Gastrodia elata. Taxonomy (NCBI): domain Eukaryota; kingdom Viridiplantae; phylum Streptophyta; class Magnoliopsida; order Asparagales; family Orchidaceae; genus Gastrodia; species Gastrodia elata. Next base: position 16,918,392 of record CM028686.1, on the reverse strand, counting down.
CCAAATTTAAGAATATAAATTATGATATTCTTGAATTTTTTACATTCTAATGTATGGAGCTCAACCCCCACCATATCCAATGAAGGTTTAAAATTGATATCATTTTTGTTGATGATCTTTCCAAATTTATTTGGCTATTTCCACTCAAAATAAAATCTGAAGCAACACATTAATTTAACTACCTCCAAAAACTCAATGAAAATCAATTTAACAAACGCATCAAAATACTCCACTCCGATGAAGGGAAAGAATATCATTCACTTCTAGGGCTGGCTTCGAGTCGAGTTTGAGTCGAGTCAGCTCTTACTCGAACTTGTTCGAGTTCGAGTTCAAGCCAAGTTCGAGTTCGAGTTCGAGTTCGAGTCGAGTTCGAGTAATTTCGACTCATTTTAAATAGGGTTCGAGTCAAGATGTATGACTCAAACTCAACTCGAAAATTTTCGAGTCGAGTCAAAATATCTCGAGTTCGAGTCGAATTGAGTTCAAATTTCGAGTTTCGGGTCAAATTGCTAGCCCTACTCACTTCCTTTCCAAAATCTCCTCAAACCTACACTCCCCAACAAAATGGGGTAGCGAAGTGCAAACATCGTCACATACTTGAAATAACATGTGCCCTTCTTCATACATTTCAAATTCCCAAAAATTTATGGGCTCATGCAACCCTCACATCCACCTACCTCATCAATTGGTTACCTTCTCCCAACACAAGCAAGGTCTCACCCTATCAAATTCCACAACACCCCACCCGAGTACCAACACCTACGAGTGTTCGGCTGTCTTTGTTTCCCCCTCCTACCACCAACAAAACAAACTAAACTCAGCACCAAAACACTATTTTGCATCGTCCTTGGATAGTCCCTAAATCACAAAGGATATTTATGCTTTAACCCAAAAACCTTCCCCCCTATAATTTCGAGTCTATTGTAGTTTATCGAACATACTTTCCCATATCCAACTTTTAATAAACCACCAGCCCAACACCCGCACACCCCACACACACATTCTTCCCCTCCCACTATCGTTCCATCATCCATATTCACTGGCAATTCACAAAAAACTTACTCCATAAAACTAAAAGTTCATAAATTGCTCCAAAAGTCCATCAGCACCCAACCCACTCCTCTTCCCCCACAAACTCTTCTACTTCAACTTCCTCAATGCACTCGACGTCTCCATCCTCCCATCAACAAATCAGAAACCATTCAAACTTCCACAAATCCTCAGCATCAAATACCAACGATCCCATCTCAACCCTTGTTAACTCATCTCAAAATCGGTGCAATTAATCAAAAACCTCTATTCAATCATTTGCAATCAACCTTTCCATCAATCGAACCCACTCCTACAATGTTGCCGCCATACAAAAGCACTGGCAACTCAGTATGGGCGCTAAATATCACGCACAAATAGACCAGCACACCTAGTCTCTCGTTCCCCCATCCCTTCCCAGACTATCCTCGAATGCAAATGGACATTTAGTACAAAACTCAATAAGGATGGTACTATAGCCCGACACAAAGCCCACCTAGTGGCTCAAGGGTTCAATCAGCACTATGGTACAAATTACTTGGAGACATTCAGCCCCATGGCCAAAATGGCCACCATACGAATCCTCTTCACCATTGTAACTCGTTCCAGTGGTCCATCCTACAACTGGACGCCTCCAATGCTTTCCTACATGGGACTCTCCATGAAACAGTCTATATTAAACAACCACAATGGTTTGAGGATCCCAAACACCCTAATTATGTTTGCAAACTCAACAAAGCCCTCTACGGCTTCAAACAATCACCTCGCAATGGTACTTTATATTGATCAATTTTCTGCATTCCAAGGGATTCAAAACTAGCAAAGTTGATTCCTCTCTACTCATATATGACACTACCTCAGACAGAATTTGCATCCTAATCTAAATAGATGATATACTCATCATGGGACCCTATCCAACCACTCTTAACCCTCAACCAAACCCTCACCCAGCAATGAAACACCTAGACAATCCCTCTACCTTCCTAAGCATAACTCTCACCGCATCACCCACCGACCCCTTGCTATACCAATCTAGTTACGCATCCAACATCCTAAAAAGTTCAAGCATGGAACAATGTAACTCTGCCCTCACTCGCATTCCTACATAGTAGCCACCGAAACCCTCCACTCTATTCCCTCACCCCAAACTTTACAAGCAAATAGTAGGTTCCCTCTAGTACCTCACAATCACTCGATCGGATCTCAGCCTAGCAGTCAACAAAATATGTCAGCATATGCACAATCCCACACATGCTCACTTTGATCAGGTAGAACACATTCTACAATATGTCAAGGGCTCTCTCCATCTTAGGCTCCCCATCAGCCCTGGTAACATGAAACTTGGAACATATGCAGATTTAGACTGGGAAGGAGACCTAGACGATCGTAAATCTACTATCGGCAACTGCATCTTCATGAATAATACTCTAATATCATGGAGCGCAAAAACCAAAACTCGGTCTCCCTCTCCTCCACCGAAGTTGAATACCGAGCGCTAGTCACAGCCGCCACAAACATCATCTAGATACGGCGCCTTCTGCAAGAATTCAACATCCCACGGGATGGTCCAATTCAACTATTCTGCGACAACCTATCCGTAATTGCTCTTCCTTGCCTGCACAAAGCATGTTGAAGTCACCTACCACTTCATTCGTGACAGCATACATAAGAAAAAATCGAGAAACTACATATCTCCACAGAGAACCAAATTGCAGACATCTTGACCAAACCGCTCTCTATAGCACGCTTCGACTACCATCGGTCAAAACTCACCATCTCGGCTTCAGATGTGTTGTTTACGAGGAATAATAACAACACATATAATTACTATTTATCTACCTTAGGTCTATCAGGACTCTTCGTACTATTAGCCCTAAAACTATAGTTACATGTACCTGTAACCATTGATGTATGTATGTTTTGATAGAATAAACAATTGCACTATTATGACTTGTTTCTCCACCTCTTTTTTTCTTGTTAGCTGCTCCATCTCAATATCTCAGAAGTTTTGATATGATTGCTAATGATTTCACAAACTAATGCAACTATTGTTTATCTTGTTGTAATGCAAATATATGGAAAAGTTTAAGTGTAATTATGGTGTCATTCAACTCAGTAATCCTTATTTATTATAGTTATACTAATGTTCATATATATATTCGCTACCTGGAATATAAGTTGGCTAATAGTAAAATGTGGTATTACATTACGATATTTAAATATTGACCAAATATGTAAATTACAATATTATGCAAATCAATTATCCTTATTTGTGAAAAACTACATATCTAATAGTTACTAACAATTTTGTTTGAACTGTTCAAGTATTGAAGGGAGGATAAAAGGCGACACTAACAAAAAAAAAATCATTTGATATATATATTATATGAATCATATAATATTAATAATATGTGATTTAGATTCTTTCTATACAACTCATGATTATCAAACTATAAAGTTGTATTATATCATTCTTTCAATTTGTCAATATTTTGAATTAAGCCATTTTTTCATATTTTGACTTTCTGCATTGTCAGTTTTTTTAAAACTTTGAGATTTTAAATGTTCTGTAACTTTTGCAATATGTTATATTTGCTGTTTAATATTTGGGGTTTCTTATTTTTTATGATTTCTGGATTTTGTGATATATGCATTATATGATTTCATTATATGATTTCTACATTACATCAATGATTTGAATTTGTGTTTAAGTCTTAAGTCTTTGATTATTGATTCTAAATAAATTCAGATCTTCATGATTAAAGGATTTGTCATTGAAGATGATTTCAAATGAGTCGTATCAATGAATTTGAAAATTTGATTAGATTATTTTTTTATTTTATCTTTTTTTTTATTATTAATTGTTGGTTTCATTTGAAAAAATATTTAAGATGGTTAGATAGAGCCTAAAGTGATCACAAATGTGAGAGATTTTTAGCAAATAAAATGTTAGCCCGAGTCTCTACAATAGTTAATATAATCATTTTAAAAAGCAAATAAACCATAAACCAGAGCCTTCAAAGGTATTTGAATTCTTTAATTTGCAATTTATGTTTTTAAATAATGTTGAACAATTTATTCAATTTCTTTTTCTTAAAGGAAATACATTTAAGATTTGTTTTTTTGTGGCAGCAATTAGCAAACAAGTATATGTTGTTACAATAACAAGTCATGGGTTGATCATTGCTAGTGGTAGGCTAACGGCAATTGCAGAATTGCAATTTTTATGTTTATTTGTTGATTTATTTTTGGGTTGATGGTTTCTAACTTTGTATCAATGCTTATAATGTTGTGTTACTGTTTCACAAAGAAGAAAAAAGCTGTTGAGCATATAAATTGGTATTTTAGTTATTGATTTAAAAATTTGTTGAACTTTTGTTAATTAAGAGTTACAATTGTGATCATAGTTGTTGATGGGTTGGTGGTAATTCAAGGTTTGTAGTATTGTCTTATTTATTATTTAATTTTTAAGTTGATTTTAGCTCTTTCTTAGCAACTCGTGCTTATTTCAAATTACAATTTTGTATTATATCAATATTTGTATTATGTGAATATTTCGAATTCTACCACTTTTATCATATTCTAACATTCTTGCTTCATGCATTCTGTCAGATCTTTTTTAAGTCTTTAAAAAAAATTTTTGCAATATCCAATTTATGCATTATGTGATTTCTACATTTTGTCAATGAATTGAATTTTTTTAAGTTGTTAAGACAGAGTAAGTCTTCAGGATTTGAAATTTTGTCAATGAAGTTGGTTTTTATATGAACCACTGAATATTTTAGTTTCTTATTTTTTTTATTTTTTTTATGTTAAGGTTTTCAATTATTGCTTATTTGTTTCATCTGAACAATAGTTTGAAATGACTAGATTTAGTCTATGTGTGTGAGATTTGGAAAATGCTATAATAACCTAAGTGTCTCCAATTGATAATATAATCCTGATCAAAAGCAGATAAACCACACGGCAAAGTTCTCACAAGTGTTTGAATACTTTAATTTGCAAATTAAGTCTTTAATTAATATGTTAAGTTAAACCATTTATTCACTAACTCTCATTTTCTTACAAAAATACAATTTGTCTTTATGTAGCAGTAGCAGGCATACAATTACATAATGTTACAGTAACAGGTCAAGGATTGATCATTGTAAGACTAGGCTGATGGAAATTCCTTGCAGTATTTAAGTTTTAATTATTATTTTACTTATGGGTTGATAGTTTCTAACTTTATATTCAATGCTTATAATGTTGTGTTGTTGCTTCATAAATAAGAAAAAATGTTAAGCATATAGATATGACATTTGATTGATGGAATGAGTTTAAGAACTTGTTGGAGTTTTATTGATTAATTGTTGTAAGTTGCAATTGTTATCATTGGTATTGATGGGCTTGTGGCAATTGCAGATTGAGGCTACTATATTTTTTTTGTTATTTTTCTTGAGCAGATGATTTTTATCTTTATATCCAATGCTTTTAATGTTTTTTACATAAACATGAAAAACGTATTCAAGCATATAGCTATAGTATTTGATTTATTATTTTAAGAATTTGGTGAATCTTTTATGATTAAGTTAAATGTGATAATGTAGCCGGTAAAGAATTTATTATATTTGCTATGGACTTGCTAATAGATCCAAAATGTTATATAGCTTAAATTATTAATGGATTAATATACAACATACCATAGATAAGATTAATACATAATTTAATCATATGTTTAATTAAATAATTTATTAAATTCTAATATTTATGATTATATTTGATATTTAAATTTACTCTGATTAAAATGTAGATTTTATAATGATATTTAATTAAAATATTATTTATTTTTTAAAAACATTAAAATCAAGTTGACTCGAATCAAAATCAAGTTGACTCAAATCAAAATTGAATTTGCTCATAATCAATTTATTGGGTCAAATTGACTCGACTCGGATTTGATTCGAGCTCGGATTAAGGTTGAATCGAATATTTCAATTTTGAGTTCTACTTAACTCGACTCGAATCCAGTGTTTGTAGTTGATCACCTCAATAATACAACTCAAGAAATTTCAAAATATGAAAATGTTTTCGGTCATGCACCCTCAATCCTTTGCAATCATTTATTAGGCGTGGAATCTTCTAATCTTTTCTACAATGATCTTCAACTACAAAATGGCTAAATCTCTCTAAGCAGCACAACCATGTCGTAAAAAACTCTTTAATGATTTATTAGGTTAAAAGAAAACATTTCTGGCTAATATTGTATATCTACAAAAGGAGAATATTTCTCCTAGCAATGGTGATAAATTAGATGTCAAGTCATAAGAGATTGCTCAAGTTTTTGTACATGCAAGCTCCTTTAGTAGGATTGTAGAAGCACAAAATCAAAAGCTAAATAGAATTTGGAGGTTTATTAAAACACTTCCATTTTCCACAAATGTGCAACCCAAAAGAAGCACTCAAATCTATCTAAACATTGCTTTTTTCTAAAACTATCCAGAGGCACAGCTTTTATATAGCTTTACTAAGTGGAACGTTTTAGTATCAACTAGGCAGTCCGATTATTGAAAGGCCATTGGTACTGCAAGTACGCTATTTTTTTCAATTCAACTTATATCAACGTGTTAATTGAGTTCCAAACATAGAATTTTCATAAGAAATACAAATTAGCTTTCATAGTAATTTTGAAAAAAATAATATCATTAGAAGTTTAAAATATTGGAATGGTCCTGCATAAATTGAAATATGGCAACAAAATTCAAACATATTTTAGAAAATATAGAATTGATTTTCCAGTGCATACCGGAAACCAATCCCGACATATTGAGCTAACATAAGGCTGAGTAGTTACAATATGTAATCCATCAAAGTATGATCTAGCTATGCCCAACATTAATAGTATAATTTAGCTTCAAAAATTATTTACGATATTCTATGGAATCTTGAGCAATGTTTTGAGAACCTTTTATAGGAAAATCTAGTAGATTTGATCCTTCATATGCAATGTATAACTTTACTTTTTTTATTCATAAAATATATAAATGTGCAAATGTATTTAAATTAAAATATTGTTTGGCACAACTCAGCCCATTTCATAGTATTTGTCAAAAAAAAAATTAACTGAAACGATACTTGCTTCTCTGGGCTCATCTACTAATCCCTTTAAGCTAGTACTTTTTCAACCTTTGATGCTGTGTCTATTTCTAGGATTCCTAAGAAGATTGGATTAGTGACAGTAGTGCCTACTCAACATCACAAAATTTACATATAGAAATACTTAATAGAATTGTGAAAACCAATTGCTCACATTTACTGTTTGCTAGCCCTTTAAAATATTACTCAATCTAGTGTTGTTTCTACTTGCATCTATTTTATATGGCTTGCTATTAAACATATGCTTGCTTTACCATTTGCTGAATAGTGGATATCAAGTTTATATTATTATAGTGAGATTACTAAAAGGTTCAGTTCATGAAATGTTTGTGCTTTGTTTTGCAGACCACTTAATATTTTAGTTTGAATGATCTTGACAGCAACATTCTTGACTCTTTAGCAGTATGTGGGTAGAGATGACGAAATGATTAACAGCTGGAGATAGAGAAGGTGAAAGGGAAGATAAACAAATGAGAAAGTTGGACAGCGATAGTACCTCGCCAACCATATGCCACCGATGAAGATGGCCAGCAAATCCTTGCTCCCAGAAAGAAATAGAAAACCAAAGAGATAATTTTGTGCTTTGATAAATGCAGTCTGATGAGCCTAAATCTGAACTGGTTTTAAAGCAAAATGTTGTTGTCATGGTCTGTGGATAAATTCAGCTTCGCCATATGAGATGGACTTTTATGCACAACACTGGCATAAAAAAAATAGAATTGGTGTCATGAACAGCTAAACTATAAGTTTCACAGGTTGGGCAAGTCAAGGGTTCACACAAGAGAACGATGTTTCAACAAAGTTTAGTTTAAGCAAATTCAGAGAAAATTATTGCATGCCATACTTGTGCGATATATACGAGAACATTATAGACAAGGGTCCTACTGTCAAGCGGAGAGGAAAGCATATGGCAGTTTTGGAGTAATGGAGCACAGGCAAAGTTGTTGAATGGCACTGATGAGCAGGACAGTAATAACAGAGACATTTAGAAGAGGTGATAGATGTAAATGAATATAAAACATGTAGGATCATGAAACAGAGAATATCCATCCAAGTGCCATATGCTGAATTACCGACAATAGTTAGTTTGCAAGTCTAGGGAGTAGAATGCCATCAGCCAATGAAAGATAAGAAAACTGGCGTCTTTATTTTCCATGTCAAAAAAATATGCACGATGGAAATAATCTCCTAAACAATACAGTAAACAAAGGGGTGTTGCTACATAATTTGAAATATTCATTAAATTGAAAAATTCCTTGCACATCAACTACACTTTCTTACCGGAACAGATATGCAATACCAAACTGAAAGGGCGGAAAATAGATGCAGATGAAGAAAATAATATATGACTGGAGAAGTTGAAGACAGTGAAATGGAAAAAAAACATTGAAGGGGAAGATGAATAAGCAAGCATAAAGCCCCACCAACCCCAAGCAAATGACACCAATGAATGAACCACTGAAGATGTGGGACAATTCATTGCCCCACTGGGAAAGATGTATGGCTGAAGAGGCCCTGCAAGAAATATAAATAGTTGCAAACTTCCAACCATGGAGCTCACATGGACATAAAAAAGCCCAAACTGTATCCCATAAGACTTTCATTACAGCAGAAAAACATCTATTTATAATATTCCACATAAAAAAAATAATGGAAAAAAAATGGAGCTTAAAATTAAGAGAGGATTTTACATATATATACCACAAATTTTTTAAGATTTTACAAAATTAACATACCTTTTATAAATATCACATAAAAACCATAAAATTTTTAATATATAACATATTAACCACATTTTAACTTCTCTCCGTCACTCGTTATCTCCCAGAAGTGGGAGCGAAGATGTAGTCGGACGACTTTGGATCAAATGCGAACTGATAGTACAAAACAATCCAAGGCAGGAACTTCCCATCGGAACCCTTAACCAAGTGCACACTCAAACCTTCTACATCCTCACGAGATACACCCTCCTAGTGCAATTTCAGAAGCTTCTGGTTTTTGTTCAACAACTGCCAATGCTCGATTCTCTGATCAAGTAACGATGTAACATCAATTTCCCTTTAATTCTTCCTGAATTCTGAAGCAACAACATCCAGGTTTTTCCAGTTTAGATCTCTTTAATTTAGGTTGATTTTGTTTTTCATGGGTCTCTGCCATGGGAAACCCATTTGGGGATCAGAACTCCATATTGAGGATTTTCAAACCCCCAAAGCCCCTTCAATCTCAATTAATGAAGACCCAGCTCCCATTTCTTCCATTTCTGAAGTCATGGAAGGTTGCAGTTTGTAGCTCTAGCCCCCGAAGAGGCTTCCACAAGAACTCGCCGGCTTATAGAGCTTGAGCTCCACTCCTTTGCGACTCTTCAAGCGGCTGTCTCCTCCTCCATCGCCGGCAAAGCACATTAAGGCTCTACTCGCTCGCAGGCATGGATCGGTGAAGCCTAATGCTATCTCAATTCCAAAAGGAGATGTTGAATTTGGGAAGGAGGGGAGCTGGATTGAAAGAGGAAGAGGAGCAGCGGAACTGCAGGAAGCTAATACCCGCAAAACAAGAAAGCATCAAACGGAGTAACAACAGAGAAGAGGAATGTGGTATTGTTATATAATTAAAAAGTTAGTCGTTTTTATATTATATTTAATAAGAATGTGTTACATTTGTAAAACTAAAAGAATTTTGTGTTACATATGTAAAAACTCCAATAATGAAATTAAAAAACCAATTACAGAAAACAGAAGGAAAACTAGCCCTAAAAATTTTAGAATGACAGCTCACATATAATTACTAAATATTATAGACGGGAGACTAAAGAGAAATTTAATGAATGATACAATATTACATTACTTCTTGTGTTGCTTAAATTAGTTTCAGCTCCATTACACAATAAAAATGAGTATACTCAACCAGAAATTAATAATTTAGTATTCCTAGAAAAAAAAAGTAAATCAAAATCTTCAGTCTTTGTGAACTAGGTAATTGTGCATTTAAATATGCAAGCAAATTTGTCAGGTAAAAATAATAACATTATCTCCCATGGTATATTTTTAAGGCAGCCACAGATATTATCCCACATGAAGACTACCGCTGAAGCTTAACAAATGACCGCATACATTTAAGTTTAAATCCGTACTCCTAAGCCTAATATTGTCTCTCAACCTTGTGTAGCCACTTTAGCTTGACTCTATCAAAACTATGTTTAACCCAGCAGCAATAGCATGATTAAGCATATACTACTCAGTACAGTGATTGAAAAGAATATTGACCGGAAGTCATCTAATCTTATAAAAGAGAATTCAGAGTACTCAAAGGACAGATGCCCTACTGCTGAAATATCAGAAGGCTCAAAAGAAACACCTTTAATAGAATAACTCTCAAATGAATACCATTGCACTTAAAATAATAGACAACTATAGCATCCATATGTTAATATCTTCTCTCGTGTGAATTCGTATGTCCATCTTGTAGGTTCTTGTTCAGTTTTTAAAGAGATGCTTCTAAAATAGCAGAGTTGTTTAAAAAAAGAACAGGGCAATTCTGTCATTACAATGTTGCAGTTTAAATTCTGCAAGCGTACCAGCTTCAATTCAAAGTACAAGAATAGATCAGAAGAAACAAAGTATGCCCCACTAAAGCATGTAAAAAAACTTTATGAAAGTTGACTATGAATATGTCTATCAGTACCAAATTACATACTGAAGAATAAGAACGAAGTAACAAGATAAAGAACAATACAATGTTGCTCAAATCGGAGAAGTTTCGTTAAATTCAAAATGAAAATATGTGCATTTAACTCACTCCAGCAGGCTGGTGTAAGCAAATACCCAAATAGCAGCAGACCACTCTACAACAAACAAGAAAATGAAAAAACTTACTTTTCCTTCCATTCCCAAACTCTACTGGTAAACTCCACCCTACTTATATCTGCCTTGTTAGAGCCTTCAGATGCAAGCATTCTTTCCACTAACAACTAAAGATTGCATCAAGAAAATGTGAGAAAAATAACGATAGAAGGGAAAAATTACAATGGTACAGGTAATTTTAAAGAGAAAAATACAAATTCTTGACTAAAGATAAAAATACTGTTGATGGGTAAACAAAGAATAAATTTCAAAATAAAATCAAAAAGTTGACCTGCATTGCAATGCCAGCATGATCAGTTCCAGGAAGCCAAAGAGTGGGCCTACCCTTCATGCGGAAGTATCGAATCATTATATCCTGGAAAAAAAGGCACACTACAAGATAAGACAAGAAACCGTGACCATACACAAAAAGAGGATAAAAAGGTACTTGAACAAAGCTTAAAACGAAAAGTCAGATCTGAGGAAAATACAGAAATACATTAAAACAAAGCTATGGTAGCCAGAATAATCAAATATTCCGAACATTGTAGAGAATGTTGCAACTCTGAAAGCTCAATATCAGTGACCAGTAGAGAAAGTTGTAACACTGAAAGCTCAATATCAGTGACCAACTAAGGAAAATCACCATATGAATCATACGCTCCATTCAAACATATATACATATATATATATAGAAAGAGAGAGAAAGAGAGATGATTTCTATGTTCTTCTAAATAAAAAATTTACTTTTCTTGTACATCTCTGCCATTCAACAATCCATCTAAGTAGATAGATAGTGAGAGGTGTGCACGAAAAAAAAAATCATATAGAATGATAGTAGGATTCTTTTTTTTTTAAACCTGGTGAGGGAAGTGCCCAATATATTCAAATAAAATCTCTCAAAGTACTACAAGTCCATAAGATTACAACCAAAGTCATTCAAATAAATGAGAATATGAGATAGAAAAGTCAAAACTAAAAAAATTAAAATAGAGACACTAAATTCAGTACTTCCAGGAGAACTGAGACAGAGCCCATGAACCCCCAAGGGTCTTTTCTTAGTAATGTCTGAGTTAAAGAATCTGATTCAATGGCTAAGATCATGCGGAGAGCGTCCGAACAGAGGAAATATGGCCTGAGTAACAACAAAATCTTTCAGTCTCTTCAAAAACACAAAACCAGCCAATAGAAATCAGAAACCGAAAGATAATATACAGGCACAGAAACTGAGACAATTCAAGAAAAAGCATTATCCAAAAACCAGGCTGCTAGCTAATGCATGCGGAAAAGCTCCATTCAAAAATTTCTTGAAGGCAATCCAAAACAAAGCACCTCCTAGGAACCAGTGGAATAAAAAAAATCCTGCGTCCATTAAAACTGAAAAAAGCTAGGAACCAGCACATCCTAAAAACAGAAACCAATTTCAGCTGCCATCATCAGAAAAACCAAAATTGATGAAATATGAAAGTCGTAGCCAGGCAATCGCAGCAGCACATAAAATTTGAGGTCAAAGAGCGTACAGATGTTTTAATATCCAGCACTTGCCGCCAATTTCCATAAAAAAGGACTCAAACAGCAAAGAAAGCATAAAAATTCAGCAAACCTGTTGACCTGAAAATACGACAGTAGCCTATGCATATATAAATAATATCAACAGTACAAAAACTCAATCGGGATCAAACTCCACGGTATCATGCGCAAGGAGGTTCAAAAATCTCCCGGGGAGCACATCTCCCCTGACAAAAAAAAAATCACCCAGACGGGCATACAGAGCACAAAAATCTGCCACCGAATTCGCATCGCGCGATCAGTGGGAAAAGATAACACCACAAAAAATAAGCAAAAGGGCAAGCTGATCGGCATGCAGCTCTCCTCCTCTAGAACGGAGTTCTCTCCTCCCAGAGACGCCTAAGTCTCTGAATCGCTCCCAGGCAGTCACCCTCAATGATGAAGCCACCAGTATCCACCTCTATAGCCACAAGGGCCTGCCGCAGTATAGTCATTGCCTAAACCTCAGCCTGAAGAGTAGATTGGGCCTGCAAGCTAGCTCCTGCGGCAACCAGTAACTGTCCGTCTGAGTCCCAGACCACAACAGCCCCAAAGGCAGTAGGCTCTCCGTAGCTATAGGAAGCATCTATGTTGACCTTCAGCTAACGGATTGAGGGGGGCACTATCTGTAGTAAGTGGAAGGGCCCTGGTGGGCCGTAGAACCCCAAGAGTCGAACCCGTCGTGCAGTCCAACACTGACCATGGCAGAAAGAATCAAGCCCGCGCAAACCCGCGGAGTAGAGTGCGGGTGACCGTGAGAACGCTCAATTCTGCTCCTCCAAGACTGGTAGAGCGACTAGGCAACAATCTGGCAGCTGAAGCGACGGCAGCGAGACGCAGAAGCAGCCGAGAACAGTGCAATAAACTGGTCCTAGGAGGTAAGTGTGGCCGGAAGCAAGCCCCAATGCACAAAGGTCTCCATGACGTCCCTCGTGTATCTGCAATGGATCACCAAGTGCTCTCTGTCCTCCTCCGAGTCACAGCCCCAAACACAAACTGCTAACTGAGCGAGCCATCTCCTGAGTAACCAACAGCCTATCGAGATAGCATCTATGAGCAGTCTCCACAAGAAACAGGCCTCCTTGAGGACCAGACCATCTCCCACAAGGTCGCGTACTGCCAAGGCAATGTCGCCATTCTACCCATTCAATACTACTAACATGTCATCAGATTAATCCAGCATGAGAGCAAAGAAAAAGCATTACGCCTTCATGATAAAAGCTACTTTCTAAAGGGAGATCCTTTAGCTCATGAAGTAAAGATGTTAATAGAAAATAAGCAAAATAGGTACCCATAAACAAAGCAGGTAGCCATATGCCATATTCTAGCATGAGAGACCCATGATAATAAGTGGTCCCTTTTAGCCACAGACCAATTATTACGCACAATATATGCTGAATCAGATCTATAGAAAAATAAATCCAGTAAGCTTATTCAAAAGGTTATCGAAGATTTCCAGCTTTTAAAACTAATTATATCAGAGCATTGTAACTCAAGAGGTGAAATTCAGGATTGGATTAAACCTTTGATAAACTTCTTGCAATGAATTCCGACCTTATCTTTATCTTTGAACTGATTTGAAAATATACGCTTATTTCTTTCTTCCCAAAAATTAAGAGAAATAACTGCTAGGGCAACCAAGTACTCTCATGTAACCCATTTTCCATACCCAGTTCAGCATTTTGCAAAGCTTGAAAGGGATTAGGTGGATAAAATGTTTTAGCTATTCGGCATAATGCTCTAATAAATGAAATCTGGAAGGCAAGAGAAAAAAAGATGATCGTGAGTTTTACTTGATTCATTGAATAGAGCACATGTGATGTTGCAATGAACCCCTTTTTCCTCTAACACATCAGCTATTTTTAAGCCGCTTCTGACTGCTCTCCCAAGAAAACAAAAATACCTTAGCTTATACTTTTTATGCCAAAAAAATTTGCCCAAGATATCAAAGGGTCATTGTGAAATCTTAGCGTGCGTGCATATTTGAAAGAAAACGAATCCTTACCTATAAACCATACCTTGTCATTATAAAAATATATTTTGTGGTTTGATAATGTTAATAGAATGGAGAACTTTTTTGAGCGAGTACAACTCCTCAATATATCAGATCGTTGATCCCGTACAAATTGTTAGATTTCCACGATTCTGCAAGTTTTGAAATGTTATTGCAAATGTGCCAATATAAGGATATTTTGCAACTCATAATAAGAGTATTTGGAGAAATCAATCCTAAACCACATTTCTCTTTCATGTTGCACTGGAAACCCAAGATAAGGTGTGTTTCTTTATTTGAGACCCATGATCTAAGAAACAAGAGCAAATACACAATTTTAATGACACTTGCAGTGATATGGAAAGATCTAAACTAGTGAATCAGAAGAGGCCATATAGAAAACTTGAGAAGTTGAAGTCTTTCGCTAGAGAAAGAAATTTGTTTGCTCAGTCATTCATCCATGAATTACATTTATCAATCAAAGTTATACAACGTATTGCCTTTGTAATATCGGGGGGTGATTGGCAGCCCCAAATACTTGGAAGGATAAGAGCATATTTAAAAGCCCAATATAACAGCAAGCTCCTACTGACTAGGACTACAATAAGAGAAAAATATAGAGGATTTTTCCATATTGAACTCAAGGCCAGAAGCTGTTGTTGAGGCATTGTTTAGGATATGAAGATTCTTTTTGGTGGCACTACTAAAGATTTAACACATCATTGACAAAAAACAAGAGAGTGCAATTAAAGTTTCCTTTTGAAATGGGGATAAAGCTGTGTTTCCACTGTATTATCCAAAGTATATAATGCATACATGGCTATCCACAAAAGTGAAGAAGAAAGTCGCAGCCCTATCTTAGACCTCTTTTTGAAGCAAAGTAGCCCTTAGTGGATGCATTGATACATATGGAAATTTGAATATTAGTAATACAGGCACAAAGCCAACTGATGAAATTTTTAGGAAATTTCATTTTCTAAAGTCTATCAATGATAAAATCTCTATTAAAACTATCAAAAGCCTTTTTCAAATCTAGCTTGACACAAAACAAATTATGCTTATGCTTGCATTGAATTAGTGGAGAATCTTATTAGCTAATATGATGTTATGGCCAGCTTGTCTTCCTTTATATAACTTGCTTGAGCAGTATTAATAATGCCCGAAAGAAATGGAATTAAACGACTAGAAAGAATTTTTGTTATAGCTTTAAAGATCGGGTTACAGAGCAAATGGGTCTATAATCTCCTAAATAATAGGATTCTTATTCTTAGGAATTAAGGAGATAATGGAGAGATTAAACAATCATGGCATTGATTTTTTGCTGAAAAAGTGAGATGTTATTGCATAGTTGAATACCTGCGAGATCCCAATTTGCTTTATAAAAATAAAAAGCAAATCTATCCGAGCCAAGAGAAGCTTCATTGTTAATACTAAAAACTGTTTGTTTAATTTTTTGCAATGGAATGGAAGAAAGTACAGTATGATAGCTTGCGGATAGTTCAACCTTACTAGCAAGATAAACAAAAGAACCACGTAAATTGACATTCAACAAATTAGTCAAATAATGAATAGACTCAATTTCAATATTATCCTCTGGATGAAAAGAGTAAATCCAATTTTTATTCTTCCTCCTTGACATAATGGGCATATAAAAACTTTAGATCATCTTCGCCATAATCTTTAACCAGTGGACATTGGAATGCTGTCCTGCCCAAGTGATGTCATTATGAATAAAATGATTGAGAAGGGAATCTACACTTGCAAGTTCATGCAGGAGTTCTGAATTCAAGGGAATTAGATTCAGTCTGATGAAAATTTTGGAAGTTGCCGACATCTTAGAAAACCTGAAACTTTATTATCTTTACTATCCCAACTTATAGACATAATATTAAAAATCTTCTTTAAAAGAGAACATTTATAAATTAAAAAGCTGGTCATCTCCATAATGCATATTCCAAATGAAGCTAATAGAGTCTCTGAAATTAGGTTGATTACACCAGTGGTTTTTTAAACAAAACCTCTTCCGCTTTGTGTTTCAAGTTTCTTGATAAAGCATTTATGTAGAATGAACTGAAGTACCGGCCGGGAGATTTATAATGACTAGAGGGAAAAACAGAAAGCCATTCGTGATTACATAGGATGTGATCCAGTTTTGCTCGAATAGGATAATTAATTATTTTAATGTTCGAGATATAGTGAAGCCCACAAGCTGGAAGATCAATGAGAGCACAAGAGTAATTATATTCATTAAAATGTAACAATTTGCAAACTAGTATAAGATTTCCATCAATTTTCTCATTAGAAGTTGAAGTCGCAAAGAACAGCCTACAAAACATTTATTGTATTGGCGACCTGCTCAAGCTAATGCCATAGATTGTTTCTAGAAGTCGTAGCATTAGGATCATACACAAAAGTTAACCGGTAAAAGAACATAATTCCATATACATTTCTCAATAATGTAATAACTGTTTGTAATCAAGGGAACAAAAGAAACATTATATGCATTCCATTTAACCCAAATTATTCCGGTACAAGAAACATTGAAATTATTGCAATTATCCTCATTATCAAAAAAATTGGTACATTCTACTAACAAATTTCCTTAATATCTTCATTATTGATTTTTGGTTCAAGAATGCTTTGCAATTTATTGAAGGTAACCAAGTGATCAATATCATTAATTCTGATTTGAAAATGCAGACCCCTAGCATTCCATGTGGCGATTCTTGGAAGAATGGAATTCATCATAGTTTAATAATAGAAAATAACTATTTAACATGAGCAAAAAACTGAAAGTATCGCACGGGTTCACTGGCAGAAGACATAAGAACACCAAAAAAATACGCACTTGAAAGAACAGCTATAAGTCTCCAATGCTAGAGATTAGTTCTTGTCTTACATCTTCCACTAACAGCATTAAATTTCTCAATTATATAACACTTTTGATTTCACCAATGTTTCTTTATCCGATTGATCTCTAGGGGAATTTGGCTCATACTGAGAAAGAGGAAGAGGGGGAAAGATTCCTCAAAAATATTGGGGGAAATGCATGTATGAGAAGAAATATGAATGAGCTCATTATGAGAAGAGTTTCCAATCACCTTGGATCTAGGAATAACATTTAGATCTGAAGTTACCGTTGGAGAGCTCTGTTCATTGAAGCAATGAGACTAAGTTTTCTATAATTGAAGAAAGTGGAGAGGCAGCGAGAGATTAGTTCCCGGTAATGTGGATAGGTGATATGCTGATAATAAAATAACTAACCATCTGTTTATAAGGAAGAGCTTCCATTTAGGATATGATTCATGTCTTCTTCGCAGGTAATTTGCAACAGACAACAATTTATAAAGATAGAGAATAAAGTGAACGCACCTTTCGACTACCAAAGTTTGTTCATTGCTTCCAGCAACGCTTGGTAGGTATGAGGTTTACCTAAGGAGTAGCCGACAATGCAATTTTTCAAGGTCCTGCTCCATCTACCTATTCGTCTGTAAGGAAAATCCCTTCTGGAGAGAAAAGAATATAGGATAATGTTGTGTTAGGTGAATCTCTTGGTGTAGTGGAGAAGGATAATAATGATTTCCATGATATGCCTGGTTGAAAAGAGAAGATTTAGGAAGGGCGTTGGGATGAGGTGAAGCATAGGAAGCCGTACGAGGAGCCCGCCGCCATCGGCGACTCATGCCAGAAGAAACCTTAAATCCCCTCTCACCTCACGGAACCCTCACAGTGAGATAGTAGGATTCCTCAAGCCCATATATGTATAAATATATATATATATATATAAAAAGAGAGGAATATTTTTATCCTTTTACCAGAAAAGAATTGCGTCCTCACACCTCAATCATTCATCCACTTGATGAATAAATGAGATACAAAATCAAAAAAAGTAATTCTGAAAAGCTTTCTCTACTATATCTGGAGCACATCGCCACCATTACCTTATCACAAAGCTTCTTCTCTAGCATATGTTGTCATTGTGGCTTCTTCTATGCCAATGCTTTCTCGTGCTCAAGTGCTTTTCGCAACCATTTTATTTTTTTCTCATAAATAACAATCCGTTGTGCTCATTGTTGTCCCTCTATCCACACATGTCATGTACTCCTAGGGCAATGCTTGACAAACCTCTGGTCCCCTTCCTAAAGAGACTTTTAGTACCACTTCTTCCCCCAACTATGGTGCTCATTGACTCGTCAACCATAAATTATAACATAGTTTGTTCATCCTCAATGTAGTATCTTCCTTCAAAACCCCATCAAACCCTACATCATCGCTTAGCAAATTCTTCCAACGGAAGAGGCAGAAATAAGATGCGTGGTTCACTGAACTTGAGAAGCATTTTTTGTTGAGACAGCCAAGATTCCAGTAAAATGATGGAATCTTTAAAAAATTGGAACGAGTAGCGGACAAATGAGGTCTTATTTTGCATGGGCAGTGAGGAAAGAAAATGGATGTCCTAGCGACAACCATAAGTGCAAACAGGGCAGTGATCCACCCCAAATGCACCCTTTGTCGCCTGCACCGGTGGCTCTGTCGGTGGCGTCAGGTTTGTAGATAGCCTCAACCTCGCTGAAGAGCTTGTAGTTGCTGCCTCCAGCGCTGGCATATACAACTTCCAATTCCTCTGCGAATGCTTGATTTTCTTGTTGGAATGGAAGAAAGCAGGCAGAGTGGCGCCTCCCTGAAGCACAAGGTCTCCCTAAAGCTGGAAATGGGTATGATGCGGCGGCAGCGGTTGCGGCAGCGATAGTGGCTGCGGCAGCGGCAGCGATAGTGGCTGCGGCAGCGGCAGCGGCAGCGGCAGCAAGATGAAGAACTGCTCAATTTTTGCGTTCTTCGAGCGGCTGCTGAAGTAGCTCATAGACCACCAGAAAAGTGCAGCAGAATGTGTGAGAAGGTAAAAAACTGTGTCGGCGTGTGCTTCCTGACAGCCAAGTTGTCGTGTAAAGGAGAGCGAACAAGCACAAGGTTTGGTTAGTAAAAGAAATAAGAGAGCGAGACGATAATTACAGTGTTAATTGGGGTAATATATTTGATTTAATTTTAAAAATTTTGATATTATGTGAGTAATGTTTAAAAATAAAATGTTTTTGAAGTCCAGAAAGATATTTTTTGAAAACTTAAGAAAAGAAAAAATCACAGAGCCACACAACTATAAAATAAATCAATATATAAGAGAATATTAGAGAGTTACAGAGAACTTATCAATCACTTTAAGGAAGAACAGATTCACCGCTTTGAGCATCTTCTTATTCTCTTTGTTGTCACTTAAGAATTTCAAATAGTTCTCACAACACAGAAATCTTAAAAAATTGAGGTCAATTGGATATGATTATGTCAACTTGATAAATTTATTAAATTAGGAACCCTAGTTAATAGCAAAAATATTTTGATCTTCAATCTAAAATCTGATTTCATTTTTGAATTTTTCACCTCCAAAATAGCTAGGAGTGCAAGTTTGAGAATTTTTGGAAGTCATTTAGGCCATAATTGAATTTAATTGAGATATGAGAAATTGCACAAAAAGATTTGAACTTTTCTTAATTACAAGCCTATCTCAATGCCTAATATCATTCAGCTCAGAATAAAAATATATAGTAATGGAAAATACAATTGAATGCCTGTACTATTACAATATTTAATTAAATTTCAATAAAAATAGAAATTTAAAGTGTTAAATCATGATTTTAAAATACTTAATAATTCAAAAAAATTATACAGAAATTAACTTAGGCAGTTATATGCAGAATTGATCAAAAAATTTGATTAAATACTATGTATTCTTAACGTGTAGGGTTTTCTATTTTCAATTTTATCATGTTGTTGTGTCAGCACCATGTTGTGCTGATACCCTATGTCAATGTCGGTGCTCCGTAGCATCCCAATCATCCATTTATGGAGAGAAGTAATTTTCGGCCTAAAAAGATGCTGGAATATAGAGAGAGAGACAGAGACAATGAAGAGAGAGAAAGACAACGCCGTGCTACACAAATAGAGTAATATGTGTTAGACTAATTATGTACCATAGTGCACTATTGATATCTAGGTTCCATGTGCCCAACAAAAGGTTTAAATGGTATATTAATGGTTAGTGTTGCAACCAGCCTGTGATAATTCAGCTTAAGATTTGCTTTAAAACTGATAGGCAGCATTAAAAATGTTTGTCTTATTGCATAGAAGTTTCTTGTTGTTTAGAGATTATATATAAACCACATAAAGTTAATAAGACAAAATGACGTTCACAACTTAATTACAGATTATAAGACGCTGCATGAAACAATTAAGCTTGCAATTTCCCTAACCTCAAGAGTTACAAACATTGCGTGCCCCATATGTAGTGCACCAGTAATATTTGGAGGTGGCATGGTTATGACAAAAGTATCTCCTCCACGTTCAAAAGCTGGTTTGAAATAACCTTGGGACTCCCACCTAATGTAATGAAAAGTTACAGTGAGTAATTGCCTAAATTTAAGCTTGTCAGCAAGTATAAATAATTACATGACAAAACAATTTGTTGTCATATGAAGCTAAGAGTACAAACTTCAAACAACAAAAGGAAACGAACATCAAACTTTTCTATAAGAAAAACAAACGCCTAAGCAAGATGATCTCATCATACACTGCCCAGAGCTTTGCCAGAGCAATTTTTTTTAAGGGCTGCATGTGCTGTTTTACTAAATGTAGTAAGAAAAAAGCACATGATACCACTCCAAAGATTATCTTAATCACCATGAAAAATACTGATAGCACATCAACATATGATTAATGTGCCCACAAAGCTATTGCTTCAAATTACACTAAAAGACAACAATAGAAATTTAAGATAACGGAATCAAAAACAAATTTGGATGACATCAGCATTTGCAAACACACGGAAAGATTATAATTCTTTTAAGATTAGATTTTGTCACATCTTCAAAGGACTGACCCAGTGTATAATAAGAAAATTAATCACAGAGGATGTGGCGATGCAATCAAATTGCTGATTACTGGCTTTGGTAAATCGAAATTAGTTTTAGCATACAATATGATATAATAGGATTTTTTAATTGGGGTGGCATTTGTTGTTACTGAGAATATGGATAAGAAATTTGCTTAAAGATGGAAAGATTGTTGCGTTTGGTGGAGTCTCGAGTGCAGCTCAATGTGGTGAACTCAGGTAGGGTACATCGGAACATGTAGCTAATGGCGTTGAGTTGAACCAAAACTGGATGTAGTGAAGTCTTGAGCTAATTGGACTGGCCTTGGAATGGACCATGGTACAATGGAAAAGCTCGGAGTGACTTCGGATCAACCACGGATCAACCGGACACGAGCTAGACGCAATTCAAATCAAGTTAGCCTGAGGATTGCTAAAGGAATTAGTGGACAAAAGTGTCAGGTCTTCGGCGTGCCCAAGAATTTGGAGGCTTGGGCCACTAGGCGCACCCAAACTTTGGTGAGATGTTCCTAAAGTTAGCAAAACTCAAAGATTGGGTGCTTTGATGTTCCCAAATGTTAAAAGCTTTGATCAGACATGCAGTGGGTAAAGATTAGGGAACTTATATGAGCCTAGGTGTCGATGTTTATTCAGACGCTGGAATTGTGACCCCACCAGAGGCCAGAGCCTGCTGAGGCGCCAGCAGAATAGCTTGAATAAAGTGGAGCTGAAACAGGGCCCTAGGTGCGCCTATGTGCTCTGTGTATTTCAAACAACTAAGGAAACTCGAGAACCCCGCGCGCCGAAGCGCCTAGTGCATGGAACTATAATCCAACGGCTCGGCACCTGGCACGATTGAAGAATGTGAAATCAAGAGTATATTTGACATGTAATTATGGCATTGCATTGTGTGGCCAAAAGGTGCATGTGGGATACATAGCCAACAACTAAGGACCATATGGATAGGGGGTGGTAGATGAGAGTTGTTTGGAGACTAAAAATATAAGTGTGAGCTTAAGATAAGATGGCTTATGGCTTACAACTTGAGTAGCTTGATGCCTGAACTTGGAGGATAATACAAGGTAGCTGGTGCTAGAAGTTGCCAGGGTGGCCGGAGGTGTCACAGAGCAGAGTCTTCGGAGAGCCGGTGGTAGTTACACGATGACTGCTTGTATGATAAGCTGGGATGTTGGTATGCGGAGGCTGCAGATGTAGCCAAGTGCTGAAGCTGCAAAGGAACCTAATGCCGCTACAGGGTGACCGAAGGAGCTGCAAAGCAGGCTGGTGGCAATTGCATGGTGGTTACACGAATGCAGCCCGCGGTGGAAGTGCTCGCATTTGGGCCTGTGGTGGTGAGGTCTGCAGAAGGAAGGCCCCCTAATGGGCCCACAACCGGCAGATCTCCTGAGGTTTATGGCTGCATCTTCCTCCATGAAGACGGTAGAAATTTTTGCAGCAAAAAAAAAATTCTGAGCTCGATTACCCAAGGCTTGAATATCGTAATTTTTTAATCTAATGCAAGTGATGCTGTGAAAGTTGTGGACTAATATGTGCTTGAGAACGGGTTGCCACCTGATAGCTCTTCGCCAACCGATAATGTCACCCCCTCCAACACTACTCAACTGCTCAAGCGGGCAACTCCCTCGGCCGCAGCTGCGAGGTTTATGTCGGCATATTCTTCGAGGTCGTCGGAGACGTTGAGCAGCTCTTCTAGGTTGGTAATGGGGATACAGGCCATTACACAACAATGCTCAATTGAAGTTTATGGCTGCATCTTCCTAAGGTTTATGGCTGCATCTTGTGGGCCCCCTCCAACACTGCTCAACTGCTCAAAGTGTAAGAACTATAGGATAAATCACAATACTACAAAGTACAAAGTACATAGTACAAAGTACATAGTACAAAGTACAAAGTATAAAGCTGCTCAATTGCTCTGGATCGGACAAATTGTCAGATCCCAAAATGCTGGTTTCCCAAACAAAACAAAAGAACAAAAAATACCACGTGTTAGACAATAAGTCTAACACATCAAAAGCTACAACATACCTTTAAAAATACTTAACATTTAAGTAAACAAACATTACTGCAGAAAAGCACTAAAACAGCTAAAAAAGTATAAAACTGTACAGAACTAAAATTATAACACTCAATGAGCAATTGCATGGATAAACTGTAACAACCCAATGTCATTACTTCGCAAATTATGTCAAAATCCCGACTTTAACGTCAGGATCCCGGGAAACTTCAAATTAGGGCAAACAAAAATACCTTTAGATGAGAATAATTTTAGATCAAAGTGCCCTAGTTTGGGAGAAATTCGAATAACGGAAATTCCCGCTTTATTTTTCTGAACCTTTTAAATTCAATAAATTGAATTCATTAATTACGTGCCCAAATTCATTAATTTTTGTGTCATTATGCTCGAGAAGTTTAATCAATTTTGGAGCGCCGGTTCGATCTCAATTAACTTTTGAAGTTTAAAACTTCAGAAATTATTTTTAAAATAAAATTTTGCTCCAAATTGAAAATTTTTGACACAAGGGTGTTCGTTACATCGTAATATACCTCGGTGTCAAGTTTCGTTATTTGGAGGAAAGACAAAATATTTGGCTACCCTCAGTGACTTAAAAATGATGTCTTCAGTCAAGAGAGAATGAACGAAAGACAAAATAAAAAAGAACAAAGTAAAAAAATCCCTAAGAATATATCATATCTTTAAAAGGCTAATTTAAAATATAAAAATCAAAATGCAGATCCAATCGAACTGTCGCACATTTGAACTTAAAGAAAAATGTACCCAATATATGACATGTATTATTTTTTGCACTTTATTGCTGCTTAACAACGCTTTGAGTCAAATTTGTATTGAAGCTTGGTTGGTTGTTCATAACCAACATCCCTTTTATAATATGGTTGTTATTGAAAAAAATGACATCAGTAATATTTGTGAGTTACTTGAAAATGATATCAGCAACATTCGTGGGTTGATGGAAAAATGGCATCATCAACATTCATGGGTTGCTGAAAAAATAATATCAGCAATATTCGTGAGTTACTGAAAAATGACATCAGTAACATTCGTGAGTTACTGAAAAAATGATATCAATAACATTTGTAGTGGGTTACTGGAAAAACAACATCAGTAACATACATTTTGTGATAATACTTTTCACATGAAATTGACTATTTATTTTGCGTTATTGTCTTAATTTTCCTGCATATTTATTACACCCTTATTTCCGCTAATCGCATCTCTGTTTTTATAAAAGTGCAATATTTTATTGTTTACTGCAATACTTAAATTATTCTTTTATTACTGGGAATTCCAATCCCGGTATTATTTTCTTTACAATACCAGGTCAGGTGCTTCTGGGAGAATTCAAACAAGAACCCTAATTTATACATTTTCAAACTTGCTGATGAATCTACAGCACTATTTTAATTTTACTTTTATTTTTATTTTCCTATTGTTTCAGTTCATCTTGTGATGAACTTTGTAAAAAGGAATGTTAGAGATTTTTGAAATCAGGAATTTTAATGAATGAGAATTATCTTTTGGCTTTTATATATGTTCCTTTTCTTTTAAAAAGTTCAATATAATCCTGCAGTATGTGAACACCTGAATGTCGGGACAGCTCTCGCTGAACCGGCATCGAGCCATCACATAAACTAAGCAGAAAAAAGATCTTGTAACAAAAAAAGCTTCTGTAATTTTAGATACAAGTGGTTCAAATAATGACAACAAATCATTTTCATACGCCTTGGTGAGTAGCATTTGCAAAAGTGATTAAGCATGTCATACGCAAACATTTGTGTTACTCAAATGGAAATATTTGGCTATGTTTTCTAACAACAGCTGTATAGCTAAATTGCCTGTTATGGCTCATTGGTTACATATCAAGCTTTATACCACTTAGTTACCAAACACTCATTTGACATTGCCTTACTTATAACAAAAATGACTAATAGTTTCAGGAGTTGTTTACTTATGTCTCTTTATGAAATGTTCAACAAACTTAAAGAGAAATAGGAATTTCAATGAGATTGAGATGATACTTTAGTTCAAGGCAATATATTTCATAGTCCATGTTCAATAGATCATACACACGCAGCCTGCCGCATGTATTTAATGGGTTGGTCAGGTGCTAACGATGTCTTAATATTGTTTTCATATATGGACCAAAACTTTCATGCAGTTACAAGATCTTCTCCTGAATTGTCATTTGTTCAATGAAAAATAAATGACGTCCATTACAGAGCAATCAGTGATACATCTCAAAGCATTGCACATGCTCATCATCAAGACAAGTTTTTTAACACCTTCAGAAACAATCAGCGGACACTTTAAAAGAAGCCTCAATGAAATTGTATCTTTAAAGAAGAGTTAAGAAGATAGCCAACTATGAATACAAATATTATCCACACATCTATAAATTTCTAGTTTCATTCATTTTTCAAATATGCTATCATAGTCATTGTTGAAGCACACCCGAAATGGCCAGCATAGAGACACTAAATACATATAAGAAATTAAGAGATTTACAGCACCCAATATTGACACTAATGCATTTAATCAGGAATTTATGAGTACCGAGATGGAAAGAATGATTTGCTATAAGATGAAGTATTGGTGAGCCTTCAAAACAAGAGAATTGCAACTACTGCTAACAAAGCACTTTCACATTGACTCAGGCTATGCCAACACCGATATATTGACTGCACCATTCAGTTATTAGAATTCACAACTATACAATATGGAACAGAAGACAGCTAACATATAGAAAAAAAAAATCCATGCCTTGCCTTAAATGCAACAGTGACCCCTCAATGTTCAATAGGATGTTATCATTATATGTGCAGAGTTGTGCAATTTTATTAGCAAATTTATGGTCAACATATTTGCTTCAGCATACCCAATTGAATGCATTAGAATCACAAAACAAGAGAGGTATGATGAATGATGAGGACCCTTAAACATTGACTTTAGCTAGTGAAAAAACACAGTGGATTTCTAAGCCACTCAATCAAGAGTTAAGCATCTGGAATGCTTTAAGTTTAAATAGTTTTCAATGATTATGTGAACCATATTTAATCATTCTTCCTTCAATTTTAAAAAATCTTAGAGAGATGGATGTAAGCATCAAACAAGGTGACCAAAAAACTTTTAAGGAATGTACTATTTTTTTCAATTTTAGTGATCTCTTAAAAGCTTTATCCATCTGTTCTTTTATGCATGATTCCATATTTGATATGTAAATGGCACCAATGCTGGTATTTATTAAATATATTAAATGCTATTAGTCACAGTAACTTTAATTAGACCATTACAAATACAAATAACAGCAACAACCTCAAGTTTTAGTCCCAATAGATAAGGTCGGCTATATGAATCCTTTGTTTTCATCATCCATGATCAAATAGACGCCCCTTCCTAAGTTCCAAATAAAGTAAATATTTTCTAATGGTTTCTTCTCATGTCATTTTTTGTTTTTACTCTTCCTCTAATATCACGGAAAAAATGCATATACTCAAATTTTCTAACGGAGGAATCGAACGGTATGCACCTATTATGCGTGAACCATCTAATGATGACATTTTCTAATCTTATCCACTAATAAAGCCACTCCAACCTTGCTACGATTGAACTCATTCTCATTCTATCCTTTTAAATATGGCCACTCACCCATATTAGCATCCCTCTCTATAACATTTTTGTATCATTAAGTCCCTTCTTTGTTGACCATCACCCAACCCCAAATAGCATAGTCAATAGTATAGCAATTCTATAAAATTTTTCTTTAATTTTAAGTAGGATTTTCCATTTGCACAATACTCCAAAAGTGCTCCCCCATTTCATCTAGCCAACATAGATCCTATTAATCACATCACTCACTATTTCACCATTATTTGAATCATTGAGACAAAGTACTTGAATCCCGCACTCTTCTTGATCACATGGTCCTCAATGATTATGCCCTTGAGATTATGACTTCTATTATGATTAAGCGTGCACTCCCCATAAATTATGTTTTAGATATAATAAGATGAAAATCTTTAGATTCTAACTATAGATACAAATAATATTATTTTATTTAATGAAATGGGATTAAAGACGAACTAAACGAAATTTGTATTTTAGTACAATTCTTAATTCTCAAAATGTTTCACAAAACCGAATACATAGCATATCATGCAATTTTTAGGATTCGTTAACTCCTAGATTTACTAATTCTAAATTAAAAAATGTACCATTTCTATTTGAATTAAATCATAATGGATTCTAACACCTAAAACATGCAATGCAAGCCGTACTAATTTCTTAAAAAAATCAAATTTAACACTAATGTTTACGTGAGAAGTTGTAAGTGAAAAAACACATTCATTCACATCGTCTACATAAACTCAATAGCATATCGATTACATTAGAACCAAACACAAAATATAATACTCCTTAGTATAAAGCGGTTGTATTCCCTTCAATACTTTCAAACTGAGCATAACCCAAAAAAGTGACCATTGCAGATATTACGAAACAATTTAATAATCTTACAGGAGTACAATGTTGGTGAAGAACTTGGAAACGAAACATCATTCCTACTATAAGAAAGAACCGGCACTAATTACCAGTCATAAATTCGTTCCTCTGATGCAAAATCAAACGATTTGGCAGTTTCAGGAGATGTGAAGCCACCATTCCTCATAGTCGCAACTGTTCAGAAAATAAAATGTTAAATCCACTCAAAAAACGGAAGAGGCAGAAATAAGATGCGTGGTTCACTGAACTTGAGAAGCATTTTTTGTTGAGACAGCCAAGATTCCAGTAAAATGATGGAATCTTTAAAAAATTGGAACGAGTAGCGGACAAATGAGGTCTTATTTTGCATGGGCAGTGAGGAAAGAAAATGGATGTCCTAGCGACAACCATAAGTGCAAACAGGGCAGTGATCCACCCCAAATGCACCCTTTGTCGCCTGCACCGGTGGCTCTGTCGGTGGCGTCAGGTTTGTAGATAGCCTCAACCTCGCTGAAGAGCTTGTAGTTGCTGCCTCCAGCGCTGGCATATACAACTTCCAATTCCTCTGCGAATGCTTGATTTTCTTGTTGGAATGGAAGAAAGCAGGCAGAGTGGCGCCTCCCTGAAGCACAAGGTCTCCCTAAAGCTGGAAATGGGTATGATGCGGCGGCAGCGGTTGCGGCAGCGATAGTGGCAGCGGCAGCGGCAGCAAGATGAAGAACTGCTCAATTTTTGCGTTCTTCGAGCGGCTACTGAAGTAGCTCATAGACCACCAGAAAAGTGCAGCAGAATGTGTGAGAAGGTAAAAAACTGTGTCGGCGTGTGCTTCCTGACAGCCAAGTTGTCGTGTAAAGGAGAGCGAACAAGCACAAGGTTTGGTTAGTAAAAGAAATAAGAGAGCGAGACGATAATTACAGTGTTAATTGGGGTAATATATTTGATTTAATTTTAAAAATTTTGATATTATGTGAGTAATGTTTAAAAATAAAATGTTTTTGAAGTCCCTCAAAATAAGATGTTTTGACCTAATAGCTTCAACTACAATCACTTACATTCTTCTTAGATGTTTTCTAATGTCTTTTTTCAACTCATATGCCCCTTCATAGGCTTTAGAGATTTTCTTATTAAAATTCAATGGAGTTATCAGCATTTTTGGTGAAAAAGGAAACCTAACTATGAGAACCAGGATATTTTCAACAAAGAAGAAATCTCTATGATAGCTTGATCCCTCAAAGCTACTAAAGCAAAATGGAAAAGTATATCAACACAAAACTAAAAAAAAAAACCATAACTAACATGTTATTTTTTAAATGGGATCTGAAACCAGCACTCAAAGTGCCATAAGCAATTTAGGATACGTCACATTTTAGCTGGAATATCTGTAGGCTCCTGGGCGCTTACCTTCTTGTTCCTAGAGTGTCTCGGTGTCAGACTTCCCATCTTCTTGCGTGTTGGGTGTCTAGGGAGCTGTAACAATCCTAGGTTGTTACTAAGCTTAGCATAAGCTTAACCACACTTTAATTTTGATTCAATTGCATCCATAGTCATTAGAAACAAATCTTAAAAATTTGAGGTCGGTCAGATATCATTAGGTCAAATTTGCAAATTTGTTAAATTAGGAACCCTAATTAATAGTCAAAATATTTTGATCTTCAATCCAAAATTTGATTATATTTTTGAAAATTTCACCCCCAAATTAGCTAAGAGTGTAAGTTTGAGAATTTTTGAAGATCATTTAGGTCATATTTGAATTTAATTGAGATATGAGAAATTGCACAAAAGGGTTTGAAGTTTTCTTAATTGCAGACCTTCCTTAACGGCTAATACCCGTGAGGGATCCATTGTGCAGATCGCAAGTGATTCACTGCGACGCCCGGGTCCTACAACAGCAAATTCAAAGGGCATCATCCGTCATTCCGTAAATCCAACTGTGGCGCCCGCCCTCGTCGTGGTAATATTAACACACATGTTAACACGATTACGGTCAAGTTGTCGTCACGGTGAAATCGCTCAGTTATCATTAGATTAGGCTTTTATCCTTAATCCAATCACAAGGGAATGATATATAATATATAACTAAAAATGATCAAACACGAATATCAGAGTGCGGAAGAAAATAACAATTAACATCCATGTAGCCATAATGCAGAAATAGAATAATATTTAGCTCAGAATAAAAATATGTAGTAAGGGAAAATACAACTGAATACTTGTATTATTTAATTAAATTTCAATAAAAATAAAAAAAGTCATTCATCCTCACTAAAAATAAAAGAGCAACCTAACTAAGTCTCCTCATCAGCAAGGTGCTCTTCCTCCTGACTCTATTCTTCCACTGGTGCTATCTCCACAAAAAGCTCAGAAGTCGACATTGTCGGTTCACAATGCTAGGGCCCCAGCCAAAAAAGTCAAAAACTGGTTAGACAATTGTCTAAGTATAATTCAGGCTAATAATTTTCATATGTTTTATGATATCACAGACCATCCTAAGCAATTTAGGCGTAGCAAACCATCAATAGGAAGGAAATAAGCAATAAATCATGCATTTATAACTTAAACAAAATGTGAGGTAAATAGACATATCAAACCCAAAGCTGCAGAAAAGGTTAAGCAGTTTATATGTAAGAACTACTAAGTACAAGTAATATTCTAAGCAAATATAATTAAATTTACTTATGCTGATTTTTTGAAAAAAAATAATATAAATAAAACTGAGCTAAAATCTAGCAGCCTAACATGCTTCCTCATAAAATTAAAGCTGAAAACACATAAATACTGTAAAAGCTGTACGTGCTGAAAATACTAGAAAGCACTAAAAATACTGAAATTGAACTAAGAGCAATTGAAACTGACAAAAACTATTTTTATTGGACATATGCCTACATTAGACCTTGTAAAAACTCAGGTTGTGTGGCGGCCACCCCTTAATCATTTAAATTAAGAGGTGGTCATCAACGGGCAAACCCTCACTTAGCATTTAAATGAAAGATGAACCTTCCTAATCAAATGTTAAGGGAAGCTATGCCCTAATAAGGGGAACAAAGCAAAAGATCCAATCACTGAATGAGCATACTATAATATATATCAGAGTTGCGGAAGAAAGACAAGTAATAACATTTATACAATATAGATAAGAACTTTACAACTCAGAATACATAAGCATAAAAAGAAAAGCAGTTTAAACCTGTATTGTTACAAAACAACATTTAAGTTGAAGCAGAAGAGTAAAGGTCACTCAATCCTCTCAAAGTAAAAGAAATAACTAAGGGTCTTCTCCTGCACGCTCCTCCTCTTGAACTAGATCTTCAGAAGGTTCCACAATCTCGAAAAGCTTAGAATATACTATTGTCAGTTTCACAATGATAGGGCCCCAGCCAACAAAAGAAAAATCTAGTTAGATAAAATGTCTAAGTACATTTTAGACTATAATTTTTTAATTTAAATGATATCACAATATCTAAGCAAAGTAAGATCAGCAAAGCATCAAAGAAAAGTGGTAGAGTTATAATGGACTTAATTATAACTCAAACAAGGTGTGAGGTAAGCACATATCTTAACTCAAGTTGTAGAAAAGGGTTAAGTGACAAATATTGAAATCAACTAAGTACAAGGAAATTCCTAAGTAGTATGATCAATCTAATACATGCTGGTCTACAAGATAAAATGAAAGTAATGTGATAAAAGTAAATTTCTAACATTCTAACATGCCATTAAGTGAAAAAAAGCTACTAAAGAGTACAAAATACATGAAAAACTACAAGTACTAAAGAGGCTGCTGTATATAACCAAAGTGAAGTATAAAGGAGAAGTATACTAAAAAAAAACTGAAATCAAGGAAGTATACTGAAATGTAAAGTAAACAGTTTAACTTATATGGACATATTCTTACTAAGTCCTGCCAAAAAGTAAAAGCCTGTTAAAAGAGTCCATCTGCAAATATATAAGAGAAACATCCCAGATCCAAAATCACTTATTTCCAATTAGTTCCATCTGAACATCTTGGAGAAATATTCCAGATTAAGGTTAATTCCATCTAAAAGGTATCTAGTAGAAACATCCCAGATCATATAGTTAATTCCATTTGAATAATCTAGGAGAAATATCCCAGATTAAAGTAATGCCATAAAGTACCTGCTGAGCATCTAGGAGAAATATCCCAGAGCAAAAGTAAAGTAACACTGAGCACCTTGGAAAAACATCCTAGTACAAAAGTAAAATAATATCTGAGCACATAGGAGAAACATTTTATTGCAAAAGTAAAGTAACTCTGTCCAGATAGACTAAGTAAAACATATTCTACTATAAGCTACATAAAAGTCATGTCTTTAAATTCTTTCTTTCAATTATAAATATGTATTATGAATGAATCAAATTACCATAGAAATGTACTATGTTCCATATAATGTGTCAAAGTATAAAGTTCAAAACAAGGATAGCAAAGCATTCAAATTCAAGGTATAAAATATCACTAAACAAACTTTGTGATATCACTTTGTTTTCTAATTAAGTCGTTCAATCTAATCTGAACTTATACAAATTTAGGATCTCTAACATCCAGCTATTGAGTATAAATCTAGAATATCAATCTTATAAGTTAAGAGAATGTTAGAATTAATCAAGTTCTAACATATGTAAATCACACGATGCTTAATTAAATTTAAATAATAAATCAAATGTCATATTTGATGATTTTACGAATCCCATGCCAATCTTGAATAATATGAATCAAAATTGGAGGATTAAGATGTTAAAATCCAAGTATTTGATTTTAAATTCTTAATCCAATAGGTTATAATCCTAATAGTATAAAGTTAAACCCAAATTCTCATGAGCTATAATAAGGTTATCTTATTAAGCAAAATCAAGCTTTAATAAGATGAAAATCTAATCTTAAATCTAAAGTTTTAATACAAAATAATTATAAATAAAGGATGAAATTCTAGAAAACTATAAAACCAATGTTTCATCTATTAAGTACTCATTTACTTAATAGATGAAATATAACCTAAATTTCTAAGCTAGATCCTAAGGAAATATGTGGGGCCCCATACTTTACCGCGGCGATGTGAATACTGATATTAGCATAATCACGGGGAGTACGGTGCTCCAGCAGTGGCAAATCCCCAATTTAAGTTAAGTCAGGCAGGACCCGACCTGCCTTAAGCCAAGGACTTGTCACCTGGAACTATGAACATACATCAATACAAATCAAGGTGGTGGAAGCAAGAAATAATATAATATAACATCCACATCACAATATAGTATAAGAGAGTAAAATAAATAGTAACTCAGATCAAATGCAGAAAAGTAAATACATCCAGAGTTTAATTATTACAAACTGAATTAAATGAAAGAAAAGATCTCTCAAACTCACTACAAGAAAAATGAAACTCTATCTAAGCAGCAGTAGGAAGGTCCTCCTCTTGCACCGGCTCCTCTCCTGCAGTATTGCCTATGAACAACTCCAAATCAGGTATTTGTCGGTATCACAAATGCCAGGGCCTCAGCCAACAAAAGAAAAATATTACAGTTAGATAATTATCTAAATACATTTTATGCTATTTAAGTGAACTGAATATTTAAGTTATCACATTTAAAGGTTTTAAATATGCAAGCATTATAAGGCGCTACTAGCTACAAAGAATGGGGTAGCTATAAACTAATCATTTATAGCTAATCAACAAGTATGCAAAAATAATATACAAAATAATAATTAAATAAGGTGAGGCTAAAAGCAAAATAATTGCAACTACTAAAATAAATCTGATCCTAACGTGCTTATGATCACATGGATACATGCTGAGTATATAAAGAACATAAGTGTTGAAATAAACATACAATTCTAGCAACCTAAACATGCAATATTTAATACTAATAAATAAGAGTATTTATACAAGCATGGAAATTAATATGAAAAAGACCACTAAGATATGTGGCAAAAGTAAGCTACGTATATGAATGAGCAAAAAGTAAAGCCACTGAGACATGCAGCAAAGCAAGCTAGGCACTAAAAGAAAGGCCACTGAAGCATGTGGCAAAGCAAAACAAATATTGAAAACTGAACTGAAGTAGAAGTAAGCTTAAGACATAGTGCTGCCATAACAGAAATCGGCTATACTGGATCTCTGAACTAAAAGTTCAACATGTATCTATCCTAGGCATCCGCAGAGCTAGGTCCAAGTTGAACTTATTGAATAAGACATGTATCAATCCTAGACATCCACAAAGCTAGGTCTGAGTCTATTCTATAATAAAACTAGAACTGAATAGGTAGACTAAGCTAGGACATACTCTACTAACTGAAAGCACTGAAAGAACTGAATGAATGCTATGCTTTTCAAATACTAACTTAGGATGTATCATCCATATCCTAAGTTCTCCTATTATGCTTAAGGAATAAGGCTCAATATTCAAGGTGTGTAAAGTAGTCAAAGTCAAAGAAAGTAAGAGACTTAATCTAGACTTATTTGATATCTGTTGTTGTTTAATTTATTCAACTAGCTATTCTGAGAAGATACAAGTTTATGATCTCCAATATCCAGCTATCGAATATAATCCTAGATTCACGACCTTAATGTTAATATTAGAACCCATCAAGTTCTAATTCATAATCATATGATGACTATAATGATTAGAGTAATTGAATCAATGATTTAATTATTATTATTTTCCTCTTTTAACCTAAATCTTGATTAACTAAATCAAGATTAAGGATTATGGATCCAAACTCCACTTTGGTGTTTAAATCCCGAATGCAAGGTAATATCCTAATAGGGAACTAGGGTTCACACTCAAACATAATCTAAATGAGCAGTACCTTATAAGCTGAAGGATTTAGGAACTATGATCTTAATGAAAGGTTGTTCTAATATTATAAGATAAAATAATCATTAAGAAATAAGAATCTAAGATATATATTTAGTCTTTAGGATAATTATATTATTCTATAGATTAAATCAATCTTACACCCATAAGGAAGGTTTCAAAAGGGTTAAATAGTTAATCAAGTAAGAAATTTTAAATGAAAGTAGTTCAATTCAATTGAATGATCTAAAGTCTAAGATATAAGATTCTAAGATTAGATCACTTTAGATCTTAAGCTAAAACTAGACTTAGGAGTTTTACAAGAATATTTCTCTTAGGATTCAAGCTTAAAGATCAACTTAATTAAACTATTAAAGTAAGAGTCTAGCACTTAAAGGTAATTAGGCTTAACTCTTAAGAAAGAGGGTTTTAAGAACACTTAAGGTTTTAAGATCTTAACAAGACTAACTTAAGATTTCTTCACTTAGCATCAATATTATTAACCTAAGATTTTAGAAAGGTGCTAATAATTTAACCAGAGATATTTTACTGAATTTTCAAAATTTAAGGGGTGCTTAAACACATTTTGGTCAAAATGACCAAAATACCCCTCTTAAGGCTAAAAATGAGATATTAAGATTTAATCATCTAAATTGATTCAAGTCTATTTTAATGAGCTTATTATTGATTAATAAAGTGAATAAAACACCTAACTTAGGTTTTGGTAACCTAATTAGCCTAATTAGCACTAATCACATTTTAAAGCTAATTAAGGTGATTAAAGAAACTTGGGCATATTAGAATGATCCATTTGTATTTATTGGCTCTACTATCCTTAATAAAGCATTAGGAACTTAGTTCCCCAAAATTAGAGGTTAAATTAAGGCTTATTTACTAATCTTATTTTAGGATAATTAATGGGTGATTAACAAAATTAAAGATCTTAAATTACTTTTAATAGTCTACATAGGTTCTATATGGTCTCATGAACAATTAGAGACCTTAACCAATATTTTTGGATAATTAATGAATTTATTATGATTTAAATAAAAATAGAGAAGGATTATACAATTAATTAAAATCTAACTATTGGACCTTTGATTTTATTTTATATTATTATTCCTTACATTTTTTTGATTAAAATGGTATTTTGGATCATACAATTTGGATAAATATTGATCAAATTATTTTATTAATACATTATGAATGTTTATTTAAATCAAAATTATAGGATGGTTAATTAAATCTATTTATCCAAAAATTAACAGAAGGAAAAATAATTCCAAATTTATTTAATTAACCTGGCCCAATTATCAAACCGCGCGGGTCAAAGCGGAGCCCGGCTGGGTCGGCATTGTCGTGCCGCGCGGGCCTGTGTTGGCCCGACATGAGGCGACAGTGTCATTGTCCCCGCATACCATCCATGATGGGCCGACTAGGGAAGCTTTCAATGCCTAAAATCTCAATGATTAGGCAATGCCAGCGACCCAATTTAATCAATACACGATCCTGGTATGGAGATGCATCGATCCCACCATTAAGCCCTCTCTGGGACGCACTGGATCTCGGGATGGCTATTCGATGTGTTTGGCCCTACTCACAGCATCTAGGGTTTACTGTGAGCAAGAAGTCCTCCTCACAGAGACATCCATTTGGACAAAGCTCAATCCCTACACCATCCTGATGGTGAGGCGGATCGAAGCCCTCCAGTCACGAGCTTTGAGTGCACTGGATCGCTAGGTCCTTACTCGAGCTCGACTACGAGCTCGCGGTGAAAACTAGATGATTGAACGATCATGATAGGCTAGCCCAGACCCTCTGGACAATCACGTTGGGTTTCCTAAGTGTCTAAGGCAATCTAGGCGACATCCAAAGGCTCATCCAGAAGCTTTAATGGAAAGCTGAACTCACCGAGTTTAGTGGGAGAGGCTGTACCTTGAAAATCAGGAAGAAGACGAGCCAAGTACCGCAGCAGGTCCCTAGCGATTCATGAGCTCTCTACTGTAGCCTGGGGGTTTGAACTCCAAACTAAACCCACTATCAGCGGATGAAGCAGGTTCAGTTGCCGAAGAGCTGGGAACACAGAGAATAAAGGGCAGGGGAGAAATTATGGTTCACAGTGAGAAAAGGAGCTCACTATGGGATCAATGGAGGTACTTATAGGCCAAGGGAGAACCTAGGGTGGTGTTGAGGCTCGGGCACCAATGTGTGGTTCGACCTGAGGGAGAGGATATAATTAATCGTTCGAGGGCAGAGTAGGAAGAATGCTGTCGACAGACCGTTGCACTGAAGGGCAAAGGAGGAAGAATGGGATGATTTCCCGTACTGCCATAGGGTTGGGAGAGGATCTGGTTGTCAGGGGACCAGTGCGTGTGGAGGATCGGGAGGAAGACAAAGGTGAATAGGACCCGAGTCATCTCTGCCATCTGATCCGCAAAGCTGTTGAAGATGGACGGCTTTATGCAGCTCCCAATTAACAGAACCGCAGGTGAGATCCTGATCGTTGGATCCTCACGGATGATCTGACGCTCCTAATTAGATCATGACACATTTTTATCCTACCATTGGATGGGGGTGTTGAGATGCGTGCGAATGCATCCAATGGCTAGGACTTATGCGCCACTGTCGGGACCCTGTAGTGGATCTGCCACAGTCCCGACAACAAATCCCATATATATATATATATATAATTTAATTAATATTAATTCATTTAATAATTAATTTAAATCCTAATTAATTATATAAATCTAATTTATGATTAAATGAGCTTCAAAAATTCCTAAAAACTCACCCTTAGCTAATTGAGATGTGAGGAATTCAAAAATAAAATTAGATTTTAATTTGGAGATCAAATTAATTTGTATTTTCCAGGACTCAAAAATAGGCAAAAATACTAAATTTCTCAATTTAGCCCTGGTTGATTTTAATCTTCTAGGGTTAGGTTTAAATGACCCATTAAGTCTAATGGTATCAAAATTTGGACTTGGTTTAGCTTAATTAATTTAAACTTAGCTAAGGTAACAACTAGAGTTATTACAAAATAAGATCCTAAAGGTTTGAAGTAAAGAATGAAGAGATAATTAAGCTTTAATTTTGATATTACTTAACTAATGTTATGGTATAATGAACTTATAGAAGGCATAAGGTGAACTAAATTCACCTTATGAGATCTAATTTAGGGCTTAGAGAATTATAGGTGATTTTTAGGATTTTTTATAAAATATCATTTTAATGAGTTTAATTATTCTAAAATGATTTCAAATCAGTCACAATACTGATTTTGGAGGTTTAAGAATGAATTTAAAGTTTAAGAATATTTAAACCTAAATTTGGGCAAAAAGACCATTTTGCCCCCACTTATGGGTTTAAAATTCATCTTTATGAGTTAGGGTTCAAAACTAAAATTTATTGATGTGGAATGATTACTTACTGTCTAATATGAGTTTAAACAGTAAGTACATCTATATTGGTTAAGCATTAAGCCTTATAAAGTCAAATTAAAGAATTTAACTTATAAGAGCAAATTGGTAATTTGGCTTAATAAAATCTAAATTTTCTATCAGTTTATTAAAGATTATGTTCTAAGGTTTTCATAAAATCTAAAATCATTAAGTTTTGATAAGTATTAGCTAAGTTATAGGGTTAATAATTATGATTTAAGGTGATTAGTGAATGATTAGTGAAATTAATCACAGAATTACTAATCCAATCACACCACTAAGTTCTATTCTATTTTAGGAGTAATCAAAAACTAAAATTACTCAATTTGGATTATTAATTATGCTAATATTAACTAATTAAGTTTTAAGGTGAATAGGGTTGATTAAGAGATCTTATCATTGGATCTAAAATATTTTTTGTAGTTTACTGATAATTAGGTCTTCCTGATCAAAAGGGTATATTAGAAGACCTAATTTGGAGTTCAATTGATCATGTTTGGTCAATTGAAGTTCTAAGATTAATTAAGGTTAGGTCCTAAAAGTGATTAAGAAAATACTAATCCAAATAGAAAATTGAACATTATTAGGTTGTGTTAGAGGTCTTACTGATCACTTTAAGACCTATATTGGGCATATTTAGGTTATGATTATTTGAAATTTTATGGCAGTTAGGGTAATTATGGGGGATCCTAAATGTCACTAAGTGATATATAGCTCCAAATGCAATTTTGATAGTGCTAAAATGTTTCTCTATTTTTGCTGATCACAATGGTATATTTATTTGCATAATTTGAACATGTATTTTGTAAGATATGGATTCCTAAAGTTTGGGATTTAATTAATTTAATTTAATTGCACCTATATTAATTTTATTGTATAATTATTAATATCCCTCTGTTTAATTAATAAATTTATATTTTTGATTAATTGATATCTTATAAATAACCTAAAGTATTTCATACATTATTTAAGAATACATTCAAATATATAAATGTACTTAATATATATATATATATATATATATATGTATTTTAATTTATCTTTTCTGCAGGCGGAGGGCCCACCAAGGACACGCGGCACTCAAGGATTTATCGAATTAGGTGAGTTGGCCCCATTGCTGTCTCAGATGAGACCAGTATGTTGCGGCAGAATAGCTGCGGGCCCACCACACTCGCGCAGCTACGGGAGGACAACATGTGCCCCGCACTTGTGCCACACATCGCGACCAAAAAGGCGACAATGTGACTACTAGGCCCCACTATAGTCCAGTCAGCTCTCGAATCAGACCGGATCACGGTAGGGACGAACCGGTCACGACTGACCCGGTTCGAGAGTTCGAGGAAGGCCCTTTATCTTCCTCAATCCTCGCAGTTTTAGGGTTTGCGAAAGAAAAATGATCAAAATGCCTCGATCGATAGACTTAATAATGCAGTAATTGAAAGATCAATAATGAAATTGACAACATATAGGGATGAGGTAGTACCTAATTGCTAATTGATTGGATCAAGATCACTTCGGCTTCGCCGACTGCAACTTAGATTCAATTGTGAAAATTCGAGTCCTGGAGTTGGCTATTACACTTAAAGGAGAAGGTAGGGAGGCCGAAGAGCAGTGGGGGATGCCTAGCGTCACTGCAGCGTGACGCATGTCGACCCTTGTGACACACATAGGGTTTTCCCCCTGACACACGGAGAAGACGAGCGATCGCCGTCGGATCTCTAATCGAACGGATCAGAAGATCCGTCAAATCAAATGGCAGCTTTAATAAAAATCCTGATGGCGTCGTTAAATGCATAACAAAATATATATTAATAATCAATTAATAAAATCTAATTTTTATAATTAAAATTAACTACTTAAATGTACTTAAATAATTCCCAATAAATCACCCCTAGCCAATTGAAGGGAGAGGAACACAATGGTGCAATTGTCTTTTTAATTCAACGAGTATTTAATTGTTTGATTTTTTTTGGGATATTTGAATAATATTAAAATATTTGACAAAAATTCAACGACTTCCAAATGTCTCCAAAACGAAATACTGAAGTCAGATTTACAATTTGAGATCAAAATGAATAGGTCAATTCTTAGGTTTCTATAAATTTTAAAATCAGGATTTAATACATTTGATTCCTGATTTGGATTGGATCTTAGAGATGAGTTCCAAAATGACTTAATTAAGGTGCTAGAATCTTAATTAGGACTTGGATTAGTCCTAATTGACTTAAGTAACAACTTGAGTTGTTACAGACTCCCCTACTTAAGAACAATGTCATCCTTGACATCACTCAAGTAAGAAGAATAAGATATAGTGAAAATAATAAATTGAACTGAAAAGAAGTTAAGAAAGTACCTGAATTAAATAGATTAGAATATTTTCACCGCATATCCACGTCTTTCTCTCAAGTGGATTCTTCTCTCATACAGTTCTTCAACTTTAACCATTGGAATAGATCGATTTCTTAGCTGCCTCTGATCGCGAGCAAAGATTTTGATTTGTTATTCAACATAAGATAAATCTGGTTAGAAGTTGAACTAAATGCGAATGATGTTGAAGACATTTCCACAATGATGAGATATGGAAAACATTATGAATGACAGAAAAGTCTTCAGGAAGCTTTAATTTATAGGCAGCAGAGCTTATTCTTTCCAATACTTCAAATGGACTAATGTAGCGAGGGCTAAGTTTTATAGCTACTCCAAATCAAAATACTCCATTCATAGGATTGACTTTAATATAAGCAAATTCTCCAGCATTGAAATTTAAAGGACGATGGTGAGCATTGTGATATTTGCTTTGATGGTCTTGTGCAACTTTAATTCTCTGTTGACTTAATTGCACCTTTTTATCTGTTTCTACAACTAAGTCAGATCCAAAAAGCTGTACACTACCAGTCTCAGACCAAGCAAGTGGAGTGCTACATTTTCTTCCATATAATGCTTCATAGGGTGCCATACAAATGCTTGCTTGATAGCTATTATTGTAGGCAAACTCTACAACAGGAATGTGGTCTTCCCAGGAACCACCAAAGTCCAAAATGCATCGACGTAAAAGATCTTCTAGAATTTGATTAACTCATTCTATTTGTCCATTTGTTTGTGGATGAAATGCAGTGCTCATAGCCAATACAGTGCCCAAATCTTGATGCACTGCAATCCAGAATTTGGAAGTGAATATACTATCATCACGATCTGAAACAATTGATCTTGGAATGCCATGGAGCCTAATAATTTCTCTAATATATAGCTTTGCCAGCCTTTCTACAGAATCTGTACGTCTCATTGGAATAAAATGGGCCGATTTGGTTAATCGATCAATTATGACCCAAATAGAATTAACACCCGATCTAGACTTGGGTAAACCCATAACAAAATCCATGGAAATATCAAGCCATTTCCATTCTGGAATAGATAGAGGATAAAGAAGTCCTCCAGGTCTTTGATATTCTACCTTAACAAGACTACAAGCATGACACTTTGCTACAATTTATGCCACACTCTTTTTCATGTCGGGCCACCAAAATGATCTCTTCAAGTCTTGATACAGATTAGTGCTCCCAAGGTAAACTTGATAACCTGAATTATGGCCTTCTATAATAATCTCTTAATACATTGACTTGGGAATCCATATATGATTATCTTAATAGACCACTATCCCGTGCAATTGCAAATCATGACGGCAACCACTTTTAATATCCATCTTGAACTTTAAGTATTCATCATCTTTCGTTTGAGAGATAAAAACATCCCTATGAAAGGTGGGCTCTATATTTATGTTAGTTAATATTGAGCTCATCACATCACCATGAATAGGAACAATTTACATCTTTTGGAATTCTTTTGTTAATGAACTTGTAGCAATCATTACTAATAATGTTGTAAAATGAATAAGGGCATCTGCCACCACATTTGATCAACTAGTCTGGTATTAAATATTTCAATCATAGTCACTAATCAATTTAAGCCATCTCCTTTGGTGACAATTCAATTCACTTTGAGTGAAGATGTACTTTAAACTCTGGTGATTAGTGAAAATGGAATATTGAACACCGTATAAATAATGATGCCATATTTTCAATGCAAAAATTACTGCAGCAAGTTCTAGATCATGTACTGGATAATTCCTCTCATGTGGCCTCAACTGTCGTGAAGCATATGCAATCACTTTTCCTTCTTGCATTAATACACATCCTAAAGAAGAAGAAGAAGAAGAAGTTCCTCCTCCAAGCTTTCCAAGGTCCTTCTTCCTCTTCTAAAGATTAAGGTACCCATTTGTTCTCCTTACTTGGTCATTTCATTCCTCTATTATGCATATTCACATATTTAAACATACATGATAAGTATGGAGGCCATTATAGTTCTTCAAAGTAATATACCTCGTGCTCTGTTTTTCGTCCAATCTGCACACCACTGCCTTTATCACCATTGTTCATATAGCTAGGATGATCAGTTCATATCAATTTTAGTGTCTATGGAAAGGTATCAGAAAAAACTTTCCATTGATATATGACACCACTCACGGAATGCTGTGGATTAAGAGTATTTGAGCTCAAAATGTGACCCTTCAATGTTTTCGTACAGACAAAATCACCGTCGGGCTCTACAATGCGCCGTAGCGTCCAGAAAATTCATTTGACCATATCTTAGTCATTTAGACTCGAAATCCAAAAATTTAAAGTGCTAAATAGCTTAGAATTTCAGTACCAACAATAATCTAAATTAATATTTAGGTTATAATCTAAGTTAATATTTAGGTTCTGAACTCTAAAAAGATTAGAAATGACCAAAATACTCCTAACCTTAATTAGGTCATAACTTGACCAATCAAAGTCCAATTTGGGTCTACTCTCAATTAAAATACTCAGTATGATATAGGGAATCTATAACCACTGAATTTATTAAATTTGGAAATCAAATAAAAAAGTTAACTTTTTGACCCCCTTAGCTTAGAAAATTACAAAATTGCCCTTAGAAATTGAAATGACTATAACTAATTCATTAGACCTCAGAATTTAGTGTTCTTAAATTTTATAGAATCCTTGAACAACAACCAATAGTAAACTGTATAAAAATTTAGATTTCATTGGGTATAATTTACTAAAATACCCCTTAGGTCAAAAATGTTAGTTTGGACCCATATGACTCATTTCTAATACAAACTTGGTGCACTTACTGTCTATCTTTATGTTAGATAGTAAGGAATCATTTGATAGTAAGAAATCCTAATTAGGAGCCCTTAATCAAAAAGTAGCTTTTTGGACCCTTAAGTAGGGGCAAAATGGTCATTTTGCCCAAAATTTAGGTTAAATATCCTTAACCCTTAAAATACCCTTTGAAATCATTAAAATCAGTAATAAAACTGATTTAGAATTAATTTAAGTCATAAATCCTTCAATTGGGGTAATTTGTAAAATATCTTAATTTTAGGTTTGAAAATCCCTAAGGTTAATATGCCTTAGCTAAAATTTATCTCTAACCTCCCTA
This sequence comes from Gastrodia elata, assembly GCA_016760335.1. NCBI lineage: Eukaryota > Viridiplantae > Streptophyta > Magnoliopsida > Asparagales > Orchidaceae > Gastrodia > Gastrodia elata. The sequence continues at coordinate 16,874,690 of CM028686.1, read as the reverse complement.
ATTAAATAAAATTAGCAAGTGTGAAGAAATTCAATCAATTCTTAGAAATTTTCCAAGTCTTATTATTAGAAATCCTCACTTCACCTTAGGATTCGTTCCTTAAGAATAGGATTAAATATTAGGTTAGATTTCATTCATTAAATAATGGGGTTATTCAATGACTAAAACCTTGGTTTTATTAGTTTCTAGATTTTATAACTTATTTGGATTATTTTGTCTTTCAACATTAGATTTAGGATAGGAGATTCATCCTATTAAGTCTGATTTGCTTAATAGGATTTATCTTAATCATTAGTTCACATTTAGATTTAACCTATATCTAAAATCTTACCCTTGGGATTATGTGATTAAGCCCAATCTCATGGTGTTTAATCCATAATCTCTAGCTTGGTAGATTTTGGACAAGTTTTAGTTTAGAACATTTAAACTCATAAACTAAGTCATGATGATTTTTTATAGTCGACATTGATTTAATCATATTAGGATCTAGTTAGTCCTAATATTTTGTAACCTATAAGGACGTACTTTTAAGTTACACTCGATAGTAGGAATTAGAGATCCTGAACTTGTATAACTTGGAATAGTTAGAATATTTAAATTAGACAATAAATAATATCACCATGTTTAGTAGAGTCCCTTGCTTACTACTTGATTTTGTGCTATGCATTCCTTTAACTTTGCGCTTATTTTTCCTTGAACATTTCATATAAGAAAAAAAATATTGCATGAAAACTGAAAACTTAGAATATTAGGAAAACATTTGCATTTGGGTTCAATACATAGTGGGTTATGGTGCATATTACTCCAATGGATAGGGGTAAGGATAGATCAGGATGCTTAACATCACTCATTGAGGAGAGTATGTTAAGCTTGGGACCTGTTCAGTCTTGCAGATGTGCTTAACTCCTCAGCTGTTTCTAAAAAAATCCACAAAAATAAAAGTAAAATAACTAAAAGATATTTGCATAGTATTATCTGCCTCTTCAGTCATATTGTACTATATTGTGATATTATGTCCGCCCTAGCCCATAAAGGCTACAGGAATATATTGTGCGGGATTGGCCAATTCTTTCTGATATGGTAGTTTGTACATTCTTTACAATTTTTCAGCTTACTGTTTATTATGTTGTTGATGCATTTTCTTTCGGTTAGCTGTATATTTTCTATGTTACCCACTTACTTTAGTATATGCATATATAGGATGCTTGAATTTACTGCTTATTATATGTACCATTTTTAGATTTATATTTTAAATTAGCATATGTCATATAATCATCAACATGTTTAGGTTAGACTTTTCTTTTCAATATTTTTACTTACTGTATTATATATGTATGCCGTACCTTGTTTAATTTACTTGAGATATGCTTTTGCCTCAATTCTTCCTTAGTTATAAATATTACATTTATGACTTATCCTCATCCTATTGTATGTTTACTTGCTCCCATGTTAGATAGATGTTTCATTTGATTTAAAGTAAAATTGTGATATTAACAAATGCTTAATAAATTACTTGCCTAAAATATGGTTAGACAATTTATCTAATAAGAATTTTTTTTTATTGGCTGGGGCCCTGCATTGTGAAACCGACAATGTCAGATCTTGTTCAGTTTGAGGAGCCAGTGCCTGAGGAGGAGCTTTATTTAGAGGAGGTGCAGCAGCTTGGTGTAGAAGACCTCTAGTTGCCTTTTTCTTTAATGTGAGGATAAGTGATATTATCATTTTCAATATTTTAAACTTTAATTAAATGATGTAATAATACAGGTACTCATGACCGTATTTAATTATTGCACATTATTATTTTCTGAGCTATTTCATTTTATTTCATAGTTGATTTATGAAGAATAGATATAATCCTTACTTCTTATTGCTTTCACACTCTATATGAATATATAGATTTAGTGACTGATTTTCATAAATATTCGGTGCACATCCTTCCCCTATTATTTACCAGAGTGGTACATCGCTCCTTAGTCTAATGATTGCAGACTTAGGGAGCGGGGCACCACACATGTGAGTGACTAATCTGATTGATTCAACATTTGGACAGTTAAGACTTGTTAAATTCTTTTCCACTATTTTGAGCCAATTGGGTGTGTCCATAGCTGACATATTTCCGTTAAAATTAGGGGTTCTTAATCTAATAAAGCTATGTAAAAGATCGTCTGTAGGCTATTGATAGTTTTGGGAAGGATGGTAAGGTACAGGATTCATAGATGCTGGGGACGGATTATGCTGCATCGTGATTAATCTCTCTATTCTTCAGATTGCTGGGCATTGGTCGCTGCTAATGTTTTTACTGCATCTAAAAGTGCATTGAGTTCAGTGGAATTGCTGCTAGACGTAGTAGGGGTTGTGTAACAATCCTAGTTGTTATCCTAGCTAAATTCAAATTAATTAAGCTAAACCAAGTCCTAATTTTAATTCTATTAGACTCAATGGGTCATTCAAACCTAACTCTAGTAGTTTGGGATCAATCAAAGCTAAATTGATAATTTTGGTATTTTTGCCTATTTTTGAGCTCAAAACAATACCTAAATTAATTTGATCTCCAAATTAAAATTTGATTTCATTTTTTGAATTTCTCATGCCCTAATTAACTAAGGGTGAATATTTAGGAACTTTTAGAGCTCATTTATGCCTAAATTATATTTAAGAATTTTTGGATTGCTAATTTAATTATTTAAATGAATTATATTAATTAAAATTAGTTTATTATAATTTAAGTAACCGGGATTTGCTGTCGAGACCGTGGCAGATCCGCTGTGGGGTCCTGACAGTGGAGCACCTTTTTCTCCCATTGGTTGTGCTCACACGTATCTTAGCATAATTTAACCAATGACGCGATCTATCCCGCGCCATGATTAAATCTTGGTCGCTCGATCAACATCTTCCATCCGGCGACGGAGATCCCATCTGCAATTCTATTTAATCAAGAAGCACATCAAGCCATCCATTTCAAATGGCTTTGAATCAGAGGGCTGAGATCACTCCCGTCTTATTCACCTTAGTCTTCCTCCCGACTCCCCCACGCGCGCTGGTCCCCCGACAGCCAGATCCTCCCTCAGCTCCGTGATAATATGGGAAATCATTCCATTCTTCCTCCTTTGCCATCTGATGCAATGATCTGTCGGCAGCATTCTTTCTACTCTGCCATTAAACGGTTAATCCTATCCTCTCCCACGAACTGAACCACACACTGGTGCCTGAGCCTCAACACCCACCCTAGATCCTCCCTTGGCCTATAAGTTCCTCCATTGATCTCACAGTGAGCTTCTTTGCTCATTGTGAACCTCAATTTCTATTCTGCTCTCTGTTCGAGGTGCTCCCAGCTCTCTCGGCGACTGAACCTGCTTCATCCATTGATAGTGGGTGTGGTTTGGAGTTCAAACCCCCAGGCTACAATAGAGAGCTCAGGAATTGCCAGGGACCTGCTGCGGTACTTGACACTTCTTTTTCCCGATTGTCAAGGTACAGCCTCTGTCCCTCCTTCTATCGAGCTGGATTCAGCTTGACTCGCGCTCAATTGACCCTAGATGCTATGGTAAGACCTTACCTTAGCTCCCTAGTAGGCATCTAAGTCCTCTGGTAAGAACTGGCAGTGGACCAGATGGTGAATTTGCCATCTGAGTGGGCACTTCCAGTCGGCTTTTAGTTCACCGATTTTTGCATTCCCTCAAGCGATTAGCCGACCAATCGGTGCTGGAAGCTCTCGGCAATGATTATGGACTCGTATCGATGGTTGGGTTTGATCGTATTGATCAACTCGACTGTAATCGATAATTTCAACAATGGCTCTCATCTACATTCCACCATGAGTAGCACTCCAGTGATATAGACCTCCCCAAGATCTTGCTACGGGCTCAATCGATTCTCCTTTGGCCTCTGATTGTTTAAGAATAGACCTCAGTCCATGGCATGGATGCTGAGAGGAGAATTCACTCCTCTCAGGTGCGCTTTGGGAGACACCTTGATCGAGTAGCACTCCAACAATCTGGCACCTCCCAGACAGGGCTTTGTAGGTCATTCGATGCGTCTATGGCTACTGATGGTGTAGCCATCAAGTTTCAGGCGTGCCATGGTCGGAGCGCGGAGAATTTGACGGTGGAAGCCAACCCTAGGGTTCGACTATCAAGACTTAGCCACGGAGAAGACAACTGGAGCATCGGGTCGGTACTCTCCTGACTTGTGCGATTTTGATTATGGGCCGCGGGTATTTAAGAAATATTGGAATTATATTTCTTAGGTTTAATATTTGATAAATGCATTCCCTATAATTTTTATTTACATAAAAATATAGAATAAATTACTTAAATAACATTAGTTATACTTATTCAAATGGTATGAACCAATATACCATTTTAATCAGAAAAATGTAAGGAACAATAATATAAAATAAAATCAAAGATCCAATATTTAGATTTTAAATAATTGGTTAATCCTTTTTTATTTTTATTTAAATCATAATAAATTCATTTAATATCCAAAAATATTGATTTAGGTCTCTGATTGCTCATGAGACCATAAAAAATCTATGTAAACTCTTAAAAGTAATTTTAGATCCTTAATTTTGTTAATCACTCCTTAATTACCCTAAGAAGAAATTAGTGAATTTAGCCCTAGATTAACCTCTAATTTTGGTGAATCAAGGTCCTAATGCTTCATTAAGTATAGTAAAACCTATAAATGTGTTTGGATCACCCTAGAGTACCATAATTTCCTTAATCACTTTAATTGGCCTCTTAATAGGATTAATGCTAATTAAGCTAATTAAGATATCAAAACCCTATGTTAAGTGTTCCATCAACTTCACTAATCAATATGGAACTCATTAAAATAGATTTGAATCAATTTAGATGATTAAATCTTAAAATCCCATTTTTTAACCTTAAAAAGGGTATTTTGGTCATTTTGACCAAAATAGGTCTAAGCACCCCTTAAGCTTTGAAATTTCAGTAAAGCATCCCTAGTTAACATGTTAAAAACCTTTCTAAAATCCTATGTTAATAATGTAGAGTTAAGTAAAGAAACCTTAAATTAACTCTTTTTAAGATATTAAAACCTTAAGTGTTTTTAAAACTACCTTATCTTAAGAGTTAAGTCTAACTATCTCAAGATGCTAGATCCTTAGTTAATAAGCTTAATTAAGTTGATCCTTAAGCTTGAATCCTAAAAGAAATACTATTGTTAAATCCTAAATCTAAATTCAAGTTTAAGTCTAAAGTGATCAAACATTAGATCTTAGATCTTCGATCTTAGCCCTTTAGATTATCTGGTTGAATTGAATTACCTTAATTTGGAATTCCTTAATTGATTTATTGTTTAATCATTTTGAAACCTTCTTGTGGGTGTAAGATTAATTCAATCCATAAAATACCATAATTATCCTAAAGATTGAATATAGATCTTAGATTCTTAGTTCTTAATAGATTATTTTATCTTATAACCAGTAGAGTGAGCTTTCAATTAAGATATTAGTTTCTAAATCCTTTAGCTTATAAGATTACTTATCTTTAAATTGAGTCTTAAGTGTGAACCTTAGATTCTTCTTAGGATATCACCTTGGACTTAGTATTTGAACTCCAAAGTGAAGTTTGGATCCAGAATCCTTAATCTTGATTCACCTAATCAATATTTAGGTTAAGGGAGGAAAATAATTAAATTATTTACTTTGAATCTTTATAGTCATCTTATGATTATGAATTAGAACTTGTTAAGTTCTAATATTAACATTAAGGTCATGAATCTGGGATTATACTCGATAGCTGGATATCAGAGATCCTAAACTTGTATCTTCTCAGAATAGTTAGTTGGATAAATTAGATGAAAACAGATATCACATAAGTCTAGATTGAGTATCTTGCTTTCTTGACTTGATTGCTTTGCACACCTTGAATATTGAGCCTCATTCCTTGAGCATAATAGGTAAACTTAAGATATGGAAGATACATCCTAAGTTAGTATTTAAAAAACATAGTATTCATTCAGATTTTTCAGTGCTTTTAGTTGGTAGAGTATGTCCTAGCTTAGTCTACCTCTTCAGTTCTAATTTTATTATAGAATAGACTTTGACCTAGCTCTGCGGATGTCTAGGATGGATACATGTCTTATTCTATAAGATCAACTCGGACCTAGCTCTGCGGATGCCTAGGATGGATACATGTTGAACTTTCAGTTCAGAGGTCCTGTATGGCCTGTTTCTGTTATGGCAGTACTATGCCTCAGGCTTACTCCTACTTCAGTTTAGTTTTTAGTATTTGTTTTTTTTGCCACATGCTTCAGTGACCTTTATTTTAGTGCTTGACTTGTTTTGCCACATGTCTAAGGGCTTTACTTTTGCTCATTCATGTACTTAGTTTACTTTTGCCACATTCCTCAGTGGCCTTTTACATATTAATCTGCATGTTTGTATAAATGCTCTTATTGATTAGTATTAAATATTGACATGTTTAGAATGCTAGAATTATATGTTTATTTTAGCACTTGTGTTCGTTAAATACTTAGCATGTATCCATGTGATCATAAGCATGTTAGGATTAGATTTAATTCAATAGTTGTAGTTACTTTTGCTTTTAGCCTCACCTTGTTTAGTTGTTGCTTTATATATTACTTTATATACTTGTTGATTAGTTATAAATAAATAGTTTATAGCTATCCCTTTTCTTGTAGCTTGATGCACCTTATGTTGCTTGCATGTTTAAAAGTAGTTAAATGTGATATCTTAAATATTTAGTTCACTTAAATAGCTTAAAATGTACTTAGACAATTTGTCTAACTATAACCTTTTTCTTCTATTGGTTAGGGCCCTGGCATTTGTGATACCGACAAATGTTAGATTTGGAGCTGTTCGTTGGTAGTGCTGCTGGAAAGGAGCCAGTGTAGGAGGAGGATCTTCCCACTACTGTTTAGTTAGATTTTGTTTCTTGTAGTGAGATCTTGAGAGATCTTTATTTTCATTTAATTTAGTTTGTAATAATTAATTTCTAGATATATTTACTATTCTGCATTTGATTTGAGTTACTGTTTCATTTACTCTATTACACTATCTTGTGATGTGGATGATATATTATATTGTTTCTTGCTTCCGCTACTTTGATTTTTATTGATGTATGTTCACAGTTCAAAGTGACAAGTCCTTGGCTTAAGGCAGGTTAGGTCCTACCTGACTTTACTTAAGCTAGGGATTTGCCATAGTTGGAGCACCGTACTCCCCGTATTTATGCTAATATCAGTATTAGTATGGCCGCAGGAAAGTACGGGGACCCACAATTTGTATTGGAGAATACCAAAAGGTGTCAGAATGTGATTCCTTTGCTGCCTAATGGAACGTTCTTCTGAAGTACAAACATTAAGACATAACATCCATAATATAGTACTATTAGTAACTCTCTAAAAAATGTAAAATGAAAATTCTCATATCCTAAATATCTAGTCATCTATAGCTAACAAAAACCAACACATTCTACTATTAGGATCAAATTGATCAAGAAGAGTCTGATTTGGAATATTATCTGCATGCTTTCGAGTTGGCTTGGAGTTATAATTTCAAATGGAGATAGGAGAGCAAATGGCAAATCAAAGAAGTTTCAACAAAAGGTACCCTAGTCTTGAACAAACTTCTACGTTAAACAGCGTACCGAGGGCTTGACTTTCCCATCTATGCACAGGAGTGGTTGGACCAAGTATAGTCAGTCCTGAGGTACATAGAGTGTCCAGTGTCCCTCTAGGTTGACATAGTAATAGATCTGATGTTAGACTATGTGGGAATCTGGTGGTACGATACCATCAAGAAGCTCGAACAGAAATGGAAGAGAAAGCGTCAGAAAGTGACCTTTGAAGATTTATGTGTTACATTTAGGACTGAGTGCATTAAGGAAATCTGAGTGCTAGTTAGAGTAATTTTCATTTCTTGATTTTAGTAGTGTTGTGATTTTTGGAATTTTTTAAATCTTATGTAATCCTTCATTTCAAAAGTGTTCAGAATTTTTGTCATCTATTAGAATTTTTAATTTCTATCTTCCTTAGAATAATTATGAAATCTAGATTTGTACTGCTTAATTAGAGTGAATTCTAAATCACCTCCTGCTGCTACCCCAATCAAGAATACTGTCGCTTCGAGCAGTTTTTCTGAAGAAGTAGCTCATCTGTGAGCAATGGTGGCAACCTTGTTGGAGAATCAGGCTCAACAAGCACTGGTTATGCAAGAGATAATGTACGATCATCCAGTACCAGCTGTTGCTACTGCTCTTGCTTTTCCTATTATGCAACATAGTTTTACTTCCCATCACTCTATGGATAGTCTTCTCCATAACTTCTTAAGACTAAGGTCTTCCACCTTTGGTGGAAACTTATCACCAATGGATACAGCCGACTAGCTGAAAGCAGTAGAGAAGGATCTTATTAGTCTGAAGATCCCAAACTCAGAAGCCGTCTGTCTCACCACACACCTGTTTCATGCTGAAGCTGAATACTGGTGGGAGGAGGTCTGGAATACAAAGTTCGTTGACTATGAATTGGAAGACACTCCTTGGGATGAATTCATTGAAGCATTCAAAGCTAAATTTATTCCCTCGTCGGCACAGAACTTCATTGCTGACACAATTCTAAGGTTGACTCAAGGAAGTCACTCTATCGTTGACTACAAAAGGGAATTTTGTAAGGTTGATTTGTTTTGCTCTAGAAATTACCCACTCTGAATCGGCTAAGTGCCATCGCTTTCTCAGTGGACTCTGAGATTCACTAAAAGATCAAATTATTCCACTTCGTCTGACTAGCTTCTTTGAACTAGTAGAGACAGGTAAGGTGATTGAGCATCATCACTCAGAAAAAGATCTCAAGCGAAAGGCGCAATCAACTCCTAACCAGCATGAAGCCTTCAAGCGGCATAGACCTAACTTTGCAAAGGTCTATCAACTTGAAGCTGCACCCCCTGCCAAACCAATTCAAGGCTGTAATAGGCCTCACCCATATGGCAAGTGTTACCACTTTGGTCATAAGTGCTAAAATTGTGGGCGACCAGGCCACAAGTTCTATCACTGTACACATACAAAAATAGTGGGTGGAGTTTCGGTGAAGCCATCTCAAAAGAACCAAGTGTTTAGAGCAACTACGCTGAACAGAAGAGAACCAAATTTGGCAATAATGCAAGCACCTACACCTGAAGTTGCTCCAGAATAGCCCTCAGCTCCTAAATCCCAGAACTATCCCAGGAAGCAGGTAAACAACCGTCCTGCTGGTCATGCACGAGTTTATGCTTTAACACCTCTAGAAGCTGCATAAGATAATAATGTGGTTTCAGGTACACATTTCGGAACTTCTCCTTTGTTAATTGCATTTCTGTACCTTAATTATTGCAATTGTTAATGCGATTCATATGAATACATTAGGTACACTTTATTTTAATGACTAGCCCTGCAATGTGTTATTTGACATCGGTGCTAGTCATTTGTTTATTTCTGAATAGTTTGCCAACGTACTTAAACCACACTCGTACAACTTTACAAAATGTTTGAGTGTTGGACTTCCATCTGGAGCCCAACTAAGTGCTCATAAGTTTTGCAATGTCAAAATTCCATTAAATGGTCAGGAGTTTCACTTCGAATTAATTATCCAGCCATTAGCAAACTTTGATATCATCCTTGGGATGAACCAGTTAGTGACAATAATGCTGTGATAAACTGCTCGAAAAAGAAGGTCACTCTCCATTCCAGGGCAAGACTGAAACCTTTATAGGAAAAACCAGTACACAGTTATCGTTGATCAATGCTATTAAAGTTGAACAATTGATTAGTAAGGGTTGTGATGCTTTTGTGGTCACTATGACTGGTGAAGCAAAAGAAAGTATCCCTCTCTCTAATTATAAAGTAGTTAAGGAATTCACCAACGTATTCCCAGAAGATCTGCCTGGTGTACCTCCTTCCAGCGAAGTTAAGTTCTCTATTGAATTAGCTCCAGGTACCCTGCCTATATCTAAGGGACCATACAGAATGGTGCCTAAGGAACTTCAAGAACTCAATGAACAGTTACAAGAGCTCTTGAATAAAGGTTTTATTAGTCCAAGTATGTCTTTTTGGGGAGCACGAATTCTATTTGTAAGGAAGAAGGATGGATCTATGTGAATGTGCATAGATTAACATGAACTAAATAAAGTTACCATAAATAATAAATACCCATTGCCTAGAATTGATAATTTATTCGACCAGTTATCTGGAGCTGTCATATTCTTTAAGGTTGACTTAAGGTCTGGATATCATCAATTGCGAGTAAAAGAAGATGATGTAGGAAAGATTGCTTTCCGTACTCGCTATGGTCATTTTGAATTCTTAGTGATGTCTTTCGGACTCACCAATGTGCCGTCAATCTTCATGGATTTGATGCAGCAAGTCCTGAAGCCATATTTAGACAAATTTGTAATCGTCTTTATCGACGATATCCTCATTTATTCTCGAACCTTAAAAGATCATGAAGAACATCTGAGGTTAGTATTAGAAGCTTTGCGTGAACATCAGCTGTATGCCAAGTTCTCCAAATATGAATTTTGGCTTAAGTCCATTGCATTCTTAGGGCATGTCATCGATGCCCATGGTATTCATGTAGATCAAAATAATCAAAATAAAGTAAGCACTATTCAGCACTGGATTCAAGCTAAGACAATCACAGATATTAGAAGTTTCTTGGGATTGGCTGGATATTACAGGAAGTTTGTTAAGGGCTTTTCCCGGATTGCTTCGCCTTTGACTAAGTTAGCTCAAAAGGCCTTTCCATTTATTTGGAGCCCGTAATGTGAGGAAGCATTTCAAACCTTGAAGGACACACTCTCTACCACTCCAGTACTTGCTCTGCCCAAGTAAGGCTTGAACTATCAGGTGTACACCGATGCTTTTGGAATTGGGCTAGGTTGTGTGTTAATGTAAGAGAGTAAGGTAATCGCTTGCACCTCTCGTCAATGAAAGCCCCATGAGAAAAATTATCCAGTTCATGATCTTAAACTTGTAGTTGTGATCTTTGCCTTACAGATTTGGCATCACTACTTATATGGATTTCAGTGTTCAATTTTCACTGATCAACAAAATTTGAAGTACATCTTCACTCAAAGAGAACTGAATTATTGTCAGAGGAGATGGTTAGAACTCATCAATGATTATGATCTTAGTATCCAGTATCATCCCGGAAAGGCAAATGTAGTGGCCAATGCTCTTAGTCATCATGCTACTTTATCTTCCATGATTTCCTCTAGTTCCTTAGAACAAGAATTTCATAAGCTATGAATTTCTCTAGTCAGTGGCGATATGCTAAGTTCACTCTTGGCAAATATCAATGTAGAACCTACCTTTCTTAGAGATGTCTCTATCTCGCAGACCAAGGATGATGATTATCTGAAATTCAAAGCAGATATTGAAGGTGGTCATCCTCATGAATTGCAAATGCGCAATAATGTAATTTATCAAGGTATTTGTTTGAGGATTCCTAATCCATGCACCGAGAAGTGTTGATTGAAGGTCATAATTATGGGTATCACATTTACCCAGGCAGTACTAAGATGTACCAGGATTTAAAATAATCATTTTGGTGGCCTAGTATGAAGAAGGATGTAGCCGATTTTGTGGCTAAGTGTCATGCCTGCAATTTGGTAAAGGCTGAGCACCAAAGACCTGGTGGTCTTCTACATCCATTAGAAATTCCTGAATGGAAACAGTTTGATATATCTATGGATTTCGTCATGGGATTGCCTAGTGCAAAATTTGGTGCCGATGCAATTTGGGTTATAGTAGATTGTTTGACTAATTAGTGCATTTTCTTCCTATCCATCAGATTGACTCTGTGGAGAAGTTAGCAAAGTTCTATATCAAGGAAATTGTTAGACTGCATGGTATTCTGAAATCAATCATATTTGACAGAGATAACAGATTTACTTATAAGTTTTGACAAGCTGTACATCAAGATCTGGGTACTACTCAAGCTATGAGTATAGCCTTTTCATCCTCAAACGGATGGTTAGACTGAAAGAGTGAACCAAGTTTTAGAGGATTTGCTTAGGCTGCGTGTTCTTGATTTTGCCGGTGTAACAACCCTAGTGTTATTACCTATCAATTAATGACTTAATTAACTCTAATCCTTTTCCATTAGTCTTATAATAATATTAGGAGTCTCCATTTCAATTTTCGTGCAATTTGGAGATTGTTTGGCAATTTCCAATATTTCTTACTTTTCTGATAATTCTGAGAATGCCTAATTTATTTAGACCTCAGAATAAAAAATGGAGTCTACCATTGGACTTACCACACCCAAAATAGTTAGTGATGGTATTTTGTAAGTGTTTGGAAGTCATCAAATTTTTCCCAAAATTTTAATAATATTTAAACATCTAGAAAATTAAGATAATTAAATTGACCTCCGATCAAAAATTCGATTTCATTTTTGAGTCCCCACACCTTAATTAGGTAAGGATGAATTTTTGGGATTCTTCCGAGTGCGTTTAGTTATTTAATTTTAATTATTAAATTGTGTATAATTAATTAAATAAATTAATTAAAATAATAATTGTTTATTTTTTTTTTTGGTGTATTTAATTGAACCTCGGCGATCTGCTGAATGGCGCGAGGCACGGGACAACAGTCCCGTGCAATCAAGACCGTTGTGATATTCAGATCTGATCCATCGGCTCAGATCTTTCCCTAAGTGGTGATTGAATCTAGGCCGTTAGATCTCTTACTAGAATCGGCGGCTGGGATCGCTCACCTATACGCCTTCTTCCTTTTCACATGACAAGCACAGGCATATGATCTCAGAGCCTAGCTCCCCTTCCCTTAGGTAATTAGGCCTTTCTACTCTCCAATTTCTTCTCACTATTATTCTCCCTACCTAGATGAGCTACGCGTGAGCCTAAGAAGTTGCATGCAAGCCTCTTGGCTTGCATCTGGAGCAAACCCTAGCTGACCCATTTATTGCCAGGTACTCATCTTCCCTCACTTCAGAACCAATATTGCATGTTGAATGTTTATAGATTCATTATAGTATCTCTTATTCGAGTTCGATCTCTAAGAACTGGATTTCTATACTTCAAATTCTTACTTAGAAACTCTAACCCTAGCCAAACTTCTTACATTCTTTTGTTCTTAAATCGATTGAGAAAAGGAGTTTAGAAATTAAGGGTTTCTTCTTCTCATGCAAGAACCCGACAGCACCATTCATTTAAGGGGATTTAGGCCTATTGAGATCTAGTAATTTTGAAGAAAGGTCTAACCCTAAATCACTTGTCCTCGCCTGCTTGCGGGGAAGAAGATGACCTAATGAACCGGTTGGTTCATTTTGTCGAATCGCCGGTTCATTCGTAGCTAGCCTGTTAATTAAAAGCTGGCCTGCCTTATTGCGTGTCCCCATTCGCTGGATGACACGTATCTGAAGAGATACATGTCATTCAAAGCGTGCATTTTGGAGCACACATTTCGGAGCACTGACGGCTGTCAGCCGCCTTTCCCATTTTTTGGGCCCTGCATAGAATTATGTGCTGCAAATGATTAAATGATTAGGGATAAATTCTTAATGATTAATTACTTAAATTTCATTTAATTATAACTTTAAAATTACAAATCCAAATAATACAAAACTATGTACCATTTTGATCACAAAAATGAGTAGATTAATAATATGTAATTTAATTTTAGTTTTGATAAATATTTTAATTAGTCAATATTTAGGATTAATTAATTAATTATAAATTAATACTCATCATTTCATGTGACTTAATTTGATCATTTAATGTTCAAATTAAATGATCAAATAATCCATTTCACTCACAAAAATGTGAGGAATAATAATATGAAATCAAATTTAACATTTGAACCATTATTTTCTTAATCACTTTTTAACCCTAATTAGGAGTTATTAAAACCCTAATTTTTCCAAAGTTGTCTAAATTTGACCTATTAGTGTCATTCTTCTTCTTATGATATAAGGATTTCAATAAAATATAAATCATTTCTATTGAACAACAATTTATGATTTTTAGGTTCTTGACTCTTACTTAGTGTTATTGTGATTATTCCAAATTTCTAGATAGCATGCTTTAGGTTTTATAAAACCCTAGGATAGATAACATGTCACATTTACTATCTCCCTTATCAAATTAGATTATATTTAGAATGAGCTTAGTTCTCAATTTCTTAACTATGTGAATTAATTGCCAAGTGCTTAATTCACCTTTTAATCATGAGGTGAGAACCCTAGGATTGATTTGCAAATTGAATTATAGATGATCCCTAAATCTATTTAGTTACACCCATTGAGTGTAGATAGATTCAATACCTTTGTAATGGTAGACGAGTGAATCAACTATATCTAGTTTAGTGACTAGATTAGAACTTAGTTCATTTACCCTAACCCTTTAAGTCTCCTCTTGAATATTTTAAGAGCTAGTATTAAAAGTTCTAAGTCACTCAGATTAGTTTAACAATCCTATTGAATTCCTTAAACATCAATTATTAGAATACTAAGAACTTATAGTTCTTGAGTCCTATTAATCACTTATCTTAAACCTTTCATTTGCTTATAACTTAGTTAGATTAATACTTGTTTGATTAGACCCTTCAAATTATAACCTAGCTAGTGAACTCTAGTAAATTTTTAGTGAATTTACATCAACTTCTAATTTTTAAGTTAGATATTTTCTTTATCTTAATCTCTTCCTATTAGACACCAAGACCTTGATTTAATTATGTAATTGAATCTTATAGTTTAGGATGTGATTTAGATCTAGTTTCTAATAATATTAATTATACTTATAAATTATTTTGTCATATCATATTAATTGAATTGAAACTAATACTTTCAAAACCCCAACTACTACTATACTTACAATTAACTTGAGATCAATATCTCAAAGTTAATTGGGAGCTCAATTAGCTCCAATCATTAAGTAGATCATTAAAATTAGATAACTATGGATATCACTTAGTTGCAATTATTGAATTTCACTTGAATGCTTGCTTAGCTTTGAGCCTTATTCACTTGAACCATTCATATAACACATTGTGCATGCATAAAACTTTCACATTAAAATTATTAGGTGTTATATGGTGGATCAGTCTAGGGCAGACAAAAAATGAAGTAATAAGGAGACCTCACATTCTTAGAGGGTGAATGTGAGTGTTTTAGGTTTTGACCCCGCTTTTTTTTAGTTGTTAAACGGATGTGTTTAACTCCTCATTTCATTCTGAATATGCCCACAGAATGAGCACAGATTAAAATAACTTCAATTAATAAACATGTGAGATCTTCAATCTTATAGATTGTTAAGACTCACCATAGCTTTTAGCTATGTTACTTTCCATAGTTCTAGACTATGTGAATCTTAGACTAATAGTCTAAGATCTTCCTTCAATTTCCTTACTATGCATTTTCTATGATTTGGAACTGTACTTTACTTATTTACAGTTTACTTAGATTATAGTAAATATTGTAAAATATCATTTAAATGCTTCACTATTTCTTTTTCTTACTTAGCATAAGTTCAATTGAACATATACATGCTTTACTTCATTTTCTTTCATATGCACATTAGTTTATTTCTACCCTATTTTTTACCCTTATTCTAATTGCAGGCTAGGATGTATACTGAAGTGAGTCTTCTAACTCACTTTGTTTTTCTTACTTACTTTTCCTCACTTGTATGCTTACTATATTGCACCCATGCTTGTGCTCATTTTGTAACTAGGAAGTGATAACCAATTATAACAATAACATGTTTAGCCAATCTTAAATTTTAGTTAGACTATTTCATCTAACCAAATTTTCTATTTCTTGGCTTTGCCCTATCATATTTAAATGCCATAATGTGATAGATCAGGTGCACTTGGAGGCTAGTGGAGCTGGACCAAGTGCTAAAAATTAATTACTTTTGCCTATCATATGCTAAATTATATAGCTTATATTAAATTACAAAGTGAGCTATTAGTTTCTTTCTTTCCTTTCAGTTTACTATTGGTTTATAATAAATGTTATTTACTTTACTTTTACTACACTTTGTTGGAGCTTAGTTTATATTTAAATGCTTGTGATTAATGAATGGATGAATGTATTGAATGGATTAATGGTTAAAATTGTATAAAAATGAATACTGATTAAATTATTAGTTGCATATCTACCTAGGATGATAAATGGAATTAGTTGTATATTTAATTATTTATAGAATTGGAAACTAGTTTCTCATTTAAGTATAAATCTTTTCATATCTATATGTGAGTAGTAAATGCTGTGATGAAGAAAACCTTTGGGTAGACAATTATTATACATGTGATTTTCTCCCTTTAAACTTTTAGAATTGTAAATGAGCAATCCTATGTAATGGATTGAACTTTATTTTACAATTGTAAATGAGCAATCCTATGAAATGGATTGAACTCTATTTTAGAATTGGAAATGAGCAATCCTATGTAATAGATTGAACTCTATACTAGAATTAGAGTTAAATTGGATTGATTGTATATTAATTTAGGTTATATTTTCTTTCAAAATATAACTTCCACTGGAATGGGAGTCTTGTATGTCTACTTTGCAAGTGTTTCCTTAGCCATTTACAAAAGAGACTCTGCCAAAATCTTTAAGAATTTTAGGACTTAGAAATTTTGTTGAAAAATGTAGACTTATAAATCACATGTCAATTCTTCAATAAATATCTAGAATTTTATATCTAAGATTGAAAGTATTCATTTTAATTGTTTTAAATTGCATTCTCATGTTTTCTTACACATATCACATGCTTAATTATATTTCATTCTCACTTAAAAATCCATGTGTTGTATTTTCAATTATAAATTACTTAATACCATTCATAATCTCCTTTCATCTTAACTTAAGACCCTCTTTTAAATCCTTGGCCAAACACAATATATAATGATCTGGATTAGATTTCTTCTAATTTAGTATTAAGTGTTGTGGTGATGTATCAATGTTGAGTTAAGTGATTCTCAATATTGGGGCCGTCATAGCCGGTTCCTGGGAAGATCATATTCCGTTAGTGGAGTTTGCTTATAATAATAGTTTCCAAGCCAGTATTAAAATGGCTCCTTATGAGGCATTGTATGGTAGAAAATGTATTACTCAGCTAGCTTGGTTAGAAATAGGAAGCGTTCAACTTTTTGGGTCTGAATTAGTTGAAGAAACTAATAAGAAGATCCAACTAATTCAGTAGAGAATTCGTTCAGCTCAAGATCGTCAGAGTAAGTATCATGATGCTCATCATCATCCCTTAGAATTCAATGTTGGAGATTCTGCCTATTTGAAAGTCAGTCTAATAAAAGGTGTCTACAGATTTGGTGTAGCAAGGAAACTCAGCCCCCGCTATGTTGGACCATTTGAGATTTTGGTCAGAGTAGGATCATCTGCCTACAGGTTATATTTTCTTGATGACTTTGCAGCCATTCACAACGTATTTCACATACCATCATTAAGAAGATGTCTCTGAGACCCTTCTCATCTTGTTCAACTTCAGTTAGTAGAAATTCAACTTGATCTTTCTTATGCCAAAGAACCAATCAGAGTCTTAGCTCGTGATCAGAAGCAGCTAAGGAATTGTTCAATTCCTATGGCTAAGATCTAGTGGAAGAATCGATCCTTAGAAGAATCTACTTGGGAAAAAGAAGTGGATATGCACAATAAATATCCGCAGCTCTTTGCAAGTCTAGGTACTATTCTTTTCTTTCTTATCTATTTCATTAAAACTTTTAGTCATAGTAGTGCTTTCTTCACTTAAGTGATATCGGGGATGACATCGTTCTTAAGTGGGGGAGTCTGTAACAACCCTAGTTGTTACCCTAACTAAATTTATATTAATTAAACTAAACCAAGTTCTAATTTTAATTCCATTAGACTCAATGGGTCATTTAAACCTAACCCTAGAAGTTCGGGATCAATCGGAGCTAAATTGAGAATTTTGATATTTTTGCTTATTTTTGAGCTCAGGAAAATACCTAAACTAATTTGATCTCCAAATTTTAATCTAATTTTATTTTTGAATTTCTCATGCCCTAATTAGATA
This sequence comes from Gastrodia elata, assembly GCA_016760335.1. Taxonomy (NCBI): domain Eukaryota; kingdom Viridiplantae; phylum Streptophyta; class Magnoliopsida; order Asparagales; family Orchidaceae; genus Gastrodia; species Gastrodia elata. Next base: position 16,856,656 of record CM028686.1, on the reverse strand, counting down.
AGGGTGAATTTTTGGAGCTCATTTAAGCCTAAATTGGATTTAAGAATTTAGGATTGTTAATTTAATTATTTAAATGAATTATATTAATTAAAATGAATTTATTATATTTTAATTAATCAGGATTTATTGTCGGAACCACGGCAGATCTGCTGCGGTGTCTCGATAGCGGAGCACCTTTTTCTCCCATTGCTGCGCTCGCACGTATCTCAGCGCAATTTAACCAACAACGTGATCTATCCCGTGCCGTGATTAAATCTTGGTCGCTCGATCAGCGTCTTCCATCTGACGGCGGAGATCCCATCCATAATTATGTTTAATCAGGAAGCGCATTAAGCCATCCATTTCCAATGGCTTTGAATCAGAGGACTGAGATCACTCCCATCCTATTAAACTTCGTCTCCCTCCCGACTCCCCACGCACGCTGGTCCCCCGATAGCCAGATCCTCCCTCAGCCCTGTAGCAGTATGGGAAATCATCCAATTCTTCTTCCTTTACCCTCTAGTGCAACAATCTATCGGCAGCATTCTTCCTACTCTGCCTTCAAACGGTTAATCCTATCCTCTCCCTCGGACCGAACCGCACACTGGTGCCCAAGCCTCAGCACCAACCCTGGATCCTCCCTTGGCCTATAAGTACCTCCATTGATCCCACAGTGAGCTCCTTTGCTCACTATAAACCTCAATTTCTACTATGCTCTATGTTCTCGGTGCTCCCAGCTCTCCTAGTGACTGAATCTGCTTCATCTGTTTATAGTGGGTGTGGCTTAGAGTTCAAACCCCCAGGCTGCAATAGAGAGCTCAGGAATTGCTAGGGACCTAATGCAGTACTCGACTCATCTTCTTCCCGATTGTCAAGGTACAACCTCTGTCCCTCCTTCTGTCGAGCTGGTTTTAGCTTGACTCGCGCTCAATTGACCCTAGATGCTGCGGTAGGACCTCACCTTAGTTCCTTAGTAGGCATCTAAGTCCTCTGGCAAGGACTGGTAGTGGACCAGACGACAAATTCACAGTTTGAGTGTGCACTACCAGTCAGCTTTTGGTTCACCGATTTTTGCATTCCCTCAAGCGATTGGCCGACCAATTGGTGCTGGATGCTCTCGATAATGATTGTGGACTCGTATCGATGGTTGGATTCGATCGTATCGATCGACTCAACTAGAATCGCTCGACTAGACAATGGCTTCCATCTGCATTGCACCATGAGTAGCACTCTAATGATCTAGACATTCCCAGGATCTCGTAACTCACTCAATCGATTCTCCTTCAGCCTCTGATTGTATAAGGATAGACATCAATCTATATTATGGATGATGAGAGGAGAATTCACTCCTATCAGGTGCGCCTTGGGAGACACTTTGGTCGAGTAGCACTCTAATGATCCGGTGCCTCCCAGATAAGGCTTTGTAGGTCATTCGATGCGTTTAGGGCTACTGATGGTGTAGCCGTCAAGTTTCAGGCGCGGAATGGTCGGAGCGCGGAGAATTTGACGGTGGAAGCCAACCCTAGGGTTCGATTATCAGGACTTAACCGCGGAGAAGGCGACTGGAGCATCGGGTCGGGCCTCTCCTGACCCGCATGGTTTTGATTATGAGCTGCGAGTATTTAAGAAATATTGGAATTCTTTTTCTTAGGTTTAATATTTGATAAATCCATTCCCTATAGTTTTTATTTAAATAAAAATACAGAATAAATTACTTAAATAATATTAGTTATACTTGTCCAAATGGTATGATCCAATATACTATTTTAATCAGAAAAATGCAAGGAACAATAATATAAAATAAAATCAAAGATCTAATAGTTAGATTTTAAATAATGGCCTAATCCTTTTCTATTTTTATTTAAATCATAATAAATTCATTTAATATCCAAAAATGTTGATTTAGGTCTCTGATTTCTCATGAGACCATAAAGAACCTATGTAGACCCTTAAAAGTAATTTAAGATCTTTAATTTTATTAATCACTCCTTAATTACTTTAAGAAAAGATTAGTGAATTTAGCCCTAGATTAACCTTTAATTTTGGGGAATCTAGTTCCTAATGCTTCATTAAGTATAGTAGAACCTATAAATATGTTTGGATTATGCTAGAGTGCCCTAATTTCCTTAATCATCTTAATTGGCATCTTAATGTGATTAGTTCTAATTAAGCTAATTAAGATATCAAACCCTATGTTAAGTGTTCCATCAACTTCACTAATCAAAATGGAACTCATTAAAATAAACTTGAATTAATTTAGATGATTAAACCTTAAAATCCTATTTTTTAACCTTAAAAGGGGTATTTTTGTCATTTTGACCAAAATTGTTTTAAGCACCCCTCAAGCCTTGAAATTTTTGTAAAGCATCCCTAGTTAACATGTTAAACACCTTTCTGAAATCCTATGTTAATAATATTGAGTTAAGTGAAGAAACCTTAAATTAACTCTTTTTAAGATCTTAAAACCTTTAGTGTACTTAAAACCACCTTATCTTAAGAGTTAAGTCTAACTATCTCAAGGTGCTAAATCCTTAGTTAATAAGCTTAATTAAGTTGATCCTTAAGGTTGAATCCTAAGAGAAATACTCTTGTAAAATCCTAAATCTAAATTCTAGCTTAAGTCTAAAGTGACTAAATATTAGATCTTAGATCTTAGATCTTAGCCCTTTAGATCATCTGATTGAATTGAATTACCTTCATTTGGAATTCCTTAATTGATTTATTGTTTAATCCTTTTGAAACCTTCTTGTGGGCGTAGGATTGATTCAATCTATAGAATAACATAATTATCCTAAAGATTGAATATAAAACTTAGATTCTTAGTTCTTAATAGATTATTTTATCTTATAACCAGTAGAGTCACCTTTCAATTAAGATCTTAGTTTCTGAATCATTCAGCTTATAAGATTCCTTATCTTTAAATTGAGTCTTAAGTATGAACCTTACATCCTTTTTAGGATATTGACAGACTGTAAATACACGTCTGTGCTTGCATGCAAGTGTACGTGGTTTGAAGTAATAAGTGGAAAGTGTGACTTTTCGGGAATTTATCGAACCACAGAGGATTGGTTTATTTGGCACTAAAGTATATCTATTCTCACTAATGTTTAAGCTATAGTATGTATTGGTTGGTTGGTCTAAAATTAGCACAAGTATTCACTAAGTAAAATAGCAAGATTAAAGAAAGAGGAGAGTTGGGACCATCCCACATGCAATGATATAATACTCATGTAGATTTGTTTCTCAAGCTTTATCATTTAATTTAATTGAAATCAAGTGCACATTGTTGTCCTTTAGTCTAGCTCAAAGGCTTACAAGTTCAAATCTCATGCACAAAATGAACTCACATTCGGTTCTACTTTAGCACAAAGATTCTTGTAAGATTCTTGAGATTTAAAGTTAATTCATTTTCTCTTTATTCAAGGAGAGTTTAAATTTTCTTAAATCTTAGGATCTCACAAGCATTGATTTCCACTACGAGCATCACTCACATCTCACATAGTTGAGATGAGGGAATCACATGTTTGGCTCAACGACTATGTCACTTAGTTCATGAGCACTCAATACTTTATTACTCAATCTCAATTATGTTGAGCTAAGGAGCTCATTTAGTGGGTCTTAGCATCACTTGCATCAATCTCTTTGGTTGAGCTTAGATTGAGGTGCATTGAGCTCAAGAACCTTCTCACATGGTTCTAAGCTTTCATGCACTCAAAATCTAGCATCAAACTTAAGGTGAGCTAAGGAGCACAAGACAATTAGATCTTGAATTTTTTTAGTTCTTTTCTCATAAACATATCAAGACTAATTAGATGAAAATTTCTTAGTAAGATATTAAAATCATAAATACATTATGCTTGAGGGAAAATATTCATACATCAATATCATATCATGCAAAATGGGACTTCATCCCAACCCTCCCCAAGGGGAGTTTAGCTACTCATTACACAAGAAATAAGGAAGACACATACATGGATAAAGACCCTTTTATGGTCAACTAAAGAGAAAATACAAGATTGAGTTTAGAAGATACTAGGAACACTCCGTATAAGTTCTGCAGAATTCTTCTTCTCCTTCTAATTATCCTCTCCTTAGGTCGCTAGTGCTGCCTTCTACCTCTTCTCCCTTTGCAAAAGCTTGCCTTGCCACCCTTGGGGAGTTCTCTCTTCCTTTGGCTCTCCTCCTTACTTAGTGGATTTTTGCTAAAATTATGAACCCTCCTCTAGCCAAGAGGAGGGGTATCTATAGGAGGGGGGAGGCTGAATTCTTCTTTTCATATGCAACCAGATTTTCCATAAATAATTATGATTTCATCATTGCAATATTTTTCCATTAATAGTGAGGTGACAAAAATCTGATTTCTTTACCCAAAACATCACCTCAAACCTTCCCTTTTTAACAAAAAATGGTTGTTGTAGGAAATTGTGGCTGGAGACAAAATTCAGGATAGAGGTCATGTCTCCAGCCGCATTAAATGCAGTGTCTGGGAAAAAATTTGGCGGACCGCCGCAGCGCACTGCGGCGTGCCTTAGCACACCCTGGTCCCTAGCATATTAGCTAAGTCCCCCGCTGTAGACCGCTGCAACGCGCGACCGCGCGCTGTAGCGGTCGATTCCGCAAATACTATTCAATTAGTTCTTTTTCCTACTGTTATAGAGTTTAGAATATTTTTGTGGCAGACTGCTGCAGCGCACGACCACGCACTGTAGCGATGAATTCCACGAAAAATACTGTCCAATTAATTTGGCTGCCTATTTTATAAAGTCAAGCATTTCCGCGGCAAACTCTGTAGCGCGCGACCGCGACCTGTAGCGGTGAATTTTGCGAAAAGCACTGTTCAATTAATTTGGCTGCCCAACTTATATAGTCAAGTATTTCCGCGGCAGACCGCTGCAGCGTGCGACCGCGCGCTGTAGCGATGAATTTCAAGTATTTCCGCTATAAATTGCTGCAGCGCGCGATTGCGCGCTGTAGCGGTGAATTCCGCAAAAAACATTGTTCAATTAGTTTAAGCATTTTTCACTAAAAACTGCTGTAGTGCACGACCGCACGCTCTAGCGGTGAATTCTGTGAAAAACACTGTTCAATTAGTTTTCATAAGGTTTAGATATTTTTGCTGCAGCCCGCTACGGCGCGTGGTCGCGCGCTGCAACAGTTTTCCTTTAGTAAATTTTAAAAACCTGCAGAAATGCCTTAGATCACATTTGGATTCCATTTCTCTGAAAAAGATAGAAAAAATTGATTTAGGAACAGCATAAAGATCTTAAATAGATGAATTTTCCCCTTTATTTAGATATAATTTATGGATTCATCAGATATCACCTTGGATTCAAGATTTAAACTCCAAAGCAGAGTTTGGATCCAGAATCCTTATTCTTGTTTCACCTAATTAAGATTTAGGTTAAGTGAGGAAAATAATAAAAATTAAGTCATTGAATTATTTACTTTGAATCTTTATAGTCATCTTATGATTATGAATTAGAACTTGTTAAGTTCTAATGTTTACATTAAGATTGTGAATCTAGGATTATACTCGATAGCTGGATATCAGAGATCCTAAACATGTATCTTCTCAGAATAGTTAGTTGGATAAATTAGATGATAATAGATATCACATAAGTCTAGATTGAGTCTCTTGCTAGCTTGAATTAATTGCTTTGCACACCTTGAATATTGAGCCTCGTTCCTTGAGCATAATAGGTAAACATAGGATATGGAAGATACATCCTAAGTTAGTATTTAAAAAACATAGTATTCATTCAGTTCTTTTAGTGCTTTTAGTTAGTAGAGTATGTCCTAGCTTAGTCTACCTCTTCTGTTCTAATTTTGTTATAGAATAGACTTGAACCTAACTCTGCAGATGTCTAGGATGGATACATATCTTATTCTATAAGGTCAACTCGGACCTAGCTCTGCGGATGCCTAGGATGGATACATGTTGAACTTTCAGTTCAGAGGTCCTGTATGGCTTGTTTCTGTTATGACAGTAGTATGCCTTAAGCTTACTCCTACTTCAGTTCAATTTTCAGTATTTGTTTTTCTTTGCCACATGCTTTAGTGGCATTTATTTTAGTGCTAGACTTGCTTTGCCACATGTCTCAGTAGCCTTATTTTTGCTCATTCATGTACTTAGTTTACTTTTGCCACATGCCTCAGTGGCCTTTTACATATTAATCTGCATATTTGTATAAATGCTCTTATTGATTAGTATTAAATATTGGCATGTTTAGGATGCTAAAATTGTATGTTTATTTTAGCACTTGTGTTCTTTAGATAGTTAGCATGTATCCATGTGATCATAAGCATGTTAGGATTAGATTTATTTCAGTAGTTGTAGTTGCTTTCTCTTTTAGCCTCACATTGTTTAGTTGCTGCTTTGTATGATACTTTACATACTTATTGAATAGTTATAAATGAATAGTTTATAGCTATCCCTTTTCTTGTAGCTTGATGCACCCTATGTCACTTTTAGCCTCACCTTGTTTAGTTGCTACACGAGAGGAGCCAGTGCAGGAGGAGGATCTTCCCAGTGCTGTTTAGTTAGATTTTCTTTCTTGCAGTGAGATCTTGAGAGATCTTTACTTTTAATTAATTTAGTTTGTAATAATTAAATTCTAAATGTATTTACTTTTCTCTTTTTGATCTGAGTTACCATTTCTCTTACTCTCTTATACTATATTGTGATGTTGATGTTATATTATACTATTTCTTGCTTCCACTATTTTGATTTTTATTGATGTATGTTCACAGTTCCAGGTGACAAGTCCTTGCTTAAGGCAGGTGGGTCCTACCTGACTTTACTTAAGTTAGGGATTTGCCACAATTGGAGTACCGTACTCCACATGGTTATGCTAATATTAGTATTAGCATGGCCGTGGGAAAGTATGGGGCCCCATAGGTTGAGAATGACTGTTCGAGATTCATTTTGTACATGTATTCAAAATCATAGCATTTTGAGAGAGTTCAAAAGAAATGAGTTTATTTTATTACTTATTTCAAGATGACTTGTACAATGAGAAGAAAGTACATCAAGCTTATTAGAACATTATTTAATATATTTGGCTGAAAAAGCAAGACAGAAGTCCTCAAAAGTGACTTCTCGACATTCTCTCCTTTGTATACTTGTGAGTTCTGGAAGAGTGGCATCCCATGAATCTTCTGCTTGATCTTGAAGTAATCTTGATGCTAATTCAACTCTAATGTTATCAGGATAGTCTATAGCTTCAAGAGTGCTTTTCACATGCTTTAGCAATTCTTTGGCTAAGGGAGGAAGATCAAATACTCTAAACATGGCATGGCGAAGCATCTGTTCTAATATTTGTGCTCCTGGTTTTGACACTTCTTCTATATATCTTCCATAATGTTGTCCACATTGGAAGTCCAATCCCCATATGGGCTTCAAATCCTCTGATATAGTCCCAGGTCGACATTCCTCAAGTTTTATATGTCCTATATGTTTAATCATGTTCAATAAATTTGATTGAGCAATTTATATCTCTTAAGTTCCTAATATATAAGTTTTGTAATTTATCATTTTATCTTAAGTATTTTAGTATTTTATGCTCACTATTCTGAGTATATGGTAATATGGATATTATTCTAGTATTCACTTAGTGATTGTAAGTCAGAAGAAATTTCCATTAGGTAGATAGGAATACAAATTCCAATTTGACACCTTATGGAGTTCTTTGATATCAACTGTGGCAGCCGCCCCTTAATCATCTGAATTAAGAGGTGGTCGTCAATAGGCAAACCCTCACTTAGCATTTAGATTAAGGATGAACCTTCCTAATCAAATGTTAAGGTAAGATATGCCATAATATGAAGAGCAAAAAAAATGAATCACTGAATGAGCATACTATAATATATATCCGAGTTGTAGAACAAAGACAAGTAATAACATCCATACAATATAGATAAGAACTTTACAACTTAGAATACATAAGCATGAAAAGAAAAGCAGTTTAAACTTGTATTATTACAAAACAACATTTAAGTTTAAGCAGAAGAGTAAAGGTCACTCAATCCTCTCAAAGCAAAAGAAATAACTAAGGGTCTTCTCCTGCACGCTCCTCCTCCTGAACCAGATCTTCAGAAGGTTCCACAACCTCGAAAAGCTCAGAATTTACCATTGTCGGTTTCACAATTATAGGGCCCCAGCCAGCAAATAAAAATCTATTTAGACAAAATGTCTAACTATATTTTAGGATGTAATTTGTTAATTTAAATGATATCACAACATCTAAGTAAAGTAGGAACAGTAAAGCATCAAAGAAAAGTGGTAGAGTTATAATAGACTTAATTATAATTCAAATAAGGTGTGAGGTAAGCACATACCTCAACTCAAGCTGTACAAAAGGGTTAAGTAACAAATATTAAAATCAACTAAGTACAAGGAAATTCCTAAGTAGTATGATCAATCTAATACATACTGGTTTACAAGATAAAATGAAAGTAATGTGATAAAAGTAAAGTTCTAACATCCAAACATGCTATTAAGTAAGAACAAGCTACTAAAGAGTACAAAATACATGAAAAACTACAAGTACTAAAGGAGCTGTTGTATATAACCAAAGTGCTGTATAAAAAAGAAGTATACTAAAAAAAAAAACTAAAATCAAGGAAGTATGCTGAAATGTAAGGTAAACAATTTAACTCATATGGATATGTTCTTACTTAGTCCTGCCAAAAAGTAAAAGCCTGTTAAAAGAGTATATCTGCAAATATCTAGGAGAAACATCCCAAATCCAAAATCATTTATTTTCAATTAGTTCCATCTAAACATCTAGGAGAAACATCCTAGATTAAGGTTAATTTCATTTGAAAGGTATTTAGGAGAAACATCCCAGATCCTATAGTTAATTCCATCTGAATAATCTAGGAGAAACATCCCAGATTACAGTAATTCCATAAAGTACCTGCTGAGCATTTAGGAGAAATATCCCAGAGCAAAAGTAAAGTAACACTGAGCACCTAGGAGAAACATCCTAGTGCAAAAGTAAAGTAACATTTGAGCACCTAGGAGAAACATCCTAGTACAAAAGTAAAGTAACTATGTCTAGGCAGACTAAGTAAAACATATTCCACTATAAGTTACATAAAAGTCATGTCTTTAAATTCTTTCTTTCAATTATGAATATGTATTATGAATGAATCAAATTAACATAGAAATGTACTATGTTCCATATAATGTGTCGAAGTATAAAGTTCAAAACAAGGAAAGTAAAGCATTCAAATTCAAGGTATAAAATAGCACTAAACAAACTTTGTGATATCACTTTGTTTTCTAGTTAAGTCATTCTTTCTAATCTAAACTTATACAAGTTTAGGATCTCCAACATCCAGCTATTAAGTATAAATCCAGAATATCAGTCCTATAAGTTAAAAGAATGTTAGAACTCATCAAGTTCTAACATATGTAAATCACATGACACTTTATTAAGTTCAAATAATAAATCAAACATCCTATTTGATGATCTTACAAATCCCAAGCCAATCTTGATTAATATGAATCAAAATTGGAGGATTAAGATGTTAAAATCCAAGTATTTGATTTTAACTTCTTAATCCAATAAGTTCTAATCCTAATAGTATAAAGTTAAACCCAAATTCTCACGAGCTATAATAAAGCTATCTTATTAAGCAAAATCAAGCTTTAATAAGATGGATATCTAATCTTAAATTTAAAGATTTAATACAAAATAATCATAAATAAAGGATGAAATTCTAGAAAACTATAAAACCAATGTTTCATCTATTAAGTACCGATTTACTTAATAGATGAACTCTAACATAAATTTCTAAGCTAGATCCTAAGGAAATAAGATCCTAAAGGTTTAAAGTAAAGAATAAGAGAATAGTTAAGCTTTAATTTTGATATTACTTAACTAAAGTTATGGTATAATGAACTTATAGAAGGCATAAGATGAACTAAATTCACCTTATGAGACCTAATTTAGGAGTTAGAGAATTTTAGGTGATTTTTAGGATTTTTCATAAAATATAATTTTAATGAGTTTAATTATTCTATAATGATTTCAAATCAGTCACAATACTGATTTTGGAGGTTTAAGAATGAATTTAAAATTTGAGGATGTTTAAACTTAAATCTGGGCAAAATGACCATTTTGCCCCTACTTAAGGGTTTAAAATTCATCTTTATGACTTAGGGTTCAAAACTAAAATTTATTAAAGTGGAACAATTACTTACTATCGAATATGAGTTTAGATAGTAAGTACATCTATTTTGGTTAAGTATTAAGCCTTCTAAATTCAAATTAAGGAATTTAACTTATAAGATTAAATTGGTAATTTGGCTTAATAAAATCTAAATTTTCTATTTGTTTATTGAAGATTATGTTTTAAAGTTTCCATAGAACATAAAATCATCAAATTCTGATAAGTATTGGCTAAGTCATAGCCAATACAAGTTTTAGAGTTAATAATTATAGTTTAAGGTGATTAGTGAGTGATTAGTGAAATTAATCACAAAATCACTAATCCAATTACACCACAAAGTTTTATTCGACTTTAGGAGTAATCAAAAACTAAAATTACTCAATTTGGAATATTAATTATGTAAATATTCACTAATCATATTTTAAGATGATTAGGGTTGATTAAGAGATCTAACTATTGGATCTAAAATATTTTTATAGTTTACTCATAATTAGGTCTTCTTGATCAAAAGGGTATAATGTAAGACCTAATTTAAAGTTAAATTGACCAAGTTATGGTCGATTGAAGTTCTAAGGTTAATTAGTGTAATTAAGATTAGGTCCTAAAAGTGATTAAGCAAATACTAATCCAAATAGAAAATTGAACATTACTAGGTTGTTCTAGAGGTCCTACTGATCACTTTAAGGCCCATATTGGGTATATTTGGGTTAATGGTTAAAAAGTTATGGTTATTTAAAATTATGTGGCATTTAGGGCAATTATGGGGGATCCTAAATGTCGCTAAGTGATATACAGCTCCAAATACAATTTTAATAGTGCCAAAATGTTCCTCTATTTTTGCTGATCACAATGGTATATTTATTTGCATAATTTAGACATGTATTTTGTAAGATATGGATTCTTAAAGTTTGGGATTTAATTGATTTAATTTAATTGCACCTATATTAATTTTATTATATAATTATTAATATTCCTCTGTTTAATTAATAAATTTCTATTTTTGATTAATTTATATCTTACTGTTGACAAAGAGTGTATAAATAAAATAACATACATATACATATATATATATATATATATGCACATAAATAAGCTAGTATTTCATACATTATTTAAGAATACATTCAAATATATATATGTACTTAATATATATATATATATATATATATATATATATATATATATAATTTATCTTTTCTACAAGCAGAGGGCTCACCAGGGACATGTGGCACTCAAGGACATGTGCCCTGCACTTGCACCACGCATCATGACCAAAAGGCAACAGCGTGACTATTAGGCCCCACTGAAGTCTAGTCAGCTCCCGAACCGGACCGGATCATGGTAGGGACAAACCGGTAATGATTGACCCAGTTCGATAGTTCGAGGAAGACCCTTCATCTTCCTCAATGGCTCGTGGTTTTAGGGTTTGCAAAAGAAAAATGATCAAAATGCCACAATCGATAGACTGATAATGCAATAATCGAAAGATCAACAATGAAATGACAAAATATAGGAATGAGGTATTACCTGATTGCTAATTGACTGGATCAAGATCACTTTGACTTCGTCGACTACAACTTAGATTCAACTGTGAAAACTTGAGGCATGGAGTTAGCTATTACACTTAAAGGAGAAGGTAGGGAGGCCGAAGAGCTGCGAGGGCACCTAGTGTCACAGCAGAGCGACGCGTGTCTACCCTCGCGACACGTGTAGAGTTTTCCCCCCGACACGCAGAGAAGATGGGCGATTGCCATTGGATCTTTGATCGGATGGATCCGAAGATCCGTCCAATCAAATGGAGGGTTTAATTAAAATCATGACGACATTATATTTAAATGGACAGTGCCGTTAAATGCATAAGAAAATATTAATAATTAATTAATAAAATCTGATTTTTATAATTAAAATTAATTACTTAAATGTACTCCAATAATTCTCAATAAATCACCCCTAGCTAATTGAAGGGCGAGGAACACAACTGCGCATTCAAATTTTTGATTCAATGACTATTTAATTATTTGATTTTTTTCAGGGTATTTAAATAATATTAAAATATTCGATGAAAATCCAATGACTTTCAAATGCCTCCAAACTTCACCCCTAGCTAATTTGGGGTGGTGAACAAAATAGTGAAGTCAGATTTTTGATTTGAGGTCAAAATAAATAGGTCAATTTCCAGGGTTTCTAAGAAGTTTTAAAATTAGGATTTGATCCATTTGATTTTTAATTTAGACTGGATCTTAGATGTGAGTTCCAAAATGACTTAATTAAGATGCTAGAATCTTTATTAGGACTTGGATTAGTCCTAATTGATCTAAGTAACAATTTAGATTATTACAAGTTATTACTTTGGTCAATTAGGCCTAAATCAAATCCTAATTATGATTCTAGTGCTCTAATTAAATCCTTAGGAGTTCACCACAAAGTTATAGTCTAAATTAAGAGTCAAATAAATCAAATTCTAATTTTGGGAATTTTAGAAACCCTAGAATTTGACCTATTTAAAACCTCAAATCGAAAATTTGACTTTTCCATTGCGCTCATCACCCCAAATTAACTATGGGTGATGTTTTAGAAGCATTAGGAATTCGTTGGATTTTTGGCAAATATTTTAAATACCCTGGAAATTAGAAATTTAAATACTCATCGAAACCAAAATCCAACTTTGCCGTTGCATTCCATACCCTTGAATTAGCTAAATGTGAAATTTTAGAAATTTTTGGAAGTCGTTGAATTTTCTCGAATATTTTATTATATTTAAATAAGCATAAAATATGAAAAATAAATTCTCGTCAAAATCAAAATCCTACTTTGCCATTGCGTTCCTCACCCCCAAATTAGCTAGGGGTGCAGTTTTGGAAAATTTTAGAGCTTGTTTAATTGTTTAATTTTGAATAATTAATTATTAAAAACAAAAAATTCCACGGAGCTTCCTCTGCTCGATGCGCGGCTATGGCTGCGTGAGGTTGCAAATCACCTCCTAAGTTCCTAAAAACATCCTAATTTTAATTTCTTTTTGGATCCTAAACTTCATTGGTATCATTTGGATCTATCATAGAGCAGAGTAGCAACTTCATCTTCTTCATTTATGCTTCAAAATAATCTATAAAGGTACCATCTATTTTTCTTTAAACTTGAATTAGGGCTTGTAATTTATTAAGTTATCTGCAAAATTAGGAGGCGTATTTGGTATCAATAGAAAGGTTTCGATGAGAGCTTTCCATTGATATATGGCACACATCGTGAGAATATCTATGTAAGGAGAAATTTGATCATAAAGTGTCAATTTGTTTTTAAATTCGTGTGGCTACAAAATTATTTAAGAAAATTTTATTTTTCTTCTTTTCTTAAATATTTGCTTATTCAATCAGTTCAAACCTTTAAAACATCATAACTTTGTAATTACAATACCAAACATTATGATCAAATATACCATTTTAATCAGAAAAATATAAGGATTAATATTATATAATTAGTTTTTCTATTTAGAGATTAATTTCATTAATTATTATTTAAACTAATTAAACCCCTTAATCATAAAATTTGATTAATTCATAAATTAGTAAATTTAGCTTCAAATTATATGATTCAATATATCGTTTTGATTAGGAGAATGTGTAGAATACTAATCTACAAGAATTTTAGTTCTTATAATTATATTTCATAAATTTTCTTATTTACTCTAAAAAAATGATTAGTGAAAATTAAGCTCTTTAATTATCTAAAATTAGAATTTCAAATTGCTGATAGCTTCTAGTGTAGTGTAGAATATAGTGGTGAAGTAATTTTTTAATTTGGTAATTAATTTTGGTAATCACCTACTAATCACCATAAATCTTAATTAATGAAGATTAGCAAAATTAGTGATCCAAATTGAGTGATTCAAGTTTTTAATAGTTTATAAAGTATATTAGAATCTACTGGTGTGATTTTTTAGTGATTATATGATTAATTTCACTAATCATTCACTAACTCTTAACCCTAATTAGGTCATAATTGGACTAAATTAGGTCCAAATTGGGTCTACTCCTGGTTAAAATAATTAGTGGGTTATAGGAAAGCTATAGCCACTGAATTTGCTAATTTTGAACATCAAATGAAAAAGTGAAGTTTTTGACCCTATTTATAAGACCCTAATATACATAAATAAACCTTAAAATTAATTTGGCCATAACTTAATCATTAGACCTCAGAATTTAGTGTTCTTATACTCTATGAAATTCTTGAATAGTAAGAATTAATAAACTGCATAAATTTTTAAACATCATTAGGTAAAGTTGCCATTTTTGCTCTTATGAGTCAATTTCCTTAAATTAAGCTCATAAGGCTCATTTCTTATCCAAATTTGGTGTTTTTACTATCTATCTTCATGTTAAATAGTAAGTAATCATTTGCCACTAATAAATTCCAATTTAGAGCCCTAAATCAAAAAATAGTTTTTTAGACCCTTAAGTAGGGGCAAAATGATCATTTTATCCAAATTTAGGTTTAGGTGCTTTTAAACTTTAGAATCATTTTCCAATCACTAAAATCAATAATTTAAATATTAGATTTTTAGGAGAAATCCTAAGTCATTCTTAGGTAATTAATTTAAGTATCATAATGTGAGATTCATCTCACATTATGTCCCCTCTAAGCTCTAATTTTATTCTTAAGTAAAATACTAAGCTAACTTTAAGCTCCATGATGTGAGATAAATCTCACATCCTGCCTTCCTTTTTGTCTCCTAATCCTTCTCTTAAACTTTCAATTCAGCTTTAGTTAGGATTAGAGCTTGAGTGTTTATCTTAGTCCCTTAAGATTTTCCTTAAGAATTAGGACTAAAACATATGTTAGATTTTATCTATTAAGTAAATTAGTTACTCGATGTGTGAAACCTTAGTTTTACTAATTTATAGATTTTCATAGTTAGTTTATGACTATTTGATCTTTCAACCTTAGATAAGATTAGAGATCAATCCTATTAAGTTTGACTTTCCTTAATAGGATTTGCCTTAATCTTAATTCATGAGATTGGGTTTTAAATTTAGTTCTTTAAGACCACCTTTGGATTAAGTGATTAAACCTCAATATTTGGTGTTTAATCCTTAATCCTTCCATCTTAATTTGGGCTTAATCAAGATGGGCTTGGGTTGCTTAAATCATCAAAGTAGGTAGATTGATTTACTTATTTAACCTATATAGTCGACATTGATTTAATAAGATTAGAACCTGATTAGTTTTAATTGTTTTCAATTTATAAGGTTGTAAATCTGAGTTAGACTTGATAATAGGAATTGGAGATCCCGAATTTGTGTAACTTAGAGTAGATAGAATGAATAAATTAAATAAAAATGGATATCACTTGTGTTTTAGTAGAGTCTCTTGCTCACTTTGAAAATTGATGCTTTACTTACATTATATTTGAACTTTATACCTTGGACATATGTGGTGAATATAAGATATTTGATGAGTATCTTATGTAAAATATTGAATTGCATGAACATCAACTGCATTTTCATCAATGCTTTCAGCTTTTTGAATTTCTTTTTAGTTTAATAGAGTGTGATCTAATTAGTATGCCTCTTCTATTCCTTGCTTTTTCTTTAGTGTAAACTAAGCTTAGGTCCAAGATTGGCTAGGATGGTATTTGTCAGTCTACTGCAATGTCAAACCAAGTCTAGTCCTAAGGTGGCCTAGGATTGTATTCATTAGACCTTTCTTTCCCTTGCTTTTGCTATAGTATAGGCCAAGCATAGATCCAAGATTGACTAGGATGGTATTTGTCTATCTACTGTAATGTCTTACCAAGCTTAGTGTTAAGGTGGCCTAGGATGGTATTCGTTAGACCTTCCTTCCCCTATCTTTTCCATGGCTTGTTTAGCCAGCTCTCTAATATGGTGGTACTAATTTTAGGTGCACTTTTACTTTTGGTTCTTTTGCCTTAGCTCTATAGGTTAAGTGAGATATTGTACATATTTTCAGTTCAGATGGCTTATTTTGCCATAGTGGTTCTTCAATCTATATTACTAGTTTTAGTTTGCTTTACTATATTTCAGCATTTGCACATTTACTATTTTCTTAGTTGCTAGCTTACTTATATTTTAGAATGCTAGTCTTGCTCGCTTAATTATATATATATATATATATATATATATATATATATATATATATATATTCTAGGATGTTAGTCTGGCTTTCAGTTATCTAAATGTTTTACATATTCTTTTACTTTATGTTAATTAGCATAAGTTTATATTAATCATAAGCATGTTTAGGATGAGTTTTTCTTTCAGTTATTAGTATTTATTCTTTAATTTATGCCTAACCTTATTTTAGCTATAATTGGAGGTATGTGCTTACATCATCTTTTGTTTAAGTTATAAGCTTCTTAATTATAGCTTCCTGTTCTTTTCATTTGCTTTCTTGCTCCTATATATTGTGCTTAGTTGTTAAGTTTATGGTGATATCTAAATTAACATAATAATATACCAGCCTAAAATGTACTTAGACATTTTGTCTAATTAAGATTTTCTTTTGTTAGATGGGGCCCTATTATTATGAAACCAATAATGATAGATTCTGAGCTGTTTGAAGTTGTGGAGCTTTCTAAAGACCAGATTTAGGAGGAGGATCAAGCTACTGGAGAACCTTAGTTACTTGCTCATTTACTTCTGTTACTTATGGGGATGAGCATTTATTTCATTTCAGCTTTTATCCTTAAATATGTTGTAATAATACAGATTTATTTTGTATTTTCTTTTACTGCACTTATTCTGAGTTGTATATTTCTTCTACTGTATTGTGATAGAATGGATATTATATTTTGCTTCCACACTCTATTCATATTTCTTGTATTTATCATTTAGTGAAATATTTGATAAATGTGAAATTCTTTAATTATATTAGATTAGAAGAAAATTCCTAATCTAGCCATAAGTGAGGAAATTTTCATTTTGTGACTTCTTCGCCATAATCATGTTAACTTAAGAGTTAACAGGACCACGGTGGAGCCGGGGTGCCACAGTTTGTATCAGAGAACTCTATAAGGTGTCAGATTAGAATTTACAGTACTCTCTACCTAATGGATTATTCTTCTACCATACAATCACTAAATGAATACTTGAAAATATCCATATTATCATAATCAAACACTCAAAATGAAAGGCATGAGATGGAAAATCCTTCCATAAATAGTGAAACCTAAGTAAAGACTAATTTATAAAAGTGATAAATAATTTAATACCTAAATGAACGTTCATAATATTTCTAGGATCAAAGAAACTAAAATGTTAAATCTTGACCTTTATACTAAGAGGTTTGAAGACAATATTAATAATTCAACTGTCAAATAGATCAAAGATATAGAAAATTCAAAATTTGTGTACTAAATGAACCTCTTCAGTACACCATCTCTAGAAGACTAGATCTTCCTCATTTGAATAAATAGTGACTTAAAGTGCATAGGATCTATCTTAGAAGTAATTGAGTATTCCGATTATATTCTTGATGAACTAAATAGCTTCTCTTTTAAAAGAAGATGCAAAAACTTGAGGGAATACTGCTTCTTAGGAAATCTCCTAGAATTATAGAAGAAAGCATTGTGGTGTTATATACACTAACTTTACTCTCTGTCTAGATACTAGATACCTATGATAAGATCTTTATCAATTTAGCCTGCTATGTTATACTTAGCGTCTTTTCTGTTGTAATAAATTTATCCTTTAAATAATGAGAACCCAAGAAGTATTGTTGCTCTTCTTTCAAGACTAAAAAAAAATTAATCATATTAATTTCAGAATGAATCCTGCAACTTCTCTCCTCAACACTGCTGATTCATCGAATAGAAATACCGATGAAGTTACTTTGTTCAGAAATATGGTAACTACCATATTAGAAAATTAGATCCAACAGATAGTGACTATCTAGAAACTAGTATTAGCTCTTAATACTGTGAGTACTGGTACCTCTTTTGCATCCTTTACTCCTCATACTCTTCATACCTCTCATCTAACTACTAATGAGTTATTTAGTAACTTCTTAAGATTGAGACTTCTAATCTTTAATGGAAACTTTTCCCCCTCAGATACTAAGACTTGGCCTAAGTCAATCAAAAAGGATCAAAAGTGCAAGGCTTATCAAAAGGAAGCTAGCACATCAACAAAACCAATCCAAGGGTGCACTAGACCTTACCCTTATGGAGTGTGTCATCATTATGATCATCTCTATTTTACGTGTGGTGGTCGAGGCCATGGATATCAATAGTGCAACGCTAAAATGATAATGGATGGAGTTTTAATTAATCATTCTCATCAGAATAAAGTGTTCCATGACACCTGACTTAAAAGTATAGAATCAAGGATGATACTAACATTACTGCTGCCTACAGAAGAGTATCTAGCTATTAAGGAGCAAATAGGTACTCCTAAACCTCAAGTACAAGATTTCCTAGGAATAAAAGAAATTAATAACAATATTATCTCAAGTACACATATTCAATCCCATCAATGCTTTCAACCTTAAAGTTTTATTATTTCATATAATTTCAATTTGAAATGATTTAACTGTGATTATTATTTAATTTGAATCTTACATGTAAGCATAATCTTGTACTCGAGATGTCTTATCCTTTATTAGATGATTTCCTTTTTCCTTAACTTAATTCAATCAAACCTTAGATTCTCTTGGCAAAGTCATACTGTTGTGACTTATAGAAATAACTCTTCTTCTGAGAATCGACTTACCCAATTTGGGTGAATAACATCCCACCATTTAGTATAAACTTAGAGCTACAATCTTATAAAGTTTTAAAGCAATTTGAAATAATCAAGTTCTAATATAATTTAATCAGTGATGCTTATATAAGTTAAATAATAAATCAAATGTCTTAATTAATGATTTTAATTAAGCAAAACTAATTTTGATTAAGATAAATCAAGATTGAGCGATTAAGAGTTAAACTCTAAAATGTTGGGTTTTAACCTCTTAATCCAAAGGTGCTAAGGACTAAGGGTATAAGGTTAATCCCGACTCTCATGGACTATATATTAAGGCCCTCTTACTAAGCATAATCAAACTTAATAAGGTGGATCTCTAGTCTTAAACTAAAGTTTAAATACAACATAATCATAATAAGGGATAAAATCTAAAAACTAATAAACCAAGGTTTCATCCCTTGAGTAATATATTCACCAAATGAATGAAATTTAACATAAATCTACAACTAAGCCTTAAGGAAGATTCTTAAAGGCTTAAGAAATGAGATACTAAAAGGAAATTACATAAGGAATGATTCAATTGTTAAGCATTAAAGTTATTTACATCTTTGCTATATACATTTACTGCTTTTGAGAACTTAGGGATGACATAATGTGAACTTAATTCCACATTATGAAGCTTATAATTTTACTTAAGAATTTCTTAAGGGAAAAATTAATATTTGCCTGGAATTTACTTTAATAAGTTCAAGAGATCTATAATATAATCTAAATCACTTAATGCATTGATTTTACTAAATAATTCAGGTTTCCATGGTATAAGAATACTTAAACCAAATTTGGGGTAAAATAACCATTTTGCCCTTACTTAAGGGTCTAAAATGCAACTTTATGAATTAAGGTTCCAAACTAAAATTTATTAATGCTAAATAATTACTTACTGTCTAATATGAAGACAGACAGTAAGTACACTCAATTTGGCCAAGGATTAAGGCTAATGAGCTCAAATTAGGATATTAGCTCATTAGGGGCTTATTTATAATTCTACTCAGGAAAATATAAATTTTGTGTTATAATTATGTTCTTTATTTCCTAAGAATTCCATAATGCTTAAGATCACTAAATTCTGAGATCATTTGGCCAAGTTATGGCCAAAACAAGATTATGGTCTAAATTTGTAATTTAGGAGATTAAAGAATATGTCCAAAAAGCTAAATTCTTTATTTGTTGTTCAAATTCAGCAAACTTAGTGGCTATAAACTCCATATAGCACACCGAGTACAATGACTATGAGTTCACCCAATTTGGACCACATTTGACTAAGTTAGGTCCTAATTAGGGTTTATGGTAATTAGTGAGTGATTAGTAAAATTAATCACAAAATCACAAAATCACAAAATCACAAAATCACAAAACTAAATTCACCACTGAGTTTTATCCTACTATAGGAGCTATCAGCAACTTGAATTTCTCAATTTGGGTAATTAGCGAGGCTAGTCATCACTAATCAAAATATGAGGGGATTAGTACTAATTATGAACACTAATTACCAATTCTAAATATTTTTGCAGTTTAATATTTTGCACATTCTCTTGATCATAATGCTATATTGGATCATCTAATTTGGAGCTAAAATGGCTAAGTTATAATCAATTGAAAATCTAGGGTTTAATAGTGTAATTAAGGAAGGTCCTAAAAGTTTATTAGTAAAAATACTAATTAAACAATAAATTAAATACTATC
The DNA here is from genome assembly GCA_016760335.1 of Gastrodia elata. Taxonomy (NCBI): domain Eukaryota; kingdom Viridiplantae; phylum Streptophyta; class Magnoliopsida; order Asparagales; family Orchidaceae; genus Gastrodia; species Gastrodia elata. The sequence goes on along the minus strand of CM028686.1, from coordinate 16,836,059 downwards.
ATAATATTTCTTATAATTTTTATGAGCAAAATGAGATATATATTTGCTATATTTGAACATCTAGATTAAAAGATATTAACGTTTAAAGTTCTAAATATTATTGAATTAATTTAAGTTAATTTATCATTTTAATAAATCCTAATTCTTAATTTTTAAGTCAAACGGCGGGGGGCCTGGTTGAATTGAATCATGCACGGGCCCATATGGCATTGGTTAAGCGGGCCAACCCAAGATGAAAATGGACGGGCTAGCCCATCATGGGGCAACTGGGCTTATGGCGAGATTAAATGCGGTCCAGCCCAGCACGGAGCATTGGCCTTACGATGTGAAAGAATGCGGCCTAGCCTAGCATGGGGCAACTGGACTGAGATGGACTCGATTTGGCTCGGGGAAAATCTTCTTCCCCGGCACCATGCACGAAAGGAGAAGTTATAGTTGCAGCATGAACGAAAATTGAGCTTTATAGAGCTCGATTACAAAATAATCACGCATTCAGATTGCTAAATTAAATGCTTGAATGATAATAGACAATGCTATCGATAACAATTAAAATGCAATTTTAGAACTTGAATTTGAAGAACGGGGAGGATAGGTACCTCTTTGGGTTTGAGTGTCGAGACCGATAGAGGCCTTGGGAAGACCTAACTTCAATCTTCATTGCTTCTAAAAGGATTTTAGATGAGAGCGAGAGTTTGAAAGAAGTTTAGACCATGAGTTGAGGTGGTGGAGGACACTTGAAGGTTTGTCGCGGCTGCGTGTCCCAAAGAGGTGTCGCGTGCCTTAGCTTTGGGAAGTATGAGATCGGGGTCATCCAATCAAACAGCCTAATTGAACGATGCAGGGAAGCGCCGTTCCATCTAACAGGCCTGACCAATTAAGAAACTCAACATGTTACGATAGAGCTCCAGTAGCGGGTCCCACCTGCTATTCAATTTAAAAATTTAAAAATTGTTTAATTTTAATCACATCAAAATTTCTAATTAAAATTGGACTATTTAATAGGCTCAGAAAAATTCCATTAATTTGCCCCTAGCTGATTGAGGGGTGAGGAACGTAATGATAAAGTCAGATTTCAATTTTGATGAATATTTAATTTTCCTATTTTTTGTAGTATTTAAATATATTAAAATATTCTACAAAAATACAACGACTTTAAAATGCTTCCAAAATATCATCCCTAGCTAATTTGGGGGTGATGAGCACAATGACAAAGCCATGTTTTAGATTTGAGGCTAAATTAATTAGGTTATTTTCCAAATTATCAAAATTTCTAGAATTAAGGTTTTGATCCAGATGACTTCTGATTTGGACTAAAGCTTTAGTATGTGCTCTTAATAACTTATTAAGAGTAATAGAGTCAAGATTATGACCTAATTAAGTCCTGATTAACTAGGGTAATACTTTGGGTTATTACAGACTCTCCCAATTAAGAATAATGTCATCATTGACAACACTTAAGTAGGAAGAACGATGCATGAATAAAATAAGTAAATCATAAACAAAAAAGTTGAGGAAGTACCAGGATTATCAAATAGCCTCAGGTACTTTAATTGCATATCCGACTCTTTCTCCCAAGTGACTTCTTCAGGAGAATGATTCTTTCATTAAACCTTGACCATTGGGATTGATCAGTTTCTTAACTATTTCTCATCCTTTCCTAGATTATGATAGGTTCCTTAATGAACGATAGGTCCAGCTGGATTTCTACTAGGGGAATGAAGAACAATTGATGAGGTTCTCTCAGGCATTTCCCAAGTGATGAAATGTGAAACACATTGTACTATAGAAAAGTCATCAAAAAATTCTAGCTTGTATGTTGAAGATCCAGCCTTGGATATGATTTTGAAAGGTTCAACATATCTTAGATTGAGCTTCCTAGCTACTCTAAAATGACAAATACCTTTCATAGGGCTTACCTTCAGGTATACGAGATTACTTTCCTAAAATTCAAGAGGATGATGATGAGAGTCATGGTACTTACTCTGTTGGTCCCGAGCTATCTGAATCCTTTGCTGAATGAGTTTGGCTTTCTTGTTAGTCTCTTCTAGAAGTTCAGACCCATACAACTGAACATCTCTAGTTTTAGACCAAGACAACAAAGTAGAGCACTTGCACCCATACAACACTTCATAAGGAGCCATTTTAATGCTCGACTAAAAAGTATTGTTGTATGCAAACTCTACTAGAGGAATATGATCCTCCCAAGAAGAACACAAAGTCTACACAGATCTTCAAGAATTTAATTTACTCTTTCAGTCTGGCCATCTGTTTGAGGATGAAAAGACGTGCTTATTTCTAGGGTGGTTCCCAAATCTTGATGCATTACTTGCCAAAACTTCAAAGTAAATATATTATCTCTATCAAATATGATCGATTTGGGAATACTGTGCAGCCTGACTATTTCCTTAATACCCAACTTTATGAGCATCTCAATAAAATTAGTCTGACAAATAGGAATAAAGTATGCTGATTTGGTAAGATGATCCACAATGACCCAAATTGCATCAGCACTAGATCTTGTGCGAGGTAATACCATCACTAAGTCCATCAAGATGTCGAACCACTTCCATTCAAGAATCTTCAATGGGTGTAAAAGTTCACCAGGCTTTTGGTGTTTGGCCTTTACAAGACTATAAGTGTAACAACCCTAGTATGGTTACCTATCAATTAGTGACATAATTGACTATAATCTTCTTCCATTACTTTTATAATAGTATTAAGAGCCTCCATTTCAATTTTCATGAGATTTGGAGATCGTGTGGCAATTTCCAACATTTCTTAATTTCTGATAATTCTGAGAATGCCTAATTTATTTAGACCTCAAAATCGAAAACAGAGTCTGCCATTAGACTCACCACACCAAATTAACCAGGGGTAGTATTTTGGAACTATTTGGAAGTCGTCAAAATTTCCCCAAATATTTTATTAATATTTAAATACTCAATAAATTAAGATAATTAAATTGATTTACGATAAAAAATGTATTTGCATTTTTGAGTTTCTCACCCCTCAATTAGGTAAAGGTGAATTTTTGATATATTTTGGAGTCTATTTTATTATTTTATTTTGAGTAATAAAATTAAGTGTATTTAATTAATTAAATTAAGTAATAAAATAAATAATATATATATATATATATATAATAATTTTAAATCCAATGGCTAATACTAGAAAAGGCGGGGATCCCATGTGTAGCCCCGAACACGGGACGACCATCCAAGCTAATCCGGGCTATTCTGTGTTTTCAAAAAATGATCTAATGGCCATGATTAGATCCATTGTTTCCTTTGCGATCTAGCTATTGGATCAATTCACGGAACCAACGGCTGAGGGTCAGAGACTGTACATCCTTGTCCTCCGAGCAATTGTGTGCCTGTCAAAGCGCAGGCCGCACTTTGTCCTCCTCCAGCTTGCCTCTTTTGGGTTAATTAACCTCTGCCATTATTCTCCTCACCTTGTTTGGCACTTGTGGAGGAGTTGGGCAGAAGCTGGGAGCAACTGGGCAGCTAACGAGGGCTCTTCAACCGATCACTGAGATTTAAACTTCTTCCACCTCCAGGTACTCATCTAACTATCCTCCTCCAAATTTAATTGTGGTTTAACCTATTTGGCATCCTTAGGAATCGATCTGAGTTTTGATCAGGCTCAATCGAGCTTGATCGACTGGTACTGTCTTATTGGATTCAACGGTGAAACCTAGGTCCATTTCCTTGAGACCTAGGGTTTGGTCTTGTTGACGCCACCGTTGATCCCATGGCCTAGTTTTTGGCTTGCAAAGTTGGCCTTGGCAAGGGCTTTCCATCAAGGTGTGGGCTCTACCGGGGGACTGCCGGAGTCAACTTGGGACTTAAACCCTAGTTCGATCCCTTCGGGTGCTACACGGGCATGAAGCAGTTCAGTCGGTTCATGTCTTGACTTGGGATTCCTTGTTGAACCGGGCCGGTCTGGCTCCACGCAATCACGGGTCTGAGTCGTTGCCCGATGGGTCCCGTTTTGACACGCGGCTCCCGTGTGGGATGATGCGTGTCTGGCGGCGTGTGGTTTTTCGCGCGCCATTAGCCGTATTCTCCCATTATCCGCACTCGTCATTTCTTAATTTTTGCTCCATGATAATTAGTGCCATGCATTTATTTCTGTAATACAATAAATCAAATGATTTAGAATTAATTATGAATGATTAAATGCAAATTTTAATACCATTTTGATCGCAAGAACAGATTAATACTATGCAATTAATTTCTATTTGAGTGAATGTATGATTTAATCATTAATTTAGATTAATTTAATTAATTTTAATTCTTGCATGTGACATAACTTGATAAATAGGTGTCCAAATTTAATATTTAAATAGCACATTTCACTCACAAAAATGTGAGGAATATTAATATAAAATCAAATTTAAGATTGAAACCATAATTTTCTTAATCACTATTTAACCCTAATTAGGAGTCCTCCCATACCCGTAAAATCCAATGCTATCCAAAATTGACATACTTAGTGTCATTTTACTTATTATGCTATAAGGATTGCATATTAATGTATATTATTTCATTTGGACAATGTTTAGTTATTTTAGGTTTCTGGCTCCTAAATTAAGGTAATTTTGATTATTCTTCTAACTTCATAATTTCATATTTTTTGTATGTTTGAACTTTAGGGTAGCTACCTTGTAACATTTAATTATTTCCCATGTTACTTCAATTGCATGTTTAGAACTTAATTTTCTCATATTAGATGATTCTTTATTTAGCAAGCTGATTGATTCAACCTATAATCTTAGAAGAGATACCTTAGGATTTAGTATATAATATATTTTACTTGTGATCTAAGAAGTTGTAAGATGCCTAATCAAGTGTAGTAACTTTAATGTTTGTGTAATTATAAGTTGTGAATCAATTAAGATTAGTCCTAAGTAACTAGATTGAATCCTAGTTCACTTCACCTTAGTTCTTAAGTCCTCCCTTAAATCCTTTAAGAACTCATATTAGAAGTTCTAAATTCATTAGAATAGTTTAGGAATGCTATTGATTTTATTAACCTCTAACTTCTAGAAATTGTAGAGCTTGTAGCTTACAATCCCTTCCTCTCCAATACACTTAGATCTTTCTTAAACTATTCTAATCTAGCTAGATTAGTAGTTGATTTTTAAATAAGATCTTTTTAATTTAACCTAATTAGATGAGTTTAGTGAATATAACCTTTACTCTTTACTTCCTTAATTGTAGTGTTTACTTAAACCTACCTTTCCAAACTAATATCCTAAGCCTTGATTTAGTTAACTTACTAGAATCTTATGGTTTAGTATAATGATAGGAGTAGTTTCATTTTAGTATTTATACATATAAACTATTTTGTCATCTCATAGATTGAAATAAAACTATTATTTTCAAAACCCTAATTATGACTATTACTTATAATTAACTTGAGATCAGTATCTCAAAGTTAAATGGGAGCTCAATTAGCTCCAATCATTAATGAGATCATTAAAATTAGATAACATTGGGTATTACATAGTTGTAATTATTGAATTTTCCTTGATTACTTGCTTAGCTTTGAACTTTATTCACTTGAATCATTTATATAAGACATTGTGCATAAATAAAACTTTCACATTAAAAGTTTGGGGGTTTACACTGTTGGTTAAGCCAAGGGCAGGCTAATTAGGAGTAATAAGGAGACCTCACATTCTTGGAGGGTGAATGTGAGTGTTATTTGTTATTTACCCCACTTTCTTTTACTTGTTAAATGAATGTGTTTAACTCCTCGCTTCATTTTGTATTTGCCCGCAGAATGAATACTTTCATAAAATAACTCTAATTAATTAAAATATGAGATCTTCTACCATCTTATTGATTAGTGAAGACTTATCATAGCTTTTAGTTATATTACTTTCTATTCTATACTATGTGAATCTTAGACTAATAGTCTAAGATCTTCTTTCAATTTCTATACTTTGCATTTTCCATATTTTTAATACTGTACTTTACTTATTTACATCTTATTTATACTATACTGATTGTTGTTATATTTTCATTTAAATACTTCACTATTTACTTTTCTTACTTAGCATAATTCCATTGAACATAAACATATTTCATTTCATATACTTTCATATGCACACATTAGTATTTTTCTAACCTATTTAGGATACTTTTACCCTTACTTTATTTGTAGGCTAGAATATCTATACTTGTGAGTATTGACAAACAGAAATACACGTTTGCGTTTTCACGCAAGTGTACTTGGTCTAAAATAATAAGTGGAAAGTTTAATTTCCAAGATTTATCGAACCTCAGGGAATGTGGGTTCTGGTACCAAGTTTTATTTTCTTTCACTAATGCTTAGATGACAAATTTGGTTGATTTTGTTGGTTCCTAATACAAAAGCCCTTAAGTAATGATACGGTATGATTAAAAAGGAGAGAGTTCAGATTTCATTGCAATATTAGCGAGGGTTGGTTATAAAACTTTATTGTTTAATGTATATGTTCAATTTAATTGCTTTATTAAATCAAGTGAACAGCATTGGAATTGGAGTACCCTCCAATTACATTGGGTTCAAGTTTAGTGCACCTAGAAAACTCCTTTTGGGTTCTCCCTTAGCACATAAACTCTTATGAGATCATGATCTATTAATTGGATTCTGATTCTCTATGTCTAGGTTACCAAAAGATATCTTTTAATTATGATGGTCTCACAGGCACTACTTTTATGAATCATGCATTATGCGCTTCACACGTAGTTTAGCTAGATGGGAGGATGCATTGGGTCAATGGACTATGTCACATCATCCATTGAAGTTCCCAATGTCCTCTCATCCCTTCTACTTTGCTGAGCAGCAGAGCAAGGTTAATGGAGAACTTGGTTCTCAAGCGTCAATCTCTTGAGAGAGCTATTAAGGAAGGGTGCAAGTGAAATTGAGAATTTTGTCACATAATTTTTAGCTCTACTTGAACTACCTTCCTTGCTCTTACCCAATTGATGAGCATTAGAACACAAGGTCTTTTAAATAAAATAATTTAGATTTCAGTTCATCCAAGCATTCATTTCAATATTAAATTCAATGACAAAAACATTTTTTCATTACATTCAAACAATGTCCTCATACCAATTATCCCTTACATATTATTATAACTACATCTCAACCCTCTCCAAGGGGTTCTTAGCCTTCCATTACTAAGTAAGAAAGAGCATACATAGAAAGAAAAGTGAACATCGCCATCAGTTCATGGTAAGAAATAAATCAATGGAGCTTAGGAGAAATATAAGGAATCAGTAAAATCAATGCAGCCTATCTTTTTGATCTTTGAATAACAAAAGCTGGAACCCTTTCAAGGTCTGAGATTGGCCCTTAAATAGGGATGCATTCAGCCTCAAAGCTTTAAATCTATAACTCTTCCTCTTCCTTGAATTCAATCCAATCTCTTTTAATATTTTTATTTATTAAAACCTATTGGGATTCAGCAAGGATTAAGTCATCTATTTTCAAGAGGTTGGGGAAAGCCAAAGGTCATAATTTTGTGGCCTTCCCCATGCTGCCTTAATTGCTATTTTGAAATATCTGGACCGTCCGCTGTTCCATTGCAGTGCGCTGTGGCAACAATGTTCCAAACCTCGTTTCACTGTGGTGCATTGTAGCAGCAGTGCTCCAGACGCTGTTCATGCATGAAAGTTCGCATTCTTTTCATTTGGTCGCTGTAGCATCCGTTGTGGCGCACGGTGGCACGCTACAATGGATAAGCTTTCGGGTTCATAGTTCAATTAGTTCTTCTATAGTTTTATAAAATGAAAATTTACCTGCTGCGGTGCGCAGTGACAGAGAAAGTTGCGTGTTACTGTTCATTTATTTTTTTATAAAGTTTTAATAATTTATTGAGAAATGGTGCTGTGGCACACTGCAACGTGCAAACTTGCGTATTACTGTTCAATTACTTGTTTATAAAGTTTTAATAATTTCTCAAGAAATGGTGCTGTGGCACGCTGCAGCTTGCAATCTTGTGTATTACTGTTCAATTTCTCATCTGTATGATTTTAATTTATCTTTAGCGACAATGATGCTGTCGCGTGCTGTAGCGTACTGTCACGCTACAGCAGTTTTTCTCCAGGTCTGTAGTTCTACTTCCAGGTAAAGAGCTCTTAATGGGCCACCATGGCGCGCTGCGGTAGTTTTGTCCCAGAATTTGGTAATTCAGCCCATGCAATATGTTTTTTTCAATTACCTGAAAAAGCATCATTTTCTACTCAAAGTATAGGGATATATATGGTGATTTGAATGTTTAAGCACTATATTTTTGCTATAAATTCTGGCTATATCACACCCCCACACTTAAATTCTTGCTCGTTCTCGAGTAAGCTCATAAATGTGATTTTCTAAATTTTGTTTCTTTTATTTTGTCTAAGGATTCAATGTGCTAAGCTAATGTATAATAAATTTAGTTGTGAGGTATGCTTTAGTCAAGATTACTTCATATCTCCAAGTTTTTACTACCCCTCCAATCAAGTTCATTTTTCTACACTTCCTACAGGAGCCTAGCACCTCAATTTTTCACTCACCGCATGACACCTTGGCTTTTATTCTCAAATTCCCCCCCACACTTAAGCTTACAAACATTTCATTTTAAGTCCTGGAAACAAATCTTAGTAGACTCATGAACTGAATAAGGGGTGTATAACTTAAGCTCATTTCATCTTTATCTCAAACATACTTGCATCTTAAATCCACACCATAAATTTTTGATATTGAATCCAGAATTTGATCCCATTCAAAAAATTCTTCTTTAAGTTTAATTTTTTGCAAAATTGTAGGTGCGTTATATACGAAATCTATTTTATTTAATAAGAACAAAAATTACAAAGCAGAAAAATTAAAAACATAAAGCAGAAAAAGCACAACCATATCAATCCTCAGGCTCATCTTCCTCCCCCTCGTAGCGATATGAATAATCTGCTAGCCAATCATGGTTCAAAAGTGGCTCTCCTGCAGAGGGTGTGGCAACCTCGACCCATCTGGTCCTCCACTCAAACTCCACTCTTGGAACATTGTTCTGAGAACTTCGTGGAATTTCTTTTGGAAGTTACGTTGCCAAGCTACTTCTCCCTTGAGGTAATGCATGTTACACGCTAAGGAGATGCCCAAATCTTGGTGATGCGCGTACATGTGCATCAACATCCTGTCAGTCGACATCCGGCCAGCTGATGTTGAAGCTTCGCCTTCTTCTCCCCTCCTTTTCTTAGCTTGCGCCCTTTCTTGGGTGTGAGCACTCAAGTTTGTCAGTCCTAGAGGAGTGTGGGGTGGAATCGCAACATTTGTAGAGAGGAGTTTCACTCCTTGGGCCTCGCAAATTTCTGAAATTAGCGACCCAAAAGCAATAGCAGCACATGGCCCAGTTAAGGCATTCTAGAGCTGCTCCTTTATAATGCTAGAGATGAGAATATCTCCCTCCCTTTGTAGTGCACAAAGGAGCAGCGCTCGTGACCGGGTTACCTTGCAGAGATGCCCAGATGGCATCACAAAACTGGAGATAAACACATGCCAAGCATTGCTCAACTCTATGAGGAGTGCACAAGAAATGTTGGCTAAGTTCCCTCTCCAACCTAAATTAGAGCGGGTAATCTCATTTGATATTGCGGCTTGATCGTATTGGAAGCTCAGTAGGTCAAAATAAATGTGGCTCTCCACCTCACCCAATATATACAAACCTTCATTGGCCTTGAGCCCAAACTCCACAGCCTTACCCTTCACAAAGATTTTATCCCCCACCGCATTGATTGCGTTGGCAGACACTTCCTGCACTATAGAGAGGTATGTGGAGTTTGTGGGAGTCACAAAGTGGTCCCATCTCCAGTTCAAAATTTGGTCCAGGTTTACATGGTAAGGGAGATCGAATCCACGCTCAGGGATCAGCTTCCTCTTGATGATGACTTGGTTGAAGCGATGTTCTGCTTCAACCGAAGAGAGCCTTTTTTTGTTGAACACTCCACCAGTTGTGGAGGTTGAAGCTCCCTTGCTTGCAATAGTTTTCTTTCTTGAAGACATATCTCTTTAGATGAAAATAGGGACATATTGAGAGAATTGATGTTAAGAGCAAATGAAGGCTGCTTGAGCTGAAGAGTTAAGGTCTTCAATGAAGTGCAACCTTTAGCCCACTCATCTAAGCCTTTTTATAGAGGATTGATAAAGAAAATGATGGAAGGTTTTTGTTAAGCATACTAATGGCACATTAAGACTTGGTCAAAGGTAGATTCAATGCATGCCATAAGTGTGACTTGATTTTTGCTCAAAGAAAATAAAAATTTTCAGCTTTTCAAACACATTTAGCAGTTTGAGAGTTCCAAGGCGCGCTGTAGCGTCATTGACTGCCTTGGGAATCCAAGTCAATTATTTTTGCTTAAGTTGGGCTTTTTTCGTCGCAGCGCGTTGTGGCTCCCCTTGAAAGAATCATGCTGAGCTATCTACTAGAGTGTGCTGTGGTAATGAAATCTACTGCAGCGTGCAGTGGTGATTAAATTCGCCACAGCGCACTGTAGGGAATAAATCCGATGTGGCACATTGCGGCGGCTTTCAAGCAGAAAATTTTTCAACAAAAATTAAAATTTACTTTCAGAGAAAATATTTTTGGTTGTGATTAAATTTATTCTACTCTTAAAACATGATTTAAATAAAAACAGAAAACTGGGTTGTGTTGCCTCCCAACAAGCACCTTGTTTAATTTCGTGAGCTCGACACGTTCAAGATCAACTTAGATTATTGTCCCTAGGAGGTTTTCTCACCCAAATTTTCGAATGAAATGAGTGAGCACCAACCAAGGTTGGGCTCAAACTCATTAGTTTGCTGTTGGATTCGTTTTGTATCTCACCTTCCTTGTTAATAAGGGGTGCTCCTTTTTTCTTCTTCTTACCTCTCCTAGCCTTTCTCTTCTTCTTTTCTCCCGTAATGTCTTTTCCTCCAAATGGGGTATCATCGTGATCTGTCGAATCTATAGAACTCTTTATCTCCTTCTCTTCTTCCAACTCTCTATTCACTTTCTCCCATTTTGCCTTTACAACTCTTTCTTTAAATAACAAAGGCATTAGATCAATAACTTCCTCTAGACCCTTAACTCTATCTATCATGAATCCCCTTTCAACATCTATGATAGCTCGGAAGCTAATTAAGAATGGCCTCCCAAAAATTACAGTGAATTTTTCACTCCAGCTGTCCCATTCTCAAATTACAAAATTAATGGGGATCACAAAACTCCCTATTCCTACGGGGATGTCCTTAACAATTCCCAAAGAGGTTTGAGATGCAAGATTAGCAAATTCCAAAATTATTAGAGTCTCCTTCATCCCCTTTATCCCTAATTTGGTGTAAATGTGCCATGGCATAACATTAACCGAAGCCCATAGATCACACAAGGGATCTAAAAAAACTTCGCCTTCAATCATGCATGGAATGTTCAGTCTATTGGGGTCACCCCTCTTAGTTGCTACTCTCTCCCTTCCATCATTCAGATTAGGAATTCTTATTGGCTCCATCTCTTCCTCATTATTATGATCAATGCAATTCATCTTCTTAGTGTCTACATTTATAATGCTCACTATTTCTCTAGGATTCAATTCAATTGAGCTAGGGAGCATACCTTGCTGTCTAGTAGACAACTATTTAAAAATTTGTCCTAATTGCACTTCAATGTTCCTTAATGATACCTCAATTCTTTTGAATGGAGGTTTCATGATGGTTCATTGTCATTTTAGTTCATTTCATAAATTGCATTGTCTCAGTTTTAAACGCCCAAAATGACTCTTCTAACCCGGATTCCTGTTTGATTTTCTGATTTTGCTTATATGAATTATTTCCATTGTGCATTGGCCAGTTTTGTTGTTGGGTATTGAGGTTTCCTTGAGCATTTCCCTCGCTCTAAGAAAAGTTTGAATGATTTCTTCATCCTGGATTGTAAAAGTTGGAGTAGGAGTTGTTATGAGAGTTGTTGTTCATGTTATTATTTCTCATAAAGTTTACCTAATTTGTTTGTGTGGGGGCAAATGGATTGTTTAAGTTACAGTATTCACTATTGTGACTCCCCCCACATAACTCATAACTAACCTCATGAACAGCACTAATATTCACATTCTCAATTTTATTAGTTAGAATGTCCACTTACCTTTGCAAGGAGGCCAATTATGTTGATTCATTTAGATTGTTTACCTCCTTTTTATTAGAGTTAAGCCACTCAGTCGGCCATTGGTAAGCATTGTTAGCTATTTCCTCAAGGAGATCAAAAGCCTCCTTAAGGGTTTTATTACTTAATGATCCTCCTGCGGCTGCATCAATGAGGGTCCTTGTGGATGCATTTAATCCATTGTAAAAAATCTGCACTTGCATCCCCAAAGGGAACCCATGATGCGGGCAACGGCTTAAGCAGTCCTTAAAGCATTCCGAGCCATCATACAAGTTCTCACCATGCTCTGAGAGAAGTTTGAAATTTTATTTCTAGCCTGCCGGTCTTGGCGGGTGGGAAATACTTGGCTTGGAATTTCTTTGCCAAGTCATCCCAAGTCCGTATAGACTCACCGGGTAGGGAACTGAGTCAAACTTTAGCTCAATCTCTCAGTGAGAATAGGAATTATCTCAATCCTAAGGCGTCATCGGATACCTCGTTGAATCAAAAGGTGTCACATATTTCCAGAAAATTTGAAATATGTGCATTTGGGTCAACCGATGCCATCCCACTAAATTGATTATTTTGAATCAGGTTTAAAGTGGATGGTTTTAATTCAAAATTATTGGCTTGTATAGGAGGTCTAGCAATGGCATTTGGAACTTTTTCTACTATAGGAAGTGCATATTCTCTAGGTAATCTTCTTCTAGCATTTACCATAGGTTCTGCTAGGTTTATATCTAAGTCTTTCATTAGTAGTTTTTGTTGGTTTAAAATAATTTGCTCTCTCCTAGCTCTCAAATACATTCTATCGATTTTGGGATCGTAAAAGAGTTCGGTAAGATTTCTCCTACTCATGCAGTTAAGGGTTCGCTAGCTAGAACAAGTTTCAGTAATCAATATTCAGCAATAGATATTCACCACAAATGATAGCTGCAATTTTAATAAGATAATATGCAATATTGTTCAGCACTAGTTCTTTTTTTTGAAATTTTACAAATTTTTCTCAAAGCAAGCAAATAAGAAATTAATTATAGTTAAGTAAGAAAATATACAAATAGTTAGTTCTCAATCACTAGTTACTAAAAAATTGTACTTGATACAAAACAAAAACCGTTCCCCGGCAACGACGCCAAAAACTTGACAGACGGAAATACACGTCTGCGTTTGCACGCAAGTGTACATGGTCTAAGGTAATGAGTGGAAAGTTTAATTTCCAAGATTTATTGAACCTCAGGGAACGAGTGTTCTGATACCAAGTTATAATTTCTTTCACTAATGTTTAGATGACAAATTTGGTTGATTTTATTGGTTCCTAATTAGCGATACAAAGAACCTTAAGTTAAGATACGATATGATTAAAAAGGAGAGAGTTGAGATTTCATTACAATATCTGCAAGGGTTAGTTATATAACTTCATTGTTGAATGTATACGTTCAATTTAATTGCTTTATTAAATCAAGTGAACACCATTGGAATTAGAGCACCCTCCAATTATATTGGGTTAAAGTTTAGTGCACTAAGAGAATTCCTTTTGGGTTCTCCCTTAGCACATAAACTTTTATGAGATCATGATCTTTTAATTAGATTAGGATTCCCTATTTCTAGGTTACCAAAAGATATCTTTTAATTATGATGGTCTCACAGGCACTACTTTCATGAACCATGCATTATGCGCTTCACACGCAGTTTAGCTAGATGGGAGGATGCATTGGGTCAATAGGCTATGTCACATCATCCATTGAAGTTCCCAATGTCCTCTCATCCCTTCTACTTTGTTGAGCAGCAGAGCAAGGTTATTGGGAGAGCTATTAAGGAAGGGTGCAAGTGAGCTTGAGAATTTTGTCACATAATTTTCAGCTCTACTTGAACTACTTTCCTTGCTCTTACCCAATTGATGAGCATTGAAACACAAGTTCTTTTAAATAAAATAATTTAAATTTCAGTTCATCCAAGCATTCATTTTAATATTAAATTTAATAACAAAAACATTCTTTCATTACATTCAAACAATCTTCTCATACAAATTATCCCTTGCATATTTTACAACTACATCTCAACCCTCTCCAAGGGGTTCTTAGCCTTTCATTACTAAGTAAGCAAGAGCATACATATAAGGAAAAGTGAACATCGCCATCAGTTCACGGCAAGAAATAAATCTAGGGAGTTTAGGAGAAATACAAGGAATCACCCGGAGGTTTTCTGGGGTTCTCTTTACTCTTCCTACGTTGTCCTCTTGATGCTCCACCATTCATTCTTTGCTGTCTTCTCTTTCTTCCTGTTCTTGGTCCTTTTTTCCACTTGGACAGTTCTCCTTATTTCTCTTCCTGCAGCCTTTCTTTTTGATCTTTGAATAACAAAAGTTGGAACCCTTTCAAAGTCTAAGATTGGCCCTTAAATAGGGATGCAGTCAACGTCAAAGCTTTAAATGTGCGACTCTTCCTCTTCCTTGACTTCAATCCAATCTCTTTTAATGTTTTTATTTATTAAAACCTGTTGGGATTCAGCAAGGATTAAGTCATCTATTTTTAAGAGGCAAGGGAAAACCAAAGGTCACAATTTTGTGGCATTCCCCATGCTGCCTTAATTGTTGTTCTGGAATTTTTGAACCGTCCGCTGCAGCGCACTGCGGCAGCAGCATTCCAAATACTGTTCCGCTGCGGCGCGCTGCAGTGACCACATTCCAAATCCTGTTCCGCTATGGTGCGCTGTAGTAGCAGTGCTCCAAATGCTGTTCCTGAATACAAGTTAGTAACTTTTTCATTTGGTCACTACAGCATCCGCTGTGGCGCGCGATGGCGCACTACAACAGATAAAATTTTGGGTTCACTGTTCAATTAGTTCTTCTATAATTTTATATGATAATTTACCCGCTACTGTGGAGAAAGTTGCGTGATACTGTTCAATTATTTATTTATAAAGTTTTAATAATTCCTCGAGAAATAGCACTGGGGCGCGCTGCGGCATGTCGCAGTGTGCAAACTTGCGTATTATTGTTTAATTACTCATCTGTATGATTTTAATTTATTCTTAGTGACATAACACTGTGGATCGCTGCAGCAGTTTTTCTCCAGGTCTATAGTTCTGCTTCTAGGTAAGGAGGCTGCCATGGCGCGCTACAGCGGTTTTGTCCCAGAATTTGGTAATTCAGCCCATGCAATATGTTTTCTTCAATTACATAAAAAAGCATCATTTTCTACTCAAAGTATAGGGATATATATGGTGATATGAATGTTTAAGCACTATATTTTTATTATAAATTTCGGCTATATCAAGTATTCTTACTCACCCTTTTATTTCAATTATCTTTCTTTACAATTGTCTATTTCCTTTCCATATTTATATGCTTTCATTTTGCACCACTGCTTATACTTATATTGTAACTACTTGTGATATTCAAAATAAATACTAAAATGTTTAACCTAATTTTAAAATATGCTTAGACTATTTAGTCTAACTATCTTTTCTTTTTATTAGCTTTGCCCTATCATATTTAAATGCCAAAACATGATAGATCAGTTGCACTTGGATGCTAGTGGAGCTGGACCAATCGCTTAAAAATTTATTTACTTCTGCATTTACTTGCCTTTGTATTAAATATGAGAGAGATTTACTTTCTTTAATTTCTTATTATTTATTTTGGCATGTAATAATTAAAGTTAATTGTTTTGTTTTTACTATTCTTATGTTGGAATTAGAACTTACTTAAATGCTTGAATTGGATGAATGGATGTTTAAAAGGAATTTAGTTGCATATTTAAATGGAATTTAGTTGCATATTTAAATGGAATTTAGTTGCATATTTAAACGGAATTTAGTTGCATGTTTAAATGGAATTTAGTTGCATATTTAAATAGAATTTAGTTGCATATTTATATAGAATTTAGATGCATACCTAATTGTAATTTAGCTGCATACTTAATTGGAACTTTAGATTTATATGTGATTGAATTGTACAAGTATGTCATGTTCATTCATCCTTATTGTTGCATTTCATTATGTTCATAAAACTAATTGCTACATGTATTTAGTTGCATATATTCCTACTTGTAGCATAATAGTAATTGTACATACATCTCATAAAATCAAATTCATATTGCTTCATGTGAATATTCACCTACTCTTACTTGCAAATGTTATATTCACATGTATGTTACAATCACTTTAAATTCTTATTGCTATATATATGATTGTAACTATCATTTGCTTCAAGTGATTTTAAGTATATTTATTCACATGTTTCATATCTTTTATTCATAATTGTAATCATTCTATTTAAGCATTTTCATTACTTGCATTTTATTATCAATTCATGTTACTCTTTCTTTCATAAATGTTTTGATTTCAATCACTTGATTTGATACATAATGCCTACTTATATTTTATGTGCATAACATTAACATCTTCATACTTATAATTATATTTACTTTAATCACATATATTTGAATTCATATTCATCATATGTATTTTGTGCATTTTCTCTTCTTGTATTTTGCCATCTTAACTTAAGACCCTCTTCTAAGTCTTTAGCGAAATACAACATCTAATGATTTGGGTTAGCTTCCTTTTAATCTAGTAGTAGATGTTGTGGTGACGTACTGATGTTGGGTCAATCTCTTACCCGATGTTGGGGTCGTCACAGTTGGTATCAGAGCCAAGTTGAGAACTTTAAGTTAATATAAAGATATCCATGTATCCAAAAGAAAATAACACAAAAATAGTAAAGACATTTAAATGATATCCTAGGATAGTTAACACATCACTAATCCAATAATTAATTTTAAATTTCTAACTTAAAATCTTAATTAAATTTTACAGATGACTTATAGTATAATTGAACTCGACTCCTTTATTAGATCGTTCTTCCTTTATTGGGAGGATGGTCATTGGTTTGGTTCAACCTATGGTCGTGAGTACTTTGATGTATCCCAAGCTGGAGGTGAAGTTTTGGACAAAATTTTAAAGTATTGTGTGTTCTTAGGCAACTATATCCCACAGTTGGCTAGAGAGTGGATTTCATGAGTCTCTACATCTTTTGAAATCAAATGTTGCCCCAACCACATACGATTCCAAATATTAGACACTGTCTTCAGTGACTATGCCATGGAGTCGTGGTGTCGCACTCATGCAGTATTAGTTCATGGGGGTAGATGTTTTCATCATGCTCCTACCTCTGAAGACTTTGAGTTCATATTTCTTGCAAAGTTTTGTAACCTGCAGTGCTAGTTTCTTTACGCACTAGTTTCTTTAGTAGCTTCTATTTTCTTATGTCTTCTTTTCTTTCCTCCAAATTGTATCTCTTAAATCTTTTAAGTTTAATAAGAATCCCTTTTCTATTTTTCTTCAGCTTCTGATTTATGTTTTCTTTTCTTTATTCAGAATGAATCCAGATTCAAACAAACTTATTACGCCTATAGTGAAAGAACCCACTTCCACCACAACTTCCCATACCGATCAAATGCAAAGTTTGTTAGAGATGATGAGGGTTACGATAGAAGCACAAACCTGTGCTATAGAAAGGATGGCCTCATCTTGTACCCCTTCTCAACCTTCTCCTATCCCATCTCAGCAATGCCCAACTCCTCCCCAACCTTCTTTTCCAATTATTCCTGAAGTTTCTGTGCCTCCATAGCCAACTGCTGGCCCAATAATGGATGCCTATCTCATCACCTTTCTTCATCTAAACTCTCTGACATTCAATGGCTCCCTTTCACACTTCGAAGCTATTGACTGGTTAAAGGCGATAGAGAAACCTTTGCTAGTATTAAATGTCTTGAAAGTGAATGCTTTCATCTTGCCACTTATTTGTTTCATGGTGAAGGTGCATATTGGTTGGATAGTGAATTGAAAACTTGTATCTCAGATTTTCAATTGAAAGATATTCCGTGAGATGAGTTCGAGCAAGTTTTCCGTGAATAATTAATTCCACCATCTGCCAAACAATTATAGAGAACGACTTTATGCAGCTCACTCAAGGAAGTCGTTCAGTGCATGATTATGAGATGGAATGTTGCAAGCTATCTCGTTTTGCTCCCAATCTAGTTCACACTAATGTGGCAAGATGTATTAGATTCTTATTCGGTTTGAAGGATTCCATTAAGACTCATCTGATGTCTCAACATCATGATGATTTTCCTAAGATTCTTGAAGGTGCTCGCATGGTTGAGTAACACCAAGCTCAAATGGAATTGAAGAAGCGTTCTCACCCGCAACCATCTAGAACTGAACTATTCAAGAGGAATCGTTTCCATGGTCCAAAAGTCTTCCAGCTTACCTCAGGGAAAAATCCTAATCAGAAGCAGTTTCAGCAAGAGAGACTTGGTATGAGATGTAATAGACCGCACCCCTACAAAAAGTGTTATCACACCGGCGGTCGTTGCTACATTTGCGGCAAAACCAATCATCGACATCGGGATTGTCGGGCCAATTGGACTATGGATAAGATGAAGATCAACCGCCAATCTTTTGCTCAAAATCCAGTTCCTCTAAATTCTCAAGCGACAGTACTTTCCCTGATGCCTCCATCTGCTAGTGAAAGTGCACAACGTCAAAAGGGTGTACCTCCATCTCCCTCTAAGCAAGGTTAGTCTAATAGAAAGGATAAGGGCAAATCGGTTTCCCAAGCTCTTATAGTACTACAAATCTATGCTCTGTTTCCTTCAATAGCTCAAGAGATAATAATATTGTTACTTGTATGTTCTACATTTAATTTTAAATTTCCTATCTTTTAATTTTTCTGTATTTTATTTTCAGTAATTACTGCTTAAATTTTCATTAGTTGTAATTAGAGTTTAATTTCCCTGTTATAGGAACTCTAACTATTAAGAATCAGTTATGAAACATGCTCTGTGGGGCCCGTACTCTCCACAACCATGCTAATACTGATATTAACATAATCATGAGGAGTACGGTGCTCCAACTGTGACAGATCCCCAACCTAAGTAGAGTCAGGTATAACCCAACCCACCCTAAATAGAAGACTTGTCACATGAAACTGAGAACATACAACAATATATCAAAGTAGCGAAAGCAAAAAATAGTATAACATAATATCCACATCATAGCATAGTATAGAAAGTAAATGTAATAGTAACTCAGCTCAAATTGTAGAAAGTAAGTACATCCAGATTTAAGAATTATTACAGACTAAATATTTAAATGAAAAGAAAGAGCTCTCATCCTCACTACAAAATATAAAATCTAACTAAGCAACAACAGGAAGATCCTTCTCCTGTCCAAGCTCTTCTCCAACAGAACCACCAACGAATAGCTCCAAATCTGACATTTGTCGGTATCACAAATGCCAGAGCCTCAACCAACAAAAGAAAAAGTTATAGTTATACAAATTGTCTAAGTATATTTTCGGCTGATTAAGTGAACTAAACATTTAAAGATATCACATTAATACTTTAAGCATGCAAGTAGTTTAAGGTGCAACTAGCTACAAGGAACAGAATAGTTATAAATAACTTATTTATAACTAAAAAACACAGTATGCAAAATACATACTAAACATGAAGCTGAATAAGGTAAGGCTAAAATGTATAAATAACTGCAAGATACTGAAAGTGAGCTCATCCTAATATGCTTATGATCACATGGATATATACTGATTTCATAAAAAAAAAGCTGAACTTAAATGTACTGAACTAAGTATACAAAACTAATATTTTAAACATGCTAATACATAATAATCACTGAACTGGAATAAATAGGCAAGTATGTAGAACTAATAAGTAAAAGCCACTTAAGCATGTGGCAAAGCAAGCCAAAGCACTAAAATGAAATAAAAGTAAAGCCACTGAAGCATGTGGCAAAATAAGCCAAAATACTAGAACTGAACCAAAGTAAGAGAATGCCTAAATATAGTACTATCATAACATAAATAGGCCATACAGGACCTCTGAATAGAAAGTTCAACATGTATCCATCCTAGACATCATCAGAGCTAGGTCCGAGTTGAACTTATAGAATAGGACATGTATCCATCCTAGCCAAGCACATAACTAAGTCCAAGTCTATTTCATAAAAAAATTAGAACTGAGGAGGCAGACTAAGCTAGGACACACCCTACTGAACTAAATGCACTGAATGAACTGAATTAATGTTTATGCTTTTGAAATACTAACTTAGGATACATTATCAATATCCTGAGTTCACCTATTATGTCCAAGGAAAATGGCACATTATATAAGGTGTGCAGAGCAACAATAATCAAAGTAAGCAAGAGACTCAACTAGACTTATGTGATATCCATTGTTATCTTAATTTTACTTGTTCTAATTATTCTGAGAAGATACAAGTTTAGAATCTCCAATATCCAACTATCGAGTATAATCCCAAATTCATAACCTTAATGTTAACATTAGAATATAACAAGTTCTAATCTGAAATCAAATGATGACTATAATAGATTAAAGTAAATAAATCAATGACTTAATTAATATGTTTTACTCACTCAACCCAAATCTTGATCGTACTAATCAAGATTAGAGGTTTTGGACTTAAACTCCACACTTGGGGTTCAAATCCTGAATCCAAGGTCCTACTGAGGATCTATGGTCCACACTCAATCATAATCTAAAGGTATAGAATCTTATAAGTTGAAAGATTAAGGAATTAAGATCTTAATGAAAGGTCATCCTATTATCATAAGACAAAATAATTAATCAAGAATATATGAATCTAAGACCTATGCCCAATCTTTAGAATAATCACATTATCTTAAAGATTGAATCAATCCTACACCCACAAAGAGGTTTTAAGGGAATTAAGATAATAAATTAATTAAATTTTTCCATGATGATTTGGTATAATTAAATCAAAATGATTAAGAGTATAAGATCTAAGATTTAAGATATAAGGTTTGATCACTTAAAAAAATAGAAATTTAAACTTAACTCAATTGGATTAATTAGGCTCAAAAGTTAAGGAAATAATACTAATACATTTCATTACTGATTAAAAATACTTTAATAAAATTTCTAGGGTTTAAGGGCACTTAGATAATATTTTGGTCAAAATGACCAAAATACTGTTCTTAAGGCTAAAATTGGAAATTTAAAATTTAAACATTCAAATTGATTCAAATAAGTTTTAATGGACCTAATATTGAGTAATAGAGTGAATGAAACACTTAGCTTAAGATTTAGCTCATGATTTAGTTTAAATGATAATAATCTTATTTTAAGGCTAAGGAAGGTGATTAAGGAAATCAGGGTTCCTTAAGATAATCCAAGTATGTAGGAGAGTTCTAATACTCTTAAGAAGGCATTAGGAACTCAGTTCATCAAAATTAGAGGGTTAATTAATGCTTAATTTCACTAATCAAGGATTAGGGTGATTAGTAAATTTTGAACTCCTAAATTATTTTTAAGGGCATACATAAATTTTTCATAGCTTTATGAGCAATCAAAGACTTAAATCATAATTTTTAGACATTAATTGAATTAATTATGAATTAATTAAGTTCAGAGAAAGATTAGGCTAATTTTTAAAATCTAACCATTGGATCATAAATTTTATTACATATTATTACTCCTTATGATTTTTTGATTTAAATGGTATATTAGATCATACCATTTGGATAAGTATAAACAAAGTTATTTAAATAATTTATTATGAATATTTTAATTAAATTAAACCATATGATAATTAAATATAAGCATTAATCAGCAAATTAATAGAAGGATATTAATTCCACAAATCCTAATTAAAATGGCAGCCCAAAATTGAAATCATGTAGACCGAGGTCTGACCCGACCCATTACTGTGTGTTGTCCCTACGCCAAATACCCGATACCGAGACACCTAGGGTTAGCTTCAGACACCCAATTCTCCACTCACAAGTCATGCTGCACCTGGATCTTGACAGCAACACCATCAGTGGCACTAGACGCATCAATTGAGATAGGAACCCCCATCCAGGTGGCACCGAAGCGCTAGAGTGCTACTCGATCGAGATGACTTCCAAGGTGAACCTATGAGGAGTGAATTCTCCTCAAAGAGATAATGTCACGATCTAGGATCTAGACCTACATGTTCAGGGATCGAAGGATAAGCGCTTGGACAAATTGACAAGTACAGAGAGTGGGTGGATCACTGGAGTGCTACTCATGGCATTTTACAGATGTGAGCTAAGACTGAGTCGATCGATCCTGGTCGAATTGATCGATTAGATTGAACCCAGTGATTAGTACGAGTCTAAAATCACTCGAGGAGGGATTTGGACTTCAAATGGGGACTCAATGGCTCGAGAAATCATCGTAATTCAACAGTTGAAAGGATAACTACCAGTGCACTCTCAGATGGCAATTGCACAGTCTTGTCCAATGTCAGTCTTCACTACTACCTTAGCTGCATGATGTAGAACTAAGGATCGATCCTAGCACAACATCTAGGGTAAGGAGAGTGCAAATTAAGCTGAAACTAGCTTGACAAAGAGGAGGTCAAAAGCTGTACCTAGGATTGAAGAACTTCTGTGACAGATGGAAACTAATTGAATCAAGAGCTCTTCAAGTAGTTTCGGTAGCTACACAGGGGGTATGAATGCCAGACCGCACCACTATCAGCGGTACGCAGCAATGGCAGTCGCCGGGCAAGTTAGGGATATTCAAGAGCAGGGAGTAGTAAAAATTGAGAGTCACAGTGAGCAAAAGAGCTCACTGTGAATTCAATGAGTACTTATAGACTTTAGAGAGGTCTAGGTTTTGTTGGCAAGGCTGAGAGCCATGGTTCAAGCTTGGGCTGAGGGGCATTTTCTGCCTTCCTCAAATAGGAGGTTCCATTCCTCCGGGTCACTATGCTAGGCTCGGCCACAAACAGAAGGATCCAAATGGCCTAAGAAACATGGTAGAGGAGAGTGGCAGGCAATGCTGGCGTGTCTTGTACGAGCAGATTTGCTCTGTCAGGTGAATGAGCTAGGGATGATGCTCTATAGGGACGGGTGGAAGCACAGTCATTTGATGGATCATCAGTTGGAATGGAATGGCTCAGATCGTTCAACTAGTAACAGCCGAGTGCGAGAATCAGATTGTCCGTCGAATTGGATCATAAAGATCCAATGAACGATCATGTTTATTTAAGTCGGGAAGCAGGATACCATCGGATGAGGGATAATGATAGAGCGGCTATTAGATCACGGTGTGGGATAGCGCCAAGATGCGCGCTTGTGCATCCAGTAGAGGGACCCTGCAGCAGATCTGCTACGGCCCTGATAGCAAATCCCACAGAATTAATAAATAAAATAAAATAAAAATATTTAATATAAATCATTTAATTAAATAATTAATAAATAATAATAATTTTAAATCCAATTTAGGACCAAATGAACTCCAAACATTCCCAAAAATTCACCGTTAGCTAATTAAGGCATGAGGAATTCAAAAATGAACTGAGATTTTAATTTGGAGATCAAATTATTTTTTGCTAATTTTCAGGGTCAAAAAATAAGCAAAAAAACTAAAATGCTCAAATGAGATTCTATTGATTCCAAACTTCTAGGGTTAGGTTTAAATGACCCATTGAGTCTAATGGTATCAAAATTAAAGCTTGGTTTAGCTTAATTAATCTAATTTAGCTATGGTAACAATTAGGGTTGTTACACGCTCTTTGACACAGGTGGTAGCCACTCTTTTATGTCTGTGAGTTGTGTTTCTTCCCTTAGCATCCAACATTTCAACCTAGGCAATCCCTAGATAGTACAAATGCCATTGGGTGCTGAAATGTGTGCTAGTGAGTTTTATTTGGTAGACATCACAATCAATAACCAATTCTTTTAATCCAAACTTATTATTATGTCAATTACAAACTTTGACATAATTTTAGGTATGGATTGGTTAAGTAAGTTTAACGCCATCATAGATTGTATTCGTAAGAGAGTTTCACTCAAGATTGGAAAGAAACCTGAAGTTTTTGTAGAAAAACTTGTCTTGATTACCTCCTTAATTAATGTAATTGAATCCATGTGCCTCATTAGTAAGTGTTGATGTGCAATACTAGTAACCTTAACCAGCAAGGAAAAGTAAGTTAGTAATCCAAAAGAGACTATAGTAGTTATAGAGTTCCAGGATGTGTTCCCTGAAGACTTGCCTGAACTACCTCCTTTGCGTAAGGTAGGGTTTTCTATTAAACTAATTCCTAGGACTCAACCAAAATCTAAGGCTCTGTATAGAATGGCACCAAAATAATTATAAGTGCTTAGAGAGTTGTTACAAGAGTTATTAGAGAAAGGATTTGCTTGCCCTAGTATGTCACCTTAGGGAGCTCCCATTCTATTTATCAAGAAGAAATAGAGTGACTGTGAAGAATAGTATCCTCTCCCTAGGATCAATGATTTGTTCAATCAGCTCGCCAAAGCAAAGATCTTCTCCAAGATTTACTTAAGATTAGGTTACTACTAGATTTGAGTCAAGGAATAAGATATTTCTAAAATTACATTTAGGACCCAATATGGGCATTTTGAGTTTCTAGTCATGTCTTTCGAACTGACAAATGCTCCTTCCATCTTCATGGACCTGATGCAGCGTATCCTTAAAGCCATATATCGATGATTTTGTCATCATTTTCATCGGCAATATCCTAATATATTCTAAGAGCATTTGCGTGCCATTCTTGAGTTGTTAAGATAGAATAAGTTGTTCGCTAAGTTTTCTAAGTGTGATTTTTGGCTCAAATCCATGGAATTTTTGGGTCACGTGGTTGATGTTGAAGGCATTATAGTAGATCAAAAGAAAATCCAAGCTATTTAATAATGGATCCAACCTAAATTTGTAACTAAGACTCGCAGTTTCCTAGGACTTACTGGTTATTACAAATGGTTTTTTCCTAGATTTTCCCTAATTGCTTTGTTGTTAACTGAGTCAACTAAAAAGGAAGTTCTATTCATCTGGAGCATAGTCTGTGAAGAATATTTTTAGAAGTTGAAATAGTTATTATCTTTTGCTCCTATTCTAGTACTACCTCATGAGGATAAATATTTTCAGATTTATATTGATGCCTCTAAGGTAAGGCTTGGTTGTGTTCTGATGCAAGATTGCCATGTAATAGCCTATGCCTTTAGATAGCTTAAGCCTAATGAGAAGAATTATCTTGTGCATGATCTTGAACTTGTAGGGGTAGTTTTTGCTCTTAAGATCTGGAGACACTACCTATTATGGAGTTAAGTGTGAGATGTTTACTGATCATCAAAGTTTGAAATACATCTTCTCTCTGAAGGAACTTAACTGCTATTAATGTAGGTGGCTTAAATTACTTTGCAATTATAACTTGGAAATCCAATACCATCTAGGTAAAGCAAATGTTATAGCTGATGCCATGAGTCATAAAGTGACTTTATCTTCCCTTTATTGCAATGAATCTTTGATCAAAGATTTTGTCAGATTAAATCTTGAGCTGATCAGGTCTACTGATCTGGGCACTCTACCATTTGTTATTCAGTCAGATGATTCTCTAAGATCTAAAATTATCAAAGCTCAAAAGGAAGATGCAAGTTATTCTATTATGGTTTCTGATATTGTTAGTGGAAAGAGATTTGAATTACATCTGGATACTGAAGGTGTGATCCTTCAGAAGACTAGGTTATTGATTCCTAAAAGCCTACAGTTGCAAATACTTTCAGAAGCCCATAATTCTAGTTATACTATTCATCCTAGAAGTAGTAAGATATATCAGGATGTAAAAAAATCATTCTGGTGGTTTGGCATGAAGATAAATATTGCAATTTTCATTTCCAAATGCCGTTCCTATTCTTTAGTTAAAGCAGAACATCAGAATCCTGGTGGACTTCTCAAATCCTTAGACATTCTTGAATGGAAGTGGTCCGATATTTCCACGAACTTTATTGTGGGACTGCCTAAGTGTAGGTCTGGTTCTGACTTTATTTGGGTTATAGTTGATAGGCTTACAAAGTCTTCTCACTTCCTTCTAATTCATCAGACATATCCTATGGAGAAGTAAGCTAAGCCTTACCTTGAGAAAATCGTTCGTTTACACAGTACGCCGAATTGCATAGTTTCTGATAGAGACAAAATATTTACTTCTAGATTTTGGTTTGGTGTTCCACAAGACTTGGGGATGAATTTCGCTTTGATTACTACTTTTCATCCCCAAAATGATGG
The DNA here is from genome assembly GCA_016760335.1 of Gastrodia elata. NCBI lineage: Eukaryota > Viridiplantae > Streptophyta > Magnoliopsida > Asparagales > Orchidaceae > Gastrodia > Gastrodia elata. The sequence continues at coordinate 16,809,803 of CM028686.1, read as the reverse complement.
TCAAACTAAGAGGATTAATCAGATCCTAGAATATCTTCTTCATCTTTGTGCTCTTGAATTTGGTGAATCCTGGGAAGATCATCCTGCCTTAGTTGAGTTTGCCTACAACAGTAGTTTCCAGTCCAGCATCGATATGGCTCCTTACAAAGCTCTATATGGTAGGAGATGTAGAACTCCCTTTGCTTGGACTGAAGTAGGAGACTCTCAACTTTATGGTTCTAAATTGATCGAGGAGACTACCAGAAAAGTCCTTTTGATTAAACGTAATATGATGATAGCTCAGGATTGACATAAAATGTATCATGATGCTCGTCATCGCCCACTAAAGTTTCAAGTTGGTGATTGTGCGCATTTAAAAGTAAGTCCGATGCGAGGTGTGCAGAGATTTGTTATTTCTGGAAAGCTGAATTCAAGGTATTTGAGACCATTTGAAGTGATTGAAAAAGTTAGAACCTCTGCATATAGGTTGGAGTTACCTAATGAATTTTAAGTAGTGCATAATGTGTTTTATGTCTCATCATTAAGAAGGTGTTTGCTAGATCCTAGTCAACAATTTGAAATTCCAGCAATCGAGAAGCAACATAATCTGACTTTCATCGTAAAACCTATTGCAATTATAGGGCAAGATCTTAAGTAGTTAAGAAAACGCAACATTCCTATGATTAAAGTCCAATGGCAGAATCATCTAGCTGGTGAAGTCGCATGGGAGGAAAAAAAAGATATGCAAAAAAAGTTCTCAGTATTCTTTTCTTAATCATGTAGTTTGAGTTCTTTCATTTTCATTATTGTTTCTTTAGAATTCCTTCATGCATTTTCAATTTCTTGCTTTTATTTGTTGTGTGTCATGGGTGACACTCCTTTTAAGGAGGGGAGTCTATAATAATACTAATATTTTTACCCATCAATTAGTGACCTAACTGACTATAATATTCTTAAATTACTTTTATAATAGTATTAAGAGCCTTCATTTCAATTTTTATGCAATTAAGAGATCATTTGATGATCTGGAGAATGTTTAATTTATTTAGATCTCAGAATAAAAAATAGAGTCTGCCATTAGACTCACCACACCCAAATTAGCTAGGAGTGGTATTTCAGAAATGTTTGGAAGTCATCAAATTTTTCTCAAATATTTTAATAATTTTTAAATACTCAAAAAATTAAGATAATTAAATTAATCTCCGATCAAAAATGCAGTTACATTTTTGAGTTACTCACCCCTCAATTAGGAAAGGGTTAAATTTTGAATTTTTTAGTGTCTATTTTATTATTTTATTTTGAGTAAAAAAAATTAAGTGTATTTAATTAATTAAAATAATTAAATAAAATAATATATATATATATATATATATAATAATAATAATAATAATTTTAAACCCAACGGCTAATATTTGAAAAGGCGGAGCTCCTGTGTTAAGCCTCGAACACGGGACGACCATCCGTGCTAATCCGGGCCGTTCCATGTTTTCAAAAACTGATCTATCGGTCGCGATCTGATCCATTGTTTCCTTCGCGATCTGGCCGTTGGATCAATTCAGGGATCCAATGGCTGAGGGTCAGGGACTGTACATCCCTGTCCTCCGAGCAGTCGTGCGCCTGTCAAAGCGTAGGCCGCACTTTGTCCTCCTCCAGCTGGCCTCTTTTGTGTTAATTAACCCCCACCATTCTTCTCCTCACCTCGTTTGGCACTTGTGGATGAGTTTGGCAAAAGCTGGGAGCAACTGGCAGCTAACTAGGGCTCTTCGACCAATCATCGGGATTCGAACTTCTTCCACCTCCAGGTACTCATCTAACTATCCTCCTCCTAATTTAATTATGATTTAACCTATTTCACATCCTTAGCAATCGATGTGAAGTTCGATCAGGCTCAATCATCGACTAGTATTATCTTATTGGATTCGATGATGAAACCTATGCCAGTCTCCTTGAGACCTAGAGTTTGGTCTTGTCAACGCTATCGTTGATCCCATGGCCTATATTTTGGATTGCTGAGTCGACCTTGGCAAAGGCTTTCCATTGAGGTGCAGGCTGTGTCAGGGGACTGCCGGAGTCAACTAGGGACTTAAACCCTAGTTCGATCCATTTGGGTGTTACACAAGGTATGAAGCAGTTCAGCCGGTTCACGCCTCGACTTGGGATTCCTTGTTGAGCCGGGCCGATCTGGCTTCACGTGTAACAACCCAAGTTGTTACCCAAGTTAATTAGGACCAACCTAGGTCCTAAAATTAGTCTTAGTGCTCTAATTAAGTCATTAGGAGTCCACCATTAAGACCTTGTCCAAATCATAACTCAAATGGATCAAATCCTGATTTTTGGGAAAATTCAGAAACCCTAGAAATTGACCTATTTAAATGACCTCAAATCAAAAAATGGACTTCACCATTATGCTCATTGCCCCCAAATTAGCTATGGGTGATATTTTGATGACAATCGGAAGTCGTCAAAATTTCGTCAAATATTTTAGTAATATTTAAATATCCTGGAAATTAGAAAAATAAAATACTCATCAAATCAAAAATCTGACCTTACCACTACGTTCCTCACCCCACAATTAGCTAGGGGTGATATATTGTAAAAATTTTAGGAGTCATTTAGTTATTAATTTTTTATTAAGAAAAATTTGAAATTTTATTTAAATTATTAATATTTAATTCATCTTTAAGGGTGCCATCCGCGCGCACCATTTAAATCATGTGTGTGCCATCAGTCCAAATGGAAAGATCTGACCATTCGATCAGATCGATCGAATGGTCAGAAACTCATCTTCCTCGAGTTCTCTGCGGAACCCCCACACCGCGCTCCACCTCTAGCTGCACCTAACTAGCGTCCCTCAGACCTCGAGGCCTCCGTCCCTATCTTCATAACTCCTCCTCGAGATCGATCGCAACATTTTACACGCATTGGAGTGCGTCTGCAACCGATCGATCGAGCCTTCGAACGCCCGAGTCTCATGCGAACTGTAAATCAAAGGTATGTCGATCTCGCCCGATTCTTGAGCAATTATATTAACTCCAATTTGCAATGTTATTCCGTACACCCGATGATCGATCGAACGGGTCTGATCGATCGACCGACGCTTCGATCGATCGGATTGGCCCTCGATCCATAATACAAATCGTTAAAACCTCGTCACTCCGTACCATAGGCACATAGGGTTTGCTTTTCCGAGCGCCTCTGGTCATCTCCGAGGTCAGGATGGGTCCCGTTGGGTAGGCCTTGCCAAGACCTACCTTCGACCATGCGGGCCGGCGCTCCCCGCCGCTAGAATTGCCGGCCAATTTCTTGCCCTAGGAGCGATCCTCGGGCTTCCTGCGGGAGACGCAGTGAGGCTGGGTCATGCCAGGTCAATCCGGGTTGGACCCGTGAGTCGCGGGCCGTCCGCATGACATGCACGCTGCGTGGGCCTCGCCTCGCCTGCAACAGCACAGTCCTAAGTAACTTTAATGTCTGTGTAATTGTAAGTTGTGAATCAATTAGGATTAGTCCTATGTATTGAATCCTAGTTTACTTCACCTTAGTTCTTAAGTTCTCCCTTAACTCCTTTAAGAACTTGTATTAGAAGTTCTAAATTCATTTGAATGGTTTAGGAATCCTATTGATTTCATTAACCTTTAACTTATAGAAATTGTAGAGCTTGCTTACAATCCCTTCCTCTCCTATACACTTAGATATTTCTCAAACTTTTCCAATCTAGCTAAATTAGTAGTTGATTTTTAAATAATATCCTTCTAATTTAACCTAATTAGATGAGTTTAGTGAATATAACCTTAACTCTTTACTTCCTTAATTGTAGTGTTTACTTATACTTACCTTTCCAAACTAATTTCCTAAGCCTTGATTTAGTTAACTTACAAGAATCTTATGGTTTAGTATAATGATAGGAGTAGTTTCATTTTAGTATTTTTATACTTATAAATTATTTTGTCATCTCATAGATTGAAATAAACTTATTATTTTCAAAACCCCAATTATGACTATTACTTATAATTAACTTGAGATCAGTATCTCAAAGTTAAATAGGAGCTCAATTAGCTTTAATTATTAATGAGATTATTAAAATTAGATAACATTGGATATTACATAGTTGCAATTATTGAATTTTCCTTGAGCGCTTGTTTAGCATTGAGCCTTATTCACTTGAATTATTCGTATAAGACATTGTGCATAAATAAAACTTTCACATTAAAAGTTTAGAGGTTTACATTGTTGGTTAAGCCAAGGGCATGCTAATTAGGAGTAATAAGGAGACCTCACATTCTCAGAGGGTGAATGTGAGCGCTATTTGTTATTTACCCTGCTTTCTTTTACTTATTAAACAAATGTGCTTAACTCCTCGCTTCATTCTGTATTTGCCCGCAGAATGAAAACTTTCATAAAATAACTCCAATTAATTAAAATATGAGATCTTCTACAATCTTATTGATTGTGAAGACTTATCATAGCTTTTAGCTATACTACTTTCTATAGTTCTAGACTATGTGAATCTTAGACTAATAGTCTAATATATTCTTTCAATTGCTATACTTTGCATTTTCTATATTTTTTAATACTGTACTTTACTTGTTTACAGCTTATTTATACTGCAGTGATTATTATTATAATTTCATTTAAATGCTTCACTATTTACTTTTCTTACTTAGCATAATTCCATTGAAGATATATATGTTTCATTTCAAATACTTTCATATACACGCATTAGTATTTTTCTAGCCTATTTAGGATACTCTTACTCTTACTTTATTTGCATGCTAGAATATCTATACTTGTGAGTATTCTTACTCAGCCTTTTATTTTAATTGTCTTTCTTTACAATTGTCTATTTCCTTTCCATATTTATATACTTTTATTTTACACCACTACATATACTTATATTATAACTAGTTATGATATCCAAAATAAATACTAAAATATTTAAATTAATCTTAAAATATGCTTAGACTGCTTAGTCTTACTATATTTTTTTTTATTAGCTCTGTCTTATCACATTTAAATGCCAAAATGTGATAGATCAGGTGCACTTGGGTGCCAGTGGAGTTCGACCAAGCGCTTAAAAATTTATTTACTTCTGCATTTACCTGCTTTTGTAGTAAATATGAGAGAGATTTACTTTCTTTACTTTCTTATTATTTATTTTGGCAAATAATAATTAAAGTTAATTATTTTGTCTTTACTATTCTTATGTTGGAATTAGAACTTACTTAAATACTTTGTTTGGATGAATGGATGTTTAAATGGAATTTAGTTGCATATTTAAATGGAATTTAGATGCATACCTAATTGGAATTTAGCTGCATACTTAAATGGAACTTTAGATTTATATGTGATTGAATTTTAAAAATATGTCATGTTCATTCATCCTTATTATTGCATTTCATTATGTTCATAAAATCAATTGCTACATGTATTTAGTTGCATATATTATTACTCGTAGCATAATAGTAGTTGTACATACATCTCATAAAATCAAATTCATATTGCTTCATGTAAATATTCACCTACTCTTATTTGCAAATGTTGTATTCACATGTATGTTACAATCACTTTAAATTCTTATTGCTATATATATGATTGTAACTATTATTTGCTTCAAGTGATTTTAAGTATTATTTATTCACATGTTTCATATCTTTTATTCATAATTATAATCATTCTATTCAAGCATTTCATTACTTGCATTTTATTATCAATTCATGTTACTCTTTCTTTCATACATGTTTTGATTTCAATCACTTGATTTGATACATATTTCCTACTCATATTGTATGTGCATATCATTATCAGCTTCATACTTATAATTGTAATTACTTTAATCACATATATTTGAATTCATATTCATCATATGCATTTTGTGTATTTTCTCTTCTTGTATTTTTCCATCTTCACTTAAGACCATCATATAAATCCTTGGCTAGCATCTTATGATTTGGGTTAGCTTCCTTCTAATCTAGTATTAGATGTTGTGGTGACACACTGATGTTGGGTAAATATCTTACCTGATGTTGGGGTCATCACAACAGGCATGGCACTTTGCGACAAATTCGACTACACTCTACTTCATGCCAAGCCACCAGAAAGATTGCCTTAAATCTTGATACATCTTTCTTTAAACTTCTTGGATGGATATGATACCCATAATCATGACCTTCAATGAGTATTTCATGCTGCATGGATTTGGGGATCCAAATACGATCTCCTTGTTATATGATAGTATTGTGCAATTGTAAATTGAAGAGTTGACCACTTTTAATTTCAGACTTGAACTTTAGATAACTTTCATCTTTAGTTTGAGACATGGAAACATCTCTATAGAAGGTTGGCTTTATGGTTCTCATAGATAGCATCTCACATAGCATATCACCACACATGAGGACTATGCCTAACTTGCCAAATTCTTCCCTGATTAAGCTTTCTGAGATCATAACACTGAGGGTAGCACGATGGCTGAGTGCACCTGCTGCAATATTGGCTATGTCCGGATGGTACTGAATATCTAAATCATATTTACTTGTTAGTTCTAACCATCTCATCTACCGATAGTTTAACTCACATTGAGTGAATATTTACTTTAAACTCTGGTGGTCGGTGAAGATCGAACATTGAAGTCTATAGAGATAATGGCACCAGAGTTTTAGGGCAAAAATAGCTGCAACATGCTTCATATCATGCACTGAATAGTTCCTTTTGTGTGGCTTGAGATGATGGAAAGCATAAGTAATGACTTTGCCTTCTTGCATTAAGACACATCCCAATCTAACTCCAAGAGCATATATAAAAACTTGATAGTTTATGCATTCCTTTGGTAGATCAAGTACAGGGGCTAATGAAAGTGCATCATTTAGTGCTTGAAATGCTTCCTCGCACTTAGAACTCCAAATGAATGGCACATCTTTCTGTGTTAATTTGGTCAATGGAGAGGCAATTTAGGAAAAGCCTTTAACAAATTTTTTGTAATATCTAGCTAGTCGTAAAAGCTCCAGATATCTGTTACAGTTTTAGGTTGCGACCAATTTTGAACTGCTTTGACCTTCTACTGATCAACCCTAATGACTTGGGCATCAATGACATGACCCAGAAATGCTACTGAGTCAAGCCAGAACTCACATTTGGAGTATTTGGCATAGAGTTGATGACTGCATAATTCTTCTAACACTTCCCTTAGGTGGTGCTCATGATCTACTTCACTTCTCGAATAGATCAAAACATCATTGATAAAGATGATGATAAATTTGTCCAGAAAGGATTTGGGCACATGTTGCATCAAATCTCTGAATATTGACAACACATTTGTAAGACCAAATGACATTATGAGGAATTCATAATGTCCATAATGTGTTTGAAATGTGGTCTTCTCGGTTTCTTCACTTTGATTTGCAACTGGTGGTAGCCAGAACGCAAATTGTTCTTGGAGAATTCCTTGGCTCCAGCTAATTGGTCAAACAGGTCATTGATTTAAGGTAACATATATTTATTTTAATTGTTACCTTATTGAGCTCTCAATAGTCTATGCACATCTGTATAGACCCATCATTCTTTTTGACGAAAAGGTCTAGCGCTCCCTAGAGAGACAAGCTTGGCCTTATAAGACCTTTATCTAGCAGTTCTTAAACTTGCTTATTCAGCTCTCGCAGCACCTGGGTGCCATACGATAAGGATCCTTTGATATAAGTAGAGTTCCTGGAATAATTTCTATTGTAAATTCAACTAATTTGATTGGTGGAAGACTTAGGGAAAACATCAAAAAATTTGCAAATGATATTGTTCTCACCGATAGGAGCAACCTCTTTCTTTTCACCCAGCATTGTCACTAAGTAAGCGTCGCAACCCATCTTAACTTCAGCTGCCAAAGCATTAATCAATGAGGCATGAGTGCTAAACTTGTCAATGAATGTTTTAGCTTGACCACCACTGCCCAGTGTGATCTTCTTCTTCTGGTGATTGATTGTGGAGTTGTGCTAGCTTATCCAATTCATTCCAAAGATCATGTCAAAATTTGCGATCGGAAGAATGATGAGTTTAGCTACAAAGTTCTACTCATCGATGGGGATAGCTATACTATAAAATTGGCAAGCTGGCATATGGGCTCCAGATGGTAACCCAATGCTTAACGAACCAGCTAGGCGATAAAAGGGCAAATTAAGGGCTTGATCCTAAATTTTAGACACAAAAGAGTGACTTGCTCCAGTGTCGAACAACACATTGCAAGGATTATTTCTAAAACATAGGGTTCTTATTTACACAAGTCATCAATTAACTACTTGCAGAACTTAAATGAGCGAGAAATAAATATATTTCACAAAAGAGATTTGGTTTAGGAATGTGTACATAAAACTACATTATTGTCCTTTGTGTTTTCATGAGGAGTGAGAGCATAGACACTAGCTGGCACAGCAGGTTTGTTATTATATACATGCTTCTGAGGAGGTTTCACTGCAATGGCTCGGGATGTAGAGGGTTTTCTTTCCTCCAAAATTGGTTTGTCTCCTGGGATGGAGGCATAATCGCTAGTTACCGATTTCAACGATTGATTGGGTTGGGATTGAATACATGTCGATGCTTGGAGTGATCAATTCAAGAACCTTCCACTGTCTCTTTATATGTACACTGGTAGAAGAAATGACTAGGTCTCCCATAAGTGTAGCAGGTTCGGTTCCCATGATAGCATTTCCATATGGGTGCAGCTTCGTACAACCCTTAAATGGGTCAATTGTGGTAGCAGTAGCCTCTGTTTGATAATCTCTTCATGACAAGATTCTAGCTCTCTTAAAATTGTCATTTTTGTAGGTAGATGAGCTGAAGTTTTGCTTTAAGTCCCTCTAGGACTAATGTTGCTCCACCACTCGGGCAGTCTCTATAAGTTCAGTAAAGTTTGATAGCCTTAGTCATATAACATGATCTTTTATCGAATCACATAAACCACTCTGGAAGTGGTGATAGCGGACTGCTTCAGTTCTTACTAATTGGGGATGAATCGAGCTAATCGCCAAAATTTCGTCTCATACTTAGCTATGGGATGACTTCCTTGTTTCAATCTAAAGAACATGTCCTCCAAATTATTTTGGGATGAGGGAGGAATGTATTCTGCCTTGAATGCCTTGATGAACGATTCACACAGAATATATTCTATATTATAATATATGAATAATGGGGTCATGATGTTATCCACCAGTACTCTACCTCCTCTTGGAACATATGTAATGTTAATCAGATAGCCTCTGAGTCAGGTCACTCGATACTTGTTAAATATTTCTCCACTAGTTTAAACCAACTAGATGTATCTGTGACAGACAGATTCCCACTGAATGTCGGGGTTCTTAAGAGAATAAAGTAGTACAATAGTCCTTTAATGGACTGTTAATATAGTTACAGGGGATAGTACAATGTAGGGGCCACTGATGCTAGTGAAGGGTTTTGGTTGCTTTGGTCAACAATCACCTTTCAATCCTTTTAGCTTGCCTTATGTGGGTGTTCACTAAGGTTCTTACAGTTTCAAGTAGTGCATTGATCTCTATAGAAGAGCTGCTGGATGCAGCGGGAGGGGAAGATGATTGCATAGAATTCATTTTCTCTGAATTAAAAAAAAAAACTATTTAGAACATGAAAATGAATTCAAAATACTATTTCATTTAATTAATCATAAAAGGTAGAGTGCACTGACATACTAAGAAAGATACAATTTGAGGAATAAGAAAAAGTAATTGAAAATTCTATTTTTAGAACTTGAGAAGGAAATCAAAATATAATTTGGCCTATTTGGTAATCAAATTCCAATAATGATTCAAACCTCTTGGTGTAGTATTCCAGGTTTGACATTCCAAGTTTATTTGATCCTATAGATTGTTCAAGCTTCTTGATTTAATTAATATGTTTATCATTCTTAAGGTTATTTGTATTTGAGCTTTATACTTGAGTATTTTATATCACTTATATAAGTATTTTCATTCCATGTCTCCTATTTTGATCATATGATTATGGTAATAGATGTTTCTCAAGTATTCATTTAGTGACTGTATTGTAGAAGAACAATTCATTCGATAGATATTATTAGTATTTGAGCTTTATACTTGAGTATTTTATGTTACTTATATAAGTATTTTCATTCTATGCCTAATATTCTGATCATATGATTATGGTAATATGGAGGTCTCTTAAGTATTCATTTAGTGACTGGATTGCAGTAGAACTATCCATTAGATAGATATTATTAGTATTTGAGCTTTATACTTAAGTATTTTATGTTACTTATATAAGTATTTTCATTCCATGCCTCTTATTCTAAGCATATGATTATGGTAATATGGATGGCTCTCAAGTATTCATTTAGTGACTGTATTGCAATAGAACAATCCATTAGGTAAATAGGAATGAAATTCTAATATGACACTTTATGATATTCTCTGATACAAACTATGGCACCCGCCCCCACCATGGTAATATTTTTATACATGTTTATATGATTACGGTAGAGTGGTCATCATGGTACAATCCCTCACTTATCATTAGATCAGGCTTTTATCCTTAATCCACTAATAAGGGAAGGATTTGCCATATATAACTGAATTTTTCACTAAATAAACACACATGAATATCAGTGTGTGGAAGAAAATAACAATTAACATCCATGTAATCATAATGCAGAAATAGAATAACATTCATCTCAGAATAAAAATGTTCAGTAAAGGAAAATTCAACTGAATACCTGTACTATTACAATATTTAATTAAAGTTCTATAAAAGTAGAAAAAGTTACTCATCCTCACTAAAAATAAAAGAGCAACCTAACAAAGGCTCCTCAACAACAAAGCTCTCTTCCTCCTAACTCTGTTCCTCCCATGGTGCTATATTCACAAAATACTTAGAAACTGACATTGTTGGTTTCACATTGCTAGGACCCCAGCCAAAAAAAAGAAAAACTAGTTAGACAATTGTCTAAGTACATTTTAGGCTGATAGCTTTCATGTATTTTATGATATCACAAACCATTCTAAGCAATTTAAGAGCAGCAAAGCATCAATAGGATGGAAATAAGCTATAAATCTTGCATTTATAACTTAACCAAAATATGAGGTAAGCAGACATATCTCAACCTAAAGTTGTAGAAAAGGTAAAGCAGTTTATATGTAAAAATAGCTAAGTATAAGAAATATCCTAAATAAATATGATGAATTTTACTTATGGTGATTTTCTAAATAAAAAGCAATATAAACCAAACTAAACTAAAATCTAGCATTATAACATGCTTGCTCATAAAACTAATGCTAATAACACATAAATGCATAAAGTACTGTAAATGTTGTATATGATGAAAATATTGAAAAGCACTAAAAATACTAAAACTGATTTGAGAGTAACTAAAACTGACTAACAGTAATTGAAACTGACTGAAACAATTTTTATTTGACATGTGCCTACATTAGACCTGCCATAACAAAAAAATTGGCTAAGCTAGCCACCAAATCCAAGACTAAAGCAACTAGGACACTAATGCCTAGATCAACAGATCTACCTAAGCTTAACTGAAATCATTTAAGGCACTAATGTCTCGGTACCAAACTAAAATCATCTAGGACACTAATGACTGGATATTGAATTAAACTGCACTGTATATCTCAACTATAGAGGTAGTCTAATTATGACACATTCCACTAAATAATTATCTTGTTTACTAAGTTATCTGATCTATCTGACACATCAAATCTATTTTATGTGCATGACTTATGCAAATTTCAAATCTAACATAAAGCATTCATCAAATATTCTATGTTTCACCTGATATGTCAAAATAATAAGGCTCGAAACAAAGAAGCAAATCATACAATATAAGGTGTAATCAGCACTACACAAACATCTATGATATCTCTTATTTTCTAGTTTAATCATTCTAACTAATCTAAGATTAAACAGGCTCAGTATCTCCAACATCCTACTATTAAGTATAAATTCAGAGCTGCAGTTCTACAAGGTTTTAAAGCATTTAGAACTAATGAAGTTCTAATATAATTTAATCAGTGATGCATATACAAGTTAAATAATAAATCAAATATCTTAATTAATGACTTTAATTAACCCAAACCAATCTTGATTAAAATAAAACAAGATTAAGGGATTAAGAGTTAAACTCCAAAATGTTGGAGTTTAACCTCTTAATCTAAAGGTACTAAGGACTAAGGGTATAAGGTTAATCCCAATTATTACAGACTACATATTAAGGCTATCTTATTAAGCATAATCAAACTTAATAAGATGGGTCTCTAGTCTTAGACTAAAGTATAAATACAAAATAATTATAATAAAGGATGAAATCTAAAAACTAATAAAACTAATATTTAATCTTTTGAGTAACCTATTTACCTAATGAATGAAATCTAATCTAAGTCTACAACTAATCCTTAATGAAGATTCCTAAAAGCTTAAGAAAAAAGCTACTAAAGGGAAATTACTTAAGGAATAATTTAATTGTTAAGAATTAAAGTTATTTACATATTTCATATACATATTTACTAATTTTGAGAGCTTAGGGATGATATTATGTGGACTTAATTCCACATTATGAAGCCTATAATTTTACTTAAGAATTTTTTTTAAGAGAAAGATTAGGGTTTGCCTTGGAATTTAATTTAATAAGTTCAAAAGATCTATAATTGATTATAAATCACTTAATTCACTGATTTTATTGAATAATTCTTATTTCTATAGTTTAAGAATACTTAAACCTAATTTTGAGCAAAATAACCATTTTGCCCCTACTTAAGGGTCCAAAATATAACTTTATGAATTAGGATTCTAAGCTAAAATTTATCAATACCAAATGATTACTTACTATCTAATATGAAGATAGATATTAAGTACACCCAGATTGGCTAAGGATTAAGGTTGATGAGCTCAAATTAAAGTTGATTTGTAATTTTACTTAGGGAAGTATGGAAATTTTGTTATAGTTATGTTCTTTTCTGTTTAAAGATTTTATAGTATAGGATCACTAAATTCTGAGATCATTTGGCCAAGTTAAAGCCAAAACAAGATTAAAGTCTATATTTGTAATTTAGGAGATTAAGGAATAGGACCAAAATGCTAAATTCTTTATTTGGTGTCCAAATTCAATAAACTTAATAGTTATGGAATCCCTGTACTGTGAGTTCACCCAATTTGGACTACATTTGACTAATTTAGGCCCTAATTAAGGTTTTGGGTGATTAGTGAATGATTACTTAAATTAATCATAAAATTACAAAACTAAATTCACCATTGAGTTTTGTCCTACTCTAGGAGCTATCAACAACTTGAATTTCTCAATTTGGGTAATTAGTGTGACTAGTCATCACTAATCAAGATATGAGGGGATTAGGACTAATTAAGTAAACTAATTACCAAATTCTAAATATTTTCACTGTTTACTATTTTGCACATTCTCTTGATTATAATGGTATATTGGATCATCTAATTTGAAGCTAAAATGGCTAAGTTATGATCAATTAAAATAATAGGGTTTAATGGTGTAATTAGGGAAGATCATAAAGTCATTTGTCAAAATATTGATTAGATAGCAAAATAAAACTATCATAATATTCCTCATAATTTTTTTGAGCAAAATGAGATATATATTTGCTATATTTGGATAAAATATATGAATGTTTAAAGTTCTGAATATTATTGAATTAATTTAAGTTAATTTAATTATTTTAATAAATCCTAATTCTTAATTTCTAAGTCAAATGGTGGTGGGCCCGACTGAATTGAAGCATGTACGGGCCCAAACGGTGATGGCAAAGCGGACCAGCCCAAGATGAAAGTGGACGGGTGTAATAGCCCATGGTTGTTACTTAGGCTAAACCTAGTCTAATTAGTCTTATATCACTTCAATTAATCCTTAGTCATCATTAGAAGCCAATATTAAAGTTTTGATTCGATTTGGAAATCAATTGGACAAAACCATAATTTTGGCTAATTAAAAAATTAAGAAAAATAGGATAATTATTTTGGACTTCAAATCAAAATATGACTTCACCATTGAATTCCCCACCCTAAATTTAGCTAGGGGTAAAGTTTTTGGAATTTTTGGAAGCCGCTCATATTTCATCGAATATTTTAATATAATTAAATACCTCAAAATTTAGGATAATTATCTTGATCTCAAAATTGAAATCCAGCTTTGCTGTTAGATTCCTCACAACCAAAATAGCTATGGGTGAATTTTTAAGATTTTCAGAGCTCATTTATCAATCTGATCTTAGTGCAATAATTAAAATTAGAAAATATTAATTATTAAATTAATTTAGTTTTAAAAATTCATTTTTTCTTCTTTTCTCTCTGCGTTGGACCCAACTCCCTTCTCCTCCTTTTCAGTGTACACCTCCCTTCCCCATTTTCTGTGCACACAAGAAGCTCCCTCACCTTCTCCCCCATGCCATTGATGGGATGGTTAATGCTCATCCCATCCATGCTCATCCCTTTCCTTCTTCTTAAGAGAACCCCCCCCAGCCTCCATTCTCCATTTTTTTATTTTGCTCAAGCTAATGAAGAAATTCTCAAGCTCTCAAGCTCCCAATAATCCCTTGAAGAAATATTTATTTTTGCAAGCTAATGTATTTCCCTTTCCCCCATTGGTTTGGTCCAATGGCTACTTCATTTTGTGTGTATGCTTAATATTTTTCTCAAGAACTTGCATTTGAGCGATTGAGCTTAATAGAGCTCGATCAGAATTCATTTTAAAGAGAAGATGAATTGTGCTATGTAGTAAGAAACTTGTATAGGTAGCTAGGGCATCATTATTTATATTGTTATAATGGTCTTTCCATGACAATTTTGGCACCAATGGAAAGGTCCTGGAAAGACCTTTTCATTGGTATTTAGAATCGCACTTGATGTACCATTAATTGAGAGTATTTGGCTACAATAGGGAAGGCGTCATATTTTTCATCAAGGCAAAATGACCATCGAGCGCTACAGCACACTGTAGTGCATAGCTCTCAGCCACGTATGCGCTACAGCGCGTCGTGGCGCCCGCACCTCAGGAAATTTGGCACCATAGCTCTCCATAGCGCATGAAAGCGTTGCAATGTGCCGCAACGCCTGCGCCTAAAAAAATTTGGTGCTACAACCCGCTGTAACGCCTGGCTCTCAGATAGGAGGTCGCTACAGCGCCTCGCAGTGCCAAAATCTACTGTCGCGCTTGAAAGCGTTGCGTGCATAAGAATGCCATAGCGGGCCATGGTACATGTCTCTCGGTCAGGCAAGTGTTGCAACACACCGTAGTGCGCATAATTGCCCACTTTTGTCCAAACTTTCTATTTTTTGTATTTTGATGACTCCATAACTCTAATTATGCAAAATTGTACCCATTGACATGTTAGATAGAAGTGAATTCATGCATTGTGTAAATATAGAGGTGATTTTTAAATATGAAATTCATCTCTTATCCAGTTGGCATGTTAGTAGCAACATTTCCTTGTCTAAATGTGTCGTTTAGAGTCTCTAATTGCTCATCACTACATGAAGAATTTATTCTAGATATTTGATTTAAATTTCTATAATTTATAGCTTTATATTTTTGGCATAAGTCATGAATTATGGCTTTTGGTTGTAGCCTCAATATTTTTTTAAGCTTCCTAGTACTTATCCAATTGATTAAGTGAACCCCTCTATGTAATCGTTAGAATATTTTGTTGTTATGTCACATTATTTGAGTTGATGCTTTAGCTTTTCCCAAAACTTTTAAGGTTAAGTATCCAAATTAGGTATTTACTCTTATTGCCTTAGGAGAATCCTTGAGCAAGAGATGAATATCTCTGAAATATTTGGTATTTATAGCAAAAATATAGTGCTTAAACATTCATATCATCATATATATTCCTATACTTTGAGTAAAAAATGGTGTTTTTTGTGGAAAAGGAAGAAAAGAGATTGCTGGGCTGAATTATCAAAATCTGGGGCAAAACCACCACAATGCGCCATGACGGCACATTGAGAAATTCTTTACTTGGAAACTGAACTACAAACCTGGAAGAAAGAAAGCTGCAGCGTGATGCGGTGCACCACATCATCATGTTGCTGAAGTTAAATTAAAACCATACAGATAAGTAATATAAATATTTTCGAAAGTCTGTTCGCTACTGTGTGCCACAGCGCGCCGCAGCGCATCACAGCGTCATTTTTCGAGGAATTATTTAAATTTTATAAACGAGAAATTGAACAGTATTACGAAACTTTCTCTGCTGCTGCGTGCTGCAGCGGGTATATTATCATTTTATAAAACTATAGATGAACTAATTGAACAGAGAATCCGAAAGTTTATCCGCTGTGGCGCGCAACAGCGGACGTTGTAGCGCTAAGTGGAAAAGATACTAAATTTCATGAAGTAATAGAATTTGGAACGCAGTTGCCATAGCACGCCGCAGCGGAACAGTGTTTGGAACGCTGCTACCGCAGCGCGCCACAGCGCGCCGCAGCAGACAACCCAGATTTTCCAGAAAAAAAAAAGCAATTATGGCAGCATTAGGAAGGCCATAAAAATGTGACCTTTGTCCTTCCCCAATCTCTTGAAAATAGATAATTTAATCTCTATTGAATCCCAACAGGTTTGAATAAATAAGAATATTGAAAAGGATTGGATTAAAGTCAAGGAAGAGGAAAAGTCACACATTTAAGGCTTTGAGGCTGAGTGCATCCCTATTTAAGGGCCAAACTCAGACCTTGAAAGGGTTCCAACATTTTTTATTCAAAGACCAAAAAGAAAGGCTGCATGAGGAGAAAGAGGGAGAACACTTGTAACAACCTTAGGTTGTTACTCTAGCTAAAACTAGTTAATTAAGATAAACCAAGGCTTGATTTTAATTCCATTGGATTCAGTGGGTCATTTAAACCTAACCCTAGCAGTTTGGAATCATTTGGAGCTAAAATGTAAAATTTGATATTTTTGGCTATTTTTAATTCCTGAAAATACCTAAATTATTTTGATTTCCAAATTAAAATCTGAATTCATTTTTGAATTTCCCACCTCAAAATTAGTTAAGGGTGAATTTTTGAGAATTTTTGGAGCTCATTTGGTCCTAAATTGGATTTAGGATATTTAAGGATAATTATATATTAATTAATTGATTTTATTTACATTTAAATTAAATTTTAATTAAAATTAAATCGGCGGGATTCACTGTCGGGACCGCGGTAGATCCGCTGTAGGGTCCCGACAGTGGCGCATGCGTATAAGCCACCTGATGCGATAGCACGCATCTTAGCGCTCTCGATCCAACGGCTCACTTACCGTGCGCCTTGATCGCATCCTACCTGTCCGATCAGCATCTGGCATCCGACGCCCGAGATCTTCTCTGCAGTTTCGTTAAGCTAAAGCCGCATTAGACCGTCTATTTCCAACGGCTTCGTGGATCAGACGGCGGAGGCGAATCCTACCACTGTGGATCTTCGTCCCCGAAGAGATCCCGTCCCGACCGAGAAGATTCACGGAAATTTGCCACGTAACCTTGTCTACCACTCCCCTCACCAGGTCAGCTAGACCATTAGCACCTTCCCGTAAGTGGCCGAGACTAGTAAGGCGACCCGGGTGGCCTGGAACCTCCCAATTTCAGGAAAATGGTGAGGACCCGTGGGCCGAGCCAAGCTCCTTTCCTAAGCACTAGTCTTTGTTCCTAGGCCCCCATGGCGCCTATAAAAATCTCCAGGACTTTACAGTGAGTCCCTTTGCTCACTGTGAATCCCCAATTCCCTAGCTGAAGGCCTGCTGGAGCTTTTGTCACCTCGGCATTTCCAGAGCTTGGAACTGCCGATAGAGGGCCCGTCTGGTGTTCAAATCCCCTGTGCACATTTGTCTAACCTTTAGGAAGCTTAGGAGCACCTCAATTCTCCTCGGCTGAGCTTGTAACTCGACTTCAGGTACAGCCTTCCTCTATTGAATTTTCCTTAAGCTCATTTCCATTCTATCCTCTGGATTGAGCCCTGGATGTCGTCTAGGTTACCTTAGCCATCTAGAAACCCAATGTGATTGTCGCCTAGGGCTAAGCTAGCTCAAGTCGATCGTATCGATCGATTGAGCTAGCAGTCGAGCGAATGGCTGAGTCCGAGTAAGGACCCAGCAATTGGCTGCGCCTCAGGTTAAGATAGGTTGGGGGTTCAACGCGTCTAGTCTCCCTGAATGTGTAGGGATTGTACCCCGGTCGAATTGAGGCCTCTGTGAGGCGAATTTTCCCCTCACTGTCGGCCTGAGATGCCCGTATCGAAGGTGTCTCGATCGAGTAGCACCCCATCGATCCAGAGGGATCCAGATGGGGGTTCTTGGTCCAATCGACGCGTCTTGACTCTGGGAACGTGTAGGGATCAAGCCCAGCCGCCGTCGTCGACTGTGCGCCGAGAATTTCAGCGCCGTAGTTCGGCGGGCTTGGGACCCATCGAGAGGAAGAGATGAAGTCGTGGGTCCTAGGCTGGGCCGGCTTCCGACCCGCGCAGTTCTGATTTTGGGCCGCGCCTCATTAATATTTATTGGAAGACATTTTTAATGATCGCGAATTAAATTAATTAAATCATGTAGTTTTAATTTAAATAAACATTCAGATAAAATTAATTAAATAACTTTAACTATACTGATCCAAATTATATGATCCAATATATCATTTGAATCAGAAAAATTCAAGGAATCTAAATATAAAATAAAATCTTAGATCTACTGGTTGGATTAAAATTTATTTTCCAAACTCTTTGTTGTCATTAATTAAATCATATAAAATTATTTAAGTATCCAATTTAAGAGATTAAGGGCTCTGATTGCTCTTTGTACCCTAAGGAACAATATCAGACCCTTAAATTTAATTTTGGATAATTATTTTTCTTAATCACTCCTTAATCACCTTAAATAAGGATTACTGAATTTAACCTTAATTGAGCCTCTGATTTGGATGAGGGTTGTTCCTAATATTATATTAGGTCTATGTTAACCTAAGTATAAGATTGGATTACCCTAAGACTGCCTATGTTCACTAATCACCCTAATTCATTTAAATAAGTAATTAGTGCTAATTATGATTAATTAGGTCATCAAAACCTATAATAAGTGTGTTTCTCACTTTACTAATCAGTATGAAACTCATTAAAATAGATTAGATCTAACTTGGGTGACTAAATCCTAAAATCCTAATTTTACCCTGAAGAGGGGCATTTTGGTCATTTTGACCAAAATAGGTCTAAATGCTCCTTAAAGCTTGGAAATTTCAGTAAACTATCCTAAGGTAGATTAGAAATATTCTCTGAACCCTTAGACTAATAGTAATGTTAATGTGATCATTAATTCAAGAAATCTCTACTTAATCTCTAATTAAGACATTTAGATATTAAGTGATCCTATAAGAGTCATTTGGCATTAATCCTTGAATCTAATAATTGAGATGATTAAATATCACCTTAATAAGTTTAGTAAGGTTAACCTAAGAGTTAAAACTTAAAATAAATGTAATTGGTAAAGTCTATGTTAAAATCTAGCTTAAGGTCTAAACTGATCAAACATTAGATCCTTAGATCTTAAGTAGCCCTAAAAAGGTCAATATGAGTTTAATGTTAATCTAATGATTAGAATTGTCAATTTCAACCTTAATAAGCTCCTTATAGTTTAATTATGAACTAAAATTCTAGGAGAATCACAAATGAAAACTCTTAAGATAAAACTCTAATTTAGAGATCTAAAGTGATCAAACGTCAGATCTTTAGATCTTAGATCTTAGACTTAGATCTTCAATTTAAATCAAACCATCCCAAATTGGAATTCTTTAAATGATTGATTTTTTAATCTTTTGAAACCTTCCATTTGGGTATAGGATGATTCAATCAATAAGATCATGAAATTATCTTAAAGATTGAATATATATCTTATATTCTCAAGCTCTTAATTGATTATTTTATCTTATAATCAGTAGAATAACCTTTCAATAAGTTCTTAGTTCCTGGATCCTTCAGCTTATAGAAATCTATACTTTAAATTTGGGGTTGTAAATGTGAACCCTAGATCCTAGTTAGGCCATTATCTTGGATTTGGGATTTGAACTCAACATAGGGTTAAGTTCTAAATCCTTAAATCTTGATTTATTTAATCAAGATTTGGGTAAGAGAGTAAAATATTAATAAATTAGGTCGTTGATTTACTTAGATCCTATAGTCGTCACATGATTTTGGATTAGAACTTGTTAAGTTCTAATATTAACTTTAAGGGCGTAAATCTGAGATTTTACTCGATAGCTGGATATTGGAGATCCTAAACTTGTACCTTCTTAGAGTAGCTAGAATTGGTAATTAAATAACATCAGATATCACATGAGTCTAGATTGAGTCTCTTGCTTACTTTGACTAGATTGCTTGTTGTACCTTGGATATTGAGCCTTATTCCTTGAGCATAATAGGAAAACTTAGGATATGGATGATACATCCTAAATTAGTATTTGAATTGCATGTCATTCACTTTTGTCTTATTTGCAGTTGGTAGAATATGTCCTAGCTTAGTCTGCCTCTTCAGTAGTAGAATTATATAGACTGGACTCAGACCTAGCATATTTGGATGGCTAGGCTGGGGATTGATTGATTGATATTGGGGGCCCGGTATGGCCTATTGGCTGGTATGGAAGTACTATGTCTTAGGCTTATTGCTACTTTAGCTGGGTTGTATTATTTTTCTGATTTGCTTTGACACATGCTTCAATGGCCTTATTTTCAATATTTGTTCGCTTTACCACATGTCTCAGTGGCTTCATATTTCATAGATTGCTCGCTTTTGCCATATGTCTCAGTGGCCTTTATGTTCTTTTCCTATTCCTAACTAGCATATTGTATGTATACTCATATGGCTTACTTATATATATTGGCATGTTTAGAATGCTAGAATTGCACATTTTCAGTACTTGTGTTTCTTTTATATACTCAGCATATGTTAACATTAACATAAGCATGTTAGGTTTAGAATTGTATTGTAATTGCTGTGTCTTTTAGCTTTTAGCCTCACTATATTTATTTTTGCATTGTATGATGGCTATAAATGGATAGTTATAGTTATCCGTTTCTTTCATAGCTTGTTGCACCTTTACTACTTGCATGTGTAGTTAAGTTAAAATGTGATATCTTTAAATGTTCAGTTCATTAAAATAGCCTAAAATATATTTAGACAATTGTCTAACAGTAATCTTTTTATTTTGTTGGCTGGGGCCCTGGCATTTGTGGTACCGACAAATGTCAGTTTTAGACGCGTTTATGGGCAGTGTCGCAGAAGAGGAGCAGGTTCAGGAGGAGGACTGTGCTGTTGCTGTTTAGTTAGATATTGCCTTTTTATTTCAGTGAGATTGAGAGACATTCTTCTTTCTCTTTAAACTTCAGTTTGTAATAATTATTTCTTATTATGTATGCTTGTGGATGTTACTCTATTATGTATTGCTTCTGCCACTTTGATATTTGTATATTGATGATGTTATAGGACTTGGTGACAAGTCCTTGGCTCAAGGCAGGTTGGGTTTACCTAATTTTACTTAAGTCGGGGATTTGCCACAGTTAGAGCACCGTACCTCCTTGTTGTCAGTACAGGGGCCCACAATTGGTATCAGAGAACACCATAAGGTGTCAGAATAGGATCTATGATTCCTTTCTACATAATGGACCGTTCTTCTGAAATACAAGCATCAATATAAGTGACATCCATAACATAGTAGTGTCAGTAACTCTATATAAAATATAGGAGGAGAATACTCCCATCCTAATAAATTAGTCATCTGGAGTCTAACACAAATGTAATAAAATTCTGTCCCGAGAGTCAAATGGATTTTGAAGAGTCCGATATAGACTATTATCAGTGTGCCTTCAGGAGAGTTTGGAGCTATAGCTTCAAATGGAGGCAGGAAAGCAACTGGCAGATGGAAGGGGTGCAGCAAAAGGAATTTTGGTTCTGGAGAAGCTTCTACAACAAACTGTATATCGAGGGCTCAACTTTCCCATATATGCACAAGAATGGTTGAGCCGAGTGGAGTCCATTCTGATACACATAGAGTGTCCTGAGTCACTTTATGTAGATATTATGACAGACCTGATGGTGGACTACGCCGGAGTTTGGTGGTATGAGACCATGGCAAGGCTCGAGAAGAAATGTAGCAGGAAGCGTCGGGAAGTCACTTTTGAGGACTTTTATGTAGCCTTTAGGTCAGAGTATATTGATAATATTTGAATGATAGTTAGGATAAATGTTATTTCATTTTCAGGCAGCTTCATTAGATTTACAATTTTGGCATTGTAACCCCTTATTTCTATAATTAATGAAAGATTTCGATTTCTCTTCCTTAGAGTAAATTCTGAGTTTGTCTCCTTTTCTAATTAACTAGAATGGATTCTGGATCACCACCTACCATTACTCCTATCAATAACACTGTTGCCTCTAGTAGTTCTAACGATGAGGTGGCTCATCTGTGAGCCATGGTGGCAACTCTGTTGGAAAACCAAGCTCAACAGGCACTAATTATGCAGAAATTACTGAAAGATCGTATAACTCGAGTCACTGTTGCTACTCCGATAGTTCATGCCCCACAAGTTGCTTCTTCTTCATATCATTCGGTGGATAGTCTCCTTCACAATTTTCTGAGGTTAAGACCTCCAACCTTTGGTGGGAACCTGTCCCCAATGGATACAACCGACTGGCTGAAGGCTGTGGAAAGGGATCTCATTAGTCTTAAGGTCCCGAACTCGGATGCTGTCCGTCTCGCCACCTGTCTGTTTCATGCGGAAGCAGAATATTGGTGGGAAGAGATTTGAAACACCAAGTTTGCTGATTATGAGTTAGAAGACATCCCCTGGGATGAGTTCGTTGAGGCCTTCAAGACTGAATTCATTCCCCCATCCGCACAAAATATTATTGCAGATACAATCATGAGGTTGACTCAAGGAAGTCGTTCAGTCGCTGAATACGAAAGAGAGTTCCACAGATTGATTCATTTTGCACCAGAAGTCACCCATTCTGAGTCAGCTAAGTGCCACCGCTTTCTTTGCGGACTCCAAAGTTCATGGAAGAATCAAATAGTGCTGCTCTGTCTGACTAACTTCTTCAAACTGGTGGAAACGGCCAAGGTGATAGAGCATCATCAATCTGAAGAGGATCATAAGCGAAAAGCGCAAACAACTCTGAACCCACGATGAAACTTCAAGAGACACGGATCCAACCACGCGAAAGTATATCAGCTGGAAGCAGCACTTACTACCGAACAAGCTCAAAACTGTACTAAGCCACATCCGTATGGCAAGTGTTACCACTTTGGCCAGAGGTGTTTTAATTGTGGGTGTACAGGCCACCGGTACTATCAATGCGACCACACGAAAATGATAGACGGAGTTCAAATGAAGCCTTACCATAAGAAACAAGTGTTCCGAGCAACCCCACTGAACCGGAGGGAACCAAATATGGCTATAATGCTAGCCCTTGCTTCTGAAGTTGTTCACACACAACCACCAGTCCCCAATTCTCAGAACTATAGACGACGACAATCTAACAATCATCCTGCTGGACCTTCACGAGTGTATGCCTTAACTCCTATTGAAGCCGCCGAAGATAATAATGTAGTTTCTGGTACACATTCCTAAACCTCTCCTATTAAAATTGTATTTCTGTATTCTTTCCAAGTTGTTAATGCAAAGCTGTGTAAAATTTAGGCACACTTTATTTCAATAACCAACCTTGTAGCGTATTGTTCGATACTGGTGCCAATCACTCATTTATCTCTGAATGATTTGTTAATAACCTTAAACTTCATGCATGCAACCTATCACAGAAGTTGAGTGTTGTACTTCCATCAGGAATCCAACTAAGTGCTCATAAATTTTGCAATATCAAAGTCCCGATAAATGATCAAGAGTTTCAGGCTAAACTAATCATCCTGCCAATAGCTAACTTTGATATCATCCTTGGGATGAATTGGCTCAGTGACAGTAATGCTGTGATAAACTGTCATAAAAAGAGAGTCACTCTCCATTCTCAGGGCAAGCCTGAAATGTTTGTAGGAAAAACCAGCACGCAGTTATTTTTAATGAATGCCATTAGAGCCGAACAACTGATTGTCAAGGGTTGTAGTGTCTACTTAGTCACCATGATGGGTGAAACAAAAGAAAATATCTCTCTTGCTGATTGTAAGGTAGTCAAAGAATTTGTCAATGTATTCTAGAAGATTTGCCTGGTGTACCTCCTTTCAGAGAAGTAGAATTCTCTATTGAATTGATCCATAGTACCCAGCCAATATCCAAAGCACCTTATAGAATGGCACCTAAGGAACTTTAGGAACTCAATGAGCAGTTACAAGAACTCCCGAATAAAGGTTTCATTAGGCTAAGTATGTCTCCTTGGGGAGTGCTAGTGTTATTTGTGAAAAAGAAGGATGGATCTATGCGTATGTGTATCGATTATCGTGAATTGAATAAGGTCACCATAAAGAATAAATACCCACTGCCTAGAATTGATGATTTGTTCGACCAGTTATCTAGAGCCATGATATTTTCCAAGATTGATTTAACGTCTGGAAACCACCAGCTGCGAGTAAAGGAAGACGATGTAGGGAAGACTGCTTTCCGTACTCGTTATGGCCACTTTGAGTTTTTGGTGATGTCATTCGGACTCACCAATGCACCATCAATCTTTATGGATTTAATGCAGCGCGTGCTAAAGCTGTATCTGGACAAGTTTGTGATCGTCTTCATCGATGATATCCTAATTTATTCTAAGACTCTGAAAGATCATGAAGAACATTTGAGGTTAGTGTTGGAAACATTGCGTGAGCATCAACTTTACGCCAAGTTCTCCAAATGCGAATTCTTGCTCCATTCCATTGCATTCTTGGGACATGTAGTCGATGCCCAAGGTATCCGTGTAGATCAAAGTAAGGTAAGAGCTATTCAGGACTGGGCTCAACCTAAGTCTGTCACCGACATTAGAAGTTTCCTGGGATTAGCAGGATACTACAGGAAGTTTGTTAAGGGCTTTTCCCAGATTGCTTCGCCATTGACTAAACTGACCCAAAAGGCCGTTCCGTTCATTTGGAGTCTAGAGTGCGAGGAAGCATTTCAAACTCTAAAGGATACTCTTTCTACCGCTCCAATTCTTGTTCTACCTAAAGAAGGTTTGAACTATCAGGTATATACTGATGCCTCTGGGATCGGTCTAGGTTGTGTTTTAATGCAAGAGGGTAAGGTAATTTCTTACACCTCTCGTCAACTAAAACCCCACGAGCGAAATTATCCAGTACACGATCTTGAACTTGCAGCCATAATATTTGCCTTGAAAATATGGCGTCACTATCTGTACGGAGTGCAATGTTCAATTTTCACTGATCATCAAAGTTTGAAGTATATCTTCACCCAGAGAGAGTTGAATTGCCGCCAGAGAAGATGGTTGGAGCTCATCAGCGATTATGATCTCAATATCCAATATCATCTAGGAAAAGCTAATGTAGTGGCCGATGCTCTTAGTCGTCATGCTACTTTAACCTCTATGATTGCCTCCAGTTTCCTAGAACCTGAATTTCGTAAGCTCGAGATTTCTCCGATAAGTGGCGATATATTGAGTTCGCTATTAGCAAATATTAATGTGGAACCCACTTTCCACCGAGATGTCTCTATCTCGCAAACCAAAGACGATGAGTATCTAAAATTTAAAGCAGATATTGAAGGTGGTCTTCGTCAGTATTTGCAGTTGCAGAATGGTATAATTTATTAAGGTAATCAATTGTGGATTCCTAACTCCATGCATGAAGAAGTTTTAGTCGAAGGCCATAATTCTGGGTATCACATTCATCAAGGCAGTACTAAGATGTGCCAAGATATGAAGCAATCGTTTTGGTGGCCAGGTATAAAGTAGGTGATTTTGTAGCTAAGTGTCATGCCTGTAATTTAGTAAAGGCCGAACACCAAAGACCTGGTGGTTATCTACATCCATTAGATATCCCGAAATGGAAATGGTTTGATATATCTATGGATTTTGTCATGGGATTGCCTCGTGCAAAATCAGGTTCTGATGCAAACTAGGTGATAGTAGACCACTTAACCAAATCAGCACATTTTCTTCCCATCTGTCAAACTAATTCTGTAGAGAAGTTAGCAAAACTCTACATCAAAGAAATTGTCAGATTGCATGGGATTCCAAAGTCAATTGTATCAGATAGAGATAGCAGGTTTACGTTTAAGTTTTGGCAAGCTGTGCATCAAGATCTGGGTACGACTCTAGCCATGAGTACAGCTTTTCATCCTCAAACGGATGGTCAAACTGAAAGAGGAAACCAAGTGTTGGAAGATTTGCTTAGGTTATGTATTCTTGAATTTGCTGGCTCAGGGGAAGATCACATCCCATTAGTGGAATTTGCCTACAACAACAGTTTTCAAGCCAGTATTAAGATGGCACCTTATGAAGCATTGTATAGTAGAAAATACAGTACTCCACTAGCTTGGTCAGAAACAAGGAGTGTTCAGCTATTTGGTTCAGAATTAGTTGAAGAAACCAGTAATAAGATCAAATTAATTCAGCAGAGAATTCGTTCAGCTCAAGATCATCAAAGCAACTATCATGATTTGCATCACCATCTCCTAGAATTTAATGTGGGAGATTCTGCTTATCTAAAAGTCAGTCCAATTTAAGGTGTCTTCAGATTTGGTGTAGCTGGGAAACTTAGTCCCCGCTATGTTGGACCTTTCAAGGTTTTGGCCAAAGTAGGATCATCTGCCTACCGGTTAAGCCTTCCTGATGGCTTTGCAGCTGTTCACAACGTATTTCATGTATCCTCTTTGAGAAGATGTCTTCAAGACCCTTCTCACCTCGTTCAACTTCCAGTAGTAGAAATTCAACCCGATCTTTCGTATGTCGAAGAACCTATCAGAATCTTAGCCCATGATCAGAAACAGCTAAGGAATCGTTCAATTCATATGGTCAAAATTCAGTGGAAGAATCGATCATTAGAAGAATCTACTTGGGAGAAAGAGGTGGATATGCGCAATAAATATCCCCAACTCTTTGCAAATCCAGGTAATGTTCTTTTCTCCTCTATCAATTGTATTTAAACTTGTATTATATTAATAGAATCTTCTTCACTCAGGTGATGTCGGGGAAGACATCGTTCTTAAGTGGGGGAGTCTGTAACAACCCTAGGTTGTTACTCTAGCTAAAACTGGCTAATTAAGCTAAACCAAGGCTTGATTTTGATTTCATTGGATTCAATGGGTCATTTAAACTTAACCCTAGAAGTTTGGAATCATTTGGAGCTAAAATGGAAAATTTGGTATTTTTGGCTATTTTTAAGCCCTAAAAAATACCTAAATTATTTTGATCTCCAAATTAAAATCTGATTTTATTTTTGAATTTCCACCCCAAAATTAGCTAAGGGTGAATTTGTGGGAATTTTTGGAGCTCATTTGGTCCTAAATTGGATTTAGGATATTTAAGGATAATTATATATTAATTAATTGATTTTATTTATATTTAAATTAAATTTTAATTAAAATTAAATCGGCGGGATTCGCTGTCGAGACCGCGGTAGATCCGCTGCGGGGTCCCGACAGCGGCGCATGCGTATAAGCCACCCGATGCGACAGCACGCATCTTAGCACTCTCGATCCAACGGCTCACTTAGCGCGTGCCTTGATCGCATCCTACCCATCCGATCAGCATCTGGTATCCGACGCCCGAGATCTTCTCCACAGTTTCGCTAAGCCGAAGCCGCATCAGACCGTCTATTTCCAACGGCTTCGTGGATCAGATGGCGGAGGCGAATCATACCACTGTGGATCTTCGTCCCCGAAGAGATCCCGTCCCGACTGAGAAGATTTGCAGAAATTTGCCAGGTAACCTTGTCTGCCACTCCCCTTGCCAGGTCAGCTAGACCGTTAGCACCTTCCCGTAAGAGGCCGAGCCTAGTAAGGTGACCCGGGAGGCCTGGAACCTCCCAATTTCAGGAAAATGGTGAGGACCCATGGGCCGAGCCAAGCTCCTTTCCCAAGCCCCGGTCTCTGTTCCTAGCCCCCCATGGCGCCTATAAGAACCTCCAGGACTTCATAGGGAGTCCCTTTGCTCACTGTGAATCCCCAATTCCCTAGTTGAAGGCCTGCTGGAGCTTCCGTCACCACGGCATTTTCCCGGCATTTCTAGAGCTTGGAACCGCTGATAGAGGGCCCGTCTGGTGTTCAGACCCCCTGTGCACATTCGTCTAACCTTCAGGAAGCTTAGGAGCACTTCAATTCTCCTCGGCCGAGCCTATAACTTGACTTCAGGTACAGCCTTCCTCCATTAAATTTTCCTTAAGCTCATTTCTATTCTATCCTCTAGATTGAGCCCTAGATGTCTTCTAGGTTACCTTATCCATCTAGAAACCCAATGTGATTGTTGCCTGGGGCTAAGCTAGCTCGAGTCGATCGTATCGATCGACTGAGCTAGCAGCCGAGCCAATGGCTGAGTCTGAGTAAGGACCCAGCAATTAGCTATACCTCAGGTTAAGATAGGTTGGGGGTTTGACGCGTCTAGTCTCCTTGAACATGTAGGGATCGAGCCCCGGTCGAATCGAGGCATCTGTGAGGAGAATTTTCCCCTCACAATCGGCCTGAGATGCCCGTATCAAAGGCGTCTCGGTCGAGTAGCACCCCATCGATCCAGAGGGATCGAGATGGGGGTTCTTGGTCCAATCGACGCGTCTTGACTCAGGGAACGTGTAGGGATCAAGCCGAGCCGCCGTCGTCGACTGTGCGCCGAGAATTTCAGCGCCGAAGTTCGGCGGGCTCGGGACCCGTCGAGAGGAAGAAGACGAAGTCGTGGGTCCTGGGCCGGGCCGGCTTCCGACCCACGCAGTTCTGATTTTGGGCCGCGCCTAATTAATATTTATTGGATGACATTTTTAATGATCGCGAATTAAATTAATTAAATCATATAGTTTTAATTTAAATAAAATTCATATTAAATTAATTGAATAACTCTGGCTATACTAATCCAAATGGTATGATCCAATATACCATTTGAATCAGAAAAATTCAAGGAATCTAAATATAAAATAAAATCTCAGATCCAATGGTTGGATTAAAATGTATTTGCCAAACTCTTTGCTGTCATTAATTAAATCATATAAAATTATTTAAGTATCCAATTTATGAGATTAAGAACTCTGATTGCTCCTTGTACCCTAAGGAACAATATCAAACCCTTAAATTTAATTTTGGATAATTATTTTTCTTAATCACTCCTTAATCACCTTATATAAGGATTAGTAAATTTAACCCTAATTGAGCCTCTAATTTGAATGAGGGTTGTTCTCAATGTCATATTAGGTCTATGTTAACCTAAGTATAAGGTTGGATTGCCCTAAGAATGCCTATGTTCACCAATCACCCTAATTGGTTTAAATAAGTGATTCGTGCTAATTATGATTAATTAGGTCATCAAAACCTAATATAAGTGTGTTTCTCACTTCACTAATCAATATGAAACTAATTAAAATAGATTAGATCTAACTTGGGTGACTGAATCCTAAAATCCTAATTTTACCCTTAAGAGGGGCATTTTAGTCATTTTGACCAAAATAGGTCTAAATGCTCCTTAAAGCTTGGAAATTTCAGTAAACTATCCTAAGGTAGATTAAAAATGTTCTCTAAACCTTTAGACTAATAGTAATATTAATGTGATCATTAATTCAAGAAATCTCCACTTAATCTCTAATAAAGACACTTAGATCTTAAGTGATCCTATAAGAGTCATTTGGCATTAATCCTTGAATCTAATAATTGAGATGATTAAATATAACCTTAATAAATTTAGTAAGCTTAACCTAAGAGTTAAAACTTAAAAGAAATGTAATTGGTAAAGTCTAAGTTAAAATCTAGCTTAAGGTCTAAACTTATCAAACATCAGATCCTTAGATCTTAAGTAGCCCTAAAAAGGGCAATATGAGTTTAATGTTAATCTAATGATTAGAATTGTCAATTTCAACCTTTATAAGCTCCTTATTGTTTAATTACGAACTTAGGTTCTAAAAGAATCACAAATGAAAGCTCTTAAGATAAAACAATAATTTAGAGATCTAAAGTGATCAAACGCCAGATCTTTAGATCTTAGATCTTAGACTTAGATCTTCAATTTAAATCAAACCATCTCAAATTGGAATTCTTTAAATGATTGATTATTTAATCTTTTGAAACCTTCCATGTGGGTATAGGATGATTCAATCAATAAGATAATGAAATTATCTTAAAGATTTGATATAGATCTTAGATTCTCAAGTTCTTAATTGATTATTTTATCTTATAATCAGTTGAATAACCTTTCAATAAGTTCTTAGTTCCTGGATCCTTCAGCTTATAGGAATCTATACCTTAAATTTGGGGTTGTAAATGTAAACCCTAGATCCGAGTTAGGCCATTACCTTGGATTTGGGATTTGAACTCAACATAGGGTTAAGTTATAAATCCTTAAATCTTGATTTATTTAATCAAGATTTGGGTAAGAGAGTAAAATATTAATAAATTAGGTCATTGATTTACTTACTTAAATCCAATAGTCCTCACATAATTTTGGATTAGAACTTGTTAAGCTCTAATATTAACTTTAAGGGCGTAAATCTGAGATTTTACTCGATAGCTGGATATTGGAGATCCTAAACTTGTACCTTCTCAGAGTAGCTAGAATTGGTAATTAAATAACATCAGATATCACATGAGTCTAGATTAAGTCTCTTGCTTACTTTGACTAGATTGCTTGGTGTACCTTGGATATTGAGCCTTATTCCTTGAGCATAATAGGAAAACTTAGGATATGGATGATACATCCTAAGTTAGTATTTGAATTACATGTCATTCAGTTTTGTCTTGTTTGCAGTTGGTAGAATATGTCCTAACTTAGTTTGCCTCTTCAGTAGTAGTATTATATAGACTGGACTCAGACCTAACATATTTAGATGGCTAAGCTGGGGATTGATTGATTGATATTGGGGGCCTGGTATGGCCTATTGGCTGGTATGGCAGTACTATGTCTTAAGCTTATTGCTACTTTAGCTAGGTTGTATTATTTTTTTGATTTGCTTTGCCACATGCTTCATTGGCCTTATTTTCAGTATTTGCTCGCTTTGCCACATGTCTTAGTGGCTTCATATTTCATAGATTGCTCTCTTTTGCCACCTGTCTCAGTGGCCTTTATGTTCTTTTCCTATTCCAAACTAGCATGTTGTATATATACTCATATGGCTTACTTATATATATTGGCATGTTTAGGATGCTAGAATTGCATGTGTTCAATACTTGTGTTTCTTTTATATACTCAGCATATGTTAACATGATCATAAGCATGTTAGGCTTAGAATTGTATTGTAATTGCTGTGTCTTTTAGCTTTTAGCCTCACCATGTTTATTTTTGCATTGTATGATTGCTATAAATGGATAGTTTATAGTTACCCATTTCTTTTGTAGCTTATTGCACCTTTACTGCTTGCATGTGTAGTTAAGTTAAAATGTGATATCTTTAATTGTTCGGTTCATTAAAATAGCCTAAAATGTACTTAGACAATTGTCTAACTGCAACCTTTTTATTTTATTGGCTGGGGCCCTGGCATTTGTGATATTGACAAATGTTAGATTCAGACGCGTTCGTGGGAAGTGTCACAAAAGAGGAGCAGGTTCAGGAGGAGGACTGTGCTGCTACTATTTAGTTAGAGATTGCCTTTTTATTTCAGTGAGATTGAGAGACATTCTTCTTTCTCTTTAAACTTCAGTTTGTAATAATTATTTCTGGATGTATTTCATTTCTGCATTATGATGAGTTACTATATTGCATTCTCTTTTCCTACTATGTATGCTTGTAGATGTTACTATATTGTGTATTGCTTCCGCCACTTTGATATTTGTATATTGATGATGTTATAGCACTTGGTGACAAGTCCTTGGCTTAAGGCAGGTTAGGTTTACCTAACTTTACTTAAGTCAGGGATTTGCCACAGTTGGAGCACCGTACCTCCTTGTTGTTAGTAGGGGGCCCCACAATACTCCAAGGGGAAAAGAGGACCAAGAATAGAAAGAAAGGGAAAACAACAAAAAATGAAGGGTGGAGCTTCAAGAAGTCAGTGCAGGAAGAGTCAAGAGAACCTCAAAAAACCTCCGGGTGATTCCTTGTATTTCTCCTAACCTCCCTTGATTTATTTCTTGCCGTCAACTGATGGCGATGTTCACTTTTCTTTGTATGTATGCTCTTTTTTACTTAGTAATGAAAGGCTAAAAACCCTTTGGAGAGGGTTGAGATGTAGTTGTAAGAATATGTAAGGGATAAATAGTGTCTGATGACATTGTTTGAATATAATAAAAAATTGTTTTTATCATTTTTATTTAATGTTTGAATGAATGCTTGGATGAACAAAATTTTAAATCATATTGTTTAACAGAACATGTGTTCCAATGCTCATCTATTGGGTAAGAGCAAGGAAGGTAGTGCAAGTAGAGCGAAGAATTATGTGACAAAATTCTCAAAGCTCACTTGCACCCTTCCTTAATAGCTCTCCCAAGAGATTAATGCTTGAGAATCAGGTTCTCCATTAACCTTGCTCGACTTCTCAGCAAAGTAGAAGGGATGAGAGGACATTGGGAACTTCAATGGATGATGTGACATAAATCATTGACCCAATGCATTCTCCCATCTAGCTAAACTGAGTATGAAGTGCATGATGCATGGTAAATGGAAATTTTGCTTAAGAGATCATCTATAATATGATATATCTTTTGGTAACCAAGACATAGAAAGTCAAAATTCTAATTAATGAAATTGATCTCATGAGAGTTTATGTGCTAAGGAAGAACCTAAAAAAGTTCTCCTTAAGCACTAAACATAAACTTAATGAAATTGGAGGGTACTCTGATTCCAATAGTATTCACTTGATTTAATAAAGCAAATAAATTGAAGGTATACACTCAACAATAAAGTCATCTCACCAACCCTTGCAACTATTTCAATGAAATTTAACTCTCTCATTTTAATCAAACTAGTATCATTACTTAAGGTATTTTGTATCGCTAATTAAGAACCAACAAAATCAACCAAATTTGTCATCTAAATATTACTGAAAGAAAATACAACTTGATATCAGAACACCTATTCCCTGAGGATCGATAAATCTCGAAAATTAAACTTTCTACTTATTACTCCAGACCACGTACACTTACATGCAAACGCAGACATGTATTTTCGTTTGCCAAGTTCTTGGCGCCGATGCCGGGGAACGATTTTATTTTGTATCAAGTAAAATTTTCTAGTAACTATTGATTTAGAACTAATTTATTTGTGCATATAATTTTTACATAGCTGTGATTAATTCCCTTATTTACTTGCTTTTGAGAAAAATTTGAGAAAAAAAAATTGTGCTGAAAGTTATTGCTCATTATCATTACTGAAAAATTTTATCTACTGTCTATTTGTGTGTGATCTTAATTACTGAACTATCTTTACTATTTGTAAATTTATCTTGCTAAATTCTATGAGATCTTGTATGCTATACTGCTATAATTGCTTATATCTTATGATAGTTTTGATTAGCTTAAATGGGGTATTGGAATATCGTGGACATGTACTATAATAATCAAAATGGTTCTATGTGGTGCGTTGGAACACATGTAAGTTCTAGTTGTAATACAAATAACCCGTTTGCACCTTCAAAAATAAAACTGATCAATGTCATTAAGTATGATAATAATTTGGAGCACCATGACTCTCCTCTGACATGAACATTAATAACATAAATTGGGTTTGTGAGAAATCTTACTTAGAAGAATTGGTGGACGATTATAGTAGCAATGAGATCAATAATCTACAGGAAACTGAACCAACCTCAGTTAGGAATGAATTTAATCTAGAAGATCATAAGCATCTATGTAATTCAATTGAGCCTAAGTTAGAAGTTATATTGCAACAATTAGCTAACCCCGTCCAAGAAGTTGTTATAATTGAGCAAATAAAGGAACAAGCTGAAGAAGTGTCGACTTGTAGAGAAGAAACTTAAACTCAAACAAACAATAAAAATGAGAGAGAGGTGGACTATCAACTTGAATTGGACAATTTGAAAATGCAGCAAGAGTTTCAAATCGAAAAATTTGACCAAGAGCAATTCAAAATTTATGTTCCATACACACCTCAAGTGCTTTCAACTGAATGCTTAGCAATAGGTGACCCACCATGTGAAAACAGCCAAGATGAACTGATTGTAAATAATAGGAGGATCAATAAACTAAGTGAATTTTGGGGTAGTGAAAGTAAATAACTTATCATCTCTGACATCTCGACCATCAACAAACCCCTTAGCAATATCGACAGTATTTGTGTGCAATTTGAATTTGTAGAGAATCACCTTAAGAGTAGTCCTGAAAGAACTGAACTTTACAAATTCTTACAAAATAAAATGAAGGATAATAACAAGGAAAAGTATGAAGAGTTTAATAATGAGTATAAAGAAAGAAATGAAAGGAATGAAAAGACAAATAGAAATAAAACATATTATAAGATTGAGAATATTGCTTGGGCTTATAAAAAGAAAAATAGTAGAGTTGGTGTTCATGATGACCCAATTATTAAACTAGTTTGTACTCATCCTAAGGAGTTAATAAAAATTTGGAAAGTAATTTTGAAAGGATATACACTATTTTTTGTCAGGCTGACAATATTAAACCAAGCACTTATTAGAAGGCAACCCAATGCAGTTTTCTGTTTTCACTAAAGTCTTATTTTTAGTAGTAGGATAAAATTAATAACAACCAAAAACATTTTCTCTAGAAGTAAAAATTAAAATTTTAAAAATTTTCTGCTAGACAAAAAATGCCGCAGCGTGCCACAACGGATTTATCTGCCATTGCGCATTGCAGCAGATTTGTTCGCTATGGCGTGCTGTAGCGGATTTCGTTACTACAGCGTGCCATAGCAGATAGCTCAGCACGGTTATTTCAAGGGCGCCGCAGCGCACTGCGGTGGAAAATACCCAGCTGAAGCAAAATTTACTGCCTTGGATTCCCAAGGCAGTCAATGACGCTACAGCACACCTTGGAACTCCCAAACTGCCAAATGTTCTGGAAAAGCTAAAAAATTTTATCTTCTTTGAGCAAAAATCAAGTCATACTTAAGGCATGAATTGAATCTATCTTTGACCAAGTATTATTGTGTCATGAATGTGAATAACTATATCATTCCAAAATTTTCCTTAAATCCTCTATAAAAGGGCTGAGAGGGGGAGGGGGCTGAAGAATGCACTTCATTGAAATCCTAACTCTTCAGCTCTAAACATTTTCCAACTGTTCTTCAGCATCACTTCTCTTAATCAGTTCTTATTATCATCTAGAGACAAATGTCTTCAGGAAGGAAAAATGTTGCAAGCAAGGGAGCATCAACCTCCACAATTGGTGGAGTGTTTAATAAGAAACAGTTCTCTTTGGTTGAAGCAAAACAACGCTTCAACCAATTCATCATCAAAAGGATGTTAATACTTGAGCGAGTGTTCGGGCTCCCATACCTGGTAAACCCGGATCAAATTCTGAACTGGGGATGAGACCACTTAGTGAGTCCCACAAACTCTACGTACCTCTCTATAGTGCAGGAAGTTTATGCTAACACGATAAATGCGGTGGGGCATAAAATTTTTGTGAGAGGTAAGGCTGTGGAGTTCAGGCTCAAGGACATTGAAAAGTTGTATATATTGGGTGAGGTAGAGAGCTGTATTTATTTTGACATGCTAAGCTCCCAATACCATCCAGCAGCAATAACAAGCGAGATTACCCGCTTTGATTCTGGATGGAGAGAGAACTTAGCCAACATTCCATGAGCACTCCTCACAAAGTCGAGTAATGCTTGGCATGTGTTAGTCTCTAGTTTTGTTATGCCATATGGGCATCTCAGCGAGATAACCCGGTCACGGGCGCTGCTCCTTTGTGCACTACAAAGGGAGGGAGATATTCTCATCTCTAGCATTATAAAGAGCAGCTATGGAACACCTTGACCAGCCATGTGCTGCTATTGCTTTTAGGTCTCTTATTTTAAGAATTTGCGAGGCCCAAGGAGTGAAAATCCTCCCTACCGATATTGCTATTTCGCCCCGCGCGAACTGACGAACTTGAGCGCTCGCACCTAAGAGGGGGCGTGATCTAAGAAGAGGAGGGGAGAAGAAGGCGAAGCTTCAACATCAGCTGGTCAGATGTTGATCGACAGGATGTAGACACGCATGTACGCGCATCAGTGAGATTTGGGCATCTCCTTAGCACGTGACATGCGTTAACTCAAGGGAGAAGTGGCTTGGCAATGCGAATTTCAAACAAAATTCCACGAAGCTCTCAGAATAATGTTCCAAGAGTGGAGTTTGCGTGGAGAACTGGATGGGTCAAGGTTGCCGCTCCCTCCCACAGGAGAAACACTTCCGGATAATGACTGGCCAGTAGATTTAACATATCGCTATGAGGGGGAGGAAGATGAGCCTGATGTGTAATAAGCTTGTGCTATTTTCTGTTATATATTTTCTTTTTTGTGTTTGTAATTTTGATTTCAGTTAATAAAGTGAATTTCGTATCTAGCGGACCCTTATTTTTGCTAAAATTAAACTTGAAAAAATATTTTTTGAATGAGATAAATTTTTGGGTTCAATGCCAAAATCAATGGTGTGGAACTTAGGATTCAAGTATGCTTGAAATTAAGAGGAAAATGAACTTAAGTTATACACCCCTTATTCAGTTCATGAGTCTACTAAGCTTGGTTTCCAAGACTTAAAATGAAATGTGCTTAAGTTTAAGTATGGGCGGGGGGGGGACTTAATGACCACAAGAAACTAATTTAAGGAATGAAGAAAAATGACTCTCCCTTAAAAAGAAATTCAAATATATATATATATATATATATATATAAAGAGATGATGAAAAATATCTCTCCCAAGCTAAGCAAAGTGAATATTAAGGATGAAGAAAAATATCTCTCTTAAAATGTTAAAATATTTAAATAGCACAACACTCAAAGAATCACCAATCGCATCATCAAGGGTTGAATATTAGGATCACCTTCCTATATTAAAATATTAAGCATGACATTTGATTTGAAACCAAATGAAGTGTAGAAATATGAACTTAATTGGAGGGGTAGTAGAAACTTAGAGACATGAAGTAATTTTAACTAGAGCATACTTGATAACTAAATTTATTATACATTGGCTTATTACATTGAATCCTTAGACAAAACAAAATTCAAAAAATCACATTTTGGAGCTTACTCGAGGATGAGCAAGAAATTAAGTGTGGGGGTGTGATATATCCGGAATTTATAGATAAAATTTAATGCTTAAACATTCATATCATCATATATATCCCTATACTTTGAGTAGTAAATGGTGCCTTTTCAGGAAAATGAAGAAAAGAGATTGCTGGATTAAATTATCAAAATATGGGGCAAAACTGCCACAACGCGCCATGGCGGCACATTGAAAAATTCTTTACAAGAAAATTGAACTGCAGACCTGGAAGAAAGAAAGCTGCAGTGCCCCACAGTGTCATGTTGCAGAAGTTAAATTAAAACCATACAGATAAGTAATAGAAATATTTTTGAAAGTCTGTCCGCTGCTGCGCGACACAACGCGCCGCAGCGGACGGTCTAGATTTTCTAGAAAAAAAGCAATTATGGAAGCATTGGGAAGGCCACAAAAATGTGTCCTTTGGCCTTTCCCAGTCTCTTGAAAATAGATGCCTTAATCTCTATTGAATTCCAACAGGTTTAAATAAATAAGAATATTAAAAGGGATTGGATTAAAGTCACGGAAGATGAAGAGTCACACATTTAAAGCCTTGAGGCTGAGTGCATCCCCATTTAAGGGCCAATCTCAGACCTTGAATGGGTTCCAGCTTTTGTTATTCAAAGACCAAAAAGAAAGGCTGCAGGAGGAGAAAGAGTGAGAACTCTCCAAGAGGAAAAGAGGACCAAGAACAGGAAGAAAGGGAAGATAGTAAGGAATGAAGGGTGGAGCTTCAAGAGGTCAGTGCAAGAAGATTCAAGAGAACCTCAGAAAACCTCTGGGTGATTCCTTGTATTTCTCCTAAACTCCCTTGATTTATTTCTTGCCATGAACTGATGGCGATTTTCATTTTTCTTTGTATGTATGCTCTTTCTTACTTAGTAATGGAAGGCTAAAAACCCCTTGGAAAGGGTTGAGATGTAGTTGTAAGAATATGTAAGGGATAAATGGTGTGTGATGATATTATTTGAATATACTAAAAAATTATTTTTATCATTTTTATTTTATATTTGAATGAATGCTCGGATGAAAAAAATTATAAATTACATTATTTAACATAACTTGTGTTCCAATGCTCATCTATTGGGTAAGAGCAAGGAAGGTAGTGCAAGTAGAGTGGAGAATTATGTGACAAAATTCTCAAAGCTCACTTACACCCTTCCGTAATAGCTCTCCCAAGAGATTGACGCTTGAGAACCAAGTTCTCCATTAACCTTACTCTACTGTTCAGCAAAGTAGAAGGGATGAGAGGACATTGGGAGCTTCAATGGATGATGTGACATAATCCATTGACCCAATGCGTCCTCCTATCTAGCTAAATTGCGTGTGAAGCGTATGATGCATGGTAAATGGAAATCTTGCTTAAGAGATCATCAAAAATATGATATATCTTTTGGTAACTTAGATGTAGGAAGTCAAAATTCTAATTAATGAAATTTGATCTCATGAGACTTAATGTGCTAAGGAAGAACCTAAAAGAGTTCTCCTTAAGCACTAAAGTTGAACCTAATGAAATTGGAGGGTACTCCGATTCCAATGGTTTTCACTTGATTTAATAAAGTAAGTAAATCAAAGGTATACTATGGTTGCTGCCCCACAATCAACTAAGTTTAAGAGGTTGTCATCATTAGTACCACAGATATTAAACCAAAAACATATCCATGATACTAATCAGGAGCTGAGTAAGATCTAATAGAAATATGCATATAGTATAGCAGGGCAAAATAAGTAAAAAGGAGGTATCCATACACAGTCCACATTAACTCATTCACATACAATAAATTAAATATAAAATAATAAGAATAAGAAAACTTAGTTATTACACTTTTAATAACTGTAGGCCAAGAAGATTGAAGCAAATTACCTATAACGAGCTGCACTTTACTTTAACCCAGTACCAGCTAAATTCTCAAGCACTAGATCTGACCTATGCTCATGATCTTCCATATGTACATATATGATAGGGCACAGCAAAAAAAAAGAAAATCTAGTTTGACATTAATAAGTCTAAGTACAATTTAAGCTATTAAAGTTTCATGAATTTAAAGATATTACCATTTTTCTTATACTACTAAGCAAGCAAAATAAATAGGTGCAACAAGCTACAAGAAGTAGGAGGAAGTTATAAATAATGCATTAATAACTAAGCAACGTGTGAGGCAAAAAGGCATACCTCAAACCTAAAGCTATAGCAAGGAAAGGCATGTATGTATAAGTAACAATGGTACTGAAAGAAAGGACTCATTCTTACATGCTTATGATCACAGGAATACATGCTAGTTATAAAAGAAATATGTACTGAAACATATAGAACTGAATATAAGACTAGCATCCTAAATGTACAAATATTGAATAAGTGCTGAACTGAAATAAATGAGCGAAAGCAAATATGATAGTATGCAGAATTGTAAAGTAAAAGCCACCGAAGCATGTGGCAAGACAAGCTAATTATAAAAATGAGCTAAAGTAAAGCCACAGAAGCATGTGGTAAGGCAACTGAAAGCATTGAAAAGTAAGGCTACTAAAGCATGTGGTAAAGCAAAACAAAGCACAAAAACTGAACTGAAATAGAAGTATGCCTAGTCCTAGTACTGCCATAATAGAAATAAGCCATATAGGGCCTCTGAATAGAAAGTTCAACATGAGTCCATCCTAGGCATCATTAGAGCTAGGTCCAAGTTGAAATTATAGAATAAGACATGTATCCATCCTAGCCAGCACTAGGCTAGGTTTGAGTCTATTCTATAATAAAACTAGAACTGAGGAGGCAGATTAAGCTAGGACATACCCTACTGAACTGAATGCATTGAAAGAACTGAATGAATGCATATCAAATGTTAACTTAGGATGTATCTTCCATATCTTAAGTTTACCTATTATGCTCAAGGAACAAGGCTTAATATTCAAGGTGTGCAGAGCAACAATAACCAAGTGAGCAAGTGTGGCACCCCGATCCTTAAGCCCACAATCATTAAGCTAAGGACTTTGGCAAATCCCTCACTTATCTTTGAATTAGGTAAGGTCCACAATCTAATAATAGAGGAAGGATATGCATAGAATATTTATAAAAATCAGTCACTAAATTTATATATTCAGAATGCAGAAGAGATATAAAGTAAATATTACATCCATTTGCCATACAACAACTATGAAATAAAATGAAATAGCTCAGAAAATAATAATATGCAGAAAGTAAACATAGTCACGAGTACCTATATTATTATATCATTTAATTAAGGTTTAAAAGATTAAAAATGATAATATCACTTATCCACACAATGAAGAAAAAGATAACTAGAGGTTTACTGCACCAGGTTGATGCACCTCCTCTAAATATGGCTCCTCCTCAGGCACTGGCTCATCAGATTGAACAAGATCTGACATTGTCAGTTTCACAATGCCAGGGCCCCAGCTAATAAAAGAAAAATCTTATTAGATAAATTGTCTATGTACATTTTAGGCAAGTAATTTATTAAGCATTCATTAATATCATCATTTTACTTTAAACCAAATAAAACATCTATCTAGCATGGGAGCAAGTAAGCATACAATGGGATGAGGATAAGTAATAAATATAATATTTATAATTAAGCAAGAATTGAGGTAAAAGCACACCTCAAGTAAACTAAATAAGGTAGGACATACATATGTAATACAGTAAGTAAAAATACTGAAAAGAAAAGTCTAACCTAAACATGTTGATGATCATATGACATATGGTAATTTAAAACATCAATATGAGAATGGTACATATAATAAGCAGTAAAGTCTAGCATCCTATATATACATCTATTCAAGTAAGCTGGTAATATAGGGAAAATATAGCTAATCGAAATAGAATGCATCAATAACATCATAAATAGTAAGCAGAAAAATTGTAAAGAATGTACAAACTGCCATATCATAAAGAATTGGCCAATCCGGCCCAATATATTCCTGTAGCCTTTATGGGCTAGGGCAGACATAATTTCACAATATAGTACAATATGACTGAAGAGGCAGATAATATTATGCAAATATCTTTTAGTTATTTTAGTTTTATTTCTATGGACAATTTTAGAAATAGTTGAGGAGTCAAGCATATCTGCAAGACCGAATAGGTCCCAAGCTTAACACACTCTCCTCAATGAGTGATATTAAGCATCCTGATCTCTCCTTACCCCTATCTATTAGAGTAATGTGCACCATAATCCATTATGTACTAAACCCAAATGCAAATGTTTTCCTAATAATCTAAAGTTTTCATTTTTTTCATATAATAATATCTTTCTTATATGATATGTTCAAGAAAAAATAAGCACAAAGTTCAAAGAATGCATAGCACAAAATCAAGTAGTAAGCAAGGGACTCTACTAAACATGGTGATATCATTTATTGTCTAATTTAAATGTTCTAACTATTCTAAGTTATACAAGATCAAGATCTCCAATTCTTACTATCGAGTGTAACTTAGAAGTGCATCCTTATAGGTTACAAAATATAAGGACTAGCTAGGTCCTAATATGATTAAATCAATGTCAACTATAAGAAATCATCATGACCTAGTTTATGAGTTTAGACATTCTAAACTAAAAGCTTGTCCAAAATCTACCAGGCTAGAGATTATGGAATAAATACCACGAGATTGAGCTTAATCACATAATCCCAAGGGTACTTAAGATCTAAGTTAAATCTAAATATGAACTAATGATTGAGGTAAATTCTATTAAGTAAAATAGACTTAATAGGATGAATCTCCTATCCTAAATCTAATATTGAAAGACAAAATAATCTAAATAAGTTATAAAATCTAAGAACTAATAAAACTAATGATTCATTCATTGAATAACCCCGTTATTTAATGAATGAAATCTAACATAATATTTAATCCTATTTTAAAGGAATAGATCCTAAAGTGAAGTGAGGATTCCTAATGATATGACTTGGAAAATTTCTAAGAATTGATTAAATTTCTTCACACTTGCTGATTTTATTTAATTAGAGAGGTTATAGATGGATTTTAGCTAAGTAAGACATATTAAACCTAAAATTGAGATGTTTTATAAATCATCCCAATTGAGGGATTTATAACTTAAATTAATCTTAAATTAGTTATATTATTAATTTTAATGATTTCAAAGGGTATTTTAAGGGTTAAGGATATTTAACCTAAATTTTGGGCAAAATGACCATTTTTCCCCTACTTGAGGGTCTAAAAAGCTAATTTTTGATTAAGGGCTCTAATTTGGGATTTCTTATTATTAAATGATTCCTTACTATTTAA
Organism: Gastrodia elata; assembly: GCA_016760335.1. Taxonomy (NCBI): domain Eukaryota; kingdom Viridiplantae; phylum Streptophyta; class Magnoliopsida; order Asparagales; family Orchidaceae; genus Gastrodia; species Gastrodia elata. The sequence goes on along the minus strand of CM028686.1, from coordinate 16,767,290 downwards.
CATAAAGATAGATAGTAAGTGCACCAAATTTGGATAAGAAATGAGTCCTATGGGTCTAAACTAAGGTTTTTTACCTAAGGGACATTTTAGTAAATTACACCTAATTATATCTAAAATTTTATGTAGTTTACTATTGGTTGCTTTTCAAAGAATCTATAGAGTCTAAGAACACTAAATTCTAAGGTCTAATGAATTAGTTATAGCCATTTCAATTTACAAGGGCAATTTGGTAATTTTCTAAGCTAAGGGAGGGTCAAAAAGCTAACTTTTTCATTTGATATCCAAATTTAGCAAACTCAGTGGCTATAGCCTTCATATATCACACTGAGTACTTTAATTGGGAGTAGACCCAAATTGGACTTCAATTGGTCAAGTTATGACCTAATTAACGTTAGGGGTATTTTAGTCATTTTCTAATTTTTCTAAGGTTCAAAACCTAAATATTATCTTAGATTATTGTTGGCACTAACATTCTAAGCTATATAGCACTTTCAATTTTTGGATTTGGAGTCTAAATGACTAAGATATGGTCAAATGAATTTTCTGGACGCTACGGCGCGCTTTAGCGCCCGACGGTGATTTCGCCTGTGCGAAAACTATGAAGGGTCACATTTCGAGCTAAAATACTCTCAATCCATAGCATTCCATGAGCGGCAACATATATTAATGGAAAGGTTTTTCCGATACCTTTCCATTGACACCAAAATTGGCACGAACGAATCATTCGAGCTATATGAATAATGGCGATAAAGGCAGGGGTATGCAGAATGAACGAAAAATAGAGCATGAGGTATATTACTTTAAAGAACTATAATGGCTTCCATACTTAAACATGGAAGTCTACATATGCGAATAAGCATAATTGAGGAAAATTGACCTAGGAAGGAGAACAAATGGGTACCTTAACCCTTAGAAGAGGAAGAAGGAACCTTGGAAAGCTTGGAGGAGGAACTTCTTCTTCTTCTTCTTCTTTAGCACAAAGCTCAACAATGGGGGGAAGGGTTGAAGCTTGAGAGCCTTATCTTGATAGCCAAAAATAGAGAGGAAGAGCTGAGCTTCCATTTATAGGAGGAGAATGAAGGGGGAAAGCCACCATGTGTAGGGGAGAGGGAAGGAAGAGGGATGGCTATAGCCATCAAACCTTGCCATTAAGGAGGGGGGAAGAAAGAGGGATGGCTATAACCATCAAAGCTTTCAACTAATGAGGGAGAAAGAGATAGGTCTGCCGAAAGTGGAGGAAAGGGCCAGTCGAATGGAATAGCCAACTAGGAGAGAGAAAGAAGAAAAATGAAAAAATGCAATTAGGAATAAATAACTATTTATTCCTTTAATTAATTAAAAAATCCGATTTTAGAAACTCGCTCCGAATATTCTAAAAAATTCACCCCAAGCTAATTTGGAGGTGATGATCGTAACGACGAGTCGGGTTTCGATTCCGGTGATTATTTAATTATTCTATTTTCCAGGGAATTTAATTATATTAAAATATTCGCAAAAATCCGACGACTTCCAAGTCCAAAACATCACCCTTAACTAATTTGGGGGTGATGATCGCAATGGCGAAGTCGGATTTTGATTTTGAGGTCAAAATAATTACCTCAATTTTTTAATTAATTTAAATATATTAAAATATTCAAGAAAATTCAATGACTTCTGAATAATCCCAAAATTTTACCCTTGGCTAATCTGAGGGTGAGGATCATAACGGCAAAGTCGGATTTTAATTCCAATGAGTATTTAATTTTCCAATTTTTGGGTATTAAATATTATTAAAATATTCATCAAAATTTCGATGACTTCCGATTGACTCGAAAACATCACCCTTAGCTAATTTGAGGGCAATGAGTGCAATGGCGAAGTCCAATTTTTGATCTCAGGTCAATTTATATAGGTCATTTTCTAGAGTTTTTGGATTTCCCAAAAATCAGGACTTGCTCTATTTGACTCCTAATTTGGACTAGATCTTAGTGGATGACTCCTAATAACTTGATTAATTCTTTAGAATCAAGATTAGGATGGAGATTAGTCTTAATTGACAAGGGTAACAACTTGGGTTGTTATATATGGGGAAGTCCAGTCCCCGGTATACAGCATCTTCTAGCATTCTTTCCAAAACACTGGCTCCTGCCGGGAGACCCCTTGGACTTCTCTCACGTATCTTATGCCAAGTAAATGTCAAACTTCCACCTATCTTCAAAGTGGGTGAAAAACTTGTATACATACATGCTCGTATAGTAGTATTCCTAGATATCCAGATCAAGCGACGTAAGAATAATAGTTCAATTTTAACTACAACATTTATTTCAAAATTTAAGGTACAAGAAGTAGAATGTGAAATAAGTAACATGTGAATAAGAGCTAAAATTTCTATCCGATATATCTGGCAGTAAAGGCACGGTGAAAGTCTGTATAGGTGACCTCCCTTTGTATTACTTCACGCTGACAGGTGAGTGCTCGTAGGGTGACGTGTAACAACCCTAGGTTGTTACCTTGCAAAAATATAGGTAACCTAATCAATTTTCAAATACCATTGCTTATAGAACCTCAAACTGAGCCTATCTAGAAAATTTGAAGTCCATTGGACTTCTCTAAGTCCAAATTGATATTTTGATCAGTCTAGATGCCCTAGATTTGACATAAAATATTTTGACCTCAGAATTAAAATCTGATTATATTTTTGGATTCCTCACCCCCAAATTAGCTAAGGGTAAAATTTTGGTGCAATTTGGAATTCATTTGGGCCATAATTCAATTTAAATTAAATTGGCTCAATTGTACATAAGGGTTCCAATTAATTCATATTTACAATAATATCCTTAAAACTAAAATAATGGCCAGGATCTGTTGTGCGGACCGCGGGCGATCCACTACGGAGCCCGGGTTACGCGATAGTGGGATCCCGCACATCTGGCCATTGTGTCTTACTAATTTTATGGCTAGGATCAGATCCTGTGGAACCACGGATCCATCGTTGGATTTACCCCCACGGATCCTACAGCCCGGATCACTCCCGCGATCGGCCGTTATGATCCGAGCAATCCCTGCCCTTCTGCCATCTGATCGATAGATCAGACAGTATCCAGGGGTCTGGCGCTATGGATCTTCATCCCTGCCAGATTCCTCACTCGACAGGGAGAATTTCCCGTACTGCCAGCTGCCCCCTTTGTCCCCCACTTGCGCCTCCAGCTCAGCAGGTCGTTGCTGAGTTTCACCTAATGGCCGAGGGACCCCAATCAGGCCTCATGACCCGGCCGATCTCGAATTGGGAATTCGAGAGCTTGGCCACGGCTTGAACCATCCGGCCTTCCCCAACCCCAATTGAAGGCTCTGGAAGCTTCACTGCACTGCCCTGAGGCTATAAATAGCCTCAGCTCTCCTCCATTTGATCCTTGCTGATCAATTAGAGTCGAGCTTCCTTCTCCTCCAATGCCGACTGCTGAAGCTTCTTCCAAGCACTCCCGAGCTTGTGTACCACTGATAGGAGAGTCTCCTGGAGTTCAGGAACTCTCAGAGAAGCCTAAGGAAGCTCAGCCGGCCAGCAATTTCCTCTACGTCATCTGCAAGCCATCCCGACAAATCCAGGTATCCCACTTACTGGTTTTGAGCCAATGAGGCTCAGGCCTTGCTCCTTTTGATGCGCCTGAGTCAGTATTGTCATCTCGAACCCAAGGGTATCGAGATTAAGATCTAGGCTAGCCCCGATCGATTGAATCGATCGTTCGGATTAAATTTTTAAAGGATCGCCTCGATCGAGTAAGGACCTGGCGATCCAGGCCATCCCAGGCCCTCAGACCAGAGGGCTTCAGTCCGCCTCACCTCCCTGATGGTGTAGGGATTGAGCCCAGGGTTTGGCATGGCCTCTGTGGGGAGAATTATCTCCCCACAGTAGTTCCAATGAAGGAGCCTTTGGGTGAGTAAGGTCTGGCTGATCCAGACTGCCTCACAGGGGGCTTCGAGTCCCATCCGATGCGTCTGACCACGGTGATTGTGTAGCGATCGAGTCTTGGCCAAGCCGTGGTCTAGATGCGTCAGAATTTGGTGATTAGGGTTTCCCTAATCAGCCCTATCCGTCGGGATGAAGAAGCGGGGACGACGGTACTGTGCGGACCGGGTCGACCCATGACCCGCGCGGTGCGATAGTGCCGGGTCTCCCGGGCTGCGGTTGACCCACGCGGTTTGGATTACAGGCCAAGCTGTTTTAATTAATATCGATTTATTGGAATTATTTTCCTTAAGGAAAATAATTCCAATAATCAAATCATAGGATTTTGATTAAATAAAAATACAGAATGTATTATTTGAATAACTTTTAATCCACTGGTCCAAACCCTATGATATCATATAAGAAAATGATCAGAAAATCATCAGGGATCTAAATATAAAATAAAATTATGCATCTGATGGTTAGATCTTTAATTAGTTGCCTAATTATAGTGGATCTTGATTAAGGTAAATTAGTAATTTTACTTATCCAAATTGCATGTTTAGGGTGCCATTAGTTCACTTGTGATAATTAGAATGCATGTGCTAAGTAGATTATTTTCCTGAGTTATGTAATTCTAGTTATGCCCTAATTTTGTTAAATTATGATTAGTGAATACTAGGGTTTATACTCATTGGATATTAACAAACTTAGGCTCTGATCACTTGTATGATTAAATAGCATTTTGTGTACTAAATTTTATGCAATTTGAATGGTTAGATTTATACTTACGTGTTAATCCTTTTTGAATGGAATTAAGGTTTAATTAGCACTGAGTAAATTGTTGTTTTACAAAATTGAATAATTTTTTGACTTATAACAGCAAGTTAAGTGTGGTGGATTCACCTAGATAAAAATATTAAGCACACTTGAATAAATCTAAAGAATTGAAAACCCTAAATATCTTAATTAACTTAAGAAAATCTTAAGATTTGGATCAAGCTTTTAAGACTCAGTCTAGGTCTGAGATTTGCCACCAATAATACATAATTAACCTACTGATTTGACATTGATCTTTAATTATATACTTGATTTTGCTTAAGATATGAGAAGGGGTCAAACCCTAATCTACTTAAGGAGAATTCAAATCCTTAAGAACCCTAATTTAACTAATTTGATTTCAATACTATGAATTGAACATTTTCCAATAATGCATTTGAATTATTATCGATTCTAAGCATTTGAATTAGACAAATTAAGGTTAATAATAATCCTTTGTGATTTCATCATCTGAATCAAACCTTAAAGATCCCTGATTTTCTCTTAAATAATAGATCTGCATAAAGAGACTATTAATACTACATTGATTAAATAAGAGATCTACTCCTTAATAATATATTTGATTCAAATCCCTTGATCTTAGGTTGAGTGGAAACCAGATGATTTAGCCATCTGATCTAATCATCCTAATCCTAATTATGGAGCAGAACCTAAGGGTTATATATATTAGAAATTAGAATGGATAGCTTTAAGTATCTCTTCATAAGATCGCCTTGAAATATTAAATTACCTAAATTCACCTTACCTTGAGGTAGGAGACCTTGTATGAATCTTTGAGGTAGAAGCTTAGAAGATCCCATAACCCTAGAGATTGATCTTAGCCCTTGTAGTAGCAATCACTTAAGAGATTAGAAAAGATACATCTCTTTGTGGTAGAATCCATACTAAGTGATCCTTGATCACATATGCTTGGTGAAATCTTGCATAGGACTTACTTATTAGTTTGGGATTTGTAGTTTGGATAAATCCTTATTCTATTAATTAGACTTGATTGAACCTTGATCATTGGGTGGTGTAGTATAGTATATCCATATTATTGGTCCCCATTGATATTCAGGATTGGTTGAGTCACTCTAAGTGAGATTTATCTTTGTGCTATCCTGTGGGATTAGGCGGATATAACCTCGCTTAGAATAAATCAATCAATCTTAAGAGTGTATTAAATGGGTACCCATTCCTTAGTTCAATTGAAAGACAAGTTGCCATCGGGCAATGCCTCCTAGCGAAGATCGCTTCAATAGGTATGGCTCAAATAAACTAAGTAATGGGATCCACCTTCCTTAAGACACTAAGTATGATTATGAGTTTAGTGACTTAATACTTAGCTTGAGATACAAAATCATCATCGAATGGTGCCTCCTAATGAAGATCGCTTTGTTAGGGTGGCTTAATCAAACTAAGTGATAAGATTTCTATCTTTGCAGCATATTTAATATGTGTATACAATCACCCCATCTAGTGATCTTTAAGTAAATAAGCAACTTTAATCAACCATCGCTTTAGAGATTAGGAGTCAGAATCCTTGCAGGATTCTGCATAGTGGAGACTTAGAATTCATTATTATTTCTTACTAAACTCTTCATTGGTTTTGGGATTTTTATTCATTCAACATAATGGCATAAGCATAAGTATAAACATGAATTGAACTCATTTTCTTCTATTGTGATACATGGGTATCAGTAATACAGTATGAGATACGAAATGTTATATACACAGACTGAGGAATTTCATGGTGCACCTACGTCACCATACTGACTTCCTAACTAGTGTTCTTACATTAGACCGTACTACTAATGAGTCTTCAGTGATAGTTCTGTGATATGCCGTGGTGTAGCATATTTGTGTAAATTCTTTTAGTGGCATATAGTGCAGCATAGAGCATCTCCTTCATATTAATGTTCCTTGAACTTTCAGTTTTGTTTGGCGATAGCCCCGTTTTTACATAACCTTTACCGTTGTATTTATTAAACATTTAAAGTCTTCTTTACTTACGTGTTTCTTTTTAGCTTTTTACAGTTTACTTTACTTGTATATTTTGTTCTGTTCAGTTTAGTTTTGTATAGTTAGTTTCGTTGTGTTAGACTTCTTATCTAACACAGGGTACCTTTGGGATTCGGCAATTTGCTAGATCCTGAGCAGTTTGTGGAGACAGGCCAGGATGACGTACCAGAGACCCAGGAGGAGCATGTGGAGTTGTAGTGGACCAAATTCCTTCTTTAATTTGTTTGCTCATTTCAGTACTTTAGATAGACTCTTTATATTTCCGTATTTAAATGGTTTGTAATAAATTCTGGATGTACTCTACTTTCTTTTTCTGAGACAAATGGCTATTATATGCTTATGATGAATGTATTCTGGATGATTTGCTTTTAGCTTCTGCACTCTGTTATACTACTATACTTAGTATTGTGATGTGATCAACGTACCAGAAATGCTGATATATATTGATAACGTATATCGAGTTCTTATTTACCTCCTTAAACCCTATATACGTACTAGTCTAATATCTAAGATGAGCATTTTATCCTTGTCTTAGATATTGACTCTCGATCCTACTCTTAGGATTCGAGTCAGCAGACTTCAGCATGGCTCAATTCTTACTAGCCTATTCGAGAAGATGGGTTTTGCTTATATACCCACCTCGTCTTTCCCGAGTAGTGCACCGCTCCGCCGCCAAAATCTTATCATATGTCTCTTTTTGCGTGCGGCAACAGGGCGGGGCATTACATAATGCTCCACCAATCCTTGGCTCTGTCATGTAGGAGGCGGGATATAATGGGAATTCTAAGGTTGTCTGGGCAGTGAATAGTTTTAAACACAAAATCTACCTATTTCAGTCACTCCTTGGCTACAACGGGGAGATCGTATTCCCAGAATACACTTTGATGGAGTAGTCGATCCAGTATTTTGACATCGGGGTCTAACACTCCTTCTATGTACCTCTCATGCTGTTGATGGAATTGGACGATGTGCTCCCACCTATCTTCAAATCGTTGGCAATGCCACCTAAGTGTCATCCTTTCACGTATAGTGATTTTCTAAGTTACATTAGTTTACTGATATTTTACTTATGCATGCATTTCCATTTCCATACTCTTATTATTTTGAGCTCATTATTATGGTGCTTGGATGTAACTCATGTAGTCAGTTAATGACTGATTGGCAAAAGAATCATTCATTAGGTAGAGTGGAATACAATTTCCAATCTGACACCTTATTGGATTCTCTGATACGAACTGCGGCGCCCTGATCCTTAAGCCCACAATCATTAGGCTAAGGAGTGGAGTGTCACTCTGGAAAATTCCTCACTTATCATTGGATTAGGTAAGATCCACAATCCAATAATAGGATAAGGATGTGCACAAAATATTTATGAAAGTCAGTCATTAAGTTTATTATACATATAGAGTACAGAAGCAAAATAAAATAAACATTACATCCATTCACCATGAATTAAATGAGAAAATAAAAATATAGCTCAATAAATAAGAATGTGCAGAAAGTAAACATAGTCACAAGTACATGTATTATTATAATATTTTAAGTAAAGTTTATGAAATGAAATAAATAACTCTCATCCTCACTATGAAATAAAAAAGAAGCTAAATATCTTCTGGTCCAAGCTGTTGTGCCTCATCTAAGTAAGGCTCCTCCTAAAGCACAGGATCCTCAATCTGCTTAATATCTAATATTTTCAGCTTCACAATACCATGGCTTCAACCAATAAAAGAAAAATCTTGTTAGAAAAAATGTCTAAGTATATTTTAGGCAAATAATTTATTAAGCATTTATTAATATCACTATTTTACTCTATACCAAATAAAACATCTATCTAGCATGGTAGTAAGTAAGCATACAAGGGAATGAGACTAAGTTATAAATGTAATATTTATAACAAAATAAGAATTGAGGCAAAAGCACACTTCAAGTAAACTAATCAAGGTAGGGCATACGTATGTAATACAGTAAATAAAAGTATTGAAAGAAAAGTCTAAACGTAAACATGTTGATGATCATATGATGTAACAACCCAAAGTTGTTACCCAGCTTAATTTGAGCCTAATCATATCTTGATTATCATTCTATTAATTTCATCTAGCTATTATAATTAATCCCTAAAGATTTGGCACTATTCGGAGCTAAATCCAATATTTTGGATTATTTTAATATTTAATTAATTAGAAAATTGAGGTATGTATTTTGACCTCGAAATCAAAATCCAACTCCGCTGTTGCGATCGTCACCCCCCAAATTAGTTAGGGGTGATGTTTTGAACGCATTTGGAAGTCATCGAATTTTTGCGAATATTTTAATATAATTAAATGCACCAAAAATTAGCATAATTAAATAATTGTTGGAATTGAAATCCGACTTCACCGTTGAATTCCTCACCCCCAAATTAGCTAGGGGTGAATTTTTGAGATTTTTCGGAGCACGTTTAATTAATCTGAATTTTTAATAAATTAAAACTATTATGAATAATACTTAATTATTCCTTAATTTGCAATTATCTCCTCTCTCTTCCCTTGAATTTCGGCAGGCCATTCCCCCCATTTATCTCCTATGCAAGCAACTTAATGCCACTCCTTCCACACTATGTAAGGTCACATCCTCATCCACTCTCCTAGCCCCTAACTCATGATGGAGCCTCCCTCTCACTCTCCTCCTTTAAAAGGAGAGCACAGCCCCTCTTCTCTTGCTTGCTAAAATTTTCTCATCTTCCTCCTCCATTGATCCCTTGTGCTGAAAGAGGGAGCTCATCTCTAAGGCTTTGAAGAAAGGTAAAGGTTCCTTCTTCCTCCACCCCTTGCAAGGCTAAGGTACCCGTTTGCTCATCTCCTTTGTCTTCTTCATATTGATACTATATTTATTTGTAGCTCTAGAAACTTATGATAGAGTAAGAAAGCCATTAAGGCTCATTGAAGCTTCTCATTTATGTGAAAAATGCATGCTCTGTTTTTCGTATATTTTGTATACCCTGTTCTTTATCTATATTTTTTTTATAGCTAGAATGCTCCGTTTGTGCCAATTTTGGTGTCGATGGAAAGTTATCAGAAAGACCTTTCCATTAATATATAGCACCGCTCATGGAATTTTTTGGATTGGGAGTATTTGTACTTTAAAGTAGGCCTTATAGGTTTCCTCCAGGTGAAAAATACCGTCAGGCGCTCCAGCGCGCTGCAGCGCCCAAGATTGCAAAATGGGCCGCTCCAGCGTGTCGTAGAGCGCTGCAGCAAGCTGCAAGGGTATTTCGGCAGAAACCATATAAAATTAATTATTAAACAGTAAATCGCAAGTTAGACCGCTACAGCGCGTTGTAGCAAAATTTTGAGAAAACTTTAAGAAATGCCAAAAATAAATTAATTAAATAGTTATTTCACAAGTTGGTCCACTGCAGCACGCTACAGCGGGCCGCAGCGCTGAGAGCGCTACAGCGCTGCGGGCTAAAACTGCCACAGCGTGCTACAGCGGCAGAAGCGCCACAGTGCGCTGCAGCGCTTCTGGCGCTGCAGCGTGCTGTAGTGCCCGAATTTGCAATAATGTCCAGAATTTTCTGAAAACTGCTCAAAATTGGCTGAAATGGCCAAAACTTCTCCGTTTTTGTATTTTAAGGTCCTTAGGACCCTAGTGGGACTGAATTATATCAAATGTGAACTATTTTAGTGGAGCCCTCTGCGACTGTGGATCATCTTCCTCCCCAGCTCTGACAGCCAAATATTTCCCGTACTGCCACGTCCTCTCGCCGGTCTGCCACTCCCTTGCCACATCAGGAAGGTCGTTGCGACCTTGCCCAAGCCTCCCTAGCACTCCCAGCCAAGCCTGAGGCCCGGGCGTCCACCCCCAATTCGGGAAATTTAGGGAACCCCTCGGGCCGAGCCATTCCTCCCAACCCAAGCTCTGGAAGCCACCCCCCATAACCCCCTGGGCCTATAAATACCCTGAGAGAATCACAGTGAGTCCCTTTGCTCACTGTGATCCCTCAATTGACGGCTAGAACCCTGTGGAGCTCTCGCCTTCCTCGGTGAATTCCCGACATTTTTGAAGGCTAGAACCACTGATAGAGGGCCCGTCTGGTGTTCAGACCCCCTGTGGAGCTTCGTCGCCTGTCCAGGAAGCTTCAGAGTACCTCAGCATCCCTCATTCAAGCCCGTAACTCCGACTCCAGGTACAGCTTTCTGCCATTGATTTTCCCTTAAGCTCTTTTCCATTCCTGTCTGTTGAATGAGCTCTGATTGTTGTCTAAGCAACCTTAGCCACCTAGGAAACCTAATGTGATTGTTGTTTGGGGCTAAGCTAGCTCGAATCGATCATAATGATCGATTTAGCTAGCGGCCGAGCCAATGGCTGAGTCCGACCAAGGACCCAGCAATTGGCTGCACCCCAGGTTAAGATAGGTTGGGGGTTCGATGCGTCTAGTCACCCTGAACGTGTAGGGATCGAACCTCGGTCAAATCGAGGCCTCTGTGAGGAGAATTTCTTCCTCACAGTCGGCCTGAGATGCCTTAAGGAAGGACGTCTCGGGTGAGCAGCACCCCATCGATCCAGAGGGATCCAGATGGGGTTCTTGGTCCAATCGATGCATCTTGACTCGAGGAACGTGTAGGAATCGATTTGAGCCCCTACCATCGCCGGAACGCCGAGAATTTCAGCTTTGAAATTCGACGGACTCGGGACCCGTCGAGAGGAAGAAGACGAAGTCACAGCTCCGGGTCGGGTCGGTCTCTGACCCGCGCGGTTCTGATTTTGGGCCGCGGTTAATTAAATAATTATTGGATTGTATTTTTAATGGTTACGAATTTAATTAATTAAATCCTATGATTCCAATTTAAATAAAAATACAGATTAAATTAATTGAATAACTTTAGTTATACAAATCCAAATGGTATGATCCAATATACCATTTGTATCAAAAAAATTCAAAGAATCTAAATATAAAATCTCAGATCCAATGGTTGGATTTAAAAATATTTGCCAAACCTTCTCTGTTCTTAAACAAATCATATAAAATTATTTAATTGTCCAATTAATGAGATTAAGGGCTCTGATTGCTCCTTGTACCCTAAGGAACAAATTTAAACCCTTAAAAGCAATTTTGGATAATTAATTTCTTAATCACTCATTAATCACCCTAATCAATGATTAGTGACTTAAACCTTAATTAAGGCTCTGATTTGGGTGAGGATTGTTGCTAAAGTTATATTAGGTCTAGATTAACCTAAGTGTAAGGTTGGATTGCCCTAGAATGCCCTAATTTTACTAATCACCCTAATTGACTTAATTAAGTGATTAATGCTAATTAAGATCATTTAGGTCATCAAAACCTAAATTAAGGGTGTTTATCATTTCATTGAGTATTATGAAACACATTAAAATAGATTAGAACTAATTTGAGTAATTAAACCCTAAAATCCTAATTTTAGCCTAAAGAAGGGCATTTTGGTCATTTTGACCAAAATGCGATTAAGTGTTCTTTAAAGATTGGCAATTTCAGTAAACTACTCTAAGGTAGATTTGGAAATGTTCTCTGAAATCTTAGAATAATAATAGTGCTAATGTGATCATTAATTCATAAAATCATCACTTAATCCGTAATTAAGACACTTAGATCCTAAGTGATCATTAAAGAGTCTTTTGGCATCAGTCCTTAAATCTAATACTTGAGATGAGTAAATACCACCTTAATAAGTTCAGTAAGGTTAACCTAAGAGCTAAAACTTAAAATAAATGTAATTGGTAAAGTCTAAGTTAAAATTTAGCTTAAGGTTTAAAGTGATCAAACCTCAAATCCTTAGATCTTAAGTAGCCCTAAAAAGGTCAATATGAGTTTAATGTTAATCTAATGCTTAGAATTGTCCATTTCAACCTTAATAAGCTCCATATAGTTTAACTATGAACTTAAATTCTAAAAGAATTACAAATGAAAGCTCTTAAGATAAAACTCTAATTTAGAGATCTAAAGTGATCAAATCTCAGATCTTAGATCTTAAGATCTTAGACTTAGATCTTCAATTTGAAATTAAGCCATCTCCAATTGAAATTCTTTAATGATTGATTATTTAATCTTTTGAAACCTTCCATGTGAGTATATGATGATTCAATCCAAGAGATAAGGAAATTATCTGAAAGATTGAATATATATCTTAAATTCTCAAGTTCTTAATTAATTATTTAATTTTATAATTAGTAGAATAGCCTTTCACTAAGTTTTTAGTTCCTGAATCTTGTAGCTTATAGGACTCTTTACCTTTATTTTGGGGTAATAAGTGTGAACCCTAAATCCTTATTAAGATATTACCTAGGATTTGGGATTTGAACTCAACATAGGGTTTAAGTTCTAAATTCTTAAATCTTGATTTATTTAGTCAAGATTTGGGTAAGAGAGTAAAATACTAATAAATTAGGTCATTGATTTACTTAAACTATATAGTCGTCTCATGATTTTGATTAGAACTTGTTAAGTTCTAATATTAACTTTAAGGATGTGAATCTGAGATTTTACTCGATAGCTGGATATTGGAGATCCTAAACTTGTACCTTCTCAGAGTAGTTAAAATTGGTAATTAGATAACATCAATATCATATGAGTATAGATTAAGTCTCTTGCTTACTTGACTAGATTGCTTTTCTTACCTTGATTTATTGAGCCTTATTCCTTGAGCATAATAGGAAAACTTAGGATATGGATGATACATCCTAAGTTAGTATTGAATTTCATATCAGTCAGTTTTGCCTTATTTGTAGTTGGTAGAATATATCCTAGCTTAATTTGCCTCTTCAGTAGTAGTATTGTATAGACTGGACTCAGACCTAGCATATTTGGATGGCTGGGCTGGGGATTGATTGATGGATATTGGAGACCCTGTATGGCCTATTGGCTGGTATGGCAGTACTATGTCTTAAGCTTATTGCTACTTTAGCTGAATTGTATTGTTTTCTGATTTGCTTTGTCACATGTTTCAGTGGCCTTATTTTCAGTATTTGCTCGCTTTGCCACATGCTTCAGTGGCCTTATATTTCATATATTGCTTTGCTTTTGCCACATGTCTCAGTGGCCTTTCTCTTTCATATTAATCTGCATGTTGTATGTATATTCTTATGGCTTAGATATATATATAAATGGCATATTTAGGATGCTAGAATTTTATCATGTTCAGTAGTTGTGTTCTTTTATACTCAGCATGTTTTATTGCGATCATAATTATGTTAGGATCATATTTATTTCAGTAGTTGCAGTTACTTTTGCTTTTAGCTTCACCTTGTTTATTTGGTATTTTGTATATTATTTCACATACATGTTGCTTGCTATGAATGGATAATTTATAGTATTCCCCCTTCTTGTATAGCTTGTTGCACCCCATAATTGCTTGCACGTTAAAAATAATTAAATGTGATATCTTTCAATATTCAGTTCATTTAATTAGCCTAAAATGTACTTAGACAATTGTCTAACCGTAACCTTTTTGTTTTGTTGGCTGGGACCCTGGCATTTGTGATACCGACAAATGTCAGATTCAGACGTATTCGTGGGCAGTGTCACAAAAGAGGAGCAGATTCAGGAGGAGGATCGTGCTACTGCTGTTTAGTTAGCTGTTGCCTTTTTATTTTAGTGAGATTGAGAGATATTTTTATTCTCTTTAAACTTCAGTTTATAATAATTAATTCTAGATGTATTTTATTTCTGTATTATGATAAGTTACTATATTGCATTCTCTTTTCCTACTATGTATGCTTGTGGATGTTACTCTATTTTGTATTGCTTCTGCCACTTTGATATTGATATTGATGAATGTTATAGAACTTGGTGACAAGTCCTTAGCTTAAGGCAGGTTGGGTTTACCTAACTTTACTTAAGTTGGGGATTTGCCATAGTTGGAGCATCGTATTTCCTTATTGTCAGTACGAGGGCCCCACACCATCCTCTCTTAGCCTGCTTTTGGCTAGATCTCGCCTGCTTTTGGTGGGATACCACCATTATTTTGACTGCCTCCAATAGGGCACTTACCTTGCTAGAGGAAGTGCTGGAGGGAGCAGGAGAGGGGCTTTGTCCAAGATTCATTATCTTCTACTAGAGTCTAAATTAAAAACAACACACTTTTAGAAATTCAAAAAATAGGGAATCATAACATTTCACTTCTTTTATTAATCAGAATTAAAAATAAAAATATAACATCAGAAATAGTAGATAGAACATCAGATAATAAAAGACAACAATTAGAAAAATACAGAGTCTATCCTATATATTTTTCAGTGAAAGATTGGGAAAAGCCAGCGTAGGTCATTTCTCGGTGGCGGCAAGCAGATCCACACTCGAATATCCACATTTTGTGTAACAACATAAGTTGTTACCCTTTTCAATTAAGACTAATCTCAATCCTAATCTTGATCATAAAATGTTAATCAAGTCATTAGGAGTCATCCACTAAGACCTAGTCCAAATAAGGAGTCAAATAGACTAAGTCTTGATTTTTGAGAAATCCAAAAACTCTAGAAAATGACCTATATAAATTGACCTCAGAATAAAAAATCAGACTCAGCCATTATGCTCATTAGCCCCAAATTAGCTAGGGGTGATGTTTTCGAGTTAATCGGAAGTCCTCAAAATTTTAACGAATATTTTAATAATATTTAATACCCTGAAAATTAGAAAATTAAATACTCGTCGGAATTAAAACTGACTTCGCCGTTGCGATCCTCACCCTCGGATTAGCCAAGGATGAAATTTTGGGATTTTTCAAAAGTCGTTGAATTTTCTTGAATATTTTAAATATATTTAAATTAATTAGAAAATTGAGTATTTATTTTGACATCCAAATCGAAATCTGACTTTGTTGTTGCGATAATCACCCCCAAATTAGCTAAGGCTGAAGTTTTGGACACATTTGGAAGTCGTCAGATTTTCACGAATATTTTAATTTAATTAAGTACCCTAGAAAATAAAATAATTAAATGATCGCAACGGCAAAGTCGGATTTCGATTCCGATGATTATTTAATTATTTTATTTTTCGGGTTTTTAATTATATTAAAATATTCGCAAAAATTCGATGACTTCCAAATGTGTCCAAAACATCACCCCTAGCTAATTTGGGGGTGATGATTGCAACGACCAAGTCGGATTTCGATTTCGAGGTCAAAATAAATACCTCAATTTTCTAATTAATTTAAATATATTAAAATATTCAAAAAAATTCAACGACTTCTGAAAAATCCCAAGGTTTCACCCTGGAGTAATCCGAGGGTGAGGATCGCAACGGCGAAGTCAGTTTTAATTCCGACGAGTATTTAATTTTCTAATTTTCAGGGTATTAAATATTATTAAAATATTCGTTAAAATTTTGAGGACTTCCGATTAACTCGAAAACATCACCCCTAGCTAATTTGGGGCTAATGAGCATAATGGCTGAGTCCGATTTTTTATTCTGAGGTCAATTTATATAGGTCATTTTCTAGAGTTTTTGGATTTCTCAAAAATCAAGACTTAGTCTATTTGACTCCTTATTTGGACTAGGTCTTAGTGGATGACTTATAATGACTTGATTAATACTTTAGGATTAATATTAGGATGGTGAATATTCATTATTGATAAGGGTAACAACTTGGATTGTTACGAACTCCCCACTTAAAAATGATGTTGTCCTCGACATCACTCAAGTGGATAGAAAAGGCAAGAATAAAAATATGAATTGAATTTGAAGTTTAGAATACTAAGAATTAATACCTGGATTCTTGAAGAGTGTAGGATATTTGACTCGCGTATCGGCTTCCTTCTTCCAAGTGACTTCTTTCCGAGAATGATTCCTCCACTGCACTTTGATCATTTCGATAGTACGACTTCTAAGCTGTTTGCGATCACGGGCCAAAATTCAAATTGGTTCCTCGGCATATGATAGATTGGGCTGGATCTGAATTTCTAGGAGCTGCACGAGGTGAGATGGATCTATGAGACACTTTCTTAGTGATGATACATAGAATACATTATGGACTGTTGCAAAGTCACCTGGAAGATTTAGTATGTAGGCGGAATAACCTATTTTGGCTGCTACCTCGAACGGACCCACATAGCGGTGACTGAGTTTCCGAGCTATGTTGAATCTAAAGACTCCTTTCATCAGACTGACTTTTAGGTATGCAAAGTCTCCAACTTTAAATTCTATCTGACAATGGGGCATATCATGGTATTTACTATGGTGGTCTTGGGCTGCACGAATTTACTATTGAATCAACTGAACTTTCTTATTTGTCTCTTCTACTAACTCAGATCCATATAGCTGAACACTACCTGTTTCTGACCATGCCAACAGAGTACTACACTTCCTGCTGTACAAAGCTTCATATGGAGCCATCTTTATACTGGCTTGAAAACTATTGTTGTAAGCGAACTCCACGAGTGGGAGGTGATCTTCCCAAGATCTAGCAAAATTAAGGATACATAGTCAAAACAGATATTCAAGAACCTGATTCACTCATTTTGTGTAACCATCCATTTATAGATGAAAGGCTATACTCAATGCTAGGGTTGTGCCTAGATCTTGATGCACAGTGTGCCATAATTTAGAAGTGAATCTGTTGTTTCTATCAGATACAATGGATTTGGGAATTCCATGCAATCTGATTATCTCTTTGATATACAGCTTGATGAGTTTCTCAACCAAGTCTATTTGCCAAATAGGAATGAAATGAGCAGATTTGGTTAATCAGTCTAGTATAACCTAAATTACATCTACTCCAGACCTTGCACGAGGCAATCCCATCATGAAATCCATAAATATATCTATCTATTTCCATTCAGGGATATCTAGTGAATGAAGAAGACCATCGGGTCTTTGGTGTTGTGCCTTAACCAAACTGCAAGCATGGCACTTTGCAACAAATTCAGCCACACGTTTCTTCATTCCTGGCCACCAGAAGGATTGTTTCAAGTCTTGATACATCTTTGAGCTTCCAGGATGGATCTGGTTTCCAAATTTATGGCCTTCGATCAGCACCTCCTTATGTATGGACTTAGGGATCCATAAGCGATCTCCTTGTTAGATAGCACCTTTATGGAATCAAATGTCAATGCGATGAACACTTTCAAAGGCTTGTTTAAAATTTAGGTACTCATCATTTTTTGTCTGAGTAATAGATATGACTCTATGGAATGTGAGTTCCACATTAATCATTGAGAGCATTACACTCACTTGGTCACTAAACACTGACTTGATATCCACTTTATAGAATTCTTCTTCAAGAGGACTCTTAGAGATAAGAGCATTGAGAGTCGCATGACGGCTAAGCGCATCAGCTACGACATTTTCCTTTCCTGGATGGTACTGGATGTCTAGGTTGTAGTCATTAATCAGTTCTAACCACCTTTGTTGTCGGCAGTTCAACTCCCTTTGAGTGAATATATACTTCAAACTCTGATGATCTGTGAAAATTGAGCACTAAATTTCATATAGATAGTGACGCTAGATCTTTAAAGTGAATAGTACAGTAGCTAGTTTGAGATCATGAACGACGTAATTTCTTACGTGAGTCTTTAGCTGATAGGAAGCATATGTTATGACCTTCTCTTCTTTCATTAGTACGACACCTAAGCCTATACCAGATGCATTAGTATAAACTTGATAGTTAACTTCTTCCTTATGAAGAGCTAGAACAGGGGCAGAGGTAAGCGCATCTTTTAGTGCTTGGGATGCTGCTTCACAAGCTGACGACCATTCAAAGGGTACAGCCTTCTGGGTGAGTTTGGTGAGTGGAGAGGCTATTTGAGAAAAGTCTTTCACAAACCTTCTGTAATAACCGACCAAACCCAAGAAGCTTCTGATTTTTGTCACAGACTTGGGTTGTAGCCATTCTTAGATTGTGCTGACCTTGTTCTGATCGACTTTGATCCCTTGAGCATCTATTACGTGACCTAGGAAGGTGACAGATTCAAGACAAAATTTGAACTTCGAATACTTGGCATATAGCTGGTAGCTTCTTAGATCTTCCAATACTGCCCTGAGAGTTCATGCTCCTTTTTCATCTTAGATTATATTAGAATATCATCTATGAACACGATGACGAATTTATCAAGGTATGGTTTCAAGATGCGCTGCATTAGGTTCATAAAGATGGAAGGCACGTTTGTTAATCCA
Organism: Gastrodia elata; assembly: GCA_016760335.1. Classification (NCBI taxonomy): domain Eukaryota; kingdom Viridiplantae; phylum Streptophyta; class Magnoliopsida; order Asparagales; family Orchidaceae; genus Gastrodia; species Gastrodia elata. The sequence goes on along the minus strand of CM028686.1, from coordinate 16,748,406 downwards.
AACGATATCACTAGAAACTCATAGTGGCCATATCTAGTTCTGAAAGCAGTCTTCACTATATCTGAATCCTTTACTTAAAGCTGATGGTACCCTGATCGTAGATCGATTTCTGAGAACACTTTTGTCCGACTAATTGATCGAACAGATCATCGATACAGGGCAATGAGTACTTATTCTTTACTGTTAATTTATTTAACTCTCTATAATCGATACACATTCACATTTATCCATCTTTCTTCTTAACAAACAGAACTAGCGCTCCCCATGGGGACAAACTAGGTCTGATAAGACTTTTCTCCAATAGTTCCTGCAGTTGCTTATTTAGTTCTTGTAATTCCTTAGGCACCATTCAATAAGGAGCTTTAGAGATGGACTGCATTCCTGGAATAATTTCAATTGCAAATTTTACTTCCTGTGTAGGAGGAAGACTATGTAAATCTTCTGGAAAGACGTCGGTGAACTTGCAAATGATGAGGTTCTCGGATAGGGAAACACCTTCTTTCTTTTCTCCTAGTATTGTTACTAGGAAGGCATCACAACCTTTCTGAACTAACCTTTTTGCTTTTATATCACTGATTAGCGAGCTCGAGTACTAAGGTTACCAATGAAGGATCTGGCCTTACTACCACTACCTAAGGTGATCTTCTTCTTTGTACAATTGATAGTGGCATTAAGTTGGCTTAGCCAGTTCATGCCTAATATTACATCAAAATTGGCTATTGGGAGAACTACTAACTTGGCTTCATACTTCTCATTTTCAATAGGGATTGGTACTTTGCAAAATTGGCGAGCTGGCATTTGGGCTCCAGAAGGTAACCCAACATTAAGAGGATTTGCTAGGCGATACAAGGGTAGGTTAAGTGACTATGCCCAACCTTCAAACACAAAGGATGGCTAGCCCCAGTGTCGAATAAGATGATACATGGTTTGTTATTTATGCATATTAAACTTAATTATAGATGTAGTGATTACTAACTATGTTAAGCAAATATTAGCTATGAAAATAACAGGGGTTTGAGAGCATGTACATGATACCACGTGATTGTCTTCAGCGGCCTCAACTAGTGTGAGGGTGTACACACGTGTAGGGCTGGTAGGCTTGTTGTTATAGGTCTACCATGGAGGTGGCTGAGGTGCATTTGTGCGGGGGACATTAACTGTCTCAAGCCTCACAGCTGAAGTAGAAGGTAGTGTTGGACGAGTTATCGTAGGCTTCTAAAATAAGTCAACGACTTGGCGGAGATTGGAGCGGTCGATTTGATCACCATCAATTATTTCGGTAGCTGTATAATGACATAATTCGTGGCCTGGCCGTCCGCAAGTGAAATAAACATGATTCCTATTGTAACACCGACCATATGGGTGTGGTTTCGTACAACCATTAAACGGTTCGGTAGGTGGAGCTTCGGCCTCAAGTTGATTTACCCTGGCTCATTTGGGGGGATTTGACTGGAATGAAGCGGACCCGATACTCCTCTTGGGTCCTTCCCTAGTCTAGTCTTGCTCTAATACCTTAGCAGTTTCAAGTAGCTCTGCAAAGTCTGTTATGCGTAGAGGGATCACTTGGCTCCTGATGGAGGTCGCAAACTGCTCTGAAATCGGTGGCAGTGGTCTAACTCAGTAGGGATTAAGCAGGTAGAGAATCTTGCAAGGTGATAGAATTCTATTTCATATGCAGATACAGATCGATCACCTTGTTGTAATTTCAGGAGCATGTCTCCCAAGTGGTGTTTGGCAGATAGAGGGATGAATCGAGCCTAGAAGGCCTCAATGAATTCATTCCATGAAATGTTCTCTAGTGGTACCTTGGAAAATTGTGTGCTACGGGTGGTGTCCCACTTGTATTCAGCCTCATCTTGTAGGAGGTGGGTAGTAAGATGGACCACCTTTGAGTCAGAGCACTTAATACTTATCAGGCTCTTTTCCACCATTTTTATCCAGGTGGCGGTGTCAACTGCAGATAGACTCCCGTTGAAGGTGGGGGTCTCAAGCGAAGGAAGATGTGCAGCAGTCGTTATGCGGATTGTATGTGATGCTGATGAGAGTATTGTAATGTTGGGGCAACTTCTGCCATGGTGTGGTTCTGGTTTATTTGAGTTACCAGCAACCGTTCCATTCTCGTGGCCTGCTTGGCCTGAGCATCTGTGACCTTCTTAGCATATCTCTGGCTGGATTTTGCTTGTTTTTGGTGGGATTTCACCATTATTTTGACAACTTCGAGTGAGGCACTTACCTTGCTGGATGAAGTGCTGGAGGGAGCAGGAGAGGGGCTTTATCCGAGATGCATGACTTTGATTTGCTAGAATCTAAATTAAAGATAATACATCTTCAGAAATCCAGAATGTAGAAGATTATAACATGCTATCTCTTTTACTTTAGATCACTATCTACTAAGGCTCGTAGCAGCTTTAGCCAGAGTGTTAATATCTCTAAAGAAACTATGGAAAGTAAGGGGAGTGGAAGATGAACATCCAGGATGCACTCCCACTTACCTTGGGGACAATGTATATTTTAGACTCCTAAGGAAAATATTATTAACTTTGGTGATTGTTAAAGATAGTTGTGCTATTACTATCCGTAGGGAGACAAAATTTAGAAAGTGAAAGGTAACTACTTAAGAGTGATTTAAGACCTAATTGTTGGTTTGTAACCCTATAGGGATTTATACATCTTAATATTGAGGTTAAGTCTTAACATCTCACGGGCACTGAGCCGGGCGGCCCGGGTCGACCTGACCTGGCCCGGATGCCTCGCTATCTCCGTCGCTCGGCCGAAGCTAAGGCACCCCAAAAGGTGACCATCCCAGCGGTGCCGGTGCTCGACTCGCATGGCCAAGGGTAGGTCTCGGCGAGATCTACCCGATAGCACCTGGCCTGCCTCGGAGGTGGCCGGAGGCGACGGCTAGGGTGAACCCTAGGTTCGACCATTCGGGAGCTCGGGCTCTAACATTTTCTACTGCAGACGTCCGATCGAATTGATCCGATCGGACCGAGGATTCACCGATCAGGATCGATCAAGATTCAATCAATCGAATGGAATAACAATGTAAGCAATATTACTTAGAGTAGGGATGAAAAGAAGGGGGAAGATCGGTACCTGGGATGGATGGTTGCTAGTTCCTATGATTTGTAGAGGGTTCGTGTGTAACAACCCTAGGTTGTTGCCTTGCTAAACCATAATCTAAACAATCATTAATTTAGACTCCATTGCTTTAGAACTTTAAATGAAGATTATCCTGAAAATTTGAAGTCCATAGGACTTCTCTAAGTCCAAAATAATATTTTGATCAGTCTAGATGCCCAGCCTAGACCTAAAATATTTTGATCTCAAAATTAAATTCTGATTGCATTTTTGAATTTCTCACCCCCAAATTAGCTAAGGGTGAAAATTTGGTGCAATTTGGAAATCATTTAGGCCATAATTCACATTTAATTAAAATGATCTAATTGCATTAAAGGGTTTCTAACAATTAGATTTTGCAAATCTACCCTTATACCCGATTAAACGGCCGGGATTCACTGTGCAGACCGTGGAGGATCCGCTACGGAGCCTGGGTCATGCGACAGCGGAGTCCCGCACATCTAGCCGTCGCGTCTTTTAACCAATGGTCGAGATTTGATCTCGCTAGACCACGGATCTGTTGTTGGATCCATCCTGTGGATCCTATGGCCAGGATCGCTCCCGCGATCGGTCGTTAGGATCCGAGCGATCCCAGCCATAGCGCCATCTGATCGATAGATCAGACGACATCCGAGGATCCCCGCACTGTGGACCTTCGTCTTCGCCATGCCCGCGCCCGACAGGAAAATTTCCCGTACTGCCAGCTGTCCATCCGGTCTGCCACTCGTGCCTCCAGCTTGGTAGGGCCGTTAGGAACTTCCCAGGAATGGTTAGAGACCCCATTCGGGCTTCATGACCCGGCCGAGCTCAAATTGGAAATTCAAGAGCTTGGCCATTGGCCAACCTCTCGGGACCTCTCCAGCCTGAGCCAGCCCTCCAGAAGCTTCCCTAAGCGTGTTTGAGGCTATAAATAGCCTCAACAATCCTCCCTCTACCGCTTTGCTACTCAATTGCCCTCAATTCTCCACTGTCTTCTCTTCCGCCATTGCCGTCTACCCGAGCTTGCGTAGGCGATCCAGGAGCTCCCGAACCGCTGATAGTAGACTCTTCTAGTGTTCAGGACCCTTTGAAGTGTCTGTAAGCTCAGCCAAGGCCATCAGAAGTCCCAGTCGACCGTCCCGAGCTTCCCCGTCGAATCAGGTACCCCCGTTTGCAGGTTTCGAGCCAATGAGGCTTGAACCTCCTTCCATTTGATTCATATGCATGTGTATTGTCATTTTGAACCCAACGATATCAAAATTAAGATCTGAGCTAACCCTGATCGATTGAATCGCTCGATCAGGTTAAGTTCCTTAAGGATCGCCTCAGTCGAGTAAGGACTCGGTGATCCAGACCATCCCAGACCCTCAGACCAAAGGGATTTGATTCGCCTCACCTCCCTGATCGTGTAGGGATCGAGCCCGGGGTCTAGCATGGCCTCTATGGGGAGAATTATCTCCCCACAGTAGCTCCATTGAAGGAGCCCTCGAGTGAGTAAGGTCCGGCTGATCCGGACCATCTCACAAGGGGCTTCAGGTCCCAGTTAGTGCGTTTGACCACGAGGATTGAGTAGCGATCCATTTCTGGCCATGCCGTGGTTGGGATGTGCCAGAATTTGACATTAGGGTTCCCCTAATCGGTCCTCTCCATCGGGACGAAGGCGTGGGGATGAAGCCCTATGCGGGTCGGGTCAGCCCGTGACCCGCGCGGTGCGACAGTCCCGGGTCTTCGGGCCCCGGTCGACCCGCGCGGTTCAGCTAATGGGCCGAGCCCGTTATAATTAAATTCAAATAATTAGAATTATTTTCCTTAAGGAAAATAATTCAAATCATAGGAAATTGATTAAATAAAAATGCAGAATGTATTAATTGAATAACTTGTAATTCACTAGTCCAAATTCTATGATATTATATATGAAAATGATCAAAAATTTATCAGGGATTTGAATATAAAATAAAATTTGACTTCTGATGGTTAGATTTTTTATTATTGCCTAATTACAGTAGAACTTAATTAGGATAATTTAGCAAATATACTTAACCAAATTATATGATTAGGGTGCCTTTAGTTTACTTATGATGAGTAAAATGTATGTGCTAAGTGATTTATTTTTTTGAGTTCTATATTTCAAATTATGTCTTAATATTGTTAAAGCATGATTAGTAAAAATTAGGGTTTATACATATTGGATCTTAGTAAGGTTAGGCTCTGTTTAATTGTATTACTTAATATGATTTGTATGCCAAATTTCAATTAATTCTGATGGTTAGATTTGTAATTATGTGCTAATCTATTTGAATAGATTTAGGATTTGATTAGCACTAATTACTTTCTATTTTCTGAAATTTTCCTTTTAATATGACATATGATAGTAAGCTAGATGTATTGAAATCTTGTAAGTCCAATTAATATGTATAAATAAAACAAATTTAAATTTGAAAACCATAATCACCTTAATTAATTTAAGAAGTCTTAAGACTTGATCTAGGTCTAAGATTGCCACCAATAATATATGTTTAATCCAATGATTTGACATTGATTTATAAATACACACTTGATCTTATTTAAGACATGAAAAGGGATCAAACCCTAATCTACCTAAGTAAGATCCAAATCTTGAAACCTTAACTTAATTGATTTGATTATAAGACAATGAACATGACATTTTCCAATAATGCACTTGATTTGATATTGATTCTAAACACTTGAATTAGACATATTAAGGTTGATAATAACTCTATATGATTTCTTAATCTGAATCAAAACCTTAAGATCTTTGATTTTCTCCTAAATAAGAATATTAGCATAAGAGATTAATAAAATCATCTTGATTGAATAATTGATCTAAAACCTTAATAACATCTTTTGATTTAGATCCCGCAATCATAGATCAAGTTGTGATCAGATGACTTAAACATCTGATCTGATCATTCCAAAGTCAATCATGAAATAAAAAACCTAAGAGGTTAATATTGAAGTTTAGAATAGGAGATCTTAAGCACCTTTTCATAAGATCATTTTAAAACATTTAAAAGACCTAAATTACATATACTTTGAGGTAGGAGAACTTGTATAAATCATTGAGGTAGAAGCTTAGATGATCCCTTAACCTTAGAAATTGATCTTAACCCCTCGTGGTAAGAATCACTTAAGACATTAGAATGATACTTCTCCTTGTGTTATAATCCATGTTAAGTGATCTTTGATCACATTTTTGTGAAACCTTGTATAGGACTTACCTATGTAGTATAGGCCTTTATAGTCTTGATAATTCCTTGCTTTACTAAGTAGACTTGTTTGAACCTCGATCATTGGGTGGTGTAGTATAGTATACCCATAGTACTGGTTTCCCAGCAGCATTCGAGATTGGTTGATTCACTCTAATAGAGACTTATAAGTGGGTTCTATCCTGCGGGATTAGACGAATATAGTTCCGTTAGAATAAATCATTCAAACCTAAGAGTGTATTAAACGGGTACTCATTCCTTAGCTTGATTGAAATACAAGTTTCCAACGGGCAATGCCTCATAACGAAGATCGCTTCAATAGGTATGGCTCAAACAAATTAAGTAATTGAAGTCACCTTCTTTGAGATACTAAGTGTGATTACGAGTAGGGCATCTTAATAACTTAGCTTGAGATACAAATTGCCAATGGGTGATGCTTCCTATCAAAGATCGCTTTGTTAGGGTAGCTTAATAAAACTAAGTAATAAGAACTACCTTCTTTGCAAGGACACTAAGTATGTGTATACTGTCATTCTATCTAATAATCTTTAATTAAATCTATAACTTTAACCAATTATCATTCTAGAAACTAGGAGTCATAATCCTTTTAGCTGGATTCTGCACAGTGGAGACTTAGAATTCATTATCAGCATTCCAATCTTTCATGAATTTCTGGATTTTTACTCATATAGAATAGAAGTATGGGCATAAGCATGAGCATGGACTTGAAGCATTATTTCAGTAGTAGCACATGAGTATCAGTGATGAAGTATGGGTTACGAAATGTTACATACACATACTGGGGAATTTTGGGGTGCATCTGCGTCACCATACTGTATTCCCAATTGGTGTATATTTATATTGAACCGTACAACTCATAGTCTTTCAGTGATAGTTCAGTGATATATCCGTGACATTTGTGGTGTGGCATATTTGGGTGCATCATTACAGTGGCATATAGTACAACATTCAGCATTTCTTTCATCTTGATTTATGAGTATTCGATGTTTCCTTTACTTTCAGTTTTCATTTGTGTGACAGTTTTACTTACTTAGCCTTTCTAGTCTTACTTACTTGGTTGTTACAGTCTTTCCTTACTTAGTTCTTTTTCTAAATCCAATATACGTATTAGCCTAATACTTAAGATAAGTATTCTACTCTTATCTTAAGTATTGGCTCTCGATCCTACTCTTATGTTTGAGTCAGCAGCCTTCAGTATGGCTTAGTATTTTAGATTAGCCTATTTGGGAAGATGGGTTTTGCTTGTATACCCATCCTCCCGAGTAGTGCACCGCTCCGCCGCTAAATATACACATAATACTTGTCTTTTGTGCGCGACGACGGGGCGGGGCACTACATCGGGTGCTTGCTTCAAAAGCTCGGCCACGCGTAAACATTGCTAGGACGCAGCGAAGGGCCCTTAATGGGTGGATGGCGGACTCACTGAGGCTTGGGAGACCGTGGGTTGGTCACGCAAGCGGTGGGGAGTGACGCATGGTGCCCTAGGATTCGGGGCGGTGAGGGGGATGGAGGAGCCGTCTGATCTTTGATCAGACGATCAGGATTGACCGTCTGTTTCTGACGGGATCTAAATGACACGCGTGATTTAGGGTCGACGGCGTTAGTTACTTAACAGTCGTGGAATAATAATAATAAATAATAAAAAAAATTAATATTAAATAATATTGATTAATTAATTATTTCAAATCCTAATTTAATTTAATTAATTCAAATTATTTAATTGATTTTCAAAAATTCTCAAATATCCACTCCTAGCTAATTGAGGGGTGAGGAACCCAACAACGTGGTCAGATTTTTAATCCGATGAGTATTTTAATTTCCCAATATTTGGGGTATTTAAATATTATTAAAATATTTGTCAAAAATTTGACGACTTTCGATTGACACGAAGACATCACCACTAGCTAATTTGGGGGTAATTAGCGCAATGAGGATGCCCATTTTTTGATCTGAAGTCAGTTTGAATATGTCAAATTTTAGGGTTTCTGGATTTTCCAGATATTTGAATTCGATCCATTTGACTCCTGATTTGAACTAGGTCTTAAAGGTTGACTCCTAATGACTTAATTAACACTAAGGATCAAAATTAAGACTAGGATTAGTCCTAATTGACTAAGGTAACCATTTGGATTGTTACAACAAGAGACTCAACTATACATGGTAACATTATTTATTATATATTAAACTATTCTAACTATTCTAAGTTATATGACTTAGAAACACAACCTTATAGGTTAAAAATAATCAGAACTGATTTGGTTCCAATTTAATTCAATCAAAATCGACTACAAGTTAAATAATAGATCATCACATCCTAATTGATGAATTTAGATGTTCGAAGCTAAGATCTGATCAAAATCTACTAAGTTAAGGATTATAAATGAAACACCATGAATTTGGGTTCAATCATATAATCCAAAGGTAAGCTTAAGATTTATAGTTCAAACTACATGTGAACTGATGATGATTAAGGCATATTATATTAAGTAAAAATTAAGCTTGATAGATTGAATCTCCTATTTTTAATCTAAATTGAAAAATAAAATAATCAAAATTAAGTATGAAATTCTAGAAACAAGAAAAAAATTAAGGTTTCATTCATTGAATAAACCACTTATTCAAAGAATGAAATCTAACCTAATATATATTCTTAATCTTAAGGAGAAAATCCTTAGGTGATATGCAGATTCCTAAGAAACTCCTAATGACAAGGTTTTCAAATATAATTCAATCACTAACGAAGCTAAGATCTATGCATGTGATGTATGTACTGTACATAGAGCTCAAGAAAATAATATAAGTAAATGAATACAAAACTCTAGAAAGTTCTAAGTACTTAACGTACTTGGCACATGACAATTAGCTTGCAGTTTGATGACTTGATTAGGAGGAGGCAGCATTCACAACACCTGAAGTAATTGGGCGAAGTACTATTAAATGATAATTTCTTTAATAACTTTGCTTACTCCTTCAAGAACATGGATTCTAGCCAATTCAATTTTAATATAAAAAATAGAATGCTAAACTACAATATGCTAAAAGAAAAGGAGTTACAAGATGGAATACAATACTTTGATGACAATCAATCTCTGGTAGATGGATGGAAGAATCAGGATACGATCCCATAGGATAAACTTAAGAACATCATTATGCCATTATTAAAGATAATCAATATTACTTCGCAGATATTTGATTGAGATGCTAATTTTTGATCTCACTACAAATGATACAAGAGTTGCTTCGACTTAATGATATTTGATTAATTATTTTAGAAGAATTGCAAGCCTACTATCCACAATAGACATTATTACAGAATTGATTACTACTCCCAGGAGGGCTGTATGCATATGGATTTATAAGTATAATAGTTAACATCGTAATAAAAGAAATAGTTATTGAATCTATAAGCAAATCAAATAAAATTTTCCTTAATAATTAGATAATGATTTCTATATTCTTACTAAGATTGAATCGATAACATTATTAAGGTTAACTCAAACTTTTAAATGAACAAAAACATGGGTGATGCATAAACTAATTTAATCCATTCATGAATTGCAAAGAGATTTACATTAGTGAAAGCTCTAGAAAAGAAAACTATTATTATAATCCCATTCTACAACAATACAAACATGCATTTGATAACGGTTACTATCAAGGATCAAACCCATAGGGTTTAAGCTTAGAGGGGACTAGTACCTTGCTGGCATGTATCAGAAAAACAACAAGGAAGAGGGTTGATACTCTCGTCTGAGAAGGAGGGTTGGGCTCTCGGCTTCCAACCCAGAGGGAGAGCTGTGTCGCCCAATCACTGATCGGCGAGCCAAGGGATTCTCTGCCACCAGCCGAGGAAGGAAGAAGGGTGTTGTTAGTTTACGGTCATAGGCCATCCTGGAAGGAAGCGGCTACAAGCTGGATGGGGCTCGGTCGCCTAATCGACGAAGGTGGGGAGCTGCGCCTTCTAACATGCGCAAGGAAGAGGGGTTCAACTGAGGGGAAATAAATTAGTCTTAAGAGATTTAGGTTAGAGGATGCTATATATTTATAAGGCAAAGCTATACTCCATCGCAACCATAGATTACCAATCTAGCGGCTGAAAATTCTCAAGCCCTGATTTCTAGCTATTTAAACTACAAAAATTTCATTTCAAACTAGATACCGAAACGAGCATCTCGACAAGATGAGCACGCACGTTTAAGAAAATTAAATTTGGATGAATATTTTATTTTATATTCTACAATTAATCCGGAGCTCCATATTAACTTCAAAAAAAATTCTTCGATTAATCCGGAGCTCGAAAAATTACGAAACTTAAAACATAACCTCCTCATATAACGCTTAACTCAAATCTTTAAAAATATCTGAAATCCAACTTTTATTTTATATATTATCAACTCCAGAAGTTTAAACTTTTCAAATTTATTTAGGACGATCCGAGATCTCGATTGCGCTCAAGTTTTGGTAGAAGGATCCCCTTGATACGCTTCATTTAAGAATATTTTTATTTATTTTTTATCCAATTTAAATATAATCTTGAATTTCATTTTAATCTGCTCAGGATTAGGTCTGAACGGGTCAGTAAGAATGTCGGGTTGTTACAGACTCCCCCACTTTAGAATGATGTCCTCCTCGACATCACTGCTTAAATGAAATGGGCAAGAGTCAAATTCGATACTGGCGACTGACCCAAGAATGATTTCCAATCTTTTAACTTCATATAGGAGAGTTTGATTATCAATTTGAAACACCATGAATTGGAGCTCAACCTTCAGCATTCCAAAGAGAGTGATACAAAGTCAATTTCATCTCTTTCAACACCAACATTGAATTTGCAAATTCTAGAATATGCTGAATAAAATATTTGAAAGAGAGGTATAGAGCTGAGAAAAGTGTTGGAGAGTTTAACACCATCAACTTGGTCGAGTGACATAGCAGGGTATGCTACCACTGCTTTTTCCTCTAATAACTAGGGAAACAAACCAGCAACAAATGCCACTACTCACTCAACTGAGCTACCACTGTGCTACACTCGAAAAGAATAATCCTGACATTTTTACACATATCAATGAGTTCACATGAGTATTGACACATTCTATAACTTAAGAAAAATAGAGAGAAACAATTCTAAATAAAATAAGCAACCCCTCAATAGGAGAAACAAATTCAAGCAAATCAATATTAATATGATTATTACCTAAAAATGAACAATCCTTGCTTTGCGCTAAAATTACGGCAAATCAAGCAATTGCAACTCTCTTAGGATATGCTAACAAATGCTGCGATACTTCCCCAAAGAACGCAATTGCTGCACCTCTTTTCGCCAAAATAATTCAATAGATTTTGTTATCTCTTCTAACATTAGAAAACTGAAAACAAGCCTACTGAACAACTCTGATTGCTCCACTTAATCAACCTAATTCTGATTCTAGCACTTGATAACTCAGACAACAACCTTAAGAAGAGTCTTAAAATGACACTATATATGATTCTGTCCACTTCAATGCAATTAATCCTTTTAAAATGTCTTAAATATTGAAATAAAAATCGCAGTTACAACTTCCAAATAAAAATATTCTGAACCAAATTGCAAGCATTTGAGAAGCTGTTCTCATTTATTCATATATAAAAAGACAAATATGAATGCTTTACAACATCAAGATGAATACTCTAACGTCTTTATTATTTAAAATTTAGCCCTGCAATTCACACCATTTCAATATCTCATGGATACGTGACATATTAGGAGTGACGTGATAAATCGACGAACCCTTCTAATCCCTAAGCAAATACATAAATCTTGAATCATAACAGTACTAAATAGAGGTATCACGTTAAGAATTAGAAATGCTGAATTATGGTCTTGAATCGCCTGGCTAGCTTGCGGAATTATGGTCTTCAATCGCCTGGCTAGCTATATTTAATAGCCAAAAGCAACAAAATAATATAAAAAGGGACCATTTGACGCCCACCAGGACATGAAGAGGAGAACCCAACGCATAAGCTCCCAAAACTGAGGAAGTCGGTAATTAGAGGGAATTTAGCTGAACGTTACTGCAAGCAGGAATGATTCCCACACTGCTAGCCAACTATAGATTTGAATTTTAAGGCTGAATTAGACTTCAAAAGTATGGGCCAATAGCGAATGGCATGTTTAACATATGCTTTGATCTTTCGGGACACGAGGGTAAGGCAATAAATGCTATTGGCAAAAATATAGTTATTGTGTTCTATCTAGAGATTATAAACCAAAACACTAGAAACTATCACTTAGAACCTGCTTAGACATAAGTAAATTTCTCTTATTAAGCAGTTGATTCAAATATTTTGCTTCATATTGAAGTGTATGCTCAAATTCTTCTTCAGTAGCCTTAATACGGTCCTTTTCATTTCTGTTACCTTTAATCTTCTTATTATGCTCTTCAATATTCTGCAATATCCGATTAAACTGCTTTGTTAATTCTGAAACAGTTTGATTAGATTCCTCTAATTCCTGGCGCTTATGCATAGCTTCCAAAAGAAAAGTACTGGAATCTACAGACGAAATTGTTGCCTCCAACTCTTGCTGTCAGCTAACAGGGTTTGTTGATAGATTATTCTCCAACCCATTTTTCCTTGTTTCAATTTCAATTCTACTTTCATAATACTATTTTGAATTCAATGCTCAGTTGCTTCATTAGATTCATCTACCTATATCCCTTTATGGAAGCGCTAAGATTCAAGAGCAAATCTCTCATCTTTTTGATAAAATATTATTAGGCACACTCATTTTGGGATTTACTCTCCCTATCTTTCCCTGTTAACCTGCCGGTTATATTGAATGATGTCATCTTCAAAAATATTCTTGGCTTAATTTAACCACTGCTATCTAATTTCGATGGGCCACCTAATTTCAAGTAAGTTTAGGTTCTTTGAAACTACAATTACTAGATAGAATTAATTAGCGGCTATAATCAGATTAGATATAATCTGTCAGAATTTAATCATCTTAGTTATTCCAACAGCATTTTACAGTTAACAGTGCATACAAGCAGATGTAACAGAAACTAACTAAAGCCCATTATGAAATTACAGTTAACAGTGCACTCAATAGAATGCCTGTTTAATGCGTAACCTCGGATAATACAAGTTTTACAATAATCTAAAGCATTATAAGGAAAGCCCACAATTTGCCAATTTAAAAGTTGGAAGCAAATAGTTAATGTTTTCAATTGGTTGGATGAGGTAGAGTTGTCATTTGATTCACAAGGACAATTAACTCACTTTTATGCCAGGTAAAAATCAATGGTTTTCACACTTAACTTCCTGAGAATCGCATAAAAATGTCACTTCCATGTCTATAGACAAGGGAATGCAGTGATCGGGAGAGTAGTGCATGAAGTGAAAGAGAGAAGAGGCAGTACAACAAGGAAAGTTTGTTGGTCTATTTCGTTTTAGACAATGGCAGCAATGCCATTGGTTAAGGTGATATATGCAAAGCCTCTGCTACTAGACTTGGAAAAGTATTGGCATTTATATGAGAAGGAAATTAAGTTTGTACTGGAGGACATGAACCAATGCATGAAAATGTCCCAAGAGAGGGCAGATGAAAGGTGATCATCAATGAAAAATAGCATTTAAATTATGCTAATAGGTTTGAATTAAATCTTGAATGGTTGTTTGTGATTGTGCACGTTTTGCACCTGTCAAATTCTGGGAGAAATTAAACTTACAAGGGAAGGAGCTATCGAGTATGCCAACAGCATGCACCCAACTTGCTTGTGTTAATTTTCCAATAGAAATTTCGGAATCTGCAGACATTGCTCAGCCAGCACAAACTGCAGCAACCACTGATGCTCAGCAAACTGCAACAATTATATAGCAATATGCACTATGGCATACTGAATTGGATCGAGTATTAAAGCAAATTTGGATTTCTCGAGGTGGTCGCTCAGAGTACAAGTAGCTAGCTAAATTCAGCATAGGATTGGAGAGAGCACACTTTCAAGTATTTTAAATTCAAAAGATTCAACTAGAGAAGTGAACCATTAAAGAACAAATGTGTTATTGTAGGACTAGTGGTGAAACTGAATTAGGATCTACTTAACTATATTTGGACTCTTTCAAAATTTCATCTTGCCTTCCATCTCATACTTCATCGATTGATGTTTAATACAACTTGTCACTAACATTTCCTAATGGAATTATACATGCAATTTCCAATCAACTAATTGCTTTATACAACTATACTTCTGCCAACATTTACCTTCCATTCGCCCAAGCACCAGTACCAACATCAGATTATTGATTCATCCTGCATCTAAGCTCTCTTGTATGGAATTTAGTTTCATAATTCAATTCAATTTCACCAACTAAATTTCATCAGAATACTAAGAATCAAACAAGAATTAAATCTAGAATAAGGAAGTTGATTTCTACACTAGCTTTAACATGCATAATCGTATCATCCAATTTGATCATGATTGCTAAATTAAAACAAAAATTATATATATGTATCCACTGCAAATTTCCTAATCAACTAATCGCATGGGTTAACAACTTTATTGTTAAAGATCCATCATAGATTTGAATCCTGCAAATATTATGTCATAGAGTACAAATGTGGAATTTCTTGATCCATGCACTATAGATGTATTAATATAATTACATAACTTAATGTGGTTATAGCAATATTCAAAGTACAATGTCATGAATTAATTATAATATCTATCCTCCCATTCTAAAGCCTGAGGTCTACGATAACATCCAGCTAATAGGAGGATGCTAAAGGAATTAGCTTGATCAAAGTGGAGTCCATTTGTAATGGTTCAATAGGTAGTTTGAAAGATTGACAATTAATATTAAAGATGCAAATACAAATGCAGTTTCTGTAAGTTCGTCTGCAACCGAATTTACAAATTAAGTATTTGTCACTTTCTTTTCTATTATTGGTGATGTAATTGTTCGCTTAGAGTTACTCTTAGGCTTAATTCATAACTTCCTCATCTTATCTTCACAATTGATTAAGTGCTTCGCTATGTAAGAACTTTTTTTTCTTACTAAATTCACACAGCCTTAAGGAAACCCAAAAATCTAGATTGATAATGATGCATGACAAGTTTGTAAGTTAAATTTAGATCCCTACATTATTTTGTTTTCCACACTGATTGGGTCAAATTTAATGATCAAAATTTAGTTATGTTTTAATTAGAAGTGAATTTAGTGATAACCTAAGGAAATGAATTATTAGAATAAATGGGGTGGTTGAGATAGTTAAGTATATCATTGTGCATGTCACTTTATTCTTCCAACTTATTTTATTTTTCTAATACCTTTAGATTGACTCTTTTCTAAGTCCTATAAGATCTATATTGCTTTCTCATGATGTTCTCATCATTCTAACATTTCAGTGTTGAACTATGAATCCAAATACTACTATACTAATATTTCCCAATCATGCTCAACATAAGAATAAACCATTAGGTAGAGAGAAACATAGCTCCTATCTGACACCCTATGGATCTCTCTAATACCAAATGTGGCAGCCACCCCTTAATTAACTAGGTTTAAGAGGTGGTCTTCCTTAGTACCACGGACATTAAACCAATAATATATCCAAAATACTGATTAGGAGCTGAGCAAGATCTAATAGAAATATTCATATAGTATAGCAGTGCAAAATAAGTAAAAAGGAGGCATCCAGACACGGTCCACATTAATTCATTCACATACAATACATTAAATGCAGAACAATAAGAATAAGAAAACTTAGTTATTACACTTTTAAAAATTGCAAGCCAAAAAGATTGAAGCATATCCACTTTAACGAGCTGCACCTTACTTTAACCCGTAGCGGCTAAATCCTCAAGCGCTGGATCTGACCTATACTCCTGATCTGCCATATGTACATATATGACAGGGCAAATCCAAGAAAAAAAAAATGGTTAGACTTTAATAAGTCTAAGTACAATTTATGCTATTAAATTTTCATGAATTTAAAGATATCATCATTTTACTTATACTACTAAGTAAGCAAAATAAATAGGTGCAACAAGCTACAAGAAGTAGGAGGAAGTTATAAATAATGCATTTATAACTAAGAAACATGTCAAGCAAAAAGGCATACCTCAAACCTAAAGCTATAGCAAGGAAAGGCATGTATGTATAAGTAATAAAGGTACTGAAAGAAAGGACTCATTCTTACATGCTTATGATCATAAGAATACATGCTAGTTATAAAAGAAATATATACTAAAACATATAGAACTGAATATAAGACTAGCATCCTAAATGTACAAATATTGAATAAGTGCTAAACAGAAATAAATGAGCGGAAGCAAATATAATAGTATGCAGAACTGTAAAGTAAAAGCCACTCAAGCATGTGGAAAAATAAGCTAAGTACAAAATGAGCTAAATTAAAGCCACTGAAGCATGTGGCAAGACAACTAAAAGCACTGAAAAGTAAGACCACTGAAGCATGTGGCAAAGCAAAATAAAGCACTAAAACTAAACTGAAGTAGAAGTATGCCTAGTCCTAATACTACCATAACAAAAACATGCCATACAGGAATAAAAAGTTCAACATGTGTCTATCCTAGGCATCATTAGAGCTAGGTCTAAGTTGAACTTATAGAATAAGACATGTATCCATCCTAGCCAAGCACTTGGCTAGGTCTGAGTCTGTTCTATAACAAAACTAAAATAGAGGAAGCAAATTAAGCTAGGACATACCCTACTGAATTGAATGCACTAAAAGAACTGAATGAATACTTTTTAAATGCTAACTTAGGATGTATCTTCCATATCCTAAGTTTACTTATTATGCTCAAGAAATAAGGCTCAATATTCAAGGTGTGCAGAACAATAATAACCAAGTGAGCAAGAGACTCAACTACACAAGGTGACATCATTTGTTATCTATTAAACCTTTCTAACTATTCCAAGTTATACAACTTAGAAACATGGCCTTAAACGGGGACGACGGCACTGTGCGGGCCGGGTCGACCCATGGCCCGCGCTGTGCGACAATGCCAGGTCTTCCGGGCCCCGGTCGACCCCCGCATTTTGAATTTGGGTCGAGCCGTTTTAATTAAATCGGAATTTTGGAATTTATTTTCCTTAAGGAGAATAATTCAATTATTCAAATCATAGGATTTTGATTAAATAAAAATACAGAATGTATTACTTAAATAACTTTCAATCCACTGGTCCAAATCTGATGATATCTTTTATGAAAATGATCAGAAAAATCTCAAGAACCTAAATATAAAATAAAATCATGCATCTGATGGTTAGATCTTTATTTATTGCCTAATTACAGTGGATCTTAATTATGATAAATTCGTAATTTTACTTATCCAAATTACATGTTTAAGGTGCCATTAGTTCACTAATGATAATTAGAATGCATGTGCTAAGTAAAATATTTCTTTTGAGTTCTATCATTCTAGTTATGCCCTAATCTTATTAAATCATGATTTATAAATATTAGGGTTTATACTCATTGGATCTTAGCAAACTCAGTTTCTAATTACTTATATGATTAATTAGAACTTACATGCCAAATATCATGTGATTTGAATGGTTGGATTTATACTTATATGCTAATCCTTTTTTATTGGAATTAGGGTTTGATTAGCACTAAGTAACCCTTGTTTTAGAACTTGATTTATCAGTCTGACTTATAACAGTAAGTTAAATGAAATGAATTCATCCTTATAAACTTATTGAGTATACTTGAATAAATCTAAAGATTTGGAATCTTAAAAATCCTAATTAACTTAAGAAATCTTAAGATTTGGGTCAAGCTTCTAAGACTTGATCTAGATCTAAGATTGCCACCAATAATACATAATTAATCCACTGATCTGACATTGATCTTTAAATATATGCTTGATTTTGCTTAAGGCATGAAAAGGGATCAAACCCTAACCTACTTAAGGAGGATCTGAATCCTTAAGAAGCCTAACTTAATTAAATTGATTTCAAAACTATGAATTGAACATTTTCCAATAATGCATTTGATTTACTATTTATTCTAAGCATTTGAATTAGACAAATTAAGGTTAATAATAATCTTTGGTGATTTTACTATCTGAATAAAACTTTAAGATCCTTGATTTTCTCTTAAGTAATAAACTTGTATAAAAAGATTATTAATACTATAATGATTGAATAAGTGATCAAATCCTTAATAATATGTGTGATTAAGATCCTATAATCTTGGTTCTAGAGTGATCAGATGACTTAATCATCTGATCTAACCATCCTAAACCTAATTGAAAATCAGAACCTAAGAGCTTGATATCAACATCTAGAAAGGAGATCTTGGATATCTCTTCATAAGATCATCTTGAATTATTTAAAAGACCTAAATTCATATATCATGAGGTAGGAAGCCTTGTATGATTCCTTGAGGTAGAAGTATAAAAGATCCCACCACCTTAGAAATTTATCTACTCTCCTTATGGTAGTAATCCGTTAAGGCACTAGAAAAGATACTTCTCCTTGTGGTACAATCCATATTTAGTGATCCTTGATCACACTTGATTGGTGAAACCTTGTATATGACTTGCCTATTAGTTCAGGACTTGTAGTTTTGATAAATCCTTATTCCATTAATTAGACTTGATCGACCCCTGATCATTGGGTGGTGTAGTATAGTATACCCATATTACTGGTCCCCAGTAATATTCGGGATTGGTTGAGTCATTCTAAGTGAGATTTATCTTTGTTGCTATCATGCGGGCTTAGGAGGATATAACCTCGCTTAGAGTAAATCAATCGATTCTAAGAGTGTATTAAATGGGAACCCATTCCTTAGTTTAATTGAAAGACAAATTGACATCGGGCAATGCCTTCTAGCGAAGATCGCTTCAATAGGTATCGCTCAAATAAACTAATTAATGGGATCCACCTTTCTTAAGACACTAAGTATGATTATGAGTTTAGTGACTTAATACTTAACTTGAGATACAAAATCATCATCAGATGGTGCCTCCTAATGGAGATCGCTTTGTTAGGGTGGCTTAATCAAACTAAGTGATAAGAGCTCTATTCTTGCAACATATTTAATACGTGTATACAATAATCACCCCGTCTAGTAATATTTAAGAAAATAAGCAACTTTAACCAACCATTGCTTTAGAGATTAGCAGTCAGAATCCTTTTAGCAGGATTCTGCACAGTGGAGACTTGGAATTCATTATTCTTTCTTACTAAATTCTTCATGGATTTCGGGATTTTTCATTCATTCAATATAATGGTATAAGCATAAGCATAAACATGAGTTGAACTCATTCCTTCTGTCGTGACACATGGTTATCAGTGATACAGTATGAGATACGAAATGTTATATACACAGACTGGGGAATTTCAGGGTGCATCTGCATCACCATACTGATTTCCTAACTATTGTGCTTACATTGGACCGTACCACTCATAAACCTACAGTAATAGTTCTGTGATATACTGTGGTATAGCATATTTGTAAGCATTATTTCAGTGACATATAGTGCAGCTTATAGCATCCTTTTCAGCATAATGTCTGTCTAGCTTTCAGTTCTATTTGGTGATAGCCTCACTTTTCATAGCCCTTTTGTTGTCTTGTTTACTCAGTACTTACAATTTTTCCTCGCTTGCATATTTTTCTTCAGCTCTGTTACGGCTTTACTTTACTTGTATACTTTGTTATGTTTAGTTTAGCTTTGCATAGCTAGTTTCAATGTGTTAGACTTCTTGTCTAATACGGGGGTACTTTTGGAATCCGGCAATTTGCTAAATCTTGAGCAGTTTTTCAAGACAGGTCAGGAGGACGTACCAGAGACTCAAGAGGAGCATTTGGAGCTGTAGTGGACCGAGCATCTAATTTTACTTACTAGCTCTTTTCAGCATTTTAGATAGACTCTTTATATTTCTACATTTAAATGGTTTGTAATAAACTCTGGATGTACTTTTACTTTTCTTTTCTGAGATGGATATTTACTACTGCTTGAGATGAATGTATTCTAGATGTTTTACTTTTAGCTTCCGCACTCTGTTATATTACTATACTTAGTATTGTGATGCGATCAGCATATTAAAAATGCTGACGTATTTTTGTAACGTACATGGGTTCCTTCCCACTTCCTTGAACCTTGTGTATGTACTAGTCTAATACCTAAGATAAGTATTTTAGTCTTATCTTAGATATTAACTCTCGATGCTACTCTTAGGATTCGAGTCAGCAGTCTTCAGTACGGCTCCATCTCTCTAGCCTATTCGGGATGATGGGTTTTATTTGTATGGCCTACCATTCTCGAGTAGCGCACCGTTCCACCGCCGAACTATGAATTACACTTGTCTTTTGTGCACGGTGACGGGACGGGGCGTTACAAATGTCCATTCCCACAAATGAAAGCAGGCAAAGAAGATGAGGGGCAAAGAAGGAGAAGCCTCAGCGTCCACTGGCCGTACATTTTTAGAGAAATTGTTGATGTGGCTCTATGCTCAACAAACGGATTTTGGTAAGGCTATGGCCACCAATAAACGATTCTACGAGGCAAAAATTTCTCAATAGTGCGAGTTCTAATCAGAATTCCATGATGCCCTTGGAATGATATTCAAGTCTAGAGCTTGCAAGGAGGATCTAATGGATCAGTGCTACCACAACCACCAGTGAGCGACCCTATTCTGGACACCTGTTGGCCTTGTGACTACACCTACCAAGATGTGGGAGAGGAAGAAGAGGAGGAATGACAGAATGATGAGTAAAATAGGTTGTTCTTTTTCTTATTTTCATTTTTTTTTCCTTTTTGTATTTTTCCTTTTTGAAGAAATAAATTATGGATTTTCATATTTTCCCAATTTTTCTATGATTTGCAAAGAATAAATTTTTCTGAACTTTTTGAGGCTATGAATGTCAAGAAAATATCAATGTCAAGATTAAATGTCAACCAAAACTTGCTTAACAAAAAATGACAAAACTAATTGACAGCACTAAATAATCCAAACAAAGGAATGGTCCCAGGATATATCTAGTCTCCAAATATTTAATAAGTTTATTGCTAAGGTCTAAGTGTGGGGGAAAATTGAGAACCTAAAACAAGTGATTGGAAAAATTGAGTGAACTGATGAGTGTGTTAGGCTCCTGTAGGACTTCATTATCATAAGGAACTAGAAAATTGATGAAAAAAAATATCTCTCCGTAAAGCTAAACAGGAAAAGAAAACAAAAACCTGGATGAAAAAAAATATCTCTCCCATGGAAAAAAGTGAAACAGGATGATGAAAAATATCTCTCCCAAAATTTGTGTATCTTTGTGATTTATAAGAAGGAGCATATATGGCATAAAACTCTTGGTCACTCACAGCCTCACTAGTTTAAGGAATTCTAAAGAACCTCTTCCATCATGAAGTATCAAGCATTACAAACTTAAAATTGTAGACAAGACGAGCAGCCAAGGATTATAATCAGAGTTAGAAATGTTTAGTGGCTGAAAATTTGCTAAGTCATTTCAGTACAAACAAGTTTTGAACGACAATAAATTTCACATTGATATTAAAACTTTGACTCTCATACTATAAAAACAAAAAAATCATCTTTTGAGCTTACTCGAGGACAAACAAGAATCTAAGTGTGGGGGGTATGATGAATCCATAATTTATAGCATAAATAAAAGAAAATGTCATATAAGTCAATATTGGAAACAACCTACTTTGATCAAATTCTATTTACTTTTAGGAAAAAATGAGATTACAGCAAATTTGGAGCATTTCTGCAAAATCTGAGAGAAAATCACTGCAGCACGCTCCAGCTATTGGCAAGCAGATAGCACAAACCAAAAGGGATTTCTGAAGCATGGAGCGATTCTGCTATAGCGCGCTATAGAGAACTCAAGTTCGAAACTATAACCGCTACAGCGCGCCGCAGCGGATCAAACCTCAAAACTTAGCCACTGCAACGCGCTACTGCGGGTAAGTTTTCGAAACAAAACTTGCTACAGCGCACCATAGCGCGTTACCGTGGGTGAAATTTTGAAACTTACACCGCTACAGCGCGCCACAGCGGCTGATACTTTGAAACATAGCCACTACAGCGTGCTACCGTGGGTAAGCTTTTGAAAATTAACTCGCTCTAGTGTGCCACAGTGTGCTGCAGCGCACTACTACGGATAAGTTCGAAGTATAAAGACGCTACAGCTCGCTATCGCGAATGAGCTTTCAAAACATAACCCGCTATAGCATGCCACAACGCGCTCTAACGGTCGCCGTATTTTTGTCTTTTCAGGGCATTAATTGCAGCTGGTACAAGACCCCCCAGCTAGTAGACTGTCTCCCAACTAACATATCCTCTGCTAATGGAGCTCTTTAAGAGAAAAAGGAAGGATTTGAAATGGTTACTAGAATTAAAAATGTAAAAGGTGAAATCATTTCATGCAAAAGTTCAAGAATCAAGTTGTATATGCACTCATTACAGCAAAAAATGGTGGTGGGAAAATGCAAAATTTGAATGCAAAGAAAGGAGAAAGACTCCTTTTTAAATGCAGCCTCTCTTGATCGGAGAAGAGTTCCCATTTTCCATTCCAAAATCTTAGATTTTAGGGGCTGCATTAGAAGAAGAAGGAGACCTCTCCATGGGAGATTGAAGAGGCCATTGCTAGAAGAGAAAGAAGGAAAGGCTGCACTAGGGAGCTAGAAGGAAATAATAGAGGAAGAATAAGGAAGATCCAGAGAATCCCAATAAGAGCTGTTCCTAGTACATTCCTAATATTTCTTTTGTTTTTATTTTAGTGGATCATGAAAGGGTCTTTATCTTTGTATGTTTTTTTTTTGTTTCTCAGCTGTAATGGAAGGCTAGACCCCCCCTTATTGAGGGTTGGGGTTGAATCCAATGTGAAATGCAAGTGACCCAATGAATGTTGGTGAATTTTCTCAAGCAGTGAATAAAAAAATCCATTTTAAAATGAATTTATGAATTTATTTGTGATCATGCTGTGAACTGAATGAAAAATCTACTAAGAATATATGACTATAATAAAATGAACATTTAAATAATGTCTTGAGCTTCATAGCTCATAGCTTGGTTTTGAGCTGAACATATGTGCATTAGCACTTAGAGCTATGTTAGAAGTTCTTGAGCCTAACTGCACTATGACTCTAAGCTCAATCAAGAGGTCAATGCATGTGAGCTAATGCCCACTAACTGAGCTCTATTGCTCAGAATACGTAAAAGGAGGAAGAGGATTCATCGTGAGCTCATGGATGATGTGACATAGTTCATGAAGCCTATTGAAGTCACTTTATTATCTGAACTGTGCGTGACGGCGTAATGCTTGTTAATGAAATCAAAGCTCTTAAGATCGCCTAACTTAAACTACTATCTTAACAACCTAGATGTAGAAAAACTAAGATGCTCTAATTGCAGTCCCATGAGAATCTTTGTGCTGAGATAGAACCCTTGTGTGTTCATCTCATACACAAGATTTGAACTTGTAGGAATTAGAGGACCAATCTAAGGTATATAATGCTCACTTGATGAATTGGCATGATAACAAAAGAATGAAAAGTTGCTTGAGAAGTGTTTCAACATGAGTCCCTTTCAATTCACATGGAGGAACCCCAACTCTCCATTCTAAATCAAGTAGTTTTTTAACTCAAAATTTTTCTTATTAATGGAACCAATTAAAAAACTAAAATCATACAGTTTAAACATTATTAAATGTAGATATACCTTAGAATTTAAACACACCATTCCTTGAGGATGATAAATCTCTGAACTTACCTTCCAATTATAACTTCAGACCACGTACACTTACGTGCAAGCGTAGATGTGGAATCACCGTCTATCATGCTACATCATTAATGTGTGCCTCGCTCTCAATTTTGGTTATTTGAATCTTACTAATCCCCTCCCACCCCTTCGATTGCTATGGTTAGGGTGTTTAAAGTGATTATGGAACCCATTTGGGTTCAAGTTAGCCTAGATGAGCTTTGATACTTTGGAGATCAATAATACTCCACACTTAGTGAGATTGAGTGACTCACTAATGTCCTGGGTGGGTTCAAAAGCTATGGGTAGGCTCAATTGAATTGTCATTGGATGGTGATGGTGTAGGAATCAAAATGCCCTTATGGTGTGGTTTGTGTCGAGCTAATTTTTTCATACAGTAAGCTCCAGTGGCCAGCTCTCAGTCAAGATAGGTTCTACCTATCAACAACACCAACCCAAGGGCTTGATGTGCCAATCGATGTGTTCGGTCTTAAAATCGCCTATAATTAGCGACGAAGGTCTACCCTAATTTAGTGATTCCCGCTGGGGCAATGTACAGTCTTGGGTCGGATCAGCCAATGACTCACACCATTCAATGAGTTGGAATATCCATTGAATATTCCCTGATTGGTCAGGCTTCCCATCAACCTGAGCGTTAACCCACAGCAGAATTAGAATATTCTCTGAACACTCCAATTTAAAAATAGCACCAATGAATTAAATTAAATCAAAATTTTATGAGAGTAATACATAATGTATTAATAAAATAATTTGATGAATTCAAATCCAAAATAAGAAAAATTATATTGCATCTGATTAGAAAAATGAGATGAATCTAAATATAATGTAAAATCTAGCATTTGATGATTTATTTTGCAAATCATCCTCGAATTGTTATTATCCTTAATAAGGGCATATTATGGCTTATAATTACCCAAATTGATGATTAAGGTGTCATTTGACTCCTTAACTAAGCTTCCATTAGAATTAGAAATATTGATAAATGGATGTCAAATTCTCTAAGTCAAAATTTTGTTTCTAAAATGATACTATCCTAATGTCCAACATTTAAGACTAATTAAAATTCAACTTCAAATTCCCTAATCACCTTTATAACCTCCAATTAGTATCTTTAGAGATTAGATAGGTTATAGTGCTTAATTCCATATAAGGAAACTCATTAATTCTAAACTTGTTTTAAGGTCTAAGCTTGAGTAGTTTAGATCAAAGGAAAACCTAAGAGGTGAAATACCAAGTTAAGAAATCTAAACTCATTGATCAATGCTTAAAATCTTAGCCACTAATTGTTATAGATTGTAATAAAGCTTAGTAAAAGTGTTAAATCAAATATTTGGACATATGATCTAATAATTTAATTTAAGTATGCCAATCTATCTGATTTAATTTAAAACTACATTTAGTCTTACTATTTTCAATCCTTAGGTCATAAATCTAATATTGTACTAGAAAGTAGGATATTAAAGATCCTGAGTTTGTACACTCTCAGAATAGTTAAAATAGATAATTAGACAACAATTGATATCAAATAAAATTTAATTAAATTCTATATTAAACCTTGATTTTTGTTGCTTTACATAAGAACTAATTCCATGTAGCATGTCATATAAGATTTCTGTACATTAGATAAGAAATTTAGAATGTTAGGAAAATATTTGGAATTGGATTCAATTTAGGACGGTTGATTGTGCTTGCATATTATGACCAATTGGTAGGTTGTAAGGAGTAATAAGGATACTTTCATGTAATCATTGGGAGAGTTGTGTTAAGTTTGGAAACCTACACTTAGTCTTATAAATGTGCTTAACTCCTTAGGTACTTCTGTACGTGCCTATAGTAGCAAAGTAAAATAAGTAAATTAAATTTTGATTTGTATTACCACCTATTCAGTTCAGTTTAGTTCTTTATAGTTTAGGTCTAGCTATGAATAGATTGATATTTTATAATTACAGTTCAGTTTGACTTCATTAGCTAGATAAATAGTTTTACTTTCAGCTTTTACTTTTACTTCTGCAGTTTCTTTCAACATTTATTGTTTATTGTTTTTAGCTATGATTTCAATTATAATTTGTTAGCATATTTGCATTGATGCTTACTTATAGCATAGTTTAGTGAGCATACATATTTTTGACCATGTTCAATTTAGTACTTTTCAACTTATCATATATATATATATATATGCTTAATCTTGTTTGTAGCTTTTGGATCTGAGTTATGTACTTAATATAACTCAATTGCTTAAAGTTCTAACTCGATTAAGTTATAGGCTTACTTTTTTTTTGTTTAGCATTCTGCATCTAAATATTAAGTATTCTAAAATGTGATATTCTTAAGTAAAAATAATCTATTAGTTGGCCTAAATATACTTAGATAATTATCTAACTCAAGATTTTTCTTCTCTTAATAGAGGCCCTTGCATGTGAAACAAACATGTTAAACTTTTGAGCTTATTGAGGAGCTAGCTATTAAGGAGAAACAGGTGCTTGAGGAGGACTCTTTGCTTAGTTCTTTCTTTTATTTATTTTTGAGAGAGAGAGAGAGCGAGCGAGTGAGAGAGAGAGAGAGAGAGAGAGAGAGAAAAGTTTATTTTTGGTATATTTAAATCTAGTTTGTAATAACATAGATTATTATGGATGCATTTTTTATTTCTTTTTTGAGATATATATTTTCTATCATTTCTAAATGTATGTACATATGAATTTTCCTTTTACTTTCACACTCTACTATTTTGTTATTTCATATGTTATTATGCTTAGAATTATATGGAAAGCAATACTTGATGATTAACCACCAAATCGTAGTTGGGATAGTAGAAGTATTAATACAATAATAGTAAGGGACCGTTACATCATCAGTGCATCCTTCTGAGAAATTCTAGCTCTTAAGTGCTCATTAAACCCCTATTAACCTCTCAATTTCTATTCTGAGGGGTTAAGAGGTGATTGTCATGCTTATTTGGGCTCAAGCTAGCCCAGATGAGCTTTGATACTATAACAAGCCTAGGTTATTACCCTACTTAATTTTTAGTTTAATCAGGCATTAATTCTCATTCTATTACCTTTAGATTACCCCATAAAGCTAATTATAAGAGTTTGGGGTTCAATTGGACCTCTCTAAGTCAAATTAGCCTTTTGATTAGTATAAATGCCCTAATTTAGACTTAAAATATCTTGATCTCATAATTACAATATGATTGCATTTTTGAATTCTTCACCCCCAAATTAGCTAGGGGTGAAAGCTTAGTAAAATTTGGAGATCATTTGGAACATAATTCAATTTAATTATAAATTGATCTAATTGAATTTTAGGGTTCCTAACAATCCTTAATTGCATTTCTACCATATGCCAAAGGTCGGCCCCCTTCAACATCGTGGGCGACATATTGGCCGTTGATTTCGCGGATCCGATCGAAAGGCCCGCGCATTAGGTCTGATTTGCTCCATCCTAGGCATTCCGTGTTTCCTAAAGAATGATTTGACGGCATCCGTCGCTCGCTTCAAGTAACCCGCTCAGCCACAAGAACTATAGATATGATCGGATGGTTGATCTAGCATTTGCGATCAGTTGTTCCATGTCAGGGGATCAGGGCCATTCCACTTCAACTAATGATTCATCAGATGGATATGCCCTATCCAACAACTGTGGATTGTCTTCCTCCCTCGCTTGCGCCCAAAAACTAGATCATCCCACTCTCAGTCTAAACCACGTGACAGGGTCCTGTGACCCGATCCCTTCCAATTAGGGGAATTGGAATACCAGGTCTCGTCCTGAGCTCTCAGGCCACCTACATCATAAGTCCTCCTCTTAGGAACCTTCGTATCCATCTATTGAGACTATGAATAAGCTCAGCATTCCTTCCTTAAGCTTTTGCTGTTCAGTTAAGTTCAATTGAAGTTGGTTGCCCTCTCCGCCATTCTCATCTATTCGAGCTTCTCCAGAGGAATCTAGGCATGCAAACCACTGATAGAGGGGAATCATGTTGTTCAGGATCCCTAAGTGCCTTCCTCTGAAGCTCTGCAGCCCCTGCCTTTTTCTCTATCGATAAATCCGAGCTCGCCAAGAATCATGTACCATTTTATTCTAAGCTGAGTTGTGTAGGCTCGGTTCTTCATTAATTTGTTATCTAAATGTACTCCTAGACTAGGTGATTGTATCCTGAATGATCATGAGCCTTGGGGCAGATCCAATAGATCGTATCAATCAATTGGGTCAGCTCTGTTCAATCATATTGGGTCCGAGTAGAGACCCATTGATCCAACCCATCTCAAACCCTCTAACCATAGGGCTTTGATCCATCTCACCTTCCCGAATGTGTATGGATCAAGCCCTGGGTCAATCATGGCCTCTATGGGGAGAATTATTTCCCCACAGTAGCACCATTGTGGGAGTACTTGGCTGTGTAAGGTTTAGGCAAACTAGACCTCCTCACTAAGGTCTTCAGGTCTCCAATGACACGTCTGGCTATGATGAACGTGTTGCGATCGTTAGT
This sequence comes from Gastrodia elata, assembly GCA_016760335.1. Lineage (NCBI taxonomy): Eukaryota > Viridiplantae > Streptophyta > Magnoliopsida > Asparagales > Orchidaceae > Gastrodia > Gastrodia elata. Next base: position 16,719,825 of record CM028686.1, on the reverse strand, counting down.
TGGTCATACCGTGGCCTGAATGCATGGGAATTAACGGATTAAGGTTTCCTTAATCGGACTAAGGGTCGGGGTGAAAGATCAGGGATGATAGCACTCTGCAGGTTTGGTCAGCCTGTGACCCGCGCTGTGTACTTAACTAAATTGGAAAATAATCTAATTAATCAAATCATAAGAAAATTTAATTGGAAAATATATATTAAATTAATTGAATAACTTTTAATCTACCGATCCAAACCCTATGATAAAAAATTCTAAATTGATCAAAAAAATGTGAGGAAATAGAATATAAAATAATATTGCACTTTTAATGGTTATATTTTCTGATTTAGCCTTTTTATTATAGAACTTAATTAGGGTTGATTAGCATGTATACTTAACTAAACTGCATGAGTTATGTGCCATTATGTTCCTTTAGCCTTGTAGATTGATTATACTCCGTAGATTAATTTTCTGATTAATGTATTCTTAATTATGCCCTAATCTTATAAATGCATGAATAGTAAAGATCAGGGTTTCTAGTTAATGAAGTTCAATAAACTTAGTCTTTGATTGTTCATATGGATAAATAGATAACTAATGCCAAGTTTAATAAATTTTTGATGGTTGAATTTGTAATTAGGTGCTAATGCATTTGTTTTAATTTAGGATTTGATTAGCACTAATTACTCTCTATTTTTCTAAAATTTTCTATTATTATGCCTTCATAACAGTGTTGTGAATGCAATTAACCTTCACATGTGCCTTGAACCCTTGAATTATATAATGTGACATTAATCCCTAATTAAACTTAAGATCTTTAAGGTTTTGATTAAAGTAATTAATACTTGATCTCAACTTGAATCTTACCATCAATAACACACTAATAATATATTGATTTGTCATTGATTATAAATTAATAATTGGTCTTAATTGGGTAAGGATAAGGGTTAAACCCTAACCTATTTGATTAAGACTTGAACCCATAATCACTTAATCAATTAACTTGATTGAAAGGCAATTCAACTAACATGATTCTAATAATGCATCTGATTTAGTATTGATCTTAATTCATTAAGTTAGAAGTGCTAAGGTTAATAAAGAACTTATGTGATTTAAATATCTATATCTAAGCTTAAGATCCCTAATTTTCTCCTATATAAGACTCTTAGCATGAGAATAATAATAAAATTATAATAATTTACAATATGATCTAATCCTAATAATATCCTTGATTTTATCCTATGATTGTAGTATAGGATGTGATCAAATGGGTCTAACCATCTGATCTGATCAAATGAATCCAAGCATAATAGATGAAACTTATGAGTTTAGCATAAAAATTAGAGGTGTGAGATCTTGATGATCTTGCTATAAGAGTGTAATGTAATATCTAAAAAGCCTAATAAATGTTAACATATTATGGTAGGGAGATATTTTGTTAAACCTTAAGGTAGGAAATTAGATGATTCCTCCTTAGCCGTAGAAGTTAATCTTAAAACCTTGTGGTATAATTCACCTAAGGCATTAGAATGAGATTTCTCCCATATGGTAGTAACCTATATTGAGTGACTTTTTGGTCACATCCTTGGAGCCTTGTGTAAGATTTACCCAATTAGTGTAAGGATTCATAGCTTTGATAAAGCCTTGAGTTTTTAATAGAATTTCTGAAGACTTAGATTATTAGTTAGTTATGATTATGTATATTCATGGTGCTGAGTCACTCCAGCAATAATCAGGATTAGTTGAGTCACTCCAATGTGGACTTATGATCAGGGGCTATCTAGAGAGATTAGATGAATACAGTCCCACTAGAGTAAATTATCTAAGCCTAAGAGTGTTATTATCAGTAAATTAGATCCTTAGTTTAGGGAAGAATAATTATAATAGGGTTCTGCCTCCTATCTTGGTGCACCTAGATAAGTGCTAAACTCACCACTCTTGGAAACCTACAACCATTTGTATAAAACCTTTCCAACTGATAATTTCAAGTAAAATCTTAAGTAAAACAAGTTATTGAAACTAGAATGAGGAGTTAGAATCCGCATAGATGGATTCTGCACAATAGAGATTTTTGATTCATTATCTGATTTAAAACATTTTCATGATTTCTAGTTTTTAAGACATGTAGTATAGAGATATTAGCATGGCCATGAGCATGGGTATGTGTATCAGTGATTATGTATGGATTATGGGATATTGCATATATTAGCAGAGGAAATTTAGGATGTTCTGACATCACAGTAAATTGTATTTCCTATCAGGATGTATGTAAGCATTTGACTATATATCCATGGCAGTTCAGTGATATTTTGGTTGCATATCAGTAATACATAATATGGTCGCATATACAGATACATGACTTCAGTGGCATACCACGTAGTCTTACAGGTCATTTATTCAATTTCAGATTATATACTATCCTTACTTATTTTCAGTATTCAGTATACAGTCAGTCTTACTCTACTATAGTTTTGTATAGTTTCTATTTTTCAGTTATTGTACATATATAAATATTTCATTTTAGATAGATCAAATTTTAGGCTTTTTGGATTTTAGCACTAATCACATTTTAAGGCCCATTAAGTTGATTAAGGGAATTAATGCATTCTAGGATGTATCTATAACTATGTGTGGGTGTGGGTGTGTGTGTGTGTGTGTATGCATACCTAAATGATAAATACAATAATGTATTAATGAAAAATTGAATTTGAATTATTTCAACAAAATACTAACACTCATTTAAATTTGTGTGATTTTTGGTTGATATCAAAAAATTATATTAAATTGTCTCTTCATTTATATTTAGCTTTTAATGTATAGATTAGATTTTTTAATATAAATGATTTTCTATATAATTCATTTAAAATCACAAATTAAACTATGAATTTGCTCAAGAAAATATTATTTAAAAACTTTAGGAATTTTTTTTTTAAATTGAGAACAATTAAAAAATAAATAAAGAATACATGACAAATTAATATTTCGAAATGCAAAGTAAAAAAAAAGACAACTTGTATTTATTCACTTGTAAATCATTAACACTTATTTTTTTCATATTTTAATACATATCTAGGTTTTAATATATTATCTGTTCAATTTTGAGATAATATATTAATTATTTTTCAAAAAAATAGATGCTATTATTTACTGAATATGTTTATAAATTTAAAAATAAAAGAAAAATGCTATATTTATACCATTATATACACAATCATATTCATTATCAATTAAAAATATATTTCATTCTTTTTTCTTACATATTGGTCCAAGCAGAAATTGAATTGTGCAAATCATATATTTACATATAAAATTATCAAGTCATCATCATTTTAAAAGTTTGAGAAAAACTTGAAAAAAAGAGAATTTTTTTATTTCAGTTTAATCTTAGAACTATTTTATAGTGATTTAACATTTTTTATTTTATTTTATTTTTTGAAAACTAAAAAATAACTGTTAGAAACAAAAAATAAAAAAAATTGAAATTTGGAATTCCCAGTCGCTAAACCCATCCATCCCCCACTTATCACTGTAGCGGCTGCCGTTTTTTTGGGGTTCCTTTTTTTTCTGATGCCATTCCAATGGTTTGAAATTTAAATTCCCAACACTTGACCCTTCCATCCCAAGTCCTCATCACTGCATACGGCTCTTCCTCTCAATAAGTTTTGTTAGATTTCCTTTTTGAGTACCGCCTACGTGATTGATCGCATACACAGATTTGATTCACCCAAAAAAATTGATTCTCTCGTCGTGGTAGAAGCCTGTGCCACTTGAATCTTTGAACCGCTCTTCTTTTATTCGATTTCTCAAACTCTATGGCTCTATAGGGTAGTGTGGTACACTTATGCGTCATTATTCATTCTGAAATGGGGATTTAGGGCTTTCTTTACGGTTCCATGTTCTGTCGTCTCAAGTTGCTGGCCTTTATAATTTTGCTGCTGAGTATCGTTAATTTGGTACTCAGAATTTTTTTGAATTTAAAGTTTTATTAATTTGTTACTAATTGTATTCAGATTCTGTTTCTATGTATTCCTTACAAATTGGCCAAAAAGGGCGGACATCATAGCTGTTGAAGGCACAATCTTTTTATTCCATTAAGACAGATGGTTGTTGTGGAAGACTATGAATCTCCCGATGGAAAAAAGCCAGCTTAAGGATCTAGTCAATGTTAAGATACCAATTTCATAATCTTCAGAAAGGGTAAGAACACAGCAGACCTGTAATAATAATCCATATATGCATTAACTTTTCAAAAAACTTGCATAAAAGAAGAGACAAAATCTATATGAAGATGAAAGCATTACAGGATCTCATTCCTCCTTGCACTAACATAAGAAATAGTGGTTTTTTGTTCTTTTGTTTTATAATCATTTTAGAACAACTTCATATTTATATCATTACATATTATATCACTTCAATATGATAAAACTTCCATGTTTGCAATTGAATACTTGAATCCCTTCAACTTCAACTTCCAGGAACAACAATTTCTATCCATGTTGAGATTCAAACTTATATATATCATAGAATTCAATTTATTTCAATTATTTCAATGATTTATGAGATGTTGTAGATGGGAAGTAGCATGACAACTATTATCTTTATGATTGTACCGGATCTCCAATTTGTGCGCCAAGTAATTGCTTCAATTATCGTGAGTTCATATAATAAATCAAATTCTCCATGCTAGAATGGAAGTTTGCCCAAAATTTCTTCTTTAGATACCCAATTATTAGACGCCAAATTACTTAGATCACACGTTGGGTTTCATCATATGTAGAATTTCCACATGTTAATTCTAAGCCCTCTGTTTTTTTGAATTTGTGGTTGCATTTATCATTTATAATTATGAATTTGAGATGCATATGTTTGAGTTTTGCCCATGTAATGTGCAATTTCATGAGGCATTTTATTATTTGATATGCATTTCAAAATTTTTGTAGCAGTGTTATATCTGCATCTAATTTGACTTGCTATGTTTCATTTTCCAAAATGGATTCATTTTGTTAGAAGCATTGGGTTTTGATATGTAAATTAGCCCTTCTTGAATAACAAATTTATATCACCATATTTATATAATAATTTGATACCCCTAATCATAGAGAGTATCAATTTATTGGGCTTCTTTTTTGTCATGAACAAATGATTGACATTGTATGAGAATAACTCAATTCTAAAATATAGACTATATCTTGTAGTTCATTTTAATTAATTTAATTTTTGCTATAATATTCTATTTGTCTTAAATTTAGGTTGCTTTCTTTGTGAGGATCGATCACCTTGCTTATGACAAGTGGTATCTAGGTTCTTCTCTTATGATGCATGGTACTCCAAGTTAGGTTTTCTTATTTTTTCTATCTGTAAAATCACTTACATGTTTTTTATATTTAATGTATTATTTACTAAATTATGTAGAATGAATTATTGCGACACTCTTTTACTTATTGTTCCTTTAAGTTTTAAATTATGATTTCAACTTCCCCTAAGGTAGATGTTGAAAATAAAGCTAGATGTTGAAAACAAAGGGTTCATGATACTTTATACTTATGTGTCTTTATATCTTTTATGTTTTTAGTAGATATTTGTAAAATCAATTGTGTTATTTAATGAATTACGTGGATAATCAAACAAATAATGCTCATATTGCCTTAATAAATTTTTTTAGTTGTTACTAATCTACTGCTTGTAAGAGGTATGTAAGATATAATCATCAATCCTATAATTTTGAAATATATAACGAGGTTGCATATCTAATTTTTATGAAGATGCATATTATGATATGAAGCTTTGATGTTAAAAAGCAAAGGATTTTAATTTTTTTTCACATAGATAAATGTTGTAGATTTGTAATTATTACTAATTATTTAGATGTATTGGCATATGAAATTGTTAGCCCTTAGCTACCTTCCCACCCCACACTCCCTTATGGAGGTTTCCATAGGATGCTTATTTGGTCTTTAGTTTTTTTCTTCTCATGAGTATTTTATCATTCGTTTTGCCTTCATCACTAGTTTCTCATAAATATAATTAAATTGTTTAATTAAAATTAGTATTGCTTATTAAAATAAATTTTGCTTGTATAAGCTTTTATTATGATGTTGCCTCTTGTTTTTTTTCCTCAATTTAATCTTATGACACTACCTTTGATACTAGTGTCCATATTCCGTACTTTGTGCTTCAAAATATTTCTTAAATTTTTTTATAGATCTTTGTTGCCACAATGCTATTTAATAAAATTTTTATGCCTTATTTTATAAATCAATATATCTAATAATCTATGTTGATTTGCTCACTCAAATTTATAAGTTATACTAAACCTTTTATTTGAATTATTTCTGTTCACAATTTATTATAACTTGTAAATAATAATATAATGATTTTATAAGAAAATTTTTGATAGGTGTTTTCTTAAATAATCATGCATGAACATATTTTATATTGTACGTCCTTCTATTTTATCCACATAATAGGTTGAATTATGGTTCTTTGAATCTTTAAAATATGAACTTCTCTTTCCTCTTGTTTGAAGCAACACATACAACAATATTTTCATATAAATACCTACAAACTATAAAGAAAGTTGGATTCAGAGGTGAGGCATTGTCCAACATTATAGCAGTTTGGCCATGTAACAATGATGACTTGAATCAATCGTCAATGTTATGGACATATGTAAGCATTTATGAAGTTGTTTTCTGTGTTCCATTTATTACTTATATATATTTATATATATAAATTGTTAATTTTTATTGGCTTTCTAGAGCATTTTATTCTTATGAAGATAGAGTAATAAAGCTTGAGTTTGAGCGTTGTGCTGCAATGAAAAAAACTCGCATATTGGTAAGATGTTAAAAAATGTCAATGAATTTATTTTTTGCTTAAAGTTGTATTAATTCTTCATATAATTTTTATATATTAGATTTAGTTGTGGTTTTCAATTACAAACTTCATTCCCATGTAATATTTTTTTTGTACAATATCTTATTGAAAAAAAAAAAAAATTTATTATTGACTAGGTTCTTAATTTACTATACTACTTTCTGGTTTATATATAGAAAAAATGTGAGTACTTAAAACTTGCTTAAATGCATAAATACTCCAACACTTATTTTGGTTTCTAAATATATCTTATTTTCTATATTATGTCACATAATATGGTGTTAATGCCATGATCTTTGCTTCAAGACTTGATGCTCTTAAAATGTTATTATAGTATATCTAATACTTGTTAATTGATGTAAATTGCAGCTTCATAAAATATCTTAATTGATTAATCTTTTAGATGATTGATTATAATTTTATTGCAAATTACTTACTTTTGTCAATGGTATGTGATATACAAAATTTAACATCATTCAATTTGCAATTTCAATAATTTTGAAAGCTTTATAAGTAAGCTTTATCTTTGAGGATTGATTATAATTATTGTGCAAATTACTTTTATGATTAGATGTGTCCTTTGATTTTTTATTCTTAGCATATTATTCAACCAACACATGTATTTAGTATAAGTTTTTCTCGTTTATATATGTTGCAATGCTCTGTTTTATTTTAATTTACTCAGCACAAAATTTATTGTAAGCTATTATATAAACCTTACTCTAAGAACATGCACATTACATGCATCAATAGTGTTTTAATATGCAAGCATTCTTAATTAAATGTTTACATTGGATTTGGAGCTTTATCCTTGGACAATTTAATTGTGCAATCCAAGTAAAGGAGTATTAATTTTTTATTTAATTTTAAGAAGTTGCACAATTTATATGGCAACAATTTTGTTTTAATATGTGAGCATTCTTATTAAAATATTTGTGTTGAAATTTTTGAGCTTTTTATTTGTCAATTCAACCATGAAATCCAAAATGAGTATTCATTTTTATTTAAGTCCAAGAATTTGCAAAATTTACATGATGGCAATTTTATTTTAATATGCGAGCATTTTTGTTAGAATATATTTTCCTTTGAATTCAGCCGTGCAATCCAAATGGAGTTTTCACCTCTTGATTAATTCTAAGAGCTTGCACAATTTACATGACAACAATTTTGTTTTATTATGTGAGCATCCTTATTAAAAATTTTGTTTTGGAACATTCTGAAGAATTTATTTGTGAATTCAACCATATAATATTCTTTTTTTGATTATTTAGTCTGAAAATATTGGTGATCGATTTTGATAGACTTTTACGAAATGAGGTTAATAAAAAAATTTTATCTAGTTCACTGATGTGATTAGCATTTTATGGGAGGTAGTATTGTTTGATTTTCATATATGGTAATCACATCTATATAAGGAAATTGCTTCCAATTATTGGCTACATTTCTTAATACTGCCTATTTAGGATTTGCAGAACTCCATGTGTATTTTATTTTTATGTTACTATTTTCTTGCTAATGTCACCAAAACATGCGAACATATAGTTGTGTAGTATGTGAATGCAAGTGATTTATAAGAGATTACAAAGTAATATCCATTTTTTTTTCTATTGCATCTCTTTTTTCCACTCATTATATAAGTATGTGTGTACATATATATATATAAAATAACTTGTATACATATATTAAATTTATTTGGTGGCTAGTTGTACTTGTCGCACTCCTAGTTTTGTTCGCCTACTAAAATTTTATTTCTATTAAAGGGATAGAACTACAACACCTTATGCCAGGCTACTTCTAGTTTTGTTCGTCTATTGAAATTTTATTTCTATGAAAGTGAGAACTACAACAACTTATGGTAATTTTATTTCCTTAAATTGGCTCTTTCGACATATTTTGATTTACTTTCATTATCTTTAATGATGGTGTTTTTGATGCATGTAGCACTAAGGGAAGCTATGTTAGCTTTTGTGAAAAAGTTTGCTCTACACTAAGACTAATGTTATGCAATTTTCAAATTACATGATCTCAATTTTTGTTGTGGCTAAGACCAATTCATTAATTACATATAGTTACGTTTTTTGGTCTCATGCAAACTTAAGAAACTCCACTCATACTATTTCATCATGTTGGGTTCCTTAAATTAATGTAGACATGCTTTTTTATTCTCAAAGGCCTATTGCGATTTAATTTTAAAGTTAAATTACTAATTTCATTTGACACCATGGAAAGGTATGTTGATAAGTAAACAAAGATTATTTCATTTTGTGTTAAAGTTGTTTTATTGGGATTGTATAATTATAATGATACATACAGAATTTATAGCTAATTTTAGCATCAAAACATCACTAAACAACATATAAAATAAGATGCTTTAAATAGGATCATATGCTTTTGCAGGAAAATGAAGAAAAATGGGATGCATGAGCTGAATCACTAATATTTGAATCAAACCGTCACAGCACTTCATGGCGCGCCATGGCTATCTCATTAACTACCTTACGTAGATGCTAAACTACAGACCTAGAAGAAAAACCACTACTGCGTGCCATAGCGCGCCACAGCGCGCCACCCCGCGCCACAACGTTATTTCTCTAAGATAAATTAAAATCATATAAAAGAGAAATTGAACAGTGTTTTCAAAAGTCTTTCCGCTGCGGCGCTGTTCTTGAAGATGAATTAAAACCTTATGTGGACTAATTGAACAATGCTAAATCTGCCTTTTTGTAAAATAAACCTTGAAAGCGTGCCACAGCGCTCTATGCCTCATAAGGATTTGCACTGACCTGGAACAAAACTGCTGCAGCTTGCTGCGGCACGCCATAGCGCGCCACGTCGTCATATTTAATTTATATTCAAGAACTTTAAATGAACTAATTTAACAGTAAATCTTCCGTGATTTCGAACTTTCAACTGCCATAGCGCGCCACGGTGGTATTTCAGATTATTCACAAAAACTTTATGTGAACTAATTGACCGCATTTTCGAAGTATTTTCCAGTATAGCACGCCACAGCGCACCACAATATAATATTTTATTTATCATAAAACTATAAGTGAACTATTGGAATAGTCATTTTGAAGGTTTATTCGTTGTAGCGTGCCACAGTGGACACTATGGCAACCGAAGGAAATGATACTAACTTTCATGCAAGAATAGTATTTGGAACGCTGCTCCCATAGCACGCCATAGCGGAACAGTGTTTGGAATGCTGCTGCCATAGCGCACCGTCACGAAACAGTGTTTGGAACACTGTTGATATAGCGCGCCACAGCGGACGATCCATAATTTGCTAGAAACAACCATAAATGCAGCATAGGGAAGGCGACAAAAAGCAACTTTTGGCTTTTCCCAACCTTTTGAAAACTGAAATACATTATTTCTGCTAAATTCCAATAGAATAAATAGGACAAATAACTAAAAAGTTTGAATTAAGGCCAAGGAAGGTGGAGAGTCACATGATTAATACCTTGGGGGCTAAGAACTTCTATATTTAAGAGCCAATCTAAGACCTTAAGAGGGTTCCAATTTTTTTTGACATTCAAGTCCCCTAAAGGAATAATTGCAGTAAGAGGAGAAAGGAGAACTCTCCAAAAGGAAGAAGGCTTACCAAGAACATTAAGAAGAAGGAAATAGTAAGGGAGAAAGGGTGGGACAGTCAAGAGAAAGTGCAGGAGAAGTCCAAGAGAACCCTAGAAAACCTCCGGGTGATTCCCAGTATTTCTTCCTAAGATTCTCTATATCTTTCTACTATGAACTTATGGCGAGATTCAATTTTCTGTGTATGTGTGCTTATGCTTATTTAGTAATGGAAGGCTAAGATCCCTTTGGAGAGGGTTGAGATGTAGTTGTATATAAATTGTAATGGGTATGGTGGTGATGTAACAAAATTGTTTAAATGAATGAAAAGAAGCTCTTATTTTTATTATTTATGTTGAAATGAATGCTTCGATGGAATTAAGTTTAAATTTTTTTATTAAAGAACCTCATTCCAAGCTCATCAATTGGGTAAGAGCAAGGAAGGTAGTGCAAGTAGAGCTGAGAATTATGTGACAAATTCTTAAGCTCACTTTTACCTTTCCTTAAAAGCTCTACTAAGAGATTTGATGCATATGGACCAAGTTCTTCATTAACATTGCTCTACTGCTCAGCAAAGTAGAAGGAATAAGAGGATATTAAAAAACTCAACTATCTCCTTTTAATCAAATTGTATCTTAACTTTAGGTATTTTGTATTGCTAAACTAGGAACCAAAAAATCATTTCAAAAATCGACATCTAAACATTATTGAAAGAAAATATTACTTGGTATCATAACCACCATTCCCAGAGAACTATAAATCCCTAAATTAAAACTTCCTCTTATTACTTTAGACCACGTACACTTGCGTGCAAATGCAGACGTGTATTTTTCGTCTGTCAAGTTTTTGTCGCCGTTGCCAAGGAACGGTTTTGTTTTGTATCAAGTACAATTTCCGAGTAACTAGTGATTTACATCTAATTATTTGTGCATATAATCTTACTTAGCTATAAATATATATGTGACTATTAGATTGCTTTAGTTTTCTTTATTTACTTGCTTTTGTGAAAAATTTGAAAAACTTCTTAAAGAAATTTGTGCTGAAAGTTATTGCTTTTTATCATTATTAAAATTTGTATTGCTGGCCATTTGTGGATGAATTTACTTTGCTAAATTTGATTGCTGTAACTTGCTCTAGCTAGAGAATATTTAACTGCACGAGTAGGAGAAACCTTGGTGAATTCTTGTATGATCCCAAAATTGATTGGACTATTCTAAGAGTAAGGAGTGAACAAGTATTTCTTAATCAACAAAATGTACAAATGGAAGATCCAGAAGTAAACCCAATTGAACTAATGGTAAATGGTAGGAGGAGACTCTTTAGGGAATACACACTTCCCACAGTAGAAGGAGTTCCCAATGCCATTATTAGTCCTCCTATTCAAGCTAATAATTTAGAAATTAAACCATCCACATTGAATTTGATTCAGAATAATCAATTTAGTTGGTTAGCCGCATATTTCAAACTTGCTGGAAATATGCGACACCTTCCGATTTAACGGTGTATCCGATGATGCCTTAAGATTAAAAATATGGTGAGAATTTGTATGACGGCCGAGAACACTTTATGGACTGCTTAAGACATTGCCCACATCATGGGTTCCCTCAGTGGATGCAGGTGCAAATCTTTTATAATGGATTAAATGCACCCACAAGGACCCTTATTGATGCAGCCGCGGGAGGGTCTTTAAGTAGTAAAACCTATGAGGAGGCTTTTGATCTCCTTGAGAAAATGGCAAATAATGCATACCAATGGCCAGCTGAGCGGCTGAACTGCAACAAAAAAGAGGTGAACAATTTGGATGAATCAAACCAATTGGCCTCCTTACAAAGGGAAGTGAAAATTTTAACCAATAAAATTGAGAATTTAAATGCAAGTGTTCTTCATGAAGTCAGTTGTGAGTTGTGTGGAGGGAATCATAATAGTGAGTACTGTAACTGAAACAGTCCTTTTGCCCCTTCACAAACTGAACAAGTTAACTTCATGAGAAACAACAATATAAACAATAATCCCCATAATAACCCTTACCCCATGTCATACAATCTGTGATGGAGAAACCATCTAAACTGCTCTAGGAGTGAGGCAAATGCATAAGAAAACCTTAACTCCCAACCACATAATAGACCAATTCAAAAGGCTAACAATTTATATAAGCAAAATCAAAACAATAATAAGAAATTGGTTTAGAAGAATCATTTTGGGCATTTAAAAATGAAAAAATGAATTCATGAAATGAACTGAAATGACCATGAACCATCATGAAACCTCAATTCAAGAAATTAAGGAATCCTTAAGAAATATTGAAGTCCAATTGGGGCAAATTTCCAATTAGCTGTCTACTAGACAACAAAGAATGCTCCCTAGCTCAACTGAGTTGAATCTTAGAGAAACGGTGAGTGTAATTAATGCAGACACTAAAAAAATGAATTGCATTGATCTTAATAGTAATGAAGAGAAAAAAACAACAAAAATTACTAATCTGCATAATGGAAAAGATAGAATAGTAGCTAAGAAGGTGAACCCTTGTAGATTGAATATCCCATGTGTGATTGAGGGTGAAGTCCTTTTAGATTCCTTATATGATCTAGGGGCTTCGGTTAACATTATTCCATGGCATATATACACTAAATTAGGAATAAGGGGATGGAAGAAACACCAATAATTTTAGAATTTTCAAATTTAGTATCTCAAACCCCTTTAGGAATGGTGAAGGATGTCCCTATAGGAATTGGGACTTTTGTGACCCGTACTGATTTTGTGGTGTGTGAGTGGGACAGTTGGAGTGAAAACTCCACTGTAACTTTTGCGAGACCATTGTTTGCCAGCTCTCAAGCTATTATTTATTTGGAATGGGGACTAATGATCGTGAGAGTTAAAGGACTAGAAGAAGTTATAGATTTAATGCCTTCATTATTTAAAGAGAAAATTACAAAGGCAAAATGGGAAAAATCTAAAAGGGAGCTGGAAGAAAAAAAGGTGATTGTGAGCACTATAGATTCTACTGGTCACCGTAACACCTAATCTGGAGGAAGTGACACAAGGGTAGAGAAAAAGAAAAAGAAAACTAGAAGAGGAAAGCAGAAGAAAAAGGGAGCTCCCTTTGTTAACATGGAAAATGAGATGGGGAAGAAAACTAATAATGAACTAATGAGTTTGAGCCCAACTTTGGTTGGTGCTCACTCAATTCAATCTGAAATATGGGTAAAGAAACCACCTAAGGATTTGAATCAAATTTGATGTTTAACATGTCGGGCTGACGACATTAAACCAAGCGCTTTCTGGGAGGTAACCCAACCCTTTTTGTTTTGTTTGAAGTATTTGGTTTTAGGAGTAGTATTAAATCATTAAACAACCAAAACTTTTATGTGAAAAGAATTCTGGAAGTGCAATTAAATTCTGAAAATTTTTGCTTAAGAACCACCGCAGTGGGTTTATTTGCCACATCACGCCGCAACAGATTTACTCTCCACAGCGCACCACAGCGCACTCTAGCGGATAGCTCAGCATGAATGTTTCAAGGTGCCACAGTGTGCTGCAGCGAAAAATACCTAGCTAAAGTAGAAATTAACTATCTTGGATTCCCAAGGCAGTCAAAGACGCTATAGCACGCCTTAGAACTCCAAAACTGCAAATTAGGCGCTGAAAAAGTTGAATTTTTCTGCATTTTTAAATGAAAATTAAGTCACACTTTGGCATGAGTTAAATCTAGTTGTGACCAAGAATTGATGTGCCATAAGTGTGATTAACTCAAAACATTCTAAAATTTTCTTTTCTATCATCTGTAAAAGGGCTGAGAGGGGAGAGTTTGAGGATTGCACCTCATTGAAACTCAAGCACCTCTGCTCTAATTCCTACAACCATTCTCAATCTTCATTCCTCTCAATCTTTTCTTTCTATCATTAAGAGAGTAATGTCTTCGGGCAACTAACTATACAGTAATAAAGCTACATACAAGTAACAAGTAACATAAAGTATAACTGCAGGAAAATTGGGGAAAAGAAAAAGTAAGGAAAAAATGAAACAGTTGAGTAAGTAGGACAATAAAGGCTAAATAAGTAAGACTGTCACACAAAAGAGAACTGAAAGTAAACGAAACATCGAATATTCATAAATTAAGATGAATGGAATGTCAAATGATATACTGTATGTCACTGGAAAGATGCACCCAAATATGCTACACCACATATGTCACGGATATGCCACTGAACTATCACTGAAAGACTATGAGTAGTACGGTCCAATGTAAATATACACCCAGTTGGGAATATAGTATGGTGATGCAGATACACCCCAAAATTCCCCAGTATGTGTATGTAACATTTTGTAACCCATACTTCATCATCGATACTCATATGTTACCGCTGAAATAATACTTCAAGTCCATTCTCATGCTTATGCCCATGCTCTTATTCTATATGAGTAAAAATCTAGAAATCCATGAAAGATTGGAATGCTGTTAATAAATTCTAAGTCTCCACTGTGTAGAATCCTGCTAAGAGGATTTTGGCTCCTAACTCCTGGATCGATAATTGGTTAAGGTTGCAGATTTAATTAAGGACTATCAGGTAGAATGCTGGTATACACATACTTAGTGTCTTTGCAAGGAAGGTAATTCTTATCACTTAGTTTGATTAAGCCACCCTAACGAAGCGATCTTCGATAAGTGGCATCACCCATTAGTAATTTGTATCTCAAGCTAAGTTATTAAGATGCCCCACTCCCAATTACACCTAGTGTTTCAAAGGAGGTAACTTCAGTTACTTAGTTTGGTTGAGCCAGACCTATTGAAGTGATCTTCTCTAGGAGGCATTGCCCGTTGGCAAATTGTATTTCAATCAAACTAAGGAATAAATACATATTTAATACACTCTTAGGTTTGAATGATTATTCTAATAGGACTGTATTCGTCTAATCCCTCAGGTTAGCACCCGCTCATAAGTCCATATTAGAGTGAATCAATCAATCCTGAATACTACTGGGAACTAGTAGTATGGGTATACTATGTACACCACCCAATAATCAAGGTTCAATCAAGTCTACTTAATAAAGCAAGGAATTATCAAGACTACCAAGGCCTAAACTAATGGATAAGTCCTATACAAGGTTTAACAAAATGGTGATCAAAGATTACTTAATATGGATTCTACCACAAGGAGAAGTATCTTTCTAATGTCTTAAGTGATTTCTACCATGAGGGGATAAGATCAATCCCTAAGGTTATGGGATCTTCTAAGCTCCTACCCCAAAGAGTCATACAAGATCTCCTACCTCAAAGTATATGAATTTAGGTCTTTTAATGTTTCAGGACAATCTTATGAAGAGATGCTTAAGACTCATTCTAACTTCTGATATTAATATATTGGGTTCCATTTCATAATTAGGTTTAGAATGATCAGATCTTATGATCAAGTCACCGGATCACAACTTAATCTAAGATTATGGGATTTAAATCAGAAGATGGTATTAAGATTTTAGATCAATTATTTAATTGAGATGATTTTATTAACCTCTTATGCTAATCCTCTTACTTAGGAGAAAATCAAGGATCTTAAGATCTTGATTCAGATTAGGAAATCACATAGAGTTATTGTCAACCTTTTCATGTCTAAGTTGAATGTTTATAGTCAATATCAAATCAGATGTATTATTGGAAAATGTCAAATTCATTGTCTTATAACAAATCAATTAAGTTAAGTTTTAAGGATTTGGATCTTTCTTAAGGAGATTAGGGTTTGATCCCTTCTCATGCCTTAAGTAAAATCAAGGGTGTGTTCAAAGATCAATGTCAAATCAATGAATTAATCATGTATTATTAGTGGCAACCTCAGACCTAGATCAATTCTTAAAAGCTTGATCCAAGTCTTAAGATTTCTTAAGTTAATTAAGGAGGTCAAGATCTCCAATTTTGTTTTATCAAAATTATACATTATAAATTAATATCTAAAGTTTCCAATATATTTATCCTACTGTTATGAAGCATAAAAATGGAAAAGTTTATAAAAATAGAAAGTAATTAGTGCTAATCAAACTCTAAATCCATTCAAATGGATTAGCACTTAATTATAAATCCAGCCATTAAAACTAGTTGCAATTTGGCACACAAGTTCTACTTAATAGGTTAATTAATCAGAGCCTAAGTTTGCTACAATCCAATGAGCATAAACCTTAATTTTTACTAATCATGCTTTAACAAAATTAGGGCATAGCTAAAATTTCAAAACTCAAAAAAATAATCCACTTAGCACATGCATTCTACTACTCATCATAAGTAAACTAATGGCACCCTAAATATGTAATTTTGTTAAGTAAAACTACTAAGATACCCTAATTAAGGTTCACTGTCATTAAGCAATAATTAAAGATCTAACCATAAGATGTCAATTTTTATTTTATATTCTAGTCCCTGATGTGTTGTTGATCATTTTCATATACAATATTATAAGGTTTGGACTAGTGGATTAAAAGTTATTCAATTAATACATTATGTATTTTTCTAATTAAATTTTCATATGATTTGATTAATTGGAATTATTTTCCTTAAGGAAAATAATTCCAATTAATCGGATATTAAATAAATGGGCTCGGCCCATTAATCAAACCGTGTGGGTTGACCGGGGCCCGAAGACCTGCGACTGTCGCACCGCGGACCTGCACAGGACCTTCATCCTCGTGCCTTCATCCCGACGGCGAGGCGATTAGAGGAACCCTAATCTCCAAATTCCAGCGCCTCCTGATCACGGCAAGACCAGCATTTGATTGCTATACGATCACCGTGATTCGACGCATCGAACGGAACCAGAAGCCCTCTGTGAGACGGTCCGGATCGGCCGAACCTTACTCACCCGAGGGCTCCTCCATTGGAGGTACTGTGGGGAGACAATTCTCCCCTTAGTGGCCACGCCAGACCCCGAACTCAATCCCTACACCATCAGGGAGGTGAGGTGGATTGAAGCCCTCTGGTCTGAGGGTCTGGGATGGTCTGGATCGTTGGGTCCTTACTCGACTGAGGCAATCCTTAAGGAGCTTTAACCTGATCCATCGATTAGATCGATCAGGGCTGACCTAGATCTTAATCTCGATACCATTGGGTTGGGGATGATAATACGAATGCATACGCATCAAAAGAAAGAAGGTTTGAGCCTTAGTGGCTCAAAACCAGCAATTGGGGTACCTGGATTTTTCGGGCGAGCTCGTGGTGACCGTCTGAGGGCTCGGCTGGCCTTGGCTCCACTTCCAGATGCTGCAAAGGATCCTGAACACCAGGAGAACCTACTATCAGTGGTTCAGAAGCTACTGGATTTCCTTTTCAAGAACTGGAGTTCAACAATGGCGAGACGGAAGGCAGCGGCAATTTGAGGGAGATTGAGCAGCAAGGGGATAGAGGAACACAATACATTGTCTTCTAGAAAATATGCAAATATGTGCCTACAAAAATAATTAAACTTATCCTTAATCCAATTATAATAGAACATATTGAGTAATAAACATTTTTTTGAGTTTCTCAAATAAAAAAATTTAACAATCATTTTGCAAAAGCTTCACACCATCTTCAATAAGAAATAAATATATTTAATAAATTTTGCCTCTTTAGAAAGTGTCCTAAGCCTTAACAGTATGACACAATTATAATCGAACATATTCATGAAAATGTAAGAAGCATACCCAAATATATATATATATATATATATATATATATCCAAAAATTTAATCAATAAAGATAAAAAATCAATGTTATTCTAAACATTTAAGGGTTTTAGAGACATAAGAGGTACCTAATCCTTGGTCTTCTAGAATTTAAGAAAACATGGGCCTACAAACAATAATAAACTAAGCCTTAATCCAACTAATAAATGCATTGAATAATAAATTAGGCTTTGATGTCTTTTAAAGTGCACTTAACCAACCAATTTGAAAAGAATGAATAAAGTTCACTTTTTAAGGTTTTAATGACATTCAAAAGGTGTCAAGGGTCTATAACTTAACCAAATATATGCATGAGATACTAGGACATTCAACCAATAATGTTTTCATGCCAGAGAGGATATTTAAAAAGATTGATGATTCTTGCTTGCATAGTTTCTCTGCACAAAATTGAAACAATTAAAAGAACTGAATGGAGTTGTGTCAAAGGCAAAACAAATAATACAACCTTCATGAGAAAAAGGTTAGATGAAAAATAAATAAAAATTCTATGGAAAGATCACAAAAGTGTGTGAGATGGGAGCACTAAAAATTGCAAATAATCTCATATATCAATGTATTTAAGAAAGAAATTTATTTTACAATTAGCCATTAAACATGTATGAGCTATAAAACACAAAAGGACAATTAGATGGTTCAAAAATCATATATAGACATCAAATATTGTGCTTTATGACTTTTTTTATGTGCTCACCTAAAATTCACAATTTACCTTTAGTTATTAAGATCATCTTAATTATATATGGAAACACTAAACTAAGGTAAAATCTAACTTTTTGGAATGTAGCATGCAACAAAATATAAATTTGAGCTAAATATATAACAGAGAAAATGAGAATTCATAAAATATAAATTGAGAATTGATTTCAGATAGGTGCAGGTGTAGTTCATTAATATATTGAATATTGAAGTTAAATCTATTTGCGAATTATCCGAATTTGGCTCTAGAGGAATTTGCGTGGAGATATATCCACTATTCAAAGAAAGAAAGAACTACCACCTTTGCTATAATTGATCAAACCTTATGGAAATATATACACTTGGTGCAGTAGAAAAGAGTTCAAGTAACACTCTTCCACGTCGACTGAGAGTCCCTGAAGGGAAGAAGCGTACGACAAAATTCCATGGTGTTGCTTGCAGTTGGTTCTATATAGAAGATTCCCGCCACAATGGAGGATTTGGGAGCTCCAGCGATAAGCAAAAATTTTCAAAATTATTAAATTTGCAAATTGAAATGATTTAAAATATGTGCATCACATAATCACCTTATGGAAAGCTCTTCATAATGGGAGCATTGAAAATGGCTAGCAGTTTTATATATTAATGCATTTAAACAATAAAAAACAATAACAAATCTATAATATTCATATAAGTGAACAAAAAATATATACTTAGCTCAAATGTGTTTTTGGGTTTCCTATATAAAAAATTTTACAATCACTATGAAAAAGCTTCACGCCATAACATTTATCTTCAATACAAATAAATACACTTAATGAGCAATTGTAATAGAACGTGTTCTTGAAATGTAAGAAGAATGCCCATTAATATGCAGCCAAAAATTAAATAAAAAAAATAAAATATAAGGCCTTATAGTCATGTAAGAGTTGCAAGGACAAAAAAGGTACACAACTCATTGTCTTCTAGAATTTATGCAAACATGTGCTTACAAATAATACTAAACTAAGCCTTAATCCAAATAATAAGTGCATTGAATAATAAAATACACATTATAATTTAATGACTATGATGCATTGAAATAATGAATGGTAAAGTTAAAAAGTATGCAAAAAATTTGATAATTTGTGAATATGATATAATTAATACTTAAAAAAGGTAATGGGCACGAAATTCCTTTCCAACAAAATGCTCTAGTTTCTTTTAAAAATATAATTAGGACTCAACAATGCCTATATGGGTATTCACAAGCATTATCTATAATTAAAATGAGTACACATTAATTCTTACTTTCTCAAGAAATTTATTTTTATTTTTGTGTTATTCTGCAAAAAAAACAACACCACTTATAATACAAATTTGTTTATGTTATATGACAGACGTAAAATACAAGTCTGCATTTGCACACAAGTGTACATAGTGTGAAGTAATAAGTGAAAGTTTTAATTTCGGGATTTATTACTCTCTATGAACGGTGGTTCTGATACCAAGTTATATTTTCTTTCAATAATGTTTAGATGTCAATTTTTGTAAAGATTTTGTTTGGATCCTAGTTTAGCAATACAAATTACCTTAATTAAGATACGATTTGATTAAAATGAGAGAGTTAAGTTTTCATTGTAATAATTACAAGGGCTTGGTGATGTAACCTCATTATTTAATGTATACTTTAAATCTTTATGCTTAATTAAATCAAGTGAACACTATTAGAATTGGAGTTATCTTCCAATTACAATAAGTTCAAGTTTAGTGCACAAAGAGAGCTCCTATTGGGGTACTTCCTGAAATTATTATTAGACTTGATTCCCTACGTCTAGACTACCAAATAATATCTTTTATTCCTATTGATCTCACGAACAAGACTTCCATTAACCATGCATAATGCACTTCACACGCAGTTTAGCTAGATGGGAGGATGCGATGGGTCGATAGACTATGTCACATCATCCATTGAGTTTTACATTGTCCTCTCATCCCTTCTACTTTGCATAGTAGCAGAGCAACATTAATGGAGAACTTGGTTCACAAGCATCAAATCTCTTGGTAAAGCTTTTTAAGGAAAGGTGCAAGTGAGCTTGAGAATTTGTCACATAATTCTTAGCTCTACTTGCACTACCTTCCTTGCTATTACCTAATTGATGAGCTTTGAACACAAGTTCTTTAATTAAATAACTTAAACTTAATTACATCCTAGCTTTCATTTCAGCATAAATAATAAAAATAAGAACATTTTTTTATTTATTCAAACAATTTCATTACAGCACCACCATACCCCTTATAATTTTTATAACTACATCTCAACCCTCTCCAAATGGATTTTAGCCTTGCATTACTAAATAAGCATAAGCACACATACAGAGAAAAGTGAACCTCACCATCAGTTCACAACAAAAAGAAATCAGAGAAGTTTAGGAAGAAATACTGGGAAAGATCCGGAGGGTTTCTAGGGTTCTCTTGGACTCCTGCACTTCCTTTTGACGGCTCCGCCCTTTTTCCCTTGTTGTTTCCTTTTTCTTACTGTTCTTGGTAAATTTTCTTCCCTTTGGATAGTTCTCCTTTCTACTCTTGCTGCAGCTATTGCTTTAGGGGACTTGAATGTCAAAAAAAAAATGGAACCCTCTTAAAGTCTAAGATTGGCCCTTAAATATGGATGTTCTCAGCCCCCAAGGCATTAATCATGTGACTCTTCTCCTTCCTTTGCTTTAATTTGAACCCTTTACTTGTTTGTCATATTTATTCTATTGGGATTTAGCAAAACTAATCTATTTTATTTTTCAAGAGGCTGGGGAAGGCCAAAGGTTGCATTTTGTGGCCTTCCCTATGCTGCATTTATGGCTATTTCTGGAAAATTCTGGATCGTTTGCAGCGGTGCGCTGTGACAGCAGTATTCTAAACACTGTTTCACTATGGCGCGCTGAGGTAGCAGCATTCTAAACACCATTCCGCAATGGCGCGCAGTGGCAGCAGCGTTCCAAACACTGTTCCTGCATGAAAGTTAGTATCTTTTCCTTCGGTCGCCGTGGTGTCCGCTATGGGGCGCTATGGCATGCTATAGTGGATAAACCTTCAAAATGACTATTTCAATAGTTCACCAATAGTTTTTACGATACATAAATATTCCACTATGGCGCGTTGTGGCGCAATATAACAGAAAATACTTTGAAAATATCGATCAATTAGTTCACATAAAGTTTGTGTGAATAATCGGAAATGCCGCCACGATGCGCTATGGAGCGTTGCCGCGGTTGAAAGTTCGAAAGCACAGAAGATTTACTGTTCAATTAGTTCATATAAAGTTCTTGAAGATAAATTAAATATGCTGTCGTGGCGTGCTTTGGTGCATCGCGGCAAGCTGCAGCGGTTTTGTTCCAGATCAGTGCAAATCCTTATGAGGCATAGAGCGCTGTAGAGTGCTTGCTGCAATTTATTTTACAAAAAGGTAGATTTAACACTATTCAATTAGTCTGCATAAGGTTTTAATTCATCTTCAAGAAATGATGCTGTAGTGCGCTGCGATGCGCTGTGGTGTGCCGCAGCAGAAAGACTTTTGAAAACACTGTTCAATTTCTCTTTTATATGAGTTTAATTTATCTTAGA
Organism: Gastrodia elata; assembly: GCA_016760335.1. Classification (NCBI taxonomy): domain Eukaryota; kingdom Viridiplantae; phylum Streptophyta; class Magnoliopsida; order Asparagales; family Orchidaceae; genus Gastrodia; species Gastrodia elata. The sequence continues at coordinate 16,697,418 of CM028686.1, read as the reverse complement.
GAAATAACGCTGTGGCGCGCTGTGGCGCACCGCAGCGGTCTTTCTTCCAGGTCTGTAGTTTAGCTTCTAGGTGAGGGAGTTAATGAGATAGCCATGGCGTGCTGCGGTGATTTTCCTTCCAGTCCTTTTAGATATTTGTCTAGGTGAAGAATTTTCATGAGTCGCCATGACGAGCTGTGGCGCGCCACGGCGTGCTGTGGCAATTTGACCCAGATTTTAGTGATTCAGCTCATGTATCCTATTATGCTTCATTTTCTTGCAAAAATAAGTGATTCCATTCAAAGTACCTTATTTCATATGGTGCTTAGTGATGTTTTGATGCTAAATTTAGCTATAAATTTCATATATATCATAACCCCACACTTAATTTCTTGCTCATTCTCGAGTAAGCCTTAGAGATTGATTTCCTAAAATTCTTAGTTTAGGAATTTAATGTGCATGTCAATTGTGTGAAGAACTTAGCCATTAAGTAATACTCTAAATTAAGATGACTTTAAACCTTTCAATTTCTACTACCCCTTTTCAAAAAGTTTCACATCAAATGTTATACTCAATATTTTATTATGGGGGAGGTGATCAAAAAATTCTAACCATAGTGGTGCAATTGGTGAGTACTTGAGCATAGTGTCATGTGTGCCCCTTCTTATGATTTACAAGGAATATTTTAACATTTTGCGAGATATATTTTTCTTCATCCTAAACATTCAATTTTAGATATTTTCATCATCCCTATATTTTTGATTCTTTTGGATTTTTAGCTATAAGGGAGAGACATTTTTTTTCATTCCTTAAATTAGTTACTTATGGTCATTTGGTCCTACAAGAGCCTAGCACCTCAATTTCACACTCACCTCTTGAAGCTTCGATTTAATTCTTAAATTTTTACCCCCCCCCCCCACACTTAAACCTTAGTACATATTATTTTAATATCTGGAAACCAATCATTAGTAGAGCCTTAAACTGAATAATGTGGGAAGTGCGTATTCCCAAAGAGTCTCCTCCTAGCATTTACCATTAGTTCTACTGGGTTTACTTCTAGATTTTCTATTTGTGCATTTTGTTGATTAAGAAATACTTGTTCTTTCCTTGCACTTAGAATAGTCCAATCAATTTCAGGATCATAAAGTAATTCAGCAAGGTTTTCTCCTACTCATATAGTTATTCACTAGCTAGAGCAAGTTACAGCAATCAAATTTAGAAAAGTAAATTTACCCTCAAATGGCAGGCAGATACAAATTTCAATAATGATAAAAAGCAATAACTTTCAGCACAAATTTTTTTAAGTTGTTTTTCAAATTTCTTACAAGAGAAAGTAAATAAAGAAAACTAAAGCAATCTAATAATCAAAGATATAGTTACAGCTAAGTAAGATTATATGCTCAAATTAATTAGGTCTAAATCACTAGTTACTTGAAAATTGTACTTGATACAAAACAAAACCCTTACCCAGCAATGGCAACAAAAACTTGACAGACGAAAAATACACGTCTACGTTTGCACGCAAGTGTATATGGTCTGAAGTAATACGTGAAAGTTTTAATTCAGGGATTTATCGTCCTCTGGGAATGGTGGTTATGATACCAAGTTATATTTTCTTTCAATAATGTTTAGATGTTGATTTTTGTAATGATTTTGTTGGTTCCTAGTTTGCAATACAAATTACCTTAAGTTAAGATACGATTTGATTAAAAGGAGATAGTTGAGTTTTCATTATAATAATTGTAAGGGTTTGGTGATATAACTTTATTGTTGAATGTATACTTTACATCTTCGTGCTTAATTAAATCAAGTGAACACTATTGGAATTGGAGTTATCTTCCAATTACAATAGGTTCAAGTTTAGTGCACAAAAAGAGCTCCCATTGGGGCTCTTCCTTAACACATAAACCTTCATGAGTTCATAATATTGTTATTAGACTTGATTCCCTATGTCTAGGTTATCAAATAGTATCTTTTATTCCTATTGATCTCACAAACAAGTCTCCCATTAACAATGCATCATGCACTTCACATACGGCTCAGCTAGATGGGAGGATGTGTTGGGTCGATAGACTATGTCACATCATCCATTGAGTTTTCAAAAGTCCTCTCATCCCTTCTAATTTGCTGAGTAGTTGAGCAACATTAATGGAGAACTTGGTTCATTAGCCTCAAATCTTTTGGTAGAACTTTAAGGAAAGGTGCAAGTGGTCGATAGACTATGTGACATAATTCTCAGCTCTACTTGCACTACCTTCCTTGTTCTTACCCAATTGATGAGCTTGGAACAGAAGTTCTTTAATTAAATAATTTAAACTTAATTCCATCCAAGCATTCATTTCAACATAAATAATCAAAATAAGAACATCTTTGCATTCATTCAAACAATTTTGTTACATCACCACCATACCCCTTACAATTTATACAACTATATCTCAACCCTCTCCAAAGAAATTTTAGCCTTCCATTACTAAATAAGTATAAGCACACATACTAAGAAAAGTGAACCTCATCATCAGTTCACATCAGAAAGAATTAGAGAAGCTTATGAAGAAATATTAGGAAACACCCGAAGATTTTCTAGGGTTCTCTTGGACTCCTCTTACACTTCCTCTTGACTGCTCCACCCTTTTTCCATTATTGTTTCCTTCTTCTTACTGTTCTTGGTAAACTTTCTTTCTTTTGGAGAGTTCTCCTTTCTCCTCTTGCTGCAGTTATTCCTTTAGGGGACTTGAATGTCAAAAAAAATTGGAACCCTCTCTCTTAAGGTTTGAGATTAGCTCTTAAATAAAGAAGTTCTTAGCCCCCAAGGCATTAATCGTGTGACTCTTCACCTTCCTCGGCTTTAATTCAAACCTTTTAATAGTTTGTCCTATTTATTCTATTGGAATTCAGCAGAAATAATGTATTTCAGTTTTCAAAAGGCTCGGGAAGGCCAAAGGTTGCATCTTGTGGCCTTCCCTATACTGCATGTATGGTTGTTTATGAAAAATTCTGGATCATCCGCTACGGCGCACCATGACAGCAGTATTCTAAACACTATTTTACAATGACGCGTTGTGGAAGCAGTGTTCCAAATATTGTTCCGCTATGGTGCGCTGTGGCAGTAGAATTCTAAACACTATTCCTACATGAAAGTCACTGTCTTTTCCTTCGGTCGCCGCAGTGTCCGCTGGGGCGCGCCACACCAGATAAACCTTCGAAATGACTAATATAAAAGTTCACCTATAGTTTTTATGATAAATAAAATATTCCGCTATGGCGTGTTGTGGCGCACTATAGCAGCAAATACTTTGAAAATACGGATCAATAATTCACATAAAGTTTGTGTGAATAATCAGAAATGCCGCCACAACGCGCTGTGGCGCGTAATGGTGGTTGAAAGTTTGAAAGCACGAAAAATTTACTGCTGAATTTGTTCATTTAAAGTTCTTGAATATAAATTAAATATGCCGACATGGCGCATTGCGGCGTGCCGCGGCAGGCTGCAGCAGTTTTGTTCCAGGTCAGTGCAAATCTTTATAAGGCATAGAGCACTGTGGCGCGCTTGCAACGATTTATTTTAAAAAAAGGCGGATTTAACACAGTTCAATTAGTTCGCCTAAGGTTTTAATTCATCTTAAAGAAATGACCCTGGAGCGCGCTGCAGCGCGCTTTGGCGCGCCGCAGCGAAAAGACTTTTGAAAACACTGTTCAATTTCTCTTTTATATGATTTTAATTTATCTTAGAGAAATAGCATTGTGGCGCGCTGCGGCACGCTGTGGCCCGCAGCAGCGGTCTTTCTTCCAGGTCTGTAGTTTAGCTTCCAGGTAAGGGAGTTAATGAGATAGCCATGGCGCGCTGCAGTGATTTTCCTTCCAAGTCCTTTTAGATATTGTTCCTGGTGAAGAATTTTCATGAGTCACCATGGCGCGCAGTGGCGTGCCATGATGTGCTTTGGCAGTTTGATTCAAATTTTAGTGATTTAGCTCATGCATCCTATTTTTTTTTATTTTCCTGCAAAAACATATGATTCCATTCAAAGTACTTTATTTCATATGGTGTTCAGTAAAGTTTTGATGCTAAATTTAGCTATAAAATATGTATATATCATTATAATTATACAATCCAAATAAAACAACTTTATCACAAAATTAATTAATCTTCGTTTAATTATCAACATTCCCTTCCATGGTATCAAATGAAATAAGTAATTTAACTTTAAAATTAAATAGCAATAGGCCTTTGAGAATAAAAAGCATGTCCAAATTAATTTAAGAAACCCAACATGATGAAATTGTATGATTGGAGTTTCTTGTAAGAAACTGCAAGGTTGCATGAGACCAAAAAAAGCAACTATTTGTAATTAATAAATTGGAACTTAAGGAATTAAAAAACCTTATCTAGAGCCACAACAAAAACTGGGATCATGTAATTTGAATATTGCATAACACTAGTCTTAGCGTAGAGCAAATTTTTCATAAAAGCTAACTTAGCTTCCCTTAGTGCTACATGCATCAAAAACACCATCATTGAAGATAATGAAAGTAAATCAAATGTCGAAAGAGCAAATTTAAGGAAATAAAATTACCGTAAGTTGTTGTAGTTCTATCCCTTTAATAGAAATAAAATTTCAATAGACGAACCAAACTAGAAGTAGCCTGACATAAGTTATTGTAGTTCTATCCCTTTAAAAGAAATAAAATTTCAGTAGGCGGACAAAACTATAAGTAGCCTAACATATAGTTATAGTAGGAGTGCGACAAGTACAACTAGCCACCAAATAAATTTAATATATGTATATAGGTTTTTTTAATGAATTTAATATATATATATATATATATACACATACTTTTATAATGAGTGGAACCACTAAAATTTTAACATTTGAAAAATAAGATGCAATAGAAAAAAGAAATGTTTATTACTAGCCACCAAATAAATTATATGTTTGCATGTTTTGGTGACATTAGCAAAGAAAATAGTAACATAAAAATAAAATAGAAATGCAGTTCTGCGAATCCTAAATAAGCAGTATTAAGAAATGTAGTCAATAATTGGTAGAAATTTCCTAATATAGATGTGATTACCATGTTTGAAAATCAAACAATACTACCTCCCATAAAATGCTAATCACATCAGTGAACTAGATAAAATTTTTTTATTAATCTCATTTTGTAAAAGTCTATCAAAATCGATCACCAATATTTTCAGACTAAATAATCAAAAAAAGAATATTATATGGTTGAATTCACAAATAAATTCTCAGAATGTTCCAAAACAAAATTTTTAATAAGGATGCTCACATAATAAAACAAAATTGTTGTCATGTAAATTGTGCAAGCTCTTAGAATTAATCAAGAGGTGAAAACTCCATTTGGATTGCACGGCTGAATTCAAAGGAAAATATATTCTAACAAAAATGCTCGCATATTAAAATAAAATTGCCATCATGTAAATTTTGCAAATTCTTGGACTTAAATAAAAATGAATACTCATTTTGGATTTCATGGTTGAATTGACAAATAAAAAGCTCAAAAATTTCAACACAAATATTTTAATAAGAATGCTCACATATTAAAACAAAATTGTTGCCATATAAATTGTGCAACTTCTTAAAATTAAATAAAAAATTAATACTCCTTTACTTGGATTGCACAATTAAATTGTCCAAGGATAAAGCTCCAAATCCAATGTAAACATTTAATTAAGAATGCTTGCATATTAAAACACTATTGATGCATGTAATGTGCATGTTCTTAGAGTAAGGTTTATATAATAGCTTACAATAAATTTTGTGCTGAGTAAATTAAAATAAAACAGAGCATTGCAACATATATAAACGAGAAAAACTTATACTAAATACATGTGTTGGTTGAATAATATGCTAAGAATAAAAAATCAAAGGACACATCTAATCATAAAAGTAATTTGCACAATAATTATAATCAATCCTCAAAGATAAAGCTTACTTATAAAGCTTTCAAAATTATTGAAATTGCAAATTGAATGATGTTAAATTTTGTATATCACATACCATTGACAAAAGTAAGTAATTTGCAATAAAATTATAATCAATCATCTAAAAGATTAATCAATTAAGATATTTTATGAAGCTGCAATTTACATCAATTAACAAGTATTAGATATACTATAATAACATTTTAAGAGCATCAAGTCTTGAAGCAAAGATCATGGCATTAACACCATATTATGTGACATAATATAGAAAATAAGATATATTTAGAAACCAAAATAAGTGTTGGAGTATTTATGCATTTAAGCAAGTTTTAAGTACTCACATTTTTTCTATATATAAACCAGAAAGTAGTATAGTAAATTAAGAACCTAGTCAATAATAAATTTTTTTTTTTTTTCAATAAGATATTGTACAAAAAAAATATTACATGGGAATGAAGTTTGTAATTGAAAACCACAACTAAATCTAATATATAAAAATTATATGAAGAATTAATACAACTTTAAGCAAAAAATAAATTCATTGACATTTTTTAACATCTTACCAATATGCGAGTTTTTTTCATTGCAGCACAACGCTCAAACTCAAGCTTTATTACTCTATCTTCATAAGAATAAAATGCTCTAGAAAGCCAATAAAAATTAACAATTTATATATATAAATATATATAAGTAATAAATGGAACACAGAAAACAACTTCATAAATGCTTACATATGTCCATAACATTGACGATTGATTCAAGTCATCATTGTTACATGGCCAAACTGCTATAATGTTGGACAATGCCTCACCTCTGAATCCAACTTTCTTTATAGTTTGTAGGTATTTATATGAAAATATTGTTGTATGTGTTGCTTCAAACAAGAGGAAAGAGAAGTTCATATTTTAAAGATTCAAAGAACCATAATTCAACCTATTATGTGGATAAAATAGAAGGACGTACAATATAAAATATGTTCATGCATGATTATTTAAGAAAACACCTATCAAAAATTTTCTTATAAAATCATTATATTATTATTTACAAGTTATAATAAATTGTGAACAGAAATAATTCAAATAAAAGGTTTAGTATAACTTATAAATTTGAGTGAGCAAATCAACATAGATTATTAGATATATTGATTTATAAAATAAGGCATTAGTAGTGGTTTTTCTTCTAGGTCTGTAGTTTAGCATCTACGTAAGGTAGTTAATGAGATAGCCATGGCGCGCCATGAAGTGCTGTGACGGTTTGATTCAAATATTAGTGATTCAGCTCATGCATCCCATTTTTCTTCATTTTCCTGCAAAAGCATATGATCCTATTTAAAGCATCTTATTTTATATGTTGTTTAGTGATGTTTTGATGCTAAAATTAGCTATAAATTCTGTATGTATCATTATAATTATACAATCCCAATAAAACAACTTTAACACAAAATGAAATAATCTTTGTTTACTTATCAACATACCTTTCCATGGTGTCAAATGAAATTAGTAATTTAACTTTAAAATTAAATCGCAATAGGCCTTTGAGAATAAAAAAGCATGTCTACATTAATTTAAGGAACCCAACATGATGAAATAGTATGAGTGGAGTTTCTTAAGTTTGCATGAGACCAAAAAACGTAACTATATGTAATTAATGAATTGGTCTTAGCCACAACAAAAATTGAGATCATGTAATTTGAAAATTGCATAACATTAGTCTTAGTGTAGAGCAAACTTTTTCACAAAAGCTAACATAGCTTCCCTTAGTGCTACATGCATCAAAAACACCATCATTAAAGATAATGAAAGTAAATCAAAATATGTCGAAAGAGCCAATTTAAGGAAATAAAATTACCATAAGTTGTTGTAGTTCTCACTTTCATAGAAATAAAATTTCAATAGACGAACAAAACTAGAAGTAGCCTGGCATAAGGTGTTGTAGTTCTATCCCTTTAATAGAAATAAAATTTTAGTAGGCGAACAAAACTAGGAGTGCGACAAGTACAACTAGCCACCAAATAAATTTAATATATGTATACAAGTTATTTTATATATATATATGTACACACATACTTATATAATGAGTGGAAAAAAGAGATGCAATAGAAAAAAAAATGGATATTACTTTGTAATCTCTTATAAATCACTTGCATTCACATACTACACAACTATATGTTCGCATGTTTTGGTGACATTAGCAAGAAAATAGTAACATAAAAATAAAATACACATGGAGTTCTGCAAATCCTAAATAGGCAGTATTAAGAAATGTAGCCAATAATTGGAAGCAATTTCCTTATATAGATGTGATTACCATATATGAAAATCAAACAATACTACCTCCCATAAAATGCTAATCACATCAGTGAACTAGATAAAATTTTTTTATTAACCTCATTTCGTAAAAGTCTATCAAAATCGATCACCAATATTTTCAGACTAAATAATCAAAAAAAGAATATTATATGGTTGAATTCACAAATAAATTCTTCAGAATGTTCCAAAACAAAATTTTTAATAAGGATGCTCACATAATAAAACAAAATTGTTGTCATGTAAATTGTGCAAGCTCTTAGAATTAATCAAGAGGTGAAAACTCCATTTGGATTGCACGGCTGAATTCAAAGGAAAATATATTCTAACAAAAATGCTCGCATATTAAAATAAAATTGCCATCATGTAAATTTTGCAAATTCTTGGACTTAAATAAAAATGAATACTCATTTTGGATTTCATGGTTGAATTGACAAATAAAAAGCTCAAAAATTTCAACACAAATATTTTAATAAGAATGCTCACATATTAAAACAAAATTGTTGCCATATAAATTGTGCAACTTCTTAAAATTAAATAAAAAATTAATACTCCTTTACTTGGATTGCACAATTAAATTGTCCAAGGATAAAGCTCCAAATCCAATGTAAACATTTAATTAAGAATGCTTGCATATTAAAACACTATTGATGCATGTAATGTGCATGTTCTTAGAGTAAGGTTTATATAATAGCTTACAATAAATTTTGTGCTGAGTAAATTAAAATAAAACAGAGCATTGCAACATATATAAACGAGAAAAACTTATACTAAATACATGTGTTGGTTGAATAATATGCTAAGAATAAAAAATCAAAGGACACATCTAATCATAAAAGTAATTTGCACAATAATTATAATCAATCCTCAAAGATAAAGCTTACTTATAAAGCTTTCAAAATTATTGAAATTGCAAATTGAATGATGTTAAATTTTGTATATCACATACCATTGACAAAAGTAAGTAATTTGCAATAAAATTATAATCAATCATCTAAAAGATTAATCAATTAAGATATTTTATGAAGCTGCAATTTACATCAGTTAACAAGTATTAGACATACTATAATAACATTAAAGAGCATCAGGTCTTGAAGCGAAGATCATGGCATTAACACCTTATTATGTGACATAATGTAGAAAATAAGATAGACTTAGAAACTAAAATAAGTGTTGGAGCATTTATGCATTTAAGAAAGTTTTAAGTACTCACCTTTTTTCTATAAATAAAGCAGAAAGTAGCATAGTAAATTAAGAACCTAGTCAATAATAAATTTTGTTTTTTTCAACAAGACATTGTACAATAAAAATTTGAAGTTTGTAATTGAAAACCACAATTAAATCAAATATTTGAAAATTGAAAAATAAATACAACTTTAAGCAATAAGGAAATTCATTGACATTTTTGAACATTTTACCAATATGTGAGTTCTTTTCATTGTAGTACAACGCTCAGACTCAAGCTTTATTACTCTATCTTCATAAGAATAAAATGCTCGAGAAAGATAATAAAAATTAACAATATATATATATATATATATATATATATATATATATATATATATATATGAGTAGTAAATGGTACACAAAAAACAACTTCATAAATGCCTACATATATCCATAATATTGACTATCGATTCTAGTCACCATTGTTACAAGGCCAACCGCTATAATAATGGACACTGCCTCACCTCTGAATCCCACTTTCTTTATAGTTTGTAGGTATTTATATGAAAACATTGTTGTATGTGTTGCTTCAAATAAGAGGAAAGAGAAGTTCAAATTTTATAGATTCTAAGAACCATAATTCAACCTATTATGTGCATAAAATAGAAGGACATCCAATATAAAATATGTTCATGCATGATTATCTAAGAAAACACTCATCAAAAATTTTCTTATAATATCATTATATTATTGTTTACAAGTTATAACATGTACATTACATATGAAACCCAAATACATAAATTGTGAACAGAAATGATTCAAATAAAATGTTTAGTATAACTTATAAATTTGAGTGAGCAAAATAATTTATTAAATAGCATTTTGGCAACAAAGATCTATAAAATAAATTTAAGAAACATTTTGAAGCAAAAAGTATGGAATATGGACACTAGTATCATAGGTAGTGTTATAAGATTAAATGGAAGAAAAAAAATAAGAGGCAGCATCATAATAAAAATTTATACAAGCAAAATTTATTTTAATAAGCAATACTAATTTTAATTAAACAATTTAATTATATTTATGAGAAACTAGTGATGAAGGCAAAACGAATGATAAAATACTCATGAGAAGAAAAAAACTAAAGAGCAAATAAGCATCCTATGGAAACCTCCATAATGGTGTGTGGGGTGGGAAGGTAGCTAAGGGCTAACAATTTCATATACCAATACGACTAAATAATTAGTAATAATTACAAATGTGCAACATTTATCTATGTGAACAAAAATTAAAATCCTTAGCTTTTTTACGACAAAGCTTCAAATCATAATAAGCATCTTCATAAAAATAAGATATGCAACCTCTTTATATATTTCAAAATTATAAGATTCATGATTATATCTTACATACCTCTTACAAGAAGGAGATTAGTAACAACTAAAAAAAACTATTGAGGCAATATAAGCATTATTTGTTTGATTTCCCACGCAATGCATTAAATAACACAACTGATTTTACAAATATCTACTAAAAACATAAAATATATAAAGACTCATAAGTATAAGGTATCATGAACCCTTTGTTTTGAGCATCTATGTTTATTTTTAACATTTACCTTAGGGGAATGTTGAAATCATAATTTAAAACTTAAAGAAACAATAAGTAAAAGAGTGTCACAAGTATTCATTCTACATCAATTAGTTAATAATACATTAAATATAAAAAACATTTTACAAGTGATTTTACAAATAGATAAAATAAGAAAACCTAACCTGGAATACCAAGCATTATAACAGAAGAACCTAGATATCACTTTTCATAAGCATTGTGATCAATCTTCACAAAGAAAGCAACCTAAATTTCAGACAAATAGAATATTATAGCAAAAATTAAATTAATTAAAATGAACTACAAGATATTGTCTATATTTTAGAATTGAGTTATTCTCATATAATGTCAATCATTTATTCATGACAAAAAAGGAGCCCAATAAATTGATACTTTCTATGATTAGGGGAACATTGGAGACAGGTACTTCCTTCATTTTCCCTAATTATCGATTCTTCAACTCTCAGTTGAGAACTCCTTTCTATATCATTTAGAATCGAACTTAGAAAAGTATAATTCTTATTTCATTTGCGCATGATTCCTGATTTTTTTTTGTTCAGAAGCATATTCTCTTTTGTAAATGTGTGTATCAATTTCTATATGCATTATTGACATGAAAGAGCTGATCACGCTCGATAGAGCATGATCAAGCTCCTAAAACCTTCAAAGTATTGATGTCATTCCTGCTCACTATAATCTACAAATTTCTACATTCAAGGACGTATTATAGATAAATCATTCATACCTAATTATAAGAATCAAATTCTGATACATTAATTTTTTTGCATTTTGAAATTGCTTGCATTTTTTCAATGCCCTAGACTCCCTATATTTCTTCTTCTGTAAAATTTCCATTTGTGATTGTACAGGGAAGGTGCCAACTTTTTTTCATTTGGGCTCGTATCCATGACCCATTTATGGGCCCATGAATCTTTAACACCAGTTCACTGCACCTCGATTTAATGGGCTGCAAAAATAAACATAAAGTCTATCCTAAATTTTAGATTTATCATTCTGTTGAAATTTTATTACTGTTAACAAAATATTTATTTCTTATTCGATTAATTATTTTATTAATGAAAGTTTAAAACTTATAGATGTTATCCATCCATATGAATGTTGAATCTTGTAGATTAGAAAAGTGACATTTAAGTTGTACTTTGATATTTGAATTTATTAGCCACAATTTTAATATGACTTAATATTTAATTTAATTAACCCTTGATGAAATAATATTCTTTAAATTAATACAAATTTAAATTATCGTATAAATTCAGAATTTCTTAATCAAATTTTACAATTATATATATTCTTTCATCCACAAAATATGAGGAATAATGTTATGATGTTAGAATTACAGTTTGACTATTAATTTCATTAATCATTATTTCTAATGATTAATTAAATTTATTATTTCATGAACTATTGTATACATCATAACTTGATCAATTGATATCTAAATTTGACATTTAAATAGTCCATTTCAAACACAAAAATGTATAGGACAATGATATGAAGTTAGAGTTTAGTTTTGAACCCTAAATTTCTTAATGACTTTTTAATCCTAATTAGGAGTCCTCCAAACCTTAATTTCCCAAAGTTATCCAACTTTGACATACTGAGTGTCATTTTTCCCTTATGTCATAAGGATTTCATCTATCTTTTCATATTTTCATTTGGACAACATTTGGATGATTTAGGTAATTGACTCCTTAATTAGTGTAAAGTTATATTTTTCTAATTTTCTAAAATGTATGTTTTAGGTATTTAAAACCCTAGGACAACAAATATGTCTCACTTTATTTACTCCCCCCATACACTTTCAATTTGAATATTTGAGACATGAATTTTATAATTTGATCATTAGAACACTTAGCAATTTACTTTAATTAATCTTCATCCTTAGTAAAATTACTTTACGATTTATTTGAAAAGTATAAATTGCTTGTGATCTTTAGAGCTAGATTAATTCTAATTAATATTGATAACATTTACACTCATGTAATTACAATGTTGTGAAACTATTAGGATTAGTTCCTCGCATTTAGAGTGGATCTTATCATAGTTTTACATTAGTTCTTGTTCTCTTTTAAGTTCACAAATCATTGACTTGAGAACTCTTTAATTTTCTATTATGGTGTAGTTAACCTATCCCATGCTCATTGCATGCTAATAATAGGCCTTAGATCATAAACAGAACTTAATATAATTAGTGCCCTTTAATTTGAATGAGACTTAGTGATACTCCCATAACTTCTAGATTTTACCTTAAGTCCTCTAGCAAGTTGACAATTACTTTTCTAATAGTATACTTAATTTTACTAAGTAACCTAAATAAACTAGTGCCCAACTATTGATTAGAATCTTAGTATACATTTTCCCTTAGATTTTAATTCTTGTTAAGGTTCTCCAATGATTAAAATAAGAATCACTTAACTTCCCAAAGTGATTAAGATAAGCTTATCGACTTTATTTAACCTACAACCAAGAGTAAACTAGCACTTATAGTTAAGTAGTCAATTCTCTCCCATATACTTAGAAATTTCTTACCAATTGATCCTAACTAAGTTAGTGAATGATTTGACTGGAATCCTTTCATCATGTAAGCTAAATTAGATGAAGTTAGATGGTTATACATTAACCTCTACTTCCTCTAGCTTAGTAATCCATTAGTATTACACTTCTTGATTAGTTTCCTGAATTTCAATCATTAATCTAAATGATTGGATTAGTTTATGACTAATATAGAGTATTTTCATTTTTATGAATATACTTATAAATTATTTTGTCACTTTATAAGTTAAATCAAATTATTAATTTCCAAGACTCTTTCACTTCTACTATTACTTACAATTAACTTTGAGATCAATATATATAAGTCAATTGTGAGTTTAATTAGCTCCATTCATTAAGTAGATCATTAAAATATAGATGACTTAGGAAATCACATAGTTTATAATTATTTAAATTCCTTGAATGCTTGCTTAGCTTTGAGCTTATTCATTTGAACATACATATAATATATAGTGCATAAATAAAACTTTCATAAACTTATAAAGGTTTTACTATGGTGGATAGCTAAGTGCAGGCTTAATATGGGATATAAAATAACCTCACATTCTCAGAGGATAAATGAGAGTATTTATTTTTATGAAACCCCACCTTTCCTTACTAGTTAGGCAGACATGCTTAACCCCTTGCTTCATTCTATATGTGCCTGCAGAATGAGTATTTTCATAAATAACTTCACCAATAAAATATGGGTATTTTACAATTTTATTGATTGTGAGATCTTATCATAGCTTCTTAACTATATTTCTAATACATAACTCTAGACTATCATATTTTAGACCAAGAGCCTGATATCTTACTATACTTACTATGCTTTATAATTTCTATTTTCAGTACAGTGTTTTACTTACTAATAATTCATTATAGAATGCAGTGTATGTTGCTTAATTTTATTTAAATTCTTCACCTCTTTTCTTTTGTTTTACTTAGCATAATTTTCATTATACATATATATATTTCTATTTCATTTACTTCCAAATGCACATTAATAATTTCTAGCTTTATTTTGGATGCTCTTCTCTTACCTCTTTGATTGCAGGTTAGAACAATTATACTTGTGAGTTCTTTTACTCCACTTCCTTTCCTACTTTTCTTCTTTTCAGTTACATTTACTTTTTTTCCTTAAGAGCTTTTAAATGCTATGCTATAGTTTCCCAATTGTAAATTAGCTTATGATATCCTATTTAACTTCAATAAATAATTAGCCAATTTTAAAATGTGCTTAGGTTATTTAGTCTAACTATCTTTTTCTTTTTTTTTTTGGCTTGGCCCTATCATATTTTAAATTCCAAAAATATAATAGATTAGGAGAAATATCAAGCTAGTGTTGCTAAACCTAGTACTTGAGGGCTTATAAAATTTGGTTTAGCTTGTATTGACTACTTGTGAGAGAGTGACTTTATTTTCATTACTCTTCATTTTTTAAGATTGTAATAATTAATTTATTGTGATGTTTTTACAACTTTTATGATGACTTTACTTGCATTTACTTGCATGGATTAAATAAGTGGATAGATTTTCTTATTCTGCTTTCACTTGTTTCGTATCCTTCATACTTATTCAATTGCAATTTTCTTAACTTAACACCCTCGTAAAGTTACTTGGCCACTTAGCATTTAATGTCAGGTTAGTTTCCTTCTAAACTAGTGTTAAATGCTAATATAATGCTTCAATATTGGATTGAGTTCTTGTTCAATATTGGGGCCGTTACAAGGAATGCTCTTTAAGCTTGAAAAGTAATCAGCAAGAGTTAGTAAAGGATGGATAACTCTATTGGAGTAGTTGGCAAAGGCATCATTACTGAACAAACTGTCAAACCAAAACAAGATAGTGTGGTTAAGATTGTCCCAGATGAGGGTTTCTTCAATGGGATTTATGTGGGAGAGCGTCCTTTCCAATTGAGAGAATCAAAATTTGTATGTTCAATGAGAAAATAATGAGTGATGGCGCAATATTTGGCATTAAGGATACTAGCCCAGATGGAGGTAGAAGTTCTAAACTTCCATCAAAGTTTAAGAGAAAAGGCTATATGTATGGAGGTAAGACATCTCAACCCAAGCCCCCCTTCCTTTAAGGGGAAGGTTATCTGGTCCCATGAACACTAAAGGATTTTGCTACCTCTTAGGATGAATCCAAGGATATTTATTAAAGATGGAATTTAGTTTTTTGAAGATGAAGCTGGTAGAAGAAGTTACTTCAAGACAATATAAATGGATATTATTAAGAACATGCTTTATAAGAACAGTCTCCCAGCTTGGGATGGAAATTTGTACCTTAACCTTAGAGTTTGTTGAAAATAGCAATCATGAGGTCCTTAAAATTGAAATTTTTGTTGTGGCCAGTATAAAAAAAAATATCAAGGTAGGTATAGGGAAATTTACCTTATTTGAAATTTAAAATATTAGTAGTCCTAGAGATAAACATGAGGGGAGGAATTGATATTCACAAAAAAGTGGGATTTAATAGGGTTGATTTGAAGACCAGTATTAGCTTCAAGGGAGGACAAGACAGTTTTCAATTTCTTAATTGAATGGGTACTCCCATTGGTGAAAATAATGAGATCATAAACATAGGCAAGGTTGAAACCGAGAATTTCTCACCAACAATATAGTGAAGCTTTGGGTCATTGTTCAACGAAAGCTGATTTTGTAGTACCAATAATTGATGGCCAAAATAAAAATAATGGGGGACAGAGGATAACCTTACCAAACACCTCTTTTAGATTTAAATAAACCATTGGCATTATCATTGTGGATGACAGAGAACCAATTATTTTATGCAATATTCTAAATTTTGGTGATGAAACTACCATTAAGACTATAAACTTTAAGCATGCTAATTAGATAATTCCAATCCAAATTATCAAAGGCTTTTTGGAGGTCAAGCTGAAAATAGAGATTATGACCCCAGTGTTTTTTTTATAAGTTATGGAAACTTTTCTGAGTAACAAGGACGTTATCTTGAATATTTCAACCATGAACAGAGTCAGAATGATTGGTTCAATGAGAGAGGGGAGGAATTTTTGGAGCCTTCTAGCAATAATTTTAGAAATTGTTTTGTTAATGTATGTGCAAAGGCTGATAGGTCTGAAATTGGACCACCGAGAAGCTTCATCAATTTTGGGAGTTAAGGAGATCATAGCGTGGGTGAAAATTTTTGATAAAGGAATGTCACAAAAAAATTCTTTAATCCCATTACAGACATCAAATTTAATTGTATTCTTAATTTTATGAAAGAATTCCATGAGGAAACCATTAGAATAAGGGCAAGTGTTGCTTTTAAGATCTTTGATCACCTCTCAAATTTCATCATCAGTGGCCATAATATTAATGAAACGGTTATTTTCAGAGGTTATGTGTATGTGTGTGGTTATGTGTGTGTGTATTTCATATACATTCTATATAGTTACACAGTATATATATGTATATATAGGTACATTGATATATTAGTATATACGTACACACACATATACAACCCCTTGTGTTGCAACATCATTCACTGATACAAATAAACATATAGATTATGTGGGTGTATGAGGTTGTACATATATACATATATATATATATATATATATATGCATTTGTATTTGAGTGTGTACATACACCAAAATAAAAGAGTATGTGTGATTATGTATATATACATCCATTATATATTGGTGTATGTATATGGGTGTGTGTGTGAGTGAGTATATAATTATCATATAAATGTATGTGTGAGTGTGTTCCTTATATTACATACATGCACACACACACACACTAAATACATACGCACAAACATTTATACATTATAAATGTACCAATATATATAGACTATGTGAGAGCATATACTCACACATAATATATATACAAAGACAATATATATATATATATGTGTATATATATATATATATATAAATATCTTTGTAATTCACATTAAGCATATATAAATGGAATACACATGCACACAAAAAAATTATATATGTAAAGACAATGTGGATAGACACACACGTATCTGGGTGTACGGATATATATCACTCATACACACATAATATATAATATATATATATATATATATATATATATATAGCTATATACGTGTATGCATATAAAACCCGCATAAGTTATGCTCATATGTATATATATATAGGCTACTAGTCTCATCGGCTGAGCCGACGAAAAGGAACCCTATAATGAGCACCTACTTGTCTCATTGGTTGCTGGTGCTTTCGATCTTTTATTTTTTGCTCTAACCTTACTCTTTGTTATAGTTTGTAGCTTATTTTTTTGTTATGAGTTGATGGAGGTTCCCCCTTTTGTTCACTCCTTTATGGAAATTATCGAATGCTCTATTCTTATGATCTCCAAAGAAACTGATGTTTTCAAAGGTGCGCCTGCCATCTTTGTCTCTGATGCCGAGGTTCATTCTCTTGCAGCTCCTCATTCTCTAACGCTAATTTAAAGGTTCAACAAAAAAAGCCAAATTATGGCCTTGTTTTCAGTTTTATTGATAACCTCAAATTGCATAGTTTGGTTTCCATCCGTTCCTTTGACTCTTATCAGGTCTTCTTCAGTTTCTCTTCAGACCTAGATTATGCTAAAGTTTTTTTCCAAAGGTTCCTATGTAACAACCCTAGTATTGTTACCTGTCAATTACTGACCTACTTGACTCTAATCCTTTTCCATTAGTCTTATTATACTATTAGGAGCCTTGAATTCAATTTTTGTGCAATTTGGAGATCATTTGGCAATTTCCAATATTTCCTAGTTTTATGATAATTTTGAGAATGCATAATTTATTTAGACCTCAGAATAAAAAATAGAGTCCACCATTGGACTCACCACACCCAAATTAGCTAGGGGTGGTATTGCGGAAGCATTTGAAAGTCGTTGAATTTTCCCCGAATATTTTAATAATATTTAAATACTCAGAAAAATAAGATAATTAAATTGACCTCTAATCTAAAATCCTATTGCATTTTGTGTTGCCCACACCTCAATTAGGTATGGGTGAATATTTGGGATTTTTCAGAATGCGTTTGGTTATCTAATTTTGATTAATAAAATTTGTTTAATTATCTATTTAAATAATATATTTAAAATAAATTAATATATACATTAAATTATATTATCCACCAGTTATTTAATTTTGAGGCACGGATCCGCTGCATGATGCAATGCACAGGACAGCGGTCCCGTGCGATCCGAGTCATCGCGCATTTTAGTTAAGGTTCTAACGACCGATTCGAGTGGATGGAATCGAACCGTTGGATCACAAGATTGATCCAATGGCCGAGCTTCTTCTCCTCTGTGAAATCCCCCACGACCCTCCTGCGCCAAGGTACGATAGTGCTTCCCCCTCCAGCTATCCCTGCCTGGCATTAACCCCTCCCTAATACTTACTTCTACCTCCATTTGACTATATCTTCATCTGTGAGCTGTTAGGGGAGCTAGTGTGCCGCTGCCATCGTTTGAAGCTTCCTACCCTAACCCCAAATTTTCTTAGCCTCTGCAAAGTACTACTTCCATTGATTTCTTTTTAGTTTCGGTAGTTTGATATTTGGTTAAGATAAATCTTTGCTATGAATAAAAATATCCAACATATTCAAGTGTTATTTGAGTGATTAAATTAATAAATCCATTCTCTCTATTTTGCTTTCGATCTTCAAATTAACTTCAAAAAGTTGTGTTCGTTTATCTTATTTATTTCATTGCTTGCAATTTCCATAATGATTAGTTTAATTAATTGTATCAAATGGATTTAAATTAAGATCCTTATAAATCTCTTCTCAATAATATATATATATATATATATATATATTATTTTTATTTTGGCTATAGAATGGAGAAGATGTACAGTATTTCAATTTGGTCTGAACCGAAGTGTCGTGCGATTCAGGAGCAACCCGGTTTAACTCATTCAAATCTCGCCATTTGCTTTTAAACCGATTCTAGCATCCTAAACATGCCAATAATTTAGTACTAATCAATGAGAACGTATATACAAGCATGCAGATTTAATATGAAAAAGGCCACTGAGACATGTGGCAAAAAGTAAACTGAGTACATGAATGAGAAAAAGTAAAGCTACTGAGACATGTGGCAAAGCAAGTCAAGAACCAAAAGAAAGGCCACTGAAGCATGTGGCAAAATAAGACTAATACTAACAACTGAACTAAAGTAGCAGTAAGCCTAAGACATAGTGCTGCCATAACAAAACAAGCCATACAGGGCCTCTGAACTGAAAGTTCAACATGTATCCATCCTAGGCATCCGCAGAGCTAGGTCTGTGTTGAACTTATAAAATAAGACATGTATCCATCCTAGACATTTATCGAGCTAGGTCCGAGTCTATTCTATAACAAAGCTAGAACTGAAGAGGCAGACTACACTAGGACATATTGTACTAACTGAAAGCACTGAATGAACTGAATGAATGTTATGCTTTTTAAATACTAACTTAGGATGTATCCTCCATATCCTAAGTTTACCTATTATGTTCAAGGAATAAGGCTCAATATTCAAGGTGTGCGAAGCAATCAAAGTCAAAGTAAGCAAGAGACTCAATCTAGACTCATGTGATATCTGCTGTTGTCTACTTTTTATCCAAATCTAACTCTTTTGAGAAGATACAAGTTCAGGATATCCAATATCCAGCTATCGAGTAAGATCTTAGATTTTACGACCTTAATGTTAATGATAGAACTTAATAAGTTTTAATTCATAATCATATGACAACTATAAAGATTTAAAGTAAGTAAATCCACAACTTTATTATTATTATTCTCCTCTCTAAACCCAAATCTTGGTTTAATAAATCAAGACTTAAGGATTCTGGATCCAAACTCCACTTAGGGTTCAAATTCTGAATCCAAGGTAGTATCTTAGTAAGGATCTAGGGTTCACACTTTAAAACCCAAATTAAAGATAAGAAATCTTATGAGTTGAAGGATTCATAAGCTATGATCTTAATGAAAGGTTGTGCTAAATCTATAAGATAAAATAATCATTAAGAACTAAGAATCTAAGATCTATATTCAATCTTTAGGATAATTACATTACCCTATAGATTGAATTAATCCTACACCCACATGGAAGGCTTCAAAAGGATTAAACAATAAATCACTTAAGGAATTCCAAATAGAGGTAGTCCATTCAATTAAAAGATCTAAAGTCTGAGATCTAAGATCTAATATTTGATCATTTTAGACTTTAAGCTAGGCTTAAACTAAGAATCTTACCAAGGTAATTCTTTTAGAATTCAAGCTTATGGACCAACTCAATTAATTTATTAATTAAGGATCTAATACTAAAAGGTAGTAGGCTTAGCTCTTAAGGAAGAAGATTTTAATGATACTTCAGGTCTTAAGATCTTGATAGGACTAACTTAAGGCCTCTTAAATTAACATCAATATTATTAACATAGGAGTTCAGAAAGGTGCTAATAATCTAACTAAGGATATGTTACTGAATCTATAAGTTTAAGGGGAGCTAAAACACATTTATCAAAATGACCAAAATATCCCTCTTAAGGCTAAAAAGGGGATTTTATGATTTAATCCTCTAAATTGATTCAAATATATTTTGATTAGTTTCATGTTGATTAATGAAGTAGGATACACACTTATCTTAGGTTTTAGTAACCTAATTAGCTTAATTAATACTAATCATACATTTAAGTCAACTAAGGTGATTAAGGAAACTAGGGCTTTGTAGAGTGATCCATTTGCATTTTTAGGCTTTACTATCTTTAATAAGGCATTAGGAACTTAGTTCACTAAAATTTGAGAATTAATCATGGTTAAATTCACTAATCCCTAATTGGGGCAATTAAGAGATGATTAATAAGATTAAGGTTCCTAAATTACTTTTAATTATCTACATAGCTTTCTTATAGTCTCATGAGCAATCAGAGACCTTAATCAATATTTTTGGGTAATTAATGAATTTAATATAATTTAAATAAAAACAAAAAGTATTAGCAATTATTTAAAATCTAACTATTAGATATTTGATTTTATTTTATATTCAAATTTTTTGTATTTTTTGATTAAAATGGTATATTGGATCATACAATTTGGATAAGTATAGCTAAAGTTATTTAGATAATTTAATCTATATTTTTATTTAAATTAAAACCATAGGTTTGATTTTCTGAATTAATTACCTTAAGGAAATTAATTTAGAAATCTTTTTTAATAAACTGTCAGCCCAAATTCAAAAGGTGCGGGTCACGGGTCCGCCCGACGCATGACTTCGTCTTCTTCCTCGCGACGGGCTCCACCCTAATGGACTTTCAGCGTTGAAATTCTCGGCACCTTGATGAGGACGGCGGCTCAAATCAATCCCTACACGTTCCTGAAGTCGAGACGCATTGATTGGACTACGAACCCCATCAGGGATGCACCAAATCTCCGGTGTGCTACTCGACCGAGGCGTCACCTATGGCGCATATGTGAGGATCAAATTCTCCTCATAGAGCTGACCATATGAGCTGGGCGCTATACCTACACAATCAGAGGCCAAAGGGGATTCGATTGGTCCACTCAGCAAGCCTTAGGGATGGGTGGATCATTGAAGTGCTACTCATGGTGGAATGCAAACGAGTGACAATGTCGGGTCGATCGATTTTTTTCAGCCAAATCGATTGATCCGATCGAACCCAACCTTCGATATAGTTCAACAATCATCACCAAGAGCTCCTAGCACTAATTGGCTAGCTAAACACCTAGGGGAAAAGCAGTATTTAGCGAGCTAGAGACCGACTAGAAGTGCACCCTCGGATGGAAAATTCATCGTCTGGTCCACTGCCAGGCCTTGCCAGAGGGCTAGGCGCCTGCTAAGGAATCAAGGAGAGGTCCTATCACAGCATCTAGGTGTAGATTGGAAGTGATCCGAGCTGAAACCAGCTCGATAGAGGAAATGTGATCGAAGGTTGTACCTGAGGATGGCCGAGGTGACTAAGGCAATGTAGGCAGCTAGGATCACTCTAGATGGTCACAAAAGCTCTAGCAAGGGGTCTGAACTCCAGACCATGCCCTCTATCAGCAGTATGCAGTGCGTCTAGACGTCGGGGTCACCGAGAGCTTCAGGGCAAGTAGCAAGGAATTGAGGGGATCACAGTGAGCAAAGGGTCTCTCTTTGATTCCTGGGAGGTATTTATAGGCTCTAGAGATGTTTAGGTCAGGAGCCATGGCCTTAGGCTTGGGCCGAGAGGGCTCTCTCCATCTTCCACAATTGGGAGGATCCAAGCCTTCGGGTCACCCTACAAGTCTTGGCCACAACCGAAAGGGTCCTAACGGCCTAGGGGACAAGGCAGGAGGGAGTGGGGGACAGTGCTGGCATGGCACGGGATGAGCGTATTTTTGTCGGGCTTGCGATCGAGTGAAGACGACGATCCACAGTGGCGGGGTCCATTTCTGTCGTCTGATTGCGAGACCGTGGAGGATCGACAGTCTGATGCAGCTCCCGATTAACTGAACCGCGGAGAAGATCTCGTGCATCAGATGATAGATTCCGATCGGGAGGATAGAATTAGATCACAGCGCGTGTTATATCAGCCGTTGGATCGTAAGCGTTAGGATGCGTGCTCGAGAATCCATACATTGGGTATGGTGCCCCACTGTTGAGACCCCGCAGGGGATCTGCCGCAGTTCTGACATCAAATCCTAGGTTATAAAAATATTT
Organism: Gastrodia elata; assembly: GCA_016760335.1. Lineage (NCBI taxonomy): Eukaryota > Viridiplantae > Streptophyta > Magnoliopsida > Asparagales > Orchidaceae > Gastrodia > Gastrodia elata. The sequence goes on along the minus strand of CM028686.1, from coordinate 16,674,184 downwards.
AAATAATTTAATTAAATTAATTAGAATTCATTTAATTATTTATTCAATTTGTATTAATTTTCTTAAATCCAATTTAGGACTAGATGAGCCCCAAAAATTCTAAAAAATTCACCCTAAGCTAATAAGGGCATGAGGAATTCAAAAATGCAATCAGATTTTAATTTTTAGATCAATTTAATTTAGGTATTTTCTAGGGCTCAAAAATAAGCAAAAATACCAAAATTCTCGATTTAGCTCTGATAAACTCCAAACTTTTAAGGTTAGGTTTAAATGACTCATTGAGTTAAATAGAATCAAAATTAAAGCTTAGTTTGGTTTAATTAATCTGATTTTTACTAGGGTAACAACTAGGGTTGTTATAGACTCCCCCGCTTAAGAATGATTATCATCCCTGACATCACTCAAGTGAAGAAAGTAATAAAAGGACTGAAAATTTAAATAGGACAGATACTAAAGAAAGGTTAGTACCTAGGCCTGCAAAGAGCTGTGGATATTTATTGTGCATATCCACTTCTTTCTCCCAAGTAGATTCTTCTAAGGATTGATTCTTCCATTAGACTTTGACCATAATAATTAAATGGTTTCTTAGCTATTTCTGATCACAAGCTAAAACTTTGATTGGTTCTTCAGCATAAGAATGATCAGGTTGAATTTCTACTGCTGGAAGTTGGATGAGATGAGATGGGTCTTTGAGACATCTCCTTAGTGATGATACATGGAATACATTGTGGACAGCTGTAAAGTCATAAGGAAGATTTAACCAGTAGGCAGATGATGCTACTTTGGCCAAAATCTCAAAGGGTCAAACATAGCGGGGATTGAGTTTCCCTGCTATGCCAAATCTGTAGACACCCTTCATTGGGCTGACTTTCAAATAAGCAGAACCTCCCACATTGAATTCTAGGAGACGATGATGAGCATCATGGTACTTGCTCTGACGATCTTGAGCTGAACAAATTCTCTGCTGAATTAAGTGAATCTTCTTATTAGTTTCTTCAACTAACTCTGAACCAAAAAGTTGAATGCTTCTTGTTTCTACCATACAATGCCTCATAAGAAGCCATTTTAATACTGGTTAGCGGAGTAGTGCATTTTCTACCATACAATGCCTCATAAGAAGCCATTTTAATACTGGTTTGGAAGCTATTATTGTAGGCAAACTCCACTAACGGAATATGATCTTCCCAGGAACCGGCAAAATCAAGAACACACAACCTAAGCAAATCTTCCATAACTTGATTCACTCTTTCAGTCTGACCATCCATTTGATGATGAAAAGCTGTACTCATTGCTAGAGTAGTACCCAGATCTTGATGCACAGCTTGCTAAAATTTAGAAGTAAATTTACTATCTCTATCAGATACGATTGATTTCAGAATCCCATGCAGCCTGACAATTTCTTTGATATAGAGTTTTGCTAACTTCTCTACAGAGTCAGTCTGACGAATAAGAAGAAAGTGCCCTAATTTAGTTAAATTGTCTACTATAAACCAGATTGCATCAACACCAGATTTTGCACGAGGCAATCCCATGATGAAATCCATAGATATATCGAACCATTTCCATTCGGGAATTTCTAATGGATGTAGAAGACCACTGGGTCTTTGATGTTCGACCTTTACTAGATTACCGGCATGACACTTGGCCACAAAATTGGCCACATCCTTTTTCATACCGGGCCACCAAAATAATTGCTTTATATCCTGGTACATCTTAGTACTGCCTGGGTGAATATGATACCCCGAAAAATGGCCTTCAATTAACACTTCACGATGCAAGGATTTAGGGATCCACAAATGATTAGTTTGATAAATTACACTATTGCGCATTTGCAACTCGTGACAACGGCCACCTTTAATATCTACCTTGAATTTTAGATAATTGTCATCTTTAATTTAAAAGATAGAGACATCTCTGTGGAATGTTGGTTCCACATTAATATTTGCTAGAACACAACATAGCATATCATCGCTGACTGGAGAAATTTCTAGCTTACGAAATTCTTATTCTAATGAACTGGAGGCGATCATGGAAGATAAAGTAACACGATGACTAAGAGCATCGGCCACTACATTTGCCTTTCCTGGATGATACTAGATACTAAGATCATAATCACTAATGAGTTCAAACCACCTCCTCTGACGACAATTTAGCTCCCTTTGAGTGAAAATATTCTTTAGGCTTTGATGATCAATGAAGATCAAACATTGAACTCCATATATATAGTGATGCCAAATCTCTAAGGCAAAGATCACAACGGCAAGTTCAAGATCATGAACTGGATAATTTCTCTCTTAGGGTTTTAACTGTCGAGAGGCGTAAGTGATTAGCTTACCCTCTTGCATTAACACACAACCTATACCAATTCTAAAGGCATCTATGTATACTTGATAGTCCAAGCCTTCTTTGGGTAGGATGAGAACTGGAGCGGTAGATAGTGTATCCTTCAATGTTTGGAATGCTTTCTCACATTCTAGGCTCCAAATAAATGGAACGGCTTTCTGGGTCAACATAGTCAAAGGTGAAGCGATCTGGGAAAATCTCTTAACAAACTTTTTGTAATATCCAGCTAATCCCAAGAAACTTTTAATATCTGTGACCATTTTAGGTTGAACCCAATCCTGAATAGCACTTACTTTGTTTTGATCTACATGAATACCCTGGGCATCGACTACATGTCCTAAAAATAAAATGGATTTAAGCTAGAACTCACACTTGGAGAACTTAGCATACAGTTGATGTTCACGCAGAGTTTTGAATACTAATCTCAAGTGTTATTCATGATCTTTTAAGGTTCTAGAATAAATGAGGATATCGTCGATAAAGACGATCACGAATTTGTCTAAGTATGGTTTCAGAACTCGCTGCATCAAATCCACATGAAGATTGATGGCGCATTAGTGAGTCCAAAAGACATCACTAGGAATTTAAAATGACCATAACGAGTATGGAAAGTGGTCTTTCCTACATCATTTTCTCTAACTCGCAATTGATGATATCCAGACCTTAAGTCAATCTTAGAGAATATAATAGCTCTAGATAACTGGTCAAATAAATCATCAATTCTAGGTAATGGGTACTTATTCTTTATGGTGAATTTATTTAGTTCATGATAATCTATGCACATTCGCATAGATTCATCTTTTTTTTTAACAAACAGAATAAGTGCTCCCCAAGGAGACATACTCGGCCTAATAAAGCCTTTATTCTAGAGCTCTTGTAGTTGTTCGTTGAGTTCTTGCAATTCTTTAGGTGCCATTATATATGGTGCTTTAGAAGGCTAGGTACCCGGAGCTAGTTCAATAGAGAACTTGACTTCTTTGGAAGGAGGTACACCAGGCAGATCTTCTAGGAATACATCAGCAAATTCCTTAACTACTTTACAATCAGAGAGAGGTGTACCTTCCTTTGCTTCCCCCATCATGGTAACCAGAAAAGCATCACATCCCTTATTGATCAATTTCTCAACTTTGATAGCATTTATTAATGATAACTATGTACTAGTTTTTCCTATAAAAGTCCCAGACTTGCCCAGGGAATGAAGAGTGACTTTCTTTTTCAAATAATTTATCACGACATTATTGTCACTGAGCCAATTCATTCCAAGGATGATATCAAAGTTTGCTAATGGCAGGATGATCAATTCGGAGTTAAACTCCTGAGCATTTAATGGAATTTAGATATTACAAAACTTATTGGCACTTAGTTGGGCTCCAGATGGAAGTCCAACGCTTAAGGATTTTGCTAAGTTGTACAGTTATGGTTTAAGGATGTTGGCAAATCATTTAGAAATAAATGAATGACTAGCACTAGTGTTAAATAATACATTGCAGGGCTAGTCTTTAAAGTAAAGTGTGCCTAATTTATTCATACAAATTGCATTAACAAATTGCAAAAATTATGATATATGAATGCAATTAACAAAGGAGATGTTTAGAAATGTGTACCTGAAACCATATTATTGTCCTCTGCGGCTACGAGAGGTGTCAAAGCATAGACTCATGCAGGACCGATAGGATGGTTGTTTACCTGCCACCTAGGATTATTCTGGGACTTAGGGGCAGATGGCTGCTCTAGAGCAGCTCCAGGTGTAGGGGCTGGCATTATGGCCAAATTTGGCTCTCTCTTGTTCAGTGGAGTAGCTCTGAACACCTATTTCTTCTGATATGGTTTTGTTGGAACTCCATCCACTATTTCTGTATGGGTATAATGGTAGAACCTATGGCCTGGTTAACCACAATTATAGCACTTATGGCCTAAGTGATAACACTTGCCATATGGATGAGGCCTATTATAGCCTTGAATAAGCTCAGCAGCGGTGCACCTTCCAATTGATAGACTTTTGCAGAATTAGGCATGTGCCTGTTGAAGGCTTCATGCTGGTTAGATGTTGATTATGCCTTCCGCTTGAGATCTTTTTCAAATTGATGATGCTCAATCACCTTAGCTGTCTCCACTAGCTCAAAGAAGCTAGTTAGGCGGAGTGGAACAATTTGATCCTTCAGAGAATCTCGAAGTCCACAGAGAAAGCAGTGGCACTTAGCCAGTTCAGAATGAGTAACTTCTAGAGCAAAGCGAATCAACCTATGAAATTCCCTTTCATAATCAGCAACGGAATGACTCCCTTGAGTCAACCTTATAATCGTGTCTGCAAGGATGTTTTATGCAGACGGGGGAATGAATTCAGTTTTGAATGCTTCAACTAACACATCCCAAGGGATGTCCTCCAACACATAGTCAACGAACTTGGTATTCTTGACCTCCTCCCACTAATATTCTGCTTCCACATGAAACAAGTGTGTAGTGAGATTGATGGCTTCAGAGTTTGGGATCTTTAACCTAATAAGATCTTTTTCTACTGCTTTCAGCCAATCAGCTGTGTCCATTGGCGATAGGTTTCCACCAAATGTGGAAGGCCTTAGTCTTAAGAAATTGTGGAGAAGACAATCCATCGAGTGATGGGAAGGGAATGTATGTTGCGGAACAAGGACAGCAGGAACAGCAACAGCGACTAGAATGCAATGATCATTCAGCATCTTCTGCATGACTATCGCTTGTTGGGCTTGGTTTTCAAGCAAGGTTGCTACCATTGCCTGCAGATGAGCCACTTCATCGGTAGAACTACTGGATGTGACAGTATTCTTGATAGGGGTGACAGCAGGTAGTGATCCAAGATTCATTCTAATTAAACAATGCAAACCATATTTTAGAATTTTCTTAAAGGAAGACATTCATTTAAAGTTGTGAAGATATCCAAAAATTTTCATTACTTGCTGAAATAAGGGATTACATAAGATTTTAGAAAATGTCAAAAAGCATAACTCTACTAGAATCATGTAAGTCAAAGGATAACAATTGTTCCAACTAACACTCAGACATTCTTAATATACTCAACGCTAAAGGCCACACAAAAGTCCTCGAATGTCACTTCCTAACTCTTCCTCTTACGCTTCCTTTCGAGCTTTCCAATGGTGTCATACCACCAGAATCCTGCATAATCCAGCATCAGATCTGTCACAATGCCCATGTAGAGTGACTCAAGACACTCTATATGTCTCAAGATTGACTCCACTCAGCTCAACCACTCCTTGGTGTACATAGGAAAGTCAAGCCCTCGGTACACCGCTTGATGTAGAAGTTTGTCCAGGACTAAGGTCCTTCTTGTTAAAACTCGTTCAATCAGCCGTCCCATTATCATCACCTTACTTGAGATTTCTAGGGTTTAAGGGTACTTAAACACGTTTTGGTTAAAATGACCAAAATATCCCTCTTAAGGCTAAATGGGACTTTCTGATTTAATTATTCAAATTGATTCAAATATATTTTAATGAGCTTCATATTGATTAATAAAGTGAGTAAAATAGTTAGCTTAAGGTTTGATACCATAATCAACCTAATTAGCACTAATCACATTTTAAGGCCCATTAAGTTGATTAAGGGAATTAATGCATTCTAGGATGTATCTATAACTATGTGTGGGTGTGCGTGTGTGTGTGTATGTGTGTGCGTGTGTGTGTATGCATACCTAAATGTTTTTCTATGCATAAATATGTATATACCCACACACATATTTGTAAGAACACACAACACAAAAACACACTTATATATTTATTTGTACACACACATATTAATGTATTGAAGCACCCTTGCTTGTACATAAATATATATATGACAAACATCGCAATATTAAATCTGCATAAATGCATGTATACTCACACATGCACACACGTCCACACACTTACATTTATATATGTACGTACACCACAAATATGTACACATTTTAAATATGTTAATATTCCTAAAAGTTTGTACACATTTGTATATTATAAGACTGTATGCACAGTTTATGCATTATAATATATGCATATGTACACACATACACAAGTATTTCTACACATTAGTTTATAAATGGTAAGCTTAACGCTATATATTTGTGTGCGCATATATATATATATATATATATATATATATATATATATATATATGCATCTATACACATATATAAGCACACACGTATAATAATAATACACTAACCTTTTAATGGCTTCCATGGTTTATTTTTCTGTGATGATGAAATTAAGGTCTTAGTTATGCCTCATAGCCTAACATTAGTAAGGAAAATTAATAAAACTAAACTTAATTTCAGACTAGATTTGAGTTTTATCACTGGTTTAAAGTTAATTTCTCCGGTGACCATTAAATCTCTTAACTCTCACTGAGTTTTCTTTAAATTCACTTCTGATTTGGATTATGCCAGAGTTTTCTTAAGAGGTTCCTATGGTTTGAAAGGCAACCCCATGAAATTTTATAAATGGGATTCCTACATTGATGTCACTTTAGATACTCCTTTTGCCCCAGTATGGGTTAATTTCCCAAGGTTAAGATTTCATTTTGTTAAAAAAATCTCATTTTGTCTATCTCAAAGGCCATTGGGATCCCTTTCCAATTGAACAACAACATTGCTCTCCAAAGAAATGTGTCTGCTCCAAGGGTCCTCACTGAGCTAAGCCTATCCTCCGCCCTACCAGATAAAATCTGGCTTGGATCCTCTCCCCGTGGCTATTACTAAAAGATTTGCTATGAAAATTGGTCTTCTTATTGTTCTTGGTGTCTCACTTTAGGCCACACCACATCAGCCTACTCTCACCAAAATCAGCTAATCTTTCTTCAAACCCCTTCTCTGATAAATTATGTTGAAACTTCTAACCCTATTGTAGATGCTAATACTTTGTTGATATCTGATGTTATTAAATAAAACACTACTATGGTCCCTGGGGATATTCAAATTTTCTCTAATCTTATGGCCCAGCTAAGTTCTGCTATCTCATGTCTACAACGCCTTCTAATAATGGACCTGAAACTTTGAATAATACTTTTTTGCCAGCTCTAACTTTTGGCAATATAACTTTTGATAAAGCTAGAAACCTGTAGGAAAATAATTTAGATTCTCATTAGCTAGAATTAGCCTTATCCTTACCTAAAACTAATGCTGGTGCTGCTGATATGTTATCTTATGCTTATAAGTTTCTAATTAAGCTTACACAGATACAAATAATAATATTGATAATACTATTGATGATGTTTACTTTGACAACACTTATAAGGTTTCTAATACTATTATTTTTTTTGATGATATTGTTTTTGGTAAACATAATGATGTTGCCTCTGAAAATATTATCCCCAATGTGGTTAATGTTTCTGAAATCACTGTTGTCCCAAAAAATGGTTATGATGAATGATTTTGAAATTACTGCTATTTTATTATGATATTATTTTTCGTAAACATAATTATGCTTCCCATGATAATACTTTTCCCAATGTGGTTAATGTTTCTGAAATCACCGTTATCCCAAAAATGGTAATGGTAAATGATTTTGAAATTATTGATACTTTTTTAATGATATTGTTTTGGATAACATAATGAAGCTGAGGTGAATACTTTTCAATGTGTGTGTGTGTGTATATATATATATATTTATACATGTTTTTTTAGGCTTTATATGTATAAATTAAAAAAAAATTATTTGAGTTGAATACTTTTTTCTGTATATTCTTGCTTACAAGGATAACATTTTTCTATATATATATATATATGAATGATGTCATAGCATAATGATTGAGGTGTATGATTTATTATACCAGGTCATGGGTTCAATTCTCACTGGCCACTTATAAGAAAAGCGAATATATATATATATATATAGACACTCAAATTAATCATAGAGATACACATTGGTAAGCCTATATGCATGTGTGTGTATTAATGTGTGAGTGAGAATTATATATAAGTACACACCTAGTCGTATAATATACAATGTGCACACTTATCTATTAATCTTACAAAATATAATACTCTCATTTGTACACACATATTTATACAAATACACGCACACACACACAAATATATATATATGCAACTTTATAAATAAAATGGGTACAATTTGTCTATACAAATACATAGTATACATAAAATTTAAATATATATATCTATATATAAATTTATGTGTGACATATTGAACTTTTATACAAAAAAACACATGCATATATATATACAAATGTTTATATTGTACTCACATTTTATCTATGCATAGCTTGTATATATCACACATTTATAACTATTTATGTATGTATTCACACATATGTATAATGTGTGTGCAGATGGAAGTACCATTATTTTATATACATATAAACACCCATATAAATTATTATATGAAAATTTGTGCGTATATATATATATGCGTGTAGGTACTTGTGTATTTTTAAGTATATATATATATATTTACTTCATCCTTTTAATGATGTGGGTGTATAAATACATGTGCTTGTACACACACACATATCCAAATATATATATATATATAAACCACAGCTGCACGGCCTCTCGTCTCACTTTTTCATATCGTCTCACTGTATATATATATATATATATATATACAATAAAATATAGGCCATCTATATATATATATACACAAAAATATATTATATACAGAGCACATTTAGGCTCATAGGTGTGAGTATGTGTATATGATATATATAAATAGACAAATTCCAAATATATATATATATATATATGCACACCTCAATTATCTGTTTGCACACTCCCACACTAGTGTGTCTGTGTGTGTACATATTTGTATGTGTATATATATATATATATATATATATATATATATATATATATATATATATATATATTTATATAGATATATACCTAATATTTATAGACATGCATAAATATATGATAAATATATATTATATATTAACACACACATTTGTATGAATATAGGAAAAGTCTATGCACGCACATAAATATATACATATATATATTGTGGCTCGGGATTTACTATCTCGTGTCATTGGTTCAAATCCCACTAGCCAGGCATAAGAAAAAATAAAGGAATGAAAAAAACATGTATATCTATATAATATAAGTCACATGTAATCTATATATGGGTATTTGTATAAATACACATACACATACACATGCATATACACACACAGATACACAGTGTGTGAGTATTTGTGTGTATTTAGGTGTGCATGTGCATGCATATATATGTATAAATATATAAACACACACACACCTTTATACGTACTTGTACATAAACTATATTTAGTCACACTTCTATTATTTTATTATTATATATATATATATATATATATATATATATACATTATTTATATATGCAAACATACACACACAGGTGTGTTTGTGTGCATATATGTTTAAATGTGTCCTTGAATATATTTGTATATGTGTGTAATCACTTATAAATCACGTGCATTTACATACTACACAGCTACATGTTTGCTTGTTTTGGTTACATTAGCAAAGAAAATAGTAATATAAAAATAAAATACACATGCAATTCTGCAAATTCTGAATAAGCAGTATTAAGAAATGTAACCAATAATTAGAAGCAATTTCCATAAAGAGTTGTGATTACCTTATTTGAAAATAAAACAATACTACCTCTCATAAAATGCTAATCACATCAGTGGAATAGATAAAATTTGGTTATTAATTTCATTTTCTAAAATTCTATCAAAATCAATCACCAATATTTTCAAACTAAATAATAAAAAAATGAATGTTACATAATTGAATTGACAAATAAATGCTCAGAAAGTTCCAATAATAACATTTCAATAAGGATGCTCGCATATTAAAACAAAATTATTGTCTTGTGCAAGCTCTTAGAATTAATCAAAAAATGAAAACTCCATCATTTGGATTTCACGGTTGAATTCAAAGAACAAGCTCAAAAATTTAAACATAGACATTCTAACAAAAATGCTCGCATATTAAAACCAAATTGTTGTGATGTAAATTTTGCAAATTCTTAGACTAAAATAAAAATGAATACTCAATTTGGATTGCAATGTTGAATTGACAAATAAAAAGCTCAAAAATTTCACACAAATATTTTAATAAGAATGCTCACATATTAAAACAAAATTATTGCCATGTAAATTATGCATGTTCTTAAAATTTAATAAGAAAATTGTTCAAGGATTGCATGGTTAAATTGTTCAAGGTAAAAGCTCAGAAATTCCAAGGGAAAAGTTTAAATAAGAATGCTCACATATTAAAACAATATTGATGTCATGTAATGTGTATGTTCTTAGAGTATGGATTATACAACAGCTTACAACTAATTTTTGGAGGAGTAAATTAAAACAAAAGGAAGCTTTGCAACATATATAAACAAATGAAAAACTCATCCTAAGCACATGTTTTGGTTAAATAATATGTTAAAAATAAAAAATCAAAGGATAACTAATCCTAAAAGTAGTTTGTACTATAATTATAATCAATCCTCAAAGATAAAGTTTACTTATAAAGCTTTCAAAATTACTAGAATTGCAAATTGAATGATGTTCAATTTTGTATATCAAAAAATATGTCCAGAGAAACCCTAGATTTCACCAAGCAAGGAAAATAAAACTAAAATCAACACAACCTAAAGAGCACACTAGAAAGATGTAAAAGAGAATAGTAGGTTAGGTATTAGGAGAAGAACAAGAGATACCCACATGGGAAAATTTCCTAAAAAAATTTAATGAAATGAAAATTTTCTTTTTTCAAGAACAGTTAGAAAACTCAAAGAACAGCCAACCAAATTACACTAGAAGTGTAAATAGCATCAAGAAGATGGAATACGAAAGAGAAATCGAAGATAATGATGAAGGAAAGAAGGAAAAATCGAAAATTTTGCTCACTTAGGGTTTTTGCTTTCACAATCGCCCAAAAATCACATGGCAGCTAAGAGAGGGAAGAGAGAGAAGGTCGCGAGTGGAAGGCTTATTAGCTTAAGATTATGATTTTACTTAGGATTTTTTCAAAGAAAAATTAAAGTTTACCTTAAAATCAATCTAATGAGCCTAAATAATCTAAACTTGATTCTTAATCACTTACTTTATTGATTTTAATAAATGTAACATGTTTCTAGGGCTTAAGAACACTTAAACCTAATTTTGGGCAAAATGACCAAAATGCCCTTACTTAAGGGTTAAAATGCAACTTTTATAATTAGGGCTTCAAATTAAATTTATTAATTCCAAATTAATTCTTACTGTTTAATATGATGATAGACACTAAGAACACCCAATTTGGCCAAGGATTAAGACTAATGAGCACAAATTATAGTTTAAGCCCACTAATGATTAATTAGTAAATCTACTTAATGAAATCTAAAATTATTTCTTTACTTAAGTTCTACCCTATCTAAGTGTTCCATTAAAACTAAGTTTGCTAAATTTTGAGGTCAAATGGCCAAGTTATGGACAAATCAAGTTTTAACCCTAAAATGTAATTAAGAAGGTTAAGGGGTTAGGTTCAAAAACCAAACTTCTCTAATTGATGTCTAAATTGAGTAAAGTTAGTGGCTATGATTTCCCTATAGCACACTGATCACAATGACAGTGAGTTCACTTAATTTGGATCTCATTTGATTAACTTAGGCTATAATTAGGGTTTATAGTGATTAGTGGATGATTAATGAAATTAATTACAAAAATAATATATCAACCTTATCACTGTGTTCTACTTTATCTTAGGAGCTATCACAAACTTGAATTTTGTAATTTGGATAATTAATGAGCCTAATATTCACTAATCAATTTTCAGAGTGATTAAAGCTAATTAAGCAAATTTATATAGAAATTAATTTTTATTGCAGAATAATGATCTTTGGATTTTCCTGATCAAAATAATATATTTGAATGCATGATTTGGAGCTAAATCGACTAAGTTACGAGCTAATAAAAATTCTAAGGCTTAATGGAGGATTAAGGAAGAGGCCTAAATGTCAATAAGCAAAATAAGTACCAAACAGTAAAATTAATAATACCATAATAATCCTGATATTTTTTTGATTAAAATGAGATATAACTTGGCTATATTTGGATTAATAGATTTAGAGTTATGCAAGTTTACAATTTTGCAATTAAAACTTAATTAGTTAACTAAATTATATATTAATCATTAACTAATATTTCTAATCATTTTATCCAATGATAGCGAGACTCATTGACAAATCAGCAGAAGATGGCACGGGACCCACAAAGTTGACTCGCAAGAGAGGGACTAGGGCACACAATTTGGAGGGATATCCGACCTCAGCGGAGGCTGGTCCACAAGGCAATGGACAAAGCTTGACGGGATCTATCCAATGACAGCTGAACTAGCGACGGAGGTGGCCTAAGCCGTCAGCAAGGGGAAACCCTAGGAGCTATGTGACGGAGCGAGTTGTGTGAAATTGTAGCTCACTGTGTAGGCTAAGCTAAATTGATTTGATCGGACTTGATCGACCCTGACCAGAATCCATGTAGTGGAATAAGCTTAGAAATTGAGAAAAACAAAATTGCATGAATGATGGAGAAGGATCAACAGTATCTGGATTGACGGTTCCAAGGAAATGAGGGATTTGGGATGATGATGCAAGCACTCTTCGATCGTGAGGCTTGATTACAACAATGTTATTGAGGCCATGAGATCTCAGTGGCTCTTAATGGGAGATTTCAAAGGTCATAGAGCAGTGGTGAGCTCTACACGTGGTGAGAGGCTGTCGTGATCGCACAAGCAAGGCAAGCGTCACGTGCGCGGGGAAGACGGCCCCGGGATGTCGGATTGAGGTGTGCCCGATCAAACGGTCTGGATCGGGTGCCCGATTCCACAAGCCGAACTCGATTCGATGAACCCGACCTAATTAAGGGAAGGCGGTCCTCCGATTAGGGATGGCGGGCCCCACGCTAGCTTAATAAATAATGATATTTAGTTTATTAAATTTAATAAAATTTCAAATAATAGTTAAACTATTAAATGAGCTTCGAAAAATCTCAAAATTTTATCTCTAGCTAATTGAAGAGTGAGTTAACACAACATCAGAGTCGGATTTTGATTTTGACGATTATTTAATTATTTTATTTTTAGGGGTATTTTAAATATATTTAAAATTTGAGGAAAATCCGACGACTTCTAAATATTTCCAAAACATCACCCTTAGTTAATTTAGGGGAAATGAGCATAATGACGAAGTCAGATCTTTGATTTGAAGTCAAATTAATTAGCTCATTTTCTAGATTATTTGTATTTTTCAGAATTAGGGTTTGGTCTGATTGACTCCTAATTCGGACCAAAACTTAAGGCTTATTCTTAATGACATATTAAGGCTAATGGAATGAAGATCCAGACCTATTTTTGTTTCGATTAAGTAGGGTAAGGGTTGTCACAGGATTGGCCTCAACCATGGAGAAGGAGCGATCGATGAGTGGAGAGGAGCAATTATTTGCTTTCAATTTTAGGTTAGCCGACTAATTGGGTTTTAGGGCTGTGTGTGAGAGGTTTTAAACAAAGCATTTATGTTGAGAAGAATCATCCGATCAAGCTCGAGTGGCTACGAATCATCCTAAATTTTTAATCTTCGATCGATCGTCAATTGAACTCCAAAAATATGAAATTTGGCACGATTGAGCATCTCGAAGAGACAAATGCACACATCTAAAAATTATTAAATTTGGACGAGTATTTTATTTTATATTAATTTCTTAAGTGAAAAATTTTAAAAATTCATTATGATCAATCCATAGCTCGAAATTAGCGAAACATAAAACATATCATCCTCATTTAATGCTTAATCTAAAAATACAAAATTTTTAAATTTCGATTTATATTTTATTTATTTTCAAATTTTGAAGTTAAAACTTCACGAATTAATTTAGGGTGACCCGGGTTCCCAATCGAGCTCAAGCTTTTGCACTAGGATTCCATCATTATGCTTTATCTTAGAATATTTTTATTTTATTTTTATTCAACTTAAGTCAGAATTTTGATTTTCATCTTAATTCGATCAAATTTATATCAAATTGACTTGGTAAAACCTTGAGTTGTTTTTATATTTTTTTTATGCTAAGGCCCAAGATTTGTCGCAAATTTGGAATTATATTTTCTATTTTTTTTGGTTAGGACGTCAGCACTTGAAATCAACATTTATCATGAATATTTTTGACAATCTCAAACCATATTTGTATACTAAAGAGCAAATTCTTCAGAAAGATACGACATAAAAGATAAAAATTTTAACTTCACCTCACTTCTGCGAGAATTCTGTAATTGAACTCGTGGCCCTTATTTTTAATTTCTTAATCTCAATTAATATCTCCAATTGCTTATTTTTTATTTCTTATTCTCTAATCTCAGGCAATCAACAAAATTCATCTAATATTTATTTATATATATTAAAATAATATAAATATTATTTTTGAAATAATATTCAAATCTTATTTATTAAGTTTTTCTAAATATGTCAATATATTATTTCTTTAAAATAATATTTTTAATTTAAATAATTAAACATTAATATAATATGAATCAATTTTATTTTATTAAATATCACAATAGAATTAATTTTGAATATTAAAAAGGATATACTGTGAGTAGTCAAAAGTCTCCCATAAACAGCCGAAGACTAGGATTTAAAATGCCAAAACTCACTCCCCCAGTCTGAGATTCGCGGCGTACGAGCCATCTCGAGCGACGGCCATCTAGAGCCTCACAGTAGCCATGCGGCCGCACAAAGTGCTGATGACAACTCCTTTCCTCTTCTTCATAACGATCATTTGGTCTTCATTCTACGTCACGCCCTCCCTCACTGGCGACCCCTTGTTCATCAACTGTTCTACCCCAGCCGACAACTACACCTCTTCGAGCTCGTACGGCGCTAATCTCAGAAGTCTGCTCAGCAGCCTCCTCACCTCCGAGCGCAAATTGCCAGATCTATTCTGCAATAGCACGGCAGGCTCAGCGGTGTACGGCCTTGCACAGTGCCGCCCGGACGTCACCCTCTCCGCCTGCACCTCCTGCCTTGCACGTGCCGCTGACAGGGCCTTCAACGTCACATGCCCCAATGAAAAATCAGCTTCGGTCCGCTACGACGACTGCGTCCTGTGCTACGCCGACCGCCCCATCGTTTCTCATCTTAGCGAGCCTCATTTCCTTAACGTGTTCAGTGTCAGCGACGGCTCCTCGTACGTGCCTCAATTCAGCGGGCAGCTGGGGGAAATGATGGACGGGAGGGCGCGGGAGGCTGCGGACAGTCCCCATAGGATAGCGGCAGCGATCAAGGATGTCGGCTTCCAGATGGTCAGTGGTGGGAGCGAGAGCATAAAGCTCAGCGGGTACGCGTGGTGCACCAAGGATCTGGCGCGGGAAGATTGCTTCCAGTGCTTGGAAGACGTTATCAGTCACTATAAGTCCTGCTGTGCGAATAAGTTGGGAGGCGGAGCCGCCACTGCCAGCTGCATCGTCACCTATAATAATTCTCCCTTCTTCAACATTTCCCTCATTCAGGCTCTATCTCCTCCTCCAAGCCCTGGCTTCCCCTCTACTCATCGAACAGGTGCGTTCTAGCAATCTTGTGTCATTTTCGATCTAACTTTAACCCGTAATATTTGGTGAATGTTTTTGAGCTCGCTTAGATGTTGTTCATATTTCACAGCTCTATAAATAAGATGGAATTATGAAGATAGGTTATGGGAAATGAGTGCCCCCAGAAACAAAGCTCTATAAATATTTGTTTTTGGAAGTCAAAATGATGTTCTTTTCAATATTTTATTCAAAAGATGGAAAATAAAATGGACGATTATATAGAAAAAAGGAAATTATAGAATGTATCCTATGTAAAAGGTGAAATTCCGCTCCCTCCTCTCCTACCGGCACTCTTCTTGTTCTTTTTGGTCTCCATTCTCAGCATGTTGCTTTAACTAATAAGAACAATGAGGTCTATGGGAGGAGTTGTTCAAGGTGAGCTCCTCGGTTCACGCCGTACGAGCTGAATCAAAACTTAATATATAGTTCATTAACTATTGATAATTATCAGATTTGGAGAGCTCAAGTCCTCCAATTATTCTAAGCAAACAAACTTTACGACCATCTTAATGGATCAAACAGCTGTTCCTTCCCAACATCTTAACCAAAAATGGGTATACATAGCAAACTTAAAATACTTCGAGTGAATGTTCACAGATCGCAATTTAATTTCAGCGTTATACTCTACCATTCTTCTATGATCCTTCCCTACATCATCAGCAACAATAAATGCTACGAGGTTTGGAGCACACTTGGAAGAAAATTCCATGCAGTAAATCTCTCAATAATAATCAATTTAAAACGAACTGCATAACATTGCACTTTGAGACTGCTCCATACAAGCATACCTCACCGACACAAAATTAATGTAGACAAGACCATCGCAGCCGGATCACATATCAACACTGAAGAGATATTTCTATACATGCTCAATGGGTTGCCTTCTAGCTATCAGGCCTTTAAAACAACCATTCGTACCATACAAAATACAACCTCTCATGAAAATCAATTTTCCCTATTGTACAATGAAGATGTGCAAAACAATCGCAACAAGGAGCTGCATCATCTACAACCTCACGATGCAGCCACCTCAACATCCTCTGATTTTACAAATATACGAAATTGAAAATGGGGCCGTCATTTTTGAGGTCGAGGTCACTGTCCAACATGCACCTGCTGCAACCAAATGCAAATCTTGAGACTAACGAGACAACAACGTCTTGGTAACAAGAATACAATCAAATGCCAAATTTGTCCAAAACCTTGGCACTTTGCATTTGACTGCTGACATTGCACAAATCATACATATATCAAACCAAAACCTCAATCAATAGCTGTACTCTTAGATGGTAGCAACAACGACAATTGGTACTCTAACTTTGAAGCATCTGCTCACATAACAAGACTTGGATCTATTATCAATCTCCGAGTCATACAACATAAATGACAATGTTAAAGTGGGCAAAAGACAATCCTTACAAATCTTTAATGTCAGTAAAGCCATTCTAACCTACTTTATGTTTCTCAAGTGAAATACAACTTTCTTTCGGTTCACAAACTTGCAACCAATAATTGATGCTCAATTTCTTTAGATCCTTCTAGTTTTTCGGTTAAGGATTTTCACACAAATAATCACATCCACTTTGTGAATTGTAAAAATGGACTCTACAGCTTATCCAAGCCAGCCACAACAAAAACTCCAACATTCTTTGTGCTTTGAACCAAAACTACAACAACATGCATACGGTATCAACTGCTTGGTCATCAATCCTTCAAAGTGTTGCATCTCCTAGAATAATACCTTCGACTTTCAAATAGTTTTCTTCTTAAACTCTTATGTCAACAATGCAATCTTGCAAAATATTATAGATATCCCTTTCCCAAATCTACATCTCATTCAAAAAGTTTCTAGAACTAATCCATGCTGATGCATGGGGTCCAACCCTTTCTATCACTAAAGAAGGATTTCGTTACCAAGTTTCTTTCATTGAAAAAGTCTTAAGATTTTCATGGATATAACTCCAATGTATTTCAAATCCGAAACCATTCAAATGTTTATTCAACTCGTAGAACTATTTGAGGGTCAATTCAACAAAAAATAAAAACCTTAAGATCATATAAAGAAATTGAATTTTGCAATAAAGTGTTGACCAATTTCCTTCTATATTTTGGAATCCAACATCAATTAACATGTTCATATACTCCACAACAAAGTGGTGTGGCAGAGCGCAAGCATCGACGCATTATTGAACTCACTCGAGCACTGCTTCAACAACATCCCTACCTTTCCAATTTTGGGCAAATGCCACACTCACAACAGCATACTTTATCAATCTTCCACCATCACATAACACTCCTAATCAGTCACCCTACCACCTTCTGTATTCTAAATCAGTATCATATACCTACCTAAAACTCTTCGGTAGTCAATACTTCCCACTTTTACCATCATCATAGAAAATTAACTACATCCTCAATCAACTTTATATATTTTCATAGGCTATCCACCAACTACAAAAGGATACAAATGTTACAATCCATTGTCATGCTGAACAATCATCTCTAGACATATTCACTCCTTGAAATAGAATTTCCATTCTTCTTGACTATAAACACATCCAAAACCAATAGACTAAAAGCCCTAACTAATACTACTCCACCTTCCTTTTTACTGCCAACCTCTATAGCATACCCCATCAATTCCCCCTTCTCATTTTGTTGTCAATCCATCAACTTCAAAATCAACTTTAACTAACAAACAAAATCATTTTTTCCATACCAATATACCCAAATCTATTCACTCAAAATCAGCATTAACATCACAACCCATAACCACTATCCATCCCATTCATCCAAAACAGCTCCATCCAATGATCACTTGATAAAAAATGGGCTCACTCAAACTCAAATCCATCCTAAACTTTACACTAAAATTCTACTCCTCTCAAGCCCACAAACTACAAAATGACAACAAAATACCAACATAATGATGAAGCTACTTGGATTCTAATCCCACCAAGTCCATTGGAATAAAATGGGCATTTCGTGCTATTTGTAACAAACATGGTATAGTATCATGCTATAAAGAAGGACTGGTAGCTTAAGGATATAATTTAATGAAAGGAATATATTACAACATATTTGGTCCAGTGGCTAAAATGACAATCATTCGAACCTTTTTAATTGTTGCCATCAACAATAAATGGAAAATAATGCAACAAGATGTTTCTAATGAGAAACTAAATGAGAAAGTACTTATGAAATAATTGGAAGGATTCATTCATCCTCGACATTCTCATCATGTATGCCATCTTCAAAATGCCATTTACGGCTTAAACTAGTTTCCATGTGAATGGTATTCCACCTAACCAAATTCTTACATCAACATCAATTCAAAACTAGTTCTGTAGAGCCATCTCTCATAATTAGTTAGCAACTCAACACATAAAAATATCTATTTGTCTAAATCACCAATATTCTTATCACTGGCTCAGATGATAAACCAATCAAAAATATCTTGCAAATACTACAACAATAATTCAAATTGAGGATGCTTGGCTTCCCATCAGCTTCTTGGGTTTCAATTTCACTTAAACACTCTCAGGTCTATTCCTCAATCAATCAAATTATGCAGTAAACAATTTAGCAATAATTGGAATGGAGAATTGCAAGTAAGCACCGACACCGACAATATCCAAAGCTTAACAATTACATAATCTTATCATACCTTTCTCTCAACCACAAATATATCAAAAGTTGGTTGAACTACTTCGGTATCTCACCATCACAAGACTAGACATCGATTTTGAATTAAACCACATTTGTAAAGTCATGCATAATCCATCTCAACAAGACTCTGAAAATCTCAAATGCATCTTATGGTATATTCAAGGGACAATTCAGTTTGGCCCACCCATCATTGCCAATAATCTTACAATCAATGCATACTCAAGACTCAAAATGGGCATGTGACAGTTATGACAAAATCTACTATAGGATATTGCATGATTTAAGGAATATTACTCATCTCTTGGAGAGCTAAAAAATAAGCCACAGTAGCCCGCTCATCAATAGCAGACGAGTACAAATCTTTAGCCACAACAACAGTAGAAGTCAGCTGGCTCAGAAGACTCTCTTAAGAATTCATCATACACCGACAACAATTTACTATGATAGCAAATCTTCTATTGCACTGGCTAACAACTAGTATTTGATGCTCATACGAAGCATGTGGAAGTAGATTGCCACTTTGTTAGTGAATGGATCAAGAACAAGGAAATACAATTGTCCAAAATATCAACACTTGATCATCTAACAAGTATACTAACCATTTCATTACCATCAAACAAATTTCATCTCTTACAAGATAAACTGATAATCGGCGCTCCACCCATCAGATTAAAGGGGAATAATAAATCACCTTAACAATCACATCTTAACTACTTTAACCACCACCAGAACAAATTTATTCTCAATTTACCTATTAATACCCTCAATCACATCAAATTTGGTACTAAACCAAAATTACTATTATCAAGAATAAAACTTCTCTCCACCTACCTCAACTTCATCAAGCGATTGCACTCCAATTACAACTATGACAAAGCTTGAAGGTATTCTTCAATATTCTTTATAGGTTGTTTTTAAGGTCATAAGCTTGCTCTTTTGGTGTGGTCTTCTTATCACGGCTGGACTTAGTTTTGTTCAATGCTACTATATATGGGTTCTCTCTTTATCTAGCTTCCAAAAATTGCCTTTTGAAATGCTAGGAATGGCGTTCTGATGTGAGAATCACAGACCTTACATATTATGTGGTTCGACTGAGCATGAAATTATTGGCATTCTAGAGCTCAAAATTAAGCTTGTTGATATTGCTGACCCTTTCATGGTCGAATTATGCTTTTTTTGATCAAGAAGTTGTGTGCAATAATTTTTCCTATTCTCATATTTTGAGAATTTGGTTTAAGGTGAACATCGAGCAAGTCTTTTTATAGCTGTTACCATTCTTTAGTTCATGCTTTTAGCTGTGTCTTTGACAGAATCAGTCTTTGGTCGCCATTATTTAATACTGCTAGGGATTTTTAAGGTTGTAGCATCCTTGGGAATTTTGATCAAGGAAGATAAATAATATTCAACAATTAATTTTAATCACAAAAATTAAATGACTTAAATTAAAGTTAAAAATTTATCATCCAAATCACATACAAAGACACTAAAAAAAACAAATGAAGTCCACTTCACAAAAGAAAAATAGTTCAAAAATATGTATAATTTAGTGCGTAAGGCCAAGAATATATATTTAAGAAGAAAAATATTAAGGTAGTATAAGAATCAAAAAATTCTATTTGATGGTCTAGAGTATCTAATGTGCTCACCAAAAATATCACTCCCAAATGGTATAAGCTATTCCCACATCTAGCTATTCTCAGTATCTAGAATAATAAATTATCAATATGGTAAGAGTACTTTAAATTCTAGTAAATAATATAAATAGGGCTAATCAATAAAAATGAGATATGAACAAGTAGGCGACTCAAGCAGTTATTAAAGTTATGTGAGCAGCATATCTGAGCAACTATGTATAAGTAAAGTAGTAGAACGTGCGAAAATAGTAAATAAGAGTAATCATTTGTACTGTGTTACCACTAAGATGTGGGAGTTACACCAATTATCCCATTTGAAGACCCAAATCTTGATATTTAAATACTAGTATTATGAGACTTACACACACTACCTCACTAAAAGACAGATTCAATTTTTAAATACAAGTATTGAAGGACTTACACCTACTACCTTACAAAGAGATGTATATATCAGTATGTAAATACTAGTACTGTGGGACTTACACCTACTATCTCATTGAGAGACCCAAATATTAGTATCTAAATATATTAGTTCTGTGAGACTTACATCCACTACTTCATTAGGAGACCTAGATATCAATATTTAAATACTAGTAGTGTAGGGTTTACACTCTCATTATGAGACCCATATATCATTTTTTTAATATTCCTATTATGTGGCTTACACTCACTACCTTATTAGGAAACTCATATATTAGTATCTAAATACTGCTATTATAGGACTTGCACCCACCGCCTCACTAGGAGACCTCTGATATCAATATATAAATACTTGTATTGTGGACCTACACCTGCTACCTCACTGAGAGACTTGTATATCATTTTTCTAAATACTCATACTATGGGACTTACACCCCATATCTCATTGGGTGATTCATATATCAATATATAATTGCTAGCACTACACAACTTACACTTAATACCTCATTGGAAGACCCAAATATTGGTATCTAAATACTTTCACTAGTATTTATAATAGTTTTTTTCATGTACAAGTCTAAAGGCAGTATAAAATATAGTAATGAATGAATAATGCATGCTATGTATACTGGAAAATTAGAGGGAAATGAATATGAAATACTAAATTCTATACAATAAGTGTTTAGATATAGAGAACAAAGGGAGCTGTATGAATAGAAACTTTCATGTTCGGTGGCTAGTGGTAGATTCAAAGAGTCTCTGAATCGGAGTGTCATTTTTCTTGTCCCTCTAAATCCAGGAGTACCTGCAGCAGTTCAATAAAAAACCCGACCCAAAATGTTTGACACAGTTACAATAATATTATTTAAACTTGATTGGATATGAATAACTTCTTTTAATATTCTCTGTTTATTATTACGCCGGATCTCCACCTTGGTTAGTCGTTCTAACGAATGGACTATCCAATTTGATAGTTCTAAAGCAGCCCCTTTAACATTGAGAAGCTTTTTAAGTAAAATAAGTAAAGATCTTTTTTTATTAAAGTTATAATTTATTCATAGTTCATATATCTGAAATTTAATATAATTTTGAGAAATTTTTTTGAGATTTAACTTAACAAATTTCTCCTTTTAAATTAAGATGCTATTATTTAAATCTTTAAATATTCAAAATATTAATTTGTAATATTTATATGTTTTGAATTCTTTTTTTCACTTGAAGAAATTCATTCAATTGTTATTTTATCATAAATTTATTAGATTTGAACACTTTAATGATGTAGCTCATTTGAGTAGGGTCTAGATCTTTTTGATCTTCAGGCTTCTAAATCAAAATTAAATGATCTTGGGGCAAGCACAAATCTATGTTTAAAACTATTTCTAAAGGATAAATTAAAGATCTTAAGCATAAATTTGAATTTCTCAAGGGTTAATTTAGTCAGGATCATGATTTTGAGTGTAAGCAAAGGAATCTCAGATCTCTTGATCACTTAGGTTTAAGACTTCAAATCAAAATATCCCAAGCACTTTAGAGTCCAAACAACGGTACTCCATTTACGGCTGAGAATTCTATGCCATTATCCAATCCCTCAAACACTGGTGACACTACCTTCTACACCAAGGATTCATTCTCTACAGAAACCATCATGCCTTGAAATACATTAACACCAAAAAGAAACTCAATCTTTGCCACACAAATGGATTGAATACCTTCAAGACTTCACTTTCGTTCATAAACATAAACTTGACATTTAGAATAAACTTACGAATGCCCTTTCACGAGTTATGCTTGTTGTGACATCCCTAACCTTTCAAATCCTGAGATTTTATAAACTTGAGGATGCTTATTCCACGTGTTTTAGCTTTCATCTCATCTACACTGAGTCTCAAGAACAAATCCTTCCTGCCCATTTGTCATATTACTTAGTCAAAGGATACTTGTTTCAAGGACATTGTTGTGTATTCCTCGCACCTCACTTAGGATTTTCTTGATTCAAGAATTGCATTCAGGAGTGATTGCTGGTTTGCTAGTGAAAACTTAGTGAATTGGAATTTGCCCTTCCCACTCCTGAATTTACAAACAATAACACGATCTCCTAAACCATAAAATGCACTCCTTTAGAGATTATCTATGGTTACAGTATGAGAAAACCTGCTGATTTAATTGATCTTCCTCAACATACCATTTCAATGCAGTTAGTTTGGTAAGAGAGTTTTTCCTTTTATTTTGCATTTAAAAGGGAGGAAATTAATTTAAATATAAGAGTTATGCATTTACTTTTTTGGGGTTATGCTAGTTTGGTAAGAGAGTGTTCCTTTTATTTGCTCTTTTTTCCCCCATAAATTAGGCTCTAAACCCCCTTGTAAAAGGTATTGTAATGATAATATAAAATCTAAAATTTTACTTGAAATTTTCTAAGATTTGAATTATTATTTTCGTGGCGGTGTGTACAATCAGCCAGGGCCTCGAGGGGTGGACATTCTTGGGGTCTCGAAGGTGTGTACAACCGGAGGTGTGCATTACAACCCGCATAACTTTATCTTTTTTTTCTCCTACACAACCTTATCTCGTTTTGTTCCCGCACAACCTTATCTCGTTTTGCTCCCATTCTTCCGCTCCGTCGCCATTACTTCCAAACAGAAAACCATGATAACCTTTTGAGATCATTTACTAGCACGGAGTGTGAGTCATTTTTACGGCAAATTATGATAACCTTTTGAGATCATTTACTAGCACAGAGTGTGAGTCGTTTTTACGACAAACCGTGACAACTTCTAATTTGTTCCTTTGTTCTTTTGCATGACAGTTCATTTCAATATTTAGGCTGAGTTCGAGAGAAGCATGTCTGTAGCATCCCACTTCCTTTGCAAGTCGTTAGAAAATAAATTTCACAAATATAAATAAAAGGGAGAGGAAGAGAAAGTGAATGAGACTTGTATTGAAACTCAAATTTGCTTATCACAAATTGTGAGAGAACACCCCTATATATAGGACTCAATAGAGGGTTCTAGATACACAAACTATTGAGATACTTCTAGAATCACCCAAAAGAAAAAAAAATTTTTTACAAGAAGTTTCTAGACATACTTATTAAAAGAAAATTCTAGAGATTATTTTACACACTTACATGAATATTTTAGATATAAAATAAACTAGATAATTCTAAAAATTAAATTAGGTCAATTTTCAACACCCTCTCTTAAATTTGGTTTAGTAATTCCAAATCATTTTTGGATCACGGCAAAATCTTTATACTTGAGCAGCTTGGTAAAGATATATGCAAGTTGGTATTGAGATTTTACATACTCAACTTGGACCTCTTTCTTTGTGTTAGATTCTCTAATGTAATGGTAGCGCGTGTCAATATATTTGCTTCTATAATATTAACACTAGATTTTTTTCTAGCTCTATTGCAGACGTATTATCAATACACACTTTTGTTTCTTCTTCTTGTGGCGAGCTTAACTCCTTCAACAAAATTCGAAGCTATATTGCATGACAAACACATGAAGTTGCAAACACATATTCTGCTTCATATGTGGAAAGAGTTATGATTGGTTGTTTCTTTGACATCCAAGTAAAAGCAGTATTTCCCATAAACAATACAAACCCAGTAGCACTCTTTCTATCATACATGTCTCCTGCCCAATCACTGTCGCTTTGATATAGCGTAATATTCTCTTGGCAATCTTCAAGTGGATAATATTTGAACTTTCCATGTAGTGATTGATTAATCAAACACTAAAAAAAATATTTGGCCTTGTGCAAGTTAAGTAGCGTAAGCTTCCAACTAAGCTCTTATAATAAATGTGATCCACCTTTTCACCTCCATCAATCCTTGATAGCTTTATTCCATATCCCATTGGAGTGGGAACAGGATTTGAGTTGCACATTCTAAATTTCTTGAGATTCTCTTTTGCATACCCTTCTTGTGAGATAAATTTGACTGTCTTGTTGCACTACCTTTATACCGAGATACTAAGACATTAATCCAATGTCTATCATCTCAAATTCTTTTGTCATTTCTTTTTTAAACTCCATAAACATTTAGGGGTTGCTGTGAGTAAAATTTAAATCATCCTCATATAAACATATAATTTATATATCCTTATTTTGAATTTTTATATTAAGTGCATGCTCATATGGGCATTTAATAAAATTCTTTTCTTGGAAATACTTGTCTATTTGAGTGTTCCAAGCTCTTGGTGCTTGCTTTAAACCGTATAATGTTTTCTTCAACTTCAATACCTTTTCTTCATATTCTTTAACTTTGTATCTCAAGGGTTGCTCAATATAGACTTCTTCAAGAACATCAATATAGACTTCTTCAAGAACATCATTTAAGAATGCAGACTTTATATCCAATTGATGAATCTTCCATTTATTTTGAGTTGCCAAAGAAATTATTAGTTTAATTGTTTTTAGTCGAGCAACAGGAGCAAATACCTCATCATAGTCAATGCCCACTCTTTGACTGTAGCCTTTCGCCACTAATCTGGCCTTGTACCTTTCAATTTCTCAATTTGCATTTTTCTTAGCTTTATATACCCACTTCACACCAATTTCCTTTTATCCTCTAGGAAGTGAAGCAAGCTCCCATGTGTTGTTTATCTAAATCTCCTTGATTTCTTCATCCATAGCATATTTTCACTTTTCATTTTGTACATCTTGTTGAAAGTTCATAAGCTCGCAATTTTGTGACAAATAAACAAAAAAGAGTACTATCTTCTTGATTTTTAGTTACCCCATAAATTTCTTGTAGACTTTTGAAACGTGGTGTCTTCTCATTTGAGCTCTCATTTGATGGTGTTGATGGCCTTGAGTCTTTGTATGCATTTGTTGAGATCATTGAAGTAGTAGGCTCTTGCAATTCGACTTGTGGTTGGTGAATTTCCCCCTCTTTTTTGAAGTAGGCTCTTGTAATCTGCTACACTTTAGCTCCACCCTGTCGTTCTTCCTCTAAGAATGGCTCCTCTGGCGCAAGCTCTCAAAAAGATCAGATTCTGATATTGTCGATTTCACAATGTCAGGGCCTCAGCTAAGAAAAGAAAATCTTATTAGACATATTGTCTAAGTATATTTTAAGCTGTTTATTATTCATGGGTTTATTGATATCACTCACATAAGCTAAAAATAAACAAGCATATAGGAGCGACAAACATACAAAGAGATGTGACAAGTTATAAATAGAAGCATTTATAACTAAACAACAAATGAGGCAAAAGACATATCTCTAATCTAAAGCTATAGCAAGGGAAGGCATATATGTATAAGTAATAAAAGTACTGAAAGAAAAGACTCATCCTAAATATGTTGATGATCACATGAAGCATACAGATTTAAAAGAAAATAATCCAACTGTGGTACATATAAGTAAACAGTAAGAAAATTTAGCATCCTATAAGTATATAGGTAAGCATATAAAGTAAAGCTGGCTACAGTAAAAAGTAATAGTAAACAGTAAATATGTAAAAACTACCATATCATGAGGATTGGCTAATCGGGCCACAGTATATTCCCATAGCCTTTCTGGCTAGGGTAGAACAGAAATAGAAATAGAACTGAGGAGGCAGAAAACACTTGCAATGAGTTTTAATTATTTTGCTTTACTTTTGTGGATACGTTCAGAAGTGACTGAGGAGTCAAACACGTTTGCAAGACTATTTGGATTCCAAATTAATACAACACTCTTCAATGAGTAATGCTAAGTTATTCCTTATTTCTCCTTACCCTATCTATTGGGTTAAAAGTGCACAAGAATCGACCAGAAAATTGAACTCAATACAAATATTATCCTAATTATTCTATGCTTTCATTTCATGCAGCAATGTTATATTTTATGCCATGTTCAAGGTAGTGGCACAAAGTACAAGGAATGCAAAAGCAACAAGTAGATCAATAGTGAACAAGGGACTCTACTACACATTGTGATATCCGTTGTTATCTACTTAATTTGTTATAGCTATTCTATTAAGTATCTCCAATTCTTACTATCCAGTATAACTTAGAAGCACGGCCTTATGAATTAAAAGCAATTAGAACTGATCAGGTTCTAATTTAATTTAATCAATATCGCTTGCAAGTTAAGTAAGAAATCAATACATCCTATTTGATGAATTTAGACGTTCTAAATTAAGATCTGATCAAGATCTACTAAATTAGGCATTATGAATTAAACATTGCGAATTGAGTTTAATCACATAACCCAAGGGTACTTAAGGACTAAGGTTTAAGTCTAATTATGAACTAATGATTAAGAAAAATCCTATGAAGTACAATCAGGCTTAATAGAATGATTTCTAAGTTTTAATCTAAAGTTATAAGATAAAATAATCATAATTAAAGTAAAAAAAAATTCAAAACTAATAAAACTAAAGTTTCATTTATTGAATAACCCATTTATTCGATGAATGACATCTAACCTTGTATATATTCCTAATTTTAAGGAAGAGATCCTAAGGTGAAAGTGAATATCCTAAGGAAATGCTTGTCTTGATTTATGGGTTGAATGAGTAGTTTAGGAATTGATGAAAATTATTATAGGTTATCTTCATTTGCTATTTTTAATTCATTTAAGAAGGTTAAGGATGCAATTTAGCTAGGCTAGAGTGCATTAGTTTTACTTAGGAATTTTCAAGTCTTTAATGAGATTTTTATCAATTTACTTAATTATGAGGTTAAGGTGGCTAAATTGATTCCAAAACAGCTATCTTACTAATTTTAATTTTTTAATGGATATTCTAGAGGTTAAGGGCACTTAACCTAGATTTTGGGCAAAATGATCGTTTTGCCCCTACTTAAGGGTTTAAAATATTACCTTTTGGTTTAGGGTTCTAAATTGGATTTTCTTGCTGTCAAATGATTCTTTGCTGTCTATCATGAAGATAGACAATAAGTTCACTAAATTTGGACAAGAATTGAGTTATATGGGTCCAAATTAGGGATTTTGACCTATGAGAGCAATTTAGTTATTTACCTAGTGAAGTCTAAAAGTTCAGTCAGTTTATTATTGTTTACTGTCCAAGGATTTCATAGAGTCCAAGAACACTGAATTCTGATATCTATTGGTTAAGTTATGATGAATTCAAGTTTAAGGGCAAATATGTAATTTTTAGGGTTAAGAAGGGTTCAAACCTAACTTTTTTATTTGAGATCCAAATTTAGCAAACTCAGTGGCTATAGATTCCTTATATTACACTGAGTATTTTAACTAGGAGTAGACCCAAATTGGACCTCAATTGGTCAAGTTATGATCTAATTAGGATTAAAGGTAATTAAGGCAAATTATGGTTTCTAGTGGTCAAAACCTTAATTTTATTTCAGTTTACTATTAATTATATTTTTCTGATCTAAATGATATATTGGATGTCCTAATTTAGAGTCCAATTGACTAAGTTAAGGCTAAATCATCTTCTAGGTCATTAAGGAGTAATTAGGGAATGCCCTAAAAGTGATTAGTCAAACTAACATTCCAACAGCAAAATTAATACTATCAGAGCAAACTAGACACTCTCTTGATTAAAATGAAACCCATATTGGCTAGGTTTGGGTCACTAAGTACAAAGTTATGGTTAAGGGAAATTTTTAGAGTTTTGGTTCAAGTGAGGAGGTCCTAAAATATCACTATATTAAATAGGCATCATACAAGAAAATTAACACTACCATATTATTTTTCTCATTTTTTTGAGCAAAATGAGATATATATTTAATATATTTGGATTAATGAATTATAAGATATGTGGGTTTGAAGTTTCTAGAATTAAATTAAGTCAATTTATTCAAATTGAATTAATTTAATCTTTCTATTTTAACTACTTTTACATATTTAAATTAAATTATTTAATTTACTGCGGCAGGTCCCACTACAGACGGCGGCAGACGAGAGTGGCCCCAACCTTCACACGTGGCACACGCGGATTCGATGGGCAAACGAAATGAGACCCACTAGTCACGCGGCAGCACGGGATAGGCGCAGCAGAGAATTGGCGGGCCCCATGTGTCTAGTTGTCTTGACGAGGGCGGGCCCACAATGCAAATGCGCGACACGCGTCGGCCCGCTCGAACTTTGCGCAGGTTGAGTCTGACCTGACCCTTCCCGGAACTGCCTGAAGTTTCCCCGACAGCCCCTGACGGCTGAACCTAGGGCTCGAGTTTTTGTGGCCTTCCCGGCGGCGACAGGGGTCGACCCGCATGGCTACGAGTAGGCCGGAACGAGACCTACTCGAGGAGGGCCGAAGAGGTCGATGGGGTGGCTTGGTCCGCCGGAGAGGCCTAACCATAGGTGTAAGCGCTCGGTGAGAATTAGGTAATGGATTCCACTGTATACCATGCATCGATATGCTTTGATCGGATTCGATCGAACTCGATCAAAGTCTATGGATTTGCAATTATCAGTAGGGAATAACTATACGAGCAATGATTGAAAAAATTGAAGGCCAGAGAGGGAGATCGAAGAGTACCTGTGATCGACGACTGCGAAAGATTAGGGTTCGAGAGTTCGCTACGGGTCCAGATCGCGCAAAAGTGACGAGACACACGCTCTAATGAGGGCTTAAGTGCGTCAAGGCGGAGCCTGCGATGTCGAAGGGCGCCGGATTAGGCCGCGACTGCGGTGGCCTGCCGTGTGTCGCGGGCGACGCCCACGAGGTAGGAGACGAGCGGAAACCGTCTGATCTTAGATCAGACGACCCTTATTGTTTGTCTGATCCGATGAAAAGGTGCTAACGGCGGACGCGAATAGGCGGACTGCGTTATTCGCTTAAACGGCGCCGGGCTTAATTAATTAATAATTTAATTTTAATAAATTTAATCTATTATTTAAATTCAATTATTTAAACTGGTTCCCAAAAATTCTCAAATATTCACCCCTAGCTAATTGAGGGGTGAGGAACGCGACGGCGAGGTCGGATTTCGATTTCGACGAGTATTTAATTTTCCTATTTTTCGGAGTATTTAAAATATTAAAATATTCGACGAATTTTTGATGACTTCCGATTGCTACCAAAACATTACCCCTAGCTAATTTTGGGGCAACGAGTGCAATGACAAAGTCCGATTTTTGATCTGAAGTCAAAATAATTAGGTCAATTTCCAGGGTTCTTGGAATTCCCAGAATTAGAGTTTGATCCACTTAACCCCTGATTTGGACTAGTGCTTGGTGGTGAACTCCTAATGACTTAATTAGTGCACTATAAGAAGAATTATGACTTGGATTAGTCATAATTAGTTAAGGTAAGAACTTGGGGTGTTACATGAATGCTCAAGAATTTACAGATTTTAGACAGGGCGATCATCATGCTCAATGAAATTTACTATAAAACATAATGTAGTTTAATAAATATTTAGAATAGCTCACTATTCAACAACTTCAAATTCATTCATTCAAATATGAAACATTTTCAGTTCTACATGGTATTTCATTTCAAACAAAGAGGTATTACATTCACAGCATTTTTAGACTCACTACATCTTTTTTACCATACCCTCCCCAAAACAGGGGTTAGGCTGCCATTACAATAAAAGCAACAAGAAAGCTACAAAAACAATTAATGATCACATACATTGCTCTTACAAAAAATAAGAATAAAGGACTAAGTCAAGAATATGACACGTAAGAACAGCTGTAAGCATTCTCTCCATCTTTTTTCAATCTTCAGCCTTGATCTTCTCCCTTGTTCTATGTGCTTCCTCTTCCTTCAGATGCAGCCTCCTTTTGAACATATTCTTCTCAGATTAGGGTTCCCTATTTGAGTGGTGTTTTCCAACTGAATTTCAGAACCCCCTTAAGTCTTTTCTCTTGCTTTTTATAATGTCACCTCCAGCCATCCTCTTTCAATTCTTCCATTAAGTTACTTGAAAGTTGAACTTATTAACTCATCTTTGCCATGATTACCTCTCTATTCCTCATTGAAAACTAATGAATTAACTTTTGTATTTAATTTTAGTGTTGGAAGCTGGAGAAATTTATTGTCGGGATCTTTTCAAATTCATGTTTAAAAAAGGTTTCAAGGCAAATATTTCGGCGAGCCGTGGCGGATGAGCCTCGAGTAGCACGCGCTGTGGTGCCTTGATGTCAAACAATTGAGCGTGCAGCGCGCTAGGTCGCCTTGGAGTTGAGTAGTCGTGCGTTGTGACACCTCTCTTAATTCCTTCCCTGGCATTATGGAGCACTGCGGCGGGTTCACTGCGAAAAGCAGCACGCTGTGACGCGCTGTGGTGAGTTCCTTGCAAACTGCAGCTCGCTGTAGCACGCCATTGAACCCTTCTTCATTGAAATTCTTTTTTTTGTGGTTTTAATTATTTTTAAGCTGAAATAACATAAAAATAAACTAAAATAACAACTAAATTTACTAAAAATTCATATTGTACATAAGAAAATAACTATAATTATGGGGCTCATCACACCCTCACACTTAAATTGTTGCTCGTCTTCGAGTAAGTAATCAAAATAGCATTTTATAGTAATTGAAATCAATGATTGAGAATTACATTAGATTATTCTGATTTGATAGTTTAAGATTAATTCTGTAAAATTAAGTCATTGGTTCTTTTGTTGTTAATGCTAAATAAAAATTTAATCAAGTGTTTTTTGATTTTTTTAGTTAGACTCACTTTTAGCTAATCTCAATTACTCTTTATTAATTTCATGATTACTACAAATATAGTTTGAGAGAATCTTAGCTATATTCCAGAGATTGGTTCAGTGGTCATTCTAAGGATTTTTATGTGCCATATGTGCTCCTCATTATGAGATGTAATGCTTCTCATTTATTTTTTGTGAGATATATTTTTCTTCATTTCATAATACTCATTAATTTATTTGTTTTTTTAATATGTCAAATTTAACACATGCGTTACATCCATGAAGTCCTACGAAAGCCTTGCACATTCCAAATTTAATCACTAGTTCCATTTCTCTATTTGCAATCTTTACTCCTCCATACTTAGATTATTTCATCATTTTAATTAAGTCATGATTTTGTGTTAGTTAGTTTATCAAGTTAATCTAAAAAGCCTTATTTTGTTTGGTTAAAATTTTTATTTAGATAGTTTTTACTAATCCAAAATATT
Organism: Gastrodia elata; assembly: GCA_016760335.1. Classification (NCBI taxonomy): domain Eukaryota; kingdom Viridiplantae; phylum Streptophyta; class Magnoliopsida; order Asparagales; family Orchidaceae; genus Gastrodia; species Gastrodia elata. Next base: position 16,641,463 of record CM028686.1, on the reverse strand, counting down.
TGATGCATAGTATTAGAATTTGGTTTTCAAATCAGAGTTACATGAAAAAGACTAAAATATAAAATAACAAAAACAAAATTACAAAACTAATTACTGAATTAAAAATAATTTACTAGGAGTAGTAAGAAGTGAAACAACCTAGTAGGATAATGACTAACTATCATTACCGTAATCATGCTCGAGATTCTTCATGCTCTATTATTGACACACACAGATACTATTTAATACTTAAAACAAACAAGAAACAAAAGCATAAAATTATTTATTGGGTTGCCTCCCAACTAGCGATTAGTTTAATAATATTATCAGCCCGAACAATAAGAGTTTATATCCTTTTAAAAATTTTTTCCAAATTTTTATTAAGGCTTTGGGATGTGCACGAACTTGTTTAATAATATAATCATTATGGATATCAGTTATACTATATTTTCTCTTTCTAACCTAGCCTATATCATCTAACTTACAATAAGTCTTATTTTTTCTCTTCTTTTCATTCTTCCCATGTCTTGCTTTATATTTCACTCAACTCATTAAACTTATCATTATCCTCATTCTTAATTTTATTTTGTAAAAAAGTGTATAATTCAATTTTCTTAAGAGTACAGTCCAAGCATTTCTCCACAAATTTAATTTACACACAATCATCATTAATATTACTATGGGGCTATGATTTTGGAGATGTTACAAATGGTTTTGACACCTTCACTATTTTGAATCAATTTATCTTGTTCATCCTTGAATAATGTTTAACATATTGTTAAACATTGAGGTAGATTCATTTGAGGTGGTAGGAGACATAAGTTTCAGGTTGCATTAATCAACTTTTTCTGTTTGAAAATCTTGTTGCATTTCTGAATGATCTAATTTAAATTGATACTCTAACTCTTTCTCTTGTCATTGTTTGTTTGAGTTAAAGTTTCCTCCTTACACATCGACACTTCTTGAGCTTGTTCTATTATATGCTCATTTTCAACTTCTTGAGCAGTGACAGACTGAAAATACACGTCTGCGCTTACACGCAAGTGCACGTGGACTAAAGTAATATGGGATGGTGAAATCCCGAGAATTATCATCCTCTGGGAACGGTGTTTTGTCTCGTTACTAGAGTGTACTTAGGTTCACTAATGTTTAAATATAAATAATGGTTTTGGTTTTGGTCCTAAATTACTGTAATCAAATATTCTTGTTTTGAGAATACTTTTAGATGAAAATAGGGAGGGTTGGATTTTGGCATGCAATTCAATAAAGTTTACGTGCTAGTACTCTTCATTTAAATGTCATGTCAAGTGAATTTGATAGATTTTATTATTTAACAATCAAAATACTTAGTCTTCTCTAGGGAGTCTCCCAAATATCCTAAGTCTTATCTAGTGCTCAGAAATGAACATCTGTAGCGTTCTCTTTGAGCTCTTAGACATTCATAAGATCTTTATTTAACGAATTCATTTATTGCGTCTAAGTTATGAAATCTTAAATTGGTTTGAGCATCTCATGAACATGATTTCATCAATGGCTCTTATGCGTCAATCTTAAGTTTAGCTAAGGAATTTAGCTGCTAGGCTACATGGGTTTATGTCACATCACCCAATAGTGCTTAGCGCTCCAAGACCTCGCATAAACCTAAAATGAGCTATGGAGCTCTATTGATGATTATCGGTTCTCATACATCATCCTCTTGATTTAGCCAAGGTTAAGTACTACGAAGCTCAATATAGCTTGTCACTTAGCCCTAGGCTTAACATGCACTATTAACCTTGCATAAATCAAGCAAGAGCTATGGAGCTCAGAGATTTGTATATTACTTCCATGACTTAATTGATCAGCTTAAGTCTAAGGTTATGCACCGAGCATTTTCGTGCAGTGAATATTGTCACGGGCATTCACGTCGTCAACTATCTAATGTGCATCTTCTTATATCTAAACTATTTATTGAGTTCAATGGGATTTTTCATTAAAATGATTTACACAGATTTTACAAAACAATTATGTTTTCCAAATTCATCATTCACATACATGCAATGAAAGTAAACTAAATGACATTCATTTAATGAAGAAGAGTACATAACATTTCAGTCCTTACGTTCTTACATGCTTAACACCCAACCCTCCCCAATGAGGGATTTGACTGCCATTGAAATATGAAAACAAGATTAGATATAAGAAATGATAAGCCTTTGCATAGTTTTTATAGGAAAAGTAAAGAAGTAAAGGAATGGTACAATACTAGGGAACAACTTTTGCGTTCACCTGGCTCTTTCTCTTCCTTGAATCTTCATTCCTCTCCTGCTCTCTGTGCTCTTATTCCTTCAAGTTGTAGCCTTCTTCTTCCTTGGGAAAGGTCTCTCCTCATCTTTAGATCTACAGCAGTTTCTAGGATAAAGGACTCTTGAGTTGATAGAATTATGGAACCCTTGTTCAGCCTTAAGTCTTAGCTTTTATAATCTTTGAAAATCTCCCCAGCATTTGTGCAGCCAAGCCAGCCTTTCCCTCTTCTTGAGAATTGAATTGAAATTAAGGTTTATTACTTTATTCTATTGAAAAATGAGGAGATTTAATTGATTTGCCATTAATTCTTGCTATGGGAAAGGAAAAAATAATGTCTCTTGGCCTTCCCAAAGCTATTTCAATTCTTTTTCTGGAAAAAAATGCGGTGGGTCCTACGGCGCGCTATAGCGCCCTGTAGCTCAAGAATTTTTGTTTGATATATGCCGTGGCGTGCTGTAGCGCCAAACTCCACTGCGGTGTGTTGTAGCTCCAGAATCCGCAGCAGCGCGCTGTAGCACTGGGCTCAGGATTTGAGCAAGTCTCTAAGCATGCTATATTGTAGCGTCTAGCTTTTTGTTTTGGACCCGCTGCAGTGCGATATATCGTTGACCATTCTGTTGATTGAGCGTTGCGACGCGGCGTAGCACCGAACTTTTTGTTGATTTAGTGCTGCGGCGCGCTATAGCGCCGAGCTCTTTGTTTTAGATTCGCAGCAGCGCGCTATAGTGTTGGGCTCTCTGTTGAGGGGCGCTGTGGCGCGCTATAGCTCAGGCTTCTCTAGTTTGTTCTGCCACAGCGCGCTGGGGTGCGCTGTCGTGCCCATTCTAGTTCGGGTTTCAGATTTCTTCTGTAAACTTGATTTTAGCTCTTTTGTCCTGTGATGTCGCAAAAACACATATCAAGGTACACTAATCTTAAAAAAATTATTACTTTTGGTACTAAATAAACTACAATTCTTAGGATCATCAAGTAGGATTAACTAGTTGTTGCAATATAAATTCTAATTGAGCCTCAATTCTCTTACATAGATGCTCTTGATCTTCCAGATTCAGCTCGTGCCTAATCAAGGTTGGCAAAGTTTCTTGCATATAGTTGTTCACATACCCATTAAACTCTTCCATCAATTTTTCTAAGTATGGTTGCTCATTTATCCAATTTATGTTATTAATGTTCATGTCAGGGTAAGTGTAATAGTGTTGGAAGTAGTGATCATACCCAATATTGTTAACGGGCTTTGTTCTCGAAGGGGCAAAAGGGTTATTTGTATTAGAATTAGAACTTGAATGTGCTCCCCCGCACCATCTACACCAATTTGAATTAATATTGTGCATGACCATGAAAGTTGTATACTCCATATACAAGTAAATAAATAAAAAAAATAAAAATTAAAATTAAAAATAACAAAAAAAATAAAGTAACAAGTTAAAATAATAAATATATTAACAAATGCTTAATGCATTATTTACTAAGAGATTATCTTTAATACAATACAACCTTTCCCCGGCAACGGCGCCGAAAACTTGACAGACTTAAATTACGTAGTCTGCACTCGCACATAAGTATACGTGGTCTGAAATAATATGAGAACTGTTTGTGGATTGTTACTAAAGCATATCTATTTTTAATAATGTTTAAGTAGTTAACATTTGGAGGTTTTGATCCTAATGATTAAACAATTTTATATTAAAATGGTTTTGTAATTAAGTGAGGAAAATTTGGGAGAGTTAGAATTCAAACATATAGTTCATTATATATGTGTGTATAAATGCTCTCTTTTTAATGTCATGTCATATTTAGTTGTCTTACTTTTAATTCTATTATCAAGAGATCTAGCCTTGCCAATTGGAAATTGAATTTTCTAAGATCTTACCCAGTGTTTTAGATGAACACACTTGGGTTTAATCTCAGCACATAGATATCTTCGTGATCCTTTTTTGAGTAAAATTTATCCTTACGTCTAAGCGATAAAATTCTTATTTTATTTTTATGATCACATAATCTTGATTGTATCAATGGCTCACACGTTTCAACTCTCAATTTAGCTAAGCTAATGAGCTGCGAAGCTAAATGAGCTTATGCTACTTCGCTCATAGCTCTCTATCATCTCACATAAATCAAGAGTGAGCAATGGAGCTATAGAGATGGGTCTCATCTCATATTTATCAATTCAATACCTTAACTTGGAGTTAGCAATGGCCTACGTGAACTATGTCACCTCGTCCACTACCTAACATGCCTCATCCAAGTGCTATGGACTGAGCTATGGAGCTCAGAGACTCTCTCATAATTTTCTCATGGCTCAAGTGATCAAGCCTTTGTCTAGAAGTTGTGCACAAGCTGTTTCACTTAGCAAATGATGTCACATTCATTTGCGGCGTGAACGCTCAAGAATGAACAGATTTTAGACAGAGCATTCATCAAGCTCAATGAGGTTTTCTATAAAAATAATGTAGTTTATCAAATATTCAGAATAGCTTATCGCTCAACAATTTCAATTTCATTCATTCAAATATGAAATGTTTTCAGCTCTACATGATATTTCATTTCAAACAAAGAGGTATTACATGCACAATATTTTTAGACTCAATACATATTATTCACCATAACCTCCCCAAAATAGGGGTTAGATTGTCATTATAATGAAAGCAACAAGAAAGCTACAAGAGATAATGAGCACATACATTGCTCTAACAAAAGACAAGAATAAGAATAAATGATTAAGTCAAGTATACGATACGTAGAAATAGTTATAAGCGTTCTCTATATCTTTTTCTATCTTCAGCCTTGGTCACTCCCTTGTTCTCCATGCTTCCTCTTCCTTAAGATGCAACTTCCTTTTGAACCATTTATTAAGGTTCCCCCTTTGAGTGGTATTTTCCAACTAAATTTCAAAATCCCCTTTAAGTCTTTTTTTTTTTTTGCTTTTTATAATGTATCCTCCAACCAAGCTCTTTCAATTCTGCCATCAACTCTTACTTGAAAGTTGAACTTATTAACTCCTCTTTCCCTTGATTACCCCTCTATTCCTCATTGAAAATTGAGGAATTAACTTTTGCATTTAATTTTGGTGTTAGAAGCTAGAGTAATTTAGTGCCTGGGTCCTTTCAAATTCTATTTGAAACAAGTTTCAAGGCAGAAATTTTGGCGCGCGCCACCGCGCGTCGTGGCAGATGAGCCTCGAGCAGTCGCACGCTGGGACGCCTTGGTGTCGAGCAATTGCGCGCAGTTGCAAGCTATGGCGTCTTGGTGCCGAGTAGACGGGCACTGCGGCGCCTTCCTTAATTCCTTCCCTGGCACTATGGCGCGCTGCGGCGGGTTCCTTGCGAAATGCAGCGCTATAGTGCGCCGTGGCGCCCTTCTTCATTGAAATTCTTTTTTGCTGTAGATTTAATTATTTTTAAACTAAAATAACATAAAAACAAACTAAAAGAATAACTAAACCTAGTAAAAACTCAAATTCTACATAAGAAAATGACTATAATTATGGGGCTCATCACTAACCTCAGTAGCAAAGTACCATTTATTTCTTGGTATTTAATTTTATCTTTACATGCTAACATTAGTGTTGCATCTTCTTCTTTATTCCTATATTCAATGAGCTTAGCTTTCTCTTCCACTTTCTTTGGGCTTTTACACTCATAAGCATAGTGACCAAATTTATTGCAATTATAACATTTGATATGAGATTTATCATACCTTGTTAATGCATTGCCTTTACCACGACCTCTTGTTGCTTGCCACCCTTCTTTCTTATCTATATTATTGAAGCTGTTGAAGTGGTTGTTGTAGCTACCTCTTCCTCATTCTTGTCAACGACTTCTACCACAACCTCTTCCTCTTTGGCTTCAGTTGTCGTCAATTTTTTCTTCTTTTAAATTGAGTTGTTGTAGTTTCTTTATTGTCTCCTTTTGCATCTTCTTCCTTTTTAATTTTTCTTCATATGCTTGTAAGAAACCCATTAAATATTCCACGCTCATAGTTTCCAAATCTTTGGTCTCTTCAATTGTAGTAGCGATAACTTCAAAATTTGAATTTAAATTGCGGAGTGTCTTTTCAATGACTTTTTTGTCATTAATATTTTTCCCATTTCTTCTTAATTGATTAACAATGGCTAACACTCTAGAAAAGTATTCCGAAATTAATTCGGATTCTTTCATAAATGAGAGTTCAAACTCACCTCTTAGAGTTTGAAGATGAATCCTCTTAACTTGATTGGCTCCGTTGTTGCAAAGTTAGAGTTTATCCCATGCTTCTTTGGCCGTATTAGCCCTTGAAATCTTCTCAAATCAATCTCTATCCACTGCTTGAAAGATTAGATAGAGAGCTTTCTTGTCCCTCTTTAAGACTTCTCTTTGGGCTTGTTATGAAGCTACATCTTATTGATCATTGAGGCATTTCTCGACGATCTCCCACACATCTTGCGCGCCAAGTAGAGCCTTCATCTTGATACTCTAATTGTCGTAGTTGCTCTTGGTGAGCATCGACATTTAAAATGGAACCATTCCTCCATTCGTCATGGCCATCGCTCTGATACCACTTTCTTAGAAAATTAATTTCGCAAATATAAACAAGAGGGAGAGGGAGAAAAAGAGAAAGTGAACGAGATTTGTATTGAAACTAAAATCTTGCTTATTATAAATGATGAGAGAACCCCTTATATGTAGGATTTAATAGAGGTTTCTAGATATATGAATTATTGAGATACTTCAAAAATCACCCAAAAGAAAAAAAAAATTCTTACAAGAAATTTATAAATATACTTAATGAGAGAAAATTCTAAAGATTCTCTTACACACTTGCAAGAACATTCTAGATATAAAATAAACTCTAGATAATTCTAAAAACTAAATAAAGTTTAATTTTCAACATAAACATCATAATTGTTAATTGTTAATCCATTAACATAAAGTTAAAAGGATGGATTATTGAAATGGTAATAATTCCCCATTCTCCTTTATATTATGCAATTTTTAGTCGGATTCAGGTTTCACCATTAATTTAACAGGCTCAAGTTTGAGTCCCCTTTAATTCACACTTATTAATGAGTAATATCATAGCTGATGATTCAATTGAGTTCTAATTATTCTGTGGTTTTTTTTCTCATTTGTCCTAATTCCTTTTACCACTGTTTAAAAAGGTTAGAAACTTAATGACTCCAATGACAGTCTATGGTTGCATGTGCTCTTAATGTGCTATGCTATTCTCAACTGTGTTAGATGTTAAGTCTCTTATTATGAAGTTGGAAAGCATTAACGTAAACAACATGCATATAAAGAATGGGAAGTTTGCCCACTGAAAATATTTTAGCTTTGGGGGCGCTGCTCTCAAACCCTCTCAAGGGTTGTGCCCCCTTGATCCCCATGAGGGCGTGTTGCCACCCCCTGCGCCCTAGTACGTGCTAAATCCAAACTATAGTTGAGTATTATGCTTGCTTAAAAGTTCAAGTTTTTAATGGTAGTTGACGAACGATGAATGAAGCTTGCTTATAAGTTCAAGTATTTGGCCTGAAATTGGTTTTCATCATTGATATATATTTAGCTCAACTTTAAATTTTCTATTGCTTCACTCTCTCTTTCAAACTAGTTGCAGCAGTTTATAAAACAGTGCTGTGAAAAATATGCCCTAACTGCATAAATTGCAACCGAGCCTTCTGCAAAAAAGTTGCCTCAAATACATTTACTAGCAATTTACACTATTGATTGTATATGAAAACCAGGGAGTGCTGATGGATGGGCAACAGATAGTAGTGAAGAGGCTTTCCAAAACTTCTGTGCCAGGCCTTCTGGATTTGAGGAATGAAGCAGCTTTAGTTGCCCAACTTCAGCACAAAAATCTTGTGAAATTGTTGGGATGCTGCATGCAAGAGAATGACATGTTGCTTGTTTATGAATACCTTCCAAATGCAAGCCTTGAGAAGCATTTATGTGGTGAGCTGGGATTGCCTTCACTATTTCTTTCTCATTTTATGAAGAAAAATTTATTCCTTCACTAATAATCTTATTCAATTTTAGCAGATCCTGCCCGACAAGCTAGGTTAGACTGGAAGAGCAGGCATGCTATCATTGAAGGGATTGCTCGAGGACTCGATTATCTGCATAATCATTCACGGATAAGAATCATCCATAGAGACCTCAAGGCAAGCAACATCTTGCTAGACAGCAATATGAACCCGAAGATTTCGAATTTTGGCATGGCAAAGCTTGCTACTATTAATGAAAACCAATGGAGTACAAAGCAAGTTTCTGGAGCATTGTAAGTTTATATAAATAGAGCATTTCATCGTAATTCTGTTGAGGATTAACCCACTTCAACCCATTAATTTTGAGCGAGGTGGTGTGAGCCCTACTAGACTAGCTTTTTTAACCCAACTGAGGCCAGTCCAACCTGCTTGGCTCATAAAAAACAGTGGGTTGAACTTGAGCTACATCTCAGAAACTTTGAAATTAGTAATCATAAGAATATATAAAGTTTTGAAGCATGCAAATAATAACCAATGTTTGCACGAATCATATCACATTTAATGTTTGTTTAATCTCCGGTTTGACACAGCGGGTACATGGCGCCAGAGTACACGGTAAGAGGGCTGTTTTCTACAAAATCAGACGTCTTTAGCTTTGGAATGGTGGTTTTAGAGATTATAACAGGAAGGAGAAATGGTGGTTTTATACAGTTGGAAAGGCATTGAACCTTCAAACATATGTAAGAAACACGTGTTGTCCATGTCACGGTTATGATTTCCTTTAACTTTAGCATATTTTAACTGAAACACAGATCAATATTTTTGTTAAGTTAGTCAAAATTTTAGGAACAGTTTGAGGTGAACTTTTGAGGTATTAGACAAAAAAGTTTTGAAAGTCTGTCCACCAAAATAACATGGAGTATGGCATTTCTGACCGTTTGTTTTGTTTTTTTCATGAAGGTTTGGCAGCATTGGAACAATGAAAGTGCAGCAGAAGTAATAGATAAAAGCCTTGGTGGTCAGTACGAGCTGGAGGCTGTGTTAAGGTGCATAAACATAGGGCTTCTCTGCATTCAGACAGAACCAATAGATAGGCCAAACATAGCTTCAGTAGTGCTCATGTTGAGCGCTACAAGTGAAGCACTTCCGGCTCCGTCCCTTCCGGCGTATTTTTCTTGGGAGAATTCGACGAACATGTTAGCTGAACCATCTGGTTATTTGGGCGGATCAAACGATGATCTGCATTTAAGAGAACAGGCAGCAGCTGGCAACGGTTATTTGAGAAATGTGTCAATATAATGTAAAACAAGTCAGCTGGGCTTGGAATTTCATATCAGTGTCTCTTCGGTTTTCAAATCAATAATTCAGTTGATATAAACAAGAAAGATGGAGTCAGATCTTTATTTTATATAAATTAGAAGTAAGAGTGTTTCCTTTTTGTTAAATGCTTAAAAGCAAGTATTTGTGTCATTTAGCTTGAATTAATTGTTCAGAATTGTTTTGTTAATGCACATCACTTGATTGGCTGGTTTTAATGCACATAACTTGATTGGGAAGAGATACTCGAGCATTACATTTCACGCAGTTTCTCAATGAAATTCCCTTTCTTTTGTATTAAGCACAGGGCCAGAACTGCTTAAACTTCACGTAGTTTAGCGGGCTACTGGCAAAAAAATAAAAAACTGATAAAAAGGTGTTTGTTGAAGGGAAGCTTTTCCCATATATAGAACTTATAAATCACATAATTTTAAGCTGTTTGCTGAAGTGCCCTATGTTTTTCTTAAAAATTCTTAAATTTGTCAAAACATAAAATATTATTGGTGCAATTCATTTACATGTTGTGTCATCTCCGCCCTTTTAATATTTAAGAGAATTTGAGTAAAAAGAAAGAGTTATAGAAATTTTCTTAAGAATACTCGGAGGGCTTTTAGGCTGTCTCTAATCTTGAATCGCCCTTTGGCTGACTCAAGTTAGTTTGAGATTGTTTTTCTCTATTTTTCTTTTGTTTTATGGTTCAGTGCATTGTCTTTTGATTGCTTTATATAGTATTGTTTGTTAGCTCTTAAGGTGTGGTGTAGTTTGTCTGATGTGCTTCTTTGTTAGCTTAAGTTAATTTTTTGCGCAGCAACGAGAAAACGTCCATTCACGTTTCCATCTTTCATGAAGGTAGTTGCTTGTACTTCTTTCTCTTTTTTCAGAGAGATATTGGGGTGGTGTTCAATCATAAATAAAGAACTAAACTGCAAATACCATCTAACTACATCAGAGAATGAGCGGCTCAATTTTGATGCATTTTTAATCGCTGCACTTTTTGGATCGAAGCTCAAACATAGACCTATAATCTGGTGGGGGCTAGCTTTTCTTTTGCTTAGTAAGAAAATAAAGAAAATTAGGGGGACTTTTTAGCTTTAGATCGATTAGAACAAAGATTCTGAAATCCTCTGTTATTTGAGTTACAGAATCGGCTCTTTGATGACAATAACCCTGTTAAATTTCGAATAGGATATTTTCAGTTAGACTAGCTAGCTAGCTGTGATGATAGGAGCTGAAGGCTCTTCTGTGTACCTATTGTCTGTCAGGGCTTAGGTCTTAAGTTGCTGGCTAAAGGATAATGGTGACTTAGCCCAAACTTCGCACAACCTCTTGAATAGAGGTGCATCCGGATCAACTCCACTACACTCTATCTATTCGACTAACATCGCTAGATTCCAAGAAGTACCTATTGAAGTACTTTTATTTGACAGTCAATTCAAAAAAATCAAAGTACACGTATAGGAATGCAAAAGGGGCTCGCGAGAATTTAATACAAAGTAGGTTATGTCAGCGTACAACTATTATTAGGTTGTCTTTGATTATGAATAACAATTGAATCAATACTTAGTAGTATGCCTAGCTAGAATACCTGAGAGCTTGCGCTGCGTCCCTCTTTGGAACTAGCTAGCGATGAGATCACTCACTTCATTCCTGTAGGTTACCCATCCTAATTGAAACACACCACCTACACCTTTTCTGTTTAAGAGCTAAAAAGAGTCATATGAACAAATAGAGATCTTAATCATGAAATTTGGATAAGAATTAAGCCTAATATCCACTAATCAATTTTTAAAGTAATTAGGGTTTAATTAAGAATTCTAATTATAAAAAGCCAAATATCATTGCTAGTTAATTCCTTATACTTTTCTGATCAAAATGGTATATAAGATCACTAGATTTGGATTCGAATTGATCAAAATATTTCATTATATTAAATAGAATTTTTCTAAATCACAAACCATAGGAAATTGAATTTTAGATGAATTCAACAGAATGAAAATAATTACAATAATTTGGTTTTTTAGAAAACCCGCTTCCAAATCATGCGGGTCGGGGTCTGACGCGGCCCGCTAATGTTTGCCTTCTTCGCGGAAGAATCCCCGACTCTGGGACTCTAGGTTTTATTTAAGAGTCGAATTCAAGACATTCACACCATCTCTCAGCCTAATTTCAATTGCCACTCGAGCCTTGCGCCAAGGCTCGCCGATTGCACCCTAGAGCCCCTTGCGAGAAGGCCAGAGACATCGGGACCTTACTCACCCTCATCGGTCTTCTGGGTTTACTGTAGAGAGACAAGTCACCCCACAGAGACGATACTATCGCTCGGATCCAATCCCTACACAATCAGGGTTCGAAGATGGAGCGACAGAGACAGATCTATCCTAATGATCGGCTAGATCGACCGGTCCATACCTGTGACCAGGCACTGTAGTGCACTGTCACAGGTATGGTGACTCTCAATTGATATGATAAGACTGAACTAAATTGATCAAGTTGATCGATAGCCACAGATCCAAAATCACACCCCCTAGCAATCACTTGCCTCAAATTGACAAACTACTTGGGAAGCAGACGAACACCCACTGGCTGGCACACCAGGTTACTCTACTATTTGGCCTATTGCTAAGCCGAATTAGGCTCTAATCTAATCGACATTCAATACCTAAACATTCACGCAACAAAAAAAGAAGGAAATGGCAATAGAGTAAATTCAAGAGAGATAAACTAGCACAGGTAAGGGACGATACCTTAACGGTGAAGAAGACAAATGAGCTGCTTGCTGACGAAGGAAAATCAGAGACTGGGGGTAGGCCTTAGGCTTCTTTAGGATCCTAGCTGGAAATTGGGGACCTGAACATCAGGTCGCACCCAATGAATGCTGAGAAGAACACTTGGAAACTACAGGAGATTTACTGAAAATGAATAGATGAGTGCAGCAGAAGGAGCAATAGTTAATGTGGTGCCCCGCCACGGGCGCTTGCGCAAATAAAGTATAATTTAGCGATGGGGCAGATAATCACTCAAAGATAACCCTAAATAAGTGTTAACAAGGTAAGTCCCAGCTAAGAGACCACTCAATTTGTCCACACTAGTCATACTGAAATATCTAACTAACTAAATACTTAGATTTATAATTGTGCCCTGAATAATCGTGTAATGATAATAATAATTCGGAGTACAAAATAAGTAAGTGTAACAATTAATATAGAAGGGAATACATCCATACATCACATTCCAATAATATAAAAGGAAACATTAGGATTAATACATCTCAGATAATATAGTATTGAAATAAAAAATATAAAATACAAAAATTTAATTATTATAAACTAGATTTTATTGAATATAAAGAGAATGAAAAGCTAAAAATCACTCTCTTCCAAATAAAAGAACAACTAAAACTAAGCAGTTGCAAAAAGATCAACCTCTTGCTTTTGCTCCTTATCTAGTGTTAGATCCTCGAATAATTCAAGATCTGATATGTTAGTTTTTACATGCCAAGGTCCTGGCCAAGAAAAAAAAATTTTGTGTTAGACAAAATTGTCTAAGTATATTTTAGGTTGATAAATTATTACTAAGATTTTAGAGATCAAAAATCATCCAAAGCTATAAAGGAGCAACAAAGCGATCAACTTGAACAAAAAAAAGTAATAAAAACACATTTAAAACTTTAAGCAAAATGAGGTAAGTAAAATATACCTCAAAATCCAATAACTTAAGAAGGCTTGAGCATTTATATAAACTAATACAATACAAAGGAAATTCCTAAGCAAATATGATCAATTAAATATGCTAGTTATACTGATGAAATTACAGAATATGGAAAACAAAATTGAAAAACTAGCACCATAATATGCTTATATATGTAAAGCCAAAAAATCTGCTGAAAAATATATAAATACAAAAAATGCTGAAAAGTAACTGTAATCTGAGCTGTACTGAACTGTAAACAAACTATACTAAAATTTATCATATTTTAATTGGATGTGTGCCTAGATTAGCCTACCATAACAGTAACTGTAATGCCCTGCCCCACCACTATGTGTAATAAAATATTATTAGCGATGGAATGGGTCATTACTTGAAAGAAGTAACATATTATGACTTATTATCAATCCATCATGAAAGATGAATTAATAAGAGTCCCAATGGATTACTCCTTTCCAATACTGAAAATAATTGTTGGGGACTAATCCTTAAGAAAAGTGAATAATCATTATGTTAAGTATTAGTTAAGGTTACTCATACACATTGGCTTTAAGATGATTAAGGATAATTAGCCATAGTGTATGAATAAGCTTTATATGTGTAAACTGATCACATCACAATATTAAGTATAATTGAAAATATAAATTGAGTGCAAGAGTTTAAATAGCCATCCATTCATCCATCACATGAACTAAATAAATATTCATCTTAGAAAAAAAAAAAAAAAATGTATTTAGAGTTAAACATTACAAACTAGTATTTAATGTTCAAAATAAAGGCAAGTCTGTTATCTCACTTATAAAAGAGAGAACTAAAATAAAACTGCAATGGATATTACTGCTTTCCCTCCTCTTGGATCTCTTCAGCCACATCCATTGTTGGCTCCTCAAACTACTCAAAACATGACATTGTCAGTTTCACAATGCCAGGGACCCAGCAAAAAAAAAAAATGTGTTAAACGATAAGTCTAAGTATATTTTAGGCTACAAATAATATTTCTTAAATTTAAAGGATATTACTTAACTTAATAGTAGAAAAAAAAACATACTACAAAAAGCAATAACTATAAAACTAGATATTGAAACTGAAAGCAAATAATACTGAAACAAATCAAATGCAATGGAAGTAAATATACTGAAAATAAAATTGTAAACTAAATGAAGTATCAAAATTGAATTATTTCACATGTCACTGTATGTGCATCTAAATATGTCACGGATTATGCCACAGATATGTATAACTTTTGATGCCACAATGCATCCCAAAATCCTAAGAAACCTTAATGATGCTTTCTACATCCCTTAGTTCCTACTCAACATTTGATGCATGCTGCATCCCATTGTTCTCAAATGATCTTGATGCATTATGCTTATGCAAATCATACTATGTCACAAACTTGATAAAATAATGATAAAAATGATTAAATCCATAGAACATAGATCACATCCTTTTTTGTTGTCTAACTAATTTACCTATTTTCTTAACATGTTTCATGATCAAATGCCATAAGATTCATAATTCTAGCCATGAGAATTTTATAACTTAGGTTCTTTAACCACTAAAATCTATAAGTGTACTGAAAATACCAACCTACATTATCACATGTTATGAGCACATATACATGATTAGTATGTCTTAAGAAAGGTATTATTAGACACTTAGGTTACTTAATTGCACTTATCCCCGTACACAGGGATAGGAGACATACATCTTTTAATAGTTTATTCTCCCAAACTAAGTAGTCCAAATCCTTACTTGTGGCATACATTTGGATTGAGATATTTATCCCAAACTAAACTATTCTTATCTAACTACCAAAGATAAAACAAAAACTATATAGTTCTATATAGGACAAATCAACCAATCCCATATCCTACTGAATCAAGCTAGTTCTATGAATCTACAAATTTGATATTATAATACTAATATTATCATCACTATAGTTCTTAATTGACTAATTTAGTAAACAAGGAATTTTCTAGCAATAAAATCCCTTCTTCATTATAGTAGGTCTTAATTTGAGAACTCTAAGGATGTGACATTTAAGTTATTCAAATTGGATGAACTACCATGACTATATAAGTTCAATCTATATTTCAATAGGCTATTTCTACCACAAAACATAAGATCAATTCTTAAGTTTAATATGGTGTATCTAAGATTCTACCTCAACATGCTACAAAATAGGGTAACTACCTCAAGAAATTCACTTAACTATGTGTTTACTATTATCTTGATTACCTCTTTACCTTTAAGATACTTCTAAGGTCGTAGACTATTCTATATTGTGAATTACAAGTTAAGATAGAAATCAAGATAAATCTTAGGTAAGATTACATGCTAATTTATAATCTCAAGTTGAAGTTAAGGACAAATCAAAGATGTAATCAACCCGGTTGAATTTCTAAGAATCATATGCAAATTCATAAAATAAATCGTTAAACTTAGAATTTGGTTGTTTGATAAATCAATTAGCTTTTTATTAATTAGGGATCATATCATGCAAACTATCTTATTTAGGAGAAAATCAATAAGTTTTAAGAAACTAAGGTTAAGATATAATCACTTTGAATTTAGTAGGAATTTATAATCTATCATGTAAGATTAAAGATCAAGAATCAAATCATCTTATGCTAAATCAATCCTTACTATTGAATAATTGCAAAAATTAGTGATTCATTCAAATTTGGTTAATTAACATGCTTGATATTAGTTAATTAGGATTTTAAGCCAATTAGGAAAAATTAGAAATTAAAACATTCTAAAACTGAAATGTAAAGTTATTAATATGTTCCTTATTATCTAAGGATTACAATGATACCAAAATCATAAGAATTTGATAACAAATGGGACTAATCTTCACTAATTAAATTTTCAAGTAATTAGCAATTAATTAGCAAAATTAATCATAGAAAACTAATTATAATCTTACAATTAAGTCAAAATTAGGATAATGAAGAAATAGAGACTATAAACATGTCATTTGGATAAGTGCACACTCTAATATTCACTAATCAAGATTACTTATAATTAGGGTATAATTTAAAAAAACATGCATAGAAACCAAAATATTTTTATAGTTTATTAATCTACACATATTTTTTTTTTATCAAAAGGGTATATAATATTATAGCATTTGGATTAGTATTGATTGAAAAATTGCTAACCCTAGATTCCATTAAAATTCCTAAGATTAGACTTTAGAAGAATCAAGTTAAGTTAAATTTTTTTCATTTTAACGACTCTGGGTCGGTCGGGTCAACTAGGACCCGATGGGTCAGTCGCTTGTGTAACAACACAGGTCGGTCGGGGCCGGACGACCCGTTACTATCGATTAGCATGGGTCGCAGGCTGGACCGACCTGCACTGTTCTCCTTCATCTCTACGCAGGATCTCTACTCCTGTTCAATTAGGTTTAGGGTTATTATCAAATTACCAAGTTCTCCAACCAAGCCACATCTCAAACTCGATTGTTACATGATCAGTGGGCTAAGATGTATTGAACACACCCAAAAGCCCTTTATGATTAGGTTGTGACTGCCTAGATCTTACTCACCCAAGACCTCTGATTAGGGTTTATTGTGGGAGATAATTCTCCTCACAGAGATGTCGATATTGCTCTGGCTTCATTTGGACATATTCGGTATTGCAAGGCAAAGCAGAGGCCCAACTTGGCTCAACTTGAGACAGGCTAGATTGATGGAAGCTTATTTTGGCTCGAGCACTGTACCCCACTATACATGTTTGAGCCGATTGTTGCTCGATCGGATTCGATCGAACCCAATCAAGTGCAGCAATCAACCTAACAGAAATTGCAATAGATAATCGAAACATAACGAGGCACCATTGCCGACTCAGTACACTGGGAAGAGGGGTACTTGGGTTCGGGAAGGCAGACTGAATGCGAAAGATTAGAGGAAACTCTAAGACTTATTTGCAAGCCGTTGGATTCCTCAAGCTTCAGGCTAACTGCAGTGGTCTCGAACGCCGAGTCTAACCCATTGTAGTGACAAATATTGGAGCTGGGAAATATTTCATATTGACTGGCAGCAGGAGGAAGGGATTCTTAAGTGACTGGGATCAGTTGGAGCCTTCTTAGTGAGCCAAGAGGCTCATTAAGGTTGGTGGGACTCCTTAAATAGCTAGAAGATAATGGGGTTAATGGGCTGAGCCAATTGGCCCAAGCCTGGATGTTGACATCCAGATGGATGCAAATGGGGGCTGCTAGGTCACCTAGCGTGCGGAGGGGTCTTACAAGCTGGGGAAATAAAGTGCATTAGTTTAGGTAACGTGGCATGGGAGTGGGGAGCAGCATCCGACACAGCTGTGCGAGCAGAATTTGACTGTTGGGTGTGGACGCTTTGGAGATGAAGGTAAGCAGAAGCTAGTGAGCGGCGAATCGTTTGATCGATCGTTATGTAATATGGAACAGTTTTGATGTGTCAGCCTATAATGGCCAAACACAGGTGGATATACAGCTATTGTATCGCAGGCACAATCCGATGTCTATGATTGGATCTGGCGAGATGCGACATGGATTGTCAGATTTGTAGAACAAAGTGCTTGGATGGACTGAATCGGCTATCACATTAGTGGAGCCTCACAACAGATTGCCTGTGGTTTGCTCAGCAGATCCTTTGCGAATTGCTGATAGTTGGAGGTAGATTTGTAATTATTTAAATTGACACACCCTTGATTTCAATTTTCCCATTAATTGAATTATGGCGTAAATGATCTCCAAATATTCTCAAATTTGCACTCCTAGCTAATTTAAGGGTGAGAAATTCAAAAATAGACTCAAAATTGAATTTGGAGATCAATTTAATTAGACTAATTTTCAAGGTTCAAGAATTATCAAAATAGCTAATTAATTCTATTGAGCTTTGATTGGCCCAATATTCAGGGTTATGTCTTAATGAGGTTTAGAACTTAAAAGCACTAACCTTAATAATTAATTAAGTATAGATAAAACTAGGTAACAACCTAGGGTTGTTGTAGACTCTCCCACTTAAGAATGATGTCGTCCTCGACATCATAGATAAGAAGGTAAACACAAAAATTAAGAACAGAGACATAAAAGAAGAGTACCTGGATCCTCAAAAATACTTGGATACTTTTGCTGCATATCTCTCTCTTTCTTTCAAGTAGATTCTTCAAGCGAACGATTCTTCTACTGAACATTTATCAAAGAGATACAACAATTTCTTAACTATTTTTGATCATGAGCTAAGATTCTGATTGGCTCCTCCACATAGAAAAGATCAGGCTAGAGAGATATGGTTAGAAGTTGGACTAAATGCAAACAATTTTGAAGACATCTTCGCAATTATGACATGTGAAATACATCGTACACTACTAAGAAACTTTCAGGAAGCTTTAACCTATATGCTGTTGATCCTATTTTTGCTACGACTTTGAAAAATTCAATGTAATGGAGACTGAGCTTCCCTACTATGTCAAAACAAAATACACCTTTCATTTGGCTAACTTTTAAATATTCAAGTTCACCAACTCTAAACTCCAGAGGATGACAATGAGCATCATTATATTTGCCTTGGCGATGTTGTGCTGCACAAATCCTCTATTATGATGTGGTGACCATTTAGTCAATTATGGAGATGCTAATGGTGCTCCAGTGTGCTTTCGAGGTGATTCAAAACAAGGTGTGGACACCATAAACAACACAGGCGTTGAGGAAAGGAAGTGCTATGCAAGAAACTTCTTGCATGTTGGATAAGAAACTCCTGGTGGTGGCTGCTTCATCTCATATCCATATTAAAGTAAGAGCTAGTGTATTCTAATTAAGAGACATGCTCATTACAACTCTGCAATCTTTAAGTTTTCTAGTGGATTTTTTTTGTGGCGTGGCTCCGTGGTTTTTCCCATTAATGGGTTTTCCATGTAATCCTTTATTTTTAGATTATTGTGTGCTTGTGATTACTTTGCATGCATGTGTTGTGATCTATTCTTTGTGAATCTATTATTTTAGATTTGCATGGTAATTGTCAACATAACACTGAGCCTCATTATATCGGAGAGCGCACTTCTCAAATTGCTTTCACTGCAGAAAGTGGGCTGAAAGCTTCATATTCATCCCCAATAAGTGGTATTAGAGAGAAGGTTACCTTGTTGGTCATAGAAGGGTCTACTATTTGAGTGGGAGAAATGACCAATGAGATGAGACACAAGATATAAGAATTCAGTAGAACAAACTTTGTGTTCTAGAAAATGCAGATGGAGGATCTGCTTTATCAGAAGAAGTTATATCTTCCATTGAAAGGAGCCAATAGAAAACCTGCAACTATGAATGACAAAGAATGGGAAGTTCTTGATAAAATTGTAATGGGCTTGATTCATTTATCATTATCTTCTTCTATTACTTTTAACATTATTAAATAGAAAACTACTGTATATATCATGATTTCATTGACGAGAATGTATGAGAAGACTTTGGCTTTGAATAAAGTTTTCTTGAAGAAGAGATTCGTTTAACATGAAGATGACGAATGGCTATTCAGTGACTGAACACCTCAATGGATTCAACATGATGATGAGTCAGATAAGATTGGTAGGCATCAATTTTGATGATGATGTTCGAGCTCTGTTGTTCCTCTCTTCATTATTGAAAAGTTAGAATGGGATGGTTACAACCATCAATAATTCATCAGGAACTGCATCATTGAGATTCAACAATATTGTCAGGCTTGTGCTAAATGAGGAGGTGCAGAAGAAATTCTATAGAGGGAATCTACCTCAACACTGAATGCTAAAAGCAGGGGAAGACACACTGAAAGAAGACATAACTGAAATAAGTCAACATCTTGATGAGGAAAATCAAGACCAGAAAAGTAAGGTTGGATTGCTAAAACTATGGGAAGGCAGGTCATTTCTAGAAGAACTGCTGATAAATCCATAATTTATATCCTAAATAAAGGAAAAATCTCATTCATTTTCTTATTTTATACAGCCCTCTTGATCAAATTTTGCCTATTTTTTAGGTAAAATACAAGCTCAATAATTTCTAGACAATTCTAGAATATTTCTGCAACTTCTGGAAGAAAACTGCCACGGCGAGCTACAACTACTTGCATACAGAAGACTCTTAACAAGGACATTACCGAACTCTGGAGCATTTTCGCTACGGCGCGCCACAATGCGCCCTACCGCACTGCGGCGGTTGAGTTTGCGAAACTCAATCGCTCCAGTGCGCTGCAGCGGAAGAGCTTGCAGAACTTAATCGCTGCAGCATGCCACAGCAGAAGAGCTTGTGGAACTCAACCGCTCTAGCGCGCCACAGCAGGAGAGTTTGCAGAACTCAATTGCTGCAGCGCGCCACAGCAGGAGAGTTTGCAGAACTGAATTGCTGCAGCGCGCCACAGCAGGAGAGTTTGCAGAACTCAATCGTTGCAGCACGCCACAGCAGGAGAGCTTGCAGAAATCCACCGCAACAGCGTGCCACAACAAGAGAGTTTGCGGAACTCAATTGCTGCAGTGCACCATAGCGGGAGAGTTTGTGGAACTCAATCGCTGTAGTGCGCCACAGTGGAAGATTTTGCAGGACTCAATCGCTAAAGTACGCTGTAATGGAAGAGTTTACGAAACTCAATCACTACAGTGCGCTGTCACGGGCAGGTTTCATGATTTAAAATTGCCACAGCGCACTGCAGCAAATGAGTTGCGAGACTGGATCGCTACAGTGCGCTGCAGTGGCGGGCCAAATTTATGTTTGTTCTGGGCATTTATTGCGGCTGGGATAAGACCCCAGCCTGCTCCTTGTCTCCCAGCCATCATTTTTCTATAGAAAAATAGTTTTTAAAAGGAAAAATAAAATTTTGAAGCGATGTGGAGATTAAAGAATGGAAAAGAAAATATCTTATCAGGCCTCAAGTGAGATAGGCACTCATTGCTGCAAACTTTGAAGGGCAAGGAAGATGATTGACCCCTCTATATATGCAACTCTTCTTCACTTAAGAAGGGTTCCCAATTTTCATCCAACAAATTGAGTTTTAAGGGGGTTGCATTGAGGAAGAAGGAGACCTCTTGTAGCGCCTCGCCCCATCGCCACGCGCAAAAGGTATAACAGATCAGCGGCGTAACAGCACGCTACTCGGGAAGGAAGCAACAAACAATATCTTCCCAAATAGGCTAACTAAAATTAGCCACACTGAAGGGCTGCTGACTTGAACCCAAGAGTAGGATCAAGAGTCAATACTTAAGATAAGTATAGAATACTTGCCTTAAGTATTAGATGAATATGTACATTAAATTTAAAGAGGTAAATATAAATCCAATACATGTTATCAAAATATCAGCATTTCCAGTATGCTGATCACATCACAATACTAAGTATAATAGTAGAATAATAAAGTACGGAAGCTAAAGCAAAACATCCAGAATACATTTATCTTAGAGCAACAGTAAATATTCATCTCAAAAAAGAAAAGTAAATTACATTCAGAATTATTACAAATTAATTTAAATGACACAAGAGTAAAGTCTATCTGAAGTACTAAAGTAGTAAAGTAAAAGGTAGAAGACAGGTCCACTAAGGCTCCACGTACTCCTCCTAGATCTCCTGTAAGTTCTCCGGTCCTGCCTCAACAAGCTGCTCGGGATCTAACAAATTGCAGAATCCCAAAAGTACCTCATGTTAGACAAGAAGTCTAACACACGCAACTAAACTAAGCAGTACTAAAGTAAATGCACATAAAGAGTAAAGTAAACAAAACTATAGAAAAGCAGTAAAATACTGAACCGCTGAAAATTGTAAAGACTAAACAAGGTAAAAAGGAATTGAAAGTTGTATGCTGAAAGTAAGTGAAAATATCAAGAGCTCAAAAACCAAGGTTAAAATGTCCAATGTTGTACTATATGTCACCGAGATAATGCATCTAAATATGCCACAATATGGTATGCCATAGATATGTAACAGAACTATTACTAAAATATTATGAGTCGTACAGTCCAATATATACATACACCCAGTTGGGAAGTCAGTACGGTGATACTGATGCATCCTAAAATTCCCCAGTCAATGTATGCAACATTTCGTAACCCATAATTCATCACTGATATTCATACATTGCCAATGAATCATTCATTATGCTCATGCTCATATTTATGCCCATGCTGCTATTCTATATGAGGAAAATTCTAAAATCCATAAGAACTTTGAATACTGATGATGAATTCAAGGTCTCCACTATGCAGAGTCCAGCTAAAAGGATTCTGACTCCTAGCTTCTAGAATGATAATTGGTTAAAGTTGAATATTTACTTAAAATCATTAGATGGGATGATTGTATACACATATTTAACACATTTGCAAGAAAGGTGATTCTTAACACTTAGCTTGATTAAGCTACCCTAACAAAGTGGTATTCGATAGGAGGCATCACCCATTGGCAATTTGTATCTCAAACTAAGTCATTAAGATGCCCAACTCACAATCACACTCAGTGTCTTAAAGAAGGTGATTCTAATTACTTAGTTTATTTGAGCCACACCCATTAAAGCGGTCTTCGCTAGGAGGCATCGCCTGTTGGCAATTTGTATTTCAATTGAACTAAGGAATGAGTCCCTATTTAATACACTCTTAGTCTTGGAAGATCTACTATAACATGACTATATTCGTCTAATCCTTCGGGATAGCACCTGGTCATAAGTCCACATTAGAGTGAATCAACCAATCTTGAATACTGCTGAAGAAATTCAGTACTATGGGTATACCATAATACACCAACCAATAATCTGGGTTTAGAAAACTCTATTTAATCAACAAGGATTCATCAAGACTATTAATCCCTATGCTAAATAGGTAAATCCTATACTAGGTTCCAAGAAAAAATGTGATCGAAGATCACTTAATGTAGATTCTACCATGAGAAAAAGTATCATTCTAATATCTTAAGTGATTCCTACCACGAGGGGTTATGATCAACTTCTAAGGTTAAGGGATCATCTAAGTTTCTACCTCAATGAGATATACAAATTCTCCTACCATGATGTATATTTAGTTTAGGTCTTTAAAATATTTCAGAGATGATCTTATGTTGAGATACTTAAGATCTCACACTCTTAACTCTAATGCTAATATTCTAGGTTTTACTTATCATTTAAATTTAGAGTGATCAGATCAGATGATTAAGTCATCTGATCATAACTTATTCTAAGATTATGGGATTTAAATCAAGGATATTATTAGAGTTAGATCAATTATTAAATCAATATAATTCCATTAATCTCTTTATGCTAATAGTCTTATTTAAGAGAAAATTAGAATCTAAAACTTAGGTTCAGATTAAATAATCACATAGATTTATTATTAACCTTGACATGTCTAATCCAAATGTTTAAGATCAATATCAAATTAGATGCATTATTAGAATAATGTTAATTACATTATCTTATAATCATGTCCATTTAATTAAGGTTTAAGAGTTTTGATCTTAATTAAGCAAGTTAGGGTTTAACCCTTACTCATTTTCAAGTAAGATTAAGGGTTCATTTATAGATCAAATGTCAAATCAGTGAATTAGGTATAAATTATTGGTGGCAATCTTAAACCTAGATCAAGTCTTAATAGCTTGATCAAAGTCTTAAGACTTCTTAAGTTTAATTAAGGTATTTAAGTTCTTCAAATTTAGGTTTATTTAAGTTATACATTATAAATTTGCATATATGGCTTCAATACATCTAACTTATTGCCAGAAGCATAATAACAGAAGAAATCATAAAAATAAAAGTAATTAGTACTAATCAAACCCTAAACTAATCCAAAAGGATTAGCATATAATTATAAATATAACCATCATAATTTCATACAATTTGGCTCAAAAGTTCTATCTTATCATACAATTAATCAGAGACTAAGTTTGCTAAGATCCAATGTTTACAAACCCTAATTTTTACTAATCATGGTTTAACAAGATTATGGCATAAGCTAAAATGCAACGATCAGAAAAATAAACTATTTAGCACATTCATTCTACTAATCATAAGGAAACTAATGGCACCCTAAACATATAATTTGGATAAGTATTCATGCTAATCAACCGTAATCAAGATCTATAATAATTAGGAAAAATAGAAAATCTAACCATTAGATGTTCAATATTATTTTATATTCTTATTCCTGAGGATTTCTAATCAATTTGATATATAATACTATAGGGTTTGGAGATGTGGATTGAAAGTTATTTCATTAATACATTATGTATTTTTATTTAAATATTTTCCCATAATTGGATTAATTGGATTATTTTCCTTAAGGAAAATAAATCTAATTAATCGGATTTATTTCAAATGGGTTCGGCCCTAATTCCAAACACGTGGGTCAGTCGGGGCCCGAAACCCGAGACTGTCGCACCGCGCGGGTCACGGGTCGTCCTAACCCGCACAGGGGCATCGTCCTCGAGCCTTCGTCCTGACAGAAGGACCTGATTAGGGGAACCTTAATCGGCCAATTTTGGCACATCCCGACCACGACATGACCAACTCATGATTACTACATGTTCACCGTGGTAAGGCGCATCGAAGGGGACCCGAAGCCCTCTGTGAGGTGGTCTAGATCGACCAGACCCTACTCACCCGAGAGTTCCCGCTATGGGGCTACTGTGGGGAGACAATTCTCCCCACAAAAGCCATGCCAGACCCAGAGCTCAATCCCTACACCTTCAGGGGAGGTGAGACGGATCGAAGCCCACTGGTCTGAGGGCCTGAGGTGTGCTGGAACATCGGGGTCTTACTCGACCCGAGGCGTCCTTAAGGGGCTTAGCCCGATCAATTGATTCAATCGATCAGGGCTAGCTCACAACTAAATTATGATAGCATTAGGTTTGATTTGACAATACGCAGTCATACGCATCAAATGGAGATAAGTTCGAGCCTCATTGGCTCAAGACTTGCAAACGGGGGTACCTGGTTCGATGATTGAGCTCGGGGTGGTCGACTAAGGGCAAGGTAGGTGCTGGTGATGCTTCCAAAGAGTGCAAAGGTTCATGAACACCAGGAGAGCCTACTATCAGCAGTTTAGAGGCTCTTGAAATCACCTACGCAAGATCGGACAGACGGTAATGGCGAAAGAGTAGACAGTGGAGAGTTGAGGGAAATTGAGCAACAAAGGGGCAAAGGGAGGATTGTTGAGGCTATTTGTAGCCTCAGACGAGTTTAGGGAAGCTTCCAAATGAGTTGGCTCATTTGGAAAAGGCTTGAGAGGTCAGGCCATGGCCGAGCTCTCAACTTTCCTAATTGAGCTTGGCCGGGTCACGAGGCTCGATCAGGTCTGATATGCCGTTGAGGGATGATCCCCAATGGCATGCTGAGGTGGAACGGGTAGTGGGGGACAGGCCAGGCTATCTAGGATCCACATAGTTTCTTCGATCGGACACAGGTGAGGTGAAGACAAAGATCCACAGTGCGGGTGCACGGTGGACTGTTTGATGGATAGATCAGGACTGCGGAACGGTCCTGATCCTTCGGATCCTAATGGCCAGATCCGATTGAATCCGCGCTGTAGGATTCACGGGGTGCATCTAACGGCAGATCCTCAGTTCCGCGGGATCTAATCCTAGCTATTAGATAGGAAGGCACAACGGTGAGATATGCGGGACTCCGCTGTCGCGCGACCCAGGCTTCGTAGCGGATCGCCCGTAGTTCGCACAGCAGATCCCGGCCATTTAAATGGGTATAGGGTAAAATTCCAAATTCAAATTGTTGGAAGCCCTAATATGCAATTAGACAAAAATAAATTAAATTGAATTAAGGTCTAAATGATCTCCAAATTTTACGAAACTTTCACCCCTAACTAATTTGGTGATGAGAAATTCAAAAATGCTATCAGATTTTAATTCTGAGATCAAAATATTTTAGGTCTGATCTAAGGCATCTAGACAGATTAAAATATCATATTGAACTTAGAGAAGTCCAATGGATTTCAAATTTGCAGAATAAGCTCAATTTGATGTTCTAAAAACAATGGCATTAAAATTAAGGAGCAATTAAGCTATAGATCAGTAGGATAACAACCTGGGGTTATTACACCTCTCCAAGGGAAGTGGAAAGAACTATCGCTAGAGGAGAAAGAACTAGAGGCTGCACTAGGGAGCTAAGGATATGAGAAGAAGAAGAAGAGAAATCCAAAAAACCCCATTAAGGGCTATTCCTAGTAAACTCTAATCTTGCTTTTACTTTTCTTTTAGTGGATCATGAAAGGGTCTTCATTCTTATATGTTTTTCTTCTTTTCTCCACTGTAATGGAAGGCTAAACTCTCTTGGGAAGGGTTGGGCTAAGCCCATTGTAAAATGTAAAGGACTCAATGAATGATGTAAAACTTTTTCAAGCATTGATCTGAAGAAAATTTGTTTTTGAATGACTCATTGAAATCATCTTAAGAACAAGTTATGTAATAAATGAAAATCTTATATTATGAAAATATAACTATAAATAATAATAAACAAAATGAAAGTCTTGTAAGGGTGGCTAATTTTCCTTGTGCCCTCCTCACAGACTCGAGAATGCGTGGCTAATTTTCGTCTTCAGCTTCATCATACCATCGAGTCACCTTAGTGAAGTGACCTGTTCAAGGGCGCTACTCATGTGTGTGACCCAAAGAAATTTGTCTCTTCGGCATCATTTATGAGCAGCTCTGGAACGCCTTGTAAGGGTCCTGTGTTGCGCTGGCATTCATGTTATTAATCTCAGGCATCTGTCTGGCCCAGGGGGTTAAGATTCTTTCCTTTGACGCCATTATCCCTCCTAGTGCCCCCCTTTTTAACTAACAAATTTAAATGCCCGCTCCCAAGTGCGAAAGCAGGTTAAGAAAAGGAGGGGAGAATGAGGAGAAGCTTCAACTTCCACCGGCCGCTCTTACTCAGAAAAATTGTTGGGGCAGATTTACACTCAACAAACTAATTTGGGTATGGCTAGGGCCACCAATATGCAGTTTTGCAAGAAGGAAATTTCTTGGCAGCGAGCGTTCCAATTGGAATTCCATGAAGCTCTTGGAATGATGTTCCAAGATTGGAGCTTGCATGGAGGGCCGATGGCTCCTTGCTGCACCACCACCTATCGGCGATGACAGACTGTAAATACACGTCTGCGCTTGCACACAAGTGTACGTGATCTGAAGTAATAAGTTGAAAGTGTGACTTTCCGGGAATTTATCGTTCCTCAGAGAATTGGTTGATTTGGCACTAAGGTGTATCTATTCTCACTAATGTTTAAGCTATAGTATGTATTGGATGAGTGGTCTAAAATTAGCACAAATATTCACTAAGTAAAAATAGCAAGATTTAAGAAAGAGGAGAGTTGGGGACATCCCACATGCCATGACATAATATTTATGTAGATTTGTTTCTCAGCTTTATCATTTAATTTAATTAAAATCAAGTGCACATTGTTGTCCTTGAGTCTAGCTCAAGGTTTTACAAGTTCAAATCTCGTGCACAAAATGAACTCACATTTGGTTCTACTCTGGCACAAAGATTCTTATAAGATTCTTGGGATTTAAAGTTTAATCTTATTCTCTTGATCAAGGAGAGCTTGATTTCTTAAACCTTAGGATCTTACAAGTATTGATTTTCACTACGAGCATCACTCGCATTATACATAGTTGAGATGAGGGATTCACATGTTGGGCTCAACAACTATGTCACTTAGTTTGTGAGCACTCAACACTTCCTTCCTCCACCTCAATTATGTTGAGCCAAGGAGCTCATTTAGTAGGTCTTAGCGTCACTTGCATCAACTCTTTGGTTGAGCTTAGATTGAGGTGCATTGAGCTTATGAACTTTCTCACATAGTTCCAAGCCTTCATGCACTCATAATCTAGCATCCAACCTAAGATGAGCTAAGGAGCACAAGATAATTAGTTCTTGGAGTTTTTCTTTTTTTTTAGTTCTTTTCTCATAATCACATTCAAGACTAATTAGACAAAAATTTCTTAGTAAGGCATTAAAATTACAATCAAATTATGCTTGATGAAAAACATTCATACATTAATATTACATTATGCAAATGGGACTTCACCCCCAACCCTCCCTAAGGGAATTTAGTTACTCATTGTACAAGAAAAAAAGAAAAACACATACATGGATAAAGACCCTTTCATGGTTAACTAAAAAGAAATACAAGATTGGAGTTTAGAAGATACTATGAATACTCTATAAAAGTTCTCCAGAATCCTTCTTCTCCTTCTCAATGTTCCCTCCTTAGGTCTCTAGTACTGCCTTCTTGCTCCTCTTCCAAAGCAAGAGCTTGTCTTGCCACCCTTGAGGAGTTCCTCTCTTTCCTTATCTCTCCTCCTTACTTAGTAGAATTTGGCTAAAATTATGAACTCTCCTCTAGTCAGAGGAATAATCTCACACCAACCTTTTCATTTATGAAACTGAATTCATCATGATAATATCCTCCATTGATGGTGAGGGGACAATATTCTTCAATTGTTTACCCAAAACATCACCTCAAAGCCTCCTTTTTCAAATAAAATGGGCCGCTGCAGGAAATGATGGTTGGGGACAAAATGCATGATAGAGGTCATGTCCCCAGCGGCAATAAATACTTATCTGGGAGAAATTTGCTGCGGCCCGCTGCAGCGCGCTGTGGCGCGCTATGGCATGCTCTGGTACTTAGCAAATTGGCTAAGTCCCCCGCTGCAGACCGCTGCAGTGCGCGATCGCGCGCTGTAGCGGTCTATTCCACAAACACTGTTCAATTAGTTGGGCAACCCTATTTATATAGTTAAGTATTTCAGCTACAAACCGCTGCAGCGCGCAACCACGCGCTGTAGCGGCTTATTCCGCAAACACTATTCAATTAGTTGGACAGCCCTATTTATATAGTTAAGTATTTCCGCTACAAACCGCTGCAACGCGCGACCGCGCGCTGTAGCGGCTTATTCCGCAAACACTATTCAATTAGTTGGGCAGCCCAATTTATATAGTTAAGCATTTCCGCTACAAACAGCTGCAGCGCGCGATCGCGCGCTGTAGCAGCTTATTTCGCAAACACTATTCAATTAGTTGGGCAGCCCTATTTATATAGTTAAGTATTTCCGCTACAAACCGCTGCAGCGCGCGACTGCGCTGTAGCGGTGATTTTTGTGATTACTGTTCAATTAGTTTGGGCATTCATTTTTATATAGTTTAGAGGTTTCCACTACAGGCCGCTGCGTCGCGCGGTAGCGCGTTGTAGCGGATTCCTTTAATAAAATTTAAAATTTCTGCAGAAATACCTTAGAACTCCTTTGGATTCCATTTCTCTAAAAAGATAAAAAAAATTGATTTAGGAGCAGCATAAAGATCTTAAATAAATGAATTTTCCCCTTTATTTAGATATAATTTATGGATTTATCAGGCGACCCTATCCCGGACACCCGTTGGCCGTGTGACTATTCCTACCAAGAGATGGATGAGGAATAGGCGGAAGAAAGCGAGGAAGATGACTAAATTTGGTTGTATTTTTTTTTCTTATTTGCATTTCTAGTTTTTGTACTTTTCTTTTGTGTGTTTTTATTTTAATTTAAGGAAATAAATTATGGATTATTATAGTTCCAAATTCTTTCTAAGATTGCAAATGGTACATTTTTTCTGAATTCTTCAAGATATTGAAAGTTACAAGAATATCAATGAAGAAATTGATTATCAACCAAAGTTAGCTTAACAAAAAAATGACTATAGTCATTAACATCATTAAATCATCTAAACAAGGGAATGATTTCAGGTTGAATCTAGTCTCCAAAAATTTAAATGAATCCGAGGGACTAAGTGTGGGAGAAGGCTTAGAAATCAAAACTAGTGATGAATTTTGAGTGAGCAAAAGAGTGTGCTAAGCTCCTACAAGACTTTATGTTCAGAAGGATTTGGAAATGGGATGAAGAAAAATATCTCTCCTATAGGGACGAGGAAAAATATCTCTCCCAAGGAAAAAATTGAAATAGGATGATGAAAAATATCTCTCATAAATTTTTTAAATATCTTTGTGATTCATAAGAAGAAGCACATATGACACAAAACTCTTGATTACTCACTACCATCATAGTTCAGTAATTCCAATGAACCTCCCCCATTACCTAGCACCAAGCATTACAAACTTAAAATTGGAGACTAGTTTATCAACATTAGTTCATAACCAAAGTTAGAAAAATTTAAATGATGCCAAATGTTCTTGTCATTTCAGTTAAGCTTGATCTTTGAATTGCAATCAAACTCACATTGACATTTCTTATAGACTCTCATACCTTAGAAGTAGAAAAAATAATTTTTGAGCTTACTCGAGGATGAGCAAGAGTCTAAGTGAGAGAGTGTGATAAATCCATAATTTATATTCTAAATAAAGAAAAAAGCTCATTCATTTCCTTATTTTAAATAGCCCTCTTGATCAAATTCTGCCTATTTTTCAAGTATACTACAAGCTCAACAATTTTTGAACAATTCTGGAATGTTTCTGTAAATTCTGGAAGAAAATCGTTGCAGCGCGCCTGATGAATCCATAAATTACATCTAAAATAAAGGGGAAATTTCATTTATTTAAGATATTTTTTGCTGTTTCTAAATCAAATTTCTATATCTTTTTAAGGAAATGGAATCCAAAGGAGCTCTAAGGCATTTCTGCTATTTTTCTAAAAATCTAATAAAGAATTCCGCTGCAGCGCGCTGCAGCGGGCGGTCGCGTGCCGCAGCGGGCTACAGTGAAAACATTTAAACTATATTTATGGGGGCTCAACTAATTGAATAGTGTTTATTGTGGAATATACCGCTACAGCGCACGGTCGCGCGCGGCAGCGGTTTATCGCAGAAACATTTAAAACTTTATTAAACAAGCTCCTAACTAATTGAATTGTGCTTTTTGCAGAATTCACCGCTACAGCGCGCGGTCGCGTGCTGCAGTGGTTTACCGCAGAAATATTTCTGATTATTAAATGGGAGCTCAACTAATTGAATAGTGTTTTTCACGGAATTCACCGCTACAGCGCGCGGTCGCGCGCGGAAGCGAGTTATCGCGGAAGACTTTGCTATATAAATCAGGCTGCCCAACTAATTGAACAGTGTTTTTTGCGAAATTCCTCGCTACAGCACGCGGTCGTGCGTCGCCGCGGTCTACCACGGAAATATTTTTATATACAATCGGGATGAGGAACTAATTAAACAGTGTTTTTCACGGAATTCCCCACTACTGTGCGCGGTCGCGCGCTGCAGCAGTCTACCGCGGAGGACTTGGCTAAAATTGCTTGGGACCAAGGTATGCTAAAGCACGCTACAGGGCGCTACAGCGGCCCGCCGAATTTTTTCCCAGGCAATGCATTTAATGCGGTTAGAGACATGACCTCTATCCTGAATGTTGTCTCCAGCCACCATACCCTGCAGCAGCCATTTTTGTAAGCCTTGAGGTGGTGTTGTGGCTAAAAAATTGAGATTATTGTCACCTCACCCTAAATTAAATATTAGTGCAATGATGAATTCAGCATTTTTAATGAAAATTCTGGTTGCTTATGGAGGAGAGGAGCATGCAGCCCCCCCCCCCCCTTCCTATAAATACCCCTCCTCTTGACTAGAGGAGGGTTCACAATTTTAGCAAAAATTTCCTAAGTAAGAAGGAGAGCCAAAGGAGGAGAGAACTCCCCAAGGGTGGCAAGGCAAGTTTTTGCAAAAGGAGAAGAGGAAGAAGGCAGCACTAACAATCTAAGGAGAAGGTAATCAGAAGGAGAAGAAGAATTCTTGAGAACTTCTACAAAGCGTTCCTAGTATCTTCTAAATTTAATCTTGTATTTTCTTTTTGGTGACCATGAAAGGGTCTTTTTCTATGGGGAGGGTTGGGATGAAGTCCCATTTTGCATGATGTAATATTGATGTATGAATATTTTCCCTCAAGCATAATGTATTTGTGATTTAAATGCCTTACTAAGAAATTTCTATCTAATTAGTCTTGATGTGTTTATTAAAAAAGAACTAAAGAATCCAAGATCTAGTTGTCTTGTGCTCCTTAGCTCACTTTAGGTTAAATGCTAGATTTTGAGTGCATGAAAGCTTAGAACCATGTGAGAAGGATCTTGAGCTCAATGCACCTCAATCTAAGCTCAACCAAAGAGTTGATGTAAGTGATGCTAAGACCCACTAATTGAGCTCCTTAGCTCCACATAATTGAGATTGAGAAATGAAGTGTTGAGTGCTAATGAACTAAGTGACATAGTCATTGAGCCCAACATGTGATTCTCTCATCTCAACTATATGAGATGCGAAGTGATGCTCGTAGTGGAAAATCAATGCTTGTGAGATCTTGAGATTTAAGAAAATTTAAACTCTCCTTAAATAAGAAGAAAATGAATTAACTTTAATTCTCAAGAAACTTACAAGAATCTTTGTGTTAAAGTAGAACTGAATGTGAGTTCATTTTGTGCACGAGATTTGAACTTGTAAGCCTTTGAGCTAGACTAAAGGACAACAATGTGCACTTGATTTCAATTAAACTAAATGATAATACTTGAGAAACAAATCTACACAAGTATTATATCATTGCATGTGGGATGGGCCCAACTCTCCTCTTCCTTTAAATCTTGTTATTTACTTAGTGAATATTCGTGCTAATTTAGACCAACCAACGAATACATACTATATCTTAAACATTAGTGAGAATAGATACACTTTAGTGCCAAATCAACTAATTCTCTGTGGTTCGATAAATTCCCGGAAAGTCACACTTTCCACTTATTACTTCAAACCACGTACACTTGCGTGCAAGCGCAAACGTGTACTTACAGTCTGTCAGCACCACAACGCGCCATAGTTACTTGAATACAGAAGACTCTTAACAAGGACATTAATGAATTCTGGAGCGTTTTTGCTACGGCGTGCCACAACGGAAGTGTTTTTAGAACTCAAGCGCTGCAGCGCGCCATAGCGGGAGAGCTTGCGGAACTCAACCGCTGTACAGCACCACAGTGGGAGAGCTTGCAGAACTCAACCGCTGCA
Source organism: Gastrodia elata (assembly GCA_016760335.1). NCBI lineage: Eukaryota > Viridiplantae > Streptophyta > Magnoliopsida > Asparagales > Orchidaceae > Gastrodia > Gastrodia elata. The sequence goes on along the minus strand of CM028686.1, from coordinate 16,608,253 downwards.
TTGTGCCACAGCGGGAGAGCTTGTGGAACTCAACCGCTACAGTGCGCCACAGCGGGAGAGTTTGCGGAACTCAATCGCTGTAGCACGCCACAGTGTGAGAGTTTGCGGAACTCAATCGCTATAGCTCACTGCAGTGGGTAGGTTTTATGACTTAAAACTGCCACAATGCGCTGCAGCAAATGAGTTGCGAGACTCGATCGCTCGAGCGCGCTACAGCGGCGCGACAAGACAAATTTCTGTCTGTTTTTGGCATTTATTGTGGCTGAGACAAGACCCCCAAAAAAGTACTCCCTAAGAAAGTCTCCCCTTCAAAGTGAAATAAAGTATGTTCTCTAGTTGTTTAAAAAGTTCATAAATATTATTATTAAAATTTATGAACTTTTCAAAATTTTTCTTATTATTATTATTATTATTAACTTTTAATAATTTTAAGACTAATACTAGAGGGGGGGTCTTGAGACTAGGCAGTTAGAATGCTTGTATGTAATTTACTTTGAGCTTTTAGTTTAGAATGCTTCTAATATACTTTAATTTGACCTCTCATAGCCTTTGGTTTTGTCTCTTTCTCCCCGGGTTGAAGACTATACTTGGAAGTCCCAAGTTAACAAATCCTATCTCAAAACAATAAACAAGAAACAAGGTTTAAAATTTCAAATGACTAAGCATACCAAATGGATAGCGCAATCATTGATTGATCTCAATAAAAAGAGTTATATAGAAAAGGAGCTATTAAGGTTTTTAAATACCTTTGATTCAGATTTGGAGACTAAACATATTAATACTAATCAGAAAGCTGAACAGCTTAATTATACTAATGAAGTGTTGAGTGTCTTGCATAGTGCTAAAATTAGATTCCCATTAAGTACAAAAGAATTAAAAGATATTCAACTTCAAATAGAGAAAATGACTCTTGGTTTTGATCAAGAATCAATTTATAGTTTTTGTCCCCAACTCTTAAAAATGTTAATTATTAAAGATAAGAAATGTGCAAAGGATATTCTGAAGGAAAGTTTAAGCAGTCAGGAAGATATAGAATTGATTTCAGAGTTAGGTCAGTATACGGTTGAGGGAATAATAGTTTATGAACTCGGTAGTTTGATTCACGTACTAGAACAATCAATAAGTATTCGTCTTGCTACTTTGATAGAACGGTTAGAAAGGAGTGTCCGTGACCAAGCCTTATTATTGGGAAGGAGAAGGAACAGTAAAACTCCTGTTATAGCAAAGAATAACAAATACCCAATCAGAACATGTTTAATTTAATTTATGTTGGAAAGGGATTTTATCCAAATAATAAGTTCTAGCGAACAAGTTAAAGTTAAAAAGAGTCAGGGATCTTATTATCTTCCAAGCAATCTCTACGCAATCTGCAACTTTGATATTTCATTACTTCCTTTAAAGCTAAACCTACCAATGGTATGCAAACCTGAAGAGTGGGCATCTACCAGCTCCTGCCCTACAACAATTTCAGACATAGAAGGTGGTTATTTGCATTCAAGGGATTATTATGAATTCTATGATCGTTACAGCCTGTTAAGTTCCAGTGACATCAATCATTTTTATATTGATATAAGTAAAGAGGGTGGGAATTATGAACAACTGTGTGATGTTATGAACAAGTTGCAAGGTCAGACCTTTCAAATCAACAGTGATTGGTTTCAATATATTGAATCAAATTATCACTTACTAGTGGAAAAGGGTCTCCTAAAACCAAGATTTTTAGCTTCATTGAATCTCAATCTAAATGATATATCAAAATTACTAAGAGAGTATTATATGAAGGATGAGGTAATAATGACATACAGTGTTCTTGTTCTGAAGATTTTATTCTAAAGCTAGCATCAGCCTATGATGGATATCAATTTTATTTGTCGGCTTTTCTTGACTTCCGAGGTAGAATATACTGCTGTGGTATCTTGCATTTCCATGAACGTGATCTAGCTAGAAGTCTAATACTATTTGCAGGTAATCCACAGCAGAATCTTACTAGGTATGATAGAGATATGATAGTGGTATCAGCATCTTGCCATTATAAGAAATTCACTACATGGTCAGAAGCACTATCCTGGGGTATAGATAACATCGAGAAATTAGAGACTAATTTGTTCAAATATGCTGTTGAAGCCAAACACCCCTTTCAGTTCTTAGCCAATATGCTAGGACTAAAAGGTAACAAGATGGAAGTTCTTAGTTAGACCCCTATTACGCAAGACGCTTCAGCTAGCGCATATCAGATAATGAGCTATTTAATGTTGGATGAAACCCAGGCTAAGAGAACTAATCTAATACCCTCAGAGGATGGTCAAATCCAAGATGTTTATGATCACTTTCTTGAAGAGTTAAAGGACTTCCTTAAATTAGAACTCGAGGAAAGTCTATCAGAGATTGTTTGCTGTAACTTAAATCGTAAGATAGTAAAAGGTATCTATATGCCAATGATCTATGGCAAAACCTTAATGAGCATAGCTCACAATTTGAATGAGATTTTATCTCGTTACCTAACGGTTAAGGAATGCTTCCTTGTAGCCAAGGCTTGCTTGAAGTACTGGAGTGATAAGTATCCTGGGATGGAATGCCTTATCAAATTGATTCGTAATATAGGCTGGCGTTCCTCAGCTATTAATAGCCCTGTAGTCTATAAAGTCTCATTCTTTACCACAATACAGGATTATTTGGCCACTAATTCTATCAATCTTCAGATTTATGATAGACTGAAGAAGAAGAGGCGTAAGGTTACAATGAGAATCTCCACAGATAAGAGAGATCTTAGGAATCTCAACCTTCGTCAACTTCATCCATCAGAAGGCCGCGTAGCGGATATTGCTATGAAAGTTGTCTTAGAAATGAATAAGATAGGTGCACCAGTATACACAGTCCACAATAACTTAATAAGTACTATTTATTATAGCAATAGAATACCAATGATTTATAATCAAGTAATTCTTGAGATGGGGCCACCACTGTCAATAATCAACGAGTTTATCTATATGAATGTTATTAAACCTTTAACAAAAGGATACAGCCGCGTAGCGGATCTAAATACCTCGCTATTCTCAAAAGAGCGCAGCGGTTCAAGGCCACGAAGCGGAGTAGACTTTCCATTACCATTAAGAAAGAAAGTGGTTGTTTTTCTTTTTCATAACTTTCTAATTCTAAGGCCGCGTAGCGGGCTAAGTAGCTGCCAATTGCTCAAGAATCTGGTACCGCGTTACTTATGACTAACTTCTAGCTCTACTCTCCCTATCTTCACTAACTCCGTTCTCAGCCGAATTTCTATGCTTCCTTCATTGGATGCTCCTCTTTATCTACGATAATTCTAATATCTCGAACAATTGAAAGTTTTAATACCGGAGCTAAGGGAGTCTCAAACTAAAGCTTATGTTGGATTGACCTGGGAAGTTGGCACTGATACACTCCGACAGTCAGTCGACTGCTACGCACCCTCACTTCTGAACTAATTCAAGCTTATTTAAACTAGTAACTAGAAGACCGGCTACGCTACAAAAAAAGTAAGATGTTGGCTCTCGGAGATTGTAAATGAATAAGATCGAAGATATTTCTTCTTCTTCGAAGCTAATCTTTTTCATTAAAACAAATTCAATTCAGTAGAGAACAAATGTAATGATGCAGTATGTTTTTGCCATCAAGTTCATTTCATAATTTATGGCAAAACCAGGGCCGGGAGAGTGGAGAACCAAAGGAAAGGCTAAGAAGCCGAGCCCCTCCCACTGTCTGTTGAATCAATTTTTCCGCCGGCTTTCACTTCGACTTTTTCTAGTAGCACTGAATCTCTGACCAGATGATTGAGTACTCAACCTACCCGGAGTTTGGATTCGACTAGCGTCTCACATCTCCCGGGTCGAACCCTTAAATCACGCTCGTATTAGAGTTATCATCCTTCCCGGACTGGCCGAACTGGACTTAATCAATAATAAAAAGAAAGGCTTTCTCTATTCAAATTCTATCCGCGTAGCGGCCTTAGCTAAGGCTGCGAAGCAGAAGATGTTAGAAGAGGGTCCGACCTACGCACTGAGCTCTTCCTTAACTTCCTAGTTTTGACCGAAAGAAAGAGCATTAATTAACAAAACAACCCGAACTTATTAATAAGTTACTCTTCGTGTACGGTTCAAGTCCAGATTAGGCGGTCGGTTCTTAGCATAAGTCTGAGTATGGCCATGATCAAACAGAGAAAAAAACCATGAAGTCACCCACTTTCTTTTCTTTCTGTACGAGTTTACGGGAAAAACCATACAATACAGTTAGACGGTCTTTGCTTTGAATCGGAAGTGAGGGGGAGTTGTAGGTGGGGAGTTTCTGCCCACAAAGAAGAAGAATGATGAGATGAAGATGAAAGAGAATCTTTTTCTGTTTTTGTTGTAGTTAAAAGTTGATTTTAGAGTGATTTGCGCCGTTCTGAGAAGAGAACGCCTGTTTTATATCTCTTCAGCAGTGGTCTCGACGGGTCTTCACTAGCACTAGATTTTTTTACCTACTCAGACCCGTCTCAGTCCGGGCACGTATGATCCGCTTGGTGGTTCTGGGCTCCGTGGTCGCTCTTTCGTTTTTCTCTTCACTTCAGAATGAGACTGATCTCCAGCACAAAAAAAACAAGCTGTCCCTAATTATTCGGACCGCGGCAGCATGGGTTCAAAACTTGTTCACTGCGAAATTAAATCAGAAAGAAAAGCAGCCTTCAAGGCGCTAGAGAAAGGTTATGGGTTAGTCCGTCTCAACAGTTAGTGTTTCTAGTAGCTCTGGTTAATCCGTAGTTCCTTGTGCCTCAGCTCAGTTCATAGGCGATTCAGTGCCGTGGCAATCCTACGGACGTGGAAGACTCTAGATAAGCAGTGGAAGTGGCTTAGGAAGGTGCCTCTAGAACTGCCATGCATTTCCTGGACTCTGATATGAGATAGCCCTGCATATGATTCTATGGCGTTCCCAGGTTAGCCTGAGGCTTCTATATAGAAATCTAAAGAAAGCTATCTAGTTTCAATGGCAGTTGCCTTCTACAATACTACCTACCGGCAGCCTTTACAGGATAATCAACTTCGTACATCAACCTTCTTAGATCCTACCCTCTGGGCCGCCTACATTCGACTCTCGTCTCACTATTCCATACGCTGCGCGTCCTACCCGGAGCTTCGATCTGTCAAAGTCTTCTAATCTGTGGTGTGGAGCTTGTCGCGCTAAAAGAAAGAAGTATCATGCCAGCTGAAACCCTGATTAGACAATAAAGGACGATTCTCCGCCTCTATAAATTGCATTTAATCCCCTGCCATTAGTAAATGCTCTGATCTCTAGCTAGTGCTTTGTTGCACAACCTTGTCCTGTCTTCTGCTTCTCTTCTGGGATATCGTTCTAAAGGAAGACCTTATCTTAACTCGGATTTTTAACATAACTTCTTAGATTCTTTCTTTCATATTCATAGAAAGGGGCGTAACGTGAGCTCCTAGAGCCTGACTCGGGCTAAGTTGAAGTTCAAGCAAAGATCAGTCTAAAAGCTTAACAACTAGAACAACTTCCCAATTCAACTTCCCGGAGCAGCAACTTAAAAAGACCGGGTATGCCTGAAAACCAAACCATGACACGGATTCGTGAACAAGCCCAGAGACCATTTTAACCAGTCAACTTCTGAATTACCCGATAGTGATATATCGACATATAAATCTAATCTCCAGAATACCTCGAGTCACTGGCTGCCTTTAGAGCAAACTAAGAAGAAGGCTGCGAACGAAGTGAGTAGAGGATGTGAAGGTTAATCTCCAAGAGCCTCTTCGACACATGATTCAGGTGCCAATGCCAAGAGTACATATGGAGTAGGAGTAGAGGTGGTAGATAGCAGCGAAGCTGAAGGACAAAGGACACTTCTCAAGACGTGGGAACGGAAAAAGCGGTGTCCTTTAAAGACATCAAAGGATAACCTTTTCTAGCTAAAAAAAGAGTATGCTTTTGAGCTAGAGAAAATCTAAAGAAAGCGAATTCAAAAGGAAATGCCATAGACGAGACTTATTAGATCTAAAGTATGCTTTTGTGAGCTTATAGATCAATCGAAAGTTCGCATAGTTTGAAAAGGTGGAGCCGTAAGGCGAAGCCAGAGGCCTTCCGAGACTAAGCGGGAAAGCGTCAATTGATACGTTGATTTGTTTTGATGTTATTTGTTATTGAACAGAAAGAGAAGCCTCTCCATCTGATTCCAGTTACTTCCCGCGTCGATTTAATGGTTTTTTTCCGATTAGGAAAGGAATCGGGCTGGTTTTTATGTGGTGTGGAATTACGCGGTCAGTTGCTTCTTGCTTCGCAACCTTGAATTTGATAGGCAGAACCTACCCTCCGGGTGGGTAAACCTCCGCTACGCGGCCTTAGATCTTCTAATCCGCTGCGCGGCCTAATCTAATAGTAGATACGACGATCTGAAAGATTCAAAGGCTCATGGAGATAAGATCGCTTATTACCCGCTCAAAGGTGTACGCTGGTTACCCGCTCAAAGGCCACCGGAGGTGGAGAAGAATGGTGACTTTTTATTACGCTGCGCGTCCTACTCGTACTAGCTAGTAGGATTCTGATTCTATTAGAACATTGATTTCTCTATTAGAAACGAGATTTAAGTTCAAGAGAAATTGTAGTTTCATGAATTATTATTAGAAGAATTTCTCGCCCCTATATTTCAATATATCATATTATGGAACGCTGGCTACTTCAGTACCATAAGTAGATTCTTAAAAAAGAATGTATTGAGTTCTAGTTCTTTCTTTATGAACCTCTTCTTATAATACACCTATTTACATGATGATAAGGAATTGTGGATTTTCCGCTACGCGGCCTTGGGATAGGTGATAAGATATAAAGAAATCTGGATATTAAAAAGTAGAGAGAACCGCTGCGCGGCCTACTTACTGAAGTACTTTTCTTATCTTTATCTTATTTATGAATTGATCTATGGAAGGAAGGTAAGACTTAGACATAGACATATAGGTCTATATTATAGTGTTGGAAGAGTTGTAATAAGCGATCTATTCTTCTCCAATAGCCTCTTAGCATAAACTACCGGGAAGTATTCAGACAAGCATACAAGATAGTTTTGTATGAGCATAACCTACCGGGAAGTATATAGGGCTGAACCACTAGAAGGTTCCCCTTCGCTTCGCGCCTGTAATAGCCAGTTTCAGTGCTTGTCGCTAGGAGTTTGATTGGAAGTTCCATGGAATCTAGTGAAATTCTGGTTTCCAGTTATCATCCAATGAGTTAGAGATCTTCTTTCTTTAGTTTCTGTCTTGCTAGCTAGTGACTGAGAAAGCTCTGATCCATTCCAGTGAGCCAGCAATAGCAATAGAGAATCCATCCAGTGAATTTGATAGCAGGTAATCTAATATATTGAAGGAGTCTTTCAACCTCTCAAGTCGGGAAAGCAAAAAGCCAGTTCACAATAAAATTGAAACTCATCTGCTCGCTCCGCTACGCGGCCTTTTTAACTAGAAAGATCAAATGACTTGGAAAATTGCTTTGCAACCATCACTTTCTTCTCCACCTCCGGTGGCCTATACTCTAGATTTTGCAGGAACAGCTTCATCTTTTGATTTGCTCACTCGGTCCAGTTCTATTATTTGTATTTGAAGAATGTCTTTGAATCGAATTTAGGGGGATGGTTTTATCTAGGTATCCAGTTTCTTTATTCAACGGGAAGCGGTTTCAAAAGGCCTCTTGCTGAGGACTCTGAGAAAGATAGGACCCACAGCCCGATACGACATCCCTTAGTTAGAATTCCAAACCATTCTAAATATAAAAACCATCTCGATCTCGAACCAAACCCGTAACGTAATAGATCTTTGATAAAGAACAAGAAAGATTAGATTTGGTAGCAAAAACACGATTTCCTGTAGCAAAAATGGCCATTTCAAAAGGCTGGCTTGCTGGAAAGATAAAGATGCGGTACGCATAAATGCCCTTTCTTTCTCCAATAGCAAGAGCCTCTTTTTCTGGGGCCATCGCCCTATGCGCGAATTACAAAATGTGCCGACTTCGTCGCCTTTAGATTTAAGTACGTACACTTTTTGGCCCTTGGCCTTGCCTTGCGTTGAGTGCTCATTCTGCAACTGCATGTGGAAAATCCGGTGCCCATACTTGATTTAGATGCTTTCAAGGTCAGTGTGGAGTTCGTCTTTCCCATGGTCTGTTGATGGAGATGCTCCTTTCAGAAGTGTACTGAAAGAGAATGGGCAGCGAAGCGGGGGTTAGGCTCGAGCGAAGCAGGCTGCGAACGAAGTGAGGGCGCGTAGCGTGCAATGGTCAAAGCCAGTTACTGTTCCGGTAGTTGTCGAAGCTGACTACTCGCAAGCTCGTAGCCTTTCTCTTTATGCTGGCGCCATGCAAAGGCCGCGTAGCGGATAAGGTTGGATTTCTTTCTCTTTTATCCCCCGCTTTTAGTCCTACCACCAAGCGCCATTGATCTGTATTCGGGCAGGAGCAGCTCAAAAACCAATTTCCCCACTCCCTCAGAGTTTTTTTATTCCCTGCCCTTTAGATTTCGGATTCAAGAACATAAGTCCCACTGCTCCTACTAGAGATTTAGAAAGAATATCCAACTCTCTTCCCGGCAAGGCCGCGTAGCGGATTAGATTGGATTCCGATAAAGGAGTGAGTGAAGATAGCCATAGCTATAGATAGATGCCTAGAACTGTGTGTGATATATTTCACTTTTCAGTTGAGGTAAAGATGAGACGCTAGGAGAGTCTGATTTCAGAGTTGAATTTGCTTCGCAACCTATAGTAGCAGTTGAGGTTATTCAATACTACTTCCAATTCTTTCTTTATAGTAGTTTCATGAAATTCTCCATACCTTGATTCCTTCCCCATAGAAAAAGGCTCTCCCCTTCTCCGCTGCGCGGCCTCATGCCTTTTTCCACCTGCCATAGGCGAACCCTTCCTCGAGTTAGGATTAAGACCGAGTGCAATTCAGTTTGTCGACCAGCTAAAGTAAGGAAGAATCCGCCACTTAGGGCGGCCGGCTAAGCTCACTTCGGCACCCGTAGCGCATAGCTATTTCATCCAACCCCGTAACTTAATGAAGTGGACTGGACGTGAAAAAAACAACAAAACAAGCAGGGATGGCTGCGAAGCGGAAGGAGGTTCAGCAGGAAACAAGAGAGTAGCCATACCTTTCAAGCTAGCATAGATAGGACCAAACAAATCTTGAACGCAATAGCGTGAAGTCCTACTAAGCTAAAGCAGCAGATGAAGCATCGGGTCTTGGAGTTGGAGAAGAAGAATATAACAGAGCACAGCAAACCACTAAACCATGCGTGATTGCTCGCCTATCATGAGTTTGACTTGCGCTCTGGAAGACCAGAGATAACCTTTCTTACATTCTTTGTCTTTGTGGATAAAGCAGTCGGTGAAGCTTTTTCTTATGTTGTTTAAGACCAAATCATAACTCTAAACAAATATGGGCTATCATTCCTTTTTCCCAGGCTTCATCGAAAGGCTCGTGGCATTATTGGCTTGCAAACAACACTTCTCCTCTCGACAGGGTCGTTGATCACCGAAACAAGGCCGCGCAGCGGAGCGGTCTTTCTAGTTGGGCGCTATTCGTGACATCATATTGTTCTCTCGTGCAGGACCGGCGCTACTCAGCCCTAACTCAAGTTCGGAGCTGGACCACTCTGTCAACAGTTCTACCGCATGCATATATGTCTTACTACAAGAGGGTCAGCCTGCCTATTACCATTCTGGCTCCTATCTCGCTCTCGCTGCGCATTGAAGTCCTTCACCCCCACCCCCAAAAGTAATAAGAAATCGGTTGGTTCAGCTTCAACGCTGCTGGAATCACTTGTGCCAAGCATAGAAAGAAACTGAAAAAGGGTCTGTCAGACACAGAGCCAAGCGAAGGAAGAAGAGATCCTGCTGCTCGTTTGGCTTCAACCAGTCGGTCTGCTCACAGAATCCTTGATTTGCAATGACGAGGAGAGATCTGGAGCTGGACCTGAATGCTGTCTCTTTCTTCTTTTTCTTGGTAGAGCTTTCTACTTAAATAAGAAAACTAAAAAGGACAACCCGAGCACTTTTGCTAAATAAGTAGTAATCTGATTTGGCTAAACTCAACTCTAAAAAGTTGGCGGCTAGGTTGAGTATCATGCTCCCTATCTCGATCCATATCGGGCTCTCAATCTCGATCTTGACCAGTATTCGCACCCCGAATCCTCCACCTTTCCTGGAGGTTCCTATGACTATCTATATTTGAGATTTTGTGTCTCCTTTGGAGCCATCACTTCAGTTCGCAGCCTTCAGTTTTATTGAGTCCAGTTTTTTGAAGTTTTTTAAAGAGAAAAAGGGGTCTCAGGCAGGGTGCCCCCCTATCCCCTAGCCTTTGAATTCATCATTTCTGAAGAGGTGCTAAGTAGAGGGCTCAGTCCCTTGTTCTCTCATAACCTTATGGGTTACTTTCTTACAATTATTAAACTTTTGATCCTGCTGGAGCCTTCATTCAGTCGACTGGCGTCTCACTGAACCCGTTCGAGCCTTCTCCAAGATTACCGGGACACCCACACAATAGCAATAGACCATAATAAAGAAAGAGCTAGCTTCTCCCTATGGGTCTGAGTGTAGTGTGTGAAGTGGCTCTCGTATCCCTCTCACTCTCCAAGAAAGACTGGAGTGACTCGGTCGATCTAAGGCAATATGAAGAACGATCTGCCGTATGTGAAATGAATTCTAAAAAATCTATCGAGGCCACGCAGCTCCATTACTTTTTCCTAACAAGGTGAAAACCTACTGTAACAACCCAGGTTGTTACTTTGCTCAATTAAGACTAATCTAAGTCTTAATTAAGGTTCTAAGTCACTAATTAAGTGATTTGAAATGCATCTCTGAAACTTAGGTCAAACCAAGAAGTCAACAAAATCAAAACAAGAATTCTGGAAATCCCAAAACCTGGATATTTGACTTTTTATCTAGACCTCAGATTGAAAATCTGACTTCACCATTGCGTTCAGAACACCCAAATTAGCTAGGGGTGAAATTTTGGAGGCATTTGGAAGTCGTTGATTTTTCGTCGAATATTTAATATTATTTAAATACCCTAAATAATCAAATAATTAAATACTCGTCGAAACAAAAATCTGAGTGCGCCGTTGCGTTCCTCACCCTTCAATTAGCTAAGGGTGATTTATTGGGAATTTTTGGGATTCATTTAATAGGTTAAAATTAATTAATTAAAATTGAATAATTTAATTTAAATATTATTATTTAAATATCGCAATTAACGGCACCGTCAAACTAAGCCGAACGCTGTTGGTCTCCGCAAGCCATTACCGTCTCATCTGATGGTTCTTACGAGCTGTTCGATCAGAGGATCGAACGGTCGTCGTACGTCTTCCTCGCGACGGATTGGAAGACCTCCGCGTGTCTGGAGTGTAGCTGCGCGTCACCGGATCGATTTCTCCACGCGTAAGTCACCGCTTCATAGAAATTTTTTAAGCTCTACCCTAGTTGATTCTGGCTATCACGAGTCCTATTTCTCTTCCTAAACGTTTCTCTTAGGACTTTCAAGATCCCGATTTCGACTCTTCCATTTCCTCCTTCCCAAAGGTTTCAGCCGATCCTTTCAAGGTACTACCTCCTTCCCTGCTCTTATCCATGCCGTTCCTTATTGAATTTCTTCAATTATTGCATCTAATACTTAAAATATTTGGATCAAAATCCTTCGATCCTTCGTCTTTCCGCCGCCAAAACCCTAACATCGCGTGCGGCGGAAGACGAAGAGACGCCCCAAAATTTTGAACCGGGCTGGACCAGCCGGTTCGTTCCAACGGTGGACCAGCCATATGTCGCATACCGCGTAATGCGTGCAGGTCCCGCATATTTTGCTGTCTAGTTCCCATACGTCCACGTGTCATCTGCGTCACTCGCTGTTCAGTACAGCAGGTACCAGTGGGGTCCACCTGTAATACCTCCGCAAACCACGTCTTGCCACATGGTCGTGGGACCCACCACCTTCTGTCGAGCCGTCTACATCCTGCAGAAAGATAAAATAATAATTATATTAATTTATATATTTATAATCAGATAATATTTATACTTAATCTACAAGTATGTATATATATATATCTATAGTATTAGAGTATATAAATATATTTATAAAATAGAAAAATAAATTAATATACATAAATTAAATTATTGAATACTGTTAAAAAAGATTAATTAATAAAAATATAATAATTACAATTCAGTAAGTTTAATATATATATATATATATATAATTTAATTAAATTAAATTAAAATATCCAAAACTTTGAACATTAATAACTCCTAAAAAACATATCCAAATTATGCAAACAAATATACCAAATTAATCAGAAAAATATGAGGAATTTATTGATGCCAAAAATTTTGCTGTAGGATCAATATTTTGCAAAGTGATTATTTAGGATTTAATTAAATTTAAATTAAATGTCACAAACCTTATTTAGCTCATAACTTTGTACCCAATGATCCAAATATATTGAATATGGGTCTTAAAGTGATCAGAAAACCCTAAGGATCATTTTAGTAGGGTTAATTTGACTATTTGGATTAGTTAGAGCCTAATCACATTTAAGTCCTAACCCTAATTATCCTAATTAGACCTAGAACTTCAATTGACCATAACTTGGTCAATTGAGCTCCAAATTTGTTGATCCAAAAGTCCATTTAGATCAGAAGAACTTAATTAACAATAATATGCAAAAATATTTAGAATCCAACGGTTAGATTTGCTAATCTTCCCTAATTACTCTAAATATGGATTAGTGAATATTAGCAAACCTAATAACCCAAATTGAGAGATTTTAAATTTCAGAGGACTCCTAGAGCCATTTAGAATCCATCTGTGAAGTTTGATTAGTATTTGAGTGCTCAATTTTGCTAATCACTCACTAATCACCTAAACCCTAATTAGGTCTTAACTTAGTCAAATTAGGTCCAAATTGAGCCTACCACATATCATTACAATCAGTAAGCTATTTGTAATTCATAGTCACTGATTTTGCTTAAATTGGATACTAATTGGCAAAGTTAGGATTTTTGACCCTTAATTAAGCATTCCTTAATTACCCCCTTAAAACTATAAATCTTGTATTGGCCATAACTTGGTCAATACTTATCAAATTTCAACAAATTTAGGTTCTATGGAAAGCTTAGGCAGTAAAGAACAATAATCTGAAAGAAAATTTAGCTTCATTTAGTCAAATTACTAAATCACCCTTATGAGTCAAATTCACTAATTTGATCTCATATGGCTTAATAATCACCCAAAATTAATTTAGTTGCTGTCTAATCTTATATTAGACAGTAAGAAGCACTTTCCAAAAGAAAATTTCAGAATTTAAGCCCCAGATCAAAATTTGATCTTTTGAACTCTTAAGTAGGGGCAAAATGGTCATTTTGCCCAAATTTAGGGTTTAGCCTTTTAAAGCCCTAAATTCAATTTCTAATCATTAAAATCAGTAAATAGAATGATTTAGAACTGAAATTAATCAAATTTAAGTCTAAATTAGGTTTCGATTAAAATCTCAGAATTTGCTCTTTAAGAAAATTCCTAAGTAAATTATGAGTGTTTATCTTTCTTTAATCATTCTTAGACCCATCCTTAGGTCTTATAACATTTCTTAGGATGTGTGTCTTGAGAGATACTCTTAGTAATTAAGAGCCTTATTTCCTAAGATTAAGAATATATCTTAAGTTAAAATTCATCTATTGAGTAAATTGGGTTACTCAATTAGGTGAAACCTTGAGTTTTCTAGTTTATAGATTTTCTTAGTTTATTAAATGATTATTTGATCTTTAAACTTTAGAACTAAGAATAGAGATCTATCATAATGAATTTGATTTATCATTAGGATTTGCCTTAACCTAATCTGTGAGATTTGGGTTCTAAACCTTAGACCCTTAGATTATACCTTTAGATTAAGTGATTAGACCCCATCATCTGGAGTCTAATTCTTAATCTATTCATCTTGATTTGGCTAATCAAGATGAGGTTGGGATGAATTAAATTTCAAAACTAGGTCGATGATTTATTCATTTTAAACAAATAGTCATCTTTTGATTAAGTTATAATTAGAACTTGGCCAGTCCTAATTATCTTCAATAAGTAGGATTCGTGATTCTAAGTTACAGAATGTATAAGAATTGATAATTCTGAAACTTATGTAACTTAGAGTAGATAGAATGAATAAATTAGATAACAAAGGATATCACCTGTGTTTTAGATAGAGTTTCTTGCACTTTGATTTTGATGCTTCGCATTCCTTGATTTTGAGCCATATACCTTGAACATATATTATGTACTTAAGATATTTGATAAATATCTTATGCCAATTTTGAACATTCATAAATAGCATTGTGTTTTTGTTTCACAAGTGTTTGTAAGGTGTAGCTTGATTAGTATACCTCTTCGATTAACTCGTTCGGGGTCGGCTTCTTGTAGGGGGTTTCAGTCCGATAGTCTATGCCATGCCTAGTCCATGGGATAGGATGGATAGACTCTTGCCCTACTGACTATATAGTCAGGATTTTGATATAGTTATACTAATTCAAGTACACTTACATTCAGTTCTATCTTAGCTCATCAGGCTAAGAGTTTTAGTGATGTTCAGTTCAAAGTTTCTTAGCTCATCAGGCTAAGAATTGCTGATTTCATTTTCAGTTCAGATGACTTATATAGTTACAGTAGTTTCAGTTTGCAGTTACTATTTTACTAGCATATTCTGCCTTTCAGCACTGTTTTACTTACAGCTTTTTTGCACATATTTTTATATAGGATGCTAGTTTTACTTACTGTTTTCATATGCTCACAAAGTATGTTAGTGTTTTCAGTTTTATACTGTTCAAATTATGTATGTCACTTAGCATATTTTGTTTGATCATAAGCATGTTTAGGTTGTACTTTTTTTACAATTTCACTTTTCTTTTACTTACCTGTCTTTGTTGTAGTTGCTTGGAGGAGGTATGTATTACTTCCTAGTTGTTTTAGTTATAAACTGTTTGTTTATAACTTATTACTGTTCTTTTGTACGCTTTTCTGCACCTATTTTGCTCAGTTCTGTTTTTATGGTGATATTCAGTTAACTTAAATAAACTTTTTCCCTAAAATGTACTTAGACATATTGTCTAACCAGTTTTTCTTTTGTTGGCTGGGGCCCTACCATTATGAAACTGATAATGGTAGGTTCTGAGTTTGTTGGAGTAGCAGATCCAGTAGAGAACTTGCCATTGGAGGAGGAGCCCGTTCCTGAAGATCTGTAGCTTTAGTTTTTCTTTCAGTAAGATTGAGAGTTCATTTCAGTTCTTTTAAACTTATTAAATGTTGTAATAATACAGGTTTATTTTTCTCTTTCAGTACTTTACTTATTCTGTATTGTTGTATTTATACTGTATTGGATGGATGTTATACCTTTTATTGCTTCCGCACTCTGAGTTCTTGTATGATCATTTAGTGATAAATTCTGGAATGAATGACAAAGTCCTTAGTTAAACTGGATTAGAATATGTGTCTAATCTAATCTTAAGTAGGGACCTTGTCATTTGGTGACCCCTCCACCGTAATCATGTTGACTTAAGGGTTAACAGGACCACGGCGGGATAGGGCCGCCACACCTACTAACTCAAATTTATTGTTTATCTGGCCGCGAAGCGTGAGAAAGCCGCTGCCTCATCTATGGTCAAAACCTACTAACCTGGTTTTACGTGGGGAGAGTCAAATCAGAAATGCAAAAATCCTACTCACCATGAGTAAAAACCTACTAAACTGGTTTTCCCTCATCAGTCATTTTGAGAAAAGGAATTATTCCTAACACCCATGGGTCAAAACCTACCCTCCGGGTAGGTTTTGTAGGTTGCTATCTGTAGGTACTTTTTTCTCGTATTCATCCTAATCCTATCGTGATCTCTATGAAACCTGCTCTTTCTATCATGCTCTATCTCCTTCGGAGCCATCACTTCGTTTGCAGCCTCAGTGTCAGTTTGGCCTTGTTCTCTTGTGGTCTGTATCTAATTCTTTGATTTGTCATAGTTCATCCTAGCATATTTACTTTGTTTTGGGATTCTAAAGTAGCAAATCTTTCATCTACAGAATTTCAGGAAAAAGCCGTAGATGATCAGCACAACTCTCTGCCACTTGGTTTTTGATTTGTTGAAAAGCCCGTCCTTTGTCTTTGTCGTTAAGACCCTGACTAGTTGCAATGAGTAAACCTAGGACTTTCAAAGAAACCCTTATGAAGGGCAAGAGCAGAAATTTCAAAGGTAGCTTAGGCCTAATAAACTTGTGGTCTGATTGCGCCATCAGCGAAACCACTGAATGTTGAAGCAATCTTGCCATCAGCGAAAGTTGTACGCAGCTGAGTTTAGGTTCATTGCTGCTAAAGAAAAGAATAGAAACGAAAAATATGAACGTTTAGTAATCGATTTCTTAACCTAGGTAATTGGAGTTTCTACTTTAGCCGGCGATTACTATCGAGCGAAGCGTACTTGATAAAAGACAGATTCTCTAATTTCTTTGCTCCGTGGGACTGCTAAAAGATCCTTAGAAGCTCTCTCTTTCGTCCGTCCGGACATTTGACATTTTGAACGAGTTTTTTCGGACCCCTACGTAGCTGCCCCCGGCAAGCCTCAATTAATTAAGTACGATGGATAATCGCCTAATGGTAATTAGATTCAATATCCTTCTTAGTCCCATAATGGGAATTATTTTGCAAGAACTGATTACGATGGAACTGAACTGGTCATCTTAGCCATAGCTCTTCCCCTAGGCTAGGTTAATAGACTACCTTTGAATTAGTTAGAAACTTTGACTTGGCAGGTCAACTATTCTTAGCTATGCTCTACCTAAACATAGAATTATAGGTAGAGGCAAACATCAACTATCAACTCTCTACTTTCCATTTGTCCCTAAACTACACTCCTAGTTCCTGGTCAGTTTAACTGCAAAAGACTTCTTATCGCTCTACCAAGTTTGGTATTAGCCCTGAAAAGAATAGAGTCAGAATATAGAAGAGAAAGCCTAAACGAATTCAAAGAAAGCCTTTATTCTCATTTTATCCCTAACGTAGTTCTCTTAGAAAGATAATAGCTAAATCAATAGAATCTGACCCCTGAACTTCAAAGGCAAGGCTCTTGGAGACCTACCGGGCAGTTTCAAGGTTTTAGGTAGATTTGAATCAAAGTTTAATATACTATATTATATTAATAGTAGAAGCGACGGGTTACTTATGATTCTGAGAGGGTGTGATTGGAGACAATTGATCTTCGGTTATGGATCTCAAGGTAATCTAGACGAGTCACTTGGATTCCCCGTCAGTACTCATTACCACAACAATAGACATCTCTAACCAGGAGCATCGGACATCTTTACCCTTAGCGGAGATCAATAAGGAGTCGAACCCCTAAAAGTAAAGTCATGCGCGATAGGGAATCCGGTAAGCGAATGTCTGAGGCAGGGTGGCTTCATGTCTTAGGAAGGAGCTGAGCTTCTCAAACAAAAAGAACCAGCTTCGCTTTTCAAACGCTTCTGAAGAAGGCAACTAATCTCACTCAAAGCATTAGCCTCTCGCTTCTACCTAACGTGACCTCTTCGCTCTCGCTCTACTGCTAAAGAAAGATTCTTCTGACCTAAACTCAAACTAAATAGATAGCTTCCCGCTCGCCTGGGTTTGATTCTGAGGAGTTTGAGCTTCTCTAAAAGGAAAGCCTTATTCTACAGTTCTATACGACTTTAACGCTAGTTAATTAATGGAACTTAGAGGGAGCTTTATACTGTTATAGGTCTAGTGAATATAATATGACTGTACCGGTAGGATATGTAATTGTTAGCATAATATCAGAAAGATCAAGGCTCGACCAACGGGAGAGATAGTAGTGAGACGTTAGTCGAAGTTGCGAAGCAATATCAATCTAATATAAAGAAGTCTAAGTTAGAGAACTATATGAGCCGGAAGGCGAGGATACTTGATGCCGGAAGGCGAGGATACTTGGAGCGAGGCAGGAGTGAGGCCGCGCAGCGGTTATAAGTTGATTCAGATCGTCGAATGAATTCAAACATGAAAGGCAAAGCTTTCTTGACTTGATAAGGGCTTCTCCATGAGCCTTGTATTAAGAAGCTGACTCTGCTTGGAAGTCGGAAAACATTTGAGAAGTGTATTCCTAAGCAAGATCTCCTGAATGAGATGGGAAACGAAGATATGAAAATTAGATGAGAATCGAAGATTTTTCTTTGAGCTTGCACATATAAAGCGCTCGTACAAACCTAAACCGCTACGCTTCCGCTACCATCTACTACAATATACCTAATGGTACCATTCGTCGCAGCCTTGACCTTTTTGCTAAACCAACTCTCCTTCGGAGCCTTTCGATCGTCTTCAACTCAGATAAAGATCTCCGCTTAATGAAGTTCTCACATTAACCTATCCGCTTCGCGGCCTTTACATTCGACTAACGTCTTAAAGGTTTTATATGCGCTACGCGTAGCGCATATAAAAAGCGTAGCCTAACTTGCAAGCTCCCTGTTATAAAAAGAGCTCAGTATCCTCCTTTGTGGCTTGCCGCTAATTCTAATATTAGAGGCCTGTAATTTGTGTGTTAGCCAGGTGAAAGGCTCACTAGGCCAGTAAATATGCACTTTAGATTACAAATCCAAGGGAGGAGGCTTTCTCAAACTCCATGTTCTCCGCTGGTCCGCCCTAGCTATCTCGTAACCCCCCTCATCTGGTCCAAGCCAAGAGGCTTGATTCTAGCACTGGCTTCCCCTTTGCTTGGATTGGTACGCATACATCGAAGATAGCCTTCTCTTTTTTTCGCTTGTTGAAGAAACTCCTAAATCTCAGTTTAATACGATACCACCAGGCGCACCTTGCTACTTCCATCCGCCAATCAAGGCTAGTGGAGCGAAGAGAGCCAAAAAACGTGAGCGCCCCTACGCTTTCCAAATTACTATAGATAGGGCGTTAGCGCTTTACTAATAAGAAGAAAGGTTATCAAACCTACTCCTAACAAGTTGCTGGATCCAAGTAGAACATTATCCATCCGCCAGCAGCAGAGAGAGGGGATTTGATTCCCCGCGATGTGGCGAGAAAGAGAAAGCCTTATCTATTCTATGTTGTTTAGAATGGGGCAAACTATCCCATGGGGATTAGTCATAGCGGCGGCAATCACTTTTTCTTCATTGGTTCATTTTGTGCTTCCCGACAAACTCTTTTTTCCTATGCACAGAAAGAAGTGGAATCCAAGAAATGAAAGACAATTGAAGAACAAACCTAGCTCTTTCCGCTTCGCGGCCTTGTTTGCTTGCTAATTCATGGATTTGGAGAGAGGAGATCATTTACTCACCAATCCATGAGGAATTCTACGTAGCGGATTAATGCGAAAGAAGCGGGGAAGGGCACCGGAGGTGGTTGCTCCCAATGGGATCTATACGAATGGAGTATAAGATATCAAAATTACGGTTCTTGTGAGACGAGAGCATATAAAAAGATAAGAAGTAGGTTAGCTTGCAAGATCTTTTCTTTTAGCATATCAAAAGCGGATAGATAAGGACGAGAGTAGAATGTACCCGTGCCGGTCCAACAGAAGAATGCTAAGCGAAGTACGAGCGTAAGAAGTATAAGCTCACTATACTTTACTTTGAAGTAGAATCGAAGGTTTAGGTACGAAGCGCTAGGTAGTTAGCTTTTCAAGATAGGCGAATTCAAGAACAAAGGCGTAGATGAATGGCTACAAAGTAGATTGTAGTATAAAGAGGCCGCGAAGCGGAATTGAAAGAAAGAGGCCTCCGCTTCCGGAGCGAAGCTACGGTGGTGGCTCCGCGAAGCGGAAGAATCTAAGATTATACTATCTAATCTCAGACTCGTTTCAAGTCTCTGAATATATGCTTAACACATGCGATTAGAACTTTTCATCTCAATCTTTCTAATTTGTTTGAATTGAGGCAGCAGAGATCGGACTATGGGAGACGGCCCAGCCGGTAAACCGTTCTGTCTAGATGTTTCTCTGCAGCCTGAATTCTCACATTGATGTGTTTGATTTCTTTAGATCGTACTAGTATGGGAAAGCCCCAGGTGCTTAGTAATCTGGTCTTTGACCAGATTCAGAAGCCGGATTCCCTTTTCTTGAACGATGGATCT
Organism: Gastrodia elata; assembly: GCA_016760335.1. Lineage (NCBI taxonomy): Eukaryota > Viridiplantae > Streptophyta > Magnoliopsida > Asparagales > Orchidaceae > Gastrodia > Gastrodia elata. The sequence goes on along the minus strand of CM028686.1, from coordinate 16,588,110 downwards.
TCGGAATTCAAACATGAAAGTGATGAAAAAGATCGAAGATTTAGCGGGTAACCAGCGTTTAGCAGAAGCGTTCTTTCAGTTTAGTGTAGCGTGTCACCAGCGTTCTTCTCGTATCGTAGAATTTGGTTCCTTAGTGATGTTAGCAGGGACTGAGTCCGGTAGTCAGCGGGTGGCTGACTCGGCGTAAGGATCTAGGGGATGGGTCTCTGTGAGAATGGCCAGATCGAAGCGAAGTCCTCAAACAAAAGTATGTAAGGGGAAGGCCACCCGGTAGGGTAGGATCTAGCGTAGCGACTGGGGAAGAGTGAGACGCTAGTCGATCATCATAAAACACATAGCCCGAGAGGGTGTGGTTTTTCTTTGATTCGACTGTAAGGAGAATGATATGTAATAGTGAGCCGTCAGGCGAAGGAGATGAAGACTGTAAGGAGAAGGTAGGTCAAGATAGGCATAGTAGCTAGAGCTAGAGTCGAGAGTTCGTTAATATATTTTCTCCAAAGCGCGAGGAGAGACCAGTTAGTTAACCTAGCTCAGGAATCTCTTTCCCCCAGTCGCCAAGCTATTTGAATGAATCTATCTATAACTATTACATAGCCCGGTCAACTCATTCACTCATCTTTCGATTGATCTGCTTAATAACTTCAAAAAAAAGCCAGGTTATACCTCTTCTTGAACTCCCAAATCATCTACCGGTCAGACTCTAAGAAGGAAGCCCGTATGGAACGGAAGGTTAGGTGAAATCTAAAAGAAAGGCTTTCCTTCTTTTCTTAGGCGCTAGGCGCTCTACCATAAACTAATTGCTTTCTTCTCATTCTATAACTTTTGAACTAGAATACTATCTACCTATGAACTACCCGCTCATTTCCGCCTTTCAAGAGATAGTCTCTTCTTTGGCTACGAGAATAGAGGTTTAGATGTCTCCTCTCTTTCTAAGATCTGGTACTTTGAAGGTTATGAACCTTTGATTTGAGCATTAGCAGGACTCAAATCTCAAACTCGAGCCTAACTCAGCTTTGAAGGGATACTCTTTCTTTTCACTTTTTCACTTCAACTTCAGTCAATCCAGCTCGTCTTTTGTTTGAGCCGGTGGGTTGCTTCTCTTTGCTTAGCTTGGCAGATCTCGTGACTCATATGAACCCCATTTCACTAGAAGCGTTCTTTCGCCACTAATAAAACTGAAAGATCTTCCGCTGCGCGGCCTGAGGCTCAAAGGTCTTTACTATGCGATTTCAGGTGGCTCCTATGACCCGGCCGGACTCTTGACTTCGACTCTCGTCTCAAAGTACCAATCCATCGACTAAAGGTTGCGAAGCAATGTCGATAGATCCTACCCTACCGGGTGGCCTTCGCCTTACATTCGAATCTAACAGAGTGACTTCAACCTTCGCCTAACTTTATATGCTCACAATTTAATTCATTCGGACCCTGTAGCCTTTATAGTTGTCGTAAATGCTAAAGGAAAGAGAGTGGGTGGGCGGAGAATAAGATCTCACTCGATGGAAGTTTTTACTCCTTGATGATTCGTCTAGCAAGTACAAGTATATAGCCTCCCGCTCCCGGATTTGATTTGAATCACTGAACTACTGATCGTCAAGCATTTCGGGTCAGCTCCAGTCATCAAATATTAGAGCATCATTCATAGAAGTGGGCATACAATGTCCTAATCTAATATGAATCTAATAATAGGTGATCAGTTAGCTAAAGCGCGAGATAGCTAAATCAAAAGCAAAAGATTGAGGGCAAAGCAAAGTGTACGCACTGGTGAACGGAATTCAGCTACTGACGACTTGAGTCATAGTTCAAACTCTTTTTTCTGAGCTATTCGAATCAGCTTTTTTTAAAGTTTCAGTTCAGCTTGTTTGAAAGTGGAATTTAAGTTCAGAAGTAGAAAAGTAGAAGTAGTCTACTCTGAGGGGCAGGTTAGGTTACAAGAGAAAGAAGCTAGGGAGCGGGTAAGCGAGTCTAATCAAGCTATGGAGCTTCGGGTCGGGTCTAGGAGAGGAGAGCAGAAAAGAAAAGAGAAAAGAAAGAGGAGCTTCTTCGAGTAGAAAGAAGGACTGCCCCTCAAGTCAAGAGATATAGGGCCAAGAGGTCGAAGAAGAGGAGCAATGCAAAAAATTCTTCAAGCAACAGGTTTAATATTCATACTAATATGAATATGTGAGTAGTTTAGGTTCAAAGGTAGCCTATCTCTCATTCATATGAAAGGGCGCCCTTAGTGTAGAAAAGCCAAATTGCCCGATCCTCAACGAGAAACGTTTCTAAGAAAAGTTTGATCTACGCTAATTTGATCCGAAACTAAAGGAAACTACCAGAATTAGACTAGTGAGGGCTTCGCTCTATGGAGCCGGGGTACGCTGGTTCGGGTCAGGCGGCGGCTAGGCTACAGAGAAATCGTAGTTGAAAACGTAGGTAATAATAGCAGGTAATAGAAAGAGAATAGGTCAGAGTTTAGCGTTTCTACTTTCAGTTTAAGAAAGAGCGCTTCTTCCCCGAGGCCGCGCAGCGGATTCAATGAATTTTGTTCTTTGAATTATTGCTTAGCTTCGTTCAATCATGTTCGAATTCAGTACCAAAACTTCCTTGGCTACACCTACGCTGCCCGTTTCCTTAGACCTTACGTATTAGACCCTAAATTCAATACAATAGCTTTACTAATGCGCGCAGCCAAGCGATAAGAAAAGAACTAATTCAGTACCGTTTCCCTAGGAGCGACTTTCTGTATTTTGCTTTTGAACAAAGACAAAACCAAATCAAAAATAAGCTTTCATCAACCGATTCAGATATATTAGATTCAGTGATTTGGCATTTACGTACGGATTTCAGTGGATCCCGATGGAGCTTAGATTCTCAAAGCGGACTGATGTGGTCAACAAATTAGCTGGTTTTCCAATCGCACGAGCAGCTCGAACTATAACTATAGAATTCATGTTTCGGGGCTATCTACTACTTCTACGGGGCAAGACTTGCGAAGACAATCGACTCAACCGAGCAAAGGAGAGCTTCTTTGACGTCAATTAGTTTACTCGCAGCTCTAATTCTAAGGTAGCTTAGACCTTCAACTGTGAGGCAAAAGAGAAAGTGATCTGGATTTAAACTGAACCGGTAGGCTATGTGAGAGTTATAATAGAGTCGAAGTGAATGTTCTTAATAGAACCACGAACCGAAGGCCACGAAGTGGAGAGTGAGCCGATTCAAGAGGCGACCAACGGGAAGATTTTGTAGAAAGTTGATTTGAATACATCAGGGTAGGGACTATAAATGAATGACGAGCGGCCAGCAAAAGCAGTTTTCCCCCTTTTTTCGAAAGGTGGTATTCCAAGTCGGGATTCCCCAGGGAGTAGCTTTTAGCATTTCCTACATTGAAGCTGACCGAGAACTCCCTTAGCTGGAGACACTGGCCCGCTATTCCTTCAGAAACCGGGAATCCGCAAGGCTCACCCGGACTAAGGATAGGACACAGAAGGAAGAAGGACAAGGACCTAAAGTTGTTCGTCGGATGAGATTTCAGTGAAGATGTCTATCAAAGAGCGGGAGGGACTGACTAGACCGCTGTCAACCAGCTCTGAAGGTTGCAAAGCCTTTTTAGTTCCCCTGAACGGAAGGAAGGAAAGACAGAGAAGAGAGAGCTCTTCAACGAAAAGAAATCAAAGTTTAGAAATCGTTCACTAATCTATCTTTATGATTCAACAAAATAGACAGAGCCTTGGCACCACTCAGTCTACACAAAGGACGTGTTTAGTGAAAACGTCCATAGGGATTGTTTGGAATCACTTACATAGTAAATATGTCATGGTCTTCCAGACTAAACAAATCATTGTTTGGGTCAAAACAAGACCTAATCCGTGGATACCAAAGCACTCCAGCCCCTATTCCGAGGTAAGGGCAATCTTTCTTTAATTTGTTTCAAGAATGCCGATACTTCGCACCTTCGAACGGGAACGCTGAGAAGAAGCTCTTTGCATATTACTTCTTCCTAGGCCCATATCGGACTGCTTTGAATTGAGTGGGTGTGGCTTTCCAGGTGGGGTACCAGGTCATTCCTTGAGTCAGAGGAATGGTTGATACCAAAGGGACAGACCTCGTCAGTAGATAATTCACCCTTTCGGATAGGTCTACTGATCCATGAATTGCCGTAAACGGATTACTCTTACTGAAAGAAACCAGCTTTCGGTGCGAAGCGAGTAAAGTCTTCTTTATCTTATTATCGCCTTCTCCACAGAAACCTAAGCTAAGTTCCTCTGCCTCAGTTTATCTAAAGCTACGAAGTAGACAATACAACTCCCTAAGTTTCTCTACCTACTAGCTTCATCTTCGACTTCGCCCCCTTTCTTCTCTTATTGAATATGCTCACATAATCTTCTTTCTTATATTCGACTTCGACTGGCGTCTAACAATTGACCTCTATCGAGGCCGCGCAGCGGATCAAATTACTTTGATCAATTCCAAATTCCTAACAACCATGGGTCAAAAGTTCGCCCTTCTAACCCATCTAATATATCAGTAGAAGGGTTGAGGGTACGTGAGTTAGGTGAGCCTACCTACAAAGAGAGAGTTTTCAAAGGCTGCGAAGCAGATTCTTAGATTTATATAAAGAGCTCAAGGTCGAATAGCTACGCGACTGGGGAATAGAAGAAGCCCCTACAGCTACAGAGATAAGTCAAAGTCAAAAGTTTTAGCGACGAGTTCAGGCCGCGCAGCGGTATACGATAGTTGAATAGTGAACTAGAGTCTAGAGAGTTCTGAGTTCGAGTTTTGGAGTTCCTGCCCCGAGGCCTTAGGCCGGTGCTCAATATCGAGTTGTATTAACCAAAACCTTCGCGGTTCGGACATACATACCAATCTATTCTATGCTATCATCGGATGGCTCACGTTCAAACGCATTTCGCTTCAGAACATTGGACATCCCGGGGATAGACCTTTTTTTTTTCGATATCCTCCGGATTTGAACCCCCACGGAGCGGTTGACCTTACTCTTAGAATCCCCTGACCTGAGGCCGAACCTTGCTAGAGAGAAGAGGCATTTTCAGGCCTCCGATAAATTCCTTGTGACCTTGGACCTTGGCCTTGAACCCAGAAGTGAAACCAAGAACTTCTTTAACTTACCCAGTTTAGGAATCAGCACATCCTTCAGCGGATAAGAACTTATCTCTTATCTTATTAGCTTCTCTCTTAGCTGCTATTGGAGACTAACTCAGTATCCAAGCTCTGAAGTGACTTCCGGGTTGTTAGGTACGTTTTCTCTGAGTAGAGCCTTAGGGGCCCACTCTTACATACCCAACCTGGCTAGCTCCGAGGAGGATTAGTCGTTTCACTCTATAGTTTAGGCTAGCAAACAAGGGGTAAAAAACACCCTACCTATCTATCTACTGACTGACCAAAGGCCGCGGAAGAAAAAAGCATAATGCTGCGCCGCCTTTACCGGCCAATTCAGAAAACAAGAGCAGAGGCAAACTAGAACAACGCCTTTATACCTCATACCTCTAAAGGAGTAGGTTGTTTTCCCTGCCTATAGGTAGCTACAAGGCTCTCCATGAGTTGAACTGCCCTTTATTGGACTCATAGCTCAGAACTCCAAGTTAAAAGTGTACGCAGTAATTTGGAACCCCCTCATCAATTCTTAGCTTTAATTTAAAGTAATACCACTTGACATCATGATCTAGCCAACTCATCCCGGCACCGCATACATGACGAGTATACTCCTCGTAATAGGTCAGTATTCTCGAGATCCTTTTATCCCAAGTTGCCTTATTCTTCTTACTTATGTTATAAGGAGCTTTTAAGTAATATTGAACTTAAACTGCATTCCACTGAATGTTTTCAAAATTAGTTATGGTCTAATTCTTATGTTTTCAAAATGCTTTTAAGTAATATTGAACTTAAACTGCGTATCACAGGATTTCACAGTTATGGTCTTTTCTTTAGCATCAATTTATTATGGTCTAATTCTTGCATTCACTCCCCCAACATACTCCTTGTCTCCCAGCCATCATTTCTTGTACAGCAGAATAGTTTTCAAAAGGAAAAATGAACTTTTGAAGTGATGTGGAGATTAAGGAATTGAATAGAGATTACCTTATCATGCCTCAAGTGGGATAGGCACTCATTGTTGCAGAATTTTGGAGGGAAGATGTAGAATTTGAAGGGCAAGGAAAAGGATTGACCCCTCTATAAATGTAGTTGTTCTTCACTTAAGAAGGGTTCCCAATTTTCATCCAACAAGTTGAGTTTTAAGGGGGCTGCATAGAGGAAAAAGGAGACCTCTCTAAGGGAAGTGAAAAGAACCATTGCTAGAGGAGAAAGAACTGGAGGTTACACTAAGGAGCTAAAGGAGAGGAGAAGAGGAAGAAGAAGATAAATCTGGAGAACCCCATTAAGGGCTATTCCTAGTAAACTATAATCTTACTTTTACTTTTCTTTTAGTGGATCATGAAAGGGTCTTCATCCTTGTATATTTTTCTTCTTTTCTCCATTGTAATGGAAGGCTAAACTCCCTTGGGGAGGGTTGGGCTATGCCCATTGAAAAATGTAAAGGACTCAATGAATGATGTAGAACTTCCTCAAGCATTTATCTAAAGAAAATCTATTTTTGAATAACTTAATGAAATCATCTTAAGAATAAGTTAATTAATAAATGAAAATCTTATGTTATGAAATATAAATATAAATACTAATAAACAAAATGAAAGTCTTGTGCTTCATAGTTCATTGCTTAGTTAAGAGCGAGATATGTGTGAAAGAGGAGCTTAGAATTAAGTGAGAAGTTCTTGAGCCTTTTTGAACCATATTTTATGCTCAACTAAGGAGTCGAAGCGTGTGAGCTAAGACCCACTAATTGAAGCTCCGTTGCTCAGCATACGTGAAAGGAGGGAGTGGATTCTTTGAGAGCTCATGAATGACGTGACATAGTTCATAGAGCCCAATGAAATCACTTTTTTATCTAAACTACACATGATGCGTGAGATGCTCATTAGTGGAATCAATGCTCTTGAGATCGGCTAATTAAAATTGTAAATTTTGGCAACCTAGAAATAGGAAAACTAAAGTGCTCTTCTTGCAATCTCATGGGAATCTTTATGCAGAAATCAAACCCTTGTGTGTTCTTCTCTCGCACAATATTTGCACTTAAAGGATTTAGTGGATAACTCAAAGGAATACAATGTGCACTTGATTAATTAGCTTAATAAAAAAAGAATAAAATGTGCTTGAGAAGTAATATAGCTTGAGGCTCCCATCATTTCATATAAAATAAGCCCAACTATCCTCTCTACTTTAAATAGTTTCTTAGATCTGAATTATTGCCAGGACAATGGAACTAAATCAAACTGAATTCATACAGTTTAAACATTATTGAAATTAGATATACCTTAGTAACAAAACACCCCATTCCCTGATGACGATAAATCTCATAACTCACCTTCCAAATTATTACTTCAAACCATGTACACTTGTGTTTGAGCGCAGACATGTATTTCACAGTCTGTCAACTTCCCTACCCTAAAGAAGCCAAATGGTGGAGGTAAAATGATGAACCTCACTATGAATGTTTCAGTTGAAAGGGATCTGTATGCTTTGATCCTCTCACTTGTCAACACGAAGTCCTGGGTAGTGGACTTGGGCGCATCCTTTCATGCGACTCCGTTGAGGAGTGCCTTCAAGAATTATACGAAGGGTGACTTGGGGAAAGTATATCTTGGAGATGATAAGGTGTGTGACATTATTTCTAAGAGTGATGTGGATGTTAAGCTACTAAGTGGCACAGTTTGAAAGCTCAAGAATGTTAGACATATGCCATGTCTAAGGAGAAATTTGATTTCTGTGAGCTAGTTAGCCAGAGAGGGCTATAGCACTTGTTTTACTAGATACTCGTGGAAGGTCACCAAGGGTGAACTCGTTGTTGCACGAGGCAATATGGAAGGTACATTTTGCTTGATCAATAAAGTTTCTGATTTTATTGTAGCAGTAGAAAAGATAGATGCAGATCTATGGCACCAGAGGTTTGGCCATATGAGCAAGAGGGAATTAAAATCCCTACAGTCAAAGGGAAAGCTCCAAGGAATAAAGCAATAGACTTAGATTTCTGTGAAGACTATGTGCTGGGCAAATTGAAGAAGATTTCATTCTCCAAAGTTGGAAGAGAGCTGAAAGATAATTCTCCATTCATATGCATGGGGGCCAGCTCCTACTTCTTCCATAGGTGGATCCACAGATTTTGTCACATTTATTGATGACCATATAAGGAAGGTATGTGTTTACTCTCTAAAATATAAATCTGATATGTTTGATGTGTTTGGATAGTGGTTAGGTTTGGTGGAGAATGAAACTTGACTAAGGATTAAGTGCTTAAGGACTGATAATGGCAGCAAGTATTGTGATAAGGAGTTCAAGGAATTTTGTTCCTTCGAGGCATCAAGAGGGAGTTTACACTCTCTAGAACACCACAATAACATAGTGTTGCAGAACAGATGAATAGGGAAATCACAGAAAGAGCTATGAGCATGAGATTGCATATGGGTCTTCCAAAGCAGTTCTTGTAATGCCCCATCCCATGGCCATGCAAAATTTGTTCAAGGGATAATAGATTGGTGGCAAAACGGTGCATTACTCGAGAAGGATCCAAACACAACCTCCCTGAATAAATAGTTGCTGAATGAAACAATAACTTAACCCCAAGAGAAGAGGATAGAGCACTAATCCTTAAGATAAGTGTAATATCCTTATCTTAAGTATTAGGTAAGGTGCTCGTGAATATTGGATTAAGAATGCAAGTACAATCCAAGTTACATAATTAATAGCATTTTATGTAATCAGATCACATCACAATACTAAGTATAAGTAGTATGGAAAACAGAGTGCGGATGCTAAACATTCATCCAAAAATATTCATCACAGAAACTGAAATAAACATACATCTCAGAAATAGAAAAAGAAAAACATACAGAGTTATTACGGTGCTTTTTTTAATGAATACAGAAACGAAGTCTAAATACTGAACTGAAATGAAATAAACAGAAAGGAATTTGCTGAAGGAGAGTTCATTACTGCTCCTCGAACTGCTCTTGAATCTCTTGAGTATCGTCCAAGTATGGCTCAACAAACTTCTTAAAATCTATCAAATTGCCGGATCCCAAAAGTATCTTATATTAGACAAGAAGTTTAACACAACAAAACTATGCTAACAGCTTACAATTTTTCTACTATTTAATATTTAAATAGCTAAATAAAATAATAGAAATGAAAGTAAAATATCTATAAACTCAAAACATTATAAATCTGAAATAAAGTAGCTGAAACTAAAATTTGAAATTGTAGACTAAAATTGTAATCTAAGACTATAACTAAAACTGTAAACTAAAAACATTAAATGAATCAAAAACTAGAACCATCTATTGAAATATGTACAAAATAGTATGAAATCTAAATATGAGTAGATGATACTGAGAAACTGTGCTGTATGTCATTGAGTTTATAATTATGCATCTAAATATGCCACAAAACTTTATGCCACTGATATGCTGACTGGGTGTCTCACGGACACACCACTAATTTCCTAGGTGAGCGAACGCTTTGCTAATAGAGTCCTTAGGTGAGCCAAATCGCTCCGCTAATGTTGACAAAATATGCATTATGATATGCTAAGATTTTAATGCCAGTATGCTTTTAAATCATTGATAAATCTGAAATCTCATGTAATATCTAGTAATGATTCCATTTATCTCCATTGCACATAATTCACCTAAGTGAATTTTGACTCTTGAGTCTAATTTATTATGTTATTTAGATTAAGATCAAGACAATTATCAGCTGATAGGATTGAATACACATAATAGGTATGTTCCCAAGAAAGGGGATTTAACACTTAGCCTGTTTAAAACTGCACTTATCGAAGCACATGACGATAGGAGGCATGACCCAATCATAGTTTATTCTCTCAAACTGTAACAACCCTAGTTGTTATCTCAGCTAAATCTGGATTATTCAAGCTAAACCAACCTTTAAATTTGATTCCATTAGACTCATTGGGTCATCTAAACCTAAACTTAGAAGTTTAGAATCATTTGGAGCTTAAATAGAAAATTTGGTATTTTTGGGTATTTTTGGGTATTTTTGAACCCTAGAAAATACCTAAAATAATTTGATCTCCAAATCAAAATCTGATTTCAATTTTGGATTCACCACCCCAAATTAGCTAAGGGTGAAATTTTGGGAATTTTTGGAGATCATTTAGGCACTTTTTGGATTTAATTTAAATTGGATAAATTTCATTTTAGGGTTTTAAACAATCCTTAATTGCAAATTTATCCTTCTTCCAATGGTTGGCTATTCCAAACCACGGGTGCCATCCGGGCAGTCCGTTCCGTGGATCTGATCCAACGGCCGCGCTTTAAAGAAAACCCCGTCTCATCTCGACCGTTCCGCGGTTTTGAGATCCTGATTCGACGGCATCTAAGCAATCCGCCGTAAATACCCTCGATCAACCGTTAGATCCCCCGATTGGATCCAACAACTGACCTTTTATCTGCGATCGTTCGTTAGATGTCAGGAGATCTAAACCGCTCAACGCCAACTGTCGATCCATCAGACGGTCCCGGAGTCCCCCGACACTGTGGATCTTCGTCTCCAAAGGATCCCGTCCCGACAGAGGAAAATCTGCCGAATCAAGCCACGTAGCTTTGTCTGCCACTCCCCTCGCCAGGTCAGCTAGACCGTTAGCACCTTTTCGTAAGTGGCTGAGCCTAGCCGGATGAACCAGGAGGCCTGGACCCTCCCAATTTAGGGAAACTAGGGAGAAGCCTTAGACCGAGCCAATTCCCAAGCCCAAGCCCTGGCCTCCATTCCTAAGATTTGTTGGAGCCTATAGATACCACCATAATTTCACAGTGAGTCCCTTTGCTCACTGTGAATCCCCAATTGTCTGGCTGAAGGTCTGCTGGAGCTCCCGTCACCTTGATAATTTCTCGGCGTTTATAGAACTTAGAACAGTTGATAGAGGGTCCGTCTGGCGTTCAGACCCCCTGTGAACCTTTGTCTATCCTTCAGGAAGCTCGGGAGCACTTCCTTTCCCCTCGGCCAAGCCCGTAACCCCGATATCAGGTACAGCCTTCCTCCATTGACTTTTCCTTAAGCTCATTTCCATTTTATCCTCTGGATTGAGCCCAGGATGTCGTCTAGGTTACCTTAGCCATCTAGAAACATAATGTGATTGTTGCCTGGGGCTAAGCTAGCTCGAGTCGATCGTATCCATCGATTGAGCTAGCACCAAGCCAATGGCTGAGTCCAAGTAAGGACACAGCAATTGACTACGCCTCTGGTTAAGATAGGTTGGGGGTTCGACGTGTCTAGTCCCCCTGAAAGTGTAGAGATCGAACTCCGGTCAAATCGAGGCCTCTGTGAGGAGAATTTCCCCCTCACAGTCGGCCTGAGATGCTCGTATCGAAGGCGTCTCGGTCGAGTAGCACCCGTCGATCCTGAGGGATCCAGATGGGGGTTCTTGGTCCAATCGACGCGTCTTGGCTCAGGGAACGTGTAGGGATCAAGCCGAGCCGCCGTCGTCGTCTGTACGCCGAGGATTTCAGTGTCGAAGTTCGACGGGCTCAGGACCCATCGAGAGGAAGAAGACGAAGTCGTGGGTCCTGGGCCGGGCCGACCCCCGCCCCGCGCCTTTTGATTTTGGGCCGCGGCTAATTAAATAATTATTGGATGATATTTTCTATGGTTATGAATTAAATTAATTAAAGCATATGATTCCAATTTAAATAAAATAACAGATTAAATTAATTAAATAACTTTAGTTATACAAATCCAAATGGTATGATCCAATATACCATTTGAATTAGAAAAATTCAAAGAATCTGAATATGAAATAAAAACTTAGATCCAATGATTGGATTAAAATTTATTTGCCAAACTCTTTGCTGTCATTAATTAAATCATATAAAATTATTTAAATAACCAATTTATGAGATTAAGGGCTCTAATTGCTCCTTGTACCCTAAGAAACAATATCAGACCCTTAAATTTAATTTTGGATAATTATCTTTCTTAATCACTCCTTAATCACCTTAAATAAGAATTAGTGAAATTAACCCTAATTAAGCTCTAATTTGGATGGAGGTTGTTCCTAATGTCATATTAGGTCTATATTAGCCTAAGTATATGGTTGGATTGCCCTATGGATGTTCAAATTTACTAATCACTCTAATTGGCTTAATTAAGTAATTAGTGTTAATTAACCTTAATTAAGGGGTCAAAATCTGAGATGAAGGTGTTTCTCACTTTATTAATCAATATGAAACACGTTAAGACAGATTGGGATCAATTTGGATAAGTAAACCCTAACATCCCAATTCTTGCCTTAAGAGGGGCATTTTGGTCATTTTGACCAAAATATGTTTAAATGCTCCTTAAAGCTTGAAAATTTCAGTAAACTATCCTAAGGTAGATTAGAAATGTTCTCTGAACTCTTAGACTAATAGGAATGTTAATGTGGTCATTAATTCAAGAAGTCTCCACTTAATCCCTATTTAAGACACTTAGATCTTAAGTGATCTTATAAGAGTCATTTGGCATTAATCCTTGAATCTAATAATTGAGATGATTAAATATCACCTTAATAAGTTCAGTAAGGTGAGCCTAAGAGCTAAAACTTAAAAGAAATATAATTGGTAAAGCCTAAGTTAAAATCTAGCTTAAGGTCTAAAATGATCAAACCTCAGATCCTTAGATCTTAAGTAGCCCTAAAAATGTCAATATGAGTTTAATGTTAATCTAATGCTTAAAAGTGCCAATTTCAACTTTAATAAGCTCCTTGTAGTCTAACTATGAGCTTAGATTTTAAAAGAATCACAAATGGAAACTCTTAAGTTAAAACTCTAATTTAGAGATCCAAAGTGATCAAATCTCAGATCTTTAGATCTTAGATCTTAGACTTAGATCTTCAATTTGAAATTAAACCATCTCCAATTGAAATTCTTTAATGATTGATTGTTTAATCTTTTGAAACCTTTCATGTGGGTATAGGATGATTCAACCAATAAGATAATGAAATTATCTTAAAGATTGAATATAGATCTTAGATTCTCAAGTTCTTAATTGATTATTTTATCTTATAATCAGTAGAATAGCCTTTCACTAAGTTCTTAGTTCCTAAATCTTTTAGCTTATAGGATCCTTTACCTTTAAATTTGGGTAATAAATGTGAACCCTATATTCTAGTTAGGCCATTACCTTGGATTTGGGATTTGAACTCAACCTAGGGTTTAAGTTCTAAATCCTTAAATCTTGATTTACTTAATCAAGATTTGGGTAAGAGAGTAAAATATAAATAAATTAGGTCGTTGATTTACTTACTTAAACCATATAGTCGTCAGATGATTTTGGATTAGAACTTGTTAAGTTCTAATATTAATTCTAAGAATGTAAATCTGAGATTCTACTCGATAGCTGGATATTGGAGATCCTAAACTTGTACCTTCTCAGAGTAGTTAGATTGGCTAATTAAATAACATCAGATGTCAGATAGTCTAAATTGAGTCTCTTGCTTACTTTGACTCGATTGCTTGGTATACCTTGGATATTGAGCCTTATTCCTTGAGCATAATAGGAAAACTTAGGATATGAATGATACATCCTAAGTTAGTATTTAAATTGCATATCATTTAGTTTTGCCTTGTTTGTAGTTGGTAGAATATGTCTAAGCTTAGTCTGCCTCTTCAGTAGTAGTATTGTATAGACTGGACCCAGACCTAGCATATTTGGATGGCTAGGCTGGGGATTGATAGATTGATATTGGAGGCCCTGTATGGCCTATTGGCTGGTATGACAGTACTACGTCTTAGGCTTATTACTACTTTAGATGGATTGTATTATTTTTTGATTTATTTTGCCACATGATTTAGTGGCCTTATTTCCCATATTTGCTAGCTTTGCCACATGTCTCAGTGGCTTCATATTTCATAGATTGCTTGCTTTTGCCACATGTCTCAGTGGCCTTTATGTTCTTTTCTTATTCTCAACTAGCATGTTGTATGTATACTCATATGGCTTACTTATATATTTTGGCATGTTTAGAATGCTAGAATTGCACATTTTCAGTACTTGTATTTCTTTTATATACTCAGCATATGTTAATATGATCATAAGCATGTTAGGTTTAGAATTGTATTGTAATTGCCGTATCTTTTAGCTTTTAGCCTCACCATGTTTATTTTTGCATTGTATGCTGGCTATAAATGGATAGCTTATAGTTACCCGTTTCTTTTATAGGTTGTTGCACCTTTATTGCTTTCATGTGTAGTTAAGTTAAAATGTGATATCTATAAATGTTCAATTCATTAAAATAGCCTAAAATGTACTTAGACAATTGTCTAACTGTAACCTTTTTATTTTGTTTGCTGGGGCCCTGACATTTGTGATACTGACAAATGTCAAATTCAGATGTGTTCGTGGGCAGTGTCGCGGAGGAGGAGCAGGTTCAGGAGGAGGAATGTGCTGCTGCTGTTTAGTTAGATATTGCTTATTTTTATTTCAGTGAGATTGAGAGATATTTTTCATTCTCTTTAAACTTTAATTTGTAATAATTAAGTTTGGATGTAATTTCATTTCTGCATTGTGTGAGTTACTCTATTGCATTCTCTTTCTTACTGTGTATGCTTGTGGATGTTTCACTATTATTTATTGCTTCCACCACTTTGATATCTATATATTGATGAATGTTATAGCACTTGGTGACAAGTCCTTGGCTTAAGGCAGGTTGGGTTTACCTAACTTTACTTAAGTTGGGAATTTGCCACAGTTGGAGCACCGTACTTCCTTGTTACAGTACGGGGCCCCACACAAACTAAGCTGCTAAATAACTTAATTATGATCATACATAGTGCTCAAAAAGAATATCTTGTGATATTTTGTTTATTTGATACTACACATATCGAAGTGCACGACGATAGGAGGCATGACCTGGTCACAGTTTCTTTTCTCAAATTAAGCATCCAAGTTTATCCAATTATGAAGCACTTAGATTTGGAACATTTATTCTAAGATGAACTGTACTTATCTAATCACATAGAATAAGACTAAGCCTCTACAATCTGACTTAGAATGACTTGTCCAATCCTAAGATCTTACTGATAGAATTCAGTACTATAGATATACAATTATATAATTAACTAATAATCTACTGATTTCCACAATTCTATTTAGGCAACACAGATCACCAGACTAAAGGACCTTTACTCCATTGAATCAGTACTACATAAGGCTCCAAGGATATGACCATAAGGTCACTTAGCTTTAGGTTACTACCACATGGGAGAATTTCATACTAAGTTCTTAGGAATTCTTACCCCAATGATTTAAAATTAACTTCTAAGGTTAATAAGACGCATCTAAGTTCCTACCTCAAAATATGAGCAAAAAGCTCTCTCTTTTTCAATTGATTAGTCATTTATCTTACACATACTAATTTATTCATGCTAAGGCAAGATCATAATGATCTTGCACTTCTAACTAAAAAAAATTAAAGTCCTAAATTTAACATTTATTCTATATTCTTAGCTTCAGAAATACTTGATTTAACCATATCAGATGGGTAAACCCATCTGATCAACACCTATGCTAAAATAATGGGATTAAATATAATAAATTGTTAAGAAATTATTGGCTTATAAATCCATACATTTTAAAGGTTTCATATGCTAGTAATCTTACTTAAGAGAAAATCATAGATTTAAGGGTAATTGTTCAGATTTACCCAATCATATAGTTTTATTATAGGCCTTAACACTTCTAATTCAATAGCTTAAGATCAATGTCAAATCAATTATATTATTATAATTATGCCAGTTCAATTGACTTTAAATCAAGATTATTTGATTTAAGTGATTAAGGGTTTAGATCTTAATCAAATAAGTTAAGATTTAACCCTTAACTTCACCCAATCAAGATCAATAGTTGGACTTGAGGATCAAAGACAAATCAATATATTATTAGTATATTATTGATGATAATTTTCAGATTTAGATCAAGTATAAACTACTTAATCAAGTTATTCAGATTCTTAAGTTAATTAGAGATTACTATTAATTTAATCAATTCAAGTATCCAAGACACATATAAGAGGTTCATTACATTTATACTACTGTTATGAAAGTATAATAGTAGAAATTTGTATAAAACAAAAAGTAAATAATGCTAATCAAACTTAAATCAAGTAAAATGGATTAGCACTTAATTACAAATCCAACCATTGAAAATTTAAGAAACTTAGCAATGGTTATCTGCTTATCCATATGAATAATTGGAGATGTAATTTACTAATATTAAATAACCAAAACCTAATTTTTACTAATTAAGTATTTACACGATTAGGACATAATTAAGAATACAATAATCAAAAATTTATTTTACTTAGCGCATATAATCTACAAGGCATAAGGATCATATTGGCACCTAAATCATATAAATTGACTAAGTACTCATGCTAATTAGCCCTAATTAAATTCTATAATAAATAGGCTAAATCAAAAAATTCAACTATTAAAAGTTCAATATTATTTTATATTCTTATTTCTTATGATTTTCAGATTAATTTAATATATAAGATCAGAGGGTTTGGACCAGTAGATCAAAAATTATTCAATTAATTTATAATGTATTTTTCCAATTAAATTTCCCTATGGTTTGATTAATGGGATTATATTCATTAAGGAAAATAAATCCAAATAATCGGTATATTAATAAATGGGCTTGGCCCATTACCAAAAGACGCGGGTCGACCGGGGTCCGCGAGACCTGAGACTGTCGCACAACCCGGGTCACGGGTCGGCCAGACCCGCACAGTGACGTCGTCCCCAATTTCTTGTCTCAACATTAGACCGATTAGGGAAACCCAAATCATCAAATTCCTATGTATCCCGGCCATGGCACGACCAACCAAAGGTCGCTACACCTTCACCATGACCAGACGCACTGGTAAAGACCAAAAGCCCCAAGTAAATTGGTCTGGATCTGCTGGACCTTACTCACCCGAGAGACTTTGTTATGGGGCTATTATGGGGAGTCAATTCTCCTCACATAGGGCACGATTTGCCCCAGTTTTGATCCATATACCTTCAGGGAGGTGATACGGATCCATCCCCTAAGGTGGATGGGTCTAGGGTGGCCTAGATCGTTGGGTCCTTACTTGGACCCAGCCCCCTTTTATGGGCTTAGCCCGATGGATAGCTTCGATCGAACAAGGATAGCTCAAAGTGCAATTATGAGTGCAATGGGTTTGATTCTACAATACATTCCATAATGAATCAAATGGAGAGATCTTGAGACTCACTAGCTCAAAGCTTGCAAAGGGGGTTTCCTGGTTCTTTGACTATGCTTAGGTTTATTGACAAGGAGCAATGCAGAGGCTAGCTTAGCTTCCAGATGACTTTCAGGGCTTTTAAACTCCAGGAGACACCTACTATCAGCGGTATGCATGCTTGGGATGCCTGGGAGAGCTTGAACATACCAAGAATGACAGAGAAGAAGAAGACTCCAATTGATCAGCATGCCGATCTTAGGAGCAGACCTGAGGCTATTTATAGCCTCAGGGAATATATAGGAAAGTTCCAGAGGCAACGGCTCGGGCTAGGGAGTCCCGAGAGATCGGGCAATGGCCGAGCTCTCAATTTTCCAAATTGAGCTCGGCTGGGGCCGGGTTAGGAGGCTCAATCGGGGCTATATACCGAGATGGGGGAGATCCTAACGACCTACTAAGGTGGACGCATGAGTGCAGGACAAGCCCAACAGCTGGTGGTATGAGGAATTCCTTTTGTTGGGAGCATGCACAATTGGTGACAAAGTTCCACAGTAGCGAAACCTTCGGATGCTGTCTGATCTATCAATCAGATGGATGAATGACTCGGATCTCTCTAATTCTAACAACCAATCGTTGAAGTGATACGAGTCGTAGGATCAATCGGGCAGATCCAATGGTAGATTCGCGACTCAGTGGATCTAAATCCTAACTATAAGATTAGCAGGATAGATGGCTAGATAGTGCTAAGCTCTGCTGTCGTGCAACCCAACTCCCCAGTGGATCGCCCGCGGTCCACAAAACGAATCCCGATGGGTAAAACAGTTTATGGTAAATTTGCAATTATGAAATATTGGGATCCTTTATGAGCAATTATCCCCATTTAATTTAATTTGAATTATAGTCTAAATGACCTCCAAAAATTACCAAACTTTCACCCCTAGCTAATTTGGGAATGAGGAATTCAAAAATGCAATCATATTTTAATTTTGAGATCAAAATATCTTAGGTCTAAATTAGGGCATCTAGACTAATCAAATGGCTAATTTGACATAGAGAGGTTCAATTGACCTCAAACTTTCAGAGTTAGCTTAGGATGATATTCTAAGTGCAATGAAACTAGAACTAATTCCTAATTAAACTAAATTTAAGTAAGGTAATAACCTTAGGTTGTTACAGCTTTGGACTAAAGCCATTAACATGACGATATATCTAATCAATCGAGGACCTTCTGTACCCTTAAATGAAGGGATTCCTGAGGAAGCTTGGAGTGGAAAGGAGGTGAAACTAAACCACCTTAAGGTATGTGGCTACTCATCCTATGTGCTCATTGATGCAGAGTCTAAGACCAAACTTGACGCTAAAGCGATCAAATGCACATTCGTTGGATATGACGCGGGCGAGTTAGATTACAGATTCTGGGATAATCATAACCAAAAAGTTATCAGAAATAGGGTGTCACTTTCAATAAAAGTGAAATATATAAGGACTGTATTGGAGTCAAGATTGATTCCATGGATGCTTCAGATGGAGAACCCCAACATAGAGAAATTGATGAAAACATTGAGCCAGATGTTGGAGTACATGATGAAGCTAAGGAGGGTGTCATTGTTGAGCCATAATTACCCATGTTTAGAACATCCACAAGAGTCACAAGGCTACCATAGAGGAACTCTCTTTCCTTATTCTATTTGTTACTAACGGATAGTGGTGAAATAGAAAGCTTGGAAGAGGCACTTCAAGTTGAAGATTCAATCAATTGGGAGGCTGCCATGAATAATAAAATGGCATCACTCATGTCAAATAAGATATGGGAATTTGCACCTCTACCAGCTAGGAAGAAGGCCCTTCAAAACAAGTGGGTTTATAGGGTGAAAGAAGAACCAAATGGGAGCAAGCGCTATAAGGCTAAGCTTGTAGTAAAGGGTTTCCATTAAAGTCATGGGGTCGACACAGCGAGATCTTTGCCCTAGTTGTGAAGATGACAACCATCAAGGTTGTGCTAAATATTATTAAAGTTGAGGATTTGCATCTGAAGCAAATGGATATTAAAATTGCATATCTTCACAGAGATCTAGAGGAGGAGCTATACATGCAACAACTTGAAGGGTACAAGGCTCAAGTGAAAGGAAAGACTAAGATAGTGTACAAGCTAAAGAAGAGCCTTTGTAGCTTGAAGCAACTGAAAAAGCAATGGTACACAAGATTTGATAGGTTTATGTCAGAGTCAGGGTACAAGTGTGATGACCCCAACATCGGGTAGGAGATTAAACCAACATTGGCACGACACCTTAGCATCTAATATCTAGTTAGAAGGAACTTACCAAATGCTAGATGTTGAGTTTGGCCAAGAAACTTGAAGAGGGTCTTAAGTTAAGATGAGGAAGGTAATAGAAGAATAATGCATGTATGATGAATGTGAATTTAAATGCATGTGATCAAAGTAGTTACAATTACATGAATAAAAAATATGATAATTGTATGCATTGTACAAAACTAGTGATCATGTACAAAATAAGTAACTACAATTACTTGAATATGAAAGTGCAGATGGAATTATAATTAGAAGAAATGAAACATGTGATAGAAAAATACTTGCAAGATTCATGAAGTAATTTATAGATGCAATTACAATCAACAATTGAAACTAAAGTGATTACAATTACATATAGGAGCTTAGTAATTGCAAGTAGTAGAAGAGGTGAACATTCACATGAAGCAATATAAGTTTAACATTATGAATTGTATGTAAAATCATGCTATAATAAGGATAGATACAATATGCAACAATTATTTTTCTAAGCATGAAGTATATATATACAATCCATTCTAATATACATTAATCCAAACCAAGCATTTTACGTAAGAAAGAACTAATTTCATCACAAAATAAGTAAGGACAAGAAATTAAATTAAGCTATTACATGCTAATAATTAAACAGTAAGCAAGTAAGACTCTCTCTCACTTAAGAAAAATAAAGTAAGTAAATAATATTTAAGTCGAAGCAAATATATGATTTTTAAGAACTTGGTCCAGCTCCACTAGCATCCAAATGCACCTGATCTATCATATTTTGGTATTTAAATGTGATAGGGCAAAGCCAATAAAAGAAAAACATAGTTAGACTAAACTGTCTAAGCACATTTAAGATTAGGCTAAACATTTTAATATCCATTTTAGATATCATAACTAGTTCACAATATAAATAAAAGTAGTGGAGCAAATGAAAGCATATGAATATGGAAGGAAATAGACAAGTGTAAGTGAGGAAAATTAGAGTAAAAGAGTGAGTAAGAATACTCACAAGTATAGACATTCTACCCTACAAATAAAGTAAGGGTAAAAGCATCTTAAATATGCTAGAAAAATGCTAGTGTGCATATTAAGGTAAATAAAATAAAGCATGTATATGTTCAATGAACTTACGCTAAGTAAAGAAAATAAGATAGTGAAAAATTTAAATAGAATTATAGCAACATTCACTGCAATCTAAATGAACTGTAAATAAGTAAAGTACAGTACTAAAAATATGAAAAGTGCAAAGTATAGTAAATGAAAGAAAATCTAAGACTATAAGTGTGACGACCGGGGAATCGAGTTTGAAAATTTCCAAGGAATAATTTATAATTTGAAAATATACATTCATAAAAGTAAAGAAAATAAAATATATAAATGTCCATATTTAAATTTAGAGCCATTCATATGAATTACACAGTTTATAATTATTACAAAAGAAGTTTGAAAATTTAAAATGTCTTCATTCTGTTCACTTCTCAAACTTTATTTTTAACTTTAATGCAAGAAGATCTCCTTATAGCTTAATAATCAAAACTTGAAATATTATCAACAATTACCAATCAGGTAGGAGTACGTAGACCATTCTTATAAGAATTACATTCTAGTATCCTATAATAGGCATAAATTAATGTAAAAGTGAGATAAAAAAACTTTTGCATCATAAGTAAGAAAGCAAGGCATTTGTCAAATGAAATTAACTTTTGCCCTGCATATTAGCCTTGAAGTTCAGTACATAAGAATAAATAACAAATCATGTTAAATCATAAAATATTAAATTAATGAATTAAATTATTATTTGGCAGATTAAAGGTTATGCCTATGGGCTTACCCAACAGACTCGACTTTATGTTACAAATGCTTATGATAAAATTTGTTTCATATTTTTTTTATATACTGAACTTCATGGCTAATATGCAAGGCAAAAGTTAATTTTATTTGGCAACTGCTTTACATTCTTACTTATGATGTAAAAATTTCTTTATCTCACTTTTACATTAATTTATGCCTATTATAGGATGCTAGAATATAATTCTTATAAGAATGGTCTACGTACTCCTACCTGACTGGTAATTGTTGATAATATTTCAGGTTTTGATAATTAAGCTTTAAGGAGATCTTCTTGCATTAAAGTTAAAGATAAAGTTTCAAAAGTGAGTAGAATGAAGACATTTTAAAATTTTAAACTTCTTTTGTAATAATTATAAACTGTGTAATTCATATGAATGGCTCTGAATATAAATATGGACATTTATATATTTTATTTTCTTTACTTTTATGAATTTATATTTTCAAAGTATGAATTCTTCCTTGGAAATTCTCAAACTTGATTCCCTGGCCATCACAATAAGCCTAAGAGATACATAGTATATGACTATGCAAGGTAAGTATAGCTTGAAGCTAAAATGAGATCTTACAATCAATAAGATTGTAAGGAACTCATAATTTATTAAATTGAAGCAATTTAATGAAAGTATTCATTATGCAGACAAATACAGAATAAAGCGAGGAGTTAAACACGTCTGTTTAACAAGTAAGGGAAAGTGGGGTTCAAAATAAATAACACTCACATTCACCCTCTGAAAATGTGAGGTCTTCTTATTACTCCTAATTAGCCTGCCCTTGGCTTAACCAACATTGTAAACCCCTATAGTCTTAATGTAAGAGTTTTTCTTATGCGCAATATCTTATATGAATGTATCAAATGAAATAGGTTCAAAGCTAAGCAAGTATTCAAGAAAATTCAATAATTGCAAACTATGTGATATCCAAAGTAATCTAATTTTAACAATCTTTTTAATGGTTGGAGCTAATTGAACTCCTAATTGAGTTAGAGATATTGATCTCAAGTCAATTATAAGTAACATAAGTAATCGGGGCTTAGAAAAATAGTAGTTTAATTTCATTATATGAAATGACAAAATAATTTATAAGTGTAATAATACCAAATAAAACTAATCCTATCCTTATCCTAAACCACAATATTGAGATTGGTTAACTAAATCATGGATTAGGAAATTAGTTAGGAAAGGGTATGGTTATGGAATTATCACATTGGGACAAGGTGGGAGTTAAGGTTCTATAAGCTCAACTCATCTAATTAGATTATGTTGGAAGAATCTAAGCAAATCTATTAATAATCTAGTTAGATTTAAATAGTTTGAGGAAGATCTAAGTGTATAGGAGAGGAAGGGATTGTAAGCAACAAGCTCTTCAATTTCTATAATTTAAGGATTAATGAAATTAATAGGGTTTTTAAACTATGCTAATGAGTTTAGAACTCCTAATTCAACTCCTTAAAGGACTTAAATAAAGATTCAAGAGTTAAAGGTGAATTGAATTAGGATATAATCTAGGTACTTAGGACTAGCACTAATAGATTCACATCCTACACTACTCAAGCATTAAGGTTAAGCACACTTAATGGGTACAAAATATAGCTACAAAGATGACCAATAATTCAAGTTGTAAATCAATCCTATAGCTTCTATCCTAAGGTTGAAAGATGAATTAAGTAACTTGCTAAGTATTCAAGCATTAAATTAAGAGAACTAAACTCAATTCATGCAATTAAAATTGACATGGGAAGAAAATAATGTGACATGTTTGTTGTCCTAAGGTTCAAATACCTAAAATATGTAATTTATGAAACTAGAAAATTATCAAAATTACCATAATTTAGGAACCAAAAACCTAAAATCACTAAACATTGTCCAAATAAAATAATATACATTAATATGCAATCCTTAAAGTATTAGGAGTAAAACGATACTAACTAGGTCGAATTTGGACAACGTTAAGATTTTAGAATTTCCGGGACAACCAATTTGGGTTAAAAAGTGATTATAAAAATTTGGGTTCAAATATTAAATATAATTATGCCTTTATGTTCATCTCATATTTTTGATCGAAATGAAATATAAAATCATATATTTTGGATGTATATTATTGAAGTTATGATTGAATGAAGATTGAAAGCATTAATAATTCATTAATTGCATAAGAATTAACTAAATAAATCATTAGCGCATGCCGCTCAGCACAAAAATCTGAGACATAGAAATTTACACTGGCATAAAACACGAATGGCGACAGCGGCGCAAAAAATGGTGCGCGTTGTCTTGTCATGCATTGGCCCGAGAGGGCAATGCGTGTCGGCACTGACACTGAAGGAACTCGCACCGAAGCGCAGTTCTGAAAAGGCTTGAACCGGTCCGGTCCAGCGAAAATGTCTGAACCGAGACCTAAATCTAAATGAACAGTTCTTCTTCCTTATTCAAGCCGAGCAGACAAAAATTTAGGGTTTAGTTCTCCACTAGACTCCGGTGGTATTTGGGTGCAGTCCGCACTCTAGCGAGAAGATCTCGCCGAGGCCGTTCACCTGAGACCAAAATCGGTACCATACACTGAGTATGGAGGAAACTGGACGGTGCCCTAGATCTCCCTAACGGAACCCTAAAGACTACTGTGGATGGTCTACTAATTTAGCTCGATCCAGGTCGATCGAGTTCAATCAAACATCACTAGATTGAACAATATGGATTGAAATAGGGTCATGCATTTAAGAAGAAGCAATTGCAAGCTTAAAATGAAGTAATTAAGGATGTACCTCAACATCTTCTTCGGTAGATTGCAGGAGTTAATGTTTTCTTCTGTAGCTGCTCATGCTCCTTTCCCAGAATGCAAAATAGAGAAAATGATACAAGGAAAGGAGTGTACATGGGTAATTAGGAATTTTAGATGAGCTGGAGGAGCGATCATGGCGTACGACCTCTGGCCCTATGTGCTCACGAAGACCTACAAAGAAGACATACAGGAACACATCAGGTCCATCGGATTGGAGCGATGATCTGACTGGCTAGATCTACTCGAGCAATCTTATGCCGTCGGATCAGATCAAAATAAGTGCGGCAGCTAGGATTGGTGGATCTCGCTGCACGCTGCTCGGCCCACCATAGAAGATCCGAGCGGTCAGATTTTTTCAGCTGTTGCAATTTATTAATTAATAATATATATATATATATATTAATTTAAATTATATTATTTAATTAATTAATTATGCTTAATTTAATACTCAAAATTAAATAATAAAACAAACTCCAAAAAATCCCAAAAATCCACCCTTACTTAATTGAAGAGTGAGGAACTCAAAAATACAAAATAGATTTTTGATTAGAGGTCAATTTAATTATCTTAATTTTTTGAGTATTTAAATATTATTAAAATATTCAGGGAAAATTCGACGACTTTCAAACACTTTCAAAATACTACCCTTAGCCAATTTGGGGGTGTTGAGTTCAATGGAGCTCCGATTTTAATTCTGAGGTCTACATAAATTAGGCACTCTCAAAATTATCAAAAAACCAAGAAATACTGGAAATTGTCAAATGATCTCCAAATCTCACAAAAATTGAAATGTAGGTTCTTAATAATATTATAAAAGTAATGAAGAAAGATTAGAGTCAATTAGGTCACTAATTGATGGGTAACAATACTAGAGTTGTTACAATAAGAGATGATAGGTGGATCACTGTTGTTACATAAAATAATGTAAGTCCTCATATATCATTTTATTACTGTATGTGGATGATATGTTGATTGTAGGATCGAACATGGAGGAGATAAGTATGCTAAAAGAGTTGATGTCAAAGGTGTTTGACATGAAGGACTTGAGGCTAGCCAAGCAGATTCTTGTAATGATAATTAATAGGGAAAGAGGTGTAGGAATTCTGAAGCTCTCGCAAAAAGAAAATGTTGAAAAGGTACTAAAAAATTCAACCTGAACGAAGTGAAGCCAATGAGCACTCCCCTAGCAAGTCACTTTAGCTTATCAAAGGAACAAATGTCAAAGTCTGAAGAAGAGAAGAAGCATATGCTGAAAGATCCTTATGCTTTAGCAGTTGGGAGCTTGATGTACACTATGATCTACATGAGACCAGATATTGCTCATGCAGTGGGAGTGGTTAGCAGATTCATGGAAAACCCAAGGAAGCACCATTGGGATGTGGTTAAGTGGATCCTAGAGTATCGAAAAGGTACAACGAGCAAAGCTTTATGCTTTGGAAGATCTGACTATATTTTATAGAGCTATATAGACTCATATTTTATAAGAGATGTTGATAGCAAGAGAAGCACTACATGTTATGTGTAAACATTGGGAAGTGCAGTGGTGAGCTGGATCTCCAGGCTACAAAATATCATGTCGCTATCTACTACGGAGGCATAATATGTTGCCATCATAGAGGCAAGCAAGGAGATGATCTGGTTGAAGAGTTTTATGGAAGAATTGGGCAAGGAACAAAAGGATGAGAAGTTCTACAGTGATAGTCTGAGTGCTATTCACCTTACGAAGAATGCAGCATTTCATGTCAGGACAAAGCACATTTTACTTTGTTACTATTTCATTCGAACACTGTTGGAAGAAGGACAACTAATATGCTTACTAAAGTAGTAACAGTGGAGAAGCATAAGCTATGTGCAGCTTCAGTAGTCCTCGATCGTGAAGAGAGAGCGGGGGTGAGCCACACCACTGTTCTTGAAAAGAATAGAAGAAGATTATGAAGAACTAAAGATGCAAGAGGGGTGATTTACTAAAGGTCTCCAAGTGAGAGATTATTATATTATGGAGACCATTTAGTCCATCATGGAAATGCTAATGGTTCTTCAGTGTGCTTCTGAAAAGTTTCGAGATGATTCAGAATAAGATTGAGAGACCATAAACAACACATGCGCCATAATGCACCGCAGCGCGCCGCATTGCGATGCACCCTGGTGATCCCTTGCCTGAGATGGAGGCGTTGTCATGCGCCTCAGCATTTAGTAGACAGAAGTTGGTGCTGCTATGCACCATAGCAAAAAACGGCGTTGCAGTGCATTATGGCTGGTCCATCCCAAATCAAAGGCAAGTGCAAAACGTTGGCACTACCGCGCACCACAGTGGTTGCAATTTCGATATGCGGGCGCTACTGCGTGCCATAGCGCTTGGAAAACTTCTTCACCTATTCAGGTTATGCCTGAAGTAAATTGGATGGTATTTTGGACCTTTCATGGTCTGAAATGAGCTGGGTACTTAAGTTAACAAGATGGGAGGAGTTTACAATGTTGGAATTTCAGTTGGAGGCTATGTTCTTGCTGTGAGGAGGAGATTCCAAGGTGAAGTCCTAAGGAAGTTGCTGTGCAAGAAACCTCTTGCATGTTAGAGAAGAGACTCCTGGTGGTGACTGCTTTCTCTCCTCTCCATATTAGAGTAAGAGCTAGTGTATTTCTAATTTTAGGGATAGGCTCTTTGTAACTATGTAATCTTCAAGTTTTCTAGTGGATTTTTTATGTGGTGTGACTCCGTGGTTTTCCTTGTTCTTAAGTTTTCTATATAATCCTTTGTGTTTGGATGTTTGTATGCTTGTGTTTACTTTGTATCATTGTGCTGTGATTTATTCTTTGTAAATATGTGATTTTAGATTTGCTCTTGATAATTGTCAATGCAACCCCAGTACTCATCGTATCGTAGAGCGCACTTATCAACCACTTCCACTACAGAAAGTGTGCTTAAAGCTTCAGATTCATCCTCAACATCCTCTATTGAATTAACTATACCTTCTCATTAGTTTCTTTGATTAGATCCGATCCAAAGAGTTGAATACTTCCATTTTTAAACCATTCAAATGGAGTACTACACCTTCTCCCATACAATGCTTCATTTGGGGAATGCTGATGCTTTCTTGATGACTATTATTGTAAGAAAACTCCACATGTAATGCCCTACCCCATAGTCATATGCAATAGAAAAATAATGATAACATTATTGGCAGCAGAACAATGCGTTACTTAGAAAAACAGAACTTCACTTAATCTGACTTCCTGCTAAAAGCTAATCCTTAAGATAAGTGTAGTATCCTTATTCTAAGTATTAGTCAAAGTACTTATACATATTGGATTTATGAAGGCTGTAGAATAATTACCCAATGTATTTGAGTATCTTATATGATTTTCATATGGATCACATCATAATACTAAGTATAAGTAGTAGTGATAATAGAGTGCAGAAGCCATATATCATTCATCCAAAATATTCATCACACAATTTAAGTAAAAGCATTCATCTCAGAAAAGAAAGAGAGAAAAAACACATCCAAAATTTATTTATTACATGCCATAGATTAAAATAAGATGAGCAGTATATGTCTCTCATCTCATAGTAAAGAGTAACTAAAAATAGAAAGTAAGTGCTAAAAATGGCTAATGCTTCTCTAACTCCTCATGGATCTCCTGAGATGTCACCAAAGATGGCTCCTTTAATTGCTCAAGATTTAATATTGTTGTTTCACAATGCTAGGAGCCTAGCAAAAAAATACATTTTAGGCTGCAACTAACATTTTCTTACTCTTAAGGGATTTTACTTAACATTTAATAAAACAAAAAATTAAGCTGCATAAAATTGAACTAAATTGAAACTGTAAATCTAACACTGAAACTAAAAATATGAAAATCTATAATCAATCAAAAGTACTGACAGTGAGCCAACTGAAATGAAATTGTAAATTAAACTAACTAAAAGTAAGAACTGTGCTTTATGTCACAGTATATGCATCCAAATATGCCACTAAATTTATGCTTTAAATATGAATAGTTTGATGCCACATAGCATTTCATAAATCCTACGTGAGCATAACCACTCTGCTAATATATCATAGGTGAGCAGAACCACTTCACTAATGACATGATATGCTTATGTGATTCATGATATGCCAGTGAGTTTGATAAGCTAAGTGATTTTAAATTATTAAAACTAGAAAATAGATAAAATAAGTACATATGCCTTTTTGTTGTCTAATTACTTAGCCTAATTTATTATGCACATTCACCATGAATGTTATACAGATCAGGAGTTTTAATTATATGAACCATACAAATCTATTTTAATTCTACAGAATTCAATATTTACTCTACACTATACTCTTATAACATCCTAATTTATTACATGTTAAGAGTACATATGCATGATTGGTAAGTTCTAAGAAAGGTAATTTTAGACACTTAGTTTGTTAAACTGCACTTATCAATAAGCACAAAGATAAAGAACGTAATTCTTTTACATTTTATCCTCTCAAACTAAGCTGTTAAATCTCGACTTATAATATATTTTGGACTTGAGATGTTTATCTTGAAATGTATTGTACTTATCTAATTACCTAAGATAAGACTAAAACTCTACAGTTCTATTCAGGGTAAATCAACTAATTCCATTATGATGAATCAAATTAATACTATGGATATGCACTACAATATCCATATGATAAAACTAATGTCCTCATCACTTCTAATTTTAACAAAATACTTTAGAACCAAGGAAATTCAAACTATAGAATCTAATCTCCATTATAGTAGGTTCTAAAAATAACATTTAAGTCATTCAATTTAGGATACCTACTATAAAAGATAACTCAATCTAAGTCTCTTTAGGATATCCTACCTAAGGCATAGGATCAATCATCTAGAGTTGATAAGGTTCATCTTAAAACATACATCAGAGTATAACAAATAAGGCATTTTATTATCTCAAAGGTTATCTTATTAAATATATAATATTTATGTAAACATAAGACTATATTTATACTTTAAATATCCAAAATTTATATTTACCACATAAAATCAATACTTACCTTGAGTTGATTTTAAATTAAGCAGTATAATTACATGTATATTTATAAGTTCAATCATTAGGTTAAGATGAAAAATCAAGCATGCTAATTTTCTAAATTCTATCTTAACCATAAGCACTAAAATTGTGGAGTAAGAATAATATAATTATTGGTAGTTGTTTATTCGCAAATCAATCATATTTTATTGAACTATTAGGGATTAATTTATGCTAGTTATCTTGCTTAAGAGAAAATCAAGAAGATCTTAAGGTTTTGATTAAGATAGCAAATCATATGAATCACCTTAAAATCTAATCTTTTATTTTACTAATCTAGGATCAAATGCCAAAGATCAGCAAGTACTAGATAAATCCATGCAAATCAAAGAGTGAAACACCTTTAATTTAACTTAGGTCTAGATTAATTACTAAACTTAATTAAAATTAAATATGGTTAAAATTAATTAGCCATGATTAGGGTTTACTTATACAAATTTATAATACAAGATTATCATTAAGCTGTTCTTTAATTGTTGAAGTTCAAATTAGCATTAGGACTCATTTTGGTTAAGCTAAGATGTTATTTAAGAAAATTAGGGTGTTATATAATTAGCAACTAATTAAGAAGATTAAGCAAGGGAATTGAAATAAAACTTTGCAATTAAGTTTAAAACTTTAAAATGAAGTAATGGAAACTAAAATATGCCATTTGGATAAGAAATGAATTTCATATTTAAAGTCACCTCTACATTTATAAAATGCACGATTTTACTAAGGTTTTAGAGTTGGCAAAATACAAAATATTTGGGAAGTTGAGCAAAACTGGGCACTGTAGTGCTCAATGGCGTGCTACGGTCCGCTTTTGTATGCCACGATGCTACGACGTTCCTCTACAAGCTACAGTGCACTGTAGTGATCCCTGGCCGAGAGCCAGGCACTATGGTGCACTGCAGCGTGCTATGTTGGAGATAATTTCTAGCACGCCCTATTCCGCAGTGGAAGCGGTTTGTGAAAGAGCGCACACTTTAAATTTGAGGACCGGGGTTGCATTGATGGTTACCAAGGAATCTTAGAATCACAAAATCACAAAAATAAAATCACAACACATGCATACAAATTCACAGTACACAAAGAACATCCAAACACCAAGAAATACATGAAAAACCCAAGAATAGGAAAACCACGTAGCAACACCACAAGGAAATCCACTAGAATAACTTGAATGTTATAGAGTTTCAAAGAGCTTATCACCACAGCACAAATGCTCCAGCTCTTACTCTAAAATGAAGAGGAGAGAAAGCAACAACCACCTAAAGTGTCTCCTCTAATCAGTAAGGGCTTAACTTACACTGTAGCTTCCTTAGGGTTTAGCATAGAGTTCTTCTCCTCATAACAGTCTTAGCCTCCAAACTAAAATGCCAACACTTAGGTTTTCCTCCTAACATATCAACTTAGGTACCTAGTCAAAAAATGAACCCTAAAATTTCTAAAAAATGACCTCCAATTTGCTTAGGGCGTAACTTGGAAAGAGCAAGTTTCTGCCTGGCGCTACGATGCGCCGTAGCGCCCGGCTCTCAAATTGAGACCCACTGCAGCACGCTGTAGGGCCTGCGTCTCGGATTGAGACTCGTTGCGGTGCACTGTAGCGCCTGGGTCTCAGGTTGAGACCCACTGGAGCGCGCTGCAGAGCCCACATCTTTTGCATCTTGGAATGAATTCGCTAGGGCACCTAGCAATGCCAGTTTCTGCTGTCACGCACCGCAGTGACGATCTTTGCTGCGGCGCGCAGCATTATCTGCAACTTAGTTGCTGACCACTGAGGCGCGCTGTAGTGCCTCCACCTCAAGTTGGGATTGATTGGGCATGCTGTGGCGCACCACGAGGTGTCACAGTGCCTGTGCTATTCGTGGAAACTAATAGGTCTCCACAACATAACAATCTCCCACTTAGAGACCTTTAGGCAATCGTCTCCCTATTTATCCATTGTTCCTTCACTGTATTATTATGTGTCTATCAAGAGACGTGGTGTGGCTCACTCTGCTCTCTCTTCATGCATCGTGGCCAACAAAAGCTGCACATATGGGGTCGAGTACCCTTAGTGGTCATACTAATACTGATTAACATGATACTATGAATACAATCTCCAACTGTGGCAAGCCTTCCAACTATTGTCGAGTCAGGTGTAAACCCAATCCGCCTTAATCAGAAGACTTGTCATCTAAAACTGAAGATCATACATCAAAATATCAAAATAACGGAAGCAGAAAAAGAATGCAACATCCACGTCACAGCACAGTAAAAGAAGTAAGACAATATATCAGCTCAAAATAATAGTGCAGAAAGTAAATACATCCAGAATATAAAATTATTACAGACCTAAATTAAAATAAATGAACACTCATCCTCACAATAGAAATAAAGCAAACTAGCAAACTAAGAAGTAGGAAGATCCTCCTCCTGCCAAGCTCCCCTCCAGCAAGAACCTCGATGAAAAGCTCTAAGTCTGACATTGCTGGTATAGCAATGCTAGGGCCCCAGCCAAGAAAAGAAAAACTTACAGTTAGATAAATTGTCTAAGCACATTTTAAGCTAAATGAAATAAACTGAACATTTTAAGATATCCCATCTTACACTAAGCATATAAGTAAATAAGGTGCAATAATCTATAAGAATGGGACAACTATAAATTAGCATTTATAACTACTCAAAACAAAGTATGTATAGTAATATACCTCAACCAAAAACTACAAGAAGGTTTAACTAGCAAAACATATAATAACTTAAAATACTGAAAATAAGCTCTTCATAATATACTTATGATCATATGAATACGAGCTAAATTACATAATAAATCTGAACTAAAGTATAAAAAAGCTGAATAAAACTAGCATCCTAGATATGCAAGTACTAAACAAATAATGAACTGAAAGCAATGAACTAAAATAAAATGAAAATGCATATAGAAAATAGTAAAAATGCAAGTAAAATATATAGCTAAACATGCCACTGCACAGGAACTGAATTGAATGTAAGAGTTTGCCTAACATAGTACTGCAATAATAGAAATGAGCTAAACAAGGCCACTACAAAGAAAGTTTAGCATGTATCCCCCTTGGCATCTGCAAAGCTAAGTTATTGTTGAACTTATAGACTTAGACATATACCCCCCTAGCTAAGCATAGAGCTAAGTTCGAGTCTAATTTATAAACAAAGAACTGAACTGAAGAGGTGGACTAAGTTAGAACACACTCTACTATACTGAGTGAACTGAATGAGCTAAATGAACTGAATGAATTGATGAACTATTGAGCTGAATGACATGAATGAATTGAATGAAGTTAAATCACATGTATGCAAAATTTAAATATAACATAGGGTACTCATCAAATATCCTATGTTCAACTAATATGTCCAAGGAAAAAGGCTCAAATACAAGGTATACAAAGTAGTAATAATTAAGTAAGCAAGAGACTCAACTAAACATATGTGATATCTATTGTTATCTAAATTTAATATGTTCTATCTATTCCGAGCTAGTATAGGCTTAGTATCTCCAATATTTAACTATCAAGTACAACTCAGATTTATGGCCTTATAGTTAACATTAGAACTTAATAGTTCTAATTCATAATCAAAAGTAATGATTATAAAACTTAATAAGAAATTATGATCTTAAAGAAAGGTTAAGTCAATGATTATAAGACAAAGTAATCAAATAAGAATATATAAATCTAAGATCTAAGTTCAATCTATAGAATAATCACATTATTCTATAGGTTGAACCAACTTAAACCCACTAAAAGGATTCAAAAGGATTCAATCAAGATAAGAAAAATTCAAGAATAAGATGGAACAATCCAAATGGCTGATTAAAGATCTAAGATATAAGTCTTAGGTTTAATCAGTAAAGACTTTATACGGGATGTAGACTTAGGGATTTCCTTAAGGCATTTCAAGGAATAACCATTATGGTTAATTATTGATGTAGCTCTTAGGATTTGATTCAAAAGATTAAGATTCCATTAATTTAGATTAATGGAAGGGTCTAAAATCACTTCTAAGATCTTATTAATTACTAAAGAGAAAATTAGGAAGAAAGTTAGCTTAAGCAATTTAGGTTAACTGCCTAGGTCTAAGAGCTTAATGAATTATATTAATGCTTTACCATTACTGATTAGAAGCATTTAATGATATTTTTAGGGTTTAAGGGCTCTTAAACAACATTTTGGTCAAAATGACCAAAATACCCTTCTTAAGGCCAAAATTGAGATTTTGGGATTTAAGCATCCAAATTGATTCTAATTAGTTCTAATAGGCATAGATTTGGCTAATAAGAGAAATGAGGTACTAAACTTCAAGGTTCAACTTAAGGTAAGATTAAATAGCACTAATCACTTTTAAGGCTTAATAAAAGTGATTAGAAAAGTGGTTAAGGAATTTAAGGCTCAAAATAAAAATTTAGACACATAGGCAGGTTCTAATACACTTATGGAGCTAATATAAACTTGGTTCATCAATATCAAAGGGTTATTTAGGTCATTAATCACTAATTAAGATTTAGAGTGATTAAAAGGTGATTAACAAATTTAAAGCACTTAAATTATTTTTGAAGGCATAAATAAGTTCTCCTCGTGTAACAACCCTAATTGTTACCCTAGCTAAATTTGAATTAATTAAACCAAACCAACTTTTAATTTTGATTCCATTAAACTCAATGCGTCATTTAAACTTAATTCTTGAAGTTTGGAATCGATCGGAGCTAAAATGAAAAATTTGGTATTTTTAGCTATTTTTAAGCTCTGAAAAATACCTAAAT
Source organism: Gastrodia elata (assembly GCA_016760335.1). Lineage (NCBI taxonomy): Eukaryota > Viridiplantae > Streptophyta > Magnoliopsida > Asparagales > Orchidaceae > Gastrodia > Gastrodia elata. The sequence goes on along the minus strand of CM028686.1, from coordinate 16,554,074 downwards.
TAATTTGATCTCCAAATCAAAATCTGACTTCATTTTTGAATTCCCCACCCCCAAATTAGCTAAGCGTGAAATTTTGGGACACTTTGGAGGTCATCTAGTCACATTTTGGATTTAATTTAATTTGGCTCAATTGCAAATTAGGGTTTTAAACAATTCTTAATTGCAAATTTATCCTCTTCCAATGGTCAGCTGGTTTCCAAACCGCGGGCGCCATCTGGGCCGTCCATTCCACGAATTAATCTAATGGCCCACGCCTTCGATCGGATCCACCTCATCTCGATCGTTCCGCGTTTTCGAGATCCTGATTCGACGGCTTCTAGCCATCCGCCGTAAGTACCCTCGATCAACCGTTAGATCACCCAATCTAATCCAACAGGTGACTTCTTATCTATAATGAATCGGTTAAGTCGCACATCAGGACTGTCTGGGACCAATGGCTTAGCAATCAGACGACGAACACGAACCTGAGCCCAGTGGATCGTCCCCTCGTCTCGCCCCGTCTGCGTCTGGTCCCCCCCCCCCCCCCCCCGAAAGCCCGACAGCTCCCAGCCCTCGTGGCAGTACGAGAAAACCACAAATTTCTTCACCTGCCCTCGGCGCAATCATCCTGCCAGTTGCCTTCTCCCCAAAATACCCATAGCCATTGGCCCGAGCCTTTCTCTTCGGCCCAAGCCTCCTCCCATTGCTCGAGCTCTGGAGACCAACCCTAGGGCCTCCTCTGACCTATAAATACTCCTTGGAGCTCACAGTGACTCCCTTTGCTCACTATAAACCCTCAATTGGCATCCAAAGTCCCTGGAGCTCCCGTCTCACCTCGACAAATTCCCGGCATTCCCGAAGCTTAAAACCGCTGATAGAGGGCCCGTCTGATGTTCAGACCCCCTGTGAACCTTCGTCTGTCATACAGGGAGCTCGGAGGCACTTCAATTTTTCCTCAGCCAAGCCTGCAACCTGTCCTCAGGTACAGCCTTCTCCCATTGAGTTCTTTCGATTCAATTCTTCAGTCTGTCCCTGCAATGAGCCTCTGGATGTTGCCTAACTAGCCGTAGCCACCTAGGGAACTAGTCGTGATAGTCGCCTGGGGCTAAGCTAGCTCGAATCGCTCATATCGATCGATTGAGCTAATAGCCGAGCCATGGCTGAGTCTGAGTAAGAACCCAGCGATCGGCTGCACCCCAGGTTATGAAACCATGGGGGTTCGATTTGCCTCACCTCCCTGAAGGTGTAGGCATCGAACCCTGGTCGATTAACAGCTTCTATGAGGAGAATTATCTCCTCACAATAAACCCTAATCGTCTATGAATAGGCGTCTCGGTCGAGTAGCACCCCACTGATCCAGAATGACCCAGATGGGGGTTCTTGCCTTGATCGATGCGTCTGAGTCTCCTGAAGGTGTAGCCATCGAGAACTAGGCGTGGCGTAACCAAAGCGCGGCGAATTATCGGACGACATTTTCTAGGAAGGTCACCTAGCATCGGGTATCATCGAGAGGAAGGAGATGAAGTTCGAGTCGGGCCGACCCGTGACCCGCGCCTTTTGATTTTGGGCCGCGGCTATTCACAAATTATCGGACGACATTTTCTATGGTTATGAATTAAATAAATCAAATCCTAGAGTACTATTTAAATAAAAATGTAGAATAAATTATTTAAATAACTTTGGCTATACTGATCCAAATGGTATGATCCAATATACCATTTGAATCAGAAAAATGCAAAGAATCTGAATATAAAATAAAATCACAGATCCAATAGTTAGATTTAAATTAATTTCTTAATCTTTGTTTATTATTAATTAAATCATAATAAATTTAATTAATCACCAAATTAAGTGATTAAGGGCTCAGATTGCTCATTAAACCTTAGAGAGCAATTGTAGACCATTAAAACCAAATTTGGATATTTAATTTTCTTAATCACTCCTTAATTACCCAAATTAAGGATTAGTGAATTTAACCTTAATTAAGTCTCTAATTTTGGACAAGTTAAGTTCTAATGTTATCTTAAGTATAGTAGAACCCTTGAATAAGGTTGGATTGCCCTAGAGTGCTCTAAATTTCTTAATCATCCTAATGGGCTTAAAAATGTGATTAGTACAAATCAGCTTAATTAAGTTGGAAAAACCTAAGATAAGTGTGTTTCCCACCTCATTAATCAATATGGAACACCTTAGAATAGATTAAAATTGAATTGGATAATTAAACCCTAGAATCCCAATTTTAGCCTTAAGAGGGGCATTTTAGTCAATTTGGCCAAAATGTGTTTAAGAACCCCTTAAACCTTGGGAAATTTAGTAAGTTATCCCTAGTTAGATTATTAATGTTCTCTGAATCCTTAAGCTAATAATGTTAATAATATGAATATTAATTTAAGAAATCTTCAATTTTTCCTAATTAAGATACTTAGACCTTAAGTGATCCTAAAAAGGATCACTTTGCCTTAATAAGTTGAATTTAATTATTTTAGATGTTAAATCTCAAATTAATCAGTTTAATTAAGTTAGCTTATGGGCTTAAATTATAAAAGAAACACATTTAGAAAGTATAAGTTGAAAACCTAATTTAAGTCTAAAGTGATCAAAACATAGATCTTAGATCTTCTACTTGAGTTGAACTACCTCCAATTGAAATTCTTTAAATGATTTATTATTTATTTCTTTTAAACCTTCCATGTGGGTATAGGATGATTCAATCCATAAGATAATGAAATTATCTTAAAGGTTGAATATACATCTTAGATGCTCAAGTTCTTAATTGATTATTTTGTCTTATGATCCGTAGAATAATCTTTCACTAAGTTCTTAGTTCCTGGATCGATCATCTTATAGGATTTTTTACCTTTAATTTGGATAGTAAATGTGAACCCTAGATCCTTAATAGGACTTTTTCCTTGGATTCAGAATTTGAACACCAAAGTGAGGTTCAAATCCAAAATCCTTAAATCTTGATTTACTTGACCAAGATTTGGGTAAGAGAGTAAAATATTAACAAATTAGGTTATTAATTGATTTGCTTAAACCTTATAGTCATCACATGATTTTGAGTTAGAACTTGTTAAGTTCTAATATTAACTTTGAGGATGTAAATCTGAGATTCTACGCGACAACTGGATATTGGAGATCCTAAACTTGTACCTTCTCAGAGTACCTAGATTGGGTAATTAGATAATAATAGATATCACATAAGTCTAGATTGAGTCTCTTGCTTACTTTGACTAGATTTGCTTTGCACACCTTGGATATTGAGCCTTATTCCTTGAGCATAATAGGAGAACTTAGGATATAGATGATACATCCTAAGTTAGTAATTAAATCGCATATCATTCAGTTCTTGCCTTGCTTGCAATTGGTAGAATATGTCCTAGCATAGTTTGCCTCTTCAGTAATAGTATTGTATAGGACTGGCCCAGGCCTAGAGGATTAGGATGGCCTATTGGCTGGGTATTGATTGATATTTCAATATTGGGAGCCCTGGATGTCCTATTGGCTGGTATTGCAGTACTATGTCTTAGGTTTATTGCTACTTTAGCTGGATTGTTCAGTATTGTTTTCTATTTTGCTTTGCCACATGCTTCAGTGGCCTTACTTTCCATACTTGCTTATTTTGCCACATGTCTCAGTGGCTTTGTAATTATACTACTTGCCTTGCTTTTGCCACATGTCTCAGTGGGCTTACATTTTATAGATTGCTCGGCTTATGCCACATGTCTCAGTGGCCCTTTTCTTTTCTTTTGTATTAATTAGCATGTTGTATGTATACTTGTAACATCCCATCCCGTCGCTGTACGCAAAAGACAAGTATCATATTATGGTTCGGCGGCGGAACGGTGCGCTACTTGGGAGCGGTGGGCCGTACATGTAAGACCCATCTTCCCGAATAGGCTAGAGAGACGAAGCCATACTGAAGGCCGCTGACTTAAACCCTACGAGTAGGTTCGAGAGCCAATATCCAAGATAAGAATTAAATACTTATCTTGGGTATTAGACTAGTATGTACATAAGGTGCAAGGGAGTGGAGGAACCCATGTACGTTATAAAATATATCAGCATCTCAAGTACGCCGATCACATCACAATACTATGTACAGTAGTATAACAGAGTGCGGAAGCTAAAAGCAAAACATCTAGAAATACATTCATCTCAAGCAGTAGTAAATATCCATCTCATAAAAGAAAAGTAAAAGTGCATCCAGAGTTTTATTACAAACCATAATAATGCAGAAATATAAAGAGTCCAGCTAGAATACTGAAAAGAACTAGAAAGTAAAAGTAGGTGCTCAATCCCCTACAGCTCCAAGTGCTCCTCCTGAGTCTCTGGGACGTCCTCCTGACCTACCTCCAACAACTGCTCGGGATCTAGCAAATTGCCGGATCCCAAAAGTACCCCGTGTTAGACAAGAAGTCTAACACATCGAAGCTAGCTATACAAGCTGATCTAAACATAACAAATATGCAAGAACGTAAAGTAAAAGTACAGGAAAAACTGTAAAGTATCAAATAACTGAAATATAGGAACTAAGCAAAGAAAAACTGCATCAAAACCAAATACTGAAAGTACATGAAAATGTCAGATGCTCATAAACTAATGTGAAAGGAATATCAAATCCTGAGAAGGATGCTATAAGCTGCACTATATGCTACTGAAGCAATGTTCACAGATATGCTATATCACGGTATATCACATAACTATCACTGAAGGTTTATGAGTCGTACGGTCTAATATAAGCACAACAGTTAGGAAGTCAGTATGGTGACACAGATGCACCCTAAAATTCCCCAATCTGTGTATATAATATTTCGTATCTCAAACTGTATCACTGATAACCATGTGTCGCAACAGAGGGAATGAGGTTAACTCATGTTTATGCTTATGCTTATGCCATTATATGGTATGAATGAAAAATCCCAAAATCCATGAAGAATATAGTAAGAAATAAAAATAAATCCTAAGTCTCCACCGTGCAGAATCCTGCTAAAGGGATTTTGACTCCAAATCTCTAGATCGATATTTAGTTAAAGTTGCTTATTTACTTAAAGATCACTAGGCAGGGTGATTGTATACACATATTAAATATGCTGCAAAGATAGGACACAATATTTAGTTTGATTACACCACCCTAATAAAGCGATCTTCATTAGGAGGCACCATCCAATGATGATTTTGTATCTCAAACTAAGCATTTAGTCACTAAACTCACAATCATACTTAGCTTCTTAAAGAAGGTGATTCCCCTTTTTACTTAGTTTTATTTAATCCATACCTATTGAAGCGATCTTCGCTAGGAGGCATTGCCCGATGGCAATTGTCCTTCAATAAAACTAAGGAATGGGCACCCGTTTAATACACTCTTAGGATCGATTGATTTACTCTAAGTGAGGTTATATCCGCCTAACCACGCAGGATAGCAACAAAGATAAATCTTACTTAGAGTGACTCAGCCAATCCAAAATATTACTGGGGACCAGTAATATGGGTATACTATACTACACTACCTAATAATCATGGTGCAATCAAATCTATTTAATAGAGCAAGGATTTATCAAGACTACAAATCTTAAACTAATAGGTAAGTCCTATACAAGGTTTCACCAATCAAATGTGATCAAGGATCACTTACTATGGATTCTACTACAAGGAGATGTATCTCTTCTAATGTCTTAAGTGCTTACTACCACAAGGAGAATAGATTAATTTCTAAGGTGATATGATCTTCTATACTTCTACCACAAGGATTCACACAAGGCCTTCTACCTCATGATATATGAATTTAGGTCTCTTAAATAATTCAAGATGATCTTATGGAGAGAATATCAAGGTCTCTCCTTTAGATGCTGATATTAGACTATTAGGTTCTGGTTCATAATTAGATTTAGAATGATTAGATCAGATGATGGAATCATCTGATCATACTTAGACTAAGATTATGGGGTGTAAATCAAACATATTGTTAAGGATTTGATCACTTGTTAAGTCAACATAGTATTAATGATCTTATTATGCAGGTTTATTACTTAAGAGAAAATCAGGGATCTTAAGGTTCGATTCAGATTGTGAAATCACAAAGGGTTATTACTGACCTTACTTTGTCTAATTCAAATGTTTAGAATCAAGAGTAAATCAAATGCATTATTGGAAAAATGTTCAATTCAAGGTCTTGTAATCAAAATTATTAAGTTAGGGTTTTTATGGTTTTAGATTTTCCTTAAGTAGATTAGGGTATGACTCCTTCTCAAACCTCAAGTCAAACTAAGTGTATATTTAAAGATCAATGTCAAATTAGTGGATTAATTATGCATTATTGGTGGCAATCCTAGATCTAGATCAAGTCTTAAAAGCTTGATCCAAATCTTAAGATTTCTTAAGTTAATTAAGATATTTAAGATTCTATAGTTTTAGATTTATTCAAGTATACTTAATAAGTTTATAAAAGGTGATTTCATTTCAATTAGTTTACTGTTATAAGCCAAAATAATGATTAAAGTTTAATAAATAGTGGTTACTTAGTGCTAACCAAACCCTAATTCCAAGCAAAAAGGATTAGCAAATAAGTAAAAATCCAACTATTCAAATTACATGAAATTTGGCATGCAAGTCCTAATTAATCATACAAGTAATCAGAGACTAAGTTTGCTAAGATCCAATGTGTATAAACCCTAAAATTCACTAATTATGATTTGACAAGATTAGGGCATAACTATAATTACAGAACTCAGAAAAATGTTATACTTGGCACATGCAATCTAATTAACATCAGTAAACTAATGGCACCATAAATATACAATTTGGATATGTACATTTACTAATCTACCCTAATTAAGATTCACTGTAATTAGGAAATAATTAAAGATCTAACCATTAGATGTATAATTTTATTTTATATTTAAGTTCCTGAGATTTTTTTGAACATTTTCATATATGATATTATAGAATTCTGACCAGTGGATTAGAAGTTATTTAAATAATACATTCTGTATTTTTATTTAATCAAAAACCTATGATTTGAATAATTGAATTAATTTCCTTAAGGAAAATAATTCCAAAATTTCGATTTAATTAAATCATCTCGGCCCAATAATCAAAACATGCGGGTCGACCGTGGCCCGGGAGACCCGGCACTGTCGCACCGCGCGGGTCATGGGTTGACCCGGCCCGCTCAGTGTCGTCGTCCCCGATCCTTCGTCCCGCAGAAGAGGCCGATTAGGAAAAACCTAATCGCCAAATTTCGGCGCATCCGGTCCATGGATCAGCCAGCATTTAATTGCTACACTATCACCATGTCCAGACGCATCGATTGGGACCTTAAGCCCCTTGTGAGACGGTCTGGATCAGCTAGACCTTACTCACCCGAGGATTTTGCCATTTGAGTTACTGTGGGGAGATAATTCTCCCCACAGAGGCCATGCCAGACCCCGGGCTCGATCCCTACACCATTAGGGAGGTGAGGCGGATCGAAGCCCTCTAGTCTGGGGTAGCCTGGATCACCGGGTCCTTACTCGACCGAGGCGATCCAGAAAGAAACTAGCCGATCGATTCGATCGGGGCTAGCTTAGGCCCTAAATACGATACGGCTGAGTTCGTATTGACAATAAGCACAGAAACGCATCAAATGGAATAGGAATCGAGCCTTATTGACTCGATTCCTGCAACTGGGATACCTGATTTCGATGGACTGGTTCGGGACGCTCGATAGAAGGCTCGGCTGGCTCTAGCCTTGATTCCAATCGCTACAAAGGTTCCTGAACGTCAGGAGAGCCTACTATCAGCGGTTCAGAAGCACGGGAGTGCCTGGAAGGAGCTTCGGCAATTGGCAATGGCGGCAAATTGCAGAAGATTCGATTGATCAGCAAAAGGTTAATTGAAGCAAAGCTGGGGCTGTTTATAGCCTTGGCTGAGCTTAAGGAATCTTCTGGAGCCACTGGCTCGGGCTGGGGAGGCCCGAGAGGTCGGGCCTTCATCGAGCTCTCAAACTTCCAATTTGAGCTCGGCCGGGTCGCTAGGCCCGATCGGGACTCCCTGCGATAACGAGAAGGATCCCAACGGCTTGCTGAGGTGGCGCGGGGAGTGGGGGACAAGCTGGACAGCTGGCAGTACAGGGATTCGCCCTGCAGGTGCACGATCGGGAGGAAGATGATGATCCACAGTGCGGGATGCCCTGGATGCCGTCTGATTAATCGATTAGAAGGCGCTACGGCGATGATCGCTCGGATCCTAACGGCCGATCGCGGGAGCGATCCTGGCCGTAGGATCCACGGGACAGATCCAACGGCGGATCGGCTGTTCCGCGGGATCCTATCCTGCCCGTAGATCAAAAAGGTGGAACGGCTGGATTCACGGGATGCTGCTGTCACGTGACCCGGGCTCCTCAGCGGATCGCCCATGGTCCGCACAGCGGATCCTGGCCGTTTATTTAGGTATTAGGGTATATTTGCAAAATCAATTTGTTTGAAACCCTTTTATGCAATTGAACCATTTTAATTTAAATTGAATTATGGTCCAAATGAATTCCAAATTGCACCAAAATTTCACCCTTAGCAAATTTGGGGGTGAGGAATTCAAAAATGCAATCAAATATTAATTCTGAGATCAAAATATTTTGGGTCTAGACTAGGGCATCTAGACTGTTCAAATTGTAATTTTTGACTTAGAGAAGTTCAATGGACTTCAAATTTTCTAGATAGGCTTAGAGTGATGCTCTAAGGACAATGGCACTAAAAGTTGAATTAAACAACCTGAAATTAGCATGGTAACAACCTAGGGTGGTTACAATACTCTTATGGCTTACTTATGTATATTGGCATATTTAGGATGCTAGAATTGTATGTTTATTTTAGCATTTGTACTATTTATGTACTCAGCATGCGTTAATACGATCATAAGCATGTTAGGTTCAGAATTTGTATTATGGTTGTATTCCTTTTAGCTTTGGCATCACCGTGTTTATTTGGTATTGTATGTTACTTTTCATACTAGTTGTTGGCTATAAATGGATAGTTTATAGTTACCCATTTCTTTCATAGCTTGTCGCACCCATTATTACTTGCATGTTTAGATAATTTAAATGTGATATCTTTAAAATAATCAGTTCATTAAAATAGCCTAAAATGTACTTAGACAATTGTCTAACTGTAACCTTTTTTATTTTGTTGGCTGGGGCCCTGACATTTGTGATACCGACAAATGTCAGATTCAGACTTGTTCGTTGGCAATGTTGTAGGAGAGGAGCAGGTTCAGGAGGAGGATCGGGCTACTACTGTTTAGATAGATCTTGCATTTTATTTCAGTGAGATTGAGAGACCTTTGCATTTTCTTTTAAATTCAGTTGTAATAATTAATTCTGGATGTATTTCATTTCTGCATTGTGATGAGTTACTACATTGTTTTCCTTTTTCTCTACTATGTTGTGCTTGTGGATGTTACTATACAGCTATTGCTTCTGCCACTTTGATATATGTATGTATATTGATGAATGTTTATAGTATTTTAGTGACAAGTTCTTGGCTTAAGGCAAGATGGGTTTTCACCTAATTTTACTTAAGCTAGGGATTTGCAATAGTTGGAGCACTGTACTTCCTATTGGCAGTACGGGGGCCCCACAGTTGGTATCAGAGAGCACCATAAGGTGTCACAATGGGATCTATGATTCCTTTCTACCTAATGGACTATTCTTCTGAAATACAAACAACAATATATATGTAATATCCATAACATAGTAGTATCAGTAACTCTATGTAAAATATAGGAGAATACTCCTATCTTAATAATTTTATCATCTTGAGTCTAACAAAAACTGATAAAATTCTGTCCTCAGAGTCAAATGAATTCTGGAGAGTCCAATATAGAGTATTATCTGCATGCATTCAAGATAGCTTGGAACTGTAATTTCAAGTGGAGGCAGGAAAGCAACTGGCAGATTGAAGGAGTTTTAGATAAAGGGACCTTAGTCTTGGATAAGCTTCTATAGCAAACAGTATACCAAGGGCTCAACTTTCCCATATACGCAAAAGAATGGTGAGCCGAGTGGAGTCCATTCTGATACACATAGAGTGTCCCGAGTCACTTTATGTAGATATTATGACAGATCTGATGTTGGATTACACCGGAGTCTGGTGGTATAACACCATTGCAAGGCTCGAGAAGAAGCGTAAGAGAAAATGTCAATAAATAACTTTTGAGGATATTTGTGTAGCCTTTAGGGCAGAATATATCAATAATGTCTGAGTGCTAGTTAGGATAATTGTCATCTTATTCTCAAAAAACCCTAGTAGAATTTCAGTTTTGGCGTTGTAATCCTCTATTTCTATAATTAATGAAAGATTTTTTATTTCTCTTCCTTAAAGTAAATTCTGAGTTTGGTTTTGCACTTATTAGAATGGATTCTGAATCACCACCTACCGTTACTCCTGTCAAGAACACTGTCACCCTCCAGTAATTCTAACGATGAGGTGGCTCATCTATGAGCCATGGTGGCAACTCTATTAGAAAATCAAGCTCAATAGGTGATCATCGTACAGAAATTACTAAATGATCGTGCAACTCCAGTCACTGTTGCTTCTTCAACAGTTCATGCTCCACAAGCTGCTTCTTCTTCACATCACTCGGTGGATAATCTCTTTCACAATTTCTTGAGGTTAAGACCTCCAACCTTTGGTGGGAATCTGTTGCAAATGGATACAGCTGACTAACTGAAGGCTGTGGAAAAAGATCTGATTAGTCTGAAGATCCCGAACTCCAAGGTCGTCCGTCTCACCACCCATCTATTCCATGCCAAGGTAGATTATTGGTGGGAGGAAGTCAGGAACACCCAGTTCATTGATTATGAACTAGACGACATCCCATGGGATGCATTTGTTGAAGCCTTCAATGCTGAATTTATTCCCCCATCTGCAAAGAACATTAACGCAGACACGATCTTAAGGTTGACTCAAGGGAGTCGTTCAGTCACTGAATACGAAAGGGAGTTTTGTAGATTGATTCGCTCTGTGCCAGAAGTCACTCAATCTGAATCAGCTAAGTGCCACCGCTTTCTCTATGGACTTTGAGATTCACTGAAGAATCAAATCGTACCACTCTACTTAACTAGCTTCTTCAAGTTAGTGGAGACAGTTAAAGTAATTGAGCATCACCAATATGGGGATAATCTCAAGCGGCTGGCACAAACAACTCAGAATCCTCAGGAAGCCTTCAAGAGGCACAGGCCTAATCCTACAAAGGTCTATCAACTGGAAGCTGCACCAACCTGGGAACCCATCCAAGGCTGCGATAGGCCTCACCCATACGACAAGTGTTACCACACTGGCCAAAGATGTTTCAATTGTGGGCGTACAGGCCACAGGTTCTACCAGTGCGACCACATGGAAACAGTGGATGGGGTTCCAATGAAGCCCTACCAGAAGAAGCAAGTGTTCAGAGCAACTCCATTAAACTGGAAAGAACCAAATTTGTCTATAATGCCAGCACCTGCTTCTGAAATTGCTCCCACGCAGTCACCAGCTTCTAATTCTCAGAACTATCTACGAAGGTAGACTAACAATCGTCCTGCTGGTCCTGCACAAGTATATGCCTTAACTCCTATTGAAGCCGTAGAAGATAACAATGTGGTTTCAGGTACACATCTCTGAATTTTTCCTTTGATAATTGTATTGCTATATTCTAAATCCTTGTAAGTCATTAATGCAATTCGTATGAATTAGGCACACTTTATTTCAACAACCAACCTTGTAATGTATTATTCGATATCGGTGCTAGTCACTCATTTATCTCAGAACGATTTATGAATAACCTTAAGCTTCACGCATGCAACTTAGCACAAACGTTGAGTATTGTGCTTCCATCTGGAACCCAACTAAGTGCCCATAAATTCTGTAATATCAAAGTCCTGATAAATGATCAATAATTCCATGCCAAACTAATTGTCCTACCAATAACTAACTTTGATATCATTCTTGGGATGAATTAGCTCAGTGATAATAATGCCTTAAAAAACTACCATAAAAAGAAAGTCACTCTCCATTCCCAGGGCAAGCCTGAAACATATGTAGGAAATACCAGCATGCAGTTATCCTTAATAAATGCAGTTAAAGCTAAACAATTGATTGTTAAGGGTTATAATGCTTACCTAGTTACCATGATGGGTGAAACAAAAGAGAGTATCTCTTTTTCTGATTGTAAGGTAGTCAAAGAATTCGCCATTGTGTTCCCAGAAGATTTGCCTGGTGTACCTCCTTTCAGAGAAGTAGAATTCTCTATTGAATTGATCCCTGGTACCCAGCCGATATCCAAAGCACCTTATAGAATGGCACCTAAGGAGCTTCAAGAGCTCAATGAGTAATTACAAGAGCTCTTGAATAAAGGCTTCATCAGGCCAAGTATGTCTCATTGGGGAGTGCCAGTTTTATTTGTGAAAAAGAAGGATGGATCTATGCGTATATGTATAGATTATCGTGAACTGAATAAGGTCACCATAAATAACAAATACACACTACCTAGAATTGATGATTTGTTCGACTAGTTATCCGGAGCCGTTATATTTTCCAAGATCGATTTGAGATCTGGATACCATCAACTACGAGTAAAAGAAGATGATGTAGGGAATACTGCTTTCCGCACTCATTATGGCCACTTTGAGTTTTTGGTGATGTCATTCGGACTCACCAATGCGCCATCAATCTTTATGGATTTGATGCATTGAGTGCTAAAACCGTATTTAGATAAGTTTATGATCGTCTTCATTGACGATATTCTCATTTATTCCAAAACTTGAAAGATCATGGAGAACACCTGAGATCAGTATTAGAAACTCTGTGCGAGCATCAATTGTATACCAAGTTCTCTAAGTGTGAATTTTGGCTTAAATCTATTGCGTTCTTGGGACATGTAGTAAATGCCCATGGTATTCGAGTATATCAAAGTAAAGTAAGCGCTATTCAGGACTGGGTTCAACCTAAGTCAGTCATCGATATTAGGAGCTTCTTGGGATAAGCTGGATATTACAGAAAATTTGTTAAGGGCTTTTCCCAGATCATTTTGCCTTTGACTAAGTTGACTCAAAAGGCTGTTCCGTTCATTTGGAGCCTTGAATGCGAGGAAGCATTTCAAACTCTAAAAGTTGCACTTTCTACCACTCCAGTACTTGCTTTACCTAAAGAAGATTTAAACTATCAAGTATATACCGATGCCTCTAGAATCGGTCTAGGTTGTGTGTTAATGCAAGAGGGTAAGGTAATTGCTTACGCCTCTCATCTGTTAAAACCCCACGAGCGAAATTATCCAGTTCGTGATCTTGAACTTGCAATCGTGATATTTGCCTTGAAAATATGGCGCCACTATCTGTACGGACTGCAGTGTTCAATTTTTCTGATCATCAAAGTTTGAAGTATATCTTCACCCAGAGAGAATTGAATTGCTGCCAGAGAAGATGGTTGGAGCTCATCAGCGATTATGACCACAATATTCAGTATCATCCAGGGAAGGCAAATGTAGTGGCGATGCTCTTAGCCGTCGTGCTACTTTAACCTCTATGATCGCATCCAGTTCTTTAGAACATGAATTTCGTAAGCTCAAGATTTCTCCGGTTAGTGGCGACGAGCTAAGCTCACTTCAGCCAATATCAATGTGGAACCCACTTTCCACCGAGATGTCTCAATCTCGCAAATCAAAGATGATGACTATTTGAAGTTCAAAGCAGATATTGAAGGTGGTCTTCGTCATGATCTGCAGTTGCGGAATGGTGTAATTTATCAAGGTAATCAATTGTGGATTCCTAAGTCCATACATCAAGAAGTATTAATTAAAGGCCATAATTCTGGATACCATATTCATCCAGGCAGTACTAAGATGTACCAGGACCTAAAACAATCATTTTGGTGGCCAGGTATGAAGAAAGATGTAGTGGACTTCGTGGCTAAATGTCATGCCTGTAATTTAGTAAAAGCCAAACACCAAAGACCTGGTGGTCTTCTGCATCTATTAGATATCCTTGAATGGAAATGGTTCGATATATCTATGGATTTCATCATGGGATTGCCTCATGCAAAATCTGGTGCCGATGCAATCTGGGTGATAGTAGACCGCTTAACTAAATCAACACATTTTCTTCCTATTCGTCAAACTGATTCTGTAAAGAAGTTATCAAAACTCTACATTAGGGAAATTATCAGATTACATGAGATTCCAAAATCAATCGTATCTGATAGAGATAGCAGATTTACTTCCAAGTTTTGGCAAGCTATGCATCAAGATCTGGGTACTACTCTAGCCATGAGTACAGCTTTTCATCCTCAAATGGATGGTCATACTGAAAGAGTAAATCAAGTTTTGGAAGATTTGCTTAGGCTTTGTATTCTTGATTTTGCTGGTTCCTGGGAAGATCACATCCCGTTAATGGAGTTTGCATACAATAATAGTTTTCAAGCCAGTACTAAAATGGTTCCTGATGAAGTGCTGTATGGTAGAAAATGCAGTACCCCCCGCTAGCTTGGTCAGAAACAGGAAGTGTTTAGCTTTTTGGTTCAGAATTAGTTAAAAAAACCAGTAGTAAGATCAAATTAATTCAGCAGAGAATTTGTTTAGCTCAAGATCGTCAGAGCAAGTATCATGATTCTCATCACCGTCTCCTAAAATTCAATGTGGGAGACTCTGCTTATCTAAAGGTCAGTCCAATGAAGGGTGTCTTCAAATTTGGCCTAGCTGGGAAACTCAATCCCCGCTATATTCGACCTTTCAATATTTTGTCCAAAGTAGGATCATCTGCCTACCGATTGAATCTTCCTGATGACTTTGCAACCGTTCATAACGTATTCCATGTATGAGAAGATGTCTTCGAGACCCTTCTCATCTCGTTCAACTTCTAGTGGTAGAGATCCAACCCGATCTTTCTTACATCGAAGAACCTATCAGAATCTTAGCTCGTGATCAGAAGCAGCTAAGGAATCGCTCAATTCCTATAGTCAAAATTCAGTGGTAGAATCGAACTTTGGAAGAATCTACTTGGGAGAAAGAGGTGGATATGCATAATAAATATCCATATCTCTTTGCAAGCCCAGGTATGGTTCTTATCTCTTTTCCATCTTCTGCATTTTTTAGACTTGTTAAATCCCAGTAGAATTTTCTTCACTTAGGTGATGTCGGGGACAACATCGTTCTTAAATAGGGGAGTCTGTAACAACCCTAGTTGTTACCCTAGCTAAATTTGGATTAATTAAACCAAACCAAGCCTTAATTTTGATTCCATTAGACTCAATGAGTCATTTAAACTTAACCCTTGAAGTTTAGAATTAATAGGAACCAAAATGAAAACTTTGGTAGTATTGGCTATTTTTAAGCTCTGAAAAATACCAAAATTAATTTGATCTCCAAATCAAAATTTGACTTCATTTTTGAATTCCCCACCCCCAAATTAGCTAAGGGTAAAATTTTAGGACTTTTTGGAGGTCATCTAGTCACATTTTGGATTTAATTTAATTTGGTTCAATTGCAAATTAGGGTTATAAACAATTCTTAATTGCAAATTTATCCTCTTCCAACGGTCGACCGTTTTCCAAACCGCGGGCGTCATCCGGGCCGTCCATTCTGCGAATTTAATCTAATGGCCCCCGCCTTCGATCGGATCCATCTCATCTCGACCGTTTCGCGGTTTCGAGATCCTGATCTGACGGCATCTAGCCATCCGCCGTAAGTACCCCTCGATCAACCGTTAGATCACCCGATCTAATCCAATGGCTGACTTCTTATCCGTGGCAAATCAGTTAAGTAGCGCATCAGGACCGTCCGGGACCAACGGCTTAGCGATCAGACGGCGGACACGAACCCGAGCCATGTGGATCATCTCCCTCGTCTCGCCCCATCTGCGTCTGGTCCCCCCCCGATAGCTTGGCACATCCTAGCCCTCGTGGCAGTACGGGAAAACACTGAATTTCCTTTCCTGCCCTCGGTGCGTTCATCCTGCCAGTTGCCTTCTCCCCAAAATACCCATAGCCATTGGCCCGAGCCTTTCTCTTCGGCCCAAGCCTCCTCCCATTGCCCGAGCTCTGGAGACCAACCTTAGGGCCTCCTCTGACCTATAAATACTCCTTGGAGCACACAGTGAGTCCCTTTGCTCATTGTAAACCCTCAATTGGCAGCCAAAGTCCCAGAAGCTCCCGTCTCACCTCAGCGAATTCCTGGCATTCTCGAAGCTTAGAACCACTAATAGAGGGCCCCTCTGGTGTTCAGACCTCCTGTGAACTTTTGTCTGTCATCCAGGGAGCTTGGAGGCACTTCAATTTTCCCTCAGCCGAGCCTGCAACTAGTCCTCAGGTACAGCCTTCTCCCATTGAATTCCTTCGATTCAATTCCTCATTCTATCCCTGTAATGAGCCTTTAGATGTCGCCTAACTAGCCATAGCCACCTAGGGAACCAGTTGTTATTGTCGCCCGGGGCTAAGCTAGCTTGAATCGATTGTATCGATCGATTGAGCTAGTGGTCGAGCCATGGCTGAGTCCGAGTAAGGACCCAGCGATTGGCTGCACCCCAGGTTATGAAACCATGGGGGTTCGATTCGCCTCACCTCCATGAATGTGTAGGCATCGAACCCCGATCGATTAACAGCTTCTGTGAGGAGAATTATCTCCTCACAAAAAACTCTAATCGTCTGTGAAGAGGCGTCTTGGTCGAGTAGCACCCCACTGATCCAAAAGGACCCAGATGGGGGTTCTTGCCTTGATCGATGCGTCTGAGACTCCTGAAGGTGTAGCCATCGGGAACTAGGCATGGCGTGGCTGGAGCACGGTGAATTTGGCGAAGGAAGGCTGCCTAGCATTGGGTATCGTCGAGAGGAAGGAGATGAAGTCCGGGTTGGGCCGACCCGTGACCCGTGCATTTTGATTTTGGGCCGTGGCTTTTAACGAATTGTCGAACGACATTTTCTATGGTTATGAATTAAATAAATCAAATCATATAGTTCTATTTAAATAAAATATAGAATAAATTATTTAAATAACATTGGCTATACTTATTCAAATGGTATGATCCAATTTACCATTTGAATAAAAAAATGCAAGGAATCTGAATATAAAATAAAATCACAGATCTAATGGTTAGATTTAAATTAATTTCTTAATCTTTTTGATATTAATTAAATCAGAATAAATTTAATTAATCACTAAATTAAGTTATTAAGGGCTCTGATTGCTCATTAAACCTTATAAAGCAATTGTAGACCCTTAAAATCAAATTTGGATATTTAATTTTCTTAATCACTCCTTGATTACCCAAATTAAGGATTAGTGAATTTAACCCTAATTAAGTCTCTAATCTTGGACAAGTTAAGTTCTAATGTTATCTTAAGTATAGTAGAACCCTTGAATAAGGTTGGATTGCCTTAGAGTGCCCTAAATTTCTTAACCATCCTAATGGGCTTAAAAAATGCGATTAGTGCAAATTAGCTTAATTAAGTTTGCAAAACTAAGATAATTGTGTTTCCCACCACATTAATCAATATAGAACACCTTAGAATATATTAAAATTGAATTGGATAACTAAACCCTAGAATCCTAATTTTAGCCTTAAGAGGGGTATTTTGATCATTTTGGCCAAAATGTGTTCAATAACCCCTTAAACCTTGGGAAATTTAGTAAGTTATCCCTAGTTAGATTATTAATGTTCTCTGAACCCTTAAGCTAATAAGGTTAATAATATGAATATTAATTTAAGAAATCTTCAATTTTACCTAATTAAGACACTTAGACCTTAAGTGATCCTAAAAAGAATCACTTTGCCTTAATAAGTTGAATTTAATAATTTTAGATGTTAAATCTCAAATTAATCAGTTCAATTAAGTTAGCTTATGGGATTAAATTCTAAAAGAAACACATTTAGAAAGTCTAAGTTGAAAACCTAATTTAAGTCTAAAGTGATCAAATCTTAGATCTTAGATCTTAAAACTTAGATCTTCTACTTGAATTGAACTATCTCCAATTGAAATTCTTTAAATGATTCATTATTTAATTCTTTGAAACCTTCCATGTGGGTATAGGATGATTCAATCTATAAGATAATGAAATTATCTTAAAGTTTGAATATAGATCTTAGATTCTCAAGTTCTTAATTGATTATTTTGTCTTATGATCCGTAGAATAACCTTTCACTAAGTTCTTAGTTTCTGGATCTTTCAGCTTATAAGATTCTTTACCTTTAATTTGGATAGTAAATGTGAACCATAGATCCTTAATAGGACTTTTTCCTTGGATTCAGGATTTGAACACCAAAGTGAGGTTCAAATCCAAAATCCTTAAATCTTGATTTACTTGACCAAGATTTGGGTAAGAGAGTAAAATATTAACAAATTAGGTCGTTAATTGATTTGCTTAAACCTTATAGTCATCACATGATTTTGGGTTAAAACTTGTTAAGTTCTAATATTAACGTTAAGGATGTAAATCTGAGATTATACTCGATAGCTGGATATTGGAGATCCTAAACTTGTACTTTCTCAGAGTAGCTAGATTGGGTAATTAGATAACAACAGATATCACATAAGTCTAGATTGAGTCTCTTGCTTACTTTGACTAGATTTTATTTGTATACCTTGGATATTGAGCCTTATTCCTTGAGCATAATAGGAGAACTTAGGATATAGATGATACATCCTAAGTTAGTAATTGAATTGCATATCATTCAGTTTTTTCCTTGCTTGCAGTTGGTAGAATATGTCCTAGCGTAGTCTGCCTCTTCAATAATAATATTGTATAGGACTGGCCCAGGCCTAGAGGATTGAGATGGCCTATTGGCTGGGTATTGATTAATATTTCAATATTGGGGGCCTGGATGGCCTATTGATTGGTATGACAGTACTATGTCTTAGGCTTATTACTACTTTAGCTGGATTGTTCAGTATTGTTTCTATTTTGCTTTGCCACATGCTTCAGTGGCCTTACTTTCAGTACTTGCTTGTTTGCCACTTGTCTCAGTAGCTTTGCATTATACTACTTGCCTTGCTTTTTGCCACATGTCTCAGTGGCTTTATATGTCATAGATTGCTCGGCTTTTGCACATGTCTCAGTGGCTTATATTTCATAGATTGCTCGGCTTTTGCCACATGTCTCAGTGGCCCTTTTCTTTTCTTTTGTATTAATTAGCATTTATTAATGTATACTCTTATGGCTTACTTATGTATATTGGCATGTTTAGGATGCTAAAATTATATGTTTATTTCAGCATTTGTACCCTTTATGTACTCAGTATGTGTTAATACAATAATAAGCATGTTAGGTTCAGAATTTGTATTATAGTCGCTGTTCCTTTTAGCTTTGGCATCACCTTGTTTATTTGGTATTGTATGTTACTTTTCATACTAGTTGTTGGCTATAAATGGATAGTTTATAGTTACCCATTTTTTTCATAGCTTGTCGCACCCATTATTGCTTGCATGCTTAGATAATTTAAATGTGATATCATTAAAATAATCAGTTCATTAAAATAGCCTAAAATGTACTTAGATAATTATCTAACTGTAACTTTTTGTTTTGTTGGCTGGTGCCCTAGCATTTGTGATACCGACAAATGTGAAATTCAGACTTATTCCTGGGCAGTGTTGTAGGAGAGGAGCAGGTTCAGGAGGAGGATCGGCTGCTGTCGTTTAGATAAATCTTGCATTTTATTCAATGAGATTGAGAGACCTTTGCATTTTCTTTTAAATTCAGTTGTAATAATTAATTCTGGATGTATTTCATTTTTGCATTATGATGAGTTACTACATTGTTTTCCTTTTTCTCTACTATGTTGTGCTTGTGGATGTTACTATACACCTATTGCTTCCGCCACTTTGATATTTGTATGTATATAGATGAATGTTTATAGTATTCTCGTGACAAGTTCTTGGCTAAGGCAAGTTGGGTTTTCACCTAATTTTACTTAAGCTGGGGATTTGCCACAGTTGGAGCACCGTACTTCCTATGGGCAGTACAGGGGCCCCACAGGTGAGTCCAATGGCGGACTCCATTTTTTATTATGAGGTCTAAATAAAATAGGCATTCTTAGAATAATCAGAAAACTAGGAAATATTGGAAATTATTAAAGGATCTCCAAATTACATAAAATTGAAATAGAGGTTCCTAATACGATTATAAGACTAGTGGAAGAATATTAGAGTCAATTAGGTTATTAATTGACAGATAACAACACTATGGTTGTTACAAATAGTGCCCTATCAATCTCGACTACTAGATTAGATCTGGCTACCCAGATCTAATATGGGGTTCTTAATTGATGTGGGAATATTTTTGGCATTTGATCCAGCAGCTGGATCTAGATCGAGCGGCAAATGCTACGGTATTAGTCTGATCTGATCAGGCGAACTGCAAAATGGTCGAATTGGCCCTGGGTCCACGCGATTGTGATGGGAGATGGTGGTTAGCAATTGGAGAAAAATAAATAAATAAAATTTAACTGATTAATTAATTTAATTCAATTTTAAATAGTCACTTTGGCCATATAAACTCCAAAAATTATAAAAAATTCACAAATAATTAATTTGGGTGCTAGGTATTTAAAAACATGATTAAATTTTTATGGATGGTCAATTTAATTTTCTTATTATTATTATTCTTTTTTCTAATTACTTAAATTGAATAAAATATCAAATTAATTAAAATGATCTCCAAATTGAACCAAAACTTTGGAGTTTATTTCTTGTGATGTTTAAAGACTATAAGAATAAGTTTTGGATGAATTAAAACTAAGATAGGCCTAATTATGGTTGTTACACGCACAGTGCTTATGTCAATTACACCTCCACATTTGAAATTGTTCTTCCTGTCAAACTTAACCACATATATTTTTGCCAAAAACTATCACAACTTGGTGAAAAGTTCATTCCACCTTCGATGATGTTGAATGACAGACGGAAATACACGTTTGTGTTCGTACGTAAGTGTACGTGGTTCTAAAGTAATAAGTGGAAAGTTTTACTTTCTGAGATGTATCATACCTCAGGGAATGGTTGTTTTGTTATCGAGTTGTATTTCTTTCACTAATGTCTAGATGCAATTTTGGTTGATTTTGTTGGTTCCAAATTAGCATTACACAAGACTTGAGTAAAGATACATTTATTAAAAGAGGAGAGAGTTGAGATTTTTGTTGTAATATATATAAGGTTGGTTATATCACTTCATTGTTTGAATGTATACGCTCAATTTAATTGCTTATTAATCAAGTGAATACCATTGGAATTGAAGTATCCTTCAATTACATTGGGTTCAAGTTAAGTGCACAACGAGAACTCCTTTTAGGTTTCTTTTTAGCACATAAACTCTTATGAGATCTAGTTTTATTAATTTGATTTTGACTTCCTACGTCTAGGTTACCAAAAAAACATCTTTTAATTAAAATGATCTCGCGAGCAAGATTCCATTTACCGTGTGTCATGCGCTTCACATGCAGTTTAGCTAAATAGGTGGATGCATTGGGTCAATGGATTATGTCACATCTTCCATTAAAGTTCCCAATGTCCTCTCATCCTTTCTACTTTGCTGAGCAGTAGAGCAAGGTTAAATGAGAACTTGGTTCTCAAGTGTCAATCTTTTGGGAGAGCTACTAAAGGAGGGTGCAAGTGAGCTTGAGAATTCTGTCACGTAATTCTCAGCTCTACTCGCACTCCTTCCTTGCTCTTACCCAATTGATGAGCATTAGAACACAAGCTCTTTTAATTAAAATAAATAAGAATATAATTCATCTAAGAATTCATTCAATATTAAAATATAATACAATAAACAATTTTTCATTACAAATAATATATTATACATTAATATTTCCCTTACATAATTCTACAATTACATCTCAACCTCTCCATGGGGTTCTTAGCCTTCCATTACTAAGCAAGAAAAAACATACATGCAAAGAAAAGTGAACATCGCCATTAGTTCACGGTAAGAAATTAATCAAGGGAGTTTAGGAGAAATACAAGAAATCACCCGGAGATTTTCTGGGGCTCTCTTAATTTTCCTGCGCTGTCCTCTTGAAGCTCTACCCTTCATTCTTTGCTGTCTTTTCTTCCTCCCTGTTCTTGGTCCTCTCTTCTCTTTGGAGAGTTCTCATTTTTCTCTTTCTACAAACCTTTCTTGGTCTTTTGAGTAGCAAAGATTGAAACCCTTTCTCAATCTTCAAATCTCCTTTTATAGACTTCCTTTCCTGTTTAAAATTAATTCAGCAAATAAATCCCATTTAGAAATATGTGATTTGATTAAATGATTCTTCATTTATTTCCTTAGTAATGAAGAGATTTAGGTTGTTTGTATTTATATTTTATTGAGTAAAATAATTAAACCAATCTCTTGCTCTTCCTCATGATGGCTTAAAACATGTGCCTTTTATAAGAATATTTATAATAAAATTTCTCAATTTTTATAGCATCTATCCCTTTCATCTTCCTCATATCTTTAATTTATTTTTTCATAAATTATTTCTTGAGAATGAGAAATTTTAAATTAATTTGATATTAATTTCAGCTGTGGGAAGGGGAAGAATTTAATTCTTTGCCTTCCCTATGCTATTTTGAATGCATATTTTTGGCAAGTTGGACGCTGCGGCGCGCTGTGGTAGCAGCGTTCCACAGTTCACACTGCGGCGGCGCGCTACGGCAACAGCACTCCAAACATTGTTCCTGTATAAAAATTATTATCTTTTCTTCGGTAGTCATAGCGTCCGCTGTGGCGAGCTACAGCGGATAAACTTTCAGATTCACTATTCAATTAGTTTCTTTATAGTTTTATAAATGAAAATTTATCTGCTGTGGCGCGCTGCGGTGGAGAAAGTTGCATAACACTATTCAGTTACTTGTTTATAAGGTTTAATAAATCAACGAGAAATAACGTTGTAGCACGCTGTGGCGTGCAAACTTACGTATTACTGTTCAATTACTCATTTATAAAGTTTTAGTTTATCCTTATCGATATGATGCTATGGGCGCCGCGGCGCGCTGAGGCGGTTTTCTCCAAAAATTGCATATTTAACCCAAATTTTAATTTACTCATCTTTTATCCTTAAAAGCAGCGAAAGCACATCAAATTATATAATTTTAATTAAAAAATGCTTACTTTTATTAACCTATTTTACTACAATCTTGGAGTTATCACATCATCTCCGATGATGTTGAACTCCAATCTTCTCTTCTACCTTCCATGGTTCCTTCCATGTTATTTGATGCACCAAGAATAACCAAATGATATTGATCACAGAACCCTAAACATCTCTATGATTATGTATGTTAGGATCTATTCTATGAGTCAAATTAAAATTTTCCCAATCATTCACTACACCATAAATATGCAAGAATATAAAAAAAATGGCACACACACAAGATTCACATAGTTCAATGAAAAAATACCTACGTCCACGAGGGGATGACTTACATTTTAGGATTATATCATTCCACAAGAGATATACAATGAGATTCAAGCCTTGTTTTTCTTACACACGCTTCAATTCCCTAATCCTATTTTAGATTTTGGATGGGGGTTAAAAAAACGGCAATATTGAAATGCTAGTATGCTGTTTTTCATTTTATAGGTCCCCAAAATTGGGTCTTGAAACAGTGGGCGCCTGGGCGCTCATTAGCGCCCAGGTTCCCGCTTGTCGGGCGCTTGGGTGCCCAAGGAGCCTAGGTGCGCCTCAGCACTCGCTGTACCTGTGGCTCCCCGCACCCTTAATCCCGCCGAAGGATTAGGTTAAGAGTAGGGTGTCACTCTGGCTAACCCCTCACTTATCATTGGATTAGGATAGACTCTATAATCCACCTGATTAGGGAAGGATTAACACAGAATCAAACTAACAGTCACTGTATAAGTAAACAAACAGAGTGCGGAAGCAATTTAAGGAAATGTAACCCATCCAAGTATCACAAGACAAATAGGAAAGAAAAATAGAACTCAGAATATAAGTATACAATCCAAAAATCACAGTCAATAGTACCTTATTATATGATTTAAAATATTTAAATATAATGAAAATCACTCATCCTCACTTGAAATATAAGGGAACTAGACGGCAGCTTCTTCCACAGGCTCCTCCTCTGGGTAAGGCACCACACCTAACTCCTGCTCGTCTAACTGAAAGAAGTCTGCCATTGTCGATTTCACAATGTAGGGCCCCAGCCAAAGAAAAGAAAAATCTGGTTAGACAATTATCTGAGTACATTTTAAGTTGATGAATTATTGTAAGTGTTAAGTAATATCACCATTTGACAACATCTAGGAAACATATATAAATAAAAAGGAGCAGCAATACAAAGAAACAGAGAAGCTATAAATCATCATTTATAACTTAAGCAAAAAAAAGGAAAGAGGCTGAGACATGCCTCGCATACAAACTAAACAAGGAATGACGTATAATATACATAACTAAACAAGTACAGTAAGAAAAATTCTACACCCCAAACATGCTGGTGATCAACAGAAAACATGTCAATTAAAATAAATAACTCGGCAGTGGTACATATAAATAGCAGCAAGAATCTAACATCATAAATATATATAAAAAGCAGTACAAGGAAATAGCGGACGGAATAAAATACTGAAAAGTGAACAACAACAACTGCATAAAAGTCACACGTGCATCGACTGCCATACAGAAAAGAGCTACTCAAGCCCATTGAATACCAATGAAGCTTAGCACCATCACGACTAAGACATAAAACTGTGTACTCCTAATGACATAAGGAGGCTAGGCATATAAGCACACAAAGCAAGCGAAGGATCTTAGCACCAGTACGGTTAAGGCCCAACTGTATGCCCCTAGCGACAAAAGAAGGCTAGTAAACTAAGCATACAAGGCAACCTTAACGCCAGTACGACTAAGGCACCAACGGTGTACCCCTAGCGACATAAGGAGGCTAGTAAACTAGGCACACAACAAAACGGATCCTTCCCCTAGCGACATAAGGAGGCTAGGCAATAAGGATATAACTGAGAGGCAGTTCATAAATTCATTATTTTTTCATAAATCACTTTAATATTTTCACAAGGAATCTAAGGAGTCTCTATATTTTCCTAATAGTTTATTCATGCATCAAATGTCTTATATGATATGCTCAAGGAAATATGACACAAAAATCAAGGAATGTGTAAGCAACAAAATATCAAATAGAAGTAAGAGACTCTACTAAATATGATGATATCATTTGTTTTCTACTTAACCATTATAACTATTCTAAGTTACACAAGTTCAGGATCACCGTTTTCCTACTATCGAGTGTAACTCAGAAATTCGTCCTTATAAGTTAAAAAAGATTAGAACTGATCAGGTTCCAATCTAGTTCAATCAGATAGACGACTACAAGTTAAATAAATGAATCATACGTCCTAGTTTTGTAAATTTAGACGTTCTAACTAAGATCTGATCAAGATCTTCTAAACCTATAAATTTTGAATTAAATACTACGAGAATTAAGTTTAATCACATAATCCAAAGGATAAGACCTAAGTTCTAAGTTTTATTCTATAAGTGATCTACTAGTTATGACAAATCCTATTAAGTAATCAAACTTAATAGGATGAATCTCCTACCTTAAATCTAGAGTTAAAAGACAAAATAAACGGAACAAATTATAAAATAAAAGAAAGTCCATAAACTAATAAACTAATGTTTCACCCATTGGGTAACCCAATTTACCCAATAAATGAACTCTAACCTATGATCTATTCCTATTCTCAGGAAAAATCCTTAAGGTGTAGTGTTTAAGACTTAGCAGAAATTATTGGAATCTGACTTAAGGGTTGATTTCACTTGCTCAAAGATTACTAAGATGATTATAATATTAGTCTTGGTATTCTGGGATGTTATCCAAAGGGTAAGGGTACTTAGTCCAATCTTAGGGCAAAATAACCATTTTGCCCCTACTTTAAGGGTCAAAAAGTCAACTTTTGACTTAGTGGTCAGAATTGATTTCTCTTAGTTCCAATTGATTCCTTACTGTCTAACTTGAAAATAGAAAGTAAGTATACCTAAATATTATTTTGTTATAATGATGACATTGAAATTCTAGGCTAGTTAGCATCTTGAATTTTCCAATTCGGAGTTGATTGACTAAGTTATGGTCGTTTGAAGTCCAGGGGCATTTTGGTCAATTTCACTAAAGTCAACTCTAAGTTCTAGGGTTGAATTTTTATCCTGATGTCCAAATGAGAAAACTAATACTACTCGGGTGATGGGGCCGCTCTCTTGAGATTTTTAGACCAATATTGACTATGTTTCGATAATCGGGTAAAAAGTTATGAGGCTCTAAAGAGGGTCCTAAAATGTTACCATCGTTATACGTACCCCGAAATAAATTTTTACATTACGTTATTTGGAATTCATTACATTTTTTGAGTATTTTAAGACTTATATTAGCTATGTTTGGATCATCCTATAAAAAGTTATTAAATTTTAAGATTTACTATTCAAAAATACAATTTGAATTATTTTACTATTCATTCCTAAGTTTTTATATATATATTTCTAATTTTTAAATTAATTATATTAATTTACTGTAGCAAAGTAATTAGTGCCAATTACTTTTTAATTAGTCTTAATTATCTGTTAATATTAAATTAAATTTTAATTAATTAGGTTTTATTATTCAAAAGTAATTAATTATCCTAATTACTATTTAGGATTAAATGAACAGTTAATTAATCCTTAATTAATCTCTAATTATAATTATTTAATTATGGTTACTGTTCAAAAGTAATTAGTACAAATACCTAATTTAATTAACCACTAAACAGTAATTAATTAGGGCTAAATAGTAACTAACAGTAATTAAATTTTAATTAACCGACAGTGGACCCCACTGACAAGTGGCATATCTAGAGACTGCCATGTAGCACTGTGGACCCCACGGGCTGCTGACTCAGCTCGAGTGACTGGTCAGTGGGGCCCACCTAACACGTGGCACTCCCAGAGGCTGCCACGTGGCCCTATGGGCCCTACGGGCGACTAACTCAGCTCGTGTGTACTGGGCTGTGGCCCCACCTGACATGTGGCATTGCCAGAGGCTGCCAAGTGGCCACTGTGGGCCCCACGGGTTGCTGACTCAGCTCGGGTGACTGGCCTGTGGGCCCCACCTGACACGTGGCACTGCCAGAGGCTGCCACGTGGCCCTGTGGTCCCCACGGGCTGCTGCTCAGCTCGGGTGACTGGGCTGTGGGCCCACTTGACAGGGTGGTAGTGCCAGCGGCTGCCACGTGGACCTGTGGGCCCACTAGAAGACGAACCGCCGCGGTAAACCCGGGCAAGTGGGCCCACTGACACGTGGCGTGCCCAGAAGGCTGTGCCACGTGGCGGGCCCGTAGGCTGCCACATGGCCTGGTGGGCCCCACCCGCGCTAACGCGGACACCGACCCGGGCGGGGCGGGCTCGGGTCGACCCGGCCCGGCCGAAGGCGCGTCTGTTCGTCTTCCGGGGGTTCGGCGGACCCGACCCGGGCGGGGCGGGCTCGGGTCGACCCGGCCCCGGCCCGAAGGCGCGTCTGTTCGTCTTCCGGGGGTTCGGCGGACCGAACCCCGACCCCTTGCGGGTCTGGTGCGCCCGATCGGGCTGGTTTGAGCCCGATCAGAACGGTGGATGTGTAGATGACATCCTAATCTACCTATCCTACAATTATTGTAATGATCGAACGGTAAACGGAGGGAGATCAGAGGTACCGGCTAAGGTCGGATCGGCGAAGAAATCGGCGGAAAAATAGGGCTGACTTCGGGGCTTGATTTCGATTCGATCGCGGCTCCGATTTGTGCAAACTCGGAGGCTTAAGGGTCGGCGATAGGTCTTATAGACGGAAGGCGACCTCGCGAGATCTGGATGTCGGCCGGATTGGCCAGCATCCGCGACGGGCCGCCGCGTGTCACGCGGGCGGAGTCGTCGAGGAAGACGACTCCGCAGCCGTTGGATCTGGGCCTATCCAACGGCTGAGATGGCGCCGTCCAGATTGACGGCGCTGTCAGCTACAGTGACGGGTCCGTTAAATACTTAACGGCACGCCGTTAAGTATTTAAATATTATTATTATTATTTTTTTTTTTTGAAAAAATTCCCAGAAAATTTTGAACATATTTTTCCTAGCTAAATTGGGGTCAATGAATTCAATGGCGCAGTCGTATTTTTGATCGGACGAGTATTTCGATACCTCAATTTCCATGATATTTTTATTATTAAAATATTCGTCGAAATTTCGACGACTTCCGATTGACACGAAAACTTCACCCCAAGCTAATTTGGGGTCAAGGAACGCAATGGCGGGTGTCCATTTTTCGATCGGAGATCAATTTAAATAGGTCATTTTCTAGGGTTTCTGGATTTAAAGAAATCAGGATTCGATCCGTTTGACTCCTGATTTGGACTAGGTCTCAAAGGTTGACTCCACTTGACCTAATTAGCGCTTATAATTGTGTTTAATACTTAGAGTTAGTCCTAATCAACTATGATAACAACTCGAATTGTTACAGTACCACAAAAAAAACTCTTCAATTCAACAGCACATGTCTTTATAGCACATTAAAAACTAACGAACATTATTAGCTTTTAATCCTATTATACTACAATATTTTTCTAGAGCATCATGGGCAGTGTCATTGCTTAAGTTTCGAATGCTTTATTATTCTACTATTTACAAAATTTATATTGACTTTTTTTGTAAAATGACTTATTATAAAGTAAAATATCTAAATTTAATAAATTTTGAGGAAAAATGACAAAAGGGATTAACAGAGTACCCAAACATCATCTACCCTTATGATCGTTGAAGAAACAGTTCAATTTTGCCTAGTTACAATCGATCATCAAAAACAACTTGTAGTGTGATACTATGATTCTTCCCTACAATCTACCCCCCTGTGTGGCAAGCATATCCAAAACAATTTAGTTGACACTTGCCTAAACTAAGGCCTTATATTACAAGCTTTAATAGATTTATCAGAATGATTAATATACTTTGTCCAGAGAGGCCGTAGTTGAGGAAATGCAATATCCAGCCATGGCTTGGCCCTGCCATTAAAATGTATGACCGCAGCTCTCTCGGCTTCTTCTCTAGTTGTATTCTCCTGATAGCCCAAGCCCAACATGTGCCAATATGAATCTATCACATGAACATGACCATGAAATGCTATAAGCCCTGGAGGCAAAGTCCCCAATTGCCACAAGCTCAACCGTGATTCTAAATTCTGATAGCAACAATTGAAGAGAATTTATAAGCATATATGCCATAATTGGCCAAGTAACATAAAACATGAGCGTTCTACCTTTTCAATCCATTCATGGTAAGTGTCTTTGATGCTTGTTTTCCGCCATGCATCGAGATCAAATATGTTCATGCCATAAGCCCAAGCACATTCTTCGGAATTGAAGGATTTAGAGATTAATGGGTGGGAGAAATTAAGATAATTCTTAAGCCTCTTCGACATGACAAACTTGTCATGACCTCTGCAAGTCTCGACAGCACCGTTAACTTTTCCATGGAGATCGATTTCCCATAGAGGGGAAAGGTCTGCTTGAACGATGATATCATCATCCAGAAATACCACTTTCTTGAGGCTGGGGAACATCTGTCATGCCAAAAGAATAATGAGATGTTACAATATTCCTTAATTAATTGAAAACACTTGCTTAGGAAATATAATGTACATAGAATATTTCAGTGTTCAATTCAGCGGAGCCCGACTCAACTTTGTGAAAATCAGCACTGACCTCCGGCAAGTAAATCCGTACGTGATTCATGATGGAGTTATACTTGGGACTCAAGGCCTGCAGCTTGGCCGCGACAACTAGTGGCCTCTCGTCGTCAGCCGCGGGCCCGCGGTGAAACTGCGACCTCACCTCCCGATCCCTCTCCATGACTTCAAGCACCGGCACTCGCCTCCTCGCGAACCACTCGAACTGATGCAGCGCCCGCACCTCGACCACCGCAGGCGCCTGCGGATGCAGGGCGAACCACGCGTGCATGGGCGCGTGCGTCTTTCGGTCCGTGATCACGTGCACAACAACGGACTCGGGCCAATGCGCGTTCCGTATCAGCGACTCCACCGCAACGCCGGCGGCGAGCACGTTATCGGAGGCGAGGATGAAGTGGCGCCGGAAGTTGTCGGTTAGGGCCGGAATGAGTTCAGGAGAAGGGAGAGGCGCCCGGGCCGCCGAATTCCTCGAGTGCTCTGCGGCCAGGCGGAGGGCGAGGCAGTGCAGGGGTTTCGGGACACTGCTGGAAGCCACATGGCGGTACACCATCTCCTGGATTTTGCTGATGCGCGTCTTCTGCTCGAGGAGGCGGACCTGCTCAGATGAAGCTTGTCAAACGCTAGCAAATGATATGAAGCGTTGTTCAGTATTCCTATAGCTGTGATGATATTATCAGAGGTTGACTGTATCCTATGTGATATCATAATGTGCAGAATACTAAGAAGAATATGCTATTATGTGATATTATTGCATGAAGAATAGATAAAATACTTGTATAAGTGTAATCTCAGTTCCATCCACTTAATTAAATAAAAAAGCACCTATAAAAAACGGATTAGATCATCTAATCAGAATAAAAAGAGCTATTATGAGATACCATGGCCTTGAGCCTCAGAGCAAAGCTTTTAGCGTCGGATTTACTGCTTCTCATTTCTGCGACGAAGTCTTCCAAGGACTCCGGAGCATCTGAGCCGAACCGTGGAATTCTCACCTCCTCCTCTTCAAGAACTCTGTATATTTCCTCTGGTACCTTAAGCAAAATGATGATTATACAATGGTTTTGTAAAAGTCAAAATTTAGATGCGAGGTATGTAAAGAACTAATTAATACTCGAGTGTTATGCCGCATTAGCCAAAATTTGTGTGTTTAAGAATATATCAGCAGATTTTACGTGGAAATTCAAACAAGAACCTCAAAACAAAGTCGAAGCTTGTCTCTGCACAAGAGGCCGGGAGGGGGAATCAAAGACGAAGCTTCGTCTCTGAATGCAGACGAAGACCGTCTCCGCACGGAACTTCGTCGTCATACGGGAATTGCCGCTTGAGCTTGTTGGTTCGGATCATTCGTTCTTAGTGATTGTTCGAATCGGTCCGTATTGATTTAGATTCATTCGGATCCACAAAATATTTTCAACTAAATAACAGTGTAACTCTTTAATTTACTCCATAGAACACAATAATTAAGTTAGTTGATAATGCATATACCATTCTATTCGGGTTTCTTCCAAATATTTTAGGTCCCAGCCTTTTTCCTAAGCACCCTGCAATAAAAACATTATTAAATTACAAAGAAATCCACTTTCACAGAATGATAAAAATTTATTTCTTTCACGTAAGCAAATCCACAAAATATTTATCCTTCGTTTATCCATTGAATCTGCTCACCTAAGGAGGAGCACTGATTTGCGCCATCAATCGTGTCCATTGCGGTCAGCACGAAGACGAACCGAAGCACGAAAGTCATGAAAAGCAGAATATAAAAGAGCGTTCTGTAAGAGGGCCTTCTCGAAGCCACCTTAACTTTGATGAAGTCCCTCACTCCCTTCCCGGGAAGCACAGTCACATGTCTCAGGCTGGGTGAAATGTGAAGCTGCATCCTTTGTTCTTCCTTTGCCTCTAAAGCCCTTGATCAGCTGAAGCGCATATGCAACGAATTGCAGCAGAGCAAAAAATAAAGAAAGAAGAAAATATGAAGGATTGCTCAAGAGCAATAATCCTGAATTGAAGTTCTTGGATAGAGGAATACAGGGGAAGGTAAAAAAGGGAGGGGTTCGATATCTCGATCTTCAGAAAAGCTTAGTTAGGGTTGTGCTTTCCAACACCTACCTTTGCTTAGCCTTTGCGCTAATACAACAAGTTTTTAAGAGCAGTTGATGTGTCATTCATAAAAAGCTGAATTAATAGTATTTAAGAATATTTTAATAATGTTTATATATTTATATTAAAATAATATAAATATTATTTTTAATATTTGTATAGAAATCACATCTAAATATGATTGAATGAATTTTTTTGAGTATCATATCAACAGATTCAAATAGCATTTTTCTTTTTTTTTATTCTTTATTTTCTTTATTTTTAATCATAAACATACATTGGTGCTCATGAAATTTAAAAATAATTTATATTTCAGTAAAATTCTATGTAATGAATTACATATATGAGTATTATGAATGATGTTATAGTGATGTTGGGATCCCTTAGGATTACCTATCAATGCAAAACAAATGTTTGAGGGTTTAAGAAAAATTAAATAAAGCAAAAAATAATCTCATGTAAACACAAACACAACACAATAAAAAAATTTATGTAGTTCGGTGCTAACACGTATGTCCACGGGGAGAAGAGCAAAGGATTTCGCTATAAAGAAAGGATTACAATAATTTTTGGTTTACAAACCTTTGCACAAAATCTCAATGAGCTTTTCTTTCTTCTTCGCAATGGAGCAGCCATCACACCCCTAAAACCCTCAACATCCAAAAATTTCAAAAATTGAGAATGCAAGCATAAAAAACTCATCCAATATATTTCCTTAAGTATCCAGCTCATTTTCGGACCATAAAATATCCAAAATGCCCTCCAAATTACTTAAGGCGTAACCTGAATCGGAGTAAAAATCTGTCGGGCTACGACGCGCCATAGTGCTTGGCTCCGGGGTTGCTTACTGCTGCGACACGCTGTAGCGCTCACCTCTTGGGTTGTCTGCCGTTGCGGCGCGCTGTAGCGCCAAAATCTGCTGCAGTGATCTGCAGCACCAAAATCCGTCGAGGCGCACTGCAGCGCCTGCCTCCAAACAGCTCCCCCATTTTAATAATCTCCACCTCATATCTCATGTACTCCACATGAGAGCTGACTCCTTTGAGCTTTCAATCAATGTAGTTGCACCAACTTAGTTGCCTACGTAACCCCTCCCAAGGGAACAAAGTCGTTTGTAGTTCCAACAAATGAGAAACTTATAAATGTTTCTCCAAATTCACCAAGATTATACAATGGGTTAATTTTTGAACTATGAGCACATTTGTCTTCATATCCGCAAGATTATCTTTAGTGTCGATCTTCTCCAATAAGATCTCACATTATCCAATTACATCTCGAATGAAATGGTGTCGGACATCAATATGCTTTGTGCGAGCATGACAGGTCGGATTAGTAGCCAAAAATATAGCTCTCTGACTATCAAAGTGAACTACTACCAATTTTTGCTTCGCACCCAAATTTTCCAACAAGCCTTTCATCCATATAGCTTCTTTAAACACTTTAGTAATTGCCATATATTTAGCTTCTGTCGTAGACAGGGCAACTGTATACTGAATTGTTGACCTCCACAATACTAGACATCCTACTAGAGTGAATACATAACCGGTTATTGATTGTCTTTGATCCAAATCTTTGGCATAATCAGAGTCCATGTATCTGATGCATAAATCAGCTATTGAGAACTGCTTCTGAAATAATATGCCAGCAATAATTGTACCATTTAGGTACCGAAAAATCCTCACCACTTCTTGCCAATGATCTTTCCCTAGATTGTGCATGTATTAGCTCACAACTCCAACAGTTTAAGCTAAATCTGGTCTAATGCGAACTATAGCATACATCAAGCTCCCAATTGCACAAGCAGATGGCACTGTGTGCAATTTTTATTTTTCTAAATTTATCTTTGGACATTACTCTACAAATAAGTAAAAGTGAGATGCTAAAGGTATACTGTGTCGGCCGACCCTTAATCATCTAAGATTAAGTGGTGGTCGTCAATGGGCAAACCTTCACTAAGCATTTAAATTAAGGAATAACCTTCTTAATCAAATGTCAAGGGAAGATATGTCCCAATATGAGAACAAAAGAAATAATCACTGAATGAGCCTACTATAATTATCAGAGTGCGAATGAAAGATAAGTAATAATATCCATACAATCCAGATAAGAATTATACAACTCAGAATACATAAGCATGAAAAGAGAAGCATTTTAAATGTGGCGCCCCACCCCTCGATCCGCATAGATTAGGCTAAGGGGTGGAGTGTCACTCTGGCTAACCCTTCACTTATCATTGGATTAGGATAAAATCCACAATCCACATTATAAGGGAAGGAGTAAGCACAAAATATAATCAGTCACTATCTATTAAAAATATACAGAGTGCAGAAGCAATTTACAAATGAGAAATATCCAAGCATCACAGTATAAATATAATAAAATATAATTCATAATACAAGCATATAATAATCCAAACACACAATCATAAGTACATGTATTATTACAATAATTTAAAGTTTAAAAATAAAAGTGAAAATGCGTTCATCCTCACATATAGAAACTAACAGCTAAATGTCCTCTGAACCGAGCTGCTGCATCTCCTCTAGGTAAGGCTCCTCCTCTGTTACAGGATCCTCAAGCTGTTATAAACCTGACATTGTCGGTTTCACAATGTAGGGCCCCAGCCAAAAATAGAAAAATCTTATGTTAGACAATTGTCTAAATATATTTTAGGCTGATGAATTTTTGTGTATTTTATAATATCACTATTTTACATATTCTAAGCAACAATACATCAAAAATAAGAGCAACTAGCAATACAAATAGAGAAAGAGAAACCTATAAACAACATTTATAATTTAAGCAAAAAGGAGGCTAAGATATGCCTCAATTATAAGTTAAATATGGTAGGCATATAAATAAATAACTACACAAGTGCTGAAAGAAAATACTACATCCTAAACATGCTGGTAATCAAAAGAAATATGAAAATTAAATAACTTAACTCAGCAATGATACATATAATACCAGTAAAATTCTAAATTTAATATATATAAGCTGAACAAGGGAATAGATGATTGAATAAAAATATTGAAAAGTAAACCAAATGTCAAAATTGTACATGAATCTGAATATCTGTGTACTAACTGCCATATCAGAAGAATTGGCCAATCTGGCCCATATATATATCTATCCATTCCCATAGCCTTTCTGAGCTATGGCAAATACATATATATCTATCCATTCCCATAGCCTTTCTGGGCTAGGGCAAATACATATATATCTATCCATCTATGTAGCCTTTCTGAGCTAGGGCAAATATAAATATCCACATAACTTTTCTGAGCTATGGTAGACATAACTAGATAACACTGTGTGACTAAAGAGGCAGACAATACTATGAAATATCTTTTAGTTATTTTACTTTATTTCTGTGGATATATCCAGAAACAGCTGAGGAGTCAAGCACGTCTGCAAGACTATACAGGTTCCAAGTTTAACACACACTCCTCAATAAGTAATGTTAAGCATCCTTATTACTTCTTACCCCTAGTCCATTAGGGTAAATGTGCACCAGAATCTACCCAAAAACTGAACCTAAAGGCAACTGTTATCTTAATTATTCTAAATTTTTATTTTATGCACAAAATTCTCTTATATGATATGTCTAAGGAAGTAAGATCAAATATACAAGGAATGCATAGCAACAAAATATCAAAATAAGCAAGGAACTCTATTATTATGTTGATATCATTTATTTTCTAATTATCCATTCTAACTATTCCAAGTTATACAAGTTCAGGATCTCCATTTTCCTACAATCGAGTGTAACTTAAAAACTCATCCTTATGAGTCATAAAATATTATGACTAGCTAAGTCCTAATATGTTTAATCAAAGTCGACTATAAGAGTTAAATAATAAATTATCATGACTTAATTAATAATTTTAGACGTTCTATACTAAGCTCTAATCAAAACTACCAAACTTTAGATTATGGATTAAAACACCACAAGATTGGGCTTAATCACATAATCAAAAAAGGATAAGACCTAAGATCTAAGTTTCATTTTAAAAGTGATCTACTAGTTAAGGCAAATCCTATTAAGTAATCAACTTAATATGATGAATCTCCTATCTTAATTCTAAGGTTAAAAGACAAAATAATCAAAATAAGTTATAAAATTCTAAGAACTAATAAAACCAAGGTTTCACCCATTGAGTAACCTATTTACTTAATGAATGAATTCTAACTTATGACTTAGTCCTAGTCTTAGGAATAGTCCTTATGTGAGGTGTAAAGATCCTAAGTAAGGACTTAGAAGAATTATCAAGTATCTGACGAATTGACCTAAATACTATTTTTTCTCACTTAAAATGATTCTAACATAGTTCTAATGTTGGTTTTAACATTTTAACAGACTAATTAAAGGTTAATGGTGCTTAACCAATATTTTGGACAAAATGAGTATTTTGCCCTTACTTAAGGGTCCAAAAAGTCAAGTTTTGATTTAAGAGTCCAAACTAAAGTTTCTTGGTTTCAAATGATTTCTCATTGTCTAACTTAAAGATAGACAATAAGTACGTCCAATTTGGAACAAGAGACGGGTTCTACAGGTTCAAATTAAGGTTTTTGACTTAATGGTATTTTAGTAATTTTACTCTAATAAAACCTGAGTTTTTATACAGTTTATTATAGGTTATTGTTCAAGGATTCCATAGAGTCCAATAACACTAGATTCTGAGTTCAATTGACTAAGTGATGGATGTTTTAAGTTGGAAGGGCAATTTGGTAATTTTGGGTTAGTCAACAGGTGACAAAAATAGAACTTTTCTGTTTGAAGTTCGATATTAGCAAACTCAATTTTTATAGCTTTTCAATAATATATTGAGTATGTTGATAGGGATTAAACCTAATTTGCACCTCAAATAGTCAAGTTATGACCTAACTAAGGTTAGGAGTATTTTGGTCATTTTCTAAATTTCTAGGGTTCAATTCTTAAATATTATTTTAGTTTACTGATGACATTGAAATTATAAACTAGTTAGCATCTTGAATTTTTGAATTTGGAGTTGATTTGACCAAGTATGGCCATTTGAATCCTAGGGGCATTTTGGTCAATTTTCCCTAAGGTCAACTATGAGATCCAAGGTTGACTTTTTATCCTGATGTTCAAATGGGAAAACTAATATTACTACAGTAATGGGGCTATTTTTTTGAGTATTTTAAGATCCATATTGACTATATTTGGTCAACTAGGTCAAAAGTTATGGGGTCTTAAATAAGTCATAAAATGCTACTTCGTTATGCGTGTCCTGAAACTAATTTCTGCAGTACGTCATTTGATTTCTTTTATTTTTTTGAGTAAAATGAGACCTATATTGGCTATGTTTGGATCATTCTACCAAAATTTATTAAACTTTTAAGTTTTATTTAATTAAATTAAAAATACAGTTTACATTATTTTACTATTTATTTATTCAATTTGTATTAATTTACTGTTCATTCCTAAGATTTATATTTTTCCTGTAATTATTAGATAATTAATTAATTGTCTGTAATTATTAAATATTAATTAATAATTAATCTATTATTTTAAATACTTTGATTATATCTTAAAGTTTCATTATATATATATATATATATATTTATAATATAAAGTTCTGTTTTATATATATATACATGTATATTTGTATCCTAAAATTAGAACATATATTTATTTCTGTATTTATTAATTATTAATTAATCTTAATCTATATTTAATTAATATTAATTATCAATTAATCTGTCATTTTATATATTAATTATAAATTCATTTATTAAATCACTGCTTAATTAATTAGGTTAATTATCACTATTAATTATCATATATTAATGTTCTGTTAGCATTAACTAATTAATAACTTTAATTAGTTAATATCTTAAAGTTATCTCTTTGAATATACCTACATATATACTAGCAGATCCTATTTAATTTATATAATCATGTGCTTAACTTAATTAAATGTTAATGTCCTGACTAAACCTATATATATATATATATATATATATTCATAAATATATCCTACAGTTTCTATTTGTATACATATAATTATTCTAAAGTTTCTGCAATAATATTTATATGTATATATATTTAACCTAAAGTTCCTAATTATGTTTTTTTTTTTTTTGGGGGGGAATGTCATATTGGCTTAGGATTTCATTTCATCAAAATAAAACCTTACATTTGCACTAGGACCTGATTACAACTATTTTCAGGGTACCAGCCGCGAACAATTCAACGCCTGATGACAACAAGCCACCCAAATCGACGACAAAAATCGTTGACCACCACACAGCCGGACTCAAACAAGAACTCGAGAGCCGGAGACCCAAAACAGAGGAACAAAATATGAAAAAAACCAAAAAAGCCAGCGCCAATCCCGCGCATCATAAGTCAGTAAAGATCATCACCGAGAGGATCCAAACAACGAACCAGAGAGATCTGATAACAGATAGAGTAGGCAGGCATCCATCAGGAAGAGCGTTTAGGAGCAGGAACAGAGGAACCAGCATGGCAGTGCTAAGCCAGAAGGAGCACGGCAGACCGAAGAGCAGAGGGTCGAGTCGGGCAGCAGCCACAACAACGCAAAACTGGACGAGCTTCCCCAGAGGCAAACCAGAATGACTCCACGGAAAATTTTCCTTAAAAAAAGATGAAAAAGTAGCCTACCAATGTCTGGAGAAAGGACCATCGAAACTTGCAGCTTGAAGCGAAGCCAGCTCGCCATCGTGTCCTAACCAGACAGGAAAGCTGCCAGGGAAGTCTTTAAAAAGCGAAGGGGCAAGAGTTGAAGCGGCAGAAAAGAGATAGAGAAAAGAAAAAAGAAAAATCCATCCTTCTAGAAACCATAGGGCGACAGACAGGACAGGTTGCCAATCAGTCGCGGCAAACCAAATAAGGCATCATGATTCTTCAGGCAACGTAGGGACCGAGGAGAACAGAGCCACATCACCCAAAACCTGGCAGAGCAACAAAAGAAATGAGAGAGCTGGGGAGCCCTCAAAATTCCCAGAGGAAATATTCCTGCGAAGCCATTTGGTTGCAAAGCAGCCCCCAGAAATGGCCAGCAGGAAAGAAAGCCTGGGAGAATCCACAGCTCAGAACTTAGAGGGAATGACACCATCAAATATTCAATTGACTAAAACCTTTCCACCACCTAAACTTTGCTGGGTGGAGCAACAGGAAATCCTTAACAAAAAGCAGAAGATGCCGGAGGGAAGGGTTATTGCAAATCAATACTAAGTTATTTAGCTTGCCTGAGAAAGACAATAAAGCATTCCAAACCAACCACAGAATCATCCAAATTTTAGCACCAGAGGAACGGGCAAGCCACTGGCCCAAGAAGTCCACCCACAAAGCAGTAGAAATCCAAGCCCTACCAGAATTGAGCATGGAAAAGTGAATAAAAAGGGAAGAGTGACCATCCAGCAGTCTGCTTAGGTAACCTTTGGACTGAGTAGGAGAAGCAGAAGCCATATTATCATAAAAATTGGAGAAGTTATCATTGGCCAGCAAGAGACCAGAAGCAATAGCCAACTGAATATATTTACCAACAGAAAAAATGGACTTAGAAATAGAAATAAGATAATTATTCCATCTTAAGTTGTTTCTTGCTAGCCAAATTTGCCAAAGGATCCGACAGACCAGAGCAAAGCAGAAAGGGTCGACGGTATTCATCGAGAGAATCAACTCAGCAATGCTACTCATATTTAAAATATCATCCAACTTCAGGAATGAAGCAAACCCCTTCCAAAGACAGAGAGCATACGAACAAAATCTGAAAATATGAGAAAGAGATTCCTCATCCTGACAGTGGGCACATTTAGAAGCTAGGGAGACCCCTCTGTCTTGTAGAACTACATCTATCGAGATAAAATTATTTAGGATTCTCCAAATAAAAAAGACAAAGCAAGGGTGGGGAGCTTGAACCAGGACTGGGGGTGGGGGGGAAGGGCCCCAAGAAGAATTTTACGCGCCGACTTTACTTTTAGGTGAACAATGCTATCAAAGACCACCTGGAAAATGTCTCCAGAATCAGGTGAAATGGCAATTTCTTTTTTGAGTTTGGAGATCCAAGTATCACTAATGCCAACGCATCTAAGCTTGTCCTCCACCCAACAACCATCTGCCCAAAATCAGCGACGCAAGCAAGGGAGGAACCCCTAACCAGAAATAACGAGGCGAGGGGGCCTTCAACGCACCATCTGTCAAACCAAAAAGAGATATAGCCCTCACCCAGCTTCCAGAGAATCTTAGCCTCAGCTAAGGCCTTTGCATTAAGAAGGTGTTTCCAACCAATAGAGTCATTTTGTTTCCAATTTCTAATAGAAAGAAGAGTTGTTTTCCTATATTTGTTAGCCATAAAAGCAGCCCAACTTCCAACCCCTTTTCTCAATCTCCACCAGTCCCGAATCTGAAAGGCAGAAACCGTGAGATTAAAAGGAAGGAATCCCAGCCTCCCTTCAGCTTTTGGTCTCGCCAGCTTTTTCCAAGAGGACCAACGCACAGCGTTTCTACCATCAAAATCGCCCCAAAGAAAACCGTTACAAAGTTTATAAGCCTTCTTAATGAACGTGACCGGGGGCTTAAAAACCGTTAGAAAGTGATTCAGAACAGAGCTAATCACAGATTGGAGTAGAACAACCTGACCCCCGAAGGAAAGGCATTTAGATGCCAAGCCATTCCAGTGGTCATTTTCTCAAGGAGGGACTGGAAGAGAGTACTCGACACTCTACCTTTCGACAATGGGAGACCCAGATAACTAATGAGGAGTGAAGCCATGGAGAGACCAGAAAGCCACAGGATCTTGGTGCTTCTGCTTAAAGCCACATGCTTCCCGAAGATAACATTAGACTTACTCAGATTTACCTTCATCCCTGAAGTAACTTGCATATGATCCAAGATTTGTAGCAGGATGTTAAAAGCTTTAATCGTGGCTCTGCAAAAAATGATAGTGTCATCAGTGAAGGCTAGATGAGAGATAATGGCTTTACCAGTGTTGTGAGAGTTGGCTCCTTTTGCCACCAAGAAGCAGAAGGATAGCAACCTCAAAAAGTAATCATTAGCTAAAATAAACAAGACCAGAGAGAGGGGGTCACCCTGACGAAGCCCCCTAGAAGATTTAAAGAAACCATGACATTGACCATTGATAAGGGCCGAGAACCACACATTGGAGATCGATTTATAAATGAATTGAGTAAATTCGGAGGAGAAGCCAAATTTGCAGAGAATGATGAATAAGAAGCACCATTCAATTCTATCAAAAGCCTTCATAACATCGAGCTTAACTATGGCATTGCCCCAAAGCAAGGCCTGTCCAGATCATGGATGAGCTCCTTCGCAAGAAGGAAGTTATCAGAAAGCAGTCGACCTTTAACAAAGGCTTTTTGGTGGGGAAAAATAAGCTTCGGCAGGATAGATGTATTTTAGTTCGCCAAGACTTTAGAACAAATTTTATTAAAAACATTGCAAAGGCTGATAGGCCTAAAGTCAGACCAAACCTTCGGAGATTGGACTTTGGGAATTAAGGGAATGGCAGTGGAGGTGATAAATTTATGGATATACTGTGAGAAAAAGTAATCTAAGACAACATCTACTACTTCTGGTTTAATAATATTCCAGCACTTGAGAAAGAAAAGCGGGGAGAACCCGTCCGGCCCAGCCGCTGAGTCCTCCTTCAAAGATCTGATAACTTCCTCGATTTCCATAAATGAAGGCGGAGATACAATCATTGAATTTTCTTCCTCGGAAACCAAAGGAAAGGGGATATCATTGATGAGAGGATTCATATTACAACTTTCACTAGTCCACAGCTTGGCAAAGAAATGCAAGCTGACTCACCCAACCGATCCTGAGGAATTGAATCTCCCGTTTCATCTTTCAAGCCAATAAAAGTGTTAGATGCCTGCTTCACCGTTACCCATGAATGGAAGTACTTGGTGTTTCTTTATCCCTCCTAAAATTTTTTCAGAGTAGACTTTTGGATCCAGAAGTCCTGATCCATATCAAGAACTGAATCAAGGTGGTCTTGAGCTTTTGAAAGCTTAGAAAGTAGAGACTTGAATTTCGATAGATAGAGTTCCGCTTCCAGAGCAGCAACCTCCGCCTCCGCTTTACTGACCTCATCGAAAATATTGCCAAAAATGGATTTATTCCAGCTGATCAAGGAGTATCTGAGCCTTTTAAGTTTGAGATGAAGCAGAACCATAAGGGAAGCAATATTTTCAAGAGGGGTCTCCCAACAGCATTTTTATATATATATATATATATATATATATATATTTCCTAATTATGTATATAACTATATATATATATATATATATGTATATATATTATTTCTGTCGGTGTTAAAGGTGCGGGCCCCGCCACTTTCCACGTGGCGCGATCGGGTTGGCGGACCGGCTGCCCGCGTGGCCCACGCGGGACGCGTGGCGCGCTGCAAATGGGGCGCGCAGCGAAGGCAAAGCCCACTGCATCAGTGGCCAGATGACGGGACTCGCCATTGAATCGCCGCGACCCACGTGGGTGACGTGCGCGGGCGCGGGTCGGGCCCGACCCAAGGCAGCTTCATCCCGATCCCTGCGGGACTCCGCGATTAGGGTTAGTTGGATGGACGGCTTCCCGGCGCCGGAAGGGTCCGCACGCCGTTCAAAAGAGGACATCAAGGGTTTGCCGGTGGTGGTTGAATCGAGATCCTAGGTCAGCTAGTTCGTGCGAAATCCTAAAACCTAAGCAGTCTTATTGCGAATGGTTCACGAGGAGTCTAAGGATCGATCGCATTGATCCTAACTTAGGCCGCTCTGATTCATCTTCGATCAAAGGTTAGAACTGAATTAGTATATATGAATCAACATTTGAAGTAAATGA
The DNA here is from genome assembly GCA_016760335.1 of Gastrodia elata. NCBI lineage: Eukaryota > Viridiplantae > Streptophyta > Magnoliopsida > Asparagales > Orchidaceae > Gastrodia > Gastrodia elata. Next base: position 16,511,459 of record CM028686.1, on the reverse strand, counting down.
GTGATATCGAACGTGATTGGAAGGAGGTGTACCTGAAAGCTGCTGGGGGAATCGGGACTCAAACGACACCACTCGATGGCTCCTTAGGTTCCCTGTCGAACGTAGCAGGAGGCTAGATTGTCGAGGGCGTTTAATGGGTTCAAGATGGAGCAGCCGAGGGTGGAAGGGTCCCCGGTTGGCCAGAGGCGCGGTGGGGCGCGCCACGTGGATGCTCGCGTGTGGACCGCGGGGACGAAGGAGGTGGGCCGTTCGATCATCCGATCGAACAGCTCACAGCTACTGTCTGATCAGACGGTAGCCTAGATGTCATATCGCGGATATGACGGCATTGGCTGACGGTGCTGTTTAAAATTTTAATATTAAATATTATTTACTTAATTTATTTAATTAATTTCCTTTTTAATTTAAGATAATAAAATTTATATTTATAAAAGAAATTTTAAATGCTCACTCCTAGCTAATTGAGGGGTGAGGAACGCAATGGCGAGGTTGGATTTTCGATCCGACAAGTATTTTGATTTCCCAAATTTTGAGGTATTAAATATTATTAAAATATTCGTCGAAATTTTGACGACTTCCGATTGACACGAAAACTTCACCCATAGCTAATTTGGGAGCAATGAGTGCAATGATGAAGTCCATTTTTTAATCTGAGGTCTATTTAGATAGGTCAAATTTTAGGGTTTCTAGATTTTCTAGGAATCAGGACTCGATCCATTTGACTCCTGATTTGGACTAGGTCTTAGAGGTTGACTCATTTTGACTTAATTAGCACTTAAGATTAAAATTAAGATTGAGATTAGTCCTAAATGATAATGGTAACAACTTGGGTTGTTACATTAAACTTGTATTATTACAAAGTATTAAAAAGTTTAGCAAAATAGAGTCACCCCTCTCACAAAGTAAAAGAAAGAACTAAGAGTCTTCTCCTGCATGCTCCTCCTCTTGAACCAGATCTTCAGAAGGTCCCTCCTCAAATAATTCAGAGTCTGCCATTGTCGGTATCACAATGATAGGGCCCTAGCCAAAAGAAAAGAAAATATGGTTAGACAATATGTCTAAGTATATGCTAGGTTAAGTATTTTTTTATAATTTTAATGATATCACAATCATCTTAGCAAAGTAGGAGCACTAAAGCAACAAAGAAAAGTGGTAAGAATTATAATTAATTTAATTATAACTCAAACAAAGTGTGAGATAAGCACATACCTCAATTCAAGCTGCAGAAAAGGGTGAAGTAACCAACAATGAAATTTTCTAAGTATAAGAAATTCCTAAGTAATATGATCAATTTAATACATGCTGATTTATAATATAAAATGAAAGTACTGAGCTGAAAAATTGATTCGGATATGGCAGGCCCCGTGGAAATTGATTCGGTAGACAGAAGGCAGGCCCTCACCAAACGCGTGGCAAGATTTCATTGCATGAGATCTCTTGAGTGGGTCCTACAGTAGCTGTCAGTGGAGTCAGCAGTGGGCACCCCGAGAACTGCGGAGGAAAGAGGGTGGGTCCCACCACACGTGCATTACAGGTCGGGCTCTGCCCACCCAGCCCGACACAAGCTCGAGCTAAACTCGACGAAACCGGGAAACCCGCGACTTGGTCAGCCAAAACGGAGGTCAATCCGGCATCCTTAGAGGCTGGCCCGCACATCGATCGAAAGGTCTCATCCTAAAATGCCACCAGAGGAGGTACATAGCTCTGGCTAGGTCAAACCCTAGTAGCTACTTTCGAGATGAGATGGCATAACGGAAAGTACTGTATATAGACTGCTAAATTGGATCGATCGAACTCATTAGAGTTGGATTGGTTCCGAGCAATTACTTATCTAAGGCATGAAATAAACTCTTGATATTATAATCGAAGTAAAAATGCTAGGGTTTGATGAGAAAAACAGCACCTAAGTTTGATGGTCGAGAATCATAGAATCAATCCGACGCCTCTTGCTCTCGCAGGTGTTAGATTTGAGCAGAAACGAGGTGTGGAAACAATCTAGGAACTAAAATCGATCCTAAAATGGTGGATTTTAGCAGCAGAAGCCATCTGAAGGTGAAGAGGGCACCACGTGCACACCTCGCACAACACGTGTGAGCACGAGGAAGAAGACAAATCACCCGTTGTTCGATCCGTGATCGAACGATCGGGATGTGTCATAAGATGGAACGGAAGGAGGCAGATGGCGCCACTTATTCCCTGATGGCGTGGAATGGATTTAACAAAATCCGTTAATTAATTTTATTTAATTTATTAATATAAATAATTTCCATAGATTTCTAATAATTTAAATTAAATTATTAAGTGCATTTATAAAATTTTGGATAAATCACTCCTAGCTAATTAAGGGGTGAGGAACGCAATGATGCGATCAGATTTTTATTTCGATGAGTATTTAATTATTCAATTTTCCGGGTATTTAAATAATATTAAAATATTTGACGAAAATCTAACTACTTTCAATTGCCTTTAAAACATTACCCCTAGCTAATTTGGAGGTGATGAACGTAATGACGAAGTCAGATTTTTTATTTGAGGTCAATTTAAATAAGTCAAATTTTAGGGTTTTAGGATTTTCTAGAAATTAGGATTTGATCATTTGATCCTTGATTTGGACTGGGTCTTTGAGGTGAGTTCCAAATGACTTAATTAAGATAATAGAATCATAATTAGAATTTGGATTAGTCATAATTGACCTAAGTAATAACTTGGGTTGTTATATATACTCACAGATTTTGTAGTATCTTCAATTCTAATCCTCCTCAGCACCTTCTCCAAATACCCTTTTGGGTATGCTAAATCTTCCCTGCTATTCCATCCTTACAGATTTCCATCCAAAATATTTTCCTTGCCTCTCCCAAGTTTTTCATTTCAAAGTTCCTTAACAGTTGATCCTTCATGTGATCCATCTCTGTTTGATCTGAAATATCTATCAACATGGCATTGACATACAATAATAAGTAAATGAAATTACCTTGAGGCAACTTCTTAAAATACGCACAATGGTCAAATTGGATTCTTTGGTACTCCTCCATTTGCAAGAACTAATCAAATTTCATGTACCATTATCTTGGTAATTGCTTTAGCCCATAAAGAGACTTATTCAATTTGCATATTAAGTCTCCTTTTCTCGGCTCATTGTACCTCGGGGGTTATGCCATAAAGATCTATTCCTCAAGTTCTCTATGCAAGAACATTATTTTAACATTAAGCTGCTCAAGCAGCAAATCAAACTATGCTACCAAAGCTAAGAGCATGCAGATCGATGAGTGTATAACAACTGGAGAGAACACTTCATCTTAGTCGATCCTTTTTTTTTAGCAAAGCCCTTGGCCACTAATCTTGATTTGTAGCGCACATCAACTTCTGAGGATCCTTATTTCTTTGAATGCACCCATTTTTACACAATAATCTTTCTTCCTGGAGAGTGTTTCTCCAACTTCCATGCTTTTTTTATGAAGAGACACCATCTTTTCATCCATAGCATGCTTCCATAAATTTTCTTTTGAGCTCGTCATTTCTTCTTTGTAATGGGAAGGAACCTCATCCTCCAATATGGACAATGCATATGTAACGTAGTCTTTGAGCCAAGCTGGCTATTGAGGTGCTTTCCTTCTGGGTCTATCTCTAGCAATTGACTTCTCAACTGGAGCCTCACCATCAATATCAGTTTGTTCTTCATCGTTAGCAATATGGTCTTCATTTATAGGAGTATCCTCGATGTGATGTAAATTTCTTTATAGAATAAATGAGGTGGCATGGCATTAAACCCCAATCTTTGCCTTCTTGTTGGCGTCTTTGTATTATCAACACCTCATGAGAACTCCTCAATCTCAAGAAATACTCTTCATCAAAGGTGATATCTCTGCTCACCACAATCCTCTTATCAACTAAGTCATACAGTTTGTAGCCCTTCACTCCATGCCAAAAGCCCACAAAAATTGCTTTCCTAGCCCGCGGTTCAAACTTATCCTTGTTTACATGATAATAAGCTGGGCTGCTAAAGATCTTCAATTGATCATAATCTGTAGCAAGATGTCTAAACCACAACTCAATTGGAGTCTTCTTGTCTAATGTTGCAGATGGCTGACAGTTAACCAAATAGCATGCATAGTCTAGGACCTCCACCCAATAGACTCTCTTCAACTAAGCATTGGACAACGTCTATTAAATACTTCTGAACAAATAATTCTAAAATTTCAGAGAGGGATTGGACCAAATAATTCTAGACAACATCTTGATCCAATCCCTCTTTGAAATTTCTTCTAGTTTTTCCTCACCATGAAGAACATCCTCTAGATTTAGGGCGCCTAGTGCGTCTGTCATCTGGCACTGCCACATACCAAAGTTCTTCCCATCAAATTTGACAACATCTATTTTTGTCGGATGTGTCACAACTTGGTTGAGGGACCTCTCCACTACTGATGATGACAAAGTTCCAATAATATATTCTCCTCTTTCTGCCATGCCTTTATCCTTGCTTTAGAAACTCAAACACAAAATAATAAGCAGCTCAAGCAAAATCCTACCCCTCAAGAAAAAAAAAGAAACTTCTCTTTGATACTACTTGTTAGGATCCTCTTGGGATATAAATCAATGCAGAACAAATGATTGAGACTTTGAGAAAACTAAATAAAGCAAGAAATAATCGCATGAAAGCACAAACACAACACAATAAAGAAATTTATGTGGTTCAGTGCTAACACCAACGTCCATAGGGAGGAGAGCAAAGGTTTTAACTATGAGAAAGGATTACATTCAGTTTTGGGCTTACAAACCTTTACATAAAACCTCAAGGAGATTTTCTTTCTTCTTCATAATGGAGCATCCACTACATCCCAAAAAACCTTAGCAGCCAACTACTTCAAAAACTAAAAATGCAAGCATAAGAAACTCCTCCAGCATGTTTTCTAAAGTAACCAGCTCATTTTCGGACCCTTACTGGGCCAAAATGCCCTCCATATTACTTAGGGCATAACCTGAACTGTAGTAGAAATTCACCAGGCACTACGGCGCTCTGTAGCGCCTGGGTCACGGGTTGCTTGCCACTGCAGCACTTTGTAACGCCCGCCTCTCGTGTTGCATGCTGCTGCGGCGTGCTTTAGCTCCCGCCTCTCAGGTTTCCTGGGGCACGCGAGAGCGCTAAAATCCGCTGCGGCGTGCCATAGTGCCACAATTAGTTGTTGCACATTGCAGCGCCAAAATCCGCTTCAGCACATTGTAGCGCCTGCCTCCAAACAGCTCCCCCATTTTAATAATTGGTTAAATGGCATAAGGTGTCAGATTAGAAATTGTATTCTTATCTACCTAATAGAAGATTCTTCTGACAATTCAGTCACTAGATCAAGAATATTGGAGTCACATCCAAGACACCACAAATATCAAAATACAGAATAAGGAGTCTAGTACCGAAGATGCACAAGTAACTATATAAAGAAAAACCCTAAAACTTAACTACCCAACCTAACAACTTCTGTAGAAATACTTAGATATTTGAGGATGACGCTTAGGTGGCATCACCAACAATTTGAAGATAGGTGGGAACACATTGTCCAACATCATCAACAAAACGAGAGGTATGTGGAAGGAGTATCAGACCCCGAAGTCCGAATGCTGGATCAACTACTCTAGCAAAGTGTAATCAGGGGATACAATCACCCCATTGTAGCCAAGGAGTGGCTGAAGCAGGAAGATTTTGTTTTTGGAATTAATAATTGCCCAAACAACATTAGGATCCCCATTGTATCGCATTTCCTACACAATAGTGCTAAGGATTGGCGGAGCATCACCCTACAAGCACTCATCCATTGGCGTAAAGAAATGCACATGGAAGTCACCTATGCGGACTTCCGTCGTGCCTTAACCGCTAGATATATCGGATAAACATTTTAGCTTTCATTCCTATGCTACCTATTTTACTTTACACATCTTTGTATCTTAATTTTAAAATTAAACATTTATTCTTATGATGCTTGATCTGGATACCTAGGGTTACTAATACACGATCATGTCGGTGAGCAATTTTTATACTCGCTTTGAGAATAAGTGGAAATTTGATTTGCTTGCGGCAAAACAATATGGGAGGGAAGTCTTGGGAGTCTCCCTAGCAGGAGCCAGCATACTAGAAAGGATGTTGGAAGATGGCATATACAGGGGACTGAATTTCCCCACCTAGGCCACGGAATGGTTACGAAGAGTAACCAAAGCATTCGACGAGCTAAGTTACCCAGATCATATCCGACTCAGCATCGTTGAGCTCCTACTCCAGGACTATGCTAAAGATTGGTGGGCCCAAAAGCAATGGACGCTCAAACACGGAGCGAATCTCTTGCACCAAAGGATAATCTACGTAGATATTTCCCAAGCTTTCACTAAAGAATACATAGGATAGACTCTATGTTCTATCAGTTACTGTCTTTCATTTATATTCTATCTACCGTTTCCAATGATGTGTTTTTCATCTTTCATATTTGATTAATAAAGAGATAGAATGTTATGCCCTCCTATTTTCTAGATTTCTGAATATGCGTTGATTAAATTCAGATTCTAGCAAAAGACAATGAATCCTGGACAGAGTCCATCCCCTGCTCCCTCCAGCTCTTCGTCCAGCGAGGTAAGTGCCTTGCTAGAGGCAGTGAAAATAATGGTGGAATCCCACCAAAAACAAACGAGATCCAGCCAAAAGTAGGCTAAGAAAGGCCGTGGAAGCACAAGCCAAGCAGGCCGAGCGAATGGAACGGTTACTAGTATCTTAGATAGGCCAGAACCGCACAGTGGCGGAGGTTGCCCCAACACTTTAATACTCCCATCAGCACCACATACAGTCCACAGAGGGACCACTGCATAATTTCCTCCACTTGAGACCCCCCACATTCAATGGGAGTCTATCAGCAGTGGGTACAGAAGACTGGCTAGAAGAACCTGATGAGCATGAAATATCCTGACATGGAGGTGATCCAACTAGTCACTTACTTGCTCCAAGGTGAAGCAAAGCACTGGTGGGGCCACATTCGTAGCACACAATTCATCGACATCCATTTAGAAGAAATATCCTATGAAGAGTTTGAAGAAGTATTTAGAGCTGTGTACATCCCATTATCAGAGCGCCACTATATGGCAGATGAATTCCTCAAGCTGCAACAAGGGAATCGCACTGTAGCTTCCTAAGATGCAGAATTTAAGAGACTTATCAGATTCTCCGTGAACCTAGTGCCCACCGAGTCAGATAGGTGCCGTCGCTTTTAGAGCGGTCTGCGGCCTCCATCCAGGCCCAGGTCATGCCATTTCGCATGACAAACTACTGGGAACTGCCAAGGTAATAGAACGACATCAATAGTAAGAAGTCAAAAGAGTTGCCGACCCCACAGCACACCAATAGGACAACCTAAAAAGGGCTAGGGTTTATCAGAATGATGCGAAAGCGCCTTCCACTGATCCATTTAACGGCTGTACGAAGCCGCACCCCTACGACAGATGTTTCCATGGTCAGCGAGTCTGCTTCAGATGTGGAAGACCCGGGCATGGTTACACTCAGTGCCACATGACCGATACAGTTGATGGGGAGCCAATTAAGTGCATACAAGGCCAGCCAGTGTTTGATCTCTATCACAGAACTCCTGTTACGGCAGTAGCACGCCCAGCATTACCACCTCCTGCTCCATGACGCAAGGCACCTCTTACCTCCCATTCGGGTACATCAAGGCCACCCGCCCGGCAGCCCTACAACAGCAGGCCTGCTGGCCAAGCTCAAGTGTATTCACCCCCACTAAGGCCACAGAAGACAATCATGTGGTGTCAGGTACACATTTTTGAACCCACTTATTACTCAGCATTTCTTGTTTAAAAGTAACAAGTAATTAGCGCATTTGTAATTAGGTACAATCCTTATAAACAATAGGCCTTGCAATATTTTGTTTGATACTGGAGCTAGTCACTCTTTTGTCTCGGAGAGTTGGACTAAAGCTCTCAATATACCATTATATTGTCTAGCCAACCATTTGAGTGTAGGGTTACCATCAGGGACTTATCTACCTACTTATGAATTCTGCAAAATTCAGATTCCTATCAGAGACAAGGCATTCGAGGCCAAGTTAGTAGTGCTACCCCTAGCCAAATTTGATGTTATATTAGGAATGAACTGGCTAAGTCAACATCATGCCACCATTAACTGCCAGAAGAAGAAGACTACTCTAGGTGATGGCAAGCAAGCTAAGTCATTTATTGGGGATCTTAGTACAATAACCTCTCTAATCAATGCCATCAAGGCTAAGAGGTTGGTAAGTAAGGGATGCAAAGCGTTCCTAGTAACTATACTGGGAGACAAGAAAGAAGATACCCCTCTATCCGAAAATCCTGTTGTTTGCGAGTTCGCCAATGTTTTCCCCGAAGACCTACCTAGTCTTCCACCTACACGGGAAGTAGAGTTTGCAATCGACATCCTTCCCGAAACCTAGCCAATCTAAAAGGCACCTTACCGCATGGAACCCAAGGAACTATATGAATTGAATAAGCAGTTACAAGTACTATTGGAGAAGGGTCTCATCAGACCAAGTTCATCCCCATGGGGAGCTCCAATTCTATTTGTGAGAAAGAAGGATGGGTCGATGAGAATGTGTATTGACTATAGAGAGCTAAATAAAGTGACCATAAAGAATAAGTATCCATTACCCCGCATCGATGACTTATTTGATCAGTTGGCCAGAGCAAAAGTATTTTCAAAGGTCGATCTGCGATCTGGATACCACCAACTGCTGGTGAAGGAGTCCAACATTGCTAAGACCACTTTCAGAACTCGGTACGGTCACTATGAGTTCTTGGTGATGTCGTTTGGTTTGACCAACGCACCATCTTTTTTCATGAACCTGATGTAGCGGATCCTGAAATCCTATATTGATAAGTTTGCCATCATCTTCATAGATGATATTCTGATATATTCCAAGACAAGGAAGGAGCATGAAGGCCATCTCAGAATTGTCTTAAATGAGCTGTGAGATCATCTATTATATGCCAAATACTTGAAATGCAAATTTTGGATGAATTCAGTCGCTTTCCTGGGCCATGTAGTTGATGCCCAAGGAATCCATGTTGATCACAACAAGATTACCGCAATCCAAGAGTGGGCCCAACCAAAATCAGTAACTGAAGTCAGAAGTTTTCTAGGGTTGGCAGGTTATTACAGGAAATTTGTAAAGGGCTTTTCCCAAATTGCCTCTTCTATTACTAAGCTCACTCAGAAGGTGGTACCGTTTGAATGGTCACTGGCATGTGAGGAGGCATTCAAGCCCTTAAGGATGCACTTACTTCTGCCCCCATATTAGTTCTCCCAAGAGAAGGGGTGAACTATCGGGGATACACTGATGCCTCTGGAATAGGCCTAGGAGCCGTATTAATGCAAAACGGTAAGGTCATCGCTTATGCTTCATGATAATTAAAAACCCATGAGAGGAATTATGCAGTTCATGACCTCGAGCTAGCTGCAGTAGTGTTCGCTCTGAAGATTTGGCAACATTATTTATACGGAATTCAATGGTCGATATTCACTGATCATCAGAGTCTCAAGTACATATTCACCTAGAGAGAGCTAAAATGTAGGCAAAAAGGTGGCTGGAGTTGATCAGTGACTACGACCTTAACATATAATATCACCTGGAAAGGCCAATGTTGTAGCTGACGCCCTGAGTCGTCAAGCCACCCTAAATGCCATTATATCAAAAAGCCGGCTAGTAGAAGAATTTTGCCAAATGAGTATCAAGCCTATCTGTGAAGACAAACTTAGCTCCACATTGGCAAACACCAATGTGGAACCCACCTTTCACAAAGATGTATCTGTGTCACAAACCAAGGACGAAGAGTGCTTGGGCTTCAAGCAAACCATTGAAAGTGGCCGCCGTATTGATCTTCAATTCCATAAAGGTGCTATCTATCAAGGAGATCGTCTATAGATTCCTAAATCTATGCACCACAAAGTATTAGTTGAGGGCCATAATTTGGGATATCAGGTACACCCGGGGAGTACAAAAATGTATCAGGACCTGAAACTATCATTCTGGTGGCCAGGGATGAAAAGGAGTGTAGCAGATTTTATGGCTAACCAAGTGTGTTGCCTAGTAAAAGTAGAACATCAAAAACCAGGTGGTCTGCTGCACTCACTAGAAATTCTAGAGTAGAAGTGGTCAGACATATCTATGGATTTCATCATGGGACTATCTCGTGCGAGATTTAGAGCCAACACAATCTGGGTCATCGTAGATCGCCTCACTAAATCTTTGCACTTTATTCTAATTCGACAAACGGATTCAGTTGAGAAGCTTGCGAAGACCTATATCAAAGAAATAGTTCGACTTCATGGTATTCCCAAGACTATTGTGTCAGATATAGATAGTTATTTCACATCAAAACTCTGGCAGGCAGTCCATTAGGATCTGGGTACCACACTAACCATGAGCACAGCCTTCCATTCACAGACAGATGGTCAAATGGAAAGAGTGAATCAAGTTCTAGAAGACTTGCTCCATCTCTGTATACTAGACTTTGTAGGATCCTGGGAAGACTACATTCCTCTAGTAGAATTCGTATATAACAATAGCTTCCAGGCAAGCATTAAGATGGCCCCGTATGAAGCCCTATATTATAGGAAGTGTTCTACGCCAATAGCATGGTCTGAAACGGGAGATGTTCAATTGTATGGCTTCGAATTGGTAGAAGAGAAATAAAAAGGTGAAGTTCATACATCAGAGATTCAGGGCAGCTCAAGATAGGCAGAGCTAATATAACGACATCCGTCGACATCCCCTGAAATTCTAAGAAGGAGACCCTGTATACCTAAAGATCAGTCCTATGAAGGGTGTCTATCATTTTGGAGTTGCAGGGAAACTCATCCCGAGATATGTTGGACCATTCAAAGTCCTGAAGAGAATTGGGTCAGCAGCATACCAGTTGGCACTACCAGAAGATATTGTTGCGGTACATAACGTATTCCACATATCTTCACTCAGAAGGTGTTTAAGAGAGCCTCACCATTTAATCTCGATTCCACCCATTGAGATCCAACCAGACTTATTATTCAGTTGAAGAACCCGTAAGGATTCTGGGAAGAGACCATAAGCTGAGAAACTGATCCATCTCCATGGTGAAAGTGCAGTGGAAGAACTGTTCCTGTAATGAAGCCACTTGGGAAAAAGAGTTAGATATACAAGCCAAGTATCCTAAGCTATTTGAGAATCCAGGTACCCACTCTTAGTTCCTTATTTTCTTTAAATTCTGTTCAATTGCTTTAATCCTGCTTTATTCTTTCCACTTGAGTGATATCGAGGACGACATCATTTTTAAGTGGGGGAGTCTGTAACAACCTAAGTTGTTACCATAGTCATTTAAGGTTAATCCAAGTCTTAATTATGGGTTAGGTAGCTTAATCAAATCATTAGGACATCCACTAAGACCTAGTACAAATCAAGAGTCAAACGGATCAAAACCTAATTTCTAGAAAATCCAGAAATCATAAAATTTGACCTATCTAAAATGATCTCAAATCGAAAAATGGACTTCATCATTGCGCTCATTGCCCTCAAATTAGCTAGAGGCGATGTTTTCATATCAATCAGAAGTCATCAAAATTTTGACAAATATTTTAATAATATTTAAATACCCCGAAAATTGAGAAAGTAAAATACTCGTCGAATCAAAAATATGACATCACCGTTGCGTTCCTCACTCCTCAATTAGTTAGAGGTGTATATTTAGAAATTTTTGGGGGCTAAATAATTAATTGAAATTAATTATAAAAAATTAGAATTTAATTTTATAAATTATTTAAATTATTTAAGTTAATATTTAATTATCCGTGACCGTTAAGTAGTTAACGTCGTTCGCTGTAATTGCTTGCGCCGTTAAGCCCATCCGTCTGATCGGGCGGATGAATCAGGATAGTCTGATCTTCGATGAGACGGTCTCGACGCGTCTTCTCCCTCGACCTCGTTGCTGCTGTAGCCGTCGCCCGCTTGGCCTAACGGCGTCCATCCTGGCCTCGTCGCCTCCGCCTCGCCATCCATTTAGCCCCTAGAAACACGTAGGGATACGAATTTGCGCGAATTGGGACCTCAGGAACCGCGGGATCCGTCTCGATTGAGCCTAAATCTTTCCCACCGTCGATCAAAGGTACATCGTTCTCCTTTGATCCCCCTTCAATTTATCAATTTTCAATACGCGTCTCTATTTCAACATATGGATTATGATATTGTAGTGCCTGATTGGAGTATCGACGGCTCGATCGTTTGAAATTTAGGATTAGTCCACAGTAGATTACGTTAAACCCGTAATCGTCCGTAGGATAGGGGTTAGGGTTAACCTTTGCTGGCGACTCCGTGCTCCTCCGGTGCCGGTCCAGGTACCAGTGGGTAGGCCTCATCAAGGCCTACCATCGATCATGCGGGCTGAGCTCCGTTGGTGCCGGGACGGGCGGCTAAAGCCATGCCCTAGCCTGAAGGTCGCATAATCCATAGGGGAAGACGGAGGGTGCGCTCAGGCTGGGTCGGGTCGACCCGGCTCGCATCCTAGCGTGGGGGCCGCGTGAGCCGCGATGCCCAAGGGCATGGGTCTCGCCGGTCTGTCAGCTAGCGCGTGCTATGCCCCGGCAGCGCTTTGCCATGCCGATACCGGGGCACCCCGTGGCAGGCGGGCCCTGCCCGCTCGGCCGCGACCAACCAGGCTCTGCCGCATGGCGCAGTGGGTCCCGCCTTCTCTGGTTCTGCCCATAATAGGGCGCCACGTTTCAGTGGCGGGTCCCGCTGCCATTATTACTCTGCAAAATTAAAAGTAATTAAATAAATATATAATTATATATATATATATACATTTAAATAAATAGAGGAGTATAGTTATAATTATATTAAGTTCTGTTAAGTTGTAGTTAGCAATTAATATTAGGTTAATTAATTATGGTTAGTATTTAATTAATGTTAATTAATAGTTAATTAATGCTAATCCTAAAGCTAATATTAAGTATTTAAATATTATAATTAATGAATTAAGTAAATCATTGATTTAATTAAACTGTAGATTAATTATAATTAATTAATATTAATCATAATTAAATAATAATACTAATAATTATATTATTAAATTATTTAAATTAATTAAATAACAAATTAATTATTATTTAACTAATAATTAATATTAGGTAAATATAGATTAAGAATAATTAATTAACTAATTAATAAATACAGAAAAATATATTTTTAATTTAGAAATAAATAGTAAATTAATACAAATTGAATAAATGAATAGTAATTTTATTTGTTTAAATTATTTAATTCAAAATTCTTAAAAGTTTAATAACTTTTATTAGGATGATCCAAACATAGTCAATATAGATCTTATTTTACTCAAAAAAATAATATAAATCAAATAGTGCAATACAAAAATTAGTTTCGGGGTATGTATAACGTAGTGACATTTTAGGACCTATTTAAACTCTCACAACTTTTAACCTAGTTGTCCAAATATATGCAATATGGGTTTTAAAATACTCAGAAGAACGACCTAATTTAGTTTTTTTATTTGGACATTAGGATTAAAAGTCAACTCTTTGACCTCACAGTTGACTCTAGGAAAAAAATACCCATAGATTTCATTTGACCATAACTTAGTCAATTCAATTCCAAATTCAAAAATTCAAAGTGCTAACTAGCCTAGAATTTTAATGTCAATAATAAACATAAAAATATTTAGGATTTGAAACCTAAAAAATTAGAAAATAACTAAAATACCCATAACCTTAGTTAGGTTATAATTTGACCATTAGTGGTCCAAATCGGGTATACTCCCTGTCAACACTCAGTATATTATAGGGAAGCTATAGAAACAGAGTTTGCTGAAATTAGACTTCAAACGGAAAAGTATGATTTTTGTGACCTATTGATCGACAAAATTACTGAATTACCCTTAGAAACTGAAATAGCCATAACTTAGTCATTCGACCTCAGAATGCAGTGTTCTTAGACTATATAGAATCCTTGAATAGTAACCAATAGTAAACTATATAAAAATTTAGGTTTCATTAGGGCAAAATTACTAAAATGCCCCATAGGTCAAAAACCTTAGATTAGACATGAAGGATCTATTCTCATCCAAATTGAGCGCACTTACTATCTATCTTCATGTTAGACTGTAAGGAATCATTTGGTAGTAAGAAATTTTGAGTTGTAACCCTAATTCAAAAGTAGATTTTTGGACCCTTAAGTAGGGGCAAAATTGTCATTTTGCCTAAAAATTTAAGTTAAGCATCCTTAACCCCTAAATTGTCCTTTAAATTACTAAAATTAGTATTAGAACTATATTAGAATCATTTAAGTGAGTAAAATCAGCTATTAAGTCAAATCTGTTAAAATCCCTAAAAATCTTTCTAAGTCTCTTCCTAGATTTTTGCACTTCACAATAGGACTATTCCTAAGATTAGGACTAGATCATAAGTTAGATTTCATTAATTGAAAGATTAGGTCTTTTAATGAATTAATCCTTTATTTTATTAGTTTCTAAACTATTACAACTTATTTTGATTATTTTGTTTTTTAACCCTAGATTTAGGATAAGAGATTCATCCTATTAAGCGTGATTTGCTTAATAAGATTTTCCCTAATTAGTAGATCACTTTTGGAATAAAACCTAGATTTTATGTTTTATCCTTTTAGATTATGTGATTAAGCTCAATCTCGTGGTATTTAATCCATAATCTATAGCTTAGTAGATCTTGATCAGATCTTAGATAGAATATCTAAATTAATAAAAGTAGAACGTATGATTCATCAAATTAAACTTGTAGTCATATTTGATTAAATTAGGTTAGAACCTGATTAGTTCTATTCCTTTTTAACTTATAAAGCTGGGCTTTAAAGTTACACTCGATAGTAGGAAGTGGAGATCTTGAATTTGTATAACTTGGAATAGTTAGAATGGTTAAATTAGAAAACAAATGATATCACCATACTTAGTAGAGTCCCTTGCTCACTTTGATATTTATTACTACGCTTATCTTGATATTTGTGCCATATTTTCTTGGACCTATCATATAAGACTTTGATGCATAAATAAAATATTAGGAAATTATGGAGACTCCTTAAATTCCTTATAAAAATATTAAGGTAAATGATTAAGATAACATTTGCATGTGTTAGAGCTGCCTCTCAGTTATGTCTTCTGCCTATGCCTCCTTGTTGACGCTAGGAGAAGACTTTTCTTATATTTTCTGCCTATGACTCCTTGTTGACGCTAGGAGAAAATTTGTTATGTGTTTTCTGCCTATGCCTCCTTGATGACGCTAGGAGAAAACCCTATAATCTGCTTATGCCTCCTTGATGATGCTAGGAGAATATAGCTTTGCGCCTTAGCCTCCTTATTGACGCTAAGATCCTTTTTGATATTCAGTAAGCTGGATTAATCTTTCCTGTATGGCAGCTAGTACACAGATATTCTTATATAGTCTTGATGTTTTGTATATGCTTCAGTATATTCATTCAGTTAGCTATTTCCTTATTTTGCTTATATATATATATATATATTAGGATGTTAGATTTATTATTGCTATTTATATGTATCATTGTTGAGTTTATTCATTTAACTTGTATACTTCTTATGATTACCAGCATATTTAGGATGTAGCATTTTCTTTCAGTACTTGTTCAATTACTTATACTTATATACCCAACCTTATTTAGCTTATATTTGAGGCATGTCTTAACCTTCTTTTTGCTTAAGTTATAAATGTTATTTATAGCTTTTTCCTCTATCCTGTTATGCTAGTTTCTGCCTTACTTAGTTTGATTATTGCTTAGAATATGTTAAATGGTAATATTACAAAACACATAAAATTTATCAGCTTAAAATATACTTAGACAATTTGTCTAATAAGATTTTCTCTTTTTGACTGGGGCCCTATATTGTGAAACTGACAACAGCAGATCCATATTAGTTAGAAGATCAGGTGCTAGAGGAGGAGCCTTATCTAGAGGAGGAGCCTTTATAGGAAATTATTGCTTAGTTTCTTGAAAGTGAGGATGAGAGAATTATGCTTTTTATTATTTAAACTTTAATGTGATGTAATAATATAGGTATTCATGACTGTGTGTTTTGGATTACTATGTTATTTATTCTGAGTTATATTTTATGTTATTTCCATTATGATGCTTGGATGTTTCCTATTTAAATCACTTCCACACTCTTTATGAATTTCTTATATAATGACTGATTATTTGATTCTGTGCTTACTCCTTCCCTTATTAGGTGGATTGTGGATTTTATCCTAATCTAATAATAAGTGAAGGGTTAGTCAGAGTGACACACCACCCCTTAGCTTAATCTTGTAGATTAAGGTGTGGCGTGCCACACTTAAAGTGTTAGCCTAGCTTATTCCTTAGACCTCAATCACATCATTCCATTGGCATAAGTGTTTCCATGTCTCTTGGTATAGGTAGTTATAACCCTAGAACCTTTGTTGATTAAGTCATAATTTATGACTCCTAGTTATAGCCTTATGATTTATTTTCCAATATCTTATCCTAAGTGGATGAGTGATCTCTTGCCTTGATTTATTTTGTTGACCCTTAGAACTTTAAGGTATTAAGTCACATTATGTGACTTGTTGCATTAGACTTTCCTCTCCCTTGAGATTAAGTATTCAAATTGGATATTCAACCTCTTTAAAGTGAGGTTACATCACGGTTAGATTGTTCTAACCTTTGTATGTAAGCTCATAAGTGTAGCTTATAGTAAACCTTGTCTCATTAGTAGACTTGGTCTAATGATGGTGTTTTAACTAACTTTTTAATCTAGAACCCATTTTAAGTCAAAGAATCTTAGCTCTTTTATATTAAGCCTTCCTTTAAGTTGTAAGTCCATTGAATTCTATTCCATGGATTAGCATTTATAGTTATCCTTTGGAACCCTTTTTAATTAAGTCACTTGTAGTGACTTAATAAGTTAACCTTGTATTTCCCTTATCCATCTTGATTGGATGGTAATTCCCTTTCCTTTAGGGTAATCCTCATTGAGTGATGAATGTCACTTAAGTATAAGGCCTTTAGGAGATCTTAATCTTTAGATTATCCTATGCTTAGTATGTAATGTTCTATATTATGTAGTAGTTTACTCCCTTGTATAGTTAACCTTAGCCTTAGATATTTAAGTGCTAAGAGACATATTGTGACTTTGGACATTAACCTTTAATTCTTTAAGGTTGCACAACGTAATAAAATGACTATATTTTGCATTATTTTTAACAAAGTATGGGATTTTTGCTTTTGTTAAAGAGCTTGTGAATAGAACTCCTCAAAGGTTGTCTACATATTTTTTTCAAAAAACCATCAAGCTGCACTTAGTGTGAATCTTCTCAATAATATGTCACATTCTTTAAGCAAATCATAGATAAAATGGTGCCTAACATCAATATGCTTTGTTCAAGCATGATGAATTGGATTCGTGACCAAGCATAAGCATAAGGCACATTGAATAACACAAAATACAATTAAACGATCTTGCAGCACACCAAGATCATTCAATAAACTTTGCATCCATAATGGTTTTTTCATCACATCTGTGATTTCATGTACTCTGCCTTAGCTATAGACAATTCCAATGTAGACTGCAATGTAGACTTCCAATAATTGGCCCTCCTGCCAAAGTCAACACATAGCTTGTAACAGCCCAAACTCTTGAGCATCGATGTATTATTTGTTTTGGCATGAAAGGTCTCACAATTTTGTCCTCAAAAAATAATTTCTTAGCAAATCACCTATCTTAGGAGTACTCTTACATGAGAATGCTTAACTTTAGAGTTCTAATTAGGAACTCTATCATTATCTAAAAAAGGCTTCTCGATATTTAAGAATTCTACTTAATACTACTTATGGGGGTTATTACAATCTTCCCAACTTAAGTAATTGACGTTCTCATTAGTACCACAAGCAAATCTAAGAACTATCCATTATATAGATAGGATTAGAGATAACCTCTACACACTCAAGAGGTTCACTCAACCATGTAGCACCTTAAGCATTACGGGTTCAAGAGGTTGCTCATATAAAGTGGTGCTTTGCCATATATGGTACACTACGCCTATCTAATAATTTATGGCCTACTTTGATACCATTTGTAACAGCTCAAACTCATAAGCATCTATGTATTGTCTTCTTTGGCATGAAAGGCCTCACGATTTTGTTCTCAGAAGATAAATTTCTAATAGGTCACCCAAGTGATGCTTGTCTTTTAAATTTCAAACCAACATCAACTTTACCCTTTAAGTACCTCAAAATTCACTCTATTACCAAATTTAGCTTACACATCAAAGTATACATCAAATTTTCAAATGCACTAGCATACAAAAAACTTCATTGCCTTCCTTTCTTGATCATCATTGGGACACAACTTAACATTCAAACATATTTAATTGAACTATCAAACTCAAATTTTTCAACACCTTCTCAATTGAATCAAAAACATGCTACCGCTAGTGCCAATATTCCTAATACATAATCTTAATTTAGAATAAAAAACTAGATTATTTAGCTGCATCTATACATACTGCAAAAATTGTTGCTTATTTGACGGTACACGCAGGGCCGATGTAACGACATTTGCACACTTTTCACTAATTCAGATTTAGGGTTTATGACGCCTTAGCTCTAACACAATTATTTAAATGATTATGCCTTGATAGAATTCAACAAAATTTTATATTTACATATTCAATATTTAAATTTTAGATATTGCAAAATCAATACTAAATTTTCTGTTACTATCCCAATTTTTTTTCCAAGCATTTGTTGCGGGTCTCTGTTGCTGTCGCTGTCGCTGCTGAAGGATGATGCTTCTTCACCATTCTTCCACAGCATTATTAATTCAAGCCAAAGCAATCCGTTCTTATATATAAGTGTAGTTCAGAAAGCTCTGCTCCATCTATATTTTTGTGGCTTTAAAGTAGTTAATCGGTACTTCTTAAGACTACTCTCTTTCATACTTCAACTGCAAGGCTAAAGGCAGCGACAGTTAGGAGAAAAGTCAATATTCTTCACTGAAATTTGATCTCAGAACGAATTAAAATGGATTTTTATTAAGGAATAAACTTACATTTAGTTTACATGTTGCTTAAATCTTCGCCCACTTTTCTGACTGCATCCTTTTAACGTTCATCATTCGGCTACCGCTATCTAGCAGCCATTTGATTCCCCTAGTTTTTTCAGACTGTTATGCTCAAATAATATTTTTTAATATATTACAAAAAGTATAATTATCTTTATGTCACACAAAATTTTTAAATTTATATATCTAAGGTCTACTTTTCAAATATTTTAAAATTAATATATATATATAATTATTTTTTTTCTTTTTATTTTGAATAATTAGAAGGTGTCATGTTCCAAGAAATTTTTAGCATAATATTGAAGATTTTGAGGATAATCTTACTAAATTTTGTCTAATTGGTTTCATGTCTAAGAATGAAATTTATTTTATTTCAACCTAGAACTACTTTACTAAGAAGATGACTCAAAGTTAGTTTTTTTTTTTTAAAGGAAACAAGTTAAAGAAGTTGTTTAACTCTAGCTTACATCAGAAAAGTGTGTGGAGGCTACTTCTTCTTCCCAGTCTTAAAGTGAGAGTGAAAGAAAATCTGATCCTTCTTGCTCATGAGATAAGAAAATTCTCTGTAATTCTGTAACATTCTTATTTTCATAGTTGATTCTGTTTGGTGGCGTGACTCCATAGTTTTTCCCATTCTTGAATTTTCATGTAAATCTCTTTCTTTGAATGTTCTTGTGATTTATGTTGTGATTGCTTTGTGTTGTGATTTTCTTCTTTCTTGTGTTTCCATGATTTCGTATTTTGCTTTGGTAACACCAATAGAAACCCCAATTATAAGTCTTTTTAAGTGGTGTCAGAGTGTTGCTCTAGGTTTTGTTGTTTGATTGAGAGTAATGACTGACGAAATGAGACAAAATAGATAAGTTGGATGACATTAACTTTTGCTTTTTAAGAGATACAAATGAAAGATCTGATATACCAGAAAAATATATTTACCACTCGAAGGAGCTAAGAAGAAACCTATAACTATAAGGATGAAGATTGGGAAGGTCTGGACATAGCGGCTATGTTTGATTCGCCTATCATTATCTTTTTTAGTCGCTTTAACATTGTTAAAAAGAAATCTACTACAAATCTCATGGTAGCCCTGAAACGAGTGTATGAGAAGCTTTCGACTTCTAAGAAAGTTTTCTCGATAAAAAAGTTATTTAATATGAAGATGATGAATGATGGTTTAATGATATATAACATATTAACAATTTGAACACTATTACAAGCCAGTTGAGCTCGATGGACATCAACTTGATGAAGAGGTGCAAGCTCTATTGTTACTGTCTTCATTGTCATATAGCTAATACGGTTTAGTTACTGTTGTATGTAACTCATCAGAAAATGCTAAGCTAAAATTCGACGATCTAGTTGAACTAGTGTTGAATGAGGAGGTTTGAAAGAGATCGAACAGTAAAGAATATCTAGTTCAGCACAAATTTTTAGAAATAGGAGAAGTGTAGACCAAAGATTCAATAGGAATAGGTCTAAGTCAAGGCGTGGAAAGTTAATAGCTGGAAAGGGAAATTATGATTGCTGGAATTGTGGAAAAGCAAGACAATTTAAGAAAGATTGCACTATCTTGAAGAAGATAGTAGGTAGAAAAGATAAGATCCCAGTGATGTTTTAGCAGAGGAAGATCAGGATGCCTTGATCTTATCACTAGTTTACACTGAGCCATGGGCTGTTGATTCAGGCGCTTTGTTTCATGAAACTCCAAGCAAGAATGAAATAAAAAATTACATCAAAGACAATATTGGCAAAGTATACTTGAAAAATGACAAGGCCTGTAATATTCTAGGCAAAGGGGATGTGAACATTCAACTTCCAAATGTGTCAGTATGAAAATTGAAGGATGTATGACATGTTGTTATCTAAAAATAAATGTGATTTAGCTTTACTAGAGACTTTAAAAAGTCACCAAAGGTGCACAAGTCATTGCTTCAGGTAGTGTGGAGGGGATACTTTACTTGATCAAAAAAGTGTCCGAGTCTATTACAACAGCAGGGAAGTTAGATTCACTTTTATGGCGTTAATGCTCGGTCATATGAGAGAGAATGGGTCAAAGTCACTATTATTTAGAGGAAATATTCCAGGGCTGAAATCTATGGAGTTTGAGTTTTCTGAAGAATATTGTACGGTGACCAAAAGAAGATTAGTTTCTCAAAGAGTGGAAGCGATCTAACATCTCAAAAGTTGGAGCTATTACATACAAATTTGTGGGGTTAAGCACCTACCTCTTCACATAGAGGAGCCACCTATTTTTAAACATCCATAGATGATCATATAAGGAAGTTATGTGTTTGTTATTGAAGCAAAAATTTGTCATATTTTATATATACAAGAAATGGTTATCCTTATCAAAGAATAAAATGGGTTTAAAGCTCAAATGCTTGAGATGAAACAATAGTGGAGAGTATTGTGAGGAGTTCAAAGCATTCTCTTCTTTGAATGGGATCAGATGGGAGTTTACTATTCCAGGAACACCTAGAAAAATGGGGTTGAATAGCGCATGAATAGAACCATCATAGAATGTGCCAGGAGCATGATGATGCAAAGAATATTGCTAAAATAGTTTTGGGCATAGGTTGTCAATATAGCAACATATCTCATAAACCAGGGGTCATCAATTTATTTTAACAGAAGGAATAACTAATGAGGAATGGAGTGAAACAGGGGTGAAATTAAATCACCTAAATGTATTTGGGCTCTCATCATATGTACATCTTGATGCATGTTCCTGGAGCAAGCTTGATTCAACATCAATCAAGTGCACTTTCATAGGCTATGGAGTTGAAGAATTTTGATAAATATTTTGGGATTTTCAAAATTAGAAATCATTAGAGGAAGGGACCTCAATTTCAATAATAATGAGGTGTACATGGACTGGGATGGAGTCAAAAAATTTGTAGATTGAGTTTCAGATGACACAACACAGTATATTAAGGTGGATGAAAGCAATGAACAGGTACAACAAGATGCTCATGATTATGGAAAGGAATAAGTTCCTCAGACACTTACTACTATACTAAGAAGATCTACTAGAATCATTAGACAACCAAAAAGGCATTCTCCTTCATTATTTTATTTGTTGCTAACAGTTGGTGGTGAGCTAGTGTGTTATGAAGAGGCACTACAAGTGCGTGATTCAAGTAAGTGGGAGTTAGCTATGGACGATGAGGTAAAATCACTCTTGTTATGGAAGTTTCTTAGCCCTAACTCACATTAAAAAAGTGTGTGGATGCGGCATCTTTTTCCCAGCCCTAGAGTGAGAGTTGGAAAAAACTTTAAGAGGAGTTAATCATGAGGCTTGAAAGTGGTAGATCATAGTTGTTCTTGAGATAAGAAAACTCTTTATAACACTGTAACATTCTTATTTTCATAGTGTAATTTATTTAGTGATGTCACTCTGTAGTTTTTCCCATTCTTAAGTTTTCTACATAAATATCTATCTTTAGATGTTCATGTGATTTATAATGTGATTGCTTTGTGTTGTGGCTTTTTTCTTTCTTGATTTCGTATTTTGCTTTGGTAACACTAATGGAAACATGTAACATATACCTTATCACCTTAATCTCTTGTTTCCATCATGCACATTAAATTAGAAATAATATCTTAAGTTTTATATATAGAATATCCTTCTTAATAGTTTCTTCTCTTATCTTTTTGGTCTTCGTCTCATTTTTTAATGTTGGTTCAAAAACTCAATTTTTCTGATGGAGCATCAACAATATACATTGAATATGTGTGACATTATCTAATATGATTTACTGTTCAAGAGATGTGGCTTTGTACAAATGAGCTGTTATCTAATTTTATTCTATTGATTTACTAACTCAACCACCCAAAAATCCTTGTCTTTATGATTATTAATTTAATTATAAATATTATTTTATTAGACAACATTCATTGTAGCAAGTTTGGGTTATTATAAGACTAAACCAAGCCTAATTCATAATAATTAAATAGTAAACAGACATTTAAAATCCAATAATAGCCCATTTAATTCCTAGTTATTACTTAATCAGAGTGATACAATATAATTACAATAGCCTAATAAATACCCGCCGTTAGTTATGAACAATCATCTCAGAGCTTTACAAAGCTACTTTACTATATATATGCAACCTTTGAAAATGAATGAATATTTATCAATAATACGTAGCGTTCTTTTTTTCTTATACTTTCTCACTTCCATCATGGTATCATAGTGAGTATTCCTTAATGAAATAACTTTGATCCTTAACCAGAGAAATTTCATATTCAAAGAGAGCCTCCCTAAACTTCATTTGATGCAAGCATCGCTCAACCTCCCTCTCTTACTCATCATCATCACTGAGCCTCCCTCTACTCCTCAAGGATCTTGAAACAACTTATTGAAACTGCCATCGATCAAGAGACAACTGACGCGCAGTTGCTTGTCCTTCCACCCGCGTCATTGAACTTTTGTCGATCTCTCACGTAATTTACCTCATCGACTTCTATTGCGATAATAAATTCACCATCAAAGAGCTATTCCTCTCACTAATCTCTCGTCGTGTAATGACCACCTCTTAGCCGTCATCGAGTTAACACTAACTCAACTACGATTAAGTGATGGTCGTCATTAATATCACAGATAATAAACAAGATATTAATGATACTAATCATGATATGAGCAAGATCTTATTAGAAACATTAGTAATAAAATAGTGCAGAAGATAAAGATAAAGGCATCCAGACATTTTTCATATTTATCCATTCTCATACAATATAGAAAATGTAGAATAATAAGAGAAAAACTCATTTATTACATTTAACTAGATGCGAGCAAAAAGTAATTTATAACAACAATTTCCTTTTGTAGGCCACATATTCTACATTGATCTTCTATCACAAGCTTACAATTCAAGCACTGGGTCTGATATATAGCATGATTCTTCCATATGTACATTTATGATAGAGCAAGGCCAACAAAGAAAAAATATTGTTAGTCCTATAAAGTCTAAGTACAATTTAAGCTGAACATAGTATGTTCTTGCATTTAAGGAATATTATTTAACATAATAGTACAGCAGAAATGAAACTGCAAAAAAATAAAAGAAAACTTAACTGTAAATCTAACACTAAAACTGAAAGTAGGAAAAGATATAGCTAAAATAAAAGTACAGAAAAGAAATTAACTAAAAAAAAACTGTAACTAAAATAACTGAAAATAAAGCTGTGCAGAACTGAGGGTAAAGTAAAACAAAAATAAAAAGACAAGGTGTTGAAAAAAATAATATATGAAGGAACAGAAATTGAATGAAATACTAAGACAAAATTGTATTGTATGCCACTGAATATATATATAAATATATATATATATATATATATATATATATATATATTATATCTGAATATGATACATAATATTATGCATCAAATATGCATAATCTTGATATTACATGACATCCCATAGATCCTAGTTTCTTATTCTTATATGCTTCCATACTTTGTATCTAACCATGGAACAATACTTTGTGATCAACCACATGTTCATTGGTGGATTAGTAAGTGCAATAATCTGGTGACAGGTTGGGTTGTCATAGCCTTCAATCAAAATCTTCTACATAGTCTGAATCCAAATATCTGACAGAAAAGCCTACTATTAATGATTGCCTTTGAAATAATAAACAAATATTCACCGTACATTTCAAATATCAAGCTATCCTTTTCACTGCTTTCTAGTGATGCTTTCTAGAATTATGCATATACCAGCACACCAATTCAATTGCTTGAGTCAAATCTGGTCTAGTGCAAATTAGGGTATACATCAAGCTACTTACAACATTGGCATATCTCACTAAATGCATTTCAAGTTTTTTAGAATATGTCTTAGGGCATAAATTAGCAGATAAAAAAAAGTGTGGTGCCAAATAAATACTCACTGACTTTGTAAATTTGTTCTCATTAAAAATTTCAACAATTTCTCCAACTAACCATTCTAGGTAAGCCAAAGTTTTTTTACCTTCCTATCCCTATAGATCTCCATCTCAAGAATTTTTCTTGCTTTTCCATCTCTATCTCAAAGAAATTTGACAATTGCTCTTTCATGTGACTCAGTTCAGACTAATCTATAATGGCAAACAACATGTTAACATACAGGAGTAGATAAATGTAGTTACTTGAGGTAACCTTTTGAAATATATGTAGTGATTAAAATGATTTCTGATATAACCTTTTATTTGCATAAATTGGTCAAATTTCTCTTACCATTATCTTGGTGATTACTTTATGCCATAAAAGGGCTTGTTCAGTTTGCAAAGCAAGTTTCATTTTCTTGCTTCAATGGACTCTAAGGACTGCAACATACAGATCTCATCCTCTAGTTTTTTGTGTAAGAATGTAATTTTGACATTGATTTATTCTAATGATAAATAGAATTGTGCTGCCAAGGTGATATGCCTTACAATGGCATTAACATCACCCCAATACTTGTGCTAAATTTGTGATAGATCTTTGTAATTTTAGTTAGAATTCATGTACATCACTCCATAATACATTTTTATTGTTTCTTAGAAGCCTTTTGGCTAAAGTAACCCTTGGATGGATGAAAGAGAATAGTCGAGTGGTCAAGCGCATCTGGGGGCCTCCTTATAGAAGTAGGAAATTGAGGAACAGAGACTATGGCATTCTGGCATGCTCAAGCGCTCCACATTGTAAACATAAATGTAGGTCGGCAATCTAGCACGCCCTAGTCCTAGTAAAAGAACCTTAAGACATAAACATAGGAGCTCAAGCACGCCAAGGAATGATCCATTCAGAAAGTCAGTCGCTCAGGCATGCCTCAACGTATCAAGTGAAACTCAAGCATAAAGGCCTAGGCGCTCTGAAACTAGAAGAGAAAGACTAAACGAAGGCATAAGTGCTTAAGCGCGCCTAAGTGCCATAAGATAATGATTGAACAAATGCTTGGGCGCTCAGGTGCTCCCAGGTGCCAAATAAAAAAGAATGAATTAAAGCCTGGGCGCCTAGGCTTGCCTAGGTGCCAAATGAAAAATACTAAATCAAAGCTGATATATCCAAAATTTATAGCAAAATAAAGTGGTTAAAATATTTAAAACATCATACAAACTAGTATACTTTGAGTGGAATTTATGCATTTTCAGGAAAAATGGAAAAAAGGGAAAGCCAGAGATAAATTGGATAATTCTGGAAGAAAACTGCTGTGTCGTGCCGCAGCACGCTAAAGCGGGCCATGGCGGTTGATGGAAATTACTTCACTTGGAACATACCTGTAAGCCTAGATGAGGGACCGCTGCAGCGTGCCCCAGCGCGCTAAAGCGGGCCACAGCATCATTTCCTGGGAATAATATTAAAACTTTATTAGAACTAATTGAACAGTGCCAAATCTGCTTCCACGAAAGATTAATCACTGCAGTGTGCTCCAAGCATGCCACAACGCACTATGCCCTATGAAGGTTAATGTAGACCTGGGACAAAATCTGCAGCATGCCACAGCGCACCACGGTGGCATCTCTGATTATTCATGAAAACCTTATATGAATTAAAAGAATAATAACTATTCCACATTCACAATAGTCTAACCGCCTCAGTGCGCCTTTAGCACGCCACAGCGGGTAGCAGTGGCCCTAAGGTAAACTATAAAAATAATGCAGCTGAATAGTATTTGGAATTTAGCTGCCACATCGCACTGCAGTGGAATAGTGTTTAAATCGAAGCTGCCATAGCGCGCCATAGCAGATCCTCAGTAGAATAGCCCACCTGGAGCAGAATCAATTGCAACTGCTATAGCGTGCCACAGAGCGCTGTGGCGCGCCACAGTGCCCGGTACAGAAAAACTCTAGAATTAGCATTTAATACAGCATAGGTAAGGCCATAATTTCAGACCTTTGGCCTTCCCCTACCTCTCGAAACTTGAAGAAATATTAATTCTAATGAATCCCAAGAGAATAATAGAATAAAATTTAAATTAGCTTGCTAGGTCAACTTGATTAATGCATAAGGGCTGATAGCTTCCCTATTTAAGGGCCAAATTTAGTCTAAAGAAGAGTTCCAAATTTAAGAACTTTATCATCTAAAAGGGAGGCTACTCTTAGAATAAAAGGAAATAACTCTCCAAGGAGAAAGCTGTACCGCCCCGCCCCGTCGCCGTGCGCAAAAGGGTCAGTTATAATCAATTTCGGCGGCGGAGCGGTGCACCACTCGAGGAGGAATATCCCATCTCCCCGAAATAGTTGAAAACTAAGCCCCTCTGAAGGGCTACTGGCTCAACCCCAAGGAGGGTTAAGAGCTAATACTTAAGATAATAGTAGTATCCTTATCCTAAGTATTAGATCAATACATATATTAGATTTAGAATACAATAAGAATCCAATATATGCATAAGATATTAGCATTTCCAGCATATTGGTCATATCACAATACTAAGTATAAGTAGAATATAACAGAATGTGGAAGCTTAAAGCAAACATCTAAAAACATTCATTTCAGAAGATATAAGAAAATATCCATCTCAAAAAAGAAAAGTAAATACATTCAGAATTATTATAAACAGTTTACTAAAATACTAAAATAAAACTAAGTACTAAACTGAAAATACTAAGCAAAAAGTAAAACTAAAGGAGAGTCAACTAGTGCTCCACTGGCTCCTCCTGAATCTCCTAGGGGTCCTCCTGACCTGGCTCAATATATTGCTCAGGATCTAGCAAATTACTGGATTCCAAAAGTGTCCCGTATTAGACAATAAGTCTAACACATCGAAACTAATCTAACAGTTCTAATTATTCATTTAACATTTATATAATAAAATTAAATCTACAAAAATACTGTAAACATGATTGAAAGCATAAAATTGTATAACACTGTACAAAATTGAAGCAAGCTAAAGTAAAACTGAAATGTAACTGAATACTAAAAATAAATCAAAATATTACTAAATCTGAAGCTGAGTAATCATATGTACAACCATGCTGTATGTCACAGAAACTGTGCATCTGAATATATAATAACACTATATGCTACTGATATGCAACCAAAATATCACTGAACTGCTATGAGTAGTACGGTCTAATGTATACATACATCCAATTGGGAATATTGCTTACTAATGATGCCGATGCATCCTGAAATCCCCCAATCAATATATACAATATTCCGTAACCCATAAATTATCACTGATACTCATACATCATTTTGATACTCACATGGCATGCTTATGCTCATGCTCATGCTTTTAAACTATATGAGATAAATCCAAAAATCCAGAAAAAGCATTGAAATCTGATAATAAATTCTAGGTCTCCATTGTACTGAATCCTGCTAAAAGGATTCTGACTCCTAGATTCTAGTTCGATAATTGGTTAAAGTTGAGAGTTTACTTAAAAATCATTAGCTAGGATGTTGTATGCACATAGTTAGCATGTTTACAAAGAATGTAGATTTAACCCTTAGCTTGTTTAAACTGCACTTATCGAAGCGCACTACGGTAGGAGGCAGAACCTAGTTGCAGTTTATATATCAAGCTAAGTCGTTAAATGACCTAATTACAAGCATACTTAGTGGTCTATGCAAAGTGACTTAAGATACTTAGTTTGCTTAAACTGCACTTATAGAAGTGCACTACGATAGGAGGCAGAACCCGGTCGCAATTTATATCTCAGACTAAGGATCTTGTTCACTAATTATAACACTCTTAATCTTGGAGGATTTACTCTAATGGTACTGTATTCGTCTAATCTCTCAGGATAGCACCTGGTCATAAGTCCGCATTGGAGTGAATGAACTAATCCTGAATACTACTGGAATACTCTAGTAATATGGATATACCTACTGTACCCAACCAATTATCTAAGTTCAAAAGATTCTATTTAATCGACAAGAATTTATCAAATATATTAATTCTTACTCTAAGTGGGTGAGTCCTACACAAGGCTCCAAGGATGTGATAAAAAGATCACTCAACATAGGTTGCTACCACAAGGAATAAGTCATATTCTAACTGCTTTAGGTGATTCCTACCATAAGGTATCAAGTTAAACTTTTAAAGTCATGAAGGATCAACTAAGCTTTTACCTAATTAAAATACAAAAGTTCTTCCTACCTCAAGGTATCAATATTTATGGTCTTTAAGCGTTTCAAGAATGATCCTAAAGTAAGACCCTTAAGATCTCACTTTTCTACTTCTTAAGTTAACATTCAAGGTTTACTTATTAGTTTTGGATTGAAGTGATTATATCAGATGATTAAACTTCACTTGATCCTTTTCTATTCTACAATTATGGGATAAAATCAAGGATAATATTAGAATTAGGTCATCTCATTAATCATTATAATTTTATTATTCATCTTATGCTAATAGTCTTATATAAGAGAAAATCAAGGATCTAAGGCTTAGATTCAGATGGTACAATCATATATATTCAATATTAACCTTAGCACTTCTAATTCAATGATTTAAGATCAATATCAAATCATGTGCATTATTAGAATAATGTTAATTGAATTATCTTATAATCAAATTAATTAATTAAGTGATTAAGGTTTAGATCTTAATCAAGATAAGTTAGGGTTTAACCCCTAGCCTTTCTATCGTTAAGACCAATGGTTAATTTAAAGGTTAATGATAAATCAATGTATTATTAGTATATTATTGATGTCAAACTTTAGGTTTAGATTAAGTATCATCTACTTAATCAAGTTATCAAGATTCTTATATTCAAGTTTAGTTTAATGTCCACTAAGCACATTTAAGAGTCCAAATATTTGATAAGATTCTCTAACATACACCCTAAGATTATGAAAACATATGAATGTAAAGATGACATAGAATAAGAGGGTAATTAATGCTAATCAAATTCTAAATCAAGCCAAGGAGATTAGCACAAAGATCTAAGTTTCATGCCATTTAGTTGTTAAGACATACCTATTCCATATACGCACTTAAAATTCTATTACTTAGCATTTGGTATAATACATATAAAGTTACAAAGTAGGTTTTAAACACTTTTTAAAGATGACAAAATGCCAAAAATTTTATGCAATGTTCAATTTTAGCTAAAATAGGTTCAAATTTGATATAACTTAGCCCCACTAGGGTCCTAGGGACCTAAAAATATAATAACAAGAGAGTTTTGGCCATTTCAGCCAAAACTGGGCACTAATTAGAAAATTCTATGAGTTTTGCAAGTTTGGGCGCTGCAGCGCACTGGGGCACGCTGTAGCACTTTTCGCCAAAACTGGGCACTTTCTAATTAATTCTGGACATTTTGCAAGTTTGGGTGCTGCAGCGCGCTGTAGTGCTTTTCGTGCGGCAGCGCGCTGTAGCGCGGTAGCGTGCTGTAGCGCGGTAGCGCGCTGTAGTGCTTTTAGCGCTGGGGGGCGCTGCGGCCCGCTGTAGCTCGCTATGGTGCACTGCAGCGATAACTGTTCAATTAATTTATTTTTCATATTTCCCTAAGTTTTTCCAAAAATTTCCGCTGCAGCCCGCTATCGCACGGTGCAGCCCACCGCAGCGTGCTATGGTGCACTGTAGCGGTCCATTTTGCAAAATACTGTCCAAATAGTTTAATTAATGTTTTTATATATTCAGCCAAAATCCCGCTGCAGCGCCAGACGGTGGTTTTCGCCTGAACAAAAATTGAAAGCCCTATTTTCGAGCTCAAATACTCTTAATCTGAGCATTCTATGAGCGGTGCTATATATCAATGGAAAGGTCTTTCTGATACCTTTCCATCAACACTAAAATCGGCACAAACGGAGCATCCTAGCTATATGAAAAATAGTAATGAATGTAAGGGTATGTAGAATAAATGAAATCAGAGCATTTTTCTGTGATACTTTTAGGAGTCTTAATGACTTTTATACTTACTTATGGACTTCCAAAGGTGCATTCAAGCATAATGAGAACATGAAGAAGGCAAAAAGGAGAGGAGCAAACTGGTACATTAGATACTTGAAAAGGGGAAGAAGGAACCTCTATTTTCTTCTTCTACTTCTTCTCCAGGGTGCAGCAATGGTGGGGGAGGCAAAGAGCTCTAGAGATTTATCTTGACAGCAAGGGAAGAGGGAAGGGCTGAGCTTCTCCTTTAAAGGAGGAGAGTAAGAGGAGGCTCCATCATTGGCTATAGAGTTAGGAGGTGAGGGGAAGAATGGCCTCAAGCCATCAAGTCTTGAAATGAATGGGAGGAGGACAGCTCAGCCGAAGAAAGAGAATGGGGGGAGAGGGGTCAGCTAATTTTTTCGGCCAGCTAGGAGAGAGAAAATGACATTTAAGAAATGAATTTAGGAATAAATGAATATTTACTTCTTTAATTAAAAAAAAAATTCAGGTTTTGGAAAAGCGCTCCGAAAAATCACAAAAATTCACCATAGCTAATTTGGGGGTGAGGAATCCAACGGCAAAGTCGGATTTTGATTCCGATGATTATTTAATTATTATATTTTTCCGGCGCATTTAATAACATTAAAATATTTGCAAAAATCCGGCGACTTTCAAATGAGTTCAGAACATCATCCCTAACTAATTTGGGGGTGATGATCGCAACAGTGAAGTTCAATTTTGATTTCAAGATCAAAATATATACCTCAATTTTCTAATTAATTAAATATTAAAATATTCCAAAATAATCGTTTGATTTCCGAATTTCTCCAAACCTTCAGGGTTTGGTTCTAATGACTAGATGAACTTAGTGAAATGATAATTACGATACGATTAGGTTAAAATTAAGCTGGGTAATAACCTTGGGATGTTACAAAAGCAAAGAGAATCATGAAGGATTAAGAAGAAAGAACAACGGAAGATCTCAAGAGAAGAAAAGGGAAGAAAAGGAGGAATACCAAGAGAACCCCAGAAAACCTCAGGGCTATTTCCTAGTACCCCTTCTAAACTCTATCTTATTTTCCTTGTTGTGAATTGATGTCAAGATTCATTTTATTCTGCTTGTCTTTTGTATTAATTTTGAAATGGAAGGCTAAACCCTCCTTAAAGAGGGTTGGGATATAGTTGTGGGATAATGTAAGGGTCTATGGTGTTGTATGCTATTTAAAAATGAATAAAAACTATTGTTGAAATGTTTCTTATCATTATTTAAATAAAAATGTTGGTTGTATCATATAAAAATCTTTATTAAAAATCAAATTAAAAATAAATTATCAATAAAAAAAGATTTATGCTCCAAGGCTCATCAATTGGATTAGAGCAAAGAATGAGTGCAAATTAGAGCTGACGACTATGTGACAAATTCTCAAGCTCGTTAACACCATTCATTAAGGCTCATCCGAGAGATTGATGCTTGTGAGCTAAGTTCCCATCAATCTTGCTCTGTGGTCAGCAAAGTAGAAGGAATGGGAGAACATTGGACACCCATTGGATGATGTGACATAGTCCAATGAGTCCAATGCATTCTCTCATTTAGCTAAGCTGCGTGTGTATGCACATGATGCAGATTGATGGAAATCAAGCTTGTGAGATCAATAAACTAAAAGTAACATTTTTGTAACATAGATGTAGGAAATCAGAATCAAAGTAACTTTGGTGTTCAAAACCTCAACCCAGGGGGATATCCTAATAAGGATCTAGGGTTCACACTCTATCCCAAAGTTAGGGATAAAGAATCCTATAAGCTAAAAGATCCAAGAAGTACAAACTTAGTGAAGGGTTATTCTACTGATCATAAGATAAAATAATCACCTAAGAACTTTGAGAATCTAAGATCTATATTCAAACTTTAAGATAATTTCATTATCCTATAGATTGAATCACCCTATACCCACAAGGAAGGCTTCAAAGGGTTAAACAATCAATTATTTAAGGAATTTCAATTGGAAATGGTTCAATTCAAATTGAGGATCTAAGTCTTAGATCTAAGATCTAAGGATCTGATGTTGATCACTATAGACTTTGAACTGATTTTTACTTAGGAGTTTCCATTTGTGTTTCTTTTAGAATTTAAGCTCATAATTTAACTAAATTTAACTTATCAAGTGGTTTTAATAATTGAAATGATTAAATTAAAGTATTAAGCTTAAGTGACTTCTTTAAGGTCACTTAAGATCTAAGTGTCTTAATTAGGGCTTAAATGAAGATTTCTTAAATTAATGATTACATTATCAGTATTATTAGTCTAAGAGTTCAGAGAACTTTTCTAATCTATCTTAGGGTAGTTTACTGAAATTTTTAAGGTTTATAGGGCATTTAAGCATATTTGATCAAAATGACCAAAATGCCCCTCTTAAGGCCAAAATTGGAATATTAGGATTTAATTGTCCAAATTATTCCAAATCTATTCTTATGTGTCCCATACTGATAAATAAGTTGGGAAATTCACTTATCTTAGATTTTGATCACTTAATTAAGATAATTAGCACTAATCACTTAATTAAGCTAATTTTTGGGGATTAGTAAATTTAGGGCATCTTAGGGCAATCCAACCTTTCCAAATGGTTCTAGAATACTTAGGATAGCATTAGAAACCATCTCTATCAAGATCAGAGGCTTAATTATGTTTAATTTTACAAATCCCTAATTAGGGTGATTAAGGAGTGATTAAGAGAAATTGATATCTAAAATTAGTTTTAAAGGTCTGAAATTGATCTCTATGGTTCAGGGAGCAATCGGAGCCTTTAATCTCCTCATTTGGATATTATTCAATTTAATATGATTTAAATAAGGATAGCAAAGAGTTGGGCAAATATTTTTAAATCCAACCATTGGATCTATGCTTTTATTTTATATTTAGATTCCTTGTATTTTTCTGATTCAAATGGTATATTGGATTATACCATTTGAATCAAGTATAGCCAAAGTTATTTAATAAATTTATTCTGAATATTTATTTAAATTAAAACCATAGAGTTTATTTAATTAATCGTATAACCTTTGAAAATACGTTCCTATAATTAATTAATTAGACGCGGCCCGAAATCAAACCGCACGGGTCGGGGTTGGCCTGGCCCGGACTTCATCTTCAACCTCTCGACGGGTCCGTCCCTAGGCAAACTTCCGCACTGAAATTCTCGGTGCTCAGACGACAGCGGAGACTCAGCTTGATCCCTACACGTTCCTAGGGTCAAGATGCATCGATTCGACTAAGAACCCTTATATGGATCCCTCTAGATCGATGGGGTGCTACTCACCCGAGACGCCTTTGATACGGGCATTTCAGGCGCATTGTGAGGAGACAATTCTCCTTACAAAGGCCATTATCCGGCTGAAGCTCGATACCTACACCTTCAGGGAGGTGAGATGAGTCGATCCCCAACATTTCATAACCTGGGGTGCAGCCAAGCGTTGGGTCCTTACTCTGACTCAGCCATTGGCTCGGCCGCTAGCTCAATCGATCGATACTGAATCTTATGCCACAAATAAGCATAATCTTGATGTCACATGACATCCCACAGATCCTAGGTGAGCAGAACCACTCCGTTAACATATCCTATGTGAGTAGAACCTCTCCACTAATGATATGATATGCTTATGCAATTCATGATATGCCAATAAACTTTCAAATTGTTAAAAACCTGAAAATAGACAAAAACTAAAGTAATTATCCTTTCTTGTTGAGCATGGACTTAGACTAATTTTTTATGCACATTAACCTTAAAAGTTTCACAAATCAAAAATTTAGCTATATAATTAATACCATTTTATTTAAATACTACCAAATTCAAGATTTAAATCATACTATAATTCTATAACATTCTAATTCATCATATATTAAGAGTACATATGCATGATCAGTATGTCCTAAGACAAGTGACTTTAAATACTTAGTTTGTTTAATTGCACTTATCAATATTCACAAGGATAAGGGATAAAATCCTTTTACAATTTATTTTTTCAAACCAAGTTGCTAAATCCCCAACCCATTACATACCTTGGATTTGGGATGTTTATCTTAAACTAAACCGTACTTATCTAATTACCTAAAATAAGACCTAAACTCTATATTTTTATTCAAGGTAAATAAACCAATTCCATATTGTAATGAATAAATCAATTATATAGATATGCAAGAACATATTATGGTTTATAGCTTCTAAATCCATATTCTCTTTGCACCTTAAAGTATATAGCTTGCATTTACTACATAAAATCAATACTTACCATGAGTTGACTCTAAATGAAATAATGCAATTTTATGTAGATTTATAAATTCAATCATTAGGTTAAGATGCAAATCAAGTATGCTAATCTTCCAAATTTCTATGTTAATCACAAGAGCCTTAATTTATGGAATAAATCATAAAATTATTGAGAATTGATTGTTTGTATATAAATCATTCTTTATTGGATTATTAATAATCAATTTAGACTAGTTCTCTTGCTTAAAAGTAAATCAAGAAGATCCTAAGATTTTGATTAAAATAGCTAATCACATGAATCACCTTAGAACCTAATCTTTTATTCTACTGATCTAGGATCAAATGCCAAAAATGCAAGTGCTAATCTAATGCATGCAAATTAAGGTGTGCAAAAATTATTGATTTTAGTTAAATTTGATTAATTTCAATAACTCATTTAAGGCTTAAATAAGATTTTAACTAGAAGACATAGTTGAAGGTCTAACCTTAAAAATTTGAAATGCACAACTAACATTAAGTTACTTAGTCATTATAATAGTAAGAATCAATAATAATTCCCAATTTAATTAATTCAAATACTAAGTTGAGCTAACTAGGGGTTCACCCTAATTAGGAGAGATGAAAGGTTAAAGATGTCCAAATCAAGTTGTAATGCTTCAATTATGATCCATACTATTTAATAATCATGAGAATACTAAACTTATAAAAATCATAGAATAATTAAGATTAATTAGCACTAATTTATTTCTAAAGGAATTAACACTTAGTTAACATAATAAGATTCTAAAAGTAGGTTTAACTTAACCAGTTGATTCTAAATATCCAAGAGAGCATTCAGAGACTAAAAAAGGCCATTTAAGTTAAGTAAGAACACTAAATATCACTAATCATGCAATTTAAGGATTAAGGCATAATAAAGAACATAGATTTTAGAAAATTATACAATCATGGAATTAAGTTCTACATACCATTAGGGACATTTGGAAACTATAAATATAGTATTTGAACCATTACATGTGCTAATAATCAATCATCCAACCATTAGAGTATTTAAGCAAAATTATTGAAATGGCTCACATAAACTAAAATATTTTTTGAGCCTGACAAAATTGGAAGGATTGGAGCTGTCAAGCCATGCCATTACAAATTCCTTTTAGAAGACAGAGCTTTGTCCAAATAGTGATCCATTGCTTTCTAAACCGAGCTCTCCATCCAAACCATTCCCCAATTTGATCTTACATACTTAAAAATGATCACAAAGCTATACATAAAGTGATTAGAGCAATGCTGAGACTCTTGATTTAGCAAGGAGAGGGAAGTACATGGCTTGATGGTCTGAATGTGAGTACTTTGATTGATAGGAGGAAGGTCGAGCTTGGCTGAACTTCAGGAAGAGCTTAAGGGATTTGAATGTAGAATCCTACCTTTAGAAAAATGAGCTTGAGACGAGAAGCACCGGGCAATGCAGGCTGGGAGTCTGAGAGATGAAATGGAAATTAAATCAGGTGAATTCCTAGTGAACAAAGAGGATAACTGAAAATTACTCGAGCTATTTATAGCTCGAGGGCGAGCTAGGAAGCTGGGCTACAAGTTATGCTCGGGTCGACGAGCTTGATGCCCACTTTCCAGGATGGGGAGGCTCAGGTCTACTCTGCTCACTAGGATTGCAAAACTGAATTGGGAAGAAAGCAAACATCTTGTCTGATGTGGAGCTAGGAGTGGGAGACATCTACTGGCACGAGTGTATGAAGTGGATATTATTGGGACCACAAACGAAGTCAGGACGATGATCCATAGTGTGCAAGAAGCGGGAGCACTCTGATCAATCATAGGAAAGACATGATGATCCTGATCTCCTGGATCCTAAAAATTGATCACAGGAATGATTAGGGCCGTAGGATTATTGGGTATGATCTAATGCCCAAGATTAAATTCTGCAATTATCAAATATAAGTCATCGAATTCACAGAGATGAATGGATAAGATGCACTGATTTTGTTGCAACATATTCAGAGCCTCGCAGTGGATTGCTCGCGGTTTGCACAATGGACCCCGAACGATCAGCCAACCATTAGGGTTCAGGATGCTAATACTAATTGTATGGAACCCTTATTTAAAATAAATTCATTTATGGCCTAAATGACTTTCAAAAATTCTCAAACAAGCACCACTAGCTAATTTGGTGGTGAGTAATTTAAAAATAAAATCAGAATTTGATTTGGAGATCAAAATATTTGGCTAATTTCTAGGGTTCTTAATTTGGGAAAATTGCCCACCTATCCTAACGAGGTTTGATTGACCCCAAAATTATAGGGTTAGGTCCTAATGACCTTATAATGTTTCATTAACTTAGATTAGGCTTAGTAACAACTTAGGGTTATTACAGACTCCCCACTTAAGAATGATATCATCCTTGATATCATTTTAAGAAGGGAAAAGAAAAAAAATTGCATGAATTAAGAGCAGGATTTAAGATTAAGAGTACCTAGATTTTCAAAGAGACTTGGATACTTTTGCTGCATAACCACTGCTTTCTCCTAAGTAGATTCTTGGAGAGAACTATTATTACATTAAACTTTTACTATGGGGATGGAGCGATTCCTCAACTGCTTCTAGTCGCTATCTAAAATTCTAATTGGCTCCTCCAAATAGGAAAGATCTGGCTGAAGAGAAACTACTGGAAGTTGAACTGATTGCAAAGGGTCACAGAGTCATCTTCATAAAGATTAGATATGAAAGACGTTATGTACTACTGAGAAATCTTTAGGGAGCTTTAACCTGTAGGCTGCAGAGCCTACCTTCGCTGCTACTTTGAATGGTTTAATGTAGCGAGGACTAAGCTTCCCAGCTATGCCAAAATGGAAGACACCCTTCATTGGACCGACCTTGAAATATGCAAAATCTCCAACACTAAAATCTAGGGGACGGTGATGAGCATCGTGGTATTTACTTTGGTGATTCTAAGCTCCACGAATCCTTTGCTAAATTAACTACAATATTTTATTAGTTTCATCCATAAAATCAGACCCTAAAAGTTGAAAACCATCATTTTCTAACCACACAAGTGGAGTGCTACATTTTCTTACATATAGAGCTTCATATGGAGCCATGCGATACTTGCTTGATAACTGTTGTTATAAGCAAACTACACAAGTGGAATATGGTCTTCCCAGAAACCGCCGTAATCCAAGATGCATAAGCACAGGGGATTTTCTAGAACTTGATTGATATGTTTTTTTGTCCATCTATTTGAGTATGGAAGGTGGTGCTCACAGTCAAGGTAGTTCTTAGGTTTTGATGTACTGCTTGCCAAAATTTTGACGTAAATCTATTATCTTTATCAGAAACTGTCAGCTTTGGATACCGTGAAGTTTGACAATTTTCTTGATATAGATCTTTGCCATTGTCTCCACAAATTAGTTTGATACATAAGAATGAAATGAGCTGACTTGGTTAATTGATCAACAATTTCCAAATAAAATGGCTCTAGATCTCAACTTACGCAAACCCATGACAAAGTCCATAGATATATCAAACCATTTCCATTTAGCAAATGCCAGAGTTTGAAAGAGTCCTCCAGGCCTTTGAGGTTCATCCTTAACGAGATTACAAGCATGACACTTTGCGACAAATTTTTCAGTGCTCTTTTTCATGACAGGCCACCAGAAAGATTGTCTTAAATCTTTGTACTTTTTTGTGCTATGTGGGTGGACCGGATATCCAAAATTATGATTTTCAATGAGAATCTCTTAATGCATTAATTTGAAAATCCAAAGATATTTTCTTTGATAAATTACACCTCCATGTAGCTACAGATCATGGCAATTGCCACCTTTAATAATGGCTTTGAATTTTAGATAGTCCTCATCTTTAGTCTAAGAGATGGAGATGACCCTATGAAAGGTTGGTTCTACCATACTTTGCTGAATCAAGTAACTAAGCATATCACCTTTGCTAGGCTTAATGTGCAATTTACAAAATTCATCCAAAATTGGACTTTTGGCAATTAAGACACATAAGGTAGCCTAATAGCTAAGAGCATCGGCTATAACGTTCATCAGAATGATATTGAATGTTCTGATTAAAATATTTGATCAATTCTAACCATATTCTCTATCGACAGTTAAATTTACACTGAGTAAAAATATACTTTAGGCTCTGATGATCGATAAAGATCAAACATTGAACGCCATAGAGATAGTGCCAAACTCTTAAGGTGAAGACCACATTAGTAAGTTTGAGATCATGAACCAGATAATTCTTCTCATGAGGCTTAAGCTGACGAGAAGCATATACAATCACTCTACCTTTTTATGTTAACGCACACCCTAATCTGACACCAGATGCATCAGTATTAACTTGGTAGTCTAAACCTTCTTTTGGCAAGGCGAGCATTGGGGCAGATGCGAGTGCGTCTTTTAATTTTTGGAATTCTTATTCACACTCAGAACTCCAAATAAAAGGTACAACTTCTTGGGTTATCTTGGTTAATGGAGAGGAAATATGAGAAAAGCCTTTGACACATTTTCCATAGTAACTGACTATTCCCAAAATGCTCCGAATGTCGGTTACTGACTTTGGCTGTGATCAATCTTGAACAACACTAACTTTCTTTTGATCAACTCTAATGCCTTGAGCATCGACAACATGACCCAGAAATGACACTGTACTCACACTTGGAGTTCTTAGCATAGATCTGACGACTGCTTAGTTTTTCTAATATAGCTCTTAAGTGGTGTTCATGATCTACTTCACTCCTCGAGAAGATCAAGATATCAATTATAAAGATGATGATGAATTTGTCTAGGAAGAACTTGAGCACACCCTGCATTAAGTCCATAAAAATTGATGGTGCATTTATTAGTCCAAAGACATCACAAGAAACTCATAATGTCCATAACAAGTCCTGAACTCTGTCCTCTGGATATCTTCATCCTTGACTCTTAGCTGGTGGTAACCGAACCACAAGTCAATTCAAAGTAATTGATACTAGTTCTTAATCGCCACCTTATTGATTTCTCGATAGTTTATGCACATGAGCATAGAACCATCTTTCCTTTTGATGAAGAGTACTGGCGCACCCCACAGAGACAAGCTTGGCCTAATGAGACATTTCTCTTGCAATTCCTAAAGTTGCTTGTTTAGTTCCTGCAACTCCTTGGGTGACATTTGATGCGGGACTTTAGGTATGGGCTACGTTCTCGGAATAAGCTCAATCTCAAATTCCACTTCTCTAACGGGTGGAAGACCAGGTAGGTCTTCAGGAAAAATATCAGAAAATTTGCATACGATACAAATTTTGTTGATAGGAACATCTTCCTTCTTTTTACCCAGCATCATCTTTAGGTAAGCATCATAT
Source organism: Gastrodia elata (assembly GCA_016760335.1). NCBI lineage: Eukaryota > Viridiplantae > Streptophyta > Magnoliopsida > Asparagales > Orchidaceae > Gastrodia > Gastrodia elata. The sequence goes on along the minus strand of CM028686.1, from coordinate 16,470,925 downwards.
CCTTTCATGACTAGCTTTTCAGCCTTCATTAGTTAGGGTTGGGCACTGAACCTGCCTACAAATGATTCTGCTTAACTTCCACTACTTAAGGTGATTTTCTTCTTCTGGCATTTAATTGTGGTGTCGTACTTACTTAACCAGTTCATTCCAAGAATCACATCAAATTTTGTAATTCGAAAAAATGATTAACTTGACTTCAAAAAATTTCACACTTATGGGGATTGCTATATTATAGAACTATTGGGCTAGCATGCGGCTCTAGAAGGTAACCATATGCTTAAGGAATTTGCTAAATGATAAAAAGGCAATATAAGAGTTTTAGCCAAGCTTTTGGATATGAAGGAGTGACATGCTCTAGTATCAAAAATAATGTTATAAGTTTTGTCTTTAATTTTTATAGTGCCTTTGTTCAAAGAGATAGAATAAACCTAAGCAAAAGCAGGTGGTGGCATAACTTCCAAGGCAATGGCACACTGTTCAGAGATTGAGGATAGAAATTTAATCTCACTTTGAGTGAATTATGGGGACTCCATTGATGGTCTTCTTAGCGATGCACCGATAGAAGTGACAACCTGTCCTGCCACTAATGAAGCAGACATTTCCTTGGTTGTAGAATTTACCATATGGGAGGGGACATTTGCATTTCAAGGCATCAACTGGGGAATGATTGTCTTCAATATGGAGTACGTTGGCAACATTTCGATACCCAAATGCTTATTTCCTTACTTAAGTGAAATGAGCATTCCTTTTTATATTCGTCTTGCTCTGGAAGTGTTCTTGCAACCGAAGAGAAATTGATGAGAAAACTTTGATAAAGGTTTACGCTGATGAGAAATGAGGTGTGCCAAAATTGAGTCCCAAAGTTATTTTAGGAAATGATTGCACCATGCCGCTTCTGATCTTACTAGATTTGGAGTGATATGGGATAGACACCGAAATTGTAGCTCATGTTTTGAGATGGATCTCCTCCTTGAGAGAGATTAAGCAGTCATCTTTGAGGATACTTTGAGTGGATACAGGAATGAAGGACTCCTTAAATGCCTTTAGAAATAATTCCCACGGAATGTTTTCGATCTCATAATCAACAAATTTGGTGTTTCTCTTATTTTCCCGCTAATATTCAGCTTCATCCTGAAATAGATTTGTGACCAAGCAGATAGCTATAGATTTGGGACACTTAATACTGGAGAGATTCTTTTTTGCAAGTTTTAAACAACTACTAGTATCCATGGGATTCAAGGCCCCACTGAACATTGGTGGTCTTAGTCTTGAGAATCTATAAAGGAATCCATCTGTAGAAAAATATGGGGCAGATGGGATTGCCATATGGATGACAAGTTGTTGCTGCAATGTTAGGATGCTATGGGTTTCCTGGGCTTGTTGGGCTTGACTCTTGATTAGAGTCCTTACCAGGACAACTAGAAAGTTAATGTCATCAAACCGACTAGCTGATGAGACAATGTTCTTGATCGTGGTAGTCATAGAGGGGGATCATGGCTTCATGACTGCAATTTATAAGGATGTATATTAAAAAAATGAAACAAAATAATTATTTCTCAATCATTACTCAAAAAAAAAGTTACATGGATAAGCATGAAGGATGGAATGCTATGAAAGATGAATACAAGAAATGATCAACAAGATCAACTATAAAAGAAGTGTAGAAATCATCATAAGTGACTACATGACGTCCTCTCATGCGCTTTCTCTTAAATCTTTGATACATCTAGAACCAACAAATTTCAGCTGGTTCACTGAGTAAGACTTCCAATATCTGGAGACGATAGTCATCGGGGAATGCAATCTTCCTGAAGGCAGTGCTCACATGATCTAACCATTCTCTAGCAAGGACTGGAAGGCTAGTTCCTCTGAAGGTTGGATGAAATAAGATCTAATCAAGCACTTCAATCACTCTGGGAGAGACTCCACTAATGGTTCTACCATAAATCTTGCTGTCCAGAAAATCATCTATCCAATATTTGTTCAAAGAGTCCAAAGTAGTAACTAACCTCATAATGAAGATACTATATTCCTAAATTTTCATTTTATTTGAAAATGAACATTAATTTTACTTTAATTTACATATGTGTCATTTACTTCTTTAAATTTTGTTCAAGCCCTAAGGTGTCCTTTCCATATTTTCTTGGTTTCATTTATGAGATCAATTTAATGAATTATGGATGATGCCTTCTTACACTTAGTAATTGTGATCATACATACTATAAAGAATAGATCATAAAGAAGATAGGAACACTCTCCTTATCTAGAACTTTCTGATTCTTCTCTTATACCAACTGTAATGCCCTGTCCGATCACTGCGCACAACAGAGATATTAACGATAACACAATTTGTGGTGGAATGATATGTTACTCAGGGAGGGCTTGCTGAACCTCCCTGAATGTTGTTGAGACTCTACCCAAAGTAGAGTTGAGGACTAATCCTTAAGATAAGTGTGATATTCTTATCTTAAGTATTAGTTAGGATGCTTACACACATTCATTTTATGAGAGGTTATTTAATAAGTATCCAATGTATATAAGTAATTCCATAACTTTAATGCCTATCACATCATAATACTTAGTATAATTTGTAGTAATAACATAGTGCGGAAGCCATACCATTCATCCCTAAAATTCATCATAGAAGCTAGGTAAGAATATTCATCTCAAAAAAGAAAGAGAAAATACATCCAGAGTTAAATTGTTATAAGACATTGTTTAAAATGAAAAGAGTCAAAAATGAAATGATCTCTCATCTCCTAGCTAAAGTGACTAAAAACAATAAATAAAAGTGAAGCTAGCTAATGCTCCACTAGCTCCTTCTAGGTCCTAAGGGAATCCTCCAAAGCTAGCTACTCAAACTGCTCCTGATCTGACTAATCGTTGGATCCCAAGAAAATATGCTGCTTTCCCAGACGAAAGAAAAGAAAAGTACAATGTGTTAGACAATAAGTCTAACACATCAAAATCTACAACATACTTTATTATAATTTAAATAGATTAATATTTAAATAAATTTGAACAATACTGAAGAAAACTACTAAAATGACCGAAAGAGGTAAGGCTATATAGAACTAAAAGTAAAGTAAAACAGTAACAAATAGATAAAGTGATGAAACAAATGATCTATAAAAGATTGAGTCATAATAAAATATTGAAATAAACTGTGTTATATGCCATTGTATATATATATATATATATATATATAAGAATATGCCACAGAATCTTATGCCACAATTATGCATAACCTTGATATCACATGACATACTAAAGATCCTAAGCGAACAGAACCTCTTAGCTAACATATCCTAGGTGAGAAAAATGGCTTCACTAATGACATGATATGCTTACGTAATTCATAATATGCCATGGCATTTCATAAACAAAATAATTTCAAATTGTTAAAAACCAGAAAATAGATAAAAACCAAAGTAAATATTCTTTCTTATTGACTAAGGATTTAGCCTAATTTCTTATGCATATTAACCTTGTAAGTTTCACAAATCATAAGTTAACTGTATAAACTATACCATTTTAATTTAATCTTACTGATTTCAAGATTTATACCATACTATAATTTTATAACATCCGAATTCATCACATGTTAATCATTATATGCATGATCAGTATGACCTAAGAAGGGTGATTTTAAGCACTTATTTTGTTTAATTGTACTTATCAATGTGCACAAAGATAAGAGACATAATCTTTTTATAGTTTATACTCTCATACTAAGCTATTAATTTTCCAACCCATAATATATCTTGGATTTGAGATGTTTATCCTGAACTAAGCTGTACTTATCTAATTGCCTAAGATAAGACCAAAACTCTACATTTCTATTCAGGGTAAATCAACCAATTTCATATTCAAATAAATAAATTAGTTTTATGGATAAGCACTATAATTTCCATATGAAAATGCTAATATTCTCATTCCAACAATCTATTAAATAACCAAGGATTTACATGTTAATGAATCTAATTCTCCATTGTGGTAGGTCCTACACAAATGGCTCCAAGGAATTGACATAAGTCATTCAATTTATGATAACTACCCCAACAGATAACATCAATCTATGTCTCTTTAGGTTGTCCTACTACAAGACATAGAATATATCGTCTAAGGTTATTAAGGTTCATCTAAGTTTCTACCTCAATCTGAGACAAATAAGGCATCTTCCTACCTCAAACTAACCCTATTAAAGGTATAATATTTACTTTAGCTTAAGACTATCTTTGCACCTTAAGGCATATAGCTAGAATTCACTACATGAAATCTATACCTACCATGAGTTGACTCTAAATCATGTAATGTAATTATATATAGATTTATAAATTCAATCATTAAGTTAAGATGTAAATCAAGCATCCTAATCTTTGAAATTTATATGATAATCACAAGCAGTTTATGTTATGGAATAAAATCATAAGATTATTAAGAATTGATTATTTGTAAATCATTCACCTTTTATTGGATTATCAAAGATCAATTTATACTAGTTCTCTTGCTTTAGAGAAAATCAAGAAGATTGTAAGGCTTTGATTAAGATAGTTAATCACATGAATCCCCTTAAGACCTAATCTTTTATCTTACTAATCTAGGATCAAATGCCAAAAATCATCAAGTACTAATCTAATCCATGCAAATTAAGGTGTGCAAAAATCATTGATTTTATTTTAGTTTGATAAATTTAAAGAACTCATTTATGGCTTAAATCATATTTGAACTTGAAGAAATACCTAAGGGTTTAACCTGCAAAATTTGAAATCAATAGCTAACATTAAGTTACTTTGTCATTATTGGATTTCGAATCAGCAATAATTCCCAATTTAATTAATTCAAGTACATAATTGAGATAACTTGGATTTCACCTAATTAGGAGAGATGAAATGTTAAAGATGCCAAAATCAAGTTATAATGCTTCAAATGTGATCCATACTGTTTAATAATCATGAGAATACTAAGCTTATCAAAAATAGAGAATAAATAAGATTAATTAGCACTAATCCATTTCTAAAGTAATTAACACTTAGTTAATAAGATAAGATTTAGAAAGTAGGTTTAACTTAAGCAATTGATTCTAAATATCCAAGAAAGCATTCAGAGGCTATGATAGGCATTTATGTTAAGTAAAAGCCATAATTGTCACTAATAATGCAATTTAAAAATTAGAGCATAATTAAGAACATAGATTATAAAAAGTTATAGAACCATAGAATTAAGTTCTACATGCCAATAGGAATATTTAGAAACTATAAACACTATTAGAATTGCTGATAATCACTAATCAAACTATTAAAGTATTTAAGTAAAATTAAGGAAATGGCACACAAAGACTAAAATATTTTTGTATATTCTTATTTTTTACATTTTTTTGAACAAAATAGTACATAATTTCATATGATTTGGAGCGAAGATGGAAAAGTTATTACATTAACACATTCTAAATTAAATTAATTTTTTTTTTATTTTCTTTTATTATATAAACAGAGCAGCCCAAAATAAAAGGAGCAGGTCCATTGGGCTCGATGACCCACTAATGTCAAACTGCATGGGTCATGGGTTAGCCCGAGCCGCACAATTTTCTTCTTCCTCCCCACCTTCCCCCGGTGGCAAAGAAATTAGGGTTAGGCTCTAACCCAAATTGCTGGGTGCCTCAACCACGCCATGGACAAAATTAAATCGCTAGATGATCAGGAGGCCGAGGCGCGTTGGATGCACCAAGAAGCCTTTCGAGCGATGGCCAGGGGCGTCCAGACCTTACTCATTCAATGTATTGAATTAAAGGCTTACTGTGGGGATAGAATACTCCCCACAGTGCCCACCAATTTACCTGGGCTTGATCACTACACCATCAGAGAGGTGAGACTGATTGGAACCATTTGGTCATGAGGCTCGGGGCACCCAAAGGTCGGGCCTTACTCGAACTCAGCCCTCTGAAGTGTCGTAACCTAATCGACCTATACGATCGACTGCAGCTAGCCCATGCCTCAGGGGCAATTGCACTTGGTTTGACTAGCCTAAGGGTGCAATCACAAATAAAAATATGAAATATTAGGGCTGTCAAGACATGCCGCTGTGAACTCCTTTAAGAAGATAGAGCTATGTCCAGACAGTGATGCATCACTATCTAGACCGAGCTCACTATCCAAACCATTCCCAAATTTTATCTTAGCCTACTTAAAATTGATCACAGAGCTATACTTAAAGCAATTAGAGCAATGTCGAGCCTACTCAACTTAGCAAGGAGAGGGAGGTACCTTGCTTGTCAGGTTGAACGCAACTGCTTTGAATGATAGGAGGAAGGGCGGGCTTGGCTGGTCTTTAGAAAGTGACTTAGAGGATTGAACGTAAAATTGCATACTCAGACATACGTGCTCGAGACAAGAAGTGCTGGGTAATGCAGGCTGGGAGTTCAATAGATGAAACGGAAAATGAATCAAGTGAATTCTAAGTGAACAAAGGGGTTCACTGAGAATTACTTGAGCTACTTATAGCTCGAGGGTGAGCTTGGAAGATGGTTGTGAGTAAAAATTGGGTCGATGAGATCGATGCCCAATTACCATGATGGGGAGACTCAGGCTTGCTCAGGCCGGTGGGAGTGCCAAAATGAATAGGGAAGGAAGCTAATGGCCTGTTGCAAGTGTACAAATTGGATCCCTTTGGGATCGCAAATAACGGATCCCTAATGCGGGAGAAGCAAAAGGAGTCTGATTGATCATAGGAAAAATGTGACAATTTTTATCTGCTGGATCCTAACGGCCGATTGCGGGACTGATCAATGTCGTATGATTCATGGGTATGATCTAACGCCCGAGATTAGGCGTCCCGCAATGATTAAATCTAAGCCTTCTGATTCATGGAGAAGGATGTCTAAGATACACTGATTCAACTACTTTGTACACAAATCCTCCTAGCGGATCACTCACGGTCAGCACAGTGGATCCCAGGCGATCAATTGACCATTGGGGTTCAGAATGTAAATAATAATTGTTTGGAACCCTTATTTGCAATTTTCCCAATTTAAAATAAATTCAATTATGGCCTAATTTATCTCCAAAAATTACTAAACTTGCATCCCTAGCTAATTTGGGTTGAGAAATTTAAAAATAAATCAGAATTTGATTTGGAAATTAAAGTATTTTGACAAATTTCCATGGTTCCCAATTTAGCAAAATTACCCATTTGGCCTAATGAGGTCCGATTGACCCTAAAATTTCTAGGTTATAATCTAATGGTCTTATGAATGCAATGGAATAAATTTTAAAGTGTGATTAAGCTTAAATTAGGCTTAGTAATAACCTAAGGTTATTACACAAGAAGCTCCCTAACACCTGTATAAGCCCAGTAACAAATTTAGGCAGTCTCGTAAGTATTTTTATGCGCATTTTGGGTCATTCGGGGTCGAAGTAAACTCGAGGTACATAAGTAAACATATGAGAATATTTCTTAGTGTGAGATCATCCCTAATTTGGCATTGTGGCTATTGTTGGTCTCCTTTAGCCTAGAGTGAGAGTTGGAGTTTTCTGGAGGATAAGAAGTTGATCAGGAAGCTTTATAAGCAATAAATCCTTCTTTTTCATATGAAGGTAAATCTCTCTATAACCTTATAATCATGTTATTCATAGTATATTTTCTATATTGTGTGGCTCTGTTGTTTTTCTTATTATCAAATTATCCACATAAAACTTCTTGTGTTGTAATGCTGATGTGTTTTATGCTGTGATTCATGTGCTTCAGTTTTATTATTTTGTGCTTGTATATTTTTGTTTGTTGCTTGGTAACCACCAATGTTGTCTCGTACGGTATTGTTTCCACATGCACTAACAATGAGGTCTCATACAAGATCGACAAAAGATGACCTTAGGAATTAAAGGTGGGTGTCCCATGTGCGTGAGAGATCACTAGTGGGTTTAGTGATCAGTAGCCCCTTGAAACGTTCATTGAAATTTTAATAAGTTAGCAATTCTGAACTTAGTAATGTCTTGATAAGTCAAAACATAGTTAATCGGCCTAACACTCATCGACCCTTATCATGGGAAACAATCTTCATATTTTAGTTTTATGTACTTGCATGAGTAGATTCAATTTAGTTAATAGCAATCCAATTTTGTTACCTAAGCAATAGACTAATGATTAGTAGCTAGTGCCCTTCTCTTAGTCCCTGAGGATGATAATTTCTAGGACTCAACATCCATGTGTTACTCCAAACCACGAGCACTTGCATGTGAACAAAAGTCACATATAAATTGTGGAATGTCAAATTTTTGGCGCCATTATCAGGGACAAAGTAAGAAGGAATTAGTGAACTTTTTGTCATTTGTTAACTTAGAAGTTATCTATTTGCTTATATTTTACTTTTGTTATTTTTTATTTCATTTTGATATGAATTAGCAGCCATCTCCTCAAATTGGTCATATGCTTCCTCTTGAGTTTTGTTCTTTAGAGAACCACCTGCAACTGCGTCAATCAATGATCTTATGCTTGCGTCCGGCTCATTATAGAATGTCTGAAGTCGGAGCTGTAAGGGACGACCATGGTGATTGCATCAGCTTATGAGCTCCTTGAAATGTTCCCAATTTTCGTAAAGATTCTCATTATCCAATTGGACAAAGTTAGAAATTTTGTTTTAGAGTCTTGCAGTCTTAATAGGTGTGAAATTCTTTCCTAAAAATTTTTAGGCCGAGTCATTCCAAGTGAGTATGGAATTACTTAGGAGAGACAATAGCCAGCTTTTCGCTATATCCTTAAGGGAGAAAGGGAATAGCCTTATTCTAATAGCATCATCGATGACTCTATTATACCTAATGGTATCATAATTTTTAAAGAAATTTATGATATGAATAATTGAATCCTTAGTTGGTAAGCCACCAAATTGGTTATTCTACACCATCTGTAGAGTGGTAGGTTTGATCTCAAAATAATTTTCTTGCATTCCTAATTTAATGATGGCATTTGATATTCCACCTATGTATGGCTGTGAATAATCTCTCATAAGCCTAGGTGCATTGTCAATGTTGTTATGATTATTATGATTGTGTTCAGCCTCTCCAAAGTGGTGTTAAACCATGTTTTGTTCTTCTAACAAATTTAAATGATGCCTAAATTAGCTAAATGTTCAATCTATTTTGGAATCAAACAACAAATTGTTTTTTCCTACATGTCGCATACACCAGCTTAAATTCAATTAATATGATGGCTACACAATGAATAATCACAAGAGAATAAATTGAAAGCTCTCGTGCTTAAGTTCGCCAAGGCGCGATGCAGTCATGGGTCTCGGAAATTTATCTGTAATGGTACGCTGTAGCACCGAGGCCTCGGGTTTATGTCCACTAAGGTGCACTGTAGCGCTTGGCTCTCAAGAATTTATCCCCCATGGAGCGCTGTAGCTTATTGCTTTCTAGTTTTGTTCTCCACGATGCGCTGTAGCACTGAGATCTCAAGTTTATATCTACCACAACATGCTACATCCACCACGGGTGCTTTGAAGCACTGAGATCTTAAGTTTTTATCCTCCACAACATACTGTAGCACCTGGCTCTCGAGTTTATCTCCTTGAAGGTATGCTATAGTGCCTTGATCTTGGGCTTTGTACACCATGACTCATTGTAGAGACGAGCTCTTAGGTTTATATCCTCTATGACATGCTGTAGCGCCTAGCTCTTGGGTTGGCATCTGCCAAGTCGTACAACGGTGCCTTGCTCTTCTTCATTATTTTCACCAATCTGTTATTTATCTCACACCATCCTAGTTTTCTCCTCACACTTAATTTCATTAAGTCACATGTTTTGATAAAATATTTGAGGTATTATTTTCGAGCCGGTTTATTGAAATCTTGATATATGATGTTACTTTCTTAGTCACATAAATGTTAAAATACTAAATTTACGAAGACTTTCGAACATGTCGATCAAAGTCTAAACCTTAATTTATAATAAAATAGAAATTCTCAAAAAGTCATCACATGAAATTCATTAAAATTAAGCAGAAGGTTACAGTGGTGATGAGACAAATGAATAAAATTTTTAAAGAAAAAGAAAAATAAAAATTACAAGTTTGGACTTAAGGTAAGCCTAATGAGCACTAATCCATTCTTATGGTCATTAAGAATGATTAAGTGAGTTAAGTTTTAAAAGTGAGATTCAAGCTCACCACCAGATTTTACATGACTTATAGAGTTCAATTAAGCTTATTATTCACTAATCAAGATTTTGGGTAATTAAGAAGTGATTAGTGAAATTAAACCTTAGAAAATATTTTTAATTTTATAATTAAATTATCCTCTATCTAATGAAGATTTAGAAACCTTAATCATGAAATTTGGCCAAGGAATAGGTTTAATATTCACTAAATAAGATTTAGGGTAAATAGGGACAGATTAATAAATCTAATTATAGAAATTAAAATAATATTGCAGTTTATTATTACTTATATTTTTCTGACCAAAATAGTGTATTAGATCATATCATTAGGATTAGAATTGGCAAAGTTATTTAATTAATACATTTGGAATGATTTTGATTAATTAAACCATGATTTTATAATTCCCAATTCAATTTCCTTAAAAAAAATAATTTACATTAAATCGGCTGATAATAAACTCCAAGGGCCAAAAGTGCGGGTCGGGGGTGAACCAGCCCGTCACTATGCATCTTCGCAGACGCCTTCGTCCTACAACTGGCTGATCCTAGGGCTAGGGTTTCACGACCAATTCCACTCATAGGAGCCATATGATGGTCAAATTTTGATCCCAATTTAAACCTTGACCCAAAATGAGTCAAATGCACATCAATGCCCCAAATGAGAGTGATTGGTCTATCAGATTAGACTAAGCCATAAATCATCCTTATCTAGATAGTTAAGCTTTACTGTGGGGAGAAATTTCTCCCAACAAAAGCTATGCCGTGGCTATCAGTTACTCTTGACATGGTCATTGGGATAGAATAAATCTAAACCCAAGATTAGCTGACATGGGAGAGGCCAGATCGCTAGATCATCACTTGGGAACTAGTATAGTAGAGTATTGCTGTGACCCGAGCGAGATAGAGGTTGAAGTGCTAGGCTAAGTGCGCTGAACCAGATCATTCATCTTAGTTCATTATAGAATAACCTTGCGATAAATTAACCTTCTGGTTAGGGAGCTAATTAATGGTAAAACATCCTTCCTAAGATGCAAGCCCATAACTCTCCTTCTAGGTCAGATGCAATCTTATTTGAACAGCTATTAGACTCTAGCCGAGGCCAAATAGCTTGTCTTATGACCCTAATGACTCTACCATTCATCACAGCAAGCAAACATATTGAAATTCATGAGAATTGAGTTGGATTTGCTCAAATGGTAATGTGGTGTACCTGGGTAGTGCAAATGACAGACTGAGCGTCAGCAAATTTCCAAAGGCTGCCTTTAATCCCTGAAGTTTCCTCGAGCTTCAAAGGATGCACCGGGGGCTTGAAATCCAAGCCACACCCACGAGTTCGTAGATTCAGCACCATGAAGTAGGCACAAAGCTTAGCAAAAGGTATTGTGAAGAACAGCTACAATGGAGGGAGTAGAAGGATCTACAGGGCTAATTGAAGGCATATGGTGAGCAAAAAGCTCACTGTGAAAATTTTTGAGGCTATTTATAGCTTGAAGAAGGAGATTAGGTATTGGGTTGGCCACCATTGGTTGACCTGATGGAAAGGCAGGGGGCTCAAACTTTGAGGGGTGGACTCAAGAGATTGGTGCCATCAGACCGTTATAAAGGCCAAAGAGATGGGAGACTGGATGGAGCAGTCGTACTGCCAATGTGGATGAAGCGCGGGCTAACAGGCAGATGAGACCACTCGGGAAAATCATTAGGGACAAAGATGAATAGTCCAGAGAATTTCTTGACCATCTGATCCTTCGATAGTGGGGGAAGAACAACCCGATGCACCTAACCCAATGGCCTAGAGTGAAGCAAATGTCAGCCGTTGGATCGTGGATGTGATTCAATGACTGACAAAGGACCCGAGCATCGAACAATATGTATTGCTCAATTAGTGCTTTAAGATGCGCACAATGATAGGGATTAGCTGAATTCGCAGTGCAATTGTTAGGGCCCTGCACCGAATCTATCGCAATTTTGACAGTGGATCCTAACAATTAAAAAATTGTCTAATTTAAATATTTTAATTTAATTACAGCTTAATATAATTCGAATTTCAACTTAAGATAAAATGATTCTAAAAAATTCCCAAAAGTTCACCTTTCGCTAATTTGGGGGTGAGGAATTCAAAAATACAATCAAAATTTAATTTGGAGAAAAATTAATTTAGCTAATTTTCAAGATCCTAAAATTGACCAAAATAGCCAATAAACCCAATTGAACTTCGATTGACCTCTAATTTTCAGGGTTATGTTTAATTGACCACTTGAGTCTAATGGAATGAGTGTTAAGGCTTGATTACACTTAGATTAGTTAGGGTAACAATCTTAGGTTGTTACAACCCATTTGCTGAATAGTACATATTTTCTTCTGTTCAACCCTTATACCTTCAGCGGTAATGACATGACCCATAAATGCCACAAAATTAAACTAAAGCTCACTCTTTGAAAACTTGGCAAAAAGTTTATTACTTATAAACAACTCTTAGACATTATGAAGGTGCTTCTCATTTTCAAGTTCCAACTTGGAATAAATTATGATGTCATCTATGAAACTAACGATAAATTCTTTGAGATAGGGTTTCAAAACACGTTGCATCGAATTCATGAATATGGATGGAGTGTTAGTTAGTCCAAAAGACATGACCAAAAGCCCATATTGCTTGTATCTAGTTCTAAATGCAGTTTTAGGGATATTATCATCTTTACATTTAATCTAAAAATAACCTGATCTTAAGTATATCTTAGAGAAGAGTTTTTCTCCAGCTAATTGGTCAAATAAGTCATTAATTCTCATCAAAGGATACTTATTCTTATTGGTAAATTTATTAAGCTAGCGGTAGTCAATGCACATATGCATTAAGATGTACTTCAGTATGAATAAGACTTGAGCTTCCCAAGGTAATATGCTAGGGTGAATGAAGCCTTTTTCTAATAGCTCTTGCAGTTGCTCTCACAGCTCTTGCAACTTCTTGGGAGCCATTCGATAAAGTGCCTTGGATTTAGGTTGACTTCCTGGAATCAACTCAAAAGAGAACTCTACTTCTCTCAATGAGGGTAGTCCTAGTAGATTCTCTAGAAAAATATCCAAGATCTCTCTTACAATGTAAGTCTCATCCACTAATCAAACTTCCTTGGCTTCTCCCAACAAAGTTACTAAAAATGCATCGCAACCCTTACTAATTTATCTCTTAGTAAGGATGCAGTCACACCAAGCTTTCATATGAAGACTTCAAGATTCTTGTCTATCCTTATATTAACTTTCTTCTTTGTTAATAAATACTTGAGTTGAATTTGCTCAACCATTTTATGCCCATAATAAAGTTGAAATTAGTGATCGGCATAATTAACAGCTTAGCTTGGAAGAGTTGGCTAGTAATGGGAATTCTAAGAAATACAAAATTTATATGCACGCATCTTAGCTCCAGAAGGCAGATAAACATGCAAGGTGTTGCCAAATTTGAATTGCTGATGATTGAGGGATTGAGCACACTTTTCGAATATGAAGGAGTGACTAGCACCTGTATCGAATAGTGTGTCATAATATTAATTACTTTTGGATAAAGTTCTTATGATGAATTAAAACTTTGTTCTATTAGCTATTGTAGAAAATAAAGACAAGCTATTAAATATGTGAAACAGAAAGATAGAATTATAAAATAAACTTAGAACATACCAGCAACAATTTTGTTGTCCTCTTAAGCAACAATAGATGTTAAGGCATAAACATGTGGTACAACGGAAGATTAGGCAACAACTCTTGCCTTAGCATTTCTTTTAGCTTGAACCTACTTTGGAGGAGGTTGATGTGTTCCCTACTGATACTGCACACACCCACTAGGTTGAGGTGGCATTATCGCTAATGCTAGAGCTTGTGTATTCATGGGCATAGGGTTGTGAGTAGTAGGAGAATGATTAGTTTTATTTGGTTGACGGTACATACGACCTTACAATACCAGTACTAGTGACCAGGTTTGACACAAGTGTAGTATATATTACCAGAATGGCAACAGTTCCCATACGGATGAAGTCTTTGACAATGACCAACTTGTCTACCCTACTAATTCTAAGTCATTCGGTATACTTTTGGCCCATGAGAATGATTTCTTTTGAATGGTTTAGACTTGGGAGTGGATGGATGAGAGATTTTCTTCTGCTCTTTTTGCACCTGATGGTGCTCGATCAATCTTGCATCGTCCAACAGTTTGGTGAAACTATCGTAATGCTATGACATAAGGTGATCCTTATTGGGGTCCTTTCATCCTTTTAAAAATTTGCTGCACCTAGCCACTTCAGTGTGCACTAGGTACGGAGCAAATCTTATAAAATTTCTAAATTTCATTTCGTATGCGAGAACAGTTTTACTTTCCTGAGTCAGCTGAGTAAGTTCATCCTCAATAATGGTTTGACTGGAGAGTGGAATGAACTATACTCAGAAAACTTCCTCAAATTATTCCCATGGAATTTTGTTAACACTAACACCATCAAAATGAGACTTAAGTTCACTATTCCACCAATATTCTGCTTCTTCAAAAAAAATATGGATGGTAAGGAGGACGGTCTCACTCTCATGACACTTGATAGTGGTTAGGTCATTTTTGACAACCTTTAGCCAATTAGTAGCCTCAATCGGAGATGGAGATTCATTGAAGTCAAAGGGATTAAGTTTAGGGAATGCGTAGAGTAGTCCATCAACTATCGGTCCAGGTGACGGATTAGGATTCACATGGATTATCTGTGGAGCAAGAGGTTTCACAACTCTCTCAGTAGCCCTGATTTGAGTCTCCACCATTATCTTCATCATCTCTAACAAGGTTTTTATATCATCAGTAGTTGATGGAGTTGAAGTGTTTGCCTTCTTGACAGAAGGGATGTGAGTGTTGGTTCATAATTCATTCTGATGAGAAAGAAAGACACAATTCAGGAAGACAAAATAAGAAGATTCTCATTAATACTAAGTTTGGAGAATAAGATAAAAATGCTAAAAGCAAGAGATAAGGAAAGCTACTACACTATTTTGAAGTTAATACAATCATTTACAAAATTTAGCGAGGAAAAGAGTTTCAGAGTTTTGTTAGATTGTAGGCGATAGTACTTCCGAGTTTCATGGGCCATCTTGAAGTAAGCACATCCCCACCACTCTTCAATGTAGGTTGTTGAAAAGTTGATCTATGAATCTGAAGTGAATGGGACCATAACAATCTATTATATGGAAAGCTTTGGATACTATGTCAAGCCATTCTTTAGCAAATTGAGGAAAGTTGTCTCCTCTAAACACTGGACACTTGAGAATCTTGTTGAGTATGTCTCCTCCTTCTTGTGATACTCCAATGTAGTGTCTTCCATAATTTAGTCTGTTCTGATAATCTTCATCCCAATGTTGAAAGACCATCTTAGTTTAAAAGTCTAAATCTGATTCAAAATTTTCCATCTAAAAAGTTATTTTTAATTAGATTGAGTTAAGTTCATTATTAATGATATGTCATTTGCTAATATATGGCATGATTAAAATGTTCTTATTTACTTTTTTGTGCAGTTTGATTTGAATATAAGGATGTTCACTTGATTTTCTTTTCCCGAGAAATCTTTGATACCAACTGTAACGCCCTAGTGCTAATTCAGTCAATTTTAACCTGACACTAGGTGTCACCATAGCACTTAACACTGAATTAATATGATTCTAACTCACTATTAAGGACTACGTGTAAGAGGATATTTTTTAGAAGAAAGAATCAAGGTACATACATTATGTGTAAGAATATCCACATCCATTATCCAAACTAAGCATAGTAAGAGTGAAAAGAATATTCATCACAAAATCGAAAGTAAGAATATATAGTGTCTAAGTTATTACAAATAGCTTAAAATGTTATAAAATGTACTCATCCTCACAAATAAATGAGAAGATGCAAGTTTTCAAGTTCTACTGAAGGCCAACCACAAGATGCTCCTGAGCTGCAAAAATTTGTATTTAATACGGTATGGCACATCCAACAAAATACGAATAAGTGATTGAACTTTAAAATTCTAAGTACATTTTAGCGTTACACTAAGTTTCATTTTAAGTTATGTTGATATCACATTAGCTATTTACAATTTATTTGCTTAAGCGGAGCATTCAACAACAAAAGGATAATTACGTAAGTAAAAGAAGTAAGGAACTTACAAGTAGTTTGCTCTAGCCTGCAACAATATGTGAGGAATACAACATATAATAGCTAAGTGTGCATATGAAGTATGAAAGAAATACATGAATATGTTCATTTAGAATTATGCTAAGTAACATTAAAAAGAGAAAATTGTAAGCATAAATGTAAGTAAGTAAATAATATACACTGTAAGTAAGTGAAGTAAAATTGAAGTATAAGATAATAAATGTATTGTATAGTAAAGTGAAGTAAAGTTCAGTTATAATGATTGAGTAAGCATAGTCAAAAGACTATGATAAATTATTCACAATCAACAAGAATGTGATAAATATAAGTATAGTCATAAAGGACTGTAAAATATTAAGTTATTTATCTTATTTAGTGTTTTGTTCTGTAGGCAAAGTTACATAATAAATGAGAAGTTAAGGACGCTTACTTAACCAAATAAAGTGGTATCTCCCATAACACAAATACTCCACCTATAGGATATGTATGGTCTCCATATCACTCCATAGCCTTCCCTAGCATAAGTTCAACATATGAAACCCCTATGTAATGTTTTAAGGTTTTATTCAACATAATGTATTAATATAGGTCCAAGGTTAAAGTTTTAAAACATAGCAGTATTCAAGGATTTCAAATTAATTGTAATTATATGATATATATTACTATCTAGTTTAGTTATCTACTATAATGATTGGGGCTAATCAAGCCCCTAATTGACTTAGACATTAACAATCTTTAAGTTAATTGAAGTATAATACTATAAAAATTTATATTTTTGGTAAATTGTATTTTATTTAAGAGTAACTTAATTGACAAAATAATTTATAAGTATATATGCATTATGAAACCAATCCTATCTTACTACTAAACCTAACATTATTTCAAGTTACTAGATTTAGACTACTGTTAGGGTTCTTTAGGTAGAAGGTTAATTATAGGATTACTAGCTTCAAACTTAATAATTCTCCTAAGTTTTGAAGGAGATACTAAAATCAACAACTATACTAATTTACTAACTACAAGCTAATGGAGCCATATATGTAAGGACTAAGTGATGGTTTCCAAATCACTAGCTCCTAAGTTTTGACCTAACGACACTATGAATCCTAGGATTATCTAAGCAATTAGGATCTTATAGTGAGCTATTAGTTCTAAGTGACATACTAAGAAGACTAGGATTAAACCCATACTTCAATTAGGTATGGAACTAAGCATAGCTCAAACTAGTAATTTAAGGGTTCTATAATTTATTCAAATTAACATGGGAGACTAACCAAACCAATCTCATCCAAAGGTTTAGAAGTTACTGCAACAATCAAATGTCAAATCAAATCCTAAGAGTTCACACTGTCCTACAATTTCTATGTTGAAGCTCAATTCTATGTTTATTAAATTAAACCATCAAATTATCTACATAAGCTCTTCTTAGCTAAGATCATATTCTAAAGTGTTATTAAGGCACAATCCAAGTAAGGTTTGCTATCTTAGGGTTTAATAAACTAGAACATACAAAATTCCTAAGTATGAAAAGTCATTTATTCAGAAATTAAAGTGCCAAAAATGCAAGTTTTCCAAATGATATCAAAATGAAGTAAAATCAGTGAATACACAATCCTTATAGCATGAAGAATAAAATAATATTATGTAGGTTCAATTGGGTCATTATTTAGCTTAATTAGGGTTTAATTACTCCGAATGGAAATTAAAAAGTGATTAGCATAATTAATAGTCCAATCCAAAATTAAATTATATATTATTATTCCTCTTATTTTTCTGATCAAAATGACATAATTTCAATATATTAGGATTATACTCTTAAAATTATTCAATTAATTTATATTAAATTAAATGATTTCTAAATAAAATATTCCTAAACCTAAATCCCTGTTATCGATGCTTTCGGCCTACAATCTACGCATGCCATTCGCCTCATCGTCTACTACCAGCACGCAGATGACCCACCCAACATTGTACCTCATCACGTTGGGGGACGCAAATTTGAAACTTGGTTTCAAAATTTGTTGCAACTAAGGAGCTTCAGGGGGCTTTCTGAGTTTCAAAATGAAGAATGAGATGAGATCTACTGATTGGCATAGGTAACTCTACATATGGACACTTTTATCACAAGCCCTAATTTCCACTTTTACAGGTTTTAGGCTTCACTATTGTGCATTGTTGGTGTAGTGAGTGTCTAGCCTCTATTGGGTATGCTCAAGTCCAATGGAGGTTAGCACATGACAGAGTGTTGGATAGAATTAAGAAATTAAATGCTAATTGCAATAATAAAATGATACTTCAATTGGTAGGAGTGTACCCTTTATTTCATCCTAAAAGCTATGGTTCGTAAAATTGATGGCCTCTGAAGCAGTTCATTCCATCCAGATGTATCCAGTAGTTGGCCGCCGTGGAATAGAATGAAATGGAATGTTTGGGGGCCTTAATTGGCATAGAAATGGAGCGGTGGGGGCATCCATGGTGTGGCATTATGTGGCTCTATGCATGCATGATTGTACACAGCAGAGACGCACGGTGTTGTGCGTGCAGCTGTTCGACTGGCGTGATTAGGAAATCAAAGGTTGGGATTGAACCCACCGTCTGATCAGACAGTAGATCCAATGTTTCTTGTCGAGTTAATAAATTAATTTAAATATTAAATATTAATAAATAATGATTATTTAATTAATCAAAATTCCCTCTCAAAGGAATTATGTGGTCTCTAGATACTCCAATAGCTTGCCTAGGCTTAATGATAGTTATACTATAATCCACCAAATAAAACTCCTCTGAAGTAGATTTCAAATGTTTATTATTATGCACAATATCTTAATGCATGATTTCAAGGGCTTAGTTTCAATGCGTTGCAGCATTTCTAGGATTAACAAATTATTGAAAATTACATTGTATCCATTATTTATATTTTTAATTCTCTAACTAAATGATTGGGACTAATTAAGCCCTTATTTAACTAAAGCTTCATAGATTCCTAACTTAACTGATAATAGTATAATAAAATTAATCTTTGTAAGTAGTAATTTAATTAATTAAATGTAGTGACAAACTAGTTAATAACTAGAATTATAATAGAGATAGAACCTATGTTGGCTAAATGAAGATTCAACTCCTAAGTATTAATGTTCTTAAGCAATTGAAAATGAATACATAACTATTCCTATTCATAAGAATGATTTTACTTTGATGCCTTTATTAATGTTCACAAACTAGGTTTATGATAATTTAGGAGTATAAAATAAAGTTTATTTATGTGGCGCCCCGCTTCCTAAGTCCGCAATCATTAGCCTAGGGAGTGGAGTGTCACTCTGGCAAATCCCTCACTTACCATTGGATTAATTAAGGTCCACAATCCAATAATAGGGGAAGGATGTGCATAAAATATTTATGAAAATTAGTCACTAAATCTATATATTCATATAGAGTGCAGAACCAATAAGAAGTAAGGATTACATCTATTTACTATACATCAACCATGAAATAAAATGAAATAGCTCATAAAATAATAATATGTAGAAAGTAAACATAGTCAAGAGTACCCTCATTATTACGTCATTTAATTAAAGTTTAAAAGACTGAAAAGATAATACCACGTGTCCTCACAATAAAGAAAAGGCAACTAGAGGTCTTCTGTACTAGGCTGCTGCACCTCCTCTAAATAAGGCTCCTCCTCAGGCACTGGCTCCTCAAACTGAACAAGATTTGATATTATCAGTTTCACAATGCCAGGGCCCCGACCAATAAAAGAAAATTCATATTAGACAAATTGTCTAAGTATATTTTAGGCAAGTAATTTATTGTGTATTCGTTAATATCACCATTTTACTCTAAACCTAATGAAACATTTATCTAGCATGGGAGCAAGTAAGCATATAAGGCAAAAGCACACCTCAAGTAAACTAAATAAGGTAGGGCATACATATGTAATATAGTAAGAAAAAATACTGAAAAGAAAAGTCTAACCTAAATATATTGATGATCATATGACATATGCTAATTTAAAAAATAAATCTGAAAATGGTACATATAATAAGCAGTAAAGTCTAGCATCCTCTATATGCATCTACTCAAGTAAGTGGGTAATATAGAAAAAAATATAGCTAACTGAAATAAAATGCATAAACAACATAATAAATAGTAAGCTATAAAATTGTAAAGAATGTACAAACTGTCATATCAGAAAGAATTGGCCAATCCAGCCCAATATATTCTCGTAGCCTTTATAGGCTAAGGCAGACATAATATCACAATATAGTATAATATGACTGAAGAGGCAGATAATACTATGCAAATATCTTTTAGTTATTTTACTTTTATTTCTGTGGACAATTTCAGAAATAGCTGATGAGTCAAACACGTCTGCAAGACTAAACGGGTCCTAAGTTTAACACACACTTCTCAATGAGTGATGTTAAGCATCCTGATCTCTCCTTTCCCTTGTCCATTGGAGTAATGTGCACCATAATCTACCATGTACTGAACCCTAATGCAAATGTTTTCCTATTATTCTAAGTTTTCATTTTTTATGTAACAATGTTTTTCTTATATGACATGTTCTAAGAAAAATAAACATAGAGTCCAAGGAACGCGTAGCACAAAATTAAGTAGTAAGCAAGAGACTCTACTAAATATGGTAATATCATTTATTATCTAATTTAAATATTAAGACTATTCTAAGTTACACAAGTTTAGGATCTCCAATTCATATTATCAAGTGTAACTTAGAAGTACATCTTTATAGGTTACAAAAATGTTATGACTAGCTAGGTCCTAATATGATTAAATCAATGTCGACTATAAGAATACATCACGACCTAGTTTATGAGTTTAGATGTTCTAAACTAAGAGCTTGTCCAAAATCTACCAAGCTAGAGATTATGGATTAAATACCATGAGATTGGGCTTAATCATATAATCCCAAGGGTAAGACTTAATATTTAGGTTAAATCTAAATATGAACTAATGATTGAGGAAAATCTTATTAAGCAAATCAGACTCAATAGAATGAATCTCTATCCTAAATCTAATGTTGAAAGAAAAAATAATCCAAATAAGTTGTAAAATCTAGAAGCTAATAAAACCAATGATATATTCATTGAATAATCCCATTATTTAATAAATGAAATCTAACCTAATATTTAATCCTATTCTTATGGATCCTAAGATAAAGTGAGGATTCCTAATGATAAGACTTGGAAAATTTCTAAGAATTGATTGAATTTCTTCACACTTGTTGATTTTATTTAATTAGGGAGGTTAAAGATAAATTTTAGCTAAGTAAGGCATATTAACCTTAGGGATTTACTAACCTAAAATTGAGATGTTTTATAAATTATCCCAATTGAGGGATTTATGACTTAAATTGATCCTAAATTAGTTCTATTATAGATTTTAAGGATTTTAAAGGGTATTTAAAGGGTTAAGGATATTTAACCTAAATTTTGGGCAAAATGATAATTTTGCCCTTACTTAAGGGTCCAACAAGTTAATTTTTGATTAAGGGCTCCAAATTTGTATTTCATACTTTCAAATGATTCCTTATTATCTAACATAAATATAAACAATACGTGCATCAAATTTGGATAAGAAATGAGTTATATAGGTCTAAACTAAGGTTTTTGACTTAAGGGGCATTTTAGTAAATTACACCTAATAAAATCTAAATTTGTATGCAGTTTACTATTGGTTGCTATTCAAGGATTTTATAGAGTTTTAGAACACTAAATTTTGAGGTCTAATGAATTAGTTATAGCCATTTCAATTTTCAAGGGCAATTTGGTAATTTTTTAAGCTAAGGGGGGTTAAAAAGCTAACTTTTTCATTTAATGTTCAAATTTAGCAAACTCAGTGGCTATTGCTTCCCTATATTACACTGAGTACTTTAAAAAGAAGTAGACCCAAATTGGACTTCAATTGGTCATGCTATAACCTAATTAAGGTTAGGAGTATTTTAGTCATTTTAAATTTTTTTTGGATTCAGAACCTAAATATTATTTTAGATTATTGTTGGCACTGAATTTCTAAGCTATCCAACATTTTAAAGTTTTGGTTTTAGAGTCTAAATGACTTAGATATGGTCAAATGAATTGTCTGGACGCTACGGCGTGCTGTAGCGCCCGACAGTGATTTCGCTTATGCGAAAACCGTGAAGGGTCACATTTCAAGCTTAAATACTCTCAATCTAGAGCATTTCTTGAGCGGTGCCATATATCAATGGAAATATTTTTCTAATACCTTTCCATTGACACCAAAATCAACACGAACGAATCATTTTAGATATATGAAAAATAGTGATAAAGGCAAAGGTGTGCATAATAGATGAAAAATAGAGCATGAGGAATATTACTTTGAAGAACTGTAATGGCTTCCATACTTAATCATGGATGTCTAAATATGCAAATAACCATAATAAAGGAATGAAATGACCAAGGAAGAAGAATAAATGGGTACCTTAGCCTTTAGAAGAGGAAGAAAGAACCTTGGAAAACTTGGAGGAGGAACTTCTTCTTATTCTTCTTCGTTAGCACAAAGCTTAACAATGGGGGGAAGGGTGAAAAATTGGGAGCTTTAGCTTGACAGCCAAAAATGGAGAAGAAGAGCTGAGCTTCTATTTATAGGAGGAGAAGGAAGGGGAAAAGTCATCATGAGTTAGGAGGGAGGGAAGGAAGAGGGATGACCATAACCATCAAAGCTTTCAATTAATGAGGGAAAAGGAGATGGGTCAGCCAAAAGGGAGGTAAGGGCCATCCAAATGGAATAGCCAACTAGGAGAGAGAAAGAAGGAAAATAAAAAAAATGCAATTAGGAATAAATAACTATTTATTACTTTAATTAATTAAAAATTTTGATTTTAGAAACGTACTCCAAAAATTCCCAAAAATTCACCCCAAGCTAATTTGGGGGTGATGATCGCAACGGCAAAGTCGGATTTCAATCATAATGATTATTTAATTATTCTATTTTCCGGAATATTTAATTAAATTAAAATATTTGCGAAAATCCGACGAATTTCAAATGCATCCAAAACATCACCCCTAGCTAATTTGGGAGTGATGATCGCAATGGCAAAGTCAGATTTCAATTTTGAGGTCAAAATAAATACCTCAATTTTCTAATTAATTTATATATATTAAAATATTCAAGAAAATTCAACAACTTCTAAAAAATCCCAAAATTTAACCCTTGGCTAATCCAAGGGTGAGGATTGCATCGGCAATGTCAGATTTTAATTTCAACGAGTATTTAATTTTCCAATTTTTGGGGTATTAAATATTATTAAAATATTCATCAAAATTTTGACGACTTCTGATTGACTCAAAAACATCACCCCTAGCTAATTTGGGGGCAATAAGCGTAATGACGAAGTCCAATTTTTGATTTGAGGTCAATTTATATAGTTCATTTTCCAGAGTTTTTGGATTTTCAAAAAATTAGGACTTGATCTATTTGATTCCTTATTTGAACTAGGTCTTAGTGGATGACTCCTAATGACTTGATTAACACTTTTGGATCAAGATTATGATAGAGATTAGTCTTAATTGACATGGGTTACAACTTGGGTTGTTACAATTTAATTCTAATAATTAAAGATCTTTAGAAATTATGTGTCTTTGGTTTATAAGTTACTTTTAGTTATATTTATAAACTTATTTACTTAGCATTTTATTTTAAATAAGCGTACTAGAATAAATTAGACTATAGAATCTTAACAATCACAACATTAAAGAAGTTCTAAATCTCAATTCAAATTTCATCTAATTTTGACAATTAAAGATTTAAATGAACTATGTTCTTGAAGGTGCTTATTTAATCTTTAACTGAGGATACATAATGAAATTAGACTATTTATAAAAACTGCTTTATTTCTCAAGTAGTAAATTAAGGTAATTTGTTTATCTTCTTACAATATTATTGCTAAGGTAAATATTATCTTTATTATGGTTTAATTTCTAGTATATATATATATATACATATCCATATCAAAGAGCTAATCCTTTATTTGTTAAATTAAGAGAGTTTTAAGTATTATTATTATTGCTTAGGCAACCAATTTTAATTTTAATTTAAGTCTATAAGTTACTTACCTTACTTTGAAATTATAAAGTTCTACTAGTATCTTATTGATACTTAGAGCTAAGCTTAAGGTTTGCTAGCATTTTGAATCAAATTATATAATTCCCTAGCTTATTGAAGTCACTTTAATAATTTAACTAAACTTAAGTATCCTAATGATGAGAACCTTAATCTTTAAGAAGGAAATTCATTACTTTTATATTTTAATGTACAATTCTTCATCATGGTAAACTTGCGTGTTTACTAAATGAAGCTATCTCGTTTAAGTATTAATGAACTATTGATTCCTTATTAAAGTATTTAATTTGCAATAAGAATTATTGTTCTTAACATATTCTTGCTTGAGATGAGGACTTAGCCTTTACTAAATTTAGTACTATGAAATTTAAAGGAATCTGTACCAAGTTGAATACCTAAACCCTAAAGTATTAATATAGAATTTTATATGATTTGATGAAAATTTATTTAGTTCAGATTATATGTAGTAGAATCAAGCTAAGTCATTGAGTTTTTCTTCTTTAGTCTTTCCATTATTCTCTTATTTAATTTATGCTAATTTGACTCTTTAAGGCCTAAGGTTTCCCATAAATGATCATACATACTAATGACTACTTGATTACTTTAGATAATATAATTCTAAAGTTCAGCTAAATAAGATATTTTACTTTCCTAAGTTTGTAAAAAAAAAAGGCAATCATGCAATTATCTAAATCTAAGGTTTCCATTATTCACTTATAAGTGAGGTAAGATTTCATTAAGTTCAAATCATATCCAAAAGGCTCATAAATAGTTTATAAATGATCCTTAATTAAGTATAATCATAATGATAGTGAGCAAACCTTATTTGGGTGTCAAATGACCTGAATAAGGCTTACTCTCTCTTAATAATCATCAAATGATGATTAGCAAATATAATTATCTAAATGAAATTTTACCCATATATTAATATTCTTGACATTTTTTTGATCACTTTGAGATATAACTTTAATATATTTTAGTTATATTCTTAAAGTTATAAAGCATAGAATATTTTATAATTATTTAATTCATTTTTGTTTTGTAGGAAACATTGTTCAAAAGTTTACCCGCACGCAGACTAACCGAGCAGCCAACTGCCCGTGGGAAACTGAACGCATGCACAATCATGGTCTGCAGCGCCTCGGGTCAGCCTTGGACAGCTTCGGTCTGAACCAGTCCAGTATTGTAGCTCTTCCCCGATAGAGGCCGTAACCTTAGGAGCTAGGGTTTAAGAATACACGCAGCACATGTTGAATTAGATGGCATGCAAAATATCAAATTGAAGCCAAGAGTATGATCTATCAGATGGATAAAAAATAACCTTATCGATTAAGCATTTCGCAACCTAAAATTTGGAAGCCCTAAATTGTACTGTTAAGCACTGTCCATTGACCAGAAGTCAAGCTTCAATAAGGTCAATCGAGCTCGATTGAGGCTTGATAATACAATATCATTAATCGCAATAGATAATTAGCCTATTACATAGCATTTGTGATAACAAAATAGTAGGTCATGAAGTACTTGATTGCAACTTTAGGGTTCTATTTTGGAGCTTTGGGATGAAAAGTTGAGGGTCCTTTAGTTTTCCTATCAATGAAAACAAAGATGGTAATTTGATTTCTAATGAATATAGGCATGATTAAGGCTTATCAGCGGTGAGCTAGGCAGCCATTGCAAGCTACGTGCCTTCTCTAGGGGACATGCACCCTTCTCACGTGGAAGACACATGAGAGCCATCTGGTTGGGCGGTTGATGGAATTAGATGGCGTAGATCAAACTTGTTGTCTGATCTTGACGATTAGGTGGATTAGGTTAATAACAGGTAATGGAAAGTAATAATAATTTAATAATTATAATAAATTAAGTAATTCAATTTAATTAATATTAGTTTATAAAAATATAATGAAAAATCCTTGAAATTGCACTGCAAGCTAATTTGGGATGAGGAGTTCGATGGTGAACTTTATTTTTGATTTGAGGTCAAAATAATTTTCTCATTTTTCATAATTAAATAATTACCCAAAATTAAGGTTTTGCCCATTTGGTCTTCAAATTGAACTAAAACTTTGGGGATTGCTCATAATGACTATTTAAGACTAATGAAAGAGATTTGAGGTTAATTGAACTATTAAGCAATGATTAACAACCTTGGGTTATTACACATTAGTCTAGGGATGAAAAGTAGTGCTCAAAGCTAAGTTGGTCCCTAGGTATTGCTGGAGAGCTGACCAAAATCTAAATATGAATCTATTGTCACTATCTAAAATAATGCAATTTGGTGTTTTGTGCAGATGAATGATCTCCTTGATATAAACATTGGCCAGCTTCCCTTCATAATTAGTTTGGCAAATATGAATAAAATGAAATGATTTAAAAAGTCTATCAATGATCACCCAGATTGCATTAGCTCTAAATTTACCTTTAGGCAGTCCCATTACAAATCTATGGAAATATTATAATTTCTATTTAGGGATTTCTGACGATTTAAGGAGTCCACCAGGCTTCTCATGTTCAACTTTGACCAATAAACATGAATGATACTTGTAGTAAATATAGTGATGTCTCTTTTAATGCCATGCCACTAGAAGGACTTCTTCAAGTATTGATATATTTTCTAATTATTTAATTAATCAAATTAGATAAACAAATGAGCTCCAAAAAATCTAAGAACTTCACCCATAACTAATTTGGAAGTAAGGAACTCAAAAATGAAGTCATATTTTAAATCTGAGATCAATATAATTTTTTTTAATTTCTTATTATTTAAATATATTAAAATATCTCTCAAAAATAAACAGTCTCTAAATTGCACCAAAATTCAAGGATTTTCTCCTAATATTATTAAAAGTCTAATGGTAATATTTTTAAGCTAATTTGACTACCCAATAATGGATAGCAACACTATGGTTATTACATCAATGGACTGATCAAAGCAATTAGGGCCAAATTATTGACCAAATTTGGACAAAATTTGGAACTCATAAAATTTTAAAATTAGGCCAAACCAAATATACCATTAGAAAGAGTATTTTTTGTGATCATAATGCCCAAGTTAGGAGGAAATTCGACCAATTGATACTCCTATATTTACTTTTGAATTATTTTAATACAAAAATTTAGGAAAATAAAAAATAAGTCCAAATTCAAAAAATTTGGTGCCATTGGATTTGTAACAATAAAATAAGGCTATTCAAAATTTTACGATAAATTTTGAGCTACGGAGTGTCCGTAATTAATTTTTAATATTTTATCTTTCAAAAATTAATTAAAAAGTAAAATATACCTCTCAATTAAACAAGTTTTGATCTAGGATGTTTGTCTCGTTAAGATGAGCTACTCGGTTAAGTTTCGTCAAATTTAAAAATCGAACAACGAAAAAATGCAATTTGTATTTTCTCTTTAATATTTTGTCGTCATTTTCTCTTTCCACTCTCCTCCCCTTCCCTCTTCCCCCTTCCCATTTGACCAAACTCCACCCCCTCTTTCTTCCATGCATGCCCTTGTTAGGGCACGCAAAGCAGCCGACCACCTTTGGGGGCCGCGTGCTCCTTGCCCAGCTGCCTAACCGACTGACACCCAGGCTAGGTAGTCTCTCCCAACCCCCTCTTACTTATTTAAGACCCCCTCCCCCTCATTCTTCCTTAAACTAATAGCCCCTCCTCCTTCATCGGTAGGCAATCGACCTCCCTCCACCACCATACCTCGTTGATAACCTCTAGCCTCCCTCTCCCTCCCATCGCGACAACACCAAGGCCTTCTACCTCATATTCCCCTTTTCTTCTTCCTCCCCAACCAATGACCACCCCTTACCTCGCCACCTCACCGTACCAACATCATGCCCGATACCCTTCAAAACTTCTCATGTTCTCCCCGCAAGGAACCCCCTTTGAATGGGAAGAAGGGCCCATAAGAAAAAAGTGAGTGTGGATAATTTTATGTGCAAATTGAAATATTAAAATTTTAAATGAGAGATAAAAATAAATAAATTTTAATTTGACTGCTATTACCACAAACCTACTAATAACTAATATTTATTTTTGCAACTAAATTTTATTTTTCTACTAACTTTCATTTCACCCCAAATTTTTATTTCTGCTCCCTACATTTTATTCAATTTTTCTGTCCTTTACAGCTTTTTAGATATACATATATATATATATATATATATATATATATATATATATATATAATTTAGTATA